>OZ021711.1:0-2497745 GCA_963978555.1 Galerucella nymphaeae | reverse complement strand
AAAGCCAGATATATCTCCGCTAAATTTTTACCAAAATATACACAATGTACCGTATATCGCGTTATTTCACCCTTAGTATATGAATTAAAGGATGAAGCGGGAAAAAACATTGGTCGATGGCACATAAAAGACATTAAAGCTGGTATCTTGTCTGATGATGAGTGTTCTGATATCGATGAATCCGATTCAATCACAACATAACCATTTATACTTATATCTTTCCTATTTGTAATTTTTTTTTTGATGTGTGTTGGTGTCTCGAATATTCTTTTTTATCTCTCTTATCGTAGAGATTTTCTTTTTCTCTGACTATAAATGTGATAATGACTTCACTTTCTTTCCCTATTGATTAGCAAAATAGCATTCATTTTAATCTGAGAATTATAATACAAAATTCGTTGAGAATTTTTTCTTAAAAAATTTTTAAATATCCATAAATATTATAATTTTAGAAAACACATAGTCATATCAATTTGAGTTTAATAAACATGTTGATGCACAAGCATTGAGGTTATTAAACATTGGGTCTTCTTGATTTGAAGAAACCTTAAGTATTAAGGGTGATATTGTATCTTCATTATCTTATCTTCATTATCTTATCTTCATTATCTTATCTTATTTATCGTATCTTAAGTGGACAAGGGATGTAACTTGTCTACTGTACTATATTTTATAGTACTTATCTTTATCTTATCTTCGCAGGCAGATAATGTCTTGTCTGTATTTATTTACCGAAAGGGTATATAAATTTTTTTTTGAAGACCATTGGAAATTTGACTTTGCAATTAGTTTGAATATTAGCTGATATATCATGGGATATCGAAAGTTATTATCTTTTATATTATCTCAACTATCTTAAAATTTTATTATCTTGAAAGTTTGAAATTTCAATTATCTTAATTATCTTAAAATTTTCATTACTTCTATGTTGAAAATTTTATAGTATTTTAATTGTTTTAAACATTTTTATCTACATGCTCGAGATATCAACTTACATTACAAAAAGAATTCTTTTTGCTTAACTACTTTCAATACCTTACCTAATATCTTGTCTACCTAATTTTTTTTTTATCTACTTTTTCATTATCTCTATCTATGATCATTCCGAAAGATTGATCTAGATATTTCACTTATAGACATACCTTCATTTTGTCTATATTTTATTGTATACCTTTCCCTTTTGAATTTTTTTTGTTGGATTTCTCAATAGTGGGTGTTGGAGGAACTCAGAGTGGTCTGGAATGTGTTTCAGGGTTCAGCGTCGGGGGGTTAATCAGCCTGGGAGGCAGAGGTGGCTGAGGTCTGCTGTCATTAGTTAAATCTACTTGGGGGGTTAACTACTGCGTCTGTGCCAACATGGCTCACATATCGCTCTGAGGATTTTCCAACAGTACTGTTGTGGGATACCGTTGTCAATTTCTTTCCTCCCTCAAATTTCAGCCAGACAGGGGCTATACTCTGTTAGGGGGTATATCGAGCCTCCTTGGACTAGTTATAGTAACTAGCTCCAAAAACATTTTTTTCTCTTTTCGTTTTCTCTTATCGATAAATTCTTCATTTTGGGTGATTCATGTGTGTTGTCATGGTATTTTAGGTTGAGATTTCTGCTGAAGCTGAGATAGTAGACCACGACGCGACTTAACATCTCTCGCGAGGTCCTTCTCGTTAGGTGGAGGTTGATCTCTTGACCTGGGATGCTGTGATAGGGCACATGATTAGCCTGGAATATTGGTGGTTTTTTTTTATCATATTATATTATGTAGTATAATATAATGGAAATTTTTTTTTTGTTGACAGTTTATTCTGTTAGGGAGTCATATAAAGCTTCCTTGGATTTGCTCCTAAATTATATCTGTAACTATTTCTTTTGTTTTGCTTTGTTTCCTTCTCATCTGAAAACTATTTTTTATATCGTTAAGAGGTTTAACATCTTAGGCTATGGTTATTAATTGTTAGTCTAATTGTCTGCTGCTTTGTGTGATGTTTTTTTTTCGAATGCTATACCTGCGCGATGACCAATGGCTACTGCGGACGCTAACTGGCAACCTCCCTGGTATAAGCTCGGAAAAAAATTATCATATAGCATTACGTTATTTTCTAATTTTCTTCTTGGACCAAAGATACTTGGAAGTTTTTTTTATTTTGTTTCCTTTCATTTTCTCATATTTTTTTTTTGGGCCAAGATATTCTTAGTAAGTTAGTTATATTGCTTATATTATTATTAGTACTTACTTCCTTATATTGTTTATATTATTATTACCTATCGACTGATATCAGGTGAAAAATTTTTTTTAAGCTATTCACTGATTCAGTGATATCGATAGTTTATTTTTTTTATTCTCTTAAATTTTTATTTAACTACTGACTGATAATCGATACAATCGATCCATCAGACAAGAATTTATTTGTTTCGTTTATTAAATCTCGGGTTCCTTATTTTTAGTGAATTACTAATTCACTGATTATAAGTATATCAGTATTTTTTTTTATAAGAAATCATCTTAACGATTCGTATATACCTGGTACTGGTTCCTTTCCTCATAAAATTATACCGTTCAAAATTTTTTTTTTGCCTCTTCTTTACTTTACTATTTCTTTTTCATGAATTCCTTGTGTGGAAATTCTTTTTCATTTATAAAAAATTTTTTTTTGTGAAAAAAAAATTTTTTTTCCTGGTTGTAAGGTAAGGTAAGTTGTATGATCGAACTTAACACATCCTCTTTAACAAAATTCAATTAAATTAACTGGAATAGTTTTGTTGAATAAAAAAATTTGATTGTGGTTTGATTTCTCAACATAAATAACAATAATTAATCAATGCCTTCCATGAATTCAAAGCAATACAAGCGTCAAGCCCTGACCACAGATCGACTACTAACTGGACCTGACATTTTGCGTTTGGTGGAAAAATTTAAAATTGACAAGCCGCCAAATATTTATCCGAAAGTCTTAACTTACTTTGAAAAATGTTCAAATCCAACTTTTATCCATCATTGGATCTAATTCAACCTCAATTTTTATTGATCAGCTTTTTTTTGGGATATTATTTCAGAATGGTCAATTTTTTCTACTGTATACCGATATTTGTTTGCCTCAATTATCTTCTTAATTCTCATTTCAGTGGCCATCTCTAGCATTATCCTGGTTTCCTTTTCCCTCCAATTTGTTCTTCGTTTTTTGCAACCACTTTCAATATCATTGTTTGGATCCATTTGTTGGTATTATTTGGTATTTTTTTAGTATTTACCTGTAAGTTTTTTCACCACCGTTAAAAACTGAATTTAAACTGAGACGCATCAAATTCGAGTAGTGTTCAAGTACATCGAAAGTATAGTACACGTGACGCCATTGAATTAAACCTTCGGCTTAAAAATTTGGTAAGCCCGGCTTAAACGTACCTATTGTTTATATGTATAATGACACTGCTGTTCTAATGATACACAGTTCGATGCAGCAGCAACTGGTTTACTAGGTATCTCGCCCTGTATCTGCTGCTTGGGGCGCACATCTGCATCCGGACCAGTGTGGATGCACGAGGAAGTCGTTCTGCAGCAATAGGTATAGTAGAGAGCAATAGATAATGTATTGAAAAATTTTCAGCTGAGGAAGATGATCTATTTATAGATTTAGTTGAGCGAAATCCAACTTTATACGACCTTAAACTAGAAAGTTTTTCTTCGGTTCTCATTTTTTTTTTGCTGCATGTCTTTTTCAATTAAACTTCAAACAAAATAAAATTGTGTTTTATTCTGTCTGCAATATTTTCTGAATAAATCTTCATCGCCTTATAGGTGCTGTGAAATTAACAGTTTGATTAACCTTCTGAATTTCATTTTTTGGCGCTCTCTTGCTTTTCCTATATTGAATCCTGATCTCTTCTTCCTCTAATAAAATTAGTTTGATAATTCTATTCTTATTAACAGACATTCTACATCTTTCTTTCTTAACAGCAAAAGAAGTACTGGTCTGTTGTTCTGTCGCATGCGCATGCTACGAACGAGCCCTCTAGGTTTCTCCTGTCCTATCTCTTGCCTCGGCCGCCTGCAGATGCAGCATCATGTCTCTGGAGCCACTATCGAACGACTATTTTTATTGATGATTTGCTTCATCAATGTACTGTTTTTACTTGTTGAGAGGATAATAAAAAATAAGTTAGCGCCCAAGTTATCATTTCTGTACCAGCCTTCTTCCTTTTATGATAGTACCCAAAATCCTAATTTAGCAAAAATCCAGCCCTGGGATATACTGTTACCTATTGAAAGTTCTAAGTGCCGGTGATGATCTTTTTCTGCCGCTCTTGAGTCATAACAGAGAGGACACCGGTTACAGTTTACCGGAAGGTTGCAAATTGGTGGTAACGTGTCATGCTATGAGTTGACGTGTTGAGGGTTACAAATTCGCGCCCAAAACGTGGTTTAGGATCTACACCATCTTCCAAGAAAAAGACGTTTGGTAAAGTACTTTTAATTCACATTTTTATATCGGAAAATATCTGTGTATTTGCACAAAAGGTTTTTTTAATTTAATGGTCAGAATTTTTGACGGAAATGTATTTATAAATTTTGTATTTTAATCACAGAAAAATAATTTGAAAGCTTAGAGATTCTTGATTTGGGATAGAGTTACTGATAGGCTTGTGGGTTTTTGATTTGAATTTTGAAATAATTTTTGAGTAGATGTGTATCGTGTTTTAACTGTTGTAATCATGAATCCGGCTTACTTGACGTCAGAACAAATAAATTACGAGTTACTTATTCGTGATATTAAATTTCCCGATATCGTAGAGAGAAAACGCAAAATATTAAATGGTCTGTTTGCACAGGAAAAGGCGAATCGTGGCTTTTCTGGTCAATTGAATGTAATACCTTCTGCAGAGGATTTACCAAGTATAAATGCAAGTATCGATGACGTTGCTTTTCTTGTAATTTCTTTTACCGGCCATAGAATCGAGTACAACAAAATTACTAAGCGATTACACCATATTTCGAAGAGAATTTCGAGATTAGCAGCTGACGACGACGACGAGGTAAAACGACGAGCAAAATAAAAATTTTATACTTAGAATCCCGAAATATATCATCTTATATTGCGGAGAGTGTTGTCGCGCAACTAAAACCTGATCTGACTGATATAGGGCGCGTTGTATCAAACACCTTAACTTGGTTTGATGAAAACTGATACTTAGACTAATGTAATTGATTGGCGATTTATACATCAATCTGTCACATTCTTAACATCAGTTAACATAAAACCGAGTTTGAGTGTTAGATACAACTTTTCATTATGATTAGGACCATAATAAACATATTTATTATAAATGTACTGCTCCGTGGGAGTAATACTGCTTTAGTCGGAATAGGCATTATAACTGATTTTTAAAAATTGCTTCACTACGTTTGTACGCATAAGCTTCATCCAAAAAATATTGAATCTTGAAAAAATTTGCGTTTTAAAAAAGAAATGTACGTACATAATAAAAATACAAATTAAACTTCGCACCAAAAAGTTAGAATAGTAAATGACGTCTCTATTGTTGGATAACAGGTGCACAGTAATACAAACTCGGACGATACAAAACTTTAATTAGAAATAGCTACTTATATCAAATATAAATTAACCAGCCTAGCCTTATATGTAGCTATATCTCCATTTTGATCCAACTTGGTTTTAAAAACCCATTTATTTTTTACTATATTTTTATTGATAGGCTTATCAACCAATTCCCAAGCATTGTTAAATTTAAACGCATCTAATTCTTTTTTAATAGCATGCTTCCATTCAGCACTTCTTGTACTTAACATTGCTTCAGAAAGAGTTGATGGTTCTGAATCATTTGATATAGCTAACATACTTGCTAACATGGCAAAATTTGAATTATCAGATACATCATTATCTATTAAATAATCATCCAAATATTTTGGCTTACATCTATTTCGCTTTGGATACCTAGATTCACAATCACTTTCACGAATATTTACTTCGGAATCACTATTTCCCGAACTATTTTCACTATCACTTACTACCACAGCTCTATTATCTTCTTCACTGGATTCACCAGATTCTGAAGGTGGTGAACTGGAGTTTTCATCTACTGAAGTACTGACTCTTAGTGGAAAGAAAGTGCTTAACTTCGGAGGCTGCAACTTTTCTGGAAATTTTTCTTCTAGAAACACAACATCTCTTGCTAATTTTAGATTGTGATTCTCAAGATCCAATAATCTATATCCATTACTGTCTTTAGAATATCCAACGAAAATATACTCTTTGCTCTTTTCATCTAGTTTCCTTCTTTTTATATCTGGTATATGGACAAAAGCACTACATCCAAACACTTTAAGATGGCCAAGATCTACCTTCTTTCCAGTCCACTTTTCCTCTGGCGTTGCACCACGTATTTTCTTCGTAGGTGAACGGTTTAAAAGATAAACTGCGGTGTTTGTTGCTTCTGCCCACATTTGTTTCTGGCTGTTTGATTCAATAAGCAAAGAACGCACCTTTTCAAGAATTGAACGATTGTATCTCTCAGCCACACCATTCTGTTCAGGACTATAGGGTACAGTCAGCTCATGCTTGATTCCTTTATCTTTGAGAAAAGCATCTAACGTTTTATTGCAATACTCACCCCCATTATCAGTCCTTAGTACTTTTATTTTTCTTTCAGTTTGATTTTCTACCATCAAACAAAATTCTTTGAAAATAGCAGGAACTTCATTTTTTGATTTAAGAAAATAACAAAATATTTTTCTTTTATGGTCATCAATGAGAGAAAAAATATATCTTTTACCTCCCCATGATTCTACTTCCATTGGTCCAACTAAATCAGAATGAATCAGGTCAAGTTAATTTTTAACAACTTCTTTGTCCTTTCTGTAAGGAAATGGTTTTCTTGATTGTTTTCCTTTAATGCAACTTTCACAGTGTTCAGGAACATTATTTTCTTCGTATACCATTCCTGTTGCTAGACTTCTTTTTAGTAGACTCATACTATAGTGATTAAGATGACCTAGTCGCTTGTGCCATAGCATATGAGAAGTGGTTGCTTCCGCTAAGTTCACCTGCTCCGAAAAAATATCCAATTTATACAATCCATCAAAATTACTGGCTGTTGCTATGGGTTCTCCCTTAATACAACATTTCTCTTGTTCAATAATTTTACAGCCTTCAGCGTCAAAACATACACTGTAACCTTTGGACACCATCGAGTTTACTGACAGAAGATTAACTGAAAGATCTGGAACATACTTAATTTCAATAATATTCCTTTCAGTTCCATCTTGTTTTAGCTTTACGATACTATTGCCAGTACCACTAACGAACAGTTTATTATTATTTGCTATGGAAATTTCTTGTCCAGAATTTTTATTTGTCAATTCCATTAAAATATCACTGTTACCTGTCATATGAGAAGATGTGCCACTATCAATGTACCAAACATTATTTTTCATATTTACACCAAATGCAGCAGCAAATAAGGCTTTATTTCCAGCTCGGTTATCAATTTGTTTGTTTTTATTTTTATTTGGTCTCACATCCTTTTTGTCATGTGCTTGGGGGCATTGATTTTTGTAATGCCCTTTTTGCTTACAGCACCAGCACCATGGAGATTTCTTAAACTTGTTATACCTCACAGCTAGAGCAGAATCACATCCATGTCTTCCATTTTGCCATTTTTTATCTTGTAGCAATTTCGTTTTCACAAAATCAGAAGTTATGTCTACTCCAGAATTTTCAAGCGCCATTACCATGGGTTCATAATCTTCAGTGAGCCCTTGTAACATTATCACACCAAGAAATTCGTCATCAATAGGTTTTCCAATTGACATTAGTTGCTGAGAGAGGCACATTATTTGATTCACATAATCTTCCATGTTATCAAAGTTTTCAAGTTTGATTGAGCATAAACTTCTCAATAATCTCAACCTTCGATGAAGCCCTTTATCTTCAAAAGCTTTTTCAAGTGCTGTCCATGCTTCACTTGCGGCTTTGGCTTGCATTACGTGTGGGTACGTTGATTTATCTAATGATAATATTATTTTTGACAACGCCTTTTCTTCACGTCGTGCATTAGCCGCAATATCTGCATCTGACGATGTTACTGCTACTTGCCTAGAAATGCAATTCCACAATCCATCTAGTTTTAATAAAGCAGTCACTTGAAATTTCCATTCTGAATAGTTCTCTCGTCCTTTTAGTTTTTCAATACTTGCTGCCATACTCGATTCACCCGCCATATTTTTTGCAACGGTTTTCGTAGGAGCTCGATAGAAAAAAACGTAAAATTTACTATATATTATTCTTTACAGGAACTCTGGGCCCATAACCTGTTGGATAACAGGTGCACAGTAATACAAACTCGGACGATACAAAACTTTAATTAGAAATAGCTACTTATATCAAATATAAATTAACTCTGACATTTATATATAACTACTGACATTAAAAACTATTATTCCATGGTTACACCAAATACTAATCCAAGGCACCTGATTATTGCTTATTTTCAACATTTATGACATCAGACTTTTGTAAATACTTCAAAAATATTTCATAGTTTACGGACTGGAAATTTATTTTGACTATTAATTTGTTTTCCTACATTCATGCAAAAAACAACACTTTTGTGAACCACATTTAATGGAAAACGTGGTACTTTATTGCACTAGTGCAATAATAGTTATTTATGTAATAAGGATCATAAAGACGATCATTATGGTACAAGTCGTGAATGTTATCGGGCGAGGCGTAGCCGAGTCCGATAACACGGCGTGTGCCATAATGATTGTTTATGATTCGTATTACATACAAAATTTTATCTGATGGCATCTATATCAATACATTTTCGAAAAATTAAAAACTGCATTTTCGACATGTCACAATGACAACTATTTTTAAAGGAGTAAGTATTGTGTAGTTTCAAATATTAGTAGGTGAATGAGCTGTGCTTTGCCATTTCCTTGACAACGTCATCAGGTTGTAAGGGCAATATTTATTTATCGCTGTCATCAACTACTGATGTAAAAACTGTAGAATCCATTGGAATTAATATTACAAATTGTAGTAATTGTTCTTTTACCATTTATAATAAATAGTTTTGTACATAGTTATGCATTTTGAATAAACTTCTTTGATCAAACCATTACATGTTTTCCTTATAGAATTTCATTATGGGACTAAGTACCATAATGGAATTTCATTATGGGACTAAGTACCATAATGAATTCATTATGTCATCAAAATTGAGTGACATAACGTTGTCATTATGACATGCCATCAGATAAAATATTTTATTGCACTCATCTGCCATTCTTGTGTCAGTTTTGTGATGATTAATGACAAACATAAACATTTAAATTAAATAAAAATCCATAGCAAGTATCTGATCCTGCTTTAATACAACAATAATATATGTATATCTTACTACTTAGTCTCAACGAGTTACAATTTTTGCAGAAATCTTTAATTATTTAAAATTTAAATGGTCAAGGCGAAAACCAGCTATGATTAAGTACTGACAAGGTGGAGGCCATAAAGATACAAAAAAGAAGAACGGGTTGAGGTTGAGTTCCTAACATATTATCATGAGGGGATGTCCCCAAGGAGTCTTATCACCCCTTCTGTGGAACATAGTCCTGGACACCCTGATTAATCACCTCAACAACAATGGAATCTACACAATTGCATACGCAGATGACATAGTTATCTTGCAGACAGGCAAATTTGTGAACACACTGTGCGATAGAGCGCAGGATGAGCTCAAATTAATTGAAACATTGTGTAAGGAACACTCACTGTCGATCAATCCCAGGAAGACTGAGATGGTCCTTTTTACCAGGAAAAAGAGTTTATCGGGTTTAAAATCCCCCGAAATCTTCAAAAGCAAACTAAACTTTTCGGAAGAGGTGGAAAACCTTGGTATTACCCTCGACAGGAAACTAACATGGAACTCCCATCTACACAGCAGAGCAAAAAGAGCATATGTGGCTTATGAACAGTGTCGGAGAACAGTGGGACGTACATGGGGGCTGTCACCCCGAGTGGTCTTCTGGATCTACACTGCAATAATAAGACCTATGTTAACGTATGGAGCAATTGCATGGGGACCGAAGGTTCTACAAGCAACGGCCATTCAAAAACTATATCAAATACAGCGAATGGCCTGTTTAAACATCACAGGAGCCATGAGAACAACACCAACCGCAACAATGGAGCTTATTACTGGTCTGACCCCTCTGGACCTGTACGTCAAGGAGGTTGCGTTAATGGCCATGGTACGATTGCGCACGGCTGGTGTAAACAACGAAGTAGGAGTGGGCCAACTGCGGTTAAGCCTATGGCAGGAAGCGCTTACTGCGCTACCTCTGCTGCAGGCAGCCAATGATGCAATTAAACCCAGGTTTTTGTTTAATAAACCCTACAAAATACAAATAAAACACAACACAGAGCCAGATGCTGCAGATGCAATACGCATTTATACAGATGGTTCAAAAATGAATGAAGGCTCAGGATGTGGAGTTTACTCGAGAGCACTAAGCCTAAGGATCAAGTGGGGAATGGGAAACAATACCAGCGTAGTTCAAACAGAACTTGCTGGTATCTCAATTGCCACAAAAGAACTAACCAGAAAAGGAATTTCTGACAAAAACATAATAATCTGCACTGATAGTAGACAAGCCCTATTAGCCTTGAACAGACAACGTGTTATATCGAGACTAGTACTAGAGTGCCACCAAGATTTAGCTAACGCCTCGGCAGATAACAATATTATCCTGAGGTGGGTTAAAGGGCACGACAGGAGTAAAGGAAATCGCATTGCTGATTCTTTAGCCAGGGAAGCCGCTGGACTAAAAATTCTTGGACCCAGTGACAACGACGGCCTGACGACTTCGACAATTGCGGAACTAGCAAAACGTTACACCCATGCTCAATCCCTTGAGAGATGGGAGGCAATCAAAGGATGCAGTTTAGCCAGGATCACCCTGGGCGACCCTGGGAAGATGGCACCGAAAAAATGCTTGGCGATGACCAGAAAAAACCTACGTATAACAGTGGGATTCCTGACTGGCCACTGTCAACTAAGGAAGCACCTCCATACTATGGGGCTAGTGGACACACCTCTATGCAGGATGTGTGAACAGGAAGATGAGACTGTCAGGCATGTCCTATGCGAGTGTCCGGAGTTATCGTCGATAAGAGAGTGTGTGTTTGGTGAGTCTTGGCCTACACCTGCCGATATAAAGGAGATGTCTCCTGGTGACCTGTTCACCTTCCTGAGAAGGACAGGATGGACGATGACCTAGGAGGACAACTCCTCGGGAGGATGTACAATGGGTCATAAGTGGCCTAAGTGCTGTGAGCCTACACTCACCCTCCCTACTCTACAGATACAGATACAGATACAGATATACCACAAGGAACATACAGAAGAGTTTATTTCATATTGTACCCCCATCTCTAGTCAGTGTATCATAAACCATAATACACTCCAGTGTATTATGAATCATAATTCACTTTAGTCGATATATGCATATATGGATACCATATATCTACATACAAAATAAGTTTTATTCTTAAATCAGAGATTGAAACCTATAGAATTCGGTAATAATTTTTGTTAAATAACTATTGTACTGGAAAATGATACGGTAAATAGGTATAAGTTGGCGGTAAGTGACTGACATTTCTTTGTGAATTGAATCTGACATTTAAAATTTAAATTCAGATCCTCCGACTATACCTAGGGTAATCAATTGTATTTTGATGTGAGTATTGAATATTTTTAGGAAACTGATGTTATTTTAGATTATCGTAATTATAAAGATGGATCTCTCAGAAGATTACTTCGCAAATAGTGTAGGATAAATAAAATGATAAAATATTCCGAAAATGGCATATTACCTAAACTGTATTTTTCATAATAAGAAATATATTGTATGCAATTCGTGTGTAAAGGCCGTTTTCTCGACTCATATGATTATGAATATTCACATTCGTCAAAAAAGGCTACTTTACACATTTGTTACATAAATAACTATTTCACAGCCACCACTCAGATTTTGATATCTCCAGATCCGACTCTATCAATCATGTTTTAATTATTAGGTACGTGTTGAGAATTGAGTATTTTGACAGAAGATCTCATTTCACTGCAGCTTCGAGTGGCAATCATATACATACACTCAGCTTTCGACTCAAAAGAAAGGTGACGAGTAAGTGAATTAACTTTTAGCGTTGTAAGATCATCCTATATGCTCAGATATTTCAGTTACTGAATTATTTATTTGCGTAGTAGGTTTTCACAATAGTACATTGTTTACCGGGTAGGAAAAGCTTAACATTCCTGGACGACTGTGAAGATTGCTAAGTCGAGGCGCAAGCCGAGACTTAGCAACACAGAGTCCAGGAATGTGGCTTTTCCTACGAGGTAAACATACTATTTTTCCGCAAATCGTTTAAAATTCGACAGATATTGATTGATTTAAAAAAAAAAACGCGATAATTTTATTCCCAAATAAATGGTGCTTTGAAATTCCTAATAAAATTACTTGGGTTACTATGGAAACGTATTGAGGTTGAATTGTCAAACTTGACGCTTATAAATTTAATTGCTGGTGTTCTCGAAAGTAAAATGATAAGTGATGATGAAATTTCCATTCCTGGGACTCCTCCAGAGCTGGTTGAGGCAGTGGATACTGCTTCATTAGAATTATTGCCAAAGAAATCAAGAGAAAAGTACGAAAATGTATACAGACGTTTTATGGATTATGTAGAACACTAACAACTGTACGGAAATATCATTTCCTTACAGTAAGGAAATGACATTTCCTTACATTAAGGAAGTCCTGAATTTTTCTTCAAGAAATTTTGACAGGAATGTCAAAATTTCCTAGCGATTTGCGGAAAAACATATTTCTACTCATCAGAATTCCTATTGCGCAATTATTATTACGATTTCTACTGTTATTTACTTATAATAATCATTTGTGTTTATCGTTAGGAGCTACCGGGTTACTTAAATTTTTATATGATACACTCGTGTTATTAATTCGGGTATTTTTACTTTGGATCATTCAATAAAATACTTCACACAAAAATTAGCTTTATTGATCCCTTTCCCTTTATTGTCGTGCTGTGTCACTTTCTGAGACCCCTTCAAATATTTCAGCATAAAATCTAAGTCTCCTCCTGAATATGCTTTTAATTGATAGTACACAAATTTTGAGATTTTTTTTATTTTATTTATTTAAATTAACGTGCTCGGCTACTATGGCCACTTGCACGGGAGCGGCTACAATATACCTATCATTTATAAAATACAAAATACAATAATACACACACATTAGGTAATACGAATGGTTTATAGTTTTTGGTAAAGCAACACTTTTTTTAAGAATTGAAGTAGGGAGGTTATTTGTTCGGAGTTGTTGAGGATTTCTCTGTAGTTTTGGCTCAGTTGTAGCTGTTGTCTTTGAACGGTGTATTGGTGACACTCAGTCAAAATAAGCTTCATAGTAAGATTAGAGTTACAGCTGGAACAAATGGGTCTGGGGGTAGTAGACATCATTTATCCATGGGTAAGTCTTGAATGGCCGATTCTCACTCTTCTTATCGCAGCTAACTCTTGCCTTGAGAGACTTGCAAAGCAGCTAGGTTGGGGGTGACCAAGTGAACGCTGTATTTGACGAAGGGTTGTGTCAGCAGTGTCCCAATGCTGCTGCCAGGTTACCTTGGATTTTCTTTTGAACGATGATTTTAAATCCTTTCCAATAATTATTATGTCGGTGACGGTAGATGTGATTACGATTTTTGCGTGTTGGTCAGCAAGTTCGTTGCCGTCGATGCCAATGTGATATGGTAATCAGATTAAAGTAACTGCTACTCCTTGGGAAGAGATAAGTTGGTAGGAGTCAAGATTTGAAAATGTTTATTATAATTTTTTTATGAATTTGAATGAATCAATCCATATTTTAAACGTAAACTTCAAAAGCTGCATCATCTGTTTGTCACCCTTGCCGACTTTTTCTTCTAATTTGCATTTGCTCGATCAAAGGAAGGCATATGCAGATTGAAGAAAAAAGTTGACAAGGGGGATAAGCGTGTGCTATTTATTTTTGATAAGGTTTCACGTTTTGTAATGGGCTCAAAGTGCGTATTTTGGAGATACCATAATCAGATAGAAAAATAAATTACCCTAAGACTATTTTTTCAAATTAAAATTAAATGTTTGGTTACTATAGTCACTCGCACAATACTATCACACTACTATACAGCTCCTATAGGTAGAAAATGTTTAAATATTAATTTTATTGAAATATGTCATTATTGAAGCTCAGCTTGTTCGAAAAGTAACTGTTAACTTTTATAAATAATTTTCAAATCGCCTTTCTTCAATGAATACTTGACAATGATATTTAGGTACTATATTCAAGAATTATAATAATTAACAAAAATAACAAAGCAGAATAATAATGTAAAAAACACTGAGCTTAATTACATCTTAAATGGAATATTTTTCAATAAATTTTTCAAATGTAAAACAACGACCGAAAAAAAATAGTATGTATAATTCGTGGAAAAAGCATATTAACAACAATTAATTTGTGTTGAAAAATATCGTTATACATTAGATGTTTCTTCCATTTCTTTCATAAAAACTTTATCAAAATAAAAATTAAAAACATACTTTATTTCATTTTACTGTAATAATTCATTTGTAACATTACCGCACGCTACAGCAGTACGGTATAGTTATTTGTTTAACTAGGCAGCAAAGTTATAGATTGACTGCCGAAGCTGAATTCATAGCCGAGCGTAGCGAGGCTAGGAATCCAGCTAAGGCAGTCAATCTACTTTGCTGCCAAGTTGAACATATAATTTTTTCTCCGATTGTTCATAATGAGGATATTGTATTTGCAAATTATTACAATTCCCACAATCTCTTTATTTTGGTTGGTTGCTATGGAAATGTATAATCACATGAAAGTAACTACTTTGCTGCCTAGGCAGAAAAAGTAATACTTTGCTGATTGATATCAGTCAGCAAAATTAATATTTGCTGCCATTCAGAGAAAATAGTTATTTGTTTAACTAGGCAGCAAAGGAATCTGCCTCGGCAGTCAATCTACTTTGCTGCCAAGTTGAACATATAATTTTTTTTCCGATTGGCAGCGAATATTAATTTTGCTGACTAATATCAATCAGCAAAGTATTACTTTTCCTGCCTAGGCAGCAAAGTGGTAACATAGGAGTTTGGGAATATGCTTTTCCCACGAATTATACATACTATTTTTTCTTCGATCGTGAATTGACATTTGAAAAATTAATTGGAAAATATTCGATTCAAGATGTGATCAAGTAAGTTTAGATAGATTTTTCTATGTTCATATTGAAATATAGAAGTGGTGGTAACGAGATAAACCAAACAATCAGCAATGCAGCTTCAACGTATATAAATTCTCCTTGCCCTCCAGTACAATTTACAAATTGTTGGTACAAACTGTACAATAAATGTAAATATTAACAACAATAAATGTGTGTTCAAGAATATCGTTATAAATTAGATGTTTCTATTTTTTCTTTCATAATAACTTTATCAATATAAAAATTAAAGTCATACTTTGTTACATTTTATTGTAATAATCCATTTGTAACATTACCGCACGCTACCAGCAGTGTGGTAAGAATATTACCGCACTGTTATTTTCGAATTGCTTAGCAACTGCCCACTATTCGGGAATGTTGAGCTTTGCGCATGGAAAACAGGTCAAAATGGTGTAACTTTTCCCACGATCGGAGAAAATAGTATTTTATGCAACGAACATGTAATTATAGCCATTAAGACACGAGCATATTGTAGGATACGAAACGAGCCGCAGGCGAGTTTCGTATATAATATGCGAGTGTATTAATGGCCATTACATGAAAGTGGCATACAATATTTTTTCTACTCCGGTTAATAAAGATTATTTGATCAATAATTATTAGTTAAATCAATTTTAAATATAGTTACTTTTGAAAATCAAAATTCTTTGACAGCTATCAAATTAAGTGTCACTTAATATGTCTGTTCGCCTGCAATAAAAGTGTAGCACTGAGCTATATAATTTTGAAGAATTCAGGTCTATCTGTGAAAAAATACGTATAAAATTACTAAATTTGGGAATATCTATGTATATTGCATTTGTAAACTGCAAGAAGCATTAAAACATAATCAAAATAAATGAAATCGTATAGCTCAGTGCTACACTTTTATTGCAGGGAACAGACCTAATATGATTTATTTCAGAAATGTCAACCAGGTATCCATGGCTATATACTAAATATTGTGCGAATGTCGCATTCCTATTGGCTTAAAAATCTGTATCATAATGAAAATCTGTATCATAATGAATTTCATTATGATACAGATTTTAGTCTTTTAATAAGTATATTATAAAACAGGAGTAGAAAATAGTATATTATTCAACGAGCGTGTAATGATGGACATTACTCATGAGAATGAAGTTTGTGGTAATCATTCGAGTGAGTAATAGCCATTACACGAAAGTAGAATACTATACTTTTTCTATGACTGAGTGTTCACCTATCAATTCAAACGAACGAGATATTTAGAGAATATTTTATTGAATAAACTTAATGCTTTATGTCAAACAATTTTATTCTGAAAGCTACAATGAAAATTCATTTATTGTTTACAATATTGATCATGAAATTTGAGTAGTTGAATTCATTTTCACTTTCTGTATTCATTCTAACAATTAGTCAGCTCTAAATCACCTTCGGTAGGTAGGTATAGGTACTGTCAAAGTCAAATTATGACATTTCATGGCGATTCTGATTCAAACATTACACCGAATGTAATGCATCCAGTTACTCAACAAAAATTTTACATAAAAAGGGTCCATTTCTCAACAGTCATAGAAAAAGAATATTACCGCACTGTTATTCTATAATTGCTTAGCAACTGCCCACTATTCTGGAATGTTGAGTTTTGCGCATAGCAAACAGGTCAGAATAGTGTAATTTTTCCCACGATCGGAGAAAAAGCATAATCCCAGGGAATATTATCTGGGAATATTATGTTTTTCCCACTAATTATACAATATACTATTATTACGTGCTAGTTATTATGTGTCAGTATCTGTAATAATCTATTTACTTAGTAACCAAATACTAGGAAATATGGAATTTACTAGTGTGAAAGTAGAAAATTAGTATACTGTATAATTAGTGGAAAAACCATAATATTCCCAAACGACTGTGATAATTACACAGGTAACACAGAAGTTTGGGAATATGCTTTTCCCACGAATTAGACATACTATTTTTTCTTCGAACGTTGATTAACATTTGAAAAATTAAATATGAAATATTTCATTCAAGATGTAATCAAGTGAGTTTAGATAGATTTCTTTGTGTTCATATTGAAAGATAAAAGTGGTAATCATGGAAATTACTTTGTTATGACAAAAGAAGAATAATTTTCAAGCCGGTTTTGTTTGTTCGTTGTATTTTATAAGGAATTGAAAAAAAATTTGTAAACATGAACACACATGATAGTGATTATTATTTGTTACCTTGCACGCCTCCTGATCTAGGTTTTTCCTTCATTTCTTTCATAACAACTTTATCAATAAAAATTAAAAACATACTTTGTCTCATTTTATTGTAATAATTCATTTGTCACATTACCGCACGCTACAGCAGTTCGGTAAGAGTATTACCGCACTGTTATTCTCTAATTGCTTAGCAACTGCCCACTATTCTGGAATGTTGAGCTTTGCGCATAGAAAACACGTCAAAATAGTGTCACTTTTCCCACGTTCGAAGAAAAAGATTCTTTATTGACAAATCCGATTAATAAGATTTGCAGCAATGGCAACAGTTTATCAGGCTGCTGGATGTCATCAGGTAAACAGAATGAGTAGACTCCTTGTTATGGCTAGATCGCGCCTTGAAAGATCTGTAGGAGCAAGAAGAGATTGACGGCTGTGTTTTGTTGATGATAATAAATGTGCGTTGTGTGATTGTGGGTAAGGGTATGTACAGGGGTACAAGGATACGGAGGCTGCGTAAGAGAGTAGCAGTTATTGTCGTTTCAATCAAATTGGGGGCTCACTGACTTCACAATAAATGCTTTAATTAGTTTGGAACGTATAAGCGATCTATATACTTTAGGGAGGTGATTTTCTTCGGTATCCCAATAAAAATGTTTTGATTATGCTGAGCCTCTTACTACACTCACCTTTTAATCCTAGTAGATGTTTCCAGGTAAGTCGTGAGGCATTATACCGAGTATTTTGCAGTGAATAACTACAGGGATACATATGCTGTTAATACGAGGAGATGGGGAAGAGAGACGTACTCTGAATTCAAGGATTTTTGATTTTGTGTGAGATATAAACATAGGACGTAGGTGATTTGTTTTGTTGCCAAGGGTATCCACAGTAGATTGAACTAGCTTTGATGTAATAGAGACAAAACGTCCGTAGCAGTAGATTATTAGATCATCTGCATACAAGACATGTCTTATTCAACACCATGCCCTGTGGAGCCTCATTCGATTGACCGTAAGATGATGAGAAATTGCCATTAACTGAAACTCTGAACGATCGTGACGGTAGGAAATTTTTGATGAGTAAAATGGAGTATGTCGCCATCAATGTTATGAAGGGTTATTTCTTTTGGTGAAGACTGTGTGCTAATGGTATCAAAGGCACCTTCAATGTCATAAACAGCGGCAAAACATTATTGCTTCTTGCTCAATGCATCAGAAATATGACTTTGAAGAAGTACTAGGTTGTCATGAGTTGAGCGATTTCATGAAAATTTTGATTTCTCTTTGGCAATTATATTATGTTTATCAAAACCATTTGTTAATTATTTTTTCAAAAATCTTGCACATTGGTCTGTGAGTACTGGAAAAGGTAACTGCTTGATTTGGTTTTTTAATGGGTATTATAACTGAGGTTCGCCACTGGTTAAGGAATGTGCTGGAAATTCAAATTAAGTTGTACATTTCAAGAAGTTTTCGTTGGCCTTCCAATGATAGTTTTTATCAATAAAAATATAGGGAATAATTACAGTGTTGTTAGATATAATATTGGCTATTTTGTGACGTTCTCAAGGTTCTCAAGGACTGAGGACACATAGTTCTTTCAAAAAGATTGTTCACTTTGTTTTATGGTATATCGACTCTTAACCCTGGCTTTTTTGCAGTTTGGAGATATTTTATCCGGTATAAAAATATACTACTCTCTGAATAAAACAATTCTTGAACATGTAGGTATAGACTTAGAAGTAAAAATGAAAATTCAAAGTATGATAACAGATTCTACAATATTATATGCAAGTGAAAACTGGACTGTGGGAAAAAAGAAGGAAACTAGAATAAACGCCAAAGAAATTGAACATCTGAGAAGAATAATTGCAGGAAAAACTAAATGAAATAGGATAAGAAATGACGTGATTAAAGAGACAACTAAACAGGAACTAATAACTGGTAAAATAAAAAAGAGACAACTTAGCTAGTATGAATATATGGTAAGAATGGAACCATAAGTAATGGAGATTGGAAAGCCGTTCAAAGAACAAAGGGGTTGGCATAGAAAGAAATGATTAGACCAAATACAAGAAATAGATTTGGAAAAAAAGTCTATAGCAAAAATGAAAAACCTAGCAAGAGACAGAAAGGCATGGAAGAAATGGGTACAGGACAAGGAATCTACATCCGACGCTTGAAAGGGTAGAGGGAACAAGAAAAGAAGAGGAAGAAGTTTATTCGGTAATTTTCAAATTCCAATTTTTGTTCATCTTCAGTGATTTGGCATCAGGGAAATGTTTTTTGTTTATGTGAGATAATATTTTTGCAAATGTGCGTATTTACCAAATGTGCAATTGTTTTACCTTTACCTGTACAGCTGGATCTCCACATACTGTTGTGGAAATTGAAATAACCGACTAGAATATATGGTGTGGGAAACTGGTAAATAAGGTTTAATAGTTATGTTTCATTAAGTGGGTGGTTGGGTGGAATATGCAGGGTGATTTTGAATGGGCACCAAGAAATCCTGAGTATAACTCGTCTGATTTTTATGTTTTGCGGACATATGAAGTCCTTAGTTTATACCAATGAAATCAACTCGAGAGACGAACTCTGGAGGAAAATACAAAATGCTGCTAACTTTATGAGGAGACAGAATAATATTATGTTCTTTGAAGTTCGAAAGCCCTTTATCAAGAGAATTATAAAAAGTATAGAATCGGAGGAGGCCACGTGGAAGATTTAATTTGAGTTTGCTCTTTTTATGTTACATTGTTTTTAATTATGCTTTTTCGCTGAAATAGAAGCCTTAAGATACAAGCTTTTTATTGTTACTTGAAATCTCCATTTGGATACTGTGAAATGTTCCCTTGCGTTTTTCTCAAAAAAAAGAATATCGTGTTTTAGCAAGAGTACCAATATTACGTAGAAATGATGTTCATGTCATAAATTCTAATAAAAATCAATAAAGAGAATCGTCAAAAAAAGTTACCAGTTAATTCCATGATCAAAAATCCTTCACGGAGCTCCTCCTGTAACAAAATGTCAAATAATATATAAAATAATATCGCCTGTATCAAATTATGCCCCTGTGCCGGTTTGATAACAATCGATAAATATACAGTGAAATTATTGACAAAAAACGAATAACAACACTATTCAACTTTATCTTTTTCCAAAACAATATTTTATTGAGGTATATTTGGTCATATCGCCATATTTTTTGGTCCAAACAATCTACCCTTTGCCTAGTCCCAATAGTTATGATTCCTCCTGTATATGCTTCAAATAGTGAGTTCATTAGGGCACCAAGTGGTTATGGCAATAGCCTCAATAAGATAAGAGAATACGCTTTGAAGGTGCAATAAGTATTCGGATAAGGATAATTGAGGAGATGATGGTAATGCTCTGATAGGCATTAAGAAGATTATTGACGATAAAAAATACGAATACGGTTTTTTGAGATTTGGGACACAAAGGTAATATTTTTGGGGGTAACAATTTACAATTTTTATATACAAAAAAAAACGAAGTTGGGAATAGCTTTGAGATAATGAATTGATTCCTATTTTGAAAAGTTCTTCATTCTTATAATGTCCTCTCCTACCACAATGATTACACTTAATATGCTTTCCATTAAATGGCATTTCACTTATGACGTACACCAGGTGACAGCTAAAAATCGTTTTTATTGTTCGCGTTCATCCCAACCATATCCCAACAAAGTTGATCAGGTAGCGATGTTTAGAGTGATCCATCAGGGTACCTATTCTTGAAAATCATACGATCCGATGTTTCTCTCGATCGATGGGATCTATCCCGTGCGATCTATCGAATCCCACGGTCAAAGTCGACTAATTCTTGAACGTTCATGTGAACGTTCAAAATTATTGCGTGGTTGCCAGCATTATTTGATACAAAAGATCTACTTTTTAGTTATTTCTGGCGTCTTTTTTTGTTGTACGGCTGTCATAATTTTCTGTCATTAATTATTTGTTATATTTGTTATGATATACTTATAACAAATAATAAAAAGTCTGTTTAGTGAATCAGTTAGTATGAAAAGTGCATGAAAATGAGTCAGTCGAGCTTCAATCCTCACAAAATAAATACCCCTACAAACGGCACACTTCCAAGCGATGATCATATAAAAACCTGGAGCCTCTATCTTCATCAATTCTTACTTCCTCCTTTGACTCCCGTAAATTCTCATTACATACTAAAAATAATGGTTCTCCATGTCCATGATTAAACACCGATTGAAAACACTGAAAACCAGTAAAACCACTCAAACTCACGACAAAGTATTTTTTTCAAGTCTTTGAGCATGAATTTAGGATTCAAAAAAACATAGAACTAACAGAATAATTAGGGAATGCATAGAGAAGTAGTAATAATATAGTACTTTCTCTCTAATAATTTCTCTATGACAGAATGAAAACAAATTTCCATAAAATAACCTCTTTACTGCCCAAATGTCAATTCATTCGAGTCTGCTCCCCTATTTCGGACCATG
The DNA here is from genome assembly GCA_963978555.1 of Galerucella nymphaeae. Classification (NCBI taxonomy): domain Eukaryota; kingdom Metazoa; phylum Arthropoda; class Insecta; order Coleoptera; family Chrysomelidae; genus Galerucella; species Galerucella nymphaeae. Next base: position 2,475,690 of record OZ021711.1, on the reverse strand, counting down.
CGATCCGGAACGTATGACTTTCATGCGATTAATAATACCGGATCACGGGCCAAGAATATAACGACGATCGCCTCATGTGATCATTCGTCATAAATCTATGCCGCTCATTGTTCAAGAATAGACATCCAGATCGTAATTCTGCTGAACGGGCTAATAAAACTATCTCTATAAATGTCAACAAATGTCAATAAATACAACAACAACAACTCAATTTTATTTGATATATAAGACAATTATTTATTTGTCCACGACCACCTAATAATAAGCCGATATTTTACCTCCTAACAAAAGGTATATGGTACCCATATATCAACTGTCGTGAATTATGAACCATAATGCACTACAGTGTATTATGAACTAGATATGGGGGTACCTACAATATGAAATAAACTATTAAATCTGTGTATTTTGTTCAGGAAATTTGTTTCTAACATATATCGTATCGATAAAGTATTGTAATTTTTAGTATTGATACTTTTCATAGCGATATTTTCTAATATTAAGTATTTTAAAACAATATATTTATAACGGTACGATGTATTGATACTTTCTACAGTATCGCCCATCTCTATATATGTCAAATTATATTTTTTTGTAGCTGTCAGAACATTTTGAAGTTAGTATAATACCAAATCGCTACTGACTTTTATTTAATAAAGAAATCAAGTGTTGTGGACAAAGTATAGTATTCTACTCGAAATTTATGGCCATAATTCACTTGGGTGACTTGCGCCTCTCGCCTGCGGCTCGTGACGCAAACGTCACCCATCATGAATTATGGCTATCATAAATTGCTCGTTTAATAATATACTATTATTTTTAATTTTAATTTAGTCTAATGGTTATTATCAGTGTTTTGTGAGCATAGTAATGTGAGCATAGTAATTATCGACAACGAAAAATCAGCCTGGTGCGTAAATAAGTTTCTATTTCTTAAAAAATGGATCCCAATGAATACAACAACAACAACTCAATTTTATTTGATATATACGTCAATAGTTATGGAATAAATATTCTAAACATTTAAAAATGGGAGTTAATCGCAATAAATTAAGCTTACACCACTTTGGAGCTAGGGGTAAACCACTGAATAAAACTCTGTAGTCTCTGTAGACTATTTTCTGTATATTCCAGGTATTGTTCAAGTATTTTCTTTGAGAAAATCTTTATTTCTATTACCATATGATTAAGAAATGTTTCAACAGAAATTTTCTGTATTTTCCACTGCATCTTCCTTGTATTTTCAGGAATATTTTCTAATGACACTAGTATTTTTAGGATTATTTTCTGTATTTTCAATGTATTTTCTCTAATTTGTACACTATTTTCTTCAGTAGTTTACCCCTCGGAGTGGAACTTCCTGACACACTTTATAATCTATTATTAAAATCATAAGTCACCACCATCTGTTCATTCATTTTCACTGAAATACAAACTAAAATATCTCCAAACAATAGTTATTTATGCAACAAGTGCAAAAAACACGTTTTGCAAGAGTTGCATACAATATTTTTTCTAAATTCATGCAAAAACTGGAAAATTAGAACATAAATATGTTAAGAACCTGATCTAACCTAATAAAACTCAACCCGTTCTTCTTTTTTGTTTCTTTATGGCCTCCACCTTGTCAGTACTCAATCATAGCTGATTTTCGCCTTGACCATTTAAATTTTAAATAATTAAAGATTTTTGCAAAAATTGTAACTCGTTGAGACTAAGTAGTAAGATATACATATATTATTGTTGTATTAAAGCAGGATCAGGTACTTGCTCTGGATTTTTATTTAATTTAAATGTTTATGTTTGTCATTAATCATCACAAAACTGACACAAGAATGTCTGATCCTGCTCTAATACAGCAATAATATATGTATATCTTACTTTAGGAAATGGTTAGTGGAATCAGGCATCAGTAATTCCATTGTCTGTAATTCAAATGAACAAACTTCCATTGAAAAAAATCCCTATGAAATAGTTATGAACCCATCCACTGCGAACGCTGAAATTCTTTTTCCCTTAGTATGTTTCTTGACCTCAGCTGCCTTGCCTATTTCGACGACTCAATTGCGACTAGCGCTTCAGGTGGATGGGTTTGACATCTCATTTTTTCATTTTAGATAATACTATTGGACTTTTACTTCTATAGGTTAGACTGTTTTGTGGTCTGCCGTTGGCTGCCATCGACTTAAATGAATTTGAAGTTTCGCCGTCGGCCGTTCGTAGCACCGTTTGTAGCAAGTCTGAAGAGCCAATGGTCGCGTTCATCACAACATAGCGCTACCGTAGCTATCATTAATTTTCTGCTGAACGCGTGTTTTGTTGACTGATCAGATTGAGCGCTATGGTATCAGTCGCCATTTTTTTAATCAGAACTAAAATGCGCTACATGCTACCGATTGATGATGCATTAACTGTCACTTATGTCATAGGTTAAAAACACTTTTGTGAACCACATTTAATGGAAAAAGTGGTACTTTATTGCACTAGTCCAAAAAAGAACCACTTTTTCCATTAAATGTGTTTCACAAAAGTGTTGTTTTTTGCATGAATGTAGAAAAAATTGTTTTATTTCATCATAAAATACTATCTAATAAGGTGAAAATTTGCATAATTTCCAATTTAAAAACTAAAATGCGTGCGAGAAAATAGGTTGAAAAACACACAGTCGGAGAAATATATAATTTTCTATATTTTTTATGATCGCCTTGTTCTGTTCTCAATTATTTTAGTGTCTCCTATAATTTCTTTTTTGTTCCTTCAAAAATATTCTCTACACTTCACAACTCTGACTTTTGTATTTTGTCGGTATTTTCTCTTGCTTCATAATTTTTCGCTTTTGTGTACGTATGCTGGTCTGTCTGCTTTTAATGGTAAGAGGCAGTGGAGTCTGAGTCTGAGTGTGATAATGCACCTTCATCTCAATGGTTGCAAAGTTGTAGTACTATCATATTTATTTTGACAGCTGTGATATACTGACAATAACAGCTTTTGTGATATTTTACAACATAGGCAAAGAGATTCTCATAAACAGCTAATTTAGAAACCATATCAATATCTTGACGTTCTTGGACAGCTTTGATTATCTTGGAGTACGTATTTTTGCCGGACCCTAAATACGAAAAAAAAGATAACAGCATATTACTAGATATCTAACGGTTAGTTATAACTGTCGATGAGAAAAAAGTATTACGAAGAAAGTTTTTTTATCTAAATCAGAATTTTTCAGTTCAGTAAATAATTTCCTATTGAAAATGTGAAGCAAGACTTGAAGGAACGTAACAGCTGTCACAGTTATTGATCATTATAATTTCACAATATTAAAAACAGATTAACTTATCTGTCTGCACAGATGTTAATCGCTGTTGACTTTTCTTTCCAGATCTGTTACATATTAAACACATTTGCCAAATATTTAATCTGACTTTAGGATTGTCCAAAGAGGATGAAGCGTTTTTGGTTCCACTGCTTTAAGAAACATAATATCCAATATTTTGTGAACTAATAAACGTTTGTCTGTAAGTTTTATGACATTTTACTTCAACCCTTCCTCCTCGAATGTCTTTTTGTGAATGCAAAATCTTTTGAGCAGAAGTCCTTTTTTTCTGCAGGATATATTAGTGTATTTAATCCTTTCAATCTCGGATTTTGCGTCATAATTTTGTCCTTTTTCTTGCAAAGTCTGACCACAAAATAAACACTCCATCGTTTACCCAAAAAATCTCAAAAGACATACACATTACACACATCCAAAATAATATTTACCTAATCGCAATTAAAACAAAGACTGTTAACAACTGAATCATGTTATCGGCCAAATTTGTCAGGAATAGCCCGCATTATGCGTATGTGAGAGATGTCTGCACATAGAAAAGTGATTCTTGCTTTAAAAACTTCCTTGAAACTTTAGCTTTATTTGGTACACAGATAGTTTGGTGAAATTTTGAAAAATAAACAAGTTTTGATTACTGAAAATAGTGTTGCAAGAAAAGTAAAGATTGCAGTTTTCTCTAATTTTACACAAAAACTAGGTTTTCTTTACTAATGACACTAACGCTTATGTTTCTTCTGTCGATTGAAAAAAAAGTTGAACAATATCTTCTTTAGTTCCGGAGATATCGCGAGGTATGTCTGAAAAAGTAATAAAACATAATTTTGACAAATTTCGCAATAAAAAGTGTTGTCCCCATTAAAAAATGTTGTAATTGTCGATTTCAGATGGCCAGGAACCTACTCTATAAATATTGACCTATCAGGTGGTCGTGGACAAAACATTATAATTAATGTGCAATCGTTTATTTTTTGTAATCATGTTTATTCACAGCAAAAAATCTCATCTTCGACTAGCATACCAGGTTTTTTTCCCTACAAAATATTTTAGTCATTAATACTGAGTGATTCCATATAAGTTTGTTTGTATATATTCAAACGCATTGCTGCTGCAAAACCCCACTATTAAGGGAGTCTCCCAACAATTAGGTGATATATTTTAAAAGATTATTTGACCTCCCACCGTCTTGGTGAGACGTAGATTTTCCTCGACCTTTGCCCTACCCCTAATTTTACGTGAAATTTTTCAATATTTGTGTTTTGAGTGTAAATGCGTTGGATTTCCCTATTTTTATTTCAGTCTCTGTCAGTTAACTGTTGTGCTGAGATTTTATATCTTTTCAACCGCTACTCAAGAATTCGGTTACCTCGCGATTTTTTATACATTATTTCAGTAGTGGACCGCTGAACTACCACAGTATACAGTATACTGTGGAACTACTACGTTCTTCTTATCTTATTTTCATAAATAATTTATACCGATTAGCAATTCCATTTATGGACGTTTGACAGCAGTTGTTGTTTTAAGATAACAATAATATTGTTTATTGTTTTGTCTTAAGAAAGTGAATTTTATTGTTTGTTTACTTGAGCGTGGAAAGTTTTTTGATTTTTGTACAATTCACATGTTAGTTCGTTTGTTTGGTGAACGATCTTCAAAAAATTGAAAATACGCAGCGGTAAGTGTTTATAAAATAGTTAGGTATTTTCCTGAAAAGTGTGGCACGCGACTACAGTTGACCCGAGCAAGCGGCCAAGGGCGGGAAAGACATTTTACGCATGAGTTAGAAACACTATTTTTTCTACTACTGTACAAAAAAAGTATACCAACCCATTTTTCGAAAATTATTTAACTTCATCATACATATTGAGAACATTAACTGAAAGCTACTAATTAAATATGAATATTATTATTAAAAACACAATTTGTCGCATTCTGTATATTACTTAAAATTGCCGGTTATTTGGTGTGTAGATGACGTCGATGTGAGGATGGCATCAGTTGCAGGTCACGTAAAGATGACGATGGCAATGACGATGACGGTGACGGCAACGGATTTAACTCAATTGTGGATGGAAGAATTGTATTTGATAAATTTCGTGAATATTCATTTACCTGTTGTGACAATAGTTATAACTTCCGAAGTAATATACTATCTAATAATCTAATAAGGTGAAAATTTGCATAATTTCCAATTTCAAAACTAAAATGCGTGCGATAAACTGGGTTAAAACACACAGTCGTAGAAATATATAATTTTCTACACTTTGTCAATATTATTTCCCTCGGTTGAAAGGTGAAAGCATCTAAGAAGAAACCGCTTATTATGTTATAGGTATGTTATCCAATTTTCATATACGTTCGAAATGGCGGGCAATTTTTCTCCTGAAATCGTACTTTCTCAAAATGTTTGATTTTATATGATCGTCTTGTTTTGTTTTGAATCTTTTAGTTTTTTTTATCATTTCTGCTTTGTTTCTTCAAAAATAATCTTTGCACCGCACCACTCTGACTTTCGTATTTTGTCAATATTCTCCTTGCTTCATAATTTTTTGCGTTTTTGTACGTGGGCAAGGATTCGATGGCTTGGGAAGGAATTATTGTATTTTTAGTGGATTGTAATTTTTGATTTATTTCTTCCCTCCTTTGCTCTATGGTTCCTCGCAGAAAACCTTTGTTGATTGTAAGCTTTATTCTTGAAGTACGATGGATAATTATACGCTTTTTTATTGAAATTAGAAATTATATTGACAGTTCGTAGAAATTTTTACAATGACAACTGATACATAACAACGGTTACTAAGTACATTCTTTCTTCTTTTTTTCACATAGATTTATAGAGAAACTTTTAGATGTTTTGTCATCAAAGATAATTCAATTAGAAATAAATAATGTTATCAAAGAAGAAAAGGCACAATATATTTAACAAAACAAATCTGTTGAGAATTCTCTTGAATTCTTAACAGTACGTATGCTGCCTGTCTGTTCTTGATGTTTTTATTGTTTCCTAAAACATTGTAATTTTCTCTCTCTCTATTTTCTCTGTAACTATTCCACCAAATTGTAATCGCCTATCAAAATCATCCTAGCCCCATTGTTGGAGATTTTGAACTTTATAAGGATAATAGTTATTTGTTTACCTAGGCAGCAAAGTAGTAGATTGACTGCCTTGCTGCCGAGTTGAACATATAATTTTTTCTCCGATTGTTCATAATGAGGATATTTGCAAATTATTACAATTCCCACAATCTCTTCATTTTGGTTGGTTGCTATGGAAATGTATAATCACAGGCAGCAAAGTAATAACTTTGCTGCCTAGACAGGAAAAGTAATACTTTGCTGATTGATATCAGTCAGCAAAATTAATATTCGCTGCCAATCGGAGAAAATAGTTATTTGTTTAACTAGGCAGCAAAGTAGTAGATTGACTGCCGAGGCTGAATTCATTCATAGGAATTCAGCCAAGGCAGTCAATCTACTTTGCTGCCAAGTTGAACATATAATTTTTTCTCCGATTGTTCATGAGTATATTGTATTTTCAAATTATTACAATTCCCACAATCTCTTTATTTTAGTTGGTTGCTATGGAAATGTATAATCACAGGCAGCAAAGTAATCACTTCCGTGCCTAGGTAGCAAAGTAACCACTTTGCTGCCTAGGCAGGAAAAGTAATACTTTGCTGATTGATATCAGTCAGCAAAATTAATATTTGCTGCCAATCGGAGAAAGTTATTTTTATGCAGAATAGTTTGCAAAGACTGTCTAGAAATACTGTGATTTCTTGCCAATATACTTGTAGATGTTTTAGGGTTTTCTTCAACATCTAATAGAACATCTGAAGTTTCACCTTCATTAGCTTCACTTTTCGGTCTTCCAGACCAAGGAATATCTCTTACACTACTAGTTTCATTGAATTTATTTACTAATCTTGTCACTGTAAATTTACTTATAGGAGGGCATTCGAAATTTAAATCGTCAAAAAGATAAGTTACTTCGTCATGTGTGCGTTTGCGATTAGAATCCAACTAACAGATTTGGATGTTGTTTTTCCCATAAATGTGCCATTATTCCTAATTTACTTTTAAATTTCATGCTAATTTGAAATAAGTATCAGGGTAGGGGATCTCTGAAGGCGCGTGGGTGCTGCCACATAAAAAGTCCCGTCAGTACTAAAATTTGTAATTTGATGAAAACTGTAACGGCGTGGTAGTTGCAGATTCTCCCACATATATATTAGCGCTGACATCGTAACCTGACTACTGCTTATTTGTGTGTATGTTGAGTATTCGTATTCGAATTTTATTGTTTATAGTGAGACTTTCACTTTAAGAGACAATGTCAAGAATATGTTTTGTGATAGACTGTAATGTGAGGTGCATTAAGCTTTATCTTCATTAAAAAACATCATCCATTAAATAGAAAGTGACAGAAGTAGTAGTTATTCTTCCATACAACTTTGTACTTCCCAGCATTATTGTTGAGCGAGTTGTTCAATTCAAAAATTTTTTTTCATGTTTGTCATTGAAATATGTTTCATTTATTGTATACTTTTTTTATTCAATAAAATATATAAACTTGACGATTATTGCTTTATTTCTCGCAAAGCAGGCATTATATGATTCATTTTTTGACATTTTATTCAATTTTACTTGACTTTTTATTGTTATTATTGTAATATCAATCTAATGTTAAGTAATTTTGAATTGAATATCAAAAAATTGATCGATGTTATTTTGCAATAAAAGTAAAATTACAGTTATTTTGAATATACCGCACAAATCTGTAAAATTGCAGGAATCTTCTTTTTCGGCTGTTAGAAAAGCTCACAACCTCATTTGTGCCAGAGGTACTGACGGGACTCTCAAGGTAGCGCTACCCGTATGAATAGAGGGCGCCACGGGTCAGTTCCCCATCTATAAGTATTTTTTTATCTATGATTAGTATCAGTTTTGACAATTTGTACATAAATAATGAAGTGTTTGACGTTTTAATGCGTACCATTGTTTTTTGTTTTATTTTAAAAACCTACATTAATTAATGTATAACGTAACGTCAAATGATTATTGAACAAACTCTAATGAACTCTTTTTTATTGGTGAACCCTTTTACGTATTCAAAGCACGTCTTACATCTTTTTCTACTGTCCCACTGACAGCTCTTGTCAGGTCTGTACTTTGTTGTTTACGGTCAATTAATATTTATGAAAAGAGAATATGAATCTTATTGTTATATTTATTCGAATAATACAAAAATATGCCTAGATACACGGAAAAACATCAGCATTTTGAAAGTACTCAAGTATTTTCAGTTAGAATAGTATATTTCATTACCAGTACAGAAATGAGGATTTTTCCGTGCGCGCGTGACAAATTCTCGTGTGAGGCGCAGCCGAAAACGGGAAGTCATGCAAGAACGGAAAATCCATTTCTGGACGAGTGATGAACGATATTTTTTATTATACTTAGGTACCTGAAATCAACATAAACAAAAAATATCGCAAAAAATTATTAAGAAAATCGGGAATATTCATTTTTATTTTTAAAACAGTAAAAATGTAAGTACATACAACTCAAATTAACAAAAAAAATACAAGTAGGTAATTCTAAGAAAATTAATTTTGGACAGAACCGTTATTATTAATAGTAATTTTGGATATTGATGGTGAGTATTGGCTTTTTCAGAAAAATATACTAAAAGAATATCGTCACTCACAATTTTGATTCGTTTCTGAGTCCGCCATTCGGTAAAACTGTTATATTCTAGTTCATATCTCAACCTGGATTTCACTGGTAATAAATCTGCACTCACTTCTGCCGCTCGTTGTAAGATATTTTCGGGAATATCCCGATTTTCTTCACAATCTGAATTCATTTTTGCAAAATGTAATAAATACATAAATACTTAATTTTCACTAACAGAAAATAAAATTTGTCATTAATAAATAAATCGTTGCTATAGACACATTAGGTACTCGTAAGCGCATGGAAATAGGGATCGGGAAAAAATTTCCGTGCGCTGTTCCGAAAATGTCATATTTACTGTATTTTATAAACAGTTGAAAATGTAGTATTTTCTGTTAAGTATAATAAAAAAAGAGTTCCAATGCCTTTTCGAATTTTGCGATCCTGCGATCCTGATGATTTTATTTATCATATTAAATGTTAGATGTGTCATAATAGCAAATAAAATAGACGACATACCGAAATCCCGGTTATACGTCACAAAGGATGACGCACACCAAAAAGGCTATTGAATAAACCATAGGCATTCCTATCTATAACCTGCAATGATTATACTCGGAATAATTTATATTAAAATAATAATAGGTTTCTATAAATATTCATTTTTTTACTGAGACCATTTATGCTTAATTTGTTTTGGCAATTTAAAATCGTTAGTGGTTGTTTTTTTCATGCTAGTAGTTTTTATGCGAAACTTAAGATTTGATGTGTACATGTATGTCAAGTCATTTTAGTCAAGTTCCCCAGTTGAAATATGATGTTACTTCATTTGGAATATTTTAAGTGAAGATGAAGCCGGGAGAGGCGGTAATTCTGTACCCTTGAAACTAAGGCTAAAATTCATAGTCGACACTTGAGGGTCACTTAAATTATTTTGAGTTTGGCTTGAGGCGACTTATAATATCCACAGTCATTACTCAAGTAATACTTTAAGTAGAGTGAAGAATGTTTGGCATCAATGTTTCTATAAGGAACTTTTGGTTGCGTTTAGTTAACAATTGTAATTAATGAACATCCCTTAACGTTTATCTGACATCTGTTGCATTGCATTCATACTCGAATCTGTGTTGTGCTCATTTCGTGTATTAGCTCTTTGCAAGTATTCTTTTCTCAGTTTGGTTCTTCACGAGGGGTAAACCGCTGACCCAAATGGTGTACACTAATGCCCAATTTGGGCATTACTCTTAATTTTAATGCACTAATGCCTACTAATTCCCACTAATGCCTACTAATGCCCACTAATGCCTAGTAATTCCCAAGTAATGCCCACTAATTCCTAGTAATTCCCAAGTAATTCCCACCAATGCCTACTAATTCCCCAGTAATTCCTAACATTGTTCACTTATTTCCAATTAATTCCATTACTGAATATAATTAACGTACCGCAAATACACTAAAATCTTCACAGTATAGCTGAAAAAGTATTTGGTTACAGTTTATAAAAAATAGAGAGCTATTTTTTTATCAGGGTAAATCTCTGGGTAATCATCGTCACCTACAAATGCAAACGAAAACTCGAAAATCTGACAACAAGCTACTTGAGCTTGAAACAATAAAGTATTACAGCAATATTGTCGTATTTAATAAAGCGCATTGGTTGGTTAAATCTTGTAGTGTAGATCATACCGACCCCGTTAGACTAAGAAGTGTAATTCATTAACCGTCGGTGTATATAGCCTGGGAAGTAGATGTTTTTTGGTTGAATGGTTACTGTTTTTGGAAAATATTGTTCAAAACTTATAAATCGTTGGAATAATAATAATTTTATTTATTCTGGTATTGGTAGTGCACTTTATTAAATACGACAATGACAATATTACAGGGCACTGTAATAATAGTTTATACCGAATATACGCGTCATACATCCATCTGAATTGCTACCCGAATAGTTCTTCACTCGGTTCCTCCCGAGCAGATCAAATTTGTCGGTTTGTGAATTTGTTTTTCTCATTTTGGGTAACACACTTATTTAGTGTTTATTTTTCTGAATATTTTTGACATCATATTTGGTTTGATTTTTATTGTGAATTCTGCTTAAATAATTAATACACAGTAATATTTTATTAATTTAACTTTTAAATTGTAAAAGAAAACAACCCTTAGCATAATTCACGACACTGACATGAAGTACCTAACTACCTACCTACCGAGCTACATTTAAGTATATCTACCTACTCAATGTTTTTAAAACTGATTTTTCTACTCCTGTTTTATAATATACTTATTTAAAGACTATAATCTGTGTCATAATGATATTCATTATGATACAGATATTTAAACCAATAGGAATGCCACATTCGCACAATATTTAATATAGCCATGGATACCTGGTTGACATTTCTGAAATTAATTATATTAGGTCTGTTCCCTGCAATGAAAGTGTAGCACTGAGCTATACGATTTTATTTCTTTTAATTATGTTTTAATGCTTCTTGCAGTATACAAATGCAATATACATAGATATTCCCTAATTTAGTAATTTTATACGTATTTTTTCACAGATAGACCTGAATTTTCCAAAATTATATAGCTCCGTGCTACACTTATTAAGTGACACTTAATTTGACAGCTGTCGAATAATTTTGATTTTCAGAAGTAACTATATTTAAAATTATTTAAACTAATAATTCTTATTAATCGGAGTAGAAAAATTATTGTATGCAACTTTCATGTAATGGCCATTAATGCACTCGCATATTATATACGAAACTCGACTGCGGCTCGTTTCGTATCCTACAACATGCTCGTGTCTTAATGGCTATCATTACATGAAAGTTGCATAAAATACCATTTACTGTCAACTTTCAGCTTCTTATCGCACACAGTGCTGATGTACGGTAGCTCATGGCAAAATCCAGCAACTTTTTATTGTTCACATTCTACTTACTATTACTACTCTATTTTATTGTTTATTGTACATGGCATTATTGATAAAATGTGTTCATCATATTTCCATTTTAAAGCTAAACTAATTCTTCGGGTTAACGGTTGAACACGGAATTACATTTAATTAAGACATAAATTTTTTGTCGCGATAAATATATTATGATCTTAGCTCGGATCAAATAAAATCGAGAGTAAACAGGTAGCACCGGTTCTGGACCATGGCGGAGGCGCTAACATGGGAATCTCCATAAGAAAATCACCAAAAAAGCCAAGGTCTGGAAATGTCAAAATTGACTCTAAAAGTGGTGGTGGTAAAGCATGTGCGCGGGGTGGACCAAACGTCACATCGTTACGTGCTACGTCATGATCCAGAACCGGTGCTGCCTATTTACTATCGATCCCATCAAACTTAGAAATCTAAATACTTATTATTACAAGCCGCTTGTTACACTTACCGTGAAAGTACTGTATAAGTACACTGTGTTATTTATCAGTTCCGACATATAGATTCCTGTACAAAACTGTCAAACGCGAACTAACTTTTTTACCAAATAGCGTTCATGAAAAATAATGACAGATTTGTAAAGGTCGTTGAAAAATAAGTTCAAATGCACTTTTAATTCTCTGGTTCAATAAAAAAATGGATATTCATGTTTCAAAAAGTTGAGCTCTATTTTCATAACTATTGGATGATCTTTATCGATTACGTGGTGGCTGACATGGTAGTGCAAGGGATAATTTAAAACTTAAACCTGTAGTATGGTGGATGGGTTCTCCGCGGAGATGAAAATTTTTGAAACAAATAACTTTGCTTTATTTTAAATCTTTTTTAGACATGTCGCATCTTATAAATAACACAGTGTATATAAATATATACACCAAAACACACAAACAAACACAAAATTTTCAACAAATTATTTTCTCCTTGTTTTACGAATCGTTTACCTATGATTGTGACCACACACTCCTCACGGTTTTTGTATTATCACGCATGCGTTGCATTGCCTAGTCTGTTTTAGCGACGAGTTTTGGCGGTCATTTTTCATAGTAATTCCTAGCTAATGCAAAGTAATTCCTAGTAATGCCCACTAATTCCCACTAATTCCCCATTAAAGCCAACTAATTCCCACTAATTCCCCAGTAATTCACAGTAATGCCTGTAATTCCCAGTAATGCCCAGTAATTCCCAGAATTTGTACACCGCAATGCCCCAGCGGTTTACCCCTCGCTCGGTTCTTCACTGTTCATATAATTTTTTATTAGCTGCGAAAGCTCATTTCTCAAGCAAAATCTATTAAATCATCTATCATACTAATTTGATCAAAAAATTTGGAACTATAACATACAAATAACAACCAAACAAAACTTTGATATCGTAAAATTACAGTGTAATGAACAAACGTGGTTTATGGGTTAGATATCTTCATTAAAGTAAGCTGGAATCTGTAGGTACTCATATTTCACTCAAGCTACAATCAAACTAAACCTCACTTTATGCCTGTCAAGTGTTTCTGCATACAATAAGGTTGGTGACCCTCAAGTGTCGACTATGAATTTCACCCTAAATCTAATTGATATTGGGAACAAATTAAATCAAAATCAAGTCGCAAATTGCTTAGTTACGACTTGCCCAAGAGTTTAATAGAAGCAAAACCATGATTCAAAACATTAGAAAAATGTGGGATAACGATCAGAAAAAGAGGAACTAGAAGACCATTTATAACTGTAGTGGAGCAAGACGAAGCATCAACTGATTACCTACTTAAGGGAAAATCCATCCAAGACATGCAAAAGTTGCAGTGAACTTATCAATAATAATGGGGGTATGACACGTTATTAATTAGGTATTGAATGTAAACTTTCATGGATTCCATGCTACTATGGTCTATTATCTATTTGTTAGTTCATTCATTTGAAATGGTTCAATTCTGGATTACGTGGATCTAATGTCCAAATCTGAGACTGTAGACTTTTCTATTGAAATTTTGTTGTTATTTTTGGAATTTTATGGCTACAAATGAACAATTCCTTGAATTAGGTTTTCTTATTATACAATTCTGTTTTTTAATTTACTGAAGCATTAGCTTTTTGCATTTATTTGCATGTCTTGCCGTATTGAAGGGATTTTACTATGAATAATCAGTAACAGCTTTGTCTAGCTCCATTCTAGTTACAACTGGTCTTCCATTTCCTATTTTCCTACAACAGTTTAATCTTTGTCTCACCCTTTTTTTAGGCAGTCATCTGATAAAACAACCAAATTTTATTAAAAAAAATATTCGAACCTGTAACAATTTAATACTCTTGTATTTATCACAATATCACACTATTCCTAAATTTCAGCTAGTTACTGTTTGCGTATGAATGATACAGTAGATTTTCATATTTCCCATTTGTTTTATTGCTTACAAAATTTAAATTCATCTACAAACATTTTTGTTGAGCTCGTATCACTGCTGTAGAAATTATACCATAACAGCAGTTTTATATGACGCGCAGTGTACCTATAGAAAAACTGAAATCGAAAATACTACTTATATGGGAACAAGCCAAGCTTAGGGAAAATACTTTATCGTAGTTGATATTAAAGTGATTTATGAAACATAAATGGTCAATCATTTCCTTAGTGCGACCACTTATATTTAATTTAAATTTTTCGGCATTTGAGATTCTCCATAGTGGACGTGTGAAGTGGCAAATTAAGAACTAGTGAACATTTTTATGAATCAACTAAAATAAACAATGCTTAACAACCAGATGCTTGAATCAAAAAAATTAATCACCTCCTCACAAAGACTGTTACTATAAAAAGTGTGTCCCATTATTCCACATTTTGGTAATTGAAAACCTCAATGTATATTACACCTGTATACAGGGTGTCCCACGACGAGTGAAAACTATCTGTATATGGCAAAATACTCATAGTAAAATCATGAAAATTTCTACGTTTGGGTTTTCGGGTACGATCTTTTCAACTAAAATATTTTCAAAGATGGTTCCACCGGAAGTCGACTGTAATTTTGTTATTTTAAATGGAACACCCTGTATATCAATACATTTTTGAAATCTTCGTAATATTTTAGCATACTTTTGTCTAAAAACTTTTTTCGAAAAATGCACACTTTTTGAGTCATTGATTTTTTTTGTAGAAAATTTGACCGTTGAAGACCCTTATAAATTATTTTTTTACGAGGAGACCCTTGAAGATATGAAAATGGTTTCTGTTCGGTTGCCTTAAGCAAGGTCAAACGTAATCGAATCTATGTTGAAAAATTTCCCATTTTATACAGGGTGTGAATAAAAAGTGTTCAAAGTTTAACTTCAAAAATATCAAATTTCTTCATTTTTTTAAATATTTTAATGCATTTAGGAGAAAAAAATAAGGCAAGTTCATGTATACTTTCCTATACCTAAACCTTACCGTTATCCAGATATTAAATGTTTTCTGTAAATTTTTAGAGATGCGGGTGTGGTCTAAATTTTGATTTTGATAGAAGAACTATATATACTTTTAGTCCAGCCTACTACAAATAGTATTTCTAGAAATATTTCAGGTCCAACAAAATAATTCAATGTCTAGAAAAATGAATTGATAAACATTCTTGTAGATCATCACATCACAGACAACAGTAATCATTTCTCTACAAAGGTGGTAGCGGAAATCGACATATTATACCCATCCCCGATAAATTATATTATATAGAAAGAAAAAACCTCTCATGTCAAGAATAACTTTTGAAGGCTATTAGTCCAGTCGGGTTAGCATTTAAGGCAGATATTAGAGCAGTAGGCGAGATTTTTGATGGAATCCCTCAAGAATATAATGGTTAATAATCCGTTGCCTCCACCAGTTTTTAGGCTGTGCTAATTACACAATAATAGTTTATAGTCAAAACAACCAGAAATGAGCCTATTTTTCGACATGCTTTACTCGGAAAGTATTGAATTTATCGTGCATATGTATACGAAAGAGGGTACATGACAGTATTTTTTTTCGTTGATCAACTTTGGGATTCAATAACTCGGGATTAAATGGTCCGAATCAAATGTTCAAAACGCCAAAATGTGTGTTTCTCCAATTTCTTTAAGTGGGTTTTTTCAGATTTCAAATAAAATGAAAAACCGCACAGATATCTTAATTGTTATTGAGGTAAGTTTTGAAACACTTTTTTAAACTAACGTCTGAGTACTTAAACCGAAAAAATTGTTGATATGATCATTGCATATGATAGTTGTAATCTTTTTGTATGTGTAAAAACATTATTGTAATTTCATACAATTATTTGTGGCATGTCATTATTCTAACAATGCACTTCGCATAATGACAATTGTGAACTAATAGCAAAAAGTGTTTTAGGTATGTTACTGTTGCACAAAATTAGTGATAAATTATTTCAAACAAAAATTAATAATTTTAAATATGTATTTTCACCTTGGACATTAAGTATTGTTGGACTATGGTGATCGATATTTCTTTTCAAAACTAACGCAAAAGATTTAAACTGTCATAAAACACTGTCAAACATTCTACAGAAAATATTGGGTCGTCCTACTTGGGTATCTGAAAATCTAGATTTCTATTGTTCAATTTTTCAGTTTTATAATGAAAACCAGTGTTATAATGAGTATCATTATGAAACTGAAAATTGGCATTTAATCAACAACTTATAGTATAGGAGTAGAAAAAAAATGGTCAACAAAATACTACTCTGGTATCTTGGAAAACATAATCCATTAATAGAAAATCAGAGCAGACTTCGTCCTAACCGTTCATCCATAGATAATTTTGTAGTATTAGAGAATGCAATAAAAAAATGCTTTTATTGGCAACCGTCCGGAATGTACTCACTTCCCGGACGCTTTTTCTTTGCGTAAGTAGCATTTCCGGGCCTGGTCCGGAAAGAATCACGTCATTACCATAGCAATGGATTAACGGCTGACAGTTCATATGAAATTAGTTGTAGTTCTGGCTACAACAATTTAAATATACCAGGCACTTCAAACGAATCGAATTCCTTTAATATTTAGCAATTGCTCGAATTTTAATATAATTATTAATATAAATAAGAATTGAAATGTATAATGAAAAAATGTGACGTCTCAATGATTTGTTATTCAACACGGCTGCCAAAAAAATATTGAACGCAACACGCCCGAAAATGTTTTTTTTTTGGACTCTCAGAATTTTGTCTATTCGTCCAAAAAAAAAAAATTCTAGCTACAACCATTTCACAAACATCATTACTTAAGCTAGAAATATGGTCCTTCAGAACACGCCCCACATTCTCAGAAGATGACAAATTATATGATTTCCGATACCAAAAACTATCAATTTTCTCATCATTTTTCAGAACATAATTATTCATGTACATTGTCCTATACCTATCGGAAATGTTTTCAGATTTATCAAAGGTAATACCACGAGTGCTTCAAATTTTATCGATAATTTTTTCTTTTCCACGAAAACTTGTTTATTTGGCAAAAATATGAAAACAAACCGATTTGATAAAATCACGACTCCGTTAGGAGGAGTGATTTTATCTAAATTCGGTTTGTTTGAATGTTTTTGCCTCAAATAAACAAGTTTGAGTGATGAAAATAAAAAATTATGTGATAAAATTTGAAGAGCGAGTTGTATTTGGGAAGATTATTTTTTTCAACAATTTAAAAGGATTTTTGAAAGCTCTTTTAGTTGTCAATAATGACAAATTCAAAGTAAAATTTTGACGTTTCGATGTAAACAAGGTTTTATCGATGAGGAAGCATAATTATCAGTATAATACCGAATGATTGGCTAGAATAATGTATTGCTATTGGTTAAAACCACCATAATGTCAGATTTTGACAAGTGAAAAAAATAATCACCTACATTAACATTTAAACAATAGTCATTTACCTGTAGCAAGGACGAAAAACTGTCTATTATAGGGGTGTCTGCAAGTTCGCGAGCAAACAGGCGAGACAAGAGAGAGTTCTTCGCCGAGGTGTGTATTACATTTTTTCGTGGACCTTAATATAGGGTGTGTTTCATTTCATTTCATATAGTGTTTCATTGGTAAAGGGCCTAACTTTAACTGTAGATGGGGATCACTTTGGTGGTTCCAAAAACCTATATTTAATGTGTCTTCTGCACTTTATAACCGAGATACAGGGTGTTTTATAAATTTATCCTATTTCTTTCGAACCTCATAACTTCCGAGTTACCCTGTATATTATTTTGATATTTGGTACACGTAATAACCATTAACTAGATACTCCATCAAAAGCATCTCCAAAAAGATAATGCAGGTCCGGCTTAACAAAAAATTTCAAAACTCGTCTCCTAAAAACAACACCCTGTATATAGATTTTTTGAAAATTGCTCTTTATAATTGGAAAGTGTATAAAAAATCGAATCTACTCATTTCCTTTTTATTTTTCCGCAGACAATTTTACTACCAAAAATTTACCGTCCAAGTTATAAATTATGCACGTTTTGGGGGTTAACCATGGATTAACAATGGTATTGGACTTAGAACATACTCAGTATGTTTCGAATATCTCGAACACCCTGTATAAGGATATGTATCTGGAAACTATGCACTTGTACATTTAGAATAACAAGAGTAAAATACGAGAAATAAATGTATACTTCAAAAAACGGAGAGATTTTTATTAATTTTATTGACATGAACAAAAAACAAGAAATTACAACAACATTGTCCAAACGAAGAAAGTCCAACCAACAAAAATTGCTTAAAATGACCTCCATTCTGCTCTATACACTTTCTTGCCCTTTTTGTAATATTGCGAATGGACCTTCTGATCACATCTGGATTATTTCTGATTTCTCCGCAGGTTCTTCTCTGCTATCGATGTTGGTAGCATTTACTTTTGATTTTAGATATCCCCAAATATGGTAATCCACAGTCAGGTGACCTTGAAGGCCAGTTATTGGGACCACCTCTGCCTATCCATAAATTAGGAAAATTTTCATTTAAAAATTTCTTACTATGACTTTGTAATGCACCGAAGCACCGTCATGCTGATAATACATTCCTGCTACATTTACATATTTTACTCTTGTTATTCTAAATGTAGAAGTGCATAGTTTCCAGATGAGTTGCCCCTCGGTTAATCCAGCGCTGAACACAATCCAGCAAGAGGGAGCTTACTTCCGGCGACGTTATCGCCTACTTCAAACAAGTAGGCTGGATGACGAGCTAGAAAGGAAGTCTGAACCTCAGAAGGATGCACAATGGGCCAATTGTGGCCTAAGATCTGTGGGGTCACTCACCCTTCAAATTCTTACAGAAACAGAGATGTTTCTTTTATTTTTTTTAAGTATAACAGCATTATCAATATAAAAATTAAACCATACTTTGTTCCATTTTATTGTAATAATCCATTTGTAACATTACCGCATTGTGATTTTTAGCAACTGCCCACTATTCTGGAATGTTGAGCTTTGCGCATAGAAAACAGGTCAAAATAGTGTCACTTTTCCCACGATCGGAGGAAAAAATCATTCCTGCGTTCCTTTTAATTAATAAGGTAGGTGAGCCAATTAATGCCACCTTAAGGTTTGATAATTTGTAATATATCCAAATTGAACTATAAGGCTCTGTAAATAGGATGAATAAATCTCAATATATTTATCTTCAAATATATTAAACATAATAATAAAAAAAATTATTCTAAAAAAAAAATAATAAAAAAAATTATTCTAAAAAAAGTTACTATACGTCTTATATGCAAAATACAAAGAACCAAATAACAGAATACAAAAACAGCTTTGTTTTTTAAAAAAGTTGGTATTTGCCACTTTCACATAACGCACTCTATAAAATTATTTTTAATGAGCATTTTGGACTACAAATCGACTGGTATAATAGTATATTCTTGAACAAGTGCAGAATGATGGGTATTATTCACGCGAATGAAGTTTCCAAAACGAGCGAGCGCAGCGAGTGAGTTTTGGAATCATCCAAGTGAATATTAGCCATTCTACACAAGTAAAAGACTATACTTTCTCAATGACTAAAAAAAGAAAGCTTCCAGTGAGGATCGAACCCCAATCGTCCGCGCCAGAGTCAACTATTTCTACCACTTGGCTATAGAGCATGTTTATTTTCAAATCATTTTTTTCTAGCACGCCCTCATTTATTCGTTATAGGAATCATTCCATTTGTCTGTTCCACACTGTAGGTGTTTAACTGTGATAAATCTCATTATTTGTACCTCCTCTTATTCTAATACTGTATACTAACAGAATATGTAGGTACCATTGATAATATTATTTGTTCTAGTGATGGTTTGGAAAATTTTGTTTATGTTGAAATTATTATCCATCGCGGAAGCGTATAGAATATTGATAGTTTGTCCTATGGCAGCAAGGAGTCATTTTATACTTGGAAACTCATTAGGAAGAGCGTTAGTTGAAGTTGGTAATGAGGTTACAATGATAAGTCCTTTTCAGGATGAAAAGCCTCTTGAAAATTACACAGAGGTTGTTTTAACTGGATTACTAGAAGCCAAAGAGGGTAAGTATTATTGTATGACTGTGATAAAGTGTGACTCATTTGAAATGGATCCACTTTTGTAAAATACGCATTTTTCAATCAATCTCAAAGAATTTTTTGTAATATTAAGGATAAAGAACTGTATCTTCACACAAATTTTCATAACTTTAGTTCAATTTCCAAGGCACTCTTTTATTTGTCAAAAACGGCAAAAGTTTATTAGGCAATTTTTGTTTTACAAGTTGAATACACTACTAAATTTGTAGTCATCAGAAATAAAAACTACCTATCAAAATTTCATAATAAAATATTGGTTAGCAGCGAAGTTACAATAACTTTTATCTTTGAAACAAAGTATTTGATTATAATTTTTATTTAGATTATAGACTTACTTCAAATTCGGCAACACTGTTGATACAAAGTAAAACACTCATGAATGCACACAGGGAAAATCTGGAATTAATAGCTTATTATTATCATATAATTTAATTGAATATAGGTTATACCCATGGAGCTAGTATTTAAAAGGAGTCGCTACGCATGTCATAAAAATGGTATCGGTTTCGCCATTTTACTACCACTTCCTTGTCAACTTGACATTAGTATTGTTTTGTGGATGTGAATTGTGTATTTTTTGGATTTTCTTTTTGTTAGTGTCGTTTTTCCTATTTTATTACTTGAAAAATAATGGTTTCTTGTGCTCTACGAAGTTGTACAAGTAGAGACAGTGTAAATACGAAAAAATTATCAGGAATAACATATCATAGGTTAGTAAACAATCTAAGCAGGACTGTACTGAAATATATTGCTTTGTGCTTCAAGTTTTCTATATTTAATGTTTGTATATTTCCTAGAACTCCATTAATTAGGGATATGTGTTTGAAATTTGTGAAAAGAGGTTCTTGGCAGCCAACAAAATACAGTGTATTATGTTCAAAACATTTTGCTGAAGAACATTTTGACAGAACTTCCTCCTGTTTCCATTAACAATGTAATGTAATTTATATTTTCTCAATAAAGACATATTATTAGGTCCATTTATTTATTTCAAGTGTTTGTAATTCCAAGAAAGTATGGAATAAGGGAGACAATATATTAGTGTAAATCGCAAGAATTATGTTTCTATATTATAAATTTTATCTTGTCAAAAGAATGATAATGTGCACTTCAACGAAGAAAACAACCTGCTACGCTATACCTAGGTGAAAAAGAATTTTACTAGTGAATATGTTTTTAATGAATGGAAATTTAAATAGTCCGGCTCTGCCGTCGACGCCATATTGCTACCATTACAATGTCTATCATGTGATACCACTTTCCTATTATAAGATAGTTGACTGTGTCATCTCCTCTCAATATTAGCTCCATGGTTATACCTAAATGGATTCCCAAATTACAAATTCAGTGGCGTAGTCAGATTTTTATTACAAAATCCTCTTCCCCCACAAATCGTTCATTTTACCATATTTTCAGTAGTTATGACAGTAGAACGGAATTTATACAATTTATGTTTTGCAACAATGATAGGTACACATGAAATAGTTATTTACGTAACAAGTTCCAAAAGTGATATTTTACGGATGAGTAGGCACTGTCCTGGAAGCCTGCGAGTCGCGAAAAATCACTTTGGCGGAATATTGGGAAATAATAGAGATAGGTACTTACTATAAATATTACGTGTGTACATTAATGGTACAATTAGCAGCTTGCACTGATTTTATGAGTATGAGAAATAAATATTTTCACGTCACTTTCGTTGTCGATTTCCATTTCTGGATCGGAAAATTGAAAATACAGTGGAACTATCAACACATTTATTTTGACAAGAGATGTTATAATAAAATTTCCGAAAGTAAAAAAATTGTCATTAAAGTAAAAAAAAACATCCCGAAAATAGGTACGATTTGTGTAAAGTTTCATTTTCGATTCTCGTATAAAATTCATGAGCACATCATAAACTGAAATTTTGAATCAAAACTGTCACTTTCATCATTTTTTATTGAAAACTTCAACAAAACACTGTAATTACCATAAACTATGACTCGTTTTAAACGGCGTCCATTTTAAAATTGCGACTATACAGGGCGTATTGAAAAGGCAGGTCATAAATCATACCACCTATTCTGGGGCTAGAAATACTCGATCCAACCCAAGTTACCCTTGTACAAATGTGCATGCGAAAAAAGTTACAGCTTTTCGAAATTACCAAATGAAAATTGATTTTTTCAAATATTTCGACAGCTGTTCGACATGTTATAATGAAAGTTGACAAGTAGCTTCCTTTTAATTGAAGTATTAAATAGTTATTTATGATATAAGTGTTAAAAGTACAATTTTAAGGCACGCATGTGAAGGTTTGCAGAATGAGCGAAGCGAATTCTGCAATTCACATGAGTGCCTTAAAAGGTACTTTTAACACGTATATCATACAATATTTTTTCTACAAACGTTTAAAAATGCAATAATTAAATTTTAAAAACTTTTATTAATACATCCAAAGGAGATAATTTTAAATTGCATCGTATATTACGTACCTTAGCAACCATTTGATATTGTGGTGTCAACCTCGACTGGAAATTCCATTTTTTTTGCGCATCATTCCTCCTTATCCACGGAAAATGGTAACACAGCAGTGCAGGAAATTAATTTGTCAAATTGCACAAATTGTACTATTAATATTAATGTTAATAAATAAAATCTAAATATTTTGACGTTTGCTTTCAAAATTTGACAATTCACTTTTACCAGCAGTGCCATAAAGATTTTATGGCACTCAGTGCCTTAAAGTGACATTTTTAATGCTTCTATGGAGTGCTAAAAATGGCATTTTTAACACGTTTGTAGAAAAAAAAATTTAGGAATTATTGCACCCCGTTGAAAAGTTATGTGAGTTAAGATCCCCTAAGCCCCCCCAAAATTTTTGTGTACATTACAATTTAATGGATATTGTGGCACCATTCTTCAAACATATTATTTTTGAAACTTTTTTTGTCCCCTTGTACTTTTAACAATTATCAGTTTTTACCGAGAAACGGCCTATTTTTCATTATATTTCAAAAATTTCTAGTAACAAAAATTGAAGTCAATAAATTTGGAAGTTTTTCGAGGGTGCCTAATTTTTGATTGAATCTTATTTACTTACAAATGTGTAGTTTTTATTAGATGTTCGAAATGGCCCCCATTTTCTTGAATACACAGTCGGCACCGTTTCACTAACGAAAACCGAATATTCTGGAAAATCAATTTCTTCTGACGATATCTAATTGCAGCCAGGCTGTAACTTTTTTCACATGTACATTTGTACTAGGGTAACTTGAATCGAGTTATTTTTAGCCACGGTATGATTTATGACCTGCCTTTTTGTTACACTCTGTATATACTGAATGTTATTCACATAATCCTGTAGCGTTCAATGCTGAAGTGTGCAGTAATTACATCACTGCTGAAGGTTCAGAGTTACATAGTATTTATTAATAACTGTAATATTACTTTTTAGCAAAATCGGCACATTTATGGGATATGCAGAAAATGTCACCATTTGCTTTTATACAGTGGATGAACTTTGTTGGCAAAAAAATTGTGAGCGATATATTTGAACATCCCAATTTTCAAAAGTTTATTAATTCAAACCAAAAGTTTGACTTGGTTATTGTACTGAATTTTAGAACTGACGCTTTAAACGTCCTACAATGTCATTTCCAGGCTCCACTTATAATATTTTCAATAGGTGAAGCAAATTTTTGGGTGAATCCAATGGTTGGTAATCCATCGCCACCATCTTATGTTCCTGATATATTTGTTGGTTACTCTAGCAAAATGAATTTTTGGGAGAGACTGGTTAATTCAGGAGTATTGTTAGTGAATTATATAAGTAACTATGTGGATTATATTCCTGCTCAAAAAAAGTTAATGAGTCAGTTCTTTCCTCACTGTACTAATCCGGACACAATTTTGACCAATGTCTCTTTGGTTTTTTTGCCATCACATGAAAGTTATAGTCAACCGGTACCTTTCGTACCCAACATGATTAATATTGGTGGATTTCATATAAAACCGCCAAAAAAACTACCAAATGAATTGAAGGAGTTCATGGATGAAGCTACAGAAGGAGTTGTCTACTTTAGTATGGGTTCTAACCTCAATACTTCTTTAATACCTAAACAGACACAAAACGATATTCTGAAAGCCTTGGGAAAGCTTGAACAGAAGGTACTATATAAGCATAATGGTGATTTGGAAGATGTACCAGCCAATATTAAGGTCGGTCAATGGTTTCCACAGTCCGAAATTTTGGGTAGGTAGAACAACTTCAATGACTCAAGGTTTGACATTAGACAATACAATAATTTGAATATACGTATTTGAATATTTTTAAGCACATCCCAACACGATATTATTCATCACACATGGAGGATTGTTAAGTACTATGGAAACAATCCAGTATGGTGTTCCAGTCTTGGCTTTACCAGTCTTTGCTGATCAAAAAGCTAATGCAATCAAAGCCCAAGTGGCGGGTTATGGACTTTCTATTCCGTTTTTCCAAATAACAGAAGAGCGTTTAACTTCAGCTCTTGAGGAATTAACCAAGAATCCAAAGCAAGTATTCTTTTATTATTTATTCTATACCAGTTCATTTTGTTATAAAATTATAAATCATGAATTTTTTTATATAGATTAAAGTTTATAGGTATTTGATGACGAATAAAACAAAAGTTTTTTAATATAGTTAGGCAATGTATTGAGAATAGGATCATATACTTAGTTATGTTAAGCAATAGAGTGATAAAAGAGAGATGTTGAACGTGTAGCGTTTTGTGGCACAACGTAACCACTGGTATGAACTACCTAGCACCTAAGACGCGCGCTTTTTGAATTTGGAAGTGAAGCATACGCGTAATATTGTATTAGTGTGGAGTAAGAGAAAAAAACTCTGCTAGTGAGAAATTACTATTAAAACAACATTTTTCATACAATAAAGTATCGGAAATAACACAAAAACAGTCAATAAAAATAAAATAAGAACAGACACGAATAATCCACACTTATATATACCAATATACCGGGAGACATCACGAACAATGTTCGAAATACCACTTTTTCACATAACTAGAACTTTTAGCACATCTTCCTCATTGTCTGTGTGAAAACTATAAAATAAAAAACATTGTTTCCATTATTTTACTTTTTTAACTTACCTATGATGAGTTATAATAAATACTATAATAATAATAGGTGCCAATGTTAAAGATAATCAATTTAAATAGAAAAAGGCCAATGAGAATCAAATAAAAATAGATATCATATAGATATGTACAGAAGTGACTGACTAACCTCAAATAAAAATAATATTAATAGTTTTCGTGTGGTTAGAGGCGGAGTTTGTTAGTTCAGTTAGTCGTTGTGATGCGCCATGCTCAACTGGCTGCGCACAAACTTTGTGCCAATTTCTTCCATATGTTTTAAAACCTCTCTTTTATTTATTACTTTGTGTTAAGCAGTTTGGTATAAGTTACAGTCTTTTTGAGCTGCGAACTAAAAGAATCCAGTATTCTCTTGGCAGCGCTGGAAGCTAGGTTGGTTGGAGATTTAATGAAAATTTTAATATGGCTTGATTGGCATATCTAGAACCGACAATCATTAGATACTGACCATATGTCATACGTAGATAACCTATACTGAGACACGAATCTGACGCACATTTCAATGGCGGCATATCTGTGATATAATTTTTGTGTATCAAGATTTTCTATACCTCTTCTAAATTTTACACTATTTATGTAGGACCCATATCTGAATATGCGGGGTCAACCTGGTATGATTCGTGATAGAAGTTTATTGAAAAATATTCAAGGAACTTTTTTTGGAATAGAATAGATATTCTTATGAAGAAAGTATGGCCGATTATATTTAGAGCTATTGCCTGGTGGCAAAAAGCTTTACAGAGAACGGCCCAAGAAAAGCTCTCTGGTTTACAGCAACAGACTTGTCTGGCAATTACTGGTGCGATCAGCTCTACACGGTCAGGAGCCATGGAAATCCTTCTGGACCAAATTCCTCTCCATATATTTGTGTAAAGAGAGGCTAGATGGACAGCATGTACAGAATTGCGCATACTT
This sequence comes from Galerucella nymphaeae, assembly GCA_963978555.1. Lineage (NCBI taxonomy): Eukaryota > Metazoa > Arthropoda > Insecta > Coleoptera > Chrysomelidae > Galerucella > Galerucella nymphaeae. The sequence continues at coordinate 2,449,117 of OZ021711.1, read as the reverse complement.
TTGAATGCACAAATCAGGCTTATACAGAACGAAGCAGAATGCTAATGGACACTGGTTAGGTTAGGTTAGGTTAGGCTAGGCCGCAGTATTCTGGGAATGACCTCTGACATAATGACTCCAACAGTGAACTACGACCTGCCTTATACCGTCCTAATTCCAAATAGAGATGAGAGATGAGATTTCTACCCTGGGTAGAAATTTCAACCTCTCTAGGGTCCTGTGCAACCGTATTTTAGGCGGAAATTTACGCCATTGTTTCATGTGTGTAGATATTGGAGAACTCATTAAAGTATCGCTGGTGTGGATCCCTAGCCATTCTGGCATGGAAGGAAACGAAAAGGCAGACTCTGTTGCAAGGGAGAGTGCAACACGTGTTTCTGTCGGATCAGAACCTACTATTGGCATCGCAATAAGTTTTGCCAAACAAACACTTGATACCTGGATAAAATCGGCTTTGTTAGGAAGCTGAATTTGTTCGGTAAAATCTGAATATGGGTGATCCATAATAGACTCTTGTTTTTTTAAACCCTACAAAATACAAATAAAACACAACACAGAGCCAGATGCTGCAGATGCAATACGCATTTATACAGATGGTTCAAAAATGAATGAAGGCTCAGGATGTGGAGTTTACTCGAGAGCACTAAGCCTAAGGATCAAGTGGGGAATGGGAAACAATACCAGCGTAGTTCAAACAGAACTGGCTGGTATCTCAATTGCCACAAAAGAACTAACCAGAAAAGGAATTTCTGACAAAAACATAATAATCTGCACTGATAGTGGACAAGCCCTATTAGCCTTGAACAGACAACGTGTTATATCAAGACTAGTACTAGAGTGCCACCAAGATTTAGCTAACGCCTCGGCAGATAACAATATTATCCTGAGGTGGGTTGAAGGGCACGACAGGAGTAAAGGAAATCGCATTGCTGATTCTTTAGCCAGGGAAGCTGCTGGACTGAAAATTCTTGGACCCAGTGACACCTACGACCTGACGACTTCGACAATTGCGGAACTAGCCAAACGTTACACCCATGCTCAATCCCTTGAGAGATGGGAGGCAATCAAAGGATGCAGTTTTGCCAGGATCACCCTGGGCGACCCTGGGAAGATGGCGCCGAAAAAATACTTGGCGATGACCAGAAGAAACCTACGTATAGCAGTGGGATTCCTGACTGGCTACTGTCAACTAAGGAAACACCTCCATACTATGGGGCTAGTGGACACACCTCTATGCAGGATGTGTGAACAAGAAGATGAGACTGTCAGGCATGTCCTATGCGAGTGTCCGGAGTTATCGTCGATAAGAGAGTGTGTGTTCGGTGAGTCTTGGCCTACACCTGCCGATATAAAGGAGATGTCTCCTGGTGACCTGTTCACCTTCCTGAGAAGGACAGGATGGACGATGACCTAGGAGGACAACTCCTCGGGAGGATGTACAATGGGTCATATGTGGCCTAAGTGCTGTGAGCCTACACTCACCCTCCCTACTCTACAGATACAGACTCTTGCTTGTCGCAGTGGAGGTTAGGCTAGACCCAGTCACCATACACGTAACCTAACCTATATTTCCACTGATATTTTGTGATAAACATACAATTCTCCTATGTACAATTTGTATATGTTACGGTTTTATTTTTTAAATCTGCGATGCTGTTTTATAAAAACTGACGTTTTATTTAAGTGAATCATGCTTACTTCATTTCCAGTGAACCAAAAATTGAGTGTGGATTTAAAATGAACTATTTATTTTCAGATACCGTGAAAACGTTAAGACTAAGTCCATTCTTTCACGAGATCGCCCAGTGAAGCCGATTGACCTAGCAATTTATTGGACAGAATATGTAATTAGACACAAAGGAGCACCACATTTGAGAGTAGCAGCTATGGATTTATCATTGATTCAATATTTAATTTTAGATGTGATCGTGTTTGTAGTTTTAATTAGTATTAGTATTATTTTGTTTGTATACATGGCTGTTAAAAAAATATATTGTATCAGAGGTATGAATAAAAAGAAAAAAGAATAAATAATAGAAGTAAGTTTCTAAAATTAGGAGTAAATTATATGGAATTATTCCACTCTTTTATCTACTTTCCTATTTGCCAACGAGGTGTAACCAAAACCATGTCACAAGGATACTGCCAGGTTAATGTAACTGTCCTTATAATAAGTCTCAATAAAAATAGAAAGGACTGCTAATAGGTAGAAGAAAGCCAAAAGAAATGAAGTGTCTTAGATTTTATACGAGCCATCTAGCGAGCATAGATGGTTATAGTTCACTTGAGTACACTAACCCAAAAAGTATACATTTTCCGAAAAAAGTTTTAAAACAAAAGTATATTAAAATTTTAGGTGAATTTTAAAAATATTTTGATATACGGTGTTCCATTCAAAATAACGAAGTTACAGTCCATCCGAAAACTCAAACGTAGATATTTTCATGATTTGTTTATAAGTATTTTGCCACATACAGATAGATTTAACGCGTCGTGTGACACCCTGTATAGGAAAATAGCAAACTCTGTATATCCCGGTTAAAACTAAGATGCATAAACGTATGAATGTCTGCATGGTGTAGCCTAAATTATTATTAAGTTGAACGCCACCAGCTTTAAATAAAAAGGTAGGCAATGAAAAACGAAATAGAAGGTGGAAAACTGGAAAACACCTTGTAAAAATTAACGATAACATACTTGAAAATACAAATTTCCACAAATTATTCTCTAGGACACTGCAGATTGAAGCGTAGATGCAGCTGGAAATACCAATGGATCAGATTGCCCCACAATATAGTTTTGAAAACGAATATACAGTCAACATTCCAGAGAGCGGGGCCATCTATGACAGCAAATCTCAACTGGTACACTGATGGCTCTAAGTAGTAACCGGAATATATGGGGTACAAGAGAAGATATCGATCTCTCCAAGCCTAGGGGAAGATGCTACTGACTTTCAGGCTAAGGTAATGGCGGTGCAATGCTGTGCAGAAGAGTTGACGAGAGGTGGATAGCCCGTCATCATCTACTCCATCAGCCAAGCACCACTATAGGCGATACGTTTATATCGGACAACGTCAAATCTAGTGTGGGAGTGTCGCAAGGCAATCAACACACTAGGTAGTCATAATAGAGTGACCTTATATAGACTGGGTGTCAGGCCAAGGAATAAAAGGCAATGAAAAGGCCGATAAATTAGCCAAGCAGGGAGTAACGGAGGTCATTATAGAACCAGAACCTTCCTGTGGAATTGCTAAATGCCTAGCTAAGTATAGAATCCACCAATGAATTAAAAGCCAGGCTTTGTGCTGGTGTTATGAAACCACAGGACAAAGGCACGGTAAATGATTCCTCAAAAGCCCTTCGGTGAAACTGTCACTATGTCAAAGTCGACGAGGATGATGGTGGGAATGCTGACCGGACATTGTAGGTTGAGGAAGCATTTGCACACAATTGGCCTAGTGGATGACAGCCAATGTGAGATCACACTGGTTGACTTTTTCATCATTCTCGAAATAATCTATCAGATTGAGTACCAAAATTGTATCTTATTATTCATATTGTCATTTTGATTTGTCACAGTCGCAGAACTGACATATTTAAATAAAAACTTACCTGGTGAAAGACTTTTTACACTCGCTGAAACTAAATACATCTTTCTTTTTCCCGTCAAAATTGCATGTCTGTCTTATTTATCTTACGGATTTTATTTGGAAGTTATAATTAAACGCAATCAAAGAAAAAAAAAACTAGGAGTACGTCTTTGTTGAATCGTATGACCCGCATGCATGATAAAGACTGCATTTGACTATATCAATTGTTATAGTGTGGATAAGTGGATAATTAAATCAATTGATACATTATACTTTTCATCTAAATTAGATGCTTAAAATGCCATCTAACGGTCTCTTGACAATAAGCAAATCGACATATTATTCTTGCACATTACAAATAACGTCCAGAGTAATTCTATTAACTTTGTCTGATTCCGCAAATTGCTGCAATTGCCGAAGTCGTTAGGCCGTAGGTGTCACTGGGTCCTAAAATGTTCAGTCCAGTTGCTTCCCTTGCTAAATACTTTTATTCCTGTCGTGTCCTTTAACCCACCACAGAATAATAATATTACCTGCCAATGCGTTAGCTAAATCTTGGTGTCACTCTAATACTATCCCCGATATAACACGTTGTCTGCTCAAGGCTAATAGGGCTTGTCTACTATCAGTGTAGATTGCTATGTTTTTGTCAGAAATCTTTTTTCTGGTTGATTGGTTCTTTTTTTGGCAATTGAGATACCAGCCAGTTCTGTTTGAACCAGGCTGGTATTATTTCCCATTCCTCACTTAATACTTAGGTATGATGCTCTGGAGTAAACTCAACATCCTGAGTCTCCTTTCATTTTTGAGCCATATGTATATATGCGTATTGCATTTGCAGCATCTGACTCTATGTTTTGTTTTATTTGTATTTTGTACGGTTTATTAAACACAAACCTGGGTTCAATTGCATCAGTGGCTGTCTGCAGCAGAGGTAGCGCAGTAAGCGCTTCTTGCCATAGCCTCTTTAGACCACTCCTATTTCGGGGATTACAGCAGCCGTGCGCATTCGTGAATTGCGGTTACATGAATCCTGAAAAATATAACAAAATGATCGGGTTTATCATTGTTTAATTCCTTAATCAACCGAATTTTGTACAGATGGTACTATTCGTCTTCCAAAATATGTAATACCGACCATTGAGATATGCCTTTATCCGCTGAAATTTGATGTGAAATATTATGATGATTATTTTAATCACCCAATACATCAAGTTAAATGCTTTACGATACCTGAGGACATCCAGCATATTGAATAATTTCAACATGACCAGATTTTTTTATATTTCTGTCTGGGTACTTTGCAGTAAGCAGATCGCATACCAAATGTTCAGTTCTAATTGTATTGCCACATGAAATTTCTATGCGTTTGGTTTCACTTATAGTGGCCATTATGAGAAGAGTTTAAATAAAACTAAAACTCGATTTATAATTGCTTTAATTTCTTTTATCTTATTTTGATTTCACAATTAACAAGATTTTCCAGAACAAGATTAGATATTTTCAAATATTTTTGATAACGAAAGCGACAGTGATACTAGGAATTGTATGCTGTCGTCTTTATCGGGACCAAACCTTGAAATTTCGAAATGAACTCCAGTGTAACTTTTATAATTTACCAGGATCAAGCTTTAAAGTTGTTGTATTCAATATGAATTTGACAATAATCCGTTATCAAAACTAGAATTCGCAAAAAAGCTTTCATCATATACATTCATTTGCCTTTCCAAAAAACTGGAGGACGTTAAAAATAAAAAATAAAAATTGAAGGGAATTTATTTTATATTAATACACATCCATAATTTCTAAATAAAGCTGTATTCCCGTACACACTTTAACGGGAATCAACTAAACAAAATTGGGTTTTTATATCTAGGGTCAAGACTTTCTTTCTCTTCACATAATTCATTCATTGAATAGTGGAATTAATAATTAAAAACATTAGTTTCATTTAAAACAATAATATGCGTATATTCCACATAGTTAGTGCCCAAACAGCAAATTCGATCATCAATTTGATTTGATATGCTAGATTTCTTTTCAGTCTTCCCTTGAACGGTGGATGGTGATCACTTCCTTTGTATACCCTAATTTTTGCTGCTTCTTGTTTTATTTCCCTTTTCTCCAAATAAATTTAAAGTTTTTCTGATTTCCATAAATTTGATGCCGATGGCGCGCGAATTTCTTAAATTGTCCTGATACACTGTTTATCACTGTCTTCAGTAGCTTCTACTACTACTTCTGTAACTACTTCATCAACTATCATCATACTTCCGAACTTTCCTATATCCATTGGGATTTCCTAAGTAAAGCGCTTATGACTTTGAAGCATGCTGTGGATTAGTTTTCAACGTTGATGAAGTTTTACCACTATACAGCGTGTTCACGGATGGGGTATCATATAGGTGAAAAATGTTTAAATATTAGTTTTGGTGGAAAAAGATTTGCTTGTTCTGAAACTCTATAAAATGAAATTAAATTCAAGCTTTTTAAAACCCATCCCACTTTACAGCCAGTTTTATAAAAACTATACGAAATTTTGCACTCGATTTTGCTTATTGAAGGGTGGCTGGATGAATAGTTTTCTGGGCGATGGATGGGCGTTATGAACCAATATTGATCGTCTAATTTAACTATTTAATGTTTTTTTTGATATCTCGTTCCAAGTACCTATTCAATATTATGGTTTGAGTTATTTGCGTAAACTTTTTGTTTCAAGTAACCTCATAAAAATGCTTGAATATTCAAGTTAGACGTTCAAGAGACGGGCAAAATATTGTTTTATTACGTCCAGGGAAATATTCATCCAGCCATCCTCCAATAAGCAAAATCGAGTGCAAGAATTTATATGGTTTTCATAAAACTATAAAATGAGCAAAACTTTTCATCTAGAATGACATTTTTCACTAATATTTAAACATTTCTCACCTATAGGATATGTGAACACACTGTATGTCGAATTTCTAATAATTTTCATCACATATCTTACGTAAGCTTATTGTCAAATTTGGACTTACCTTTATAAAACATTAAAACTTGGGAAGCTTCAAAAGTTTCTCTGTTGACTTTTATAGTCAGTAGATATCAATTTTTGGTAGAAATAGCTATGAGTTTCTCAAATTGTTTTTTTGGCTTTTTTAAAAAGCTAAAAAATCTATCTTGATTAGAAAAGTTACTGTTCTGTTTCGACAACTCCACAAGTTTTCAATAAAGAAAATCAACTAGTTAACAACGTATTCCCATTTAAAAAGTGCAAACCAAAAAATTATGAAGCACATGTTCGTTTGAGTCCCTTCATTATTAGCACTTTTTGTATACTATAAGTTAATGGAAAATGATTTTCAATAATTTAATTACAATTTATATTATCATAATTTAAGGCACTGTTTATATTTTCTCACCGGTAGAACAATGACAATATTTCCTAAGATATGCATCACTAACACATTTACTATGTTCATTATAAGCATCTAATCTACTTATATCACCAGAAATAGAAAAATTAGAAGTATTGATATCACCAAAGTATCTAATAGTAGTCTCAAATACTGCTTTCGGTTTCGTTTTTAGTTGAAATAGGATGTAAGAATCGTTTTTCCATGAAAACGGATTGGAAATTCTAGTATCTAAAACTTTGTCTAACGAATATTTGGCACATCTATGATCACTAGTTTTCGAACGTATAATATCATGTATCACGTTCAACATATACGTCGTCAGTTTGGTTTTTAAATCTTCATGAAGATTTGTTTTTTTATACCCAGCACATGTACACCAATGATGGTCAATTCCAGCGTCTGAACAGGATCTCTCAGCATCTATTTCTTCAAAGAGAGATTTACATTTGGGACATGCATCGCTGGTATTAGCTTGGTAGTCACGACCAGAGAGTATCAATATATGCTTGAGAGTCATGTGAAGGTCGTAGGGAGATGTCAATTTGTTAGTATTATTAACAAAATTGTCGTACTCCGTTTTAAAACTTTTCTTAAACCAATCAGGAAATGATACATAAATAAATGGTAGTCTTTCTTCCAACCATCCGGTGTCAGTGAGTCGATCTCCAAAACGTATACCATGATCGCTGAGAAAAATAACTATGGTATTATTGAGAATACCCTGTTCACTGATACCCTTTAAGAAATCTTCAATTTTGTCATCCATTAGTGAAGGTGTATTGACGTTATTGTGGCTGAAAGAGTTCATCCAGAAAAACCCAAAACTGGAAAAATTTCTAAAAGTTATCGAAAAATCTTTGGCCAAATTCATAATTCTTTCACCAGCTGTTTCTGGACCTGTACAATAGTTCATACCGTCTTTAGCAACTTTGGTCAGTCGTTCTGTTCCTAATACGTATGGTCTAAAATAATAATCAACAGGAGGTGATGTAAAACCCTTTTTTCTATAATTAAAAGTATTAATAGAGCCCGAGTCTTCCGCATAACCTGTTACAAAGCCCAATCTTCTAAAATCATACCAAATCATAGGACATTTGTCCAATTTTCCCACTACTTTGGGATTACATACATCATAACTTCGACTGTTATTGAAACCTGTTAAAATAGCCATGAGATTTGGAAAAGTATTGTCATCCATCTTGTTGTATCCTTTCAACGGTATCCAGCCATTGGTTTCGACGAATTTGTGAGTTTTTGGCAGGCTTCGTATAAAATTCAATCTAGATATACTGTCGATTCCTATTAGGAGAATGCTAAACGGATTCGATGTATTGTCGACTTTGTCAATTTTTTTTTTAATATGATCTTCAATTATTACTGCCATGTGGACGTTTTCGTAAATTTGACGTCTAGATTTCAAATCCAAACATTTAACGTACACTGGATCTTTGAAAATGGTAGTGTTGCTCTCGAAATAGGTACATGTGGAAAGTCTGTAAAAAGAATGGGCAAATTTAAACCTATAAGTAATCAGTATATATCTTTAAAAATAGTTATGTATATGTTACGGTGAATGTACACTCTTGGTAAATGTACTTTTACCGTAAAATGTGTACTTTTCCCAAAGAGTTAGGTATGTGAACTGAATATAATGTTTTTTAATTTAAAATCTTTCCGCTGCACTATTTATAGTTTTGTTCGTTTTTGTCCCACCTCTGTAAAATACGCATTTTTCAACCAATCTAAAAATTTTTTTTTTAATATTAAGAATTGAAAACTGTCTCTTCTTTTCATAACTTTAGTTTTATTTCCAAGGCACTCTATGTTTTTTTTTCATTTGTGAAAAACGGCAAAAGTTTATTAGGCAATTTTTTCCCCAGAAATAGTATTACCAATTTTTAATAGTTATAATAACTGTAGAACGGAAAAACTATTGATTTCGGATTTTCACTGTATGCATTCACGAGTGTTCTACTTTGTATCAACAGTGTTATATACCGAATTTGAAATAAGTCTATAATCTAAATAAAAATTATAATCAAATACTTTGTTCCAAAAATAAAAGTTATTGTAACTTATTCGTTACTAACCAATATTTATCATGAAATTTTGATAGTTTTTATTTCTGACGACTACAAATTTAGTAGTTTACTCAACGTTTGAAACAAAAATTTCAATAATAAACTTTTGCCGTTTTTCACATATGAAAAAAAAACATAGACTGCCTTCCACATTTACCAAAACGTACATTTTCCTTTTTTGGAATTGTAAATAATAGTTGAATGCACATTACCCAAACGAGGAGGCAAATGTGTACATTTGCCGCAATATCTACTTTTACAGTAACATGAATACATTACTGAAGCACTTCAACGCTGGTAGAATGGTATGGAAGCAGCTGATACGAAAAGAAACATATTTTCAGTTTGGTTAATATCTGAGTGATGATCTCAGGACGCCTATTCTCATCGATAGAACATAGTTGAGAGAAGTGATTATTCTTTCACGCGAGTAGGAACGTTCCTTGCTCTCTTGAAATTTTGAACCGCATTCTGGGCCATGCGAAATACTTGGACATTGTTGCCGTATGTTATCAATGAATTGGATAATTTTTTTGATCTTTCAAACTTTCAAATATAAAATAAAATAAAAATGGACCGAAAGCCTTCAATTAATTCTGCGCAAAAAGATATATTAGGGATCTCAGGGAATAATATTGATTTACTTTCACTTTCAATTCCAATGTCTACAGTTACTCCTTATTATACGGGGTGTTTTCAAATGAAATTTAGAACGTTTGCATGTAGATACCTGCGAACGTTTTAAGTTTCATTTGAAAACATATACAGGGTGTAATGTAATACCTCGTAAGTTTCACGACATTAACGTTAGTCCAATATCTCTCAAACTATTCACATGACAAGTATGAAAGCCAATCAGTATCGAAACTGAGCCTTCCATGTAGTTTCATACCGATTTTGCCTAGTATAAGAAACCGCTCATTTGTAAGGCACTAGCTTAGTATATTGTATTCTACAATTGGATCCTATACTCTAGATGACATCAGAATCTGGAGAATCTCTAGTAGCACCCTAAGCTCACAGTGCCACGCTAGTATACCTATAGTTCATTTAATACCCTTCTGGGTGTGCGTCATCTATTGTTAATATTTTCTAGCACATTACGTTGAAAGAAATTTGAAAAAGTTCTGTTATTAATCCTAATCAAAATATCACAATAATAAATGTATTACAAACGATAACCTGAATATTTTACTTGAAAAACTTGATTAGTTGATGTTTAGATTACGCGAAAGCGCGACCGATCAATCGGGAGAAATCACACCATTCAGAATAGAACGCAGACGTACTTTTTGTAGCGGCAATGTGTCTTACGTCTTTTTCTAACGTCCCACTGACAGCTCCCGTTAGGTCTGTACTTTGTTGTTTACGGTCAATTATTCTTTATGAAAATCCTGATGATTGTATTTATCAAATTTGAGGTTGGATATATGTCAAGATAGGGGATAAAATGAACGACATACCGAAAACCCGGATATACGTCAAAACGATGACGCACACCAAAAATGCTTTCCATTGTTAAATCGGAGTTTACGCAACAGGCTGTGGAAATGATAGAGATATGGTGAATAGCGAGACTGGTCTTGGTCTTGCGGTCTTGGCAAGACCAAGACCGAGCAGTACAAGACTTATGCAAGACCAAGACTTAGAATTGCAAGACTTATGCAAGACCAAGACTAAGCCTGCAAGAGTCTTGCGGTCTTGCGTTTTTTAAACATTTTAACCGAAAAATAAAGATGAGCAGATCATTTTAAACTCTCCCCCTCCCCAACATATACTGACCACAACTGCTTGTTTTAACGAAGTATTTTTTTCATATACAGGGTGTTCCCGCTCAACTGGTCAAAATTTATAGGGTAGGTATATTAATAAAACCTAAAGAAGTAGTTTGAGATAGGACAACTATGTCTGGAAGTGTGCCGTTTCTAAAATACAGGGTGTTGAAATTTTACAACAAAAATCTGTACAAACAGGTGTAAAAAATATGTCAAAATGCATTAAAAACACAAAGTATTCATCTTGAAAATGATAATAAAATGTATTCAATTATTTTATTAATATTGTAAGAGGAAAATCGGGTGTTTCAAAAACAAAAAATTTTAGGAAAAGAATATTTGGAGCACAATTTTATGGTTTTTATTTTTTTACTCGAAAGCGGTGCGTCAGAAAGAAAAAACTCAAAGGGCCTTTTTGTTGAGAATTCGATGGACCTAGTTAAACAAATAACTATTTCTTTTTAAAACAGTGGCGTACCATATTTTTTCTAAAAAAAATTTACATCTGTCCCTTAAGTCCGGCCCTGGACAAATTAAATTGATTTCAATTGGTTTTAAATTGACAACACAACTTATTATTTACATCCTGAAAATTTCAATAAAACTATTTTTTCTTATTCATTTTTTTGTAAAAATAGACTCCAGAAAAAATCTTTAAAAAAAGTGCAAGACTTGCAAGAGTCTTGGTGCAAGACCAAGACCAAGACCAAGACCAAGACCAAGACCAAGACCAAGACCAAGACCAAGACCAAGACCAAGACCAAGACCAAGACCAAGACCAAGACCAAGACCAAGACCAAGACCAAGACCAAGACCAAGACCAAGACCAAAGACTGGACCCTGCAAGACCAAGACCGCTCATTTGACTGCAAGACCAAGACCTTGTATGCAAGAACAAGACCAAGACTAACCGGGTCTTGGTCTTGGTCTTGCATTTGCTCATCACTAATGGTGAAACGGGAAATTCCTAAGGATTAACCCTGCAAAAGCTGCGCCCATTAATTTCACTAGAAAAAGGAGTGCTTAAGAGACTGAAACTGTATCTGGGTATAATTCTGGATGAAAAACTAACTTGGAATTCTCACCTCCATGACAAAGCCAATAAATAGCCCTAATGGATGCCCAACAACCGTGGTTAGACCCTGGTATTACCCATGGTCACCTATGGGGAGGGAAGATCAGAGGAATATCATTCCATATCCAACGAAACTAGGATGGGTTGGAAGAATGTATAAAAGGAAGTATGGCGCTCAGTTGACATGGGCGTGTACAAGGCTGTACACGGCTGTTGAACGGAACCGAACTGGTTGTGGATATTCCCAGGTGCTCAACTATGTCATGGTTAAAAGGGTGGGTGAAAGAACAACACAAGAAACACTTGAAGAATACGCCGAGGAAAGCACATGTGAAGAAATTCATAGAAGAATCATCAGAAAAAGTAGCGAAATAACTGCTCTTAATAAGCAGAAAAAAACTACGCACTATAACGGGGCTACTTACGGGACACTTTCCCACAAAGGAGCACCTGAATAAAATAGGGCTATATAACGGAGATTTTACATGCAGAAGATGTAAAAAGGACATCGAAACAGCTTAGCATATACTATGCAACTGTGAGACGATGGACCATAGGAGGCAGAAACTGTATGGTAGACCCCAAATGACTCCAGAAGATTTCTACAACCAACCAGCTAAGAGTGAAGATTGGCTAAATTAATTGTACCCCTCGTGGAGTGCGTTCGTGAACGTCGAACGCGCCAAATATCTATCACTTTCGACGTCGACTGTTATTTGCCAGCGCTCAGTTTGACAAAGATTTGATAGTTTGGTGAAATTTGACAAATTTCGCGATAAAAATTGTTGCATCGTTTGAAAAATGCTGTAATTGCCGATTCCAGATAGCCAGGGACCTACTCCATCATTTTGTAAAGACCACATGTTGTTGTATCTGAGAAAAAATCGAGAAGGAAGCGACTTTTTTTCGTTTCTCAGTCGACTAATAAATGAATTGGCTTTGTTCACAAGCTAAATTTGTTGAGTGCTTCATAGACCCACTAAAGCTAACCTAACCCAACCTACATTAACTCCAGGACAGAATAGAACAGGGCCGGTATTCTCAACTCGCTCCGCTCACAAAGCGATCCATAAAGGGAGTGATTTGATTGGCGGCGATGTAGTATTTGTAGATTATCATGCACCCAGTACCACTGCCCTCGTAATCGGAACGCTCCAGAGAAGAGGAGTGCTTTATTTCACTCGCATTCTCATCATTGACATAATATTATATGTCAATGATTCACATGTAAATAGACAATTCTAACCTTAATTTTGTTTGAAGCATGAAAATTATAATTGTATACAAATCATTTATAATTGTAGTCATATTATATAAGAGATTTCCGAGGGCAGCGGTACATGAGAATCTACAAATACTACATTTGCAGCCAATCAAATGACTCCCTTTATGGATCGCTCGCTGTGAGAGGAGCGAGTTGAGAATACCGGACCTGGTGTCCCTCGCCTAAAACACATTGTTGTTTGTTAACCAATAATTCTCAATCTACTTACTTTATTTTGCTGTCTGGATCTTTGGCATAGTTAACTCTGGTAATGTTTGAGTAGCAGCAGGTTACCCCATTACTGGTATAGGACGGCACACTTTGCATATGAACGTGAAGTGTTGCTCTATTGTCAGTCACTGTTGTAAAAGTAAGGAGCTTTTTGGAGTGGCAAGGAATATACTTCATTTTCTTGTAATATCGCTTAGCGTCTGAATTGAACGGTTTGAAATTAGGAATTTTACATTTTGAACTTGATACTAAATATTCTATTTCTGAAAACAGAACCAAAACATTAACAGAGGTAGAAAAGTTTTAATTTTCGTGAATTCGTTTTGGTTTCATTCGATTTGGTTTTTCACAATTTTTGTCAAAAACACATTAAATTTGAAATAAAGCAAAGTTATTTATCTCCTATGTCCCAAGCACTCGTAAGTATTCGATGGTGATATGAAAAAGAAGTTCGACTTTTTCAAACATAAATATCCATTCTTTTATTGATCCAAAACATTTGAACTTATTTTCAACGACCTTTTCAAATCTGTTATTATTTTCTATAAACACTCTTGGTGAAAGAATTAGTTCGCGTTTGACAGTTTTTCACATGAATCCCTATGTCGCATCTTATAAATAACACAGTGTATGTGGTGAGCTAGAGGATATGTAACATAATCCCTTAAAATGTCCGCTTAACTATCCTGACATAACAAATTCTAGCCCCAAACTAGATGAAAGTAATGTTCTTTCTTCTACAATACTAATCCATGACACCTTCAAGTCCAAGAATCTTGATGTATATAAAATTTTGTACAGAAATTAGACCAGTCGAGTTTTCCCAAAAACTTTCAAAACAGGCGATGTGAGAGCAGTAGGCGAGATTTTTTATGGAATTTCTTAAAAATATCATGATAAATGATAATCCGTTGCTCCAGGACTGTGCTAATAGGTAATACCCCAAACGCCAAAAATAGCCTAAGTTTTCGATATATCTTCGAATTTTATCCGAAATGTATATTTAGTTTATCATGCATATGTATAGGAACGCACGATAAACTCGATATGTATCAAGTACAATTCAGAAATAGGTTGAAAAATAGGCCTATTTTTGGGTGGTAAGATTATCAACTGTCATTATGCCATTAATACAGCACCAGAACCGGTGGAGACAAAAAATTATCATCTACCGTGTTTTTTATGGAATTTTAGCAAAACTCTCACCAACTGCTTTCACATCCACTTTTAATGCTTATTCGACTGAATAATTTAAAGATCTAAAGAAAAGCAACAAATTCACATACATACATATAAAGGGAAGAAAAGAAGAGACAGAAAAATTGATTATGGAAAAAATTAATTGTACAGGGTGTCCAGAAAGTCTCCCGCCATACGGAAACTACAGTTACTAGAGGTTATTTTAGGTCAATTTAGCTCAAATTACCTTAATCCGAAAAATGCTTTCTGTGGGAGCAACAGCCCTTTGAAGAAGACGTCCTCCTATGAGTTTTCTTCAAATTATCAAAAAATACCGTTACTCATAATATTCATACTTGGTATAACCAAGAAGCAGTTACAAACCAGTCGTTCACTGTAAATAAATTTTTTTCAGTGCCGGCTGAAAGTGTTTAATAGTGTATGAGCTCGAAAAAAAGTCAACGATAACAAGACACAATATTATCATTTGTACAAATTAATCTGCGCTCCTGGCAGCAGCGGTTGAAAATAGGGGGGCAATAAACATTCGGCCTGCCTCGGGAAATAAGTATACACCCTCTCGAAAACGGTTCATGATATCGATTTGAGAGGAGGAAACATTTTTCATGGAAGTTATATTGAAAATAGTTTTTTTTTAATAATAATACCTGTTTATTAATTATACTAAGTAAGAATATTTTAACGGTGTTTTCAAATAATATGAAGAAAACTCATGTGAGGACGTTTTCTTCAAAGGGTTGTAGCTCCGTTACGAAACATTTCCGGATTGAAGTAATTTAAGCTAAATCGGCCTAAAATCACCTCTGGCTGTAGTTTCCGTTTTGCAGGAGAGTTTCTGGACACCCTGTGTAACAAAAAAAAACATGATACCTAATATATAGAAAAAATAGTCAAAAAAATGAATGAAAAGTTGAATGTTTGTATCCATACAAAGTACTGAAGGAAAATGTGTTATATTACAGAAATATTTAATAAGTACAATGTAATTACTAATTTCAATTTTGTGAGGACAAAGCTTGTAACAAATTGATTGGCCCGTTAATACCTAACACTAATGAAATCCAAACATACACACACACACTTTACAATTCATGTAATATTGATCAGAAATACGTATTTACAATACTGTACTGTGTCACCTGAAAGGAAGCACACTTTTAAAAAAGCGTTTCAAATTATATTCAAGTGAATAAAAACTGAAATAAATGCAAAAAGGTAAGAATTGTGGAGGAAAAGTTAAAAAGAATATTGAAATAATCAAGTTTTACCTGCAGGAGGTAACGTTGTGAATGGATTTGGCACAGTTGTACTATAAAAATCATGATTAGTAGTATTAGTCAAACTATTGATTACTTTAAAATTGACTGAAGTAACATCAGTAGTATTAGTAGCCGTACTGATCATAGGATTAGTAGTACTACTGCTAGGGATCGTTACCAAAAAAGGTGTAGTGGTCGTGAATTCCACAGACACAGTTGTGGATCCAGTTGTGTTTCTCTGATCAACAAAGGAATCATTTCTAACTGAAAATAAAACAACATAAATATATCTTGAAACTAAATGTAACAAAAAGTTCTTCATAAATCAAAATATCAACAAAAGTAAAAAAATAGTATAAGTAATCGGAAGCAATCTCACCATCGTAAGAAATTCAAAAAGTTTTGGATAATACCCCGGAGACTGCAATAGTGCATAGTGCCGCTGATCCGAGTGGTTTGTGGTATCTGTATTTTTGGATATAGAAGGAGCAATACTTCACATAAGGCTGTCAAAAAAGCATTAAATAGAAGCAGTGTAGGCAGCAAAACATCCAAACGGATATCGGATCTGCTCACCACTAGAATAGCAGAGACGAGGACGAGCAAAAATATTGTCTCCATCTGTACAACCAGGGGGGAGTAACATCTCCACTAATGTGGAGCCTGACGGTTGATGGACACGTGTGGTTTGACTGACCTCGGAATATCCTGCCTAGGTTATGCCGCTGATGTTGTCATGTTGTCGAAAGCGTTTTTTCTGAAATCGTGCACAAGGGTGTGAACAATAGGAAAAGATGTAGATGTAGACAAGTGGGACTTAACATCAACCCTACCAAAAGCATATCAATAGCCTCCAAGAAAAGAAGCCGACCTCAAACAAATTCAACTTGATGGAAGCGAAATTAAATGAAGACAAGGAGGTATAACTTTGGAAAAAATTCGATACTAAATTAAGCAGCACGATGAAATAGATCCAAATTCCAATGCCAGAGCTGGAAAGAATGCAATTTAATAGTATACAAAAGAAATGAGATAGGAGTGTATGATCGAGTGTATGATCCATGGACCAAACACTCCAAAAGCTTGGGAAGAACCCCAATTATCTTTCAAGCAAAAATTCACGCCACAGGCAAGTGTGTCAATATTTTGATAAAGAATATATGTAAGTAGGCGGCAAAGAATTATCATATACAGTTGGTTCGTTGGATCTTTTCCCATGCGTCATCATTAATATACAAACGCAATACATCAATACATTAAATAACACGTAGGTCGTAGTTGTAAACAAAGTCTTTGGTCTCTCAACGACGTCAACGTACAGATTCGCGTTTAACCTATCGCCGACATTCTTCATATGGCTATCTCTGTTTGTTATATTACGCTGTAATGGAACAAACGGTTTCATTTCGGGGGTTAAGATTCTGTGAGTAGGAAAGAGACGTAATACAAAAAGTAGTATGTGAATCATTTCATACATGGGAAAAGATTCAGCGAACAGACTGTAGTCAAGCAGCCAATAATAGAGCACTGAGCTCTTGTTATCAGTTACAAAGTTGTATGGGTATGCCTAGGAAGACTGAAAATGAATAAAATAGTTCAGGACACACTGGAGTAGAGGAAAATGAAATGGCAGATGAGCTATAGCGAAGAGGGGGACTGAAACACCCTTTTGGGGGCCGTAAACCTTTTGCGGTATTAGCTCTAGTAGGGATTAGACAATCAAAGATACTTCTGGGTGGCTACAATCTATTGAAATCAAACCTTATTTAGATTAAACGTGCACTACGAGTTTTAAAAGGGATTTTAGCGGGACACTGTCGTCTGAATGTGCAGCTGGAAAAACTCAAAAATAGTGGAGGAAAAGGAATGTAGATTCTGTGGTATGGTCCACTTACTTGCGAGTTGTACATAAAAATATTATGGTTGGATTCGCCAAAAAGAAAAAAAAATCATCTTTTGCCAACCACTGATGGGTATATACAGTCTTTTTTTAATTTCTTGGGAAATTAAAAAAAGAATGAATAATATACCACAAGGAACATACAGAAGGGTATATACAGGATTCTCTGAATTTATCACTTGAAATGTTTATATTTGAATTTATAATTTTCAGGTAAAACGCTGATCGACCACATCCTTATATTTGATATTATCTTCGGCAACGTTATTATCATAGTATTATAAAATATATACTTAATAATTTCTGGCTACCCTACTTTCACTATATTTTTTCTCAAAACAATGTTTCCATTATTCATACAACCACTGCTTCTTTTCTCGAATCGAAACACAAACGACATTGAAGATTAAAATTGATATAAAATAATAAAACAATACATAAGAAATTGATGAAAGCAACATTAAATGATAGGATCTACTGCTCTATCAAAATCACAATTGTAACAGATTTGAAATATTCTCACTACACAACTACATAAAAAATATGGGTTCTTTCAGTAAACAGGCAGCACTGATTGTGAACCATGGTGGAGGCGCTAACATGGGAATCTCCATAAGAAAATCACTAAAAAAGCTAAGGTCTGAAAACGTCAAAATTGTCGCTAAAAGTGGGGGGGGTAAACCATGTGCGCCTGCGCGGGGTTAACCAAACGTGAAGTTTGACGTGACAACGTGACGTTTGACATGACAATGTGACGTTTGACGTAGCACGTGAAATTTGACGTGACAACATGTTGTTTGACATGACGTATTACGCATTATCTTGAGTTTGCTTGAAAAAAAATTATTTTCAATTCTATGGAGAGTTTAGTAGCAGTAGTTAGTGAAGATGGTTTGATTATGGGCAACCCTCTTATTTGCAGAAATTTTCATGGATAATATAGAAAAAATAATTCATCATTGAATATTTTCCTGGATTGTCTCAAGATTTTTATTTCCGCCGGTTAGCGAAATCCTGCAGTGTGAGATGATTTGAATTTTATACCAACTACTACTTTGAAATAATATGGAGAAATTATTAAGAACGTCTCAAACGTTATGATTGGAGGCGTATTCCAATAAAGAAATCAATGTATCGGTCTTACGATGGTCATCCAGCAACATATGAAAATGTATTTAAGAGTAGCCATGTACAAAATGTCGAATAGTGGGAATCAGATAATAAAAGTGTGAAATAATTGGAGTAGAAATGTTTGAATAATTGTCTTAAAAATATTTCAAATTGAGGAGCCCTTACCATATACCTGGATGCTTAACAAGATCATTTTATAGTAAAGCTTAACAAATTAATTTTCAAGACCATTATTCAAATATTTAACAATAATCAGGGCATTTCAACAACACTTTGTAACGTTGAATTGAAATTATAAATGATAGAAATAGAGCTTGTAGTGGAAATTTCGTCTTCTTAAAGAATATTTATTCAAAAAGATGCATGCGTGTAGATACTGGAGAACGCGGTGGATTTGGAGATAGTGTTAAGGGAGGAGGATGAACAGATGGAGCTAAGTGACGTAGCTATTCATATTAATTTAAGATCTAGAAAAAATTGGGAAATGGCTACTACATAATTATATTTATGGAATATTGTTGACTGTCTCCGCATTTTGCTTTCCATTCTGAGATTTTCAATATATTCATATTTTCTTCTACTTGATATCACTATCTGATCCGCGGTCTTGCTATCCTCCTTACTCTCCACTAAAAGGAGCTCATATTGTTATTCTTTTTGATATTTCTGTTGGTGCTCTTCTCATAATGTGCCTAGTATATTTTCTCCACCTGTGTCCTTTTATATCCACATGTTTCTTCTCAATATTCCTTCTTGCTCTCTTGTTTTTTATTTTACTTTCTTGAGCAAAAAAGGAAGAAGGCATTTTGTTATAGATACATTGAGTTGTATAAGATGCAATACGACGTAAAAGAGTAAAGCGTAATGAATATGTTTCAGAAATTAAATTGGGATTGAATGCATCAGGACCACGTTATTGGAGTGTATCCTGCACATATTTTACCTATATTTAGAAAAATTAACAAAAGGCAAGCTTCAATGGGGTCTAGCAGAATTCAGGAATGGCGACCTGAAGTACTTAAAAAAATACTTTGTAAAACAAGAATGATAGTTTTTGTTATTCTCCTCAGTTGGGTGGATTTGAAAGAAAAACTAAACTGGACATTTCAAATTTCTTTAATTTTAAATACCCTAAAACTCTCTAAATGATTTCCAGGTTTATCTTGTGGTCACTTTCTGCACTTTTTTCAAAGCTGTTCTACAATCCGATCCTAAGATATGACCGGCGACCTTTTTTATTTACTCAATCGGTACATTATGATTATACTACTAAGTTCACTATTACTTCTAATTATTAAAAAAAATCATGTTAATCTCCTTACCTTCCATAAAATTTATTCCTTCAGTTGCGTAGGGTATTGCATAGTTCATAATGGTATTGTCGTAATAAAATATAGTTAGAATAATGCAACAAATAACGAAGACAGTTAAACATAACGTCTTATGTGGAAGAGGTATTTCTTGCATCTTCTTAAATCTAGAAAATAAAAGAATATATTTTGATAGATTTCACAAAATAATAATTATTCTATCGCTTTATAAGTTTTTGAAATAGTATATTGTATAATTAGTGGGAAAAGCATCATATTCCCAAACGACTGTGATGATTACAAGACGAGGAGCGTAGCGACGAGTCTGGTAACACAGGAGTTTGGGAATATGCTTTTCCCACGAATAATACATACTATTTTTTCTTCGATCGTTAATTTACATTTGGAAAATTAATTGAAAAATATTCCGTTCAAGATGTAATTAAGTAAGCTTATAGATACATTTCTACATGTTCATATTGGAATATAGGATAGGAGTGGTGGTAACGAGATAACCAAATAATTGGCCATGCAGCTTCAACGTATATACAGTCTGTTCGCTGAATCTTTTCCCATGTATGAAATAATTCACATACTACTTTTTGTATTCCGTCTCTTTCCTACTCACAGAATCTTAATCCCCGAAATGGAACCGTTTGTTCCATTACAGCGTAATATAACAAACAGAGATAGCCATATGATGAATGTCGGCGATACGTTTAACGCGAATTAGTACTTTGACGTCGTTGACAGCCAAAGACTTTGTTTACATTTTTATTTTACATTTTTATTCACCTTTTCGCCCCTTGCATATAAATTTATTTCAAAAACAGTTGTTATAACGACTAACTTTTACCTTAGTGTTCAAATTATTGAGGTAAGTAAATATTATTTCTTATTATTTACTTCGCAATGAAAACTAACCTTAAATTGACATTTCAATATGATTCTGGATAGAATTCCATCAAACTAAATTATATGAAACATATTTTGCTTCCACCAATGTAGAAAATATTGACTTTATTTTCTGAAAGACCAGAACTATTTATGAATGATTTTTATTTTTAGAATATGCCTGGAAAGAGGTTGAATTCGCAAGCACAGGAGCTGGTCCTAAATGTGTTGGAGTATTTTGAGTTGGAAAAAAGAAATGGAGGACCTTTGGAACCACTTTCATGTGTTCAAGAGGTAACATAAATACTTAAGTGCATGTTTGTTTAGGAATATACTTATTATTAATAATTTTTTTCATGTTAGAGGGTAGCTGCTGCTTTGAAAATATCTCGCCGGACAGTATATGCTATAAAAACAAGAAAGGAAAATAATCCAATACTTTCAAGCCCAGGCAAAACCAGAACTCGTTCTAAATCTAAGACAACTGATCTACCTGAGGGAGCTAAGATGGCAGTACGGAATACATTATACGATATGTACCAACAAAGTAAATATTATTTATTTATTATTTAATTAAAGTCTTTTGGTAAAATGTAGGTGTAGGTATTTTGTAATGAGTATATTCAAATCATAGTATATTAAAGAAAACTTAAGGAAGGTATTTGTATAGATTTTAGTAGTTTTGCGATTACATTACAAATTCAATTTAAATATTGAATTTATCTTATTTTTTAACAGTCAGGGCTGAAACATTGATGGAATGAGCAATCAAAATATCATTAAAAATATATTATATAGTATTAGTTGAAATTGAATCTACTATAATTTTTGTTTTAGAGAAGCATGTTACTTTGACTACATTAAATTGTGAATTAAGGGACAGAGAAATTGTATCTATTGGCAAAACATCTCTAAGCATTTTGTTGAAATCATTGGGATTCAAATATAACAAAGATGACAATCGAAGAGCTTTAATGGAGCGAACCAGTATTGCAGCCTTGAGAGCCAATTTTCTGCGTGAATATATGGTAAACCTCTCAAGTACTCACCCAAGAGAACTTGTATTTTTGGATGAGACATGGATCTATTCAAAAGGCAATAAAACATATTCTTGGCAAGACAACAGCACTAAAAGTGTACGTAAACCAGATGGTTATGATGGAAAACGTTTCATAATTGTTCATGCTGGTTCTACCAAAGGTTTTGTCTCTGAAGCAAGTCTAGTATTCTGTTCAAAATCTAAAGTAGCTGACTACCATGGAGAAATGAACAATGAAATTTTCATGGAATGGATGAGTACTAAATTAATTCCCAGCCTAGAAGAGCCATCTCTAATTGTTATGGATAATGCTCCATATCATAGTGTCCTTTTAGAAAAGCAACCTTCTACTATATCGACAAAAAATGAGATTGTTACATGGTTGACAACAAACAACATTAAGTTTGATACAAAACTTACAAAACCTGAACTGCTACAAATTGCAAAAATGAATAGAAAAGTAAATGTGTATAAAATTGATGAGTTACTACGAGAACATGGTCATGAAGTGCTGAGACTACCACCATATCATTGTGAATTTAATGCTATTGAATTGATTTGGGCTAATTGCAAGTCATATTACAATAAATATATTGGTAGAGATGGATATTCAGATAGTTCTGTTATAAATATGTGGAAAGAGGCACTGGATCAATGTGATCAACAAATTTGGGAAAAATGTGTTAGACATACTCATGAAATTATAGAAAAGTGGTATGTCCGAGAGCAGAATATAGTTGATTTTAGCATTCAACCTATAACCATCGAAATAAATACTGGTGATAGTTCTGATTCTGACTATGAGGAAGATTAAATAATATATATATATATACAAAGACAGGAATATTAGGGAAACAGCAAAATTGTAAAAATTTACTCTTTCTTACATCATTTTCCAATCTTTTGGAATATCTTTATTTCCATTTTCAAGGATAGCATTTGAGATTGTATCACAAGTTGTTTTAAATGGTAAATACATCTAACAATAATTTTGATTTCCCCAATATTCCTGTCCTTGTACATTATTATTCGGCAAATATATACTGTAACTATATTCAAATGAGTTTTAAATATATATATTTAAAATATTTATTTTTTATTTTCACATCCTAGAATATTTTTATTTTCCATTGTTGAACCGTATGGGTGGGACGGCCCAATAGTAATGGTTGCCAGCCATAACCCTAAAAGGGCAATCTGATTTGCAAAGTTTCTACCTAGGAAATTGTTATTAATACTAATTCTTGTGCAAGTAACCCCATAAAACTATGGAATTCTAACAGTTTTTCCAAACTAAAGGTTTAGGTAGCACATTGCTAAATGGCTATAAAATATTCACAAAAATCTATCACACCAGCTTCAATAATAAATAACGCGCATCGTAATTTTAGCCACATCCACAAGCAATTGACGGCATCCACAGCATTGAACTACGACCTACGTTTTATTTAATGTATTGATGTATTGCGTGTGTATATTATTGATGACGCATGGGAAAAGATCCAACGAACCAACTGTACATTCTCTCTGCCCTCCAGTATAATTTACAAATTATACAAACTGTACAATACATGTAAATATTAACAACAATAAATTTGTGTTTAAAAATATCGTTAAAAATTAGATGTTTCTTTTATTTCTTCCATAACAGCTTTATCAATATAAAAATTAAAGCCATACTTTGTTGCATTTTATTGTAATAATCCATTGATAACATTACCGCACGCTACAGCAGTGCGGTAAGAATATTACCGTAAGAATATTATTATTTTCTAATTGCTTAGCAACTGCCCACTATTCGGGAATGTTGAGCTTTGCGCATAGAAAACAGGTCAAAATAGTGTAACTTCTCCCACGATCGGAGAAAAATACATTTTATCCACAATATGTACAAATATAATCTGATACAGTTTGGCAAATTCACCTGGAAGTGTCAGATTCCCACTGCATGAGCGTACCGTACAGTGAGATTGGAGACACAAATAATAGGGGTAACCATACATAGAACATACTTATAGATGGGAACACGAACGCATCCTTTATCTATGGATGGGAAACTGATACGTAGCGCCATAAATTTGTGCGGGTGGCGCCACCTTGACAGTCCCGTCAGTATCTCTAACACTAATCAGATGGTTATGAACTTCGCCAATATCCGAAAAAGAAGATTCCTATAATTTTTGGCGGCATATTCAAAATTACTGTGATTTTAATTTCATTGCAAAAACAGATTTCTTGATATTTCATTAAAGTTACTGAACATTAGAATGATATTATCTACAATAATAAAAATTAAAGAGTAAAGTGGAATTAAACGGAATGTTGAAAATTTTGACCATGTAATACCTAAAGTGGTGAAAATAAAGCAATTATCATCAAATTTATATATTTCATTTAATATAAAAGAGTACACAAAACATGAAACGATTGCTTACATATTTCAATGACAAACATGGAGAAAAATAAATGTTAGGAGTTCAACAACAATGCAATAAACTAGGTAGGTATACTTTAACTCAACTTCTTTCCAGCAAACTTGACGCTGTTCTTCATGGCAGGGATGGTTAAAGCTGTATAGAAGAATAACCACATAAATATTATGTCAATTGTTATTCAATGAAACATTTTTTTTCAATAAAAATGAAGCTTATAGGGTGCACCTCGCAATACCTCGACATTGTCTCTTGAAATAAAAGTCTCACTATAAACAATAAAAACCAACTACAAAATCTCAACACATCCACAAATGGGCAAAATAGTTTTTGAAAAAAAAATTGAACTTACTCACGACACAATCGAGATACACGTCGTGAAACGTTAGTCTGCAGTTTTCGGGTTAGGTTAGGGTATCAGCGCTGAAATATATAGAACTATCTGCAGCCACCTCTAGCGGCGTTACAATCTCATTCTACTTCTCATTAAATCAGCAATTTTAGTGCTGACAGGACTCCCAAGGTGGCAGCACCCGCGCGCTTTCAGAGTGCCTCTACCCTAATAGTTACTCCAACTTATGTGAAAAAGTTTCAGAAGTTATGCTTTTCTCACTTTTAATGCATATGCAAACCATTCGTTAGTTATAACATAATAAAAGGAATGTTATATTAGTACCTATACAGAGAGAAGCATGGTTATAAATTGAGAAAGCGCAGCTTTGTACTCTAAGTATATAATGAAAAATATGTTCACTTATGAGATTCCTGAAATTTCTGATTGTAATTCCGAGGTACCTTAATCAGTCTCGCACTCACTGACACTATTAGATCTTAAATTGATTGTTAAATCATTAACCACAATATCAAAAGCTGGTACCTTTATCATATAATATTGTTCTATTCTTTTGACATGTTCACATCAAGTTTTTTATTGAACATACAAGAATGGATTAAAACATTCATCACACAGGTAGGTACGTATAAGCCCACACTAACTGGGATTTAAGTCTGGATGATAGGAAGGCAAGCCTAATGTCCGATATCCGCAAATATTTAGTCGATTCTGTTAGTTTCATTAGTTTATGAAATTATCTCAAGCTTAACAAAAGTTATAACAGTTTTATTGAGTTAGCTTTCCGACTCACCCCTATCAGATATTTTTCCTACAACTACGCATTTCTATACAAATTTTTATACGCAAAGCAGGCCTTTTCTTAATTATTTTGAAAATCCTTGGAAAAGTAATGCTAAAAGTACACCCACTTTTCCACACTGAAATGTCAAACAGAGCTATCTATGACCTGTCAACTTTTTTGACAATTCAGCCTGATAGTGAATTTTTGACAAACACCGATTTAACAATTCATGAACAATACAAAATAATTCAAATTTTACAATTAATTATAAATTCTATTTATTTTCATATTGTAAGTGCTTTCTGTTCAAAGTTTAAATAAAATAACTAAACTGTATTTCTTTCATTAATAAATGTGGTTGTAGAAAAAATATTGTGCACAGCTTGGGAGGAAATTTCTTTTCGCACTCGCTTCTGCGCTCTTGGTAAAAGTGATGCTTTGCGCACTAGTTGTACAAACTACTATCATAATATAGAGGGAAAAGTAGGTACCAAAGCAAACTTCAGTAAAACGATCCAATATTAAAATAAATGCTACCTACTAAAAGGGTACATTTATTATAGAAATTACGATGTTTTTGTGTTAATATTGTGGACTACGCCCTCTAGCAATGGAGAGGAATTCTATCCGACTTTGCAATAAAGATTTTTTTCAGCATTCACGGTAAATAGTTTCTTAGCTACAGCAGGTCACATCTCACAATCAGACACCCCGATATAAGTCTCTCAAGTGCAAACATGCTGTTTCTCACTACTACCAAAACAGCTTCCAGATAAGCAAGAAGCAAAGCTTTTATATCGTGCTGCTTTAATTAGCGTTTAAAAACAAAAGCAAAAATATTTTGAAACGATCTGTTCATTACCACGTACCATTAAGAAGAAGAAAACTAACAAATAAAATTGTATCACTCAATAATACGTTAATACGAATAAGTTTAGTTCTTTCCAATATCTAAGAAAGTGACATTTGACTTGACTTAGGCTTGAAATGCAATCAGTTTATTAGATATGGGAAACAACTATATCTTCTAACTTCAGACTAACTAAAAATTGGGTAGAATAAAATAAAAACTGTAAATAGCGATATTCTTGATAGTCCGGGGGAGTTAGGTCGATAGTTGTCGTGGAATGGAAAAGATTTCCAACAGAGATTTTACTTTTTTTAAACGAAATTATATGTGGTGTATACTACTTTCCTGGATTTGTGAGAAGATTTCGGTCGAGCTTGCGATGCAGCTTAAAGCAAAGCTTAGGGCACGTGGAATGTAACAGTTTTTTGCACATAAATTTTTTAGATTTGATTGTACAAAAAAGTTGATGCCGTCAAAATTGTAGGGACTTTTATACTCTATAATAAGACGTAATGCAATATTTGAAAAAACAATTTTTCAACCTCTAGTTTTTTGAAAAATTGAAATAATTTTTGCAAAATGGGTTCTTAAGCGACAAACATAATTAGAATAACAATAACGACTTTCTAATATATGAAAATATAGTAGTCCGACACATAAAAATAAGTTGAAGTTTTATGAACAATAAGAGGAAAATTTAAAAAAAATTCACAAGGATATTGATGCCTACAATTTTTATGGACGAAAAACTGTTGCATTTCACGTGCTCCAAGTTTTTGCTTGCAAGCTGCATCGCAAGCTCTAGCAGAATCTCTCCACAAATCTAGGAAATTTCTCTATACTACATAAACTTTTGTTTAAAAAAGTAAAATCTCTGGTGGAAATCTTCTCCATTGTATATCATTACTTCCCCGGACTATGAGATACGTGTGCGGTTATCTTATAAAATTATGATAAATTTGATTTTTTTCGATATCTTGTTTATCGTAGACAAAATTTGTATAGTTTACAAAAACATTCTCGCACTGAGATTATTACCAAGAATTGAAATCGAAAAAAAAACCCAACACTTCGCTTGAATTTAAATACATAAAATATATATCTTGGAAAAAAATTGTTATCAACACTTCAAAAACACTGACTGATGAACTAATAAAATGACTAATTCAATACTGACCTACTCCAAAACAAGAAGAATGTGTGGGAATTCGTTGAATAAAAAATTAATTATGTTTTATCGCTGTGCAAGGTTACTTTATAAACTTCACGAGCAGGATATTATTAAATATTTTCAGTTGGATTAACCAACTATTATATTTAATTATGTATTTGGCAAGAGGGCATATAGATCTATTAATATGTAATCATTCGATTATCTTTTGGATGTTTTCATTTTATTGAATTAATGCCAGTGAAATTCTATTTTCACCTCTTGAAAAACTAATTTTGCTAAATTGTCATACTTGACAAAGATTTAATAGTATATTACGTAACGTGTGTGGTAAGAAGCATTTTACGCACGAATGGAAGAGTTAATTTCGTGAGTGCGTAAAATGCTCTACAACACCAGTTACGTACTATACTTTACCTACGACCTACTTCTACATGTATTTATACTCTTATTATTGATAATATTTGAACAACATCAACAATATTTGGCTATTTCTGCGATTTCCATGATAATATTAAATCCATCTCACTTTCACTCGACATTTTTTAATTGAATAAAGCTTTACACAAAATACACAAACCAGTAATAAGTTATAAGGATAATAAAAAAGTGTTTTAAAAGTTTCTTGACAGTTCTTACGCAAATCGCTATTGCAGCCTATACTTAAGTTTGATGTTTTGACGGTTTATGTCAGATTTTTGAATAAAATGGCGACGTCTATTGACAGTTGCTAAGATGTTGCTAGGGAAGCCGTGCGATTTACTTTACAGCTGTGCGTTTTTTTTACAGTGCGTAATAGACGTCATTACATTAGCGCCGACTGTGTGTTATTGACTGATTACAGGGGGGGTCGTAGGTAAAATATTTTACGAAATTGCAAAAGAGTGGCTACTTTTATCTGAATTATTTTGAAAGCGTGAAACTCAGCGGCCCAACACAAACTACAAATCCAAAAGTTTTGTCTAATAGGTCTGGAGCCGAGAGGGTTTTTAAATTTGTCATTGACACCACGCCGAGGATTTGGAGGCTGATAGACAACGTTACTCCACAGTTTGAATTCCCGGTATGGCAGTCCTGAAGTGTAGCTTTTAGGGAGTGTGAATTTTCAAACGTGTGATTAATATACAATAGCCTAGTTTACACCGACAACTTGGTACGCGGACCAAGCACCAAATTCGTACTATATCAGAACCAAATATTTAGTTCGAAAGGTGTATACGCTGGCTTGCTGGTTCGCTCTTGGTTCGGTACGCGCCAGCAGAGGTACCGAACCAAATTTGGTCTGGATTTGGTTCGAGGTCAATTGGTGTAAACTCAACCGGAACAAATTTGACAGGCAACTTGTCGAAGTTATATGCAGGGTAGGGGATCTCTGAAGGCGCGTGGGTGCTCCATCATAAAAAGTCCCGTCAGTGCTGAAATTTGTAATAGTGGATTGAAAAAGGAGCAGAAAGGTTTCATTTTTTTTTTTGAAGGTACAACCACATGTGGTCTTTACAAAATGATAGAGTAGGTCCCTGGCCATCTGAAATCGAAAATTACATTTTTTAATAGGGAAAATATGAAAATATGTTGTAATTTTCAATTTCAGATGGCCAGGACCTACTCTATCATTTTGTAAAGACCACATGTGGTTGTACCTTGAAAAAAATCGAGAAGGAAGCGACTTTTTCTCCGTTTTTCAGTCGACTATAATTTAATGAAAACTGTAACGCCGTTAGTGGTAGTTGCAGATTCTTCCACTTCCATATTAGCGCTGACATCTTGACAACTGCTTATTTGTGGGTGTGTTGAGTATTCGTAACTGGTATTTATTGTTTGAAGTGAGACTTTTACTTTAAGAGACAATGTCAAGAATATGTTTTGTGAAAGACTGTAATGTGAGGTGCACACGGTAAGCTTTATCTTCATTAAAAAACATGTTCCACTAAATAGAAAGTGACAGGAGTAGTAGTTATTCTTCCATACAACTTTGAATTTCCCAGCATCATTGTTGAACTACCAACATTTATTTTTCTCCATGTTTGTCATTGAAATATGTAAAAAAACGTTTCATTTACTGTATCCTTTTTTATCCTATGAAATATATAAACTTGACGATTATTGATTTATTTTGCACAATTCATGCATTATATGATCCATTTTTAGACATTTCATTTAATTTCACTTGACTTTTCATTGTTATTATTGTAATATCAATCTAATGTTGAGTAATTTTGAATATACCGCAAAAAACTGTAAAATTACAGGAATCTTCTTTTTCGGCTGTTAGCGAAGTTCAAAACCTGATTTGTGCCAGAGGTACTGACGGGACTCTCAAGGTAGCGCCACCCGTATGAATAGAGTCAGTTTCCCATATATAAGTATTTTTTTATCTATATGGTTATAAGGTTATGTTAGGTATATTTGTTATTTATCTTTAGTTTTATTTGTTGTTGGTTCTAAGTTCTAAGTATAGGGAAATATAATTTACTATAAAAGTAAGACTCAAGACTTACCAGTATTAAATTATATTCATTTCTTTTTTTTTTTTCTTGGGAAATTAAACCACAATATTTTTGAATTCTTTATTTCAACGTTTCGGTAGCGTTCCAGCTACCGTTTTCAAGAAAAAATAAGTAAAAATTGATTTTTATTCCTAACTGACACAACGGAAAAAATTTGACAACCGTTGTGTCAGTTAGGAATAAAAATCAATTTTTACTTATTTTTTCTTGAAAACGGTAGCTGGAACGCTACCGAAACGTTGAAATAAAGAATTCAAAAATATTGTGGTTTAATTTCCCAAGAAATTAAAAAAAGAATGAATAATATACCACAAGGAACATACAGAAGATAAATTATATTCATTTGGCAAAAAAGAGTAAAAGAGTATAGCCTTTCCTGAATTTTCAATTTTGTTGTTGGTTGTTAATTTTCAATTTTTGTTTGTTATGTTATGAGGATTTGATTTTTTGGTTATGTTATGAAATTTAATTTGACAGCTTTGAAATTTGACGAACTGCATGCGCAAACATTTAGTTCGCGCGTTGCAAAACGGTGTAAACGGACTAGAACCAATGCACTAGTGCTACCGTACTATCCCCACCCACTTAGTCCTATCGGACCGTACTAAACGTTTATGGGTGTAAACTAGGCTAATATGTGCCCCTAAGTTCGAATCATATGGAAAACATTTTTTTTACTAATTTTAGGGAAAGTTATTCTTCGTGAAAAGTTCTGCATATTTACTTAAAACCCAGAATACAGTCATCAAATATCAAATTATTTATTTGTATATAATATGGTTTATCAGTGACTTGGGACGTCTGAACAAAAACCAAAATGAGTTGCTCTAAAAAGAGTACATTTTATTAACTTCAGAACGGAATTACACTTTATGTTTTACGCTACAAAACTATACTACAAATCTTACCTGAAAAGAGAAACAACATTTAAAGCTATTGTTTCACACTATTTCTGCCTTTATTCTTTTATTACTAATTTAGCAATCTTATTTTATGTGCACACCATGAAATGACACATAGCTTCTATTTTCTCAGTCTTCACCACAGATTCGATTTATCCGATCTGTCAAAGTTGACGCGCGCCCAACAGGTGCCGGCAGATTCAAATTAAATGAAGTGTCATGCATGAACTTCATTTATATGTATATAAGGTTTGTCAAAAAATATGAGGGAAAGGATTGCATTGGGGATAATCTCTACCTAGTGCATTTAATTTTTCCTGAAAAATTCGGAAAAAAGAGTTTCTTGGTAATTCATTTTAACAAATAGCATGAGCGAGTTGGTTTTAAAGGGATTTTTCCACTTTCGCGAATGCTATATTTTGAAACAGATTACTTAGAAACGAGTGTTCCAATTTTTCCATTATTATTTTTAGATTATTGTGACTGATCGAACGAATTTCTCATCTACAAAATCATTTCATCATGTCATAACCTCACACGTGTACCGCGAAGGTCAAAGGATATTGCAGCCGATAAAACAACATTAACTCGAGATTTATGATTAGCTGCTATTGTTCTACAATCATATATTATGGTGTGTGATCAGAAATTGGAATACGTGGAGCTGGATCTCCTTATTTAGTATCTATGATAACGTGGTTCATCTTTAAAATTATATAAAGCCAAAAAAATTGATGCTATGCTGAGCTTAACCATGGAAAAGAAGGATAAAAATAGCCACGCGCGTCATCATACGTTATTAACGTTCCTAATGCATTAAATTGAGATTTGCAAACTTTGTGCATCAAGAATTTAACACTTAATAATGCACCATTCACTGTACGTTTGGTTAAACGGTTACAGATAAATTTTGATATCCAACAAATATCCATTACGTACTAAGAATTGTGTATCACGCACTACTAGTTGGCTTAACCAGCCTTAACCGTTTTTATCAAGTTTTTGGTAGACTTACCTGTATAAATGTATCTATGAAATGGCTTGGCTCTTATTTAATTCTCTAATTTCTTCCATATCTGATATATTGTATAGATCTGTATTTTTAATTATTGGTATGTCACTTCGAATATATTGAAGAAAAAATACATGTACATTATCTATTAGTTGACAGAATAGTTGAGGTACTGTCAAATTATTTGGACCGAAAAATAAAGGCAAATTCACAATATTTAGGTAAGCAACACTTTCGAATAAATCAATGCAAAATTGAAATTTTGTAAAAAGGTTTTCTTAGCAAGTGAAGAGAGCTTTTTATCCTACACCATATGAATGTCATCACGAACTCAACCATTTCACATTATCATTTATTTCCATTTCTTCTTCTTTCAGTAGTAATAGATACCAGTATTTATAATTTCAAAGAGCACCATTAAAAAAATAGCGTTAAGTTTTCGTGGATGACTGGTCTCTAAAACACGTTCTAAAATCGCGTGTGTTTTAAAGATCTTAATATCCACTTACTACTATTACGAGCTAGTCAATACGTGTCAGTATCCGTAATGATCTATTTACGTAGTAACCAAATAGTGGATAATATGAAATTTACTAGTGTGAGAGTAGGAAAAGTAAAGCGCACGGATTCCCTAGCAACATCTTAACAACTGTGAATAGACGTCGCCATTTTATTCATAATTTACTGATATTTTAGTTCGTTAAAACTTGGGATTATCCAGGTTTAAATCCATCTTAAGTAGGGCTTGAAATTTGGAATGGCTTGTAATGTTAATATTATGATTTATATACATATATTGTGATCCTCAGCAGAATAGAAACACCAAAGTAAAGCACCTCTAATAATGTAAATGTTGTTCCTCATAACTCAACAAGCAAAGGAAGCGATTTACAATTTGTGTTGGACTGTTACTATGAACAATTATAATAATGTGAATATCTTTATAGCTGAGTACACATGACTAAAAAGTCAAGAAAACAATTTTTCCCTACGATCAAATAGGAAAGTGACATACAGAAATTTACAGAAAACATTTAATATCTGGATAACGGTAAGGTTTAGGTATAGGAAAGTATACATGAACTTTCCTTATTTTTTTCTCCTGAATGCATTAAAATAGAAAAACAGGGTGGTTGTATTTAAAAAAATGAAGAAATTTGATATTTATGAAGTTAAACTTTGAACACTTTTTATACACACCCCGTATAAAATGAAAAAAATTTCAACATAGATTCGATTACGTTTATATCTTCAAGGGTCTCCTCGTAAGAAAATAATTTATAAGGGTCTTCAACGGTCAAATTTTCTACAAAAAAATCAATAACTCAAAAAGTGTGCATTTTTCGAAAAAAGTTTTCAAACAAAAGCATACTAGAATATTACGTAGTAAAAGAAGTTACAGTCGACTTCCGGTAGAACCGGAAGTCGGCCATCTTTGAAAATATTTTAGTTGAAAAGATCGTATCCGAAAACCCAAACGTAGAAATTTTCATGATTTTACTATAAGTATTTTGCCATATACATACAGATAGTTTTCACTCGTCGTGGGACACCCTGTATATCGCACTGTCTAGTTCTATGGAAAGTGGCCCTTATTCATACGCGTGCGGATAAAAATTCCGTCAAATTGAATGTTGAAATGCTAGTCTATTTACTCCGCAAATGTATGTATGTGAAATGCGTATTTCATAGGTTGATTTGTCTATAATGATTGAAATAAATAATTAATTCTGAATCGCAATATTTATGTAACTAAAACAGTTTTATTTCTGATGTTCTGTTTCCAATTGTTGTTAGTTGTTAAAATAAATGTTCGTAATATTTTGTGTACCAATGTATTCCAACTTTTCAATAAAGGCACTCTTTTTCATCGCAAAAAAATCTTTTTTGCGCCCAAAGCTATAATTACTGTAATTACAAATACACACATGTGAAACATCTCACATCTACATAAAAAACGCAAGATTGTACATGCCTGATTCGGTAAAAGTATATCGCGTGGTCGTAGGAAAAATAGTGTACATAACTTCTGCGAAAGTGATTTTTCACACTCGTTACGTAATATACTATTTTTGTATTCTGTCTAAAAAAATTTAATTTTAAAATTGCATGCGCTTTCGGCTGTTACGCCATCATCAGTGCATTAACTGCAAGTAAGTAATAAGTTATAAGTTAATATAGTATATTACGTAACGTGTGTAGTAAGAAGCATTTTACGCACGATGCCGCGTAGCTGCGAGTGCGTAATTCCGTGAATGCATAATAGTATATTACGTAACGTGTGTGGTAAGAAGCATTTTACGCACGAATGGAAAAGTTACGCACTATGCCGCGTAGCGGCGAGTGCGTAATTCCATGAGTGCGTAAAATGCTCTACAACACTAGTTACGTACTATACTTTACCTACGACCTACTTCTACATGTATTTATACTCTTATTATTGATAATATTTGAACAACATCAACAATATTTGGCTA
Source organism: Galerucella nymphaeae (assembly GCA_963978555.1). Lineage (NCBI taxonomy): Eukaryota > Metazoa > Arthropoda > Insecta > Coleoptera > Chrysomelidae > Galerucella > Galerucella nymphaeae. The sequence goes on along the minus strand of OZ021711.1, from coordinate 2,414,480 downwards.
TTTCTGCGATTTCCGTGATAATATTAAATCCATCTGACTTTCACTCGACATTTTTTTCAAAATACACAAACTAGTTATAAGTTATAAGGATGATAAAAAAGTGTTTTGAAAGTTTCTTAACAGTTCTTACGCAAATCGCTATTGCAGCCTACTTAAGTTTGATATTTTGACGGCTTATGTCATATTTTTGAATAAAATGGCGACGTCTATTGACAGTTGCTAAGATGTTGCTAGGGAAGCCGTGCAATTTACTTCACAGCTGTGCGTTTTTTTTACCGTGCGTACTAGACGTCATTACATTAACGCCGACTGTGTGTTACAGACTGATTACAGTGGGGGTCGTAGGTAATAGTATATTACGTAACGTGTGTGGTAAGAAGCATTTTACGCACGAATGGAAAAGTTACGCACGATGCCGCGTAGCGGCGAGTGCGTAATTCCGTGAGTGTGTAAAATGCTCTACAACACTAGTTACGTACTATACTTTACCTACGACCTACTTCTACATGTATTTATACTCTTATTATTGATAATATTTGAACAACATCAACAATATATGGCTATTTCTGCGATTTCCATGATAATATTAAAACCATCTCACTTTCACTCGACATTTTTTAATTGAATAAAGCTTTCCACAAAATACACAAACCAGTTATAAGTTATAAGGATAATAAAAAAGTGTTTTAAAAGTTTCTTGACAGTTCTTACACAAATCGCTATTGCAGCCTATACCTAAATTTGATGTTTTGACGGCTTATGTCAGATTTTTGAATAAAATGGCGACGTCTATTGACAGTTGCTAAGATGTTGCTAGGGAAGCCGTGCGATTTACTTTACAGCTGTGCGTTTTTTTTACCGTGCGTAATAGACGTCATTACATTAGCGCCGACTGTGTGTTATTGACTGATTACAGGGGGGGTCGTAGGTAAAGTACTTCACAATTTCCTAACTTATAACAACTATTAATTACTTGCAGGTAATGGCGTAACAGCCGAAAGCGCTTTGTAATTTTAAAATTAAAATTTTTTACACAGAATAGGAAAAAATTGTTTTCTTGAATTATAATAACTAATATTATGGAATTAAATGTTTTACAATGGAATTATCGGAAATATATGTATTGTTGATGTTGTTCAAGTATTATTAATAAGATTATAAATACAAGTACCAGTAGATCGTAGGTGAAATATAGTACGTAGCTCGTGTTGTAAAGCTTCTTAAGACACACGTTACGTTTTAGGAATGATAACATTTTTCAAAATAAAAATTGGAGTATCAAGTGAATATAAAAATTTGAAACTGATTCTTCCAGTATAAAATTGAAGGAGTTTTTTAATTTATTTGAAGATTCATGAAATGTGTTCTATCGATAAGTATTAATTTTTTCCGTTTTAATCTTGGTAAATTGAATCATTAAATCGGTAGCGTTCCAGCTACCATTAAGTACCATGAGTTGATTTAAAAATCCATTACAAGAAATTATTGTGAAATAGACCTCACGTTTGATACAGAAGCTATCAAAATTTAAATTTGTTGCTGAACAATATTATGCATTTCAATTTATTGTTTGGAATCTTCTCCTATTACTTCTTTAAATAAAACTAATTGCCTATAATTTACTGGAAAAATTATGAAATTTTTAAGATATTATTGATAATTATTTCGATATTGACATTTCAAATGTAACCACAAACCACATATCCATTTTATACATTTCTTACATGACATTGAACCGAATGATTAGGAAGCCTGCGAGTGCCGTAAAATCACTTTCGGGTAGCGTTACGTACAATATTTTTTCTGCAGCCATTTATTAGATGAAAATTATAAAAATATATACTATAAATATTACTCAAGTATGTACATGAAATGTACAATTAGCAGCTTGCACTGATTTCATGTGAAATAATATTTCCTAGTCACTTTCTTTGTTGATTTATATTTCTGGATCGGAAAATTCAAAATACAGTGGAATTCTTTCTTCTTATATTATTTGGGAAACAAACCACAATAAAATGCTTTTTTATTTTGACGTTTCGTTAGCGTTTCAGCTACCGCGGCATTGTCAAGATAAAATACATATTCAATAATTTTTGCTTCCTATCTGAAACAACGAAAAAAATTTGACAACTATATAATATTTTGAATTTCAAGACTGCAAAACTTTGTTATCATTTTTATTCAACATACTTTGTCAACCACTAGGGTTATTGGCAGTTCAGTATTTACAATAGAGTTACATTGATTATAAATTGTACATATTGATCGCTTTGAGGAAATTCAAGAAATCGTTGATTCGGTCTCTGAGAGCTAACTGTAAGGAAGTGAGGATCCTATGTTGTTTCGTTGGTTTGCAGACATTCTAGGATAATATGTTTAATAGACATATTTTCATTACATTGGGCATATTGGGAGGGTCTTCTTCATTCAATATGAATTTGTGCGTTAAGGCTGTGTGTCCAATGTCCAATCCTTAATCGGGTAGCTTTAATTTGTTCAGCTCTTGAAGTCGGTAGGGCAGGAGGCTCCTCTTACATTTGTCACTACTTCATGCATTTTGTTACGGTTTTAAAGATTCAACTTATGTTACCAGTTATCTACAACCATTGTCTAATAAATTAGACAATGCTACAACAAAGCTCCTGACATAGCTCCTGACAGTTACTTTGTGGTCTTGGTGTAGTATCAGCACCAATTTTGGGGTATGACTGTTGCTGACTGACTCTTGAGCTGAGATATCGGCGTCCTCGTTTCCCTTTATACCGGTATGTGTTGGTACCCATAAAAAAGATATATTCCTATTTTTGGACTGGAAGTTGAAAAGATGGTTCTTGATTCTTAGAATGACTTCGTGGTTTGATATTAATTTTTTTTCAAGGTATATTCATAGTAGATCATATCTCTGGCAAACTGGCAAAATTTGAAATAGAATATTTCATTTTATGACATTCCAACGATATGATAGTCTACTAGAGATGGAATCCAGTGAAGTGCACGTACCAGGAACGATTTTTATAGGGACAGCGCGTTTTTTTCGCTTATATTGGAAACGTTGTTAATAAAACGCGTTTGTTGTTACCTTTTCTGTAGGATTATTTCTGTTTTCAAAATATTTATAGGTACTTAGTTTTGTGATTTTGTGTATTGAATTGTCTATCGACTTTTCAAATGATAAATCAAAGAAAAACCTGGATAAAAACTTTAGCATTATAAGTATTATTATTATTAGGTATTTGAATTTTGAATCCAATTATTCCATAAGCGTGAAAAAGGGGAAAGTGAAATCCTTATACGATAGGCCCAGAATCATTTGTTCTATTTCACATTTTGCCAGAGATGTGATCTACTATAGTTCATTTACGATAAAAAGACGATTACGTTGCAAAACAAAATATTGTGATGTTGCCAAGCTGTAGTTTTTTTCTTCACTATCCGAATACTAGAAAAGTCAGTCAGATGTTAGATTGACATATCTTATTTTTTATTGGTCCGTGACTCGTAGGGCATAAGTCAAAAATATCTATTTGAAAATGAAAAATGTTACTATCTCTTGTCATTTACTGTTCAGCTCAATCGGCGTTTTATTAACTACACACTGCAGATTTGACTAAATAATTAGTTATGAAAATAACTGTCAATAAAAGTCAAAACAAACTGGGGAATTTTACCAGTTGATCTGACAACGCCTTAAAGTTTTGCAAACCCGTAAGCTGTAAATTGCCCTGGCTCTTGAGAATAAATTGTATATACGGTTGGTAAATTGATATTCTGATTAGCAGGAAAGTAACTAAAGATGACATCATCGTCTTTTTATCGTAAAAATCCCATATGAATGTACCTGATTAAAGATTTTATAACAAAGTTTTGCTTCAACATATTATTGATTGTCTAGTGTAAAATTTTTTTGGTTGTGTCAGATAGGGAGCAAAAATTATTTAATAGAGACTTTGAGCTTGTCTTAAATTTCTCACGTATCCTTGAACGTGACGAACTGCGCATGTGTAGACCCGTTACCTCTCGGCCGATACGATGCTATTTTACAGGTCTTCTTCTTTGATATTGGTTTGGACTAATATGCATCATAAAAAGATCATCCAACTCATTATCATCTTTGTCCAGCAGCAATACTGTTTACAAAAATTTAAAAAGGTGGAATAAAAAAACTTTGAGGTTATACAATTAAAAACAGATCGAAACGATACGTTTTCTGCTTAAAAGGTTTTCTTGACAATTTCTTCACGTCATCGTAACTCCAATACGGATACGGATACGGATACGTGTAAAAACTTATGACAAGCTAAAAGTGTCTAATAATTAGTTCATTACGAAATGAATAAAATAAAAAAGCATTATAGTGGTTTGAATCCCAAAAAATCATAGAGAAAAGAATAATGATATGCGACTAAAAACATACAGAAGATAAATACAGTGGAACTACGAACAAATTTATATTGACAAGCGATATCATAATAAAATTTCCGTAAATGTCATTGGTCATTTTTTTTCGGCGTTTTCGGGAAAAAATATACATTTGGCAGCTATATCAATTTTAAGGAATTATAAGAAGCTTAGCAAAAAACTGTCCGTATGTATATACCTTTTACCATTAAATAAGCCGTCAAAATGTGTTACTTTATAGTGGGACACCCTGTATTGCATAACGTCATCTTATAGGGTATAAAATTCCCTACAATTTTGATTCCTACAATTTTTTTGTACAATCAAATCTGAAAAATGAACGAAAAGCTGTTGCATTTCACGTGCTCCAAGCTTTGCTTGCGAGCTGCATCGCAAACTCGAGCGGAATCTTCTTACAAATAGAGTAAAGTCTATACTACATATACTTAAGTTTAAAAAAGTGAAATCTCTGGTGGAAATCTTTTCCATTTAATATATTCATTTCCCTGGATCAATATAGCTGATGCGTTTTCTCTCAAATTAAATTTTAAAGTTTCGCTCGAAACAATACAAAGTTTTTTGTACAATTGCTATTAGCTTTTAAGTATAAGTATACGTACTCACGTTTTGTGATATTTTATAGCTTTGCAATTCTTTTTCATTTTTTTCTTAGTATCCTGGCGCTCCACATAAATCAAAACAAACAATTTCACAACCACTTTTTGAGCTACACAACGCGCGAATTACTCTTCATTACTATATATATATCCCGCAATAACAACAAGCAATAATATAACCATAACAAAAATGACCATGAGATTAGTAAGTTTACAAAGTTTTGAGTAGACCGCGGCTGGTATCACGCCGGTTTTTAGAATTATTATTCTTCAAAGAAATTTCATTTTAATGCAATTAACAAATAAATCACCTTGAATTATTGTTTTTAAAGTTTAATAACTCTTCCATGATGATTTCATCGAAAACTGGAGGATATGAGTAATTTTACTTAATTACTTCAACCATCCACAGTAAAATTTGTCGTACCTATATCTATCAAATATTAATATGATAATGCTTTTAGTTTCTCGACATCTGTTGCCTGTTGACACTGATAAAATACAAATTATCGCATGGTACGACAAAGCTAGGCTTTAGATTGGATTCACAAGTAATTTTGGTATAACTCATTCCCGTTTCCATCAAACATTTCCAAAAGTTAGATAATACCTAATTATTAGATTTAAGAGGTATCATCTCAAGCTTGAAATGAACTATATTCTTTTAAGAAGCTAATTCCATATTTTTGTAGCATCTTTGTGAAATTGGTGAACGTGTCTTTTTATCTTATAGTGAATGCAATACCTAACAATTGATGAAGCACACCAAGAAGGGTATTGTATGTTTTCAGAGACGGAGAGATTTCCCGAAGTCAATATGTTTCTATCAGCCAGTCGGAAGTGTCGGAGGAAGTGTCACTTCTTGTATCAGAGGAGTTCAGTCTAAGGTTAGTATGGCCAACAAAAAGTGTTTTTTTTGACAAGAATGACAGTTAAGGTCTACCGTTCAAAACATAAGATTTTGCATGTTTTCTATCATTGCGAACACTATATATTGCTTTATTAAAATAATTAATACACCCCTGACGCGTATATCTTGAAATTTAAAATGACTTTTGAGCTGAATACTCAATATATCGGTGGCTAATAGTTCCAGGAACTCTTGGCATGTAACCATTTCATTTCTGTTATTCAGTCAATAGCTCTGTCAGTGAGAAAAGTGATCAGAAGAATAGAGATACAGCTAATTATAAATGCTACAAAAAATTTATCAAAAATAGACATACACAATTGAACGAATATCAACAAACATGAATAAAACTGACATTTGACATAAGTATTGATAAGTAGTTACGATATAATAGAAATGTCAAACTTGTTCATTATTGTGTTTTTATTGCTTAGTTACCAACTATCTAATGTCGTAATTTAAACCCGTGAGGGCTTAACAAGAAATAATTTTCATCAACATCTTCTACGTAGTTTGCTTGCATCCAATTTCCATGTCGTAAGCTTAATTCTTTAGACTTTTTTGGCAAAAGATTTTCAATTGCTTTCTTTGCTTTTTTCGATAATTTCGTCAGGAATTCCAAAATTTTCGTTCATTTTGACTTCTAACTTTAACACATATATGAAAATTATTGTGATTTTATGACATTTACGTTTGTCAACATTCACCTAGCCGCGATAGTGTCTACTTACTATCATAAAATGGCAATGTTATTAATTCAAACCGGATTTTCTGAAATACTGATTTGTATTGAGATTGAATTGCAATAACGAACTAGTATGACATAAAAGTTTGTATGTACCAAGGGCATAAACAGATGTGTATACCCTCGTGCGACTTACAAACCCTCGAGCCTAAGACGTCGCCCTCAGGGCATAAACATCTTTCTATACCCTTGGTACATAAATAACTATAAGGTTAAGTTATACGTATTTCTTTGATTTTATTCTGGAAAAATTAGATGCCCTTATGATATTATCATGTAATATAATCTTGTCAATATATTTTTTAATTGAATTCAATAGTCATCATTATATCCATTAACCTAATGATATCATACTATCCAAGTAAAAAATAAATAAATAATCGTAGTCCATTGTATTATCGGCATTCAGCAATTTCTGTGATTAACAAATGATTTCATACAAGTTACTATTGAATAGATAGTTTCCTTAAAAATTTGTGAACAATATTGAAAAATAATTTTTAATAAACTTTTGTAAAAGTTGAAAATAAATAAATATATTATAAAATGGAAAAATATAATAACCACATAATGTGAAAGACCCCTGCACATCTTAATTGTTAAACTAGATGTAGAAGAAAAAAAGGACGATAAATAAAATCCAACACATTGGAAAGAACTGAGAAGTGAAAATGGACCGACACAATGCTACAGCTGCCAGGGAATCCACCACGGATAGATGATATGCGAAAAAAACAAGAAGTACAGAAAGCCATACCGTTTCAACGAGTGCCCAAAACAAGAACAGACCAAATTTTCAGGATGGCGGAATGTTATCTTTTTTATTTAGATATATTTCTTTAGATTAGATAGGACCCAGTAACGGAGATGTGACAAATTAATTATGGAAAATAATCCAGTCATCGAAACGTGACAGCACTGTAAACAACCAAAATTCATCAGATGAGCTCTTAGGTTCTTAGGTCGAATTTTCCCTTTGCACCAGTTAGGATGGGACTATCCTAAGTTAGGAGGAACATTCGAGGTCGTTGAGTGATAAAGAGTAAATTCAGATTTAAAGTGACTTTTGCGAATGTCAAACCCGTGTTCTAGATTGGATTTTAGGAAAATATTATTATCATTAATATTTTATAGTCAATTTGATAAACTCTAATCTAGACAACCTTATTTTCAAAGTTTACAGGGTTTTATTGAAATGTATTTAAGAAGGTACATATGCAGGGTGTAACAAAAAGGCAGGTCATAAATCAGACCACATATCATGGGGCTGAAAATAGCTTATGCGAAAAAAGTAACAAACTGGCTACAATTAGATATCGTCAGAAGCCATTGCTTTTCCTGAATATTCGGTCTTCGTTAGTAAAACGGTGCCGACTGTGTATTCAAGAAAATGGGGGCCATTTCGGACATCTTAGAAAAACTACACATTTCTAAATAAATAAGATTTAATCAAAAATTTGGGACCCTCGAAAAACTTAAAAATTCAATGAGTTCAATTTTTGTTACTCGAAATGTTTGAAGCATAATGAAAAATAGGCCGTATCTCGATAAAAACTGATAATTGTAAAAAGTACTGGGTGGCAAAAAAGTTTCAGAAATAATGTGTTTGAATATTGGTGCCGCAATAAGCATTAAATTGTAACGTACACAAAAATTTTGGGAGGGGTTTAGGGGATCTCAACTCCCATAAATTTTCAACGGGGTGCAGTAATTCCTATTTTTTTAAGATGCTCTTATCATGAGAAAGTCACTTGTCAACTTTCATTATAATATGTCGTTTAACTGTCGAAATATCAATTTGGTAATTTCGAAGGGTTGTAACTTTTTTCGCATGCATATTTGTACTAGGGTAACTCAAGTTGGTTCAAGTTATTTTTAGCCCTAGAATATGTGGCATAACTTATGACCCGCATTTTTTATACACCCTGTATATGTACTTTCTTGAATACATTTCAATCGAACAATAAAATCCTGTTAACTTTGAAAAAAAGATTAGAGTGGTTGAAATTGACTATAAGATATCTTGTTTATCTTTTTTTTCCTCAAACGTCACTTCAAGTGGATCTTCTGTAGTATATATATTTAATATTCCGTGATAATTTTGTAGTTTTGTCATCTTGAGCATGGAATTGAAATAATATGAATTAATAACTTTTTTGATAATGGTATAGAAAACAACGTAGTTTTAGTCAATTTTTGAAAAAAAAACTTATTTTTTCTACACCCACAAGGATATTATCAATTTTGTCCACGACCACCTAATAATTAGTTAAATTATTTGAAGTAGCTGCCACAACATTTTGAGGTTAGTAATATGCCAAATCGTTACTGACTTTTATTTATTAATAAGTAAATTAAGTGTCGAGGACAAAGTATAGCATTCTACTCGGGTGACTTGCGCCCCTCGCCTGTGGCTCGTGACTCAAACGTCACCCATCGTGAATTATGGCTATCATAAATTGCTCGTTTAATAATATACCATTCTGCACTATTTACAGAATGGAAATGTTGGCCATATCGGTTAACTGAACGTATATGATTTCATATACATCCTAGAACGTATATGGAACTTTCTTGTGAACGATTTTGTGAACAAATAACAATATATTCGCTCTCCTAATACCTTGCTCAACTGATAACCACTTTAGCTGTTGAATCATCACATTTATAGCAGTGTACCTGCTGCAGCCCAAAACTATTGGCATACAACTATTTTGCAATATTTGTAATCTACCTATTTGCTCCTTGGAACATGCAAGCAGAAGAGATATACAATAGGTAAAGTGGGGGTATATAATTTTATTGTAAATCAGCATTTTTTACCACTGTGATAAATTTGAAGAAATACGTTTAAAAAACCCAATTTTTTTCCCTAATTTTTTACACAAGTATTCTGCGTGATTGGCAAAAGTCAATTGAGCATCCAAAATAACGCCCAGATATTTAATTTCATTCACACACTCTATCGAACTTCTGTTTATACTAATTTCAAAACTATTAGCTAAGTATTTTGCACGCGTTCAACAGTGTCAGTAAACGGGCGACGGGCGGTGTTGAGCGCGTTGACAAGGCTTGGAGTAGGGGAGGGGCTAGTTAATCTAGTAGAGGACTACCTGACGGGGCGTGCGATAGTGGACACTAGAGGGAGAAGGTATGGGACGGAGGTTGGAGTGCCCCAGGGCTCGGTTCTGGGACCGACGCTTTGGAAGTGTGTGTTTGATGAGGTTTGTGGGATAGCATGTGAAGAGGGATGTGAGATTACGGTGTATGCGGACGATGTCTGTCTGGTATGTACGGCAAAGGGAGAGGTGGATATAGAAAGAAAGGCGGAGAGGATGTGTAGGAAGATTGTGGAGAAGATAGAGCGTTGTGGACTGGAAGTGGCTGAGGATAAGACTGTGGGACTATTGGTGAAGGGGCGGAGCAAGGCAAGGGAGTTGGGAAAGAAAATTCGGATGGAGGAAGCGGTGAAGTATTTGGGGGTGTGGTTGGATAGCCAATTATCCTTCAAAACCCATATGTTGAAGGCTGCAGAGAAGGCAAAAGTAAGGGCAGCGTGGCTAGGAAGATTGATGGGTAATGTGAAAGGACCGGGAGAATGGAAGAGGAGGATAATTGGTAGGACGGTAGAGCAGAGTATGCTGTATGGCGCTGAAGTGTGGGGTGAGAAAGCAGGGGTGAATACGAGGGTTAGACCACTCCTGCGGGTGCAGAGAGGGATACTTTTGAGGGTGGTGCAGGCGTACAGGACAGTGGGTGGTCTGGCAGCAGCAGTGCTGTCAAGGTCATATCCATTGGATCTGATGGCTAGAGCCAGACAGAAACGCTGGAGGGGAGCGAGCAGAGAGGAAGTACAGGAATGGATGGATGAGGAAATGGAGAAAAGGTGGGGCGAGTATGAGGGCGCGTTAAAAGGAGCGATTGGGGGCAGGAGAAATTGGGTGGACCGGAAATTTGGGGAGGTGAACTACTTCTTGACGCAGGTGCTCACAGGGCATGGGTCGAGAGTGGGTTACCTCCACAAGATTGGGAAAAGAGAAACTGGAGTGTGCGAGAGATGTGAAGTGGAGGATGATGTGGGACATGTGTTTAGATGCTGGAAGAATGAGGAAGTTTTGAAGAAGTTGGAGAGTAAACTGGGAGAGGCGGTGTATTGGGAAAATATGGTGGAGATTATGTTGAGGGGCGAGGAGGAATGGATGGAGATAAGTGGCGTAGTGGAAAGCATGATAAGGGAAAGAGAAGGACTCGCTACGGAATGAGAGAGGTGGGAGTGAAAGGAGGAAGATGAGGGAGAGTGTGTGAGGGACCGCCGCCCGTCTTGAAGTATGCTAGGGTAGTGATTCCAAGGCGGGAGTAACGGCGAGTTTGAGGTGGGTTTGGTTGGTAGGCATCTCCGCGGGGATGAGTCCAACACTGTCTGGGTACTGGTTAAGGACCCAGTCGAACATAAGTTTCCCATCTCGGCCCGAAAAAAAAAAAAAAAAAAAAAAAAAAAAAAAAAGTATTTTGCACAGTTACTTTTAGTGCCAAATAGGATGTATTTAGTTTTATCTACATTAAGTTTCAATTTGCTTGCACATACCAGTCATACAAAAGACTCAGTTCGACATTCATGGTGTCAGATATTATTTTATTGTTACCTCCAGCTACAGATATCACTGTATCATCAGCAAAAAGACTTACAAGAGAGTTCTTACATACACTGTATAAGTCATTAATGTAAATTATAAACAGCAACGGGCAAAAAACGCTTCCCTGGGGAACACCATAATTACTGGCTGTTTTATTAGACTTCATATTACCCAATTTCGGTAACGATTGCTAAATAATCACTAATCAGATTTAATGCTGCAACGCGTACTCCGTATGCTTTTGATTTTTTAATTAACATGCTACGATCTATCGTCTCAAATGCACGCTTTAAATCAATAAAAACGCTAAGAACCACATTGCCGTCATTAATTCCTTTTCGCCACTGTGAACAAACCAACTAAATAGCGGTCTCACAAGAGTGTCCATCTCTAAACCCCGATTGTCCTGCATATAAAAGATTATTTTTCCCAAAAAAAGCTTTAATTTGATCTCTCATAACAATTTCAATTATTTTGTCAACTACTGGTAAAAGGTTAGGTTAGGTTTTTTTAAAGCAAACTAAATGGTCCTCAATCACTCGGTTTTGGTTTGATAACATTGGAAGCACTTTATCTTCTATTCCATCTGCAATATTCTTTACCTACGACCCCCCCTGTAATCAGTCAATAACACACAGTCGGCGCTAATGTAATGACGTCTATTACGCACGGTAAAAAAAACGCACAGCTGTAAAGTAAATCGCACGGCTTCCCTAGCAACATCTTAGCAACTGACAATAGACGTCACCATTTTATTCAAAAATCTGACATAAGCCGTCAAAACATCAAACTTAGGTATAGGCTGCAATAGCGATTTGCGTAAGAACTGTCAAGAAACTTTTAAAACACTTTTATTATCCTTATAACTTATAATGGTTTGTGTATTTTGTGGAAAGCTTTATTCAATTAAAAAATGTCGAGTGAAAGTGAGATGTATTCAATATTATCATGGAAATCGCAGAAATAGCCAAATATTGTTGATGTTGTTCAAGTATTATCAATAATAAGAGTATAAATACATGTAGAAGTAGGTCGTAGGTAAAGTATAGTACGTAACTGGTGTTGTAGAGCATTTTACGCACTCACGGAATTACGCACTCGCCGCTACGCGGCATCGTGCGTAACTTTTCCATTCGTGCGTAAAATGCTTCTTACCACACACGTTACGTAATATACTATTATACTATCACTGTAATAATTATTAAAGTTTTCCACTGCGCTGCTGTTGTATCCATCAAAAGATATTTTTTCAACTTGTAGGGTCTTATTACTCTGGCCTAGTAACTCTTTGACCGTTTTCCACATTTTTTTGCTGTCATATTTAGAATGGTCAATTTTATTTTCATAATATAGTTTTTTTTCATTTCTAACAATAGTTTACTTGGTTTCTCTTCCTCTTAAAGTCCTTCCAATCCTCTTTATTTTTTGTGATTTTAAATTTTTTGTAGGCGATATCTGATATTTTCTGGGCATCCTTGATTTTTCCATTAGTCCATGGAACTAAGGATCTACAAGCTATTTTTTCTACAGGACATATTCTATCAATACTATTTGCCTATTTGCTATGTTTAAACTGAAATTCTCATAGACAATGTTAATGTCAGTTGATGTAGTTTCCCAATATTTATCTAATAAATCCATTCTTAAAGCATCTATAGTATTTGAATTTATTTTACGCCTATAACTATACTCAACGGACGTATTTATCTTGACGCCACTTATCTGATAACCCACTATATCGTGATCCGATAATTGAGGAAAATCCCTAGGTATTTCAGACACACAAAAATTATTGGTTATAACCCAGTCAACAAGTGTAGATGTATTCTTTGTTACCTACTCTCGTAGGCAGTTTAATAATCTGAGTAAAACCTGCATCTTTGATTATATTTTTAAACTTTCTGGACAACCTAGCGTCACTTAAATAATCGATATTAAAATTTCCCATTATATTTTCTGAATACGTGAATATAATTTTCATATGTAAAATCCATAAGGTATACAATAACCATGTTTTTTTCTTCCTGCGGGCGTAGAAAAAATATAGTAAGCACCTATGTGTCAAAAACATCTTTAGTCACTAGCTTCATAAGACTAAAGTACCACTCTCTAAACTACTGCTATTAGTTTAATTAAAGAAATTACTTTATTGCGAAATTAAACAAATGCTGATCGATAAAACTGAATTACTTAGTGAGAATACTCACCCCAATCAACAAACAACCACACACAGAAATTACCCTTAGTCACTAAGTTTGAATTACGAGTGGAAACTAATTTCAATTTCACACATCGACATCTAAGAATTTTAAGTTAAAATTTATTTGCTTATGTCTTTCTTTGAGATTTTATTGAAGGTAGCTAATTTAATATATCCATATTAATCTTTAATGTTGTTAACATAAACATAGACTGATATACTCTTCAGTAGTGGGAATATTTCAAGTGTTTTATATTTCGTATAGGTATATTTTAAAATTGTTTAGATTTATATATAGGGAGGCTGAAAAATGTTATTCCAATAGATAATAATTATCAAATTTTCATTTAAGAACTTAATATGGATAGAATTCTAGTTTTCCGTTTTGTCTTGCTCTATCCACAATATTTATATACAGGGTGGCGCACCGAAAACGAAACAGATGCATTTATTGGCAGATGATTCCTTTTTAAAAAAATCCCTCGGACCCGTCGATTTTGTTTTCGAGGGGGACACAAAATTGGCATAAAATCACAGTAACATTTGCAGCCCCCTAAGCGGGGGTGGCACCATCCCTAAAATCTTAAATGGAAAGGGGGGTCGAATGATCCATCATTTAAAAGGTCTTTCAACTCCCTTTACAATGATGTAAAATTCATGTACTTCAATTCAGTAGTTTTGGAGATTTATTGATTTAAAGTTTAAATACATCATCGTAAGAGGAGATCAATACATAGCAGCAAAGTTGTTAAAAAATAAAGAATGAACTGACCTGTCAGCCGAGTAAATGTTGAAAATGACCACCATTACTTTCCATGCAATAATAAAGATTTTGCTGAAAACGTTGCCGGACATTTTGCAATATTTGAGGAGTAATTTGATGGCACTCATTCACAATTCTTTGTCGCAAATCTTCTAAGGATGTTGGCTGAGTAGCATAGATTTTGCTTTTTAAGTAACCCCACAAAAAGAAATCCAAAGGTGATAAATCTGGCGATCTTGGGGGCCATTCAACGGCACCTCTTCTACCAATCCATTGACCTGGAAAGGTCTGATCTAAATAATGCCGAACTCTTAATGCGTAATGTGGTGGGGCACCATCCTGTTGGAACATCAACATATTCTCAACGTATCGACCATCATTCTGATTTTCAATTATATCTGTTAGCGCAGGATCTATGGCATTTTGCAGTAATTCCAAATACATTTCACCAGTCAAATTTCCAGGTAAGAAAAAAGGACCAACCAAATGATCGCCAAAAATGCCAGCCCAAACATTTAATTTTTGTGGCTGCTGTGTGTGTACCTCATGGTAAATTCTGGGATTAGAGTCCGACCAATATCGACAATTATGACGATTTACTTCGCCATTTAAAAAAAAGGAACATTCGTCGGAAAAGCAAATGTTAAATAAACATTGTTCATCGTTTGTAATTCGTTCACTCATAACTTCACAAAATTGTAATCGCTTATCAAAATCGTCTTCATTAAGTTCTTGTACAAGGTGAATTTTATACGGATGAAAATTATGTGCCTTTAGAATCCGTTGGATAGTACGTCGACTAACACCACACGAAGTTTGCAATTTGCGGGTACTTAATGTAGGATCTACAATAACTTGCCCTAAAACCCCCACTTCTGTTGCTTCGTTCCTTATAGGATTTTCAATATTACGTTTTTTATTGGCGACTGATCCAGTTTCCCGAAATTTAGCTACAAGTTCTACAACATATTTTCGGTGCACATTATTGTTCTCATGTCGCTCATTAAAAATTTGTGCTGTTCTATTAGCGCACTGATTATTTCCGAAAAATATTTCAATAATTTCAACCCTTTCTGCCGTGGAATATACCATGGTTAATTTATGTAAAAGCAATAAATGATATTTTAACAACAAAGATTGGTCAAATCAATCGCAAACTAATGTACTATTTCCTATTTAAAATAAGTACGTGGCATTCTCTACTTATCTTTCTTCAAGAAACAACTTTTTTTGTCACAAAGGACACTTCAATTGCTATTTTTATTATTAATAAACCATGGGCGTAGTAAATAAAAGCATTTACTTATCAAGAAAATGCTTTTACTCAAATTTCTTCTGAAAGAAGTACAAACTAATTTGATGTACCTATTAAAGTCTACTTTAAACTTTAAATCAATAAAACTCCAAAACTACAGAATTGAATACATGAATTTTACATCATTATAAAGGGAGTTGAAAGACCTTTTAAATGATGGATCATTCGACCCCCCTTTTCATTTAAGATTTTAGGGATGATGCCACCCCCGCTTAAGGGGCTGCAAATGTTAAAGTGATTTTATGCCAATTTTGTGTCCCCCTCGAAAACAAAATCGACGGGTCCGAGGGATTTTTTTAAAAAGGAATCATCTGCCAGTAAATGCATCTGTTTCGTTTTCGGTGCGCCACCCTGTATATGTAGGTATTGGAATATGATTATTTGAAGTTTGAACAAAAAAAACATCAGGCTTCTCAGAACTTTATTTTACTACGACCGTGCGTTTTAACCCACTTTTCAGCACGCATTTTAGTTTTGAAAGTGTCAGTGTAATAAATTAGTGCGGGAAAGTAAAATTAGTGCGAGAAAGATAAATATTGAAAATTTTGCCCTTATTAGATAGTTTTTTTACTTCGGAAGTTATAACTATTGTGACTACAGGTGAATAAATATTCACGAAACAGTCCATTAAAAACATCTTCATAAGCTTTTTGTTGCATTTTTCATTTTTTGAAAATATAAAATACTGAAGATATTTTTATATAACCCTAACACCAAATAACTCCACTGGACCGGCAATTTTAAGTAATTTATAGAATGCACTAAATTGTGTTTTAATATCAATATTTATAATAATTAGTAGTTTTTAGTTTAAGCTTTGTAAATATATGTTGAAATGAAATAATTTTTGAAAAATGGGTTTTTAGTATATGCACAGATTATAAAAGAGAACAGAAACGAATCCCGGCAAAACATCAAAAGATTTTCAATTCCGACTTCAATGACTTTGGACCTTTAACTCGGTATAGCCGCGCTGTTGCCAGTTTAAAATATTTTCAGAATTTCTTACCAAATTGCAATGTTGACTTGGGGACAATAACAGTTTCCAGTGCCGGTTCTTTACTTTTCTTTCCGAATAAAATTTATTTGGACGGTCTCTGTATGAACAATACACTCCCCTGTGATGTTTATTCATTTTATAAAAATAATATACTAATGTACACTATTTTCAGTTAATACAATTACCACAACCTACAAGCATTAGTCAAATAACACAAATAATATCGCGGATTGACAACCTTCAAACTGAAGTGTCAGAAATGACGTTTTGGTTAGGTAACCAAGCCGTCACGGTTATTGTGCATGGTTGCCAAGGATGGTTAGTGAAAAAAAGTATATATTTATGGTAAGAATTTTATACATTATAATCTTTTAAATTGTAGAATTCCTTTAATGTTAATGAAATTGATTTAAAACAAGTAATTGTCGATATTTGTATGTGTATAACTATCACAATAAAAATAATGCTTATAAAATATTCGACCTATGATCGTGAATTAAGGGAAATATTATGCAAATTGATAACCCTGATGAAAAGTTTCGCGAAGCAGCCCGAACGGAGTCGACATACGACGATGGACCTTTAAATGGGTATGTCCACCCATCTCTCTCTTTTTTACTGTTCTCTGTCAAGCTTTCGCATCTGTTCTCTTTTATAATCTGTGGTATAGGTATATACGGTCGTAGAAAAAATAATGTTCCCAACTCATGCGTAATGTGTCTTTCCCGCACTTGACCGCTTGCCCGAGCTCCGCTCCGCGTCGTTCGGGTCAACTGCAGTCGCGAGCTGGAAAGTATCACTTTCCGCACTTGTTAGGGAAATAACTATTCCAATAACGTATTTTGGGGTCTTAAAAAAATCACTTTACGCAAGTGATGTGAATATTTCAAAAACTAATGGAGTTTTAATCAAAAAAGAACAATATTTGCATATTCTCTATTCAAAAACCTTTCAAATTTCTGATCATTAATGCATTTTATAAGAAAAAAATAACAATGAACTGAGTAAACTGCAAAATTGACCAAACAACGAGATAAATCATTTTCCTTTGGAGGTAGTTTCGAAAGACAACTTTCTGCCTCGACTGTCAAAGTACTACTTTCTGCTCTTGATACACAAATAGCTATTATTCTTAAAATAAGTCCTTGTAAAGACCAATTCAACTTTTTAATCCATTTGACGTTGGTGAGTACGAATATAATTCATGATCAACTTATAAATTTTTGACATTTTATAATAGGTAGGTACCTAAATTTCCGTGAGACGGGTATATTACAATGCTTATTTACAATACTTCACAATTTGTAAATCTCTGTAGAATTTTCAAAACTGCATGAATCAAGTGTCTGATTGTACTTGTAACAGTATATTATTAAACAGTTATTTTCAGAAGATGCCTAGAATCATCTACTATTTACCATCCAAAAAAAACATCATTCTTATAAATAATCAGTTTGGAAACTGTGATTTTAAAAGTTTTAGAGTTACGTCAGTTTTATGAACTACTAATTGTAATTAATAATGATAAAATTCAAGACGCCCTACAAAGATTAGCTCTCCACTAATAAGCCAGCATAGTTGATATTAATTTTGGATTTTGTAACTTATTCACCCAGTATATTATTAATTTCAATGAATATAGGATTTTCACGATAAAAATACGATGTTAACCAGATAATAACAACTATTTCTTTGTATATTATTTTATAACCTTGACATAACCTTGTATAATAAATACAATTAACAATACCTATAAAACTATGAAAAAAAAACCAAAAAAGGCAACGTCTAAACTACAATCAAACAATGGAAATGCTATGCAAAAGATATTTGAGGTTACACACAATGTACAAAGATGTTATCTATGGTAGGGGAAGTGTGCCCATGTTGGACCCCTTAAGGATATTGTCATATAACTTCTTTATGTATGCATGTATTTCATACTAATGAATATGTATATGTTCGATATTTGATAAAGTTTAGGTTGACCACTATGTTTTCTGTTAAAAAATTTACAAGCTCGAATAGAATTATTTTTTGAAAATATTAGAAATGGCCCATTATAGGCAAGTATGGTTCATACAACAGCCTTTTTGGTGTGCGTCATCGTTTGTTAATGTCTTTCTAACACATTACGTGGAAAGAAATGCAAAAAAAGTCAGGTCTTTGATTAATCCTAATCAAAATATCGCAATAATGAACCGTTCAAATTTATTACAAACGTCAATCCTAATCATTGACCTACCAAAATTTGATTGGTTGATGTCCAGATTAAGCGTAAGCGCGACCTATCAATCGGAAGAAATTTTTATCAATATTAAAAATGATAAAATACCCAGAGTGGAAAGGTTGGTAATAATGCACTTTGTATTCCCATGATGGACCCCGATTGGGAGGGTCTATCAAAGGACGACATTGTAGGGTCCATCATAGGTTTAAAATCATATATATCCTTAAAATCTTCTAACTTATTTATTATTTATTTCAACTCAAAACTGAATGTAGCAAACGAAGGACAACATGCAAAACTACTTTACACATGAATGGCGTTCGTTTGCTAAACTTCTAAAATATATATTTTTTGTACATATCCAACACAAAATTTTAGATCAATAAGACTTGCCGAAATGGATTTTATTTTATCGCTTCGTCCTAACCACCTGCACACGTACGAAAGTCGATGCCAACTTGATACACAGGCCTAATATGTCAGTTGAGCGAAAGGCGCGCGATTTTCAAAAATGAAAGTGTGGGCCATCATAGGCAGGGGGCCATCTAAGGCACACTTCCCCTACAAAGGTATAGTTCAGTTATCGCCACTTCGGCGTTACGATCTTAACTTGAATCTCCAAAATAGGTACAATATCTTGATAATATCATTACATATCTTCATTGCCACATGGTTTGCGAGAAATTTTTGATATGGGTTCGAATCCCAGTCGCGGTGAAAATTATATTGTGTCGTTTGTATAAATAATATTCAATAAAGTTATGTGACTTTTTTTATTATCCACACCTATTATTCACTGGTGAATAATGTACTTCATTATACTTGAAGAAACACACGTTAAATGTTAAAATTATCAAATAATCGTGGACAAATCTGTTAACGTTTAACTACTGCTGTTATCTGGCAATGAAAAAAGAAAGAAAAAAGGTACACTGATGTAAAGGTAATTTTGGATATTGTGTACTTATAAAACTTCCTAAAATGTTAATTTGTTTTTACAAAAAGGAAGAAACTACAAAATGAGATTTGGATATATTTCCAGATAAATACTTATATAAAATAATAATTCATTCTGGACATCAAACATCTATTTCATATACATACAGAAAATTATAAGAAAGAGAATAGTATATTATTAAACGAGCAATTTATGATAGCCAATATTCACGAGGGGCACAGGTTACCCGAGTGAATATTGGCCATAAATTGCGTGTAGAATACTATACTCTTTCCAAGACCCTTAATTTCTTCATTGAATAAAAGTCAGTAACGATTTGGTATTACATTACATTACATTATTATTTCCTATATCTGCAAAGTTACTGAATTAAAACAAAAATTTACTACATTATAGTAATCCTAGTTAAGTTTTGCTTCAGCACAGCAACTTATTTATTTATCAAACAAATTTCAACTATTACTATTATTACTGCACAGTTCCTTTCTTCATCACTTCATCGCTTGAAATGCCATCACGAACACCAGGCCGGAAACCTCTCTGTTCATATTATACAGTGTGGAACAGCCAAATAGAACATATTCGATGACGAATAAATGGAACGTGTTGAGAAAAACGCTTGGATACGTCGATTTGTATTTTTAAATTCCCCGTTGAAATAGTTATTTACGTAGCTAGTTATGAAAAGTGCGATATTGTTCAATGAGCGTAATATTTGCCAAAACGAGCGCTAGCGAGTTTTGCAAATTACGCGAATTGAACAATATCGCTCTCTTCATAACGTGTTTACGTACAAAGTTTTATCTAATTCCGCGCTTTTATAATATTTAATAAAATTTTCAATTAGAATGAAAATATTAAGGTAGAATCAAAGTGTTACTATGGAAACAGTCAGAAACAGTAATGTAAAGTCTTTACATAACTGTTTTTAATACTTTTCATAACCGTTTTATGAAGGTTATGAAAAATGTGACGTTACCTAACGTCAAAGAGTAACGTAAAGTGTCACATTTGATAGCGGAATTAGATAAATAGTATATTATTCAACGAGCGTGTAATGATGGCTATTACTCATGAGAATGAAGTTTGCGACGTGAGCCGCAGGCGAACGTCGTAATCATTCGAGTGAGTAATAGCCATTACACGAAAGTAGAATACTATACTTTTTCTATGACTGAGTGTTTACCTATCAATCCAAACGAACGAGATATTTAGAGAATATATTATTGAATGAACTTAATGCTTTATGTCAAACAATTCCATTTTGGAAACTACAATGAAAATTTATTTATTGCTTACAATATTAATGGTGAAATTTGAGCAGTTGAATTCGTTTTCATTTTCTGTATCCATTCTAATAAAAAATCAGCTCTAAATCACCTTCGGTAGGTAGGTATAGGTAGGTACTGTCAAAGTAAAATTATGACATTTCATGGCGAGTCTGATTCAAACATTACACCGAACATAGTCGTGTGTAATGGCATTCTTTGACGGTGATTGGCCAGATAGTCGTGTAAAATGGATCATTACACACGGGGCGTCGCTTGTTTTGTGTAATGCATCCAGTTACTCAACAAAAATATTACATAAAAAGGGTCCATTTCTCAACAGTCATAGAAAAAATCTAGGATGTGTCATGTGACAGTGGCCAATACCAACTTTCTTATTACTTTCTTATTTTAAATGCAGTTCTCTGTATATTATTAATTTTTTTTTTTTCAGAGAATTCTATACATAATTAATGTATGTTATATAGTTATATTTCTCAGTATAGCATAAATAAATTGTTTAGTCAGTATCTTCAATCTCAGTGTGGACTTGTTTTTGCTTATATTTTATTTTTTAATATTAGTTATTGTAAAACCTTTTTATTTATTTTTTATTCGGTCTAGAATCTACTTCCGATCTTATAACAACTATTGTAATTATCTTAATAAATAAATCTTTTTTGAAAAAGCCTTTTCCATACGTGAAAAGATAAGTTGTATATGTTACCGTGAAAACCCGATTTCAGTTAAAACCCGAATTTCTTAGGAAAATCTAGTTATAACTATCGCTCATAGTCAATTCTAGTTTTAACTATAGTCTATTTCAGAAATTTAAAGAGTGATAAAATGGGGAATTCCGTCCAGTTCGGATCAATTTTTATGTGGGCCATAGGCGTAGGCCAATGAGCAAGCCATATTAGGCAATTATTTTAGGAACTTAGCATTAAGAGTATTGTTAAGTGGATTAAAGGAACCAATAGGCACTTTAATGCGTACCAAAAACCCTAGATTTAAATACAGCTTTAAATGTTCTAACGAAGACTTTCAAATATATATGACTAATAATAATAATACAAAATTATCAGCCTCAATTTAATAAAAATTTCAACTCAAATAATGCTTAACCTCAGACACAATTTAACAGAGGTTTTAATTCAAATAATTTACCTAGTACAAGTAGAGCAACCAATATTCAAACAAGAAATACCAACGTTTCCAAACCAAATCAAAACCAAAATTTTCCAAAACCTACTCCAATGAGTATAACTACAGCTAATACATATAATCCATTCAACGCTCAAAATAGAAATAATCGGCAAAATTAAACACAATTATTCACAAATCAAAGGATAAATTTCATTTCTGAAGAATTTCGACAATATTAAATGTGATATTGAAAATGGAAATAATTTTTTAGAGGAAACGTCCTCGGTCGCGATAGAAACGTAGAACTATTTAATTTCACTAATTCTGAAAGTTAATTACCGTACATTATATTTCCCGAACAAAATTTGAGAGTTTTAATAGACACCGGCAGCACAAAATCTTTTGTAACCCCGGAAATTGCCAAAAATTTTTTTCCAAAATCAATCATGCAAAAACTTTTCAAAGTATCGTCAGCTCTCGGTACAAGTCAACAAAAATATTGTACAGCAATTCCATGTTCAGAAATATTTAATATAAAGAATAAAATTAGATTAGAATATTGTATAGTTGAATTTCATAATCATTTCGATTGCTTATTAGGTTTAGATAATCTTAAAAAACTAAATGCAACAATTGATTTAGTGAATAATGCCAAATTACGCCAAATAGTAAAATTGAAATTAATTATTTTAAAATAAACTGTGAGAACACGAATTGTATAGTAGTGGCTCCACGCACAGAGCAAATAATTAAATTAAATATCGAAAATACCAATAATGGCGATATAATTATACCTTATACAAAAATAGGAAAAATAGAAATTCCGGAATTTCTTACTAAAGCGGAAAATAGTCAAGCTTTATTCACTATTTTAAATCCGTCTGAATCATATTTTAAAGTAGATTTAAGTGCTCCTATAGAAGTTGAATCGATCGACGCATTCGAACAAAACTTCAGTCCAAATTTTAATGCAATTTACGCAGAAAAATTTTTAAATTTGATATAACAAAAGTTCGTACAGAACACAAGAATAAAGAAGAGCGCGAAGCTATTCTTAAATTAATAAAAGAGTATTCTGACATATTTCATGTCGATGGTAATCAGCTAACATTTACAAGTCAGATTAAACACAAAATAAGAACTACCAATGAAGTACCTATTTATTCCAAGTCATATAGGTATCCCGAAATATATAGAAAAGAAGTTTAAAGTCAGCTAAAAAATATGTACGATCAAAATATTATAAGACCTTCATGCTCACTTTGGTCAAGTAGCATTTGGGTGGTTCCAAAAAAATTAGATTCTTCAGGTAAACCAAAATTTAGAGTTTTAGACTATCGCAAGCTCAATGAAATAACTTTGGGAGATAGATATCCCCTACCTAATATAACTACCCTACTAGAAAAACTAGGTCGTTGCCAGTACTTTACTACCTTGGATCTTACATCTGGGTTTCACCAAATCAACAAGATATCCCCAAGACGGCCTTTACTACAGAAAATGGCCACTGGGAATTTTTGAGAATGCCATTCGGTCTGAAAGGAGCTCCTGCAACTTTCCAGAGAGTAATAAACAACATTTTAAGAGGTATTCAAAACGAAAAATGTTTAGTATATCTCGACGACATTATAGTTTTTAGTACAAGATTGCAAGAGCACATAAATAATTTAAAAGAAGTATTTAAAAGATTGCGTGAATCTAATTTCAAAATACAAATTGATAAATCTGAATTTTTAAGAAAAGAAGTCGCTTATTTGGGACACATCGTAACACCAGAAGGCGTTAAACCCAATCCCGATAAAATAAGTGCCATTCAAAATTTTCCAATTCCAAAAACTATCAAACAAATTAAAGCGTTTCTAGGATTACTTGGATATTATAGGAAATTTGTAGCAGATTTTTCAAAATTAACTAACCGCTTAAAGAAAAATGCGATAATTAACATTAATTATCCTGATTATATTAATTGTTTTGAATTATGTAAAAATATGCTGATAAATGATCCCATATTGCAGTATCCGGACTTTTCTAAACCATTTAATCTAACGACAGATGCGAGCAATTTCGCTCTAGGCGCTGTCCTAAGTCAAGGAAAAATCGAAACTGATTTATCTGTAGCATATGCTAGCAGAACACTTAATGATTCTGAAGTAAATTACTCAACAATTGAGAGGGAACTCCTTGCAATTGTTTGGGCCGTGAAATCTTTTCGCCCCTATCTCTTTGGGAGAAAATTCATTATCGTAACTGATCACAAGCCGCTTCAGTGGCTGTTTTCCTTAAAAGACCCCAGTTCTAAATTAGTTAGATGGCGTCTGAAACTCGAAGAATACGACTATGATATAGTTTACAAAAAAGGTGCATTAAATACTAATAGTGACTGTCTATCACGCATACAACTAAATATAAATGAAGTTGATTCTTCCGAAAATAACCACACAAACTTACTAGCCTATATGGAAAATTTTTACGACAAATTTGCGAGTACTTGATAATGTAGAAACAGAGTCACTTATCGTAGGAGCAGAAGAAATAAACGACATTGGCGATGAAAACAATACTATCCACACTAACATAGAAGATCCTGTAGTGGGAATACCAATTTCAGAATCTAAATGTAGGAAAAAATCAAATAATAATCTCTGATGTAAATTTTGAACCCGCAGCACCAACAATTATTAAGCTGTACGATTCAAAACAAAGAATTCTCGTACAATTTTCAAAAAATAATATTGAAAATGATGTTATAAATTTTGTGAAAGATTATGCTGTACCAAAATTGAAATATCATATTTATTTTATTTTGAAGATCCTTTATATGAAAAATTTAGTGCAGTTTTGCAAACTTATTTTAAAAACTCAAAGATTTCATTTATTAAGTGTAACAAAAAATTAATCGATATCCTCTTAAATGAAATAAAAGAAGTCATCCAAAATTATCATGAAGGTAAAAGAAATCATAGAGGGTTAGATGAAACTGAAAATAATATAAAATCACGTTATTATTGGCCAAATCAAAGATCGTATATTCAAACCTACATTAACGAATGCGAAATATGACAAGCAAAAAAATACGATAGGAAACCTTTGAAACCACTTTTTAACGTAACTCCAACAGCTGTCAAACCTTTTCAAATAATTCACTCAGATACTATAACACTAGAAAATACGAAATTTTTAACTATTATAGATTATAGATTCATTTTCAAAATATGTTCAACTTTATAAACTAAATTCTGCTCAAGGCATAGAAATTGTTAATAATTTAATTAAATATTTCACCCACCACTGTATACCAGAACAGATTATTTCTGATAATGGCACAGAATTGAAAAATAGCTTAGTTAAAGAGTTATTAAATACCCATAAAATAAAGATATATTTTATAAGTTCACAGCATCCGGAATCAAACGGCATTGCCGAACGATTTCACTCGACAATTTATCGAACATATTAGACTTCTAAATAATCAAAATGAATTTAAGAATGAACCCATTGAAATTAAAATTAATTATGTACTTTTAGCATATAACAACAGTATCCACTCTATAACCAAGCTAAAACCATATGAAATAATTACAGGACATTTAGAAATTAACTCTTCTTTTGACTTAGATATTGATAAGCAACTAGTTAACAGTTATATTCATAATCATAGGAAAAAAATGAAGTTACTCTATTCTAAAATAAACACAAAATTACAAGAAACTGAAGAAAGAGTTATCTCAAAAGCTAATGAAAATAGAGAAGAATTGCCAAACCAAATACCTACGAAGGTATTTATCAAAAATAAACAAATTCAAAGTAAAGCAAAAAATAAATACCGACCTGAACAAATTAAAAGTACTAATAAAAATCGAAAAACTGCAAAAATTGTAACCAGACACTTCAATACTACTGAAGATATTCACTTATCTAATATAAAACGACCTAAACAAAAAACATATACTTTTATTACAGATTCGTCTCAATCGGACAAGCAACAGTAGAAATTAAAGACATCAGTCATAATTTAGGAATTTCACCAATAAAATTAATCTTGGATCGGCTAAACTACAAAAATCAATACATTTGTACATTTTCATAACTTGAACCCATTACTACAAGAGTATAACTCTTTGAATAAACATTTCAAAAATATTACACGTGATATATCAAATAACACATTTTCCATACTACAGACTGGAAATATTGTTTATTTACAACCATACCTGTAATTTTGACATTACTAATGTCATTGAAGGTTTGAAAGTGTCACATTACCTACGTCTACTTCCCTCTTCCATTTCCCTCACTGATCTACTTCCCTCTTCCATTTCCCTCATTGATTCCCTCACTGTCACATTTTTGAATGGTGTCAAATAATTTTCAACTTAATTTTTAAGTGAAATAGGATTTTCAACAAACGATGTGGTTGTAAATAAAATAGTATACATACCTAGAAGGAAAGTTTTCATTAATGTCTCGAGATTTTAGTTAATCTCTTGACAGTAATGAAACACTTCCCTTCTCGGTATGTAATATACTATAACCTTATCCAAAATGTTAAAAATAATATTGAAGAAAAATTTGGAAAATTAAATATTCACTCCACAGCAATTAGAAACAAAAGAGGCTTAATAAATGGATTTGGTTCTTTGATGAAAGCCATAACAGGCAATCTCGATTCTCAAGATGAAGAAAGGATAAATTCAATATTAGAACATTTAAAACAAAATCAAGCAAATCTCGAAAATCAAATTAAAATGCAATACAGTGTTAGTCATTAAATAATAAATAATTTTAATAACACTATTCAGGACATTCAGAAAAATGAAATACTACTCAGGTCAAAAATCTTGGAAATAAAAGATATGTTAGACTTTCAAGCCGAATATGAGAATCTCATTTATCTAAAGGATATGATAAACGAACTTTTAATAATTTATAAAGTAATTTTTGATGTAATGCAAACAGTAGAAAATTCTGCAACCTTTTGCAAACTGAGAACATTACACCCGAGTATTATTAAGTCGAAAGAATTATTTACAGAATTGCAAAAAATATCTTCATATCACAAACTGCAACTTCCGTTTGAGTTAAAATATGAGAATATTTTAAACTTCGAATCAATTTTAGATATAACATGTAGACTAAGAAAAAATCAAATAGATTACTTTTTATCTATTCCTATTAATTATAATATTGAGTTGGAACTATTTTATTTGTTATCAATACCCACTAAACTAGAATCAGAATTCGTAACAATAATACCAAGTTCAAAATATTTTTTAAAATCTGAAAATCAAATTAAACTTCTAAACGACATATGTACACGAATTGAAACCTTTCAATGCCCTTCATACCTTCAAGGCAATAACAAGCAGCTATGCGAAGAGCAAGTATTATTAACAGGAAACTCTACCAGCTGTGAATACTCAAAAATCAAAATTTTAAGAAATCATTTAGAAGTTATTCCAGAAATAAACAAGTATTTGGCCATTTTTCCAAACGAAGAAAGGTTAATATTCAAGTGTTCACAAGACACAGAAATTAAAATTTTGAGAGGATTATACTTAATAAAAAACTCTCCCTGTGAGATAAATTTCCAAAATAACGAACTTACATTTCAAGAAAAAACTTTTGACCAGCCTCTCGTACTAAATGAGCTCCAAACAAATTTTAACAAAATTAAAATGTCTTCTATGGAAATTAATTTAAAAAATTTGAAATTGGAAGAACTTTCGTCTCAAGAATTGACACCAATAGTTGAAGAAAAATTCAACCTGCATATTCCCAGCGTATGGACCATAATTTTATACACTGGTATAGCATTAGTTATTATTTGGCTACTTTTGAAGAAAAAACCGACAAAGACAAAGAAGATTCCAGAACAAATATCCATAGAACTACAAGAAAAGAAAATTCAGCTTCCAGAAGGAGCCTCATTCTAATGGGGGAGGTGTTATATAGTTATATTTCTCAGTGTAGCATAAATAAATTGTTTAGTCAGTATCTTCAATTTCAGTGTGAACTTGTTTTTGCTTATATTTTATTTTTTAATATTAGTTATTGTAAAACCTTTTTATTCATTTTTTATTCGGTATAGAATCTACTTCCGATCTTATAACATTTATTGTAATTATCTCAATAAATAAATCTTTTTTTAAAAAGCCTTTTCCATACGTGAAAAGATAAGTTGTATATGTTACCGTGAAAACCCGATTTCAGTTAAAACCCGAATTTCTTAGGAAAATCTAGTTATAACTATCGCTCACAGTCAATTCTAGTTTTAACTATAGACTATTTCAGAAATTTAAAAAGTGATAAAATGGGGAATTCCGTCCAGTTCGGATCAATTTCGATGTCGGCCATAGGCGTAGGTCTTGAAATAGTATTGTTTGTAATATTAAAATTTCAAGTAATTGCGTAAGAGAATTAGGAAAAGTATGTTTTCTGGCCTGAAGTGTCAATATCGAAATATTGTGTAGGGATTACTTCAACAGGTACCGTTTAACCTTCTATTAGTTCCTTTTCCCAATTCCAGCACTGTTTCCGATTGGGTTTTTGCTAACCTTTCAGTCATGCTATACGGGAGATTACTACGAGGACATGGATTAGGACGTTTCTAAAGACTATTTTGGTGAAATTATAAAATATCTTTCGGCTGATTCAGTAGTAGTTATGGATAATACAAGTTATCATCCTCGACGCATAAAAAAACTCCATTTTCACATTGGAGAAAACAAGAAATTATTGATTGGTTAACCACCAAAAGTATTGAATTTTGAGATAATTTGATTAAATGGAAATATTAGCTATAGCAAATTCACACAAACATCGTTTTATGAAATATGCAGTGGAAGATATAGCAGAAAAACATAGAGTAACTTACTGTGCTGCGCACACCGCCATATCATTGCGAACTAAATCCTATAGAACTTATATGGGCGTAAGTGAAAGAATTTGTAGCACGACACAACATGACATTCAAAATGAAAGACGTTAAGATACTGTTTAATCAAGCCATTAAGGAGGTGACACCAGAAAGCTGGCGAAAAGCAGTCCAGCATGTCATTGAAAAAGAGGAGAAAATGGGGGATCTTGACTACTTGATCGATTGGACCGTCGACTCGTTAATTATAACGTCAAGAGGAGATGACAGTTCCTCAGATGACGAAGAATATTATTATTTTTTATAATTTAATTATTGTATAATGTATTTTTTGGATAATGTTCAATAATTTATGAGTGTACATTATACCTAATTTTTATTCTGTTAAAATAAAATTCTTTCCTTTCTACGAGTAACGGACGTTGTGACTTGTTTTCTTTCCGTGAAGGATTCATACAGGGAAATTCCTAAACAAAAGTTATTTTAATGGCGAACTCGACTGGCGGCACTAGTGCGCACTGAGAGCACTCTATCTTGGTGCTGTCTGTTCGACTGACACAGTTCTGCACCGGTTTTGAAAATATACATATTTGTGTTTGGCTCTGACAAGGCTCCGCTGAGAAATCGGATGGCTTTCGTTCGGCGCGGCTTTTTAGCACTTAGTTCAAAATTTTACAACTGTGCTGGTAATACAGTTCTAGGGGGGCAAACATAACCAATAAATGGAAATGGAGTTGATGGCGACACTTCTTGAAGAATTTATAAACACATTATCGAGCAGCGATAGTGATTTCTGGGATGACTAGTTGTTAGCTTGCTAACTGTAAATCTTCCATTTCATGTTACTTATAATTTCGTCCAGCAAAATATTTCAACAGCGACTTTTTATAATTAATGCTCTTGCTTTCCAATGTTGTTTTTTTTATGTATTATATTTATCAGTACTTTTTATGTTACGTTTGTATTCGTAATTTATAAATTCGTTCGATTAGATAGTTCTATCTTCTGTCAATCCCAGTCGAATCAACGTCGATTTAAGAACTGCATTGGTGTGGCTCGCATTTCTTTAGTGCCGCTTGGTAAGTGCGAATGGAACTGGGGTAGGCCGTGCACTTGCATTGTGCTCCCCAGTCGAATTCATCATAAGCATTAATAAATGTGTGGTGCGGATAATGCCGTTCAGTTGGTTGTTTCTGGCTAGAAGTATGTCGAGCTTGGACCTGTTACGCCTGGTTATGCCTGGTTACGCCTTAGATATTTTATCTGTCAATAGTTTGTACAAGCCTATTATAGATCTGATTTTTATATTTGCCTTTAATGAATAACTCATTTTAAAGGTCGGTGACCGCCCTTGTCATCTCAAGGATGTTAATAAATTTGTTTAGCTTCGTAAACATGAAATTTGGGTTGAGCATTTTGACTATGTCGTCTTTTTAAGACGGTTGTGGTGTTGGTTTTGGGTGGGAGGTTAGGTGCTAATCGTCTCTGTTCTCTTTTGTTCTCTCTCTTTGGGTGGTGTGACTGATGGGAAGTTGTTTTCGTCATTAATACGGTAATTGGTAATATCAATTAACTAGGTTCCCTTTTCCTTCCCCCCTCTCTTTTCCAACCTCAGATTTGCTGTTGTACCTACTTCATCTTAAACCTACTGTCATGTTCCCATCTATTAGAATTGGAGATCACATTTCCTGGCTGCTTATTGCATGTTCTTGTCAGGTACTTTGTTGTTCACGGTCAATTATTATTTATGAAAAGGGAATATGAATCTTGTTGTTATATTTGTTTGAATAATACAAAAATATGCCTAGATACACGGAAAACCATCTGCATTTTGAAAGTTCGCAAGTATTTTCAGTTAGAAAAAGAAGCTGGTAACTATTAATCTCATAGCCTCTTCGAATTTTGCTGAATGCGATACTGATGATTTTATTTATCGAATTTAAGGTTAGATATGTGTCAAAATAGCAATTAAAATAAACGACATACCGAAAACCCTGTTATATGTCACAAACGATGACGCATACCAAAAAGGCTGTTGTATGAACCATATAAAGATCTATGGTATGAAAGTAGGTAAATAATCGTAATTTACTTACCGACGTCTGAACGGTAAGTAAATCACTTACCGACGTGTTGGACTAGAAACCAGTGAACACAACCAACCGTCCCACAGAAAAGTATTTTACCATTTTCAAAATAATACTCTGATACTTTCGTGAAACTTATCTTTCGATTTAGTGAAGTAACTCGATAAAAAGATCCTATTTCAATAGATTTTTTTGTCCGGAGAAGCGGAAAACTTGCTTTGGATAAAATTTTTATCTCGGTGTACATTTCCGATCTCCTTATCTCCACAATTTTTTCTATCAGAATTGAAATACGCCCGATCTACTGATCAATTATGCATTAACTGTCATTTAAGCCAAATATCATGTTATTTAATTTTTAATAGTATATTATTCAACAAGCATACAGGATATCCTGGGTATGTGATATTTTTTATCGATTATCATTTTAAAGATAGACCTGTGAGCCCCGCACTCTTAGCACACCCGAGCTGGAACGCACTTGTGCGAAACTATGAATAAAAAGCCCCAAGGTAAAATCAATCAGTTAAATGACTGTTGAAAAATGGACCTTTTTTATGAAACATTTTTGTTGAGTAACTGGATGCATTACACAAAACAAGCCACGCCCCGTGTGTAATGATCCATTACACACGACTATGTTCAGTGGAATGTTTGAATCAGATTCGCCATGAAATGTCATAATTTGATTTTGACAATTCAACTCATGTATAAAAAATCGCATATGCCTCAGTGTAATTGTCACTTTGACACCGGCAAAAGTAAGCTTTAACTTTTTCAGTGACAATTCAACTCATGTATAAAAAATCGCATATGCCTCAGTGTAATTGTCACTTTGACACCGGCAAAAGTTAGCTTTAACTTTTTCAGCGATAAATGCACTTGTGGTTTTTTCACTTATGCATTTGTTACCATAATAAATAGTTTGACATGTTTGTCAACAACTTATTGAATTTCTAAACACTAACAATGAGTCGATTCATTGAATTGTCCTGCCGAATTACACTCGATGTTTGTATTGATATCGGTTAAATTTGTGTTGTTCAACTTCTAAACTGTTTCCTTTAGCAATTTGACTCGAAAAACTGTCAACCTAAAAACGCTCCACCTTCGGTGTCGCGTTTTTAATAGTTGACAGTTTTTCTCGTCTAATTGCTGGGCAACAGTTTCTCATTAAACAATCCAAATTTACCCGATAAAATACAAACCTCTTGTGCAATTATAAGTGATAAATGCACTTGTGGTTTTCCACTTATGCATTTGTTACCATGATAAATAATTTGACATGTTTGTCAACAACTTATTGAATTTCTAAACACTAACAATGAGCCGATTCATTGAATTGTCCTGCCGAATTACACTCGATGTTTGTATTGATATCGGGTTTCTCATTAAACAATCCAAATGTACCCGATAAAATACAAACCTCTTGTGCAATTATGAGTGACAATATACCTACCTACCGAAGGTGATTTAGAGCTGACTTTTTGTTAGAATGGATACAGAAAGTGAAAACGAATTCCAACTGCGCAAATTTCACTATCAATATTGTAAACAATTAATGAGTTTCCATTATTGCTTTCAAAATGGAATTGTTTGACATAAACCATTAAGTTTCTTGAATAAAATATTCTCCAAATATTTCGTTCGTTTCAATTGAATGGTAAACACTCATGCCCGATTTCACCAACCAATTCCTAAAGTTAGGTAATACCTAAACCGGAATTAAGAATTCCTAAGTACAATTTGCGTTTCACCACGCGTTAAGTAATGCCTAAGGACGATAGGAAATACTTAACGTTAGGATAGCTTGTTAGGTCTGCCTGTCTGAAACGCAAATTGCACTTAGGAATTCAATTACGGTTTAGGTATTACCTAACTTTAGGAATTGGTTGGTGAAATCGGGCATCAGTCATAGAAAAAGTATAGTATTCTACTTTCGAGTAATAGCCATCATTACACGCTAGTTGAATAATATACTATTATATATATTATTATGTAAGTATTTACAAACACCAACCATTTAGGTTATTAGCGTCAAATTCGAATAAACTATTGAAGATCTTGAATATAAAAGTTTTACAGTTTTGTTAGTAGAGTAATACATACTTTAAAAGCTATATTTTTTCTTTTACATTAGAGTCTTGTCCTTGTTTTTTTTATTATGATTAATATATATATATATATAATTATTTTTATAATGATTAATATAAAATTTTCTCAACATTTGCTGAACATTGTTTCAACAAATAGATATTTATAGATAGTAATCAAAATTGAAAATTTTGAAAGAGTCACTCGACCCATAGTGCCATTTAAAATTCTAAAGTTGAATTCGTGAGTCTGCTCTGATGAATCTATATCTAACCTTAAAATGTGTCTTCCTCGATAATAAATTGGAAGTGTAGCAGTAATTTCAATATTTTGGAACTTGAGTTGAAAATAAGAAAAGTATTTAGTTGAAAATTCTACACCTGTGATTTTCAACCAATCAGAACGTGTATTTCTGACAGATCACCATCGCAAAACGGATGAATTTTAGTGGACATTTTTTCCTGGTGGGTACCCAACAGCGAATTATACTGGAAATTTTTTTTGACGTTTATAATGTCAGAATATTTTTTTTGGCAATCTTATTTTTGTTTGTTCACATGATAATTTTGACTCATTTCAACTACAAGGCTAGATGTTTTCTAATTTCTTTGGACCATTATGATTATTGTTTATATTAAAAACACAATTATTATATACTATATATGTTATGCAAGTGAGTACTTGATGAAGACGAACATTGATGGTGTTGGAAATAAACACATTTGGTGTGGAATTTTCTTACCGAATACCATACGACGTCAAATTAATCAAGGACATTTTTTCTCGCTCAAGAATATTTTTAGAAAATTCATGAGCTCTAAGAAATTTCCGGAAGTAATTTGACCTCTAGTGGTATTACTAGGAAAAATTTTTAGTCAAAATAAATCAGGTAGGTATATGCTTAGCTCACACCACAATGGATGATATTTTATATATTTCAGTGTAGACAGAGTAATTGAATGATTGAATTGAATAATAATAAGAAATTACTCACCAAACGAACAATGGAGGATATGTTATCACCTTCATCGTATTTATTTATATAATTAAATAAAAAAGCGGAATTAAAGAGATTAATAACAAATATAAAACACAGATTCTTCGTCACTATCAGGGTCGTTGAAATCATCTTATTAAAGAGAAGGTTAAATAAATTTAACCTTCAGCTCTTGAGTGACCGTCAAATATAACTAGGATACGTAGAAGTTTTGGGAGTAACTGTCATTATTGTTGGAGGATTGGGACGAAAACCGAAGCAAAGGAGGGATGATTCGAATCAGGGGCGAACTAGCCCTCGACTGCTCCGATTTTCCTTTGTATCTGAACACGCTTTTCTTGGTTCAAGCGCATAAAAATACAGAGCATGATTTTTAGATGCAGCACAGTATTCATTTAGTATCTGCATTATTACTAAGTATACTACTAGCAATAGGGAAAAATGTAACCGTTCTATGAATAACTATTAAAATATGTATTCCTAAATCGATCAAGCAAATACAGGTGGAGAACAGAATTAAAATATTTCACTATCACCCAGTTGTGTTGTGACACATATTTTGAAAATACGAGGTCTTACCAACTAAAATCAACAGAGCTTTGTAATGTGCATACCTATACTACCTCATTATGTTATGCAATAAAAATTAAGAGAATGCATACGAAACCAAAAAGAAGTTCAATTTTAAAAAAGGAATGCTATCTTGATACACAAGAATCAATTGGCATGAATTAATTTGTTGTTGTAATCAAAGATATATGAACGCTCTGTTTGCAAGATTTATGGAATAATTCCGATTTTATCTCAATCCAATTAATCACATGTAAATAGAAAATCTTTGTTATGCATTCTCAAACAATTTTAAGATTCACTGTATTTTCTTTAGTAGTGGTTATCAGAATTGAAACAGAATAACTACGACATAAAATTACTCTCACTCATTACACAACTAGAAAATGGAGGGTAGGCACATATATAAGAAAATTACAAACTACAAAGTAAAATGAATACCGAGCTAAGACCCAAAAGGTTTCAAGCCCGAGTGAAGTATAAGTAGCAGTATAATAAGTATATAGTCAAGCAAAGATGAAAGTATTACTAAACTTAAACACGTGACGATTTTCCAGGTAGTAGATGCAGCAATACAGAGATGTGCAATAGTCTAAGAAGAAGGCAATTGCCATGAAAATACTCGATGCAGGCTGATAGGAAACCCTAGCACAGATCACAAGGGCAATGAAGAGGCAGATTCATTAGGCTGAGAGAAAACATGCGCTTCTGTTAGTCCAGAATCTTTCTTTGGTATAGCAGAAACTTTGCTGGAAGAAATAACAATATTTGGATAAAAAAGCAATCTCGAGTGTGTGTTTCGAAGGATGTAATTGGAGAACTCCTTTTATTAGAGTTTGTTTGGATGTAGCTTCTAGTTAAGTTTCAGCTAGAAATTCAACCAAAGCATTAAATATAGTATTGCCCTGAGTGCTAAGTAGAATTGTAATATTTATGATTTGCTTTCAAAGTTTCTATAAATAAATTAATTTTTCTCGATGGTTTTTGAAAGAAAAAAAAAGATGTGATTCAAATCACACACTGAAAAATTATCGCAGTTTCTAGAGGGAGAAGATATGAGTCCACATTTGTGTAAGTGTGTGCCATTATTGAGTTTAAATCTTGTAATTGTGACTGCGTTTTTCCTAGTAACATTAAATTTGAAGAGATGTGGAATTTTGTATGTGGTATAGCAGGATGTATAAATACATAGTGATTGCTAGATTTTGCCATAAAGTTTTTCCATTCTTCAAGCAGTCTCGTGAATAGCAGAACCAAGCACCGGGAATGAGACAAACTCAAGAGACCTATCGCTAAAACTTACGTAGACCTACTAAACCAGAATATGCGAATAATCACAATTTCGGTTGGGCTCCTGAGTAAAGTTTTAACTTGGTTGAGAATCGAGAAGGTAGAGACGGAAAACTGCGGTTCATTCAAAATATGGAGAGTCTGAGGTCTGGCTTATGATAACGACGGGTCAAGAAACGGAACTTTGGCATAGCATGAGACCACACGATATCTCAATCACAATCTTCCACCTACATAAGTGTAGGGACTGAATTATGAGCATAATATAGTCACTGGTTTTGGTGATTCAAAACAAAGTGGTTAAGAAGTACCTACTCCTGTTCTTTATATATTGCTCCTTCATTTATATCTAGCGGAGAGTGGTTACCCTCGTAACATATTCCCTAACAAAATACTCGAATTTGAAATCTAAAATCCTGAGCACAAAAATTTTCCATCAGGATTTTACTTCACACTAAATGTTTCAAAATACTCATCATTTTTGTTGAAATAGGCATCAACTATTTCAAATGAAGCGACTAATCAACGGTAAAAATAAATTGATGTTTATTTAAATATGTCATATATTTTTAAAAGGTTGTGTTTTCTCAATTACAGTTTTAATGCAGCATTATCTGCATAATATCCTTTGTCACATGAATGTATTTCCTTATTAATCAAGTATTTATTGGTTTCAAACCTTGAAAGTCTATTTTCATTTGTGCTCAATAAAATTTAGGACGTTACTAACGATACCTATTTAATACCTTATCAAATCTACGCGCAGAATCCTACCAATCGATGTCAGAAGTTCAAAATCATCCCTCCTGACAGGGGCGGAATGTTCATGAATTTAATATTTGCTTACAAATGATTTACTGATAAATATGAAAAATTATATTGTTTTATTTTGATTTCACTATTAAAAACAATAATATTTTTTGTCTTGAATATGAAACCATTAACTACAGAATTCAATTTTCTTGGTTCAGAATTTATTTTATATGCAATAATACCGCTGTTCTAGGTCTTTTTATGTTTCGATCAAACAATTTATCATTTGTGTCCATAAAAGATCCTTTTTAACCTTGATGAAATCATTTTTTCTTGTTTTACAGGTTACAGAGATTCCTAAAACTGGTGGTGACCCCTACAATTTTATAAAAAGGACAATGTTCCTATTGATGACTGATGAGCTGGCAGTGTTATATCTGGTTAGGCAGATGTAAAAGACTGGGCGGTAAAAACAGGGACTCAACCCAAAAATTACTCTGTGGTTATACACAAAGGTTCTCAGATCAATAATAAATGGGTCCGTGGTGTGGTGGACAAAGGTAGCGTTGGCTGTTGAATAATACACAAAGGCTGGCCTGGCTGTGTGTCACAGGGGCCAAAAGAGCTACTCCCATAGCTGCAATGGAAGTCTTGATGAATCTGCCACATCTACACATATTTATACAACGTGAACCGAGATCTGCAATACAGAGATTAATACATAGTCAGCAACACAAAAGCCAAACGCATAGTGCTGACAACTGGAAGCTAATCGAAGAGCTAAATGTAATGGGACAGCCCATCGATGCAATAGTAATAGCAAAGTAACTAGGGAAGACTGGAAAAAAGGTGTACCCATACATGCCTATGTTTTTTGGTATACAGACGGGTCGAAGACGCTAGACGGCGTGGTAGCCGGTATAGTAGGGATAAAGCAAGGGAAAGCCTTCCCAGTAAGCTTATCAAGGAATGTTACAACTTTTCAGACGGAAATGAAGGCGATTCACCACTGCGTGGAAGAAATCAAAATGAAGAAGAGAACATATCGTTCAATTGCCATCTTCACCGACAGCCAAGCAGCGCTCAACTCCGTAGAGGTCAATTCTAAGCTAGTATGGGAATGCGTGCGGGACCTAAACACACTGGGTGAGCGTAGAAATGTTACGTACGATAGTCTCGGTACCGGTGCACGAGGGTCATAAGGGCAACGAAAAAGCGGATGAAATGGCCAAACAAGGCTCATCAGTACCATTCGTTGGACCGGAACCCTTCTGCGGCTTTGCAAAAACTATAACAAAAATGGAAACAAAGAAAGTGGGTCGCCCACAAATATCTGAAATGGTGGAGAAACTAAAGAGGACAGAGGAAAGCGAAACAGTTCATACTGGAGCACTCGCCAAGCAGATCTGAGGGCCAAAGATAGGAAAACTGTCAAAGCCGTAGTGGGTCTGTTAACGGGGCATTGTAAGCTCAATGGACATTTGATGGGATTGACAAACGAAGATATGTGCAGGTTTTGTCACCTCGATCGAGGAAGAAAATGTGGACTATGTCAGTGCGATAGCATGGCAAATGTGCGGTATTTTGCATTAGGCGAAGGAAAGCCATTGGCAGGAGGCTATATGAAAGGTTCAGTCTCCACGCTAACAGATTTTTTTTAAGAGTCGGGCTGAAAAAATAAATGTAATCTAGAGTGTAGAAGACCACAATAGATCTGAAAAGATCGCGGTTGAACAGGCCATGCAAGAGCCACCTCATACAATCTATCTATATCTGGTTAAGGGCTCTACAGAAGGCAAAAGTGAGGGCAGCATGACTGTGAATACTAATGGGTAATGTGAGATGGCCAGGAGAGTGGAAAAGGAGGATAATTAGTAGAACGGTATAGCAGAGAAGGTATGCCGTATGGAGTGGAAGTGTGGAAAAGGAGGATAATTGGTAGAACGGTAGAGCAGAGTAGGTATGCCGTATGGAGGGGAAGTGTGGAATGTAGGATAAGTATAAGGGCGTGCTAAAAGGGGCGATAGGGTGCATAAGAGATTGGGTGGACAGGAAATTCGGGGAGGTGAACTACTTCTTGCCGCAAGTACTCACAGGAGAGTGGGTTACCTACACAAGATAGGAAAATGGGAGACTGTGAGAGATGTGAAGTAGAGGATGATGTGGGACATGTGTGTTCAGATGATAGGAGAACGAGGAAGTGCTTAAGAAGTTGAAAATTAACCTGGTGGAGGCGGTCTATTGGGAAAATAAAGTGGTGTTAATGTTAAGGGGCGAGGAGAAATGGATGGAGATAAGTAGCGCAGTAGAAATAGGGATTGGGGCATAATAAGGGAAAGAGAAGGACTCGATATGGTATGTGGAAGGTAGGAGCGATAGAATGGAGAAGATGACGGAGAGTGTCTGAGGGACCGCCACCCGTCTTGAAGTATGCTAGGGTAGTAATTCCAAGGCGGGAGTAATGGTGGGTTTGAGGTTGGTTTGGTTGGTGGGAGTTCCTTTGCAGTGTTGGATACATTCATCCAACATTGCATGGGTTCTGGTTGGACCCAGTCGAATATGAGTTTCCCATCTCGGCCCCAAAAAAAAATAATCTGGCTGGGAAGGAATGGAAATTTTTTTAGGCTTCCATCATACAAAAATGGAAATGTTATTAGCAAGTAAGATTTCAAAAACCTTGAAATTTTTATTGGTCAACTTTTTTAAAATTGCTGGCACATATTCACTATGACCAAAAGAAAGTAAGTGGAGTAAATCAGTGATGTGCAATTTGGTAGTCTACTTCGGGAAATGGACTATTTTAACAATCCAATATTTTTTTTCTGTTGAACTTAAAAAAGTATATTGAAATTTCTGTCTATAAGAATATATTCTGATATTTCATTAGAGGTGCTGCTGAAAAAGGAGATGTGTCAAAAACTCAAATAGATACGGAAGCAGCAATTAGCTTATAGTTGAGAAGGGTTACTTGAAGAAAGTTAGACAAATAAATGAAATCCACATGAAAAATGAAAGTTTCAATGCCAGACGTTTTATTAAGTTTCAGGTTCCACTTCCATGATACGTCGATAAAAACATTAATTTTTTTTCAATTTATACTCAATTTGCATGCAAAAAGATGGTGAAATTAATTACTAGCAAGAACATAATATATGTGTGACTTTTTATCCTATAGGTAAAAAATGTTCAAATATTAGTTTCAGTGAAGTTATTGTTGATACAAAGTTTTACTTGTTCTGAAACCTCATAAAATAAAATGAAATTCTAGTTTTCTTAAATCCGTCTCGTTTTATAGCCAGTCTTATGAAAACCGTATTAATTTTTGCACTCTGTTCGAAAATAATGTATCAATCTTGTGAATTTGTGAGTGAGTTAGTGAGTAGTTCACAATGACTGTCAACTATTTTCAAATTGTCATTTTTTGATGAAGATTTGACAACAATTATGTGATAAGTTTTATATCAGTAAATGTGCAATTGCAAAATTTCTCGAAAAATATCCAGATGTACCACTACGCGGTGAGCGAGCATAATTTTGACGCTAAAATTTTACATTTTTTCTCACTTTTGGTACCTACCTGCTTGTACACCCTTAAATTCCACACTAGGTACTACCAATCCTTATTGTATTATTTTGTTGTTGACCCAAAATTAAGTATGATTTTGATTTGTAGATTTTTTATAAATATAATTAAACAATACATTCCAGAAAGTGATATCTATAACATAATAAACGTAATCGAAAGTGAATGAAAAATGAAAATCGCATAGGTATTATAGCTTGTATTCACTCTATTTCTATCACGCACAGCTTAGAATTGTATACCTATGCAGTTGAAATTCATACGAGATAAATATATATTTGATATTCAGAAATAAAAATAACCTAACCTAATTCGACAATCAGAAGTTCCTTCCCACGTTCCCTGATAACTTTGTTTATTTCTTTAATTTCTCTCCTCACAATCATCTATTGTAACCAACAGAATTTGAAATATTCAAACTATACTTCACCTGAATCGAAATTCCCAAAAGCTGTCCCTAAAGGACATAATCTTTCCGGTTGCGTCAAATTTAAGAGTGTCTCTTCGGGGCTACAGGTAGTTAGCGTCCAATTTGTGGCCGCCCTACGCGGATTGAAAAAATTAATAAATAATTTTGATAAGACAGGATCTGTTCAAGACAAAAAGGAATTAAAAAAGGCAGCTGGTACACTTATGCATTTGTTAAGGGAAAATTCCAAGTTGAATCTATGAATAAGAGCAGTGGAGGCTGGAGTCACTTACCGAAAATATTCAAGCATAACAAAATTCGTCCATTCAAACCGAAATTTATTCATACCTACCTAATAAGATTGTGATAACGAGACAAGTCTAGACTTTTGTGCGATGATTGGTGAAAAAATTAGGTATGCATAACCGATTATTTCAAATAATATTTTGTTAACTGAGTCACGCTTACAAAAAACGAAGTTTCTCCCAAAAATTGTCGATATTGGGCTAGTGAAAACCCGAACTACATGATTAACTATAATAGTCAATTTGCTAAAAAAGTTAGTGTTTGATGTGCGGTTTTACCAGATCGAATAATCGTACCATATTTTTTAGTACATCAAATCAGGAGGTATATTTGTATTTGCTGGACAACTTCTTGATACCTGAATCAGAAAATATTCCCTTGTAGCAAAGGCGTAAAATGTTTATACTTTCAACATGATAGATCTTCGTCACATTCGACTTTGCTAAATAAAACTGCCTATAAAATGAGACAGGTTTTCCAAAACTTCCATGGGGTTTCAGAGCAAACAAAACTTTTCATCAAGACTGACATTTTCTACTAAAACTAATATTTAAACATTTTTCAGCTATAGGGTACCCCATCCGTGAACACGCTCTATATCAACAAAAACAAACAATTAGTATGGATATTGCAAAACCAGTATCTGAATAAAATAACCTAGTTCAATTTGTTGGCTTTGCTCAATTTTATACTGAATGGGAATCATTCAATTTTTGAAATAATATTCAAACTAATCAAATAACATTACTTGGGAAAAGATTCAAAATAACTGTTTCAGACGTTTCGACAGATGAACAGTGGGATGTATGTTAAAAAGTATATTTACATATGTGAAGAATGTTCCTTCTAGTATAGGTATAATTCTATTACAAGGATGACTTGCTGGTATAAAATCATCTTAACCTTTCCACAACAATGATTTTAGTTCTGGAAATG
Source organism: Galerucella nymphaeae (assembly GCA_963978555.1). Taxonomy (NCBI): domain Eukaryota; kingdom Metazoa; phylum Arthropoda; class Insecta; order Coleoptera; family Chrysomelidae; genus Galerucella; species Galerucella nymphaeae. The sequence continues at coordinate 2,372,394 of OZ021711.1, read as the reverse complement.
TCCAGTTCCCGCGCATCTGTATATCTCCAGTACGTCCGCTTTGAGACCTCGAGTACTCAACTGATTATTTTTAAGTTTTAAATCGTATTGCTTAAATCTTTTTTGTTTTTTGTTATTTCATAAAATGTCTAAGTATAGCTTAAGCTGAAGTGAAATTTGTGGTATAAAAATACATCTCCTGTCCCGGACTTTTGCCGAACTCTGTATATTTACTTAAATAAGCGTATTCAAGAGACTTACCTTGTATTTTTTGCTTCTCGATATCCAACACACAAAATGCGTTTTTCCATATGCCATTATGTTCATTTTTAACATCACTGAAACATTCCACCGCCTCTCACTATAAAATATCAATGTTAAGTGATAGTAACTTATCTCTTCTATTAATATATCAAATTACAACTTCCTACATATTATTACACTGTGAACCAAATTCCTAGCTTTGTTATTTGGAAATCCTTAAGATGATTAAATAATATCGTTTCAGAAGCGATTTGAGGAAAATTATATTCAAGATTCGCATACACTCATCCTATATTCAGAACCTTATTTGCACAACAAAAAAAACTCTTCCAAAACTCTTTGTCTCGTCTCGCCCTCTCTAAACGAGACGAGAGACATAGTTTCTCTCGTCTGACGTAGAAGTACCCTCTCTCGTCGAGAAATTCTCGTCTCTCTCGATCTCTCTCGAGCAAAAACCGTTATATTTTTTTGAGATTTTTGAAATCTTCTCAAATTTCTCTCTGCAAAAATATATAATGTCTATATTTGGATCAACGGTTTTCGAGCTATTCGACTGCAAACCTATTATTATTATTATGATGGTTATTCGCTGGATGGAATTATTGGTGGTCAAATAACTCGCAACAGGCAAACATTTTTAATATTATCACAATAAAAATATTTTTCTACATTCATGCAAAAAACAACACTTTTGTGCACCACATTTAATGGAAAAAGTGGTACTTTATTGCACTCATCTGTCATTCTTGTGTCAGTTTTGTGATGATTAATAACAAACATAAACATTTAAATTAAATAAAAATCCATAGCAAGTACCTGATCCTGCTTTAATACAACAATAATATATGTATATCTTACTACTTAGTATCAACGAGTTACAATTATTTCAAAAATATTTAATTATTTGAAATTTAAATGGTCAAGGCGAAAACCAGCTATGATTGAGTACTGACAAGGTGGAGGCCATAAAGATACAAAAAAGAGGAACGGGTTGAGTTTTATTAGGTTAACTTAGGCTCTTGACATATTTATGTTCTAATTTTCCAGTTTTTGCATGAATTTAGAAAAAATATTGTATACAACTCTTGCAAAACGTGTTTTTTGCACTTGACGTGTTGTCCAACTCGGCCTAAAGACCTCGTTGGACAATTTCACGTCGCGTGCAAAAAACACTCACTTTTTGCACTTGTTGCATAAATAACTATTGTGTATTCACTTACTGCGTTTTAAATTTGTTTTAACTTCCTGAGATACGGGTGATTTTTTGAAAATCTTTAAAATTAATTCCTTTAAATTCGAATTGTTTTAATTTCAGGAAGACGTTCTTAAAATGAAATCTATATCACTTGGGTTTTTAGGAACAAATATAATGCGATGCAAAACTTCCCAGCTTTTTCATTTCATCGTCGGGATATATAAAATAAAATAAATCTTATTTTTTTGCTATCATCTGAATCTACCTTTCCCACATTTGATATACATTAGTGCGACCAATGTCAGTATCTCCGGTACCATTAATACAGATAGCGGATGTAATCTGAAAATTTAAGAAATGTAGAGTGTCCTATATAAAAAATGGAAATTTTTTACCGTGCTGGTTTACTGGAGCACCGTTTATAGAGAAAAATAATTTTATAACAGACACCTCTAAACCATTAATAAGCTTCGTCAAGCGGTTTCTTGCTATCTTTATTGGTGCAGGAGATATTGACCTTTGTCGCACTAATTAATGGGCTACCCTGTAGTGAATACCAAGCAAAGTTTGAAAGCATCTAGGTAGGGTTCTGTTATATTTGACATATATTGCACACAATGTATGTCAAATATGCTAGAACCTAACCTCAACGCGTTAAAGTTTATCTTAGTTTTTACTATATTTGGTTTAGATCACGAGAGAAGCGAGACGAACGAGAGAGGGTCATCTCTCGTCTTGTCTCGCCCTCTTTCGACGAGACGAGAGACATATTTTATCTCGTCTCGCGGCAACACTAGCCTCGACCAGTTTACTTTCCAAATTCTTAAGCAGTTCTAGTTTTTCCAGCAGCACATGTTCCTCATCATCATCTACTCCACATCTCTCACACATTCCAATCTCCCGTTTTCCAATCTTGTGGAGGTAACATAGTCTTGACCCATGTCCTGTGAGTATCTGCGCCAAGAAGTAGTTCACCTCCCAGAATTTCCAGTCCAACCGAACTCTGCTTCCAATCGCCCTCTTTAGTGCGCCCTCATACTAACCCCACTTTCTCTCCATGCCCTCATCCATTCATTCCTGTACTTCCCCTCTGGTCGCACCAATTCAGCCTTTCTATCTTGCTCTAACCATCACGTCTAATGGATAGGTCCTAGACAGCACCCACTGTCCTGTATCCCTGCACCACCCTCAGGAGTACCTCTTTCTGCACTTGCAGGAGTGGCCTAACCCTCGCATCCACATCTGCTTTTTTACCCCACACTTCCGCACCATACAGCATACTCTGTTCCACCGTTCTACCAAATATCTTCCTCTTCCACTCTCCTGGCCTCTCCACATTAACCATCAATCTTTACAGACATGCTACCCTCACTTTTACCTTCTGTGCGGCCTTAAACATGTGAGTTTTGAAGGATAATTAGCTACCAAATCAAACCTCTAGATTGAACCGCCTCCTCCATTCGGATTTCCTCCCTTTCGCCATTACCCCCACTTTCCTTGCCCTGCTTTGCCCCTTACCAGTAGCCTCACCGTCTTATTCTCAGCCAATCCACACCGCTCTATCTTCTCTACCATCTTACTACACACCCTCTCCGTATTCCTTTCTATCGCCGCCTCTTATTTGCCGTACATACCAGACAGACATCGTCCGAATTCACCGTCATCTCACATACCTCTTCACATACTATTCCAAAAACTTCCAGAGCGTCGGTTCCAGAAATGAGGCCCTAGAGCCAACTATTGTATAGGTCCCGTCAAGTAGTCCTCTACTAGATTAACTAGCCCCTCCCCTACACCAAGCCTCAGTAACGCAATCAGCACTGCCCTTTTACAGACTCTATTGAACGCGTTCCCTATGTCGAAGAACACAAGTGAGTCCAATTTCCCATTTTCACAGTACCTTGCCAAGCCCTTTCCACCAAGTCTCCGACCTCACCCATCGCTGCTACGCACGATTTCCCTTCCACAAATCCATGTTGGCTTTCCTTAAAATCACAATTCCTACCAACTTCCTCCACTATCCAAACCTTTATTATCCCCTTCATAAATTAACCCATAACGCACAGCAGGCTGATGAACCACCTTTCCGGAAACTCTTCCTCCCTTAGTACTCTCCACCATTCCACCTCTCATGCCATCTATCCCTGGGTCTTTACCAAATTCAACATCTCTACCCCCTCTACTTCCCATTTCTATACCGGCATTATTGCAATCATTTTCCCTATCTCCCTGCTATCCTGGACTTCCCGAATCCTACCCTCCACTCCTCCTTCTGCCCTGTGAAAAATAACTCTATAATTACTCATACGCCTTTTCCCATGGGCTGTTTTTCAATTCCTCCAGTAAGTCCATTTCCTTTTTTCCCTCTTCAACTTTCGCTCCTCTCTATTTCCTCTTTTCACTAGTATTAAGCCCCCACTTTCGCCTATTGCACCTCTTTTCCTACATTTTACAGCTCTGCATCTCATCTTACAGGTCCTCTACATCATGTCTAAGTCATTTTTCCATCTCTTCTATTACTCTCTTCTCAACTTTTTTTTTCGGCCTTCGTCCACTTCCATCCCACTCTTACAATAGTTCATTCCTCCCTCTTCTTATATCCGTCTCCACATACCTATGTGATCTAAAGCTTTCCTCATCCTCCAGTACCCTACTCACTCTCCTCCCCAGCTATTAATCACTCCAGATCCATTTCCTTCCTATAAACTACCTCATCAAGAATATCATGCGCTACTCTGTATTTCCCTAAATTCATTCCACCCTTGCCACCGCCATTTTCATCCAGTTTCTCTCCCTCACCACTTTCATCACCCTTGTCCTTTCCCCAATTAACTTCTCTTTTTTCTCCTTAAACAATTCATCATCCATCCATGGGTCTATCCATATTATCTTAATGGTCTTAATGGCTTCCCGCTTCCACCGCCCTAGCTCCTGTTACCCTTTCCACTCTACTCAGAACTCCTCTCACCTCAACCCCCCTCTTTGCCTCTATAACAATCCCCTTACGTCAAACTCCAATCAATCCTATCCCCTACTGATTGACTTCTCCGAGATCCTTCAGGATTACTGCATGATTCCTGTACTCATTTTCCTTTTCCCTATCTATACATTTAAATAGTCACCTATGCCTCATCAGCTCTCATCCACACGAACATTTTCCTCAGCACCTCCACATGCTCAATCCTGTGTATTACAACGCTGATCCCACACCCCTCTTCAGCAAAGAGTCGACTCATCATATCGAACACCATCCTCTTATCCCTATAAAACCCCCCTCCAGCAGACAGTTCAACTCCTCTGCTTTCACCCTACTTTTCTTTCCGTAGTGCGTAACTCCTTAACCCACTCAATTTTCTCCCCTATCCTACTATCATCGCAGATTATTCGTCGGGTACCTATCCCTGAACATCCAATGTATCCATTTCTCCACTCCACTGTCTTCCTTAGTCACCCATACCACTTTTATCTTTTCATCCCCTAGCATAGGATTTCCCATCTCTACCTCTATTCCCTGCTTTTTTTCACCCTCCAAGTCCCTATCTCTATTCTCCTTCCATCCATCCCAATCTCTTTGCCCCTCCTCTTTTTTTTGTGCGTTCTGGGAGCCGTTCAGATACCGGGAGCACTGCAGCCTATTGGCTTATTGTCTGGGTACTCCGGGAGGTCACCAGGTATCCCGGAGGCACCGTAGTAACAATAGTTATTTGTTTAACTAGGCAGCAAAGTAGTAAAATTGACTGCCAAGGCTGAATTCATAGCCAAGCGTAGCTAGGCTTAGGAATTCAGCCAAGGCAGTCAATCTACTTTGCTGCCAAGTTGAACATATAATTTTTTCTCCGATTGTTCATGAGGATATTGTATTTGCAAATTATTACAATTCCCACAATCTCTTTATTTTAGTTGGTTGCTATGGAAATGTATAATCACAGGCAGCAAAGTAATCACTTTCGTGCCTAGGCAGCAAAGTAACCACTTTGCTGCCAATCGGAGAAAAATAACTATTTTCCAACCGTACCGTTCCTAAACAAGTTTTCCCAACCGTAAAACCACAGAGTACACCATCTTAGATGGTGTACTAACCATAGATGAGTACGATAATTACGCACTTTTCTAACTTTTCAACCCGAAGCGTCTTTTAATTTAGAAAAGTGTAGGATTTTCTGAATGAAAAGACGCTTCGGGTTGAAAAGTTAGAAAAGTGCGTAATTATCGTACTCATCTCGAGTCATCTCATCTTAGACTAGATCTTAGATGGTGTACTCTGTGGTAAAACAACCAAATTACAAATAATTTGTCAAAATAATTACCACTGGGCGACTGTCATTAGTGTCAACTGTCACCTTAAACTTGTTAGTTGGTGGACATGCCGTATGTTTTGTTTTGGCTGTCTCTGTTATCTGATTTGGTGGTGCGTTGAAAAAAAAAATACATATTACATAGACTAGATACCATGAAAAAATACTTGAAACGAGGACAAAGGTTAAAGTTACGTTGAGTTGGGTTGTTTCAGCTTGAAACTTGAAAAGTAAAGTGATAAGTACTAAATAAGATACATTTACTTAGTGATCCGATAGTGGTGTGTTTTATAATAAAAAATTCAACATGTCTCAAAAGGATCCTGAACATGTAGTTAATGAGCTTCGAAATACATTCAATAGTGGTAAAACAAAATCTGTAAATTACAGAATAAAACAATTGAAGGCACTTTTAAAATTACTTGATGAAAATACCGAATTGATTGTAAATGCTCTATACAAAGATTTACAGAAAAGTAAAATTGAATCGATTTTAATGGAAATTGATGTAACTAAAAATGAAATTAAATATTATTTGATGCATATTCACGACTGGACTAGACCTGAGAAACCTACAAAAGGTTTGGTCAATGTTTTAGATTCTGTATATATCCTACATGATCCCTATGGAGTTGTTCTTGTCTTAGGAGCATGGAATTATCCTTTGCAGCTTGCTTTAGCACCATTTGCAGGTAAATAGGAATCATTTACTTCCAAATTTAAATAGGTAACTACTTACTTATGTTTATATTATGACAGATGCAATACTCTATTATAAAACAAATTTTATCAACTAATTACTTATTGTACAAAAGTATATTTGCTTTTCATTATTTTACATCAAAATATTCGTTGTTTCAACAGTTGGTACATAACTATATAACTCTCATCCAAATTTTCAAAGAAGTTTTCTATCTTGTTTTTTTTATAGGAGCTATCTGTGCTGGAAATTGTGTTCTACTTAAACCTTCTGAAGTTTCTTCAGCAACTTCAAAATTTTTGGCAGAGTATATACCAAAATATTTGGATTCTGATTCTTATAAAGTATATGAAGGAGGTGTACCAGAAACAACAGAATTGATGAAACAAAAATTTGATTATATATTTTACACTGGATCACCTGCTGTAGGAAAAATAATTCTTGAAGCTGCTGCAAAGCACTTGACACCTGTAACACTTGAATTGGGAGGTAAGTAATATTTACTTGTCTATTTCCATTAATTTTCCATAGAAAAGAAACAAAATGATGCCAATGAAATAGAATGCCAGTTAAGCCACAGCAATGCATGAATAAATAAGGTCTGTTCCAACCACAATCAAGAACTGTCAGAATCATGAACATAAGAAAATATAAACTCTTCTGTAGGTACTTTTAAAAATATAAAACAGTGCAAATATATACAAACATTATACAGATCATTTGATACCATCATTAATGTGAAGTTCTAGAAATGAAATTAAAGCAATTTTTGTTTAAGTGCTGGGCAATTCAAAGGCAATCCAAAGGAAATTTTGGGTAATCCAAAGTAATTTTTGGTAATTCTTGATAATATTCCTATAACTTGTTTTGGATCAATGAGGAGCATTTTAGGAAACCTCAATATCACCACTAGTTACTAGATCAGGCTTTTTGAACAAATTAATAATTACTTGAAATATGTCTGCATGTCTAAATATTGAACCATCATTGGCCACAGGCAATGGCAAGAGTAGTAACTAAATGTGAAAGAATTATTATTGTGTATGTGTGTGTGCATCTGGGGTAACATTCAATTAGACCTAAAAGATCTATTATTATTATTGTGTAAGAAGCTTATTATAAATACCTGCTTAGTTTATGTTGAGGTTTATGTATACTTTTTTAATAATTTAATGATAAATGAGTATGTGGAAAATGCAATGTTATGTTCAAATTAATCTTAAATAAAGTTTGATGCTTGTTAGGTACCTATAGCACAAACTAAAAGTAACCAGCAGTTTTGATACCAAAAAATACCATAGTGTACTGTAATGTATGCAAAACTTGATATGAAAATATCTAGGATAATAAAAAAACAAGCATGAGCAGATTATAATTATTAAAAAAATACCTACATGATAAAAAATGGTAATTAACTTGATTGGAATTTGTTTATACAACAAATGCAAAACACTGGTAGTAAAGGTTGAACTGATGAGTATTTTTATACAGGGTGAATCATGACCAAAGGGATAGAGGATTATAGCAAAATGGTAAAAGTTTTAAAAGGTTTGTCACTTTAGTAGTTTGTATATTCATATAGCTACATATTAAACGTATTTGAAACATACAGGATATTCCAATCAAAGATTTATTGCATTTTTTTCAAGTCCATTTTGAAAAAAAAATTACTCATTGATATAACAAACTCTAACAAATTTTCTCTTACATCTAAATAGTTCCACAATTGAGTACTAAGCATCTCTTTACAGGGTGTTCAGAATTTTCAGTTTCATGATTAGATCATTCAATGTGCAATATCTTGCTGAGTATCTTGCTTATTTTAAATAGAAAACCCTGTATCTTAATAATTTACTATATTCAAAATAATGTCCTCTTTCTAATGGTATGAGGGTGTCCTATACCTAGGTATTATAGTTTCGTGCAATTTACAATTTTCTTAAATTGTTTGCTGAATCAATTTTAAGACATCTGCAATTCTCTCTTAATTTTATACCAATTATCTTGGCATAGTTGTTTAAAAAAAACAGTGGAGTTGCTAATAAATATGCACACTAACGTACTTGCTGAGGTACAATAATTCTTTTTTACCAATATATATTTGAGTATATAATGAAAATTTTTTTACCAGTTTTGTATTAAGATCATAGACTTTCGCATGTGTAATTACGTGTATTGATTACAGAAGTATTTGAGGGAAATCACCCCACATATAAGAGTTGATGCAAATTCATTGTGTGAGAAAAAATAGTTATAACTATTGAATAATTATCTGAGCAATTGTCACAGTGGTTGTGAAGTTATAAAATCTTTTTTTTTTAGGCAAAAGTCCAGTTTATTTGGACAAGACAGCAGATTTAGATGTTGCTATCAGAAGAATATTGTGGGGAAAATGTGCTAATTCTGGTCAAACTTGTGTCGCTCCCGATTATTTGTTGTGTTCAAAAGAGTTGGAACAAAAAATATTGGTTATAGCTAAGAGCATACTAAAAGACTTTTTTGGTGAAAATCCTAAATCTTCACCTGATTATGGAAGAATTGTGAATGATCGACACTTCCAGAGGCTTACAGCTTTACTAAAAGGTAAATTAATTAAGATAAATAAAGATACATTTGTATTTTTTAGTATTTACACAATACATTAGCAAAGATTTTTACATTTTCATATTTTTCATTAAATTTACAATATAGTTAAAGTACCAGAAAGGAGCTTTGGTTACATGTAAGCTCAACTCTCTCCAACACGGTAATGCCATGAGCCATGATAAGTTTTTTAATTACAGTTGCATGGGAATTGACTACTGTTGATTTTTATAAGAAATATTCTATGGTATCCAGTTGTACTGTTTATGGGAAGATACTAGATATCTTCACATTAGAAGCTAATGTGTGAAGCTGCTTCTTTCTCTCCCATGCACAATTAGTTGGTTCATATATATGCCAATATTAGACACTTGCTAAAATTTGATATTTTGTTAGTCATTGTCCCTGAGGTTTTTTTTACAGGATTTTGCTGTGCTCCTGCTTTGGTGTGAGGCCTCAGTATGTCTAATGTTTTGGTATCTCAAATTATTGTCCAGGATCAATTAATGCATTTTCAGTTTGAGCACTGTAGACTCCTGTTCCTTTATCACTTTTAAATCTGTAAATCTATACCACACCAATGATTCATCCTCAGTTTCATCCTGACTGCCTGTTTCCAATCCAAACCAATTTATTTCATTTCCCAGTTGGTTATATGTACAATGGATTCATGTACAGGGTTATTCATTATAAATGTCCCAGCCCCTACCATAGTTATTATTGCATGAACAAAAAAAAATTGAAACAAAAGTTGTGTTGTTGTAAACTAATTTTATTACATCAACAAAAGTACAGTGGCGTACGTAGTTTAGGAGACACTAGAAAAATTATTCGTTTTTTTTTAAATGAGATATCCTGTATTATTAAATTTTTGAAAATGTGTTTTTCTTCTGATTTCAAAAATGTAGCAAATATATGTTGATCAAAACTTTTATTCAATATCTTAAGAACGGTGTGAGACAGGGGCATGATATTGTATATTTTTGGAATCAGATCATTTTTTCAAAAATTCAATAATATACAGATTGTCTCATTTAAAAACACGGATAATTTTTTTGTGTACCCTAAACTACGCATGAAACTGTACTTTTGTTGATATTATAATAAAATTAGTTTATAACCAAACAACTTTTATTTAAACAAATTTTCGTTGGTCTAGGCGAAAATTAAATAATACTCCCAGAGGTGAACCAAACAGTTTTATTTCAAAAAAAAAATCCCACCAATTTACATTTAAAGTTGATCGTCTTTCAGTTATACGTCATAATATTTCACTTCTCCCCAGAAACCAAAACCCAAAAGTCATAAAGTGATTCTCATCAAAAAACTAAATGCAATGTTCAGTAAAACTTGAAACATTAAAAGAAAATCGCAACAATAAAACTAACTAAATCCATTGTAAATTCAGATATCTACATATGGAAAATAAAAGCTTTCACTGAACTCGCTGTACTATTACTACTATTCAAGTTGACCTCAGACAGCATCTGTAATTATTTTCCTTTGAAATTCCTAGTAGAGTCACTTTATGTTACAACCTTTCTGAAGTTCCCTTTCACAATACCATTTATGGTTAGCTTTGCTCGAGAAAGAAAGAGAAGATCCAACTATTGGAAAGATCTAGTAGGGCTTAGACAATCAAAGATTCTGCTGGGTGACTACAACCTGTTGAGATCAAATGAATGCATAAGTCAAAGTAAAACTGCGCTGAGAGTTTTAACAGGGATCATGACGGGACATTGTCGCCTGAATGGGCATCCATCCACACACTTTCCAACTGCACAGCACTCCAGAATCCTAGAGCACAGTACCTGGGGGATTTCTGGATAGAAGAGGAACATTTACCTAAGTTGAAGCCTGCAGATATTCTGAAATTCTGTGTATATTTGGTACTGATTTAGTAGTGTGTGGAAAGCTTATTTCATGATACAAGAAGAAATTTCATTTTTTTGTGAATGATCAGGTATTTATCTATGCAAGAAAAATTGAGTAGCCATGGTGGTGACACTATTGCTGAATGTTGGAGGATTTCCGTACTTATAGTAAGGAGAGTCTTATCGTGATTTAATTCCTAGAGCATTGTTGTGAAGGGTGTCCAGGCACTTTAATATGTAATTTTTGGTGGGGGCGTACATAATGGACTCATAATCTATGAACATTCTGCTGTCCACTACTGTGTGTATTTTTCTCTTGGTCTTTATTATCATTTTTTGTTTTCCCTGTATTCCAGACAATGTTTTGGAAACTTTGTATCTGATTATGGATCCACAACTTATGCATTAATTTTTACCAATAATAATTTTTTTAATGAAATATAAAATTAACTTTCCCCATTTGTATACAACTTTTTGGAACACACTGTATATTGACTTATAATAATATGATGCAATAGATTTTTTGTGGCCGAAATACTTGGACAAGTCTTGGGAATTGTTTTTGACTGAAGAGTGCAAACCCCATTTTACCAATATTGAACTGGGCACACTTTCCTATAGAGTGAATTTCTGCAGGAGCCAAGAGTTCCTGGCCCTTTACAAGTTTAGCAATAGTGTTAGGATCCCATTTCTTTTTATTACTGTATTCAATTTCTTTGAAAGAAGATACTTTTTCATCATTCTGCCTTGTAATATTTCCCAGGATTTAAGATTTATAAAAAGTGAAGAGGCTTAATGATTCCTTTCTACTTAGTCTGCATCTTGTTCTTTCTACAACTTCCATCGTCAAGTTATTCTACTTCCATAGCCGCTGTTGTACATATTGTCATTGCTCTTGATATATAAACTAGTCTTTGAATTCCAGATAGGTTATTTGGTGTCGTTAATAGGATAGTCAAACTTGGTACACTTCCACCTCAGGATACTTGGATTTCAAACCCAATTTTTCCCTGTCAGGTTTCTGGTCACTATTAGAGCCATTTTACACTTACGAGTTATATTCCTTTCACGTTTGTTTCGCATTTTCAATAAATTTACAGTTTAAACATTGTGTTTTACAGGTGCTTCTATTGGTTGTGGCGGCGAAGTAGATCCTAGTGAAAGATATATATCACCAACCATTTTAACTGATGTAAAATCTACAGATCCTGTTATGCAAGAAGAAATATTTGGTCCCATTCTTCCAATTGTTAACGTACAAAACGCCTATGAGGCTATTCAATTTATCAACTCTAGAGAGAAGCCACTTGCACTCTATATCTTTTCTAATAACAAAAAAGATATCGACCAAATTATTTCAAATACGTCGTCCGGTGGTGTTTGTATCAACGACACTATAATGCATATTGTTCCACTGGGATTACCTTTTGGAGGAGTTGGCAACAGTGGAATGGGTCATTACCATGGCAAATACAGTTTCGATACATTCACTCACAAGAAGAGCGTTTTGCAAAAGAATTTAAGTTATATTGGAGAATTACTTGGCTCCCCCAAATACCCACCGTATACTGTAGGAAAACTTAGATATTTGCAATTGATGTTAACACCTGGAATGGATATTAGAGGTAGATTTATGTCTCATTTGGTAACTTTCACCTGCGGGATAGCTGTTGTTTATTTGTTGCAATATCTTAAAAATTTTTTAAAATTCTAATTCGCTAAAAATGTTAATTATATGTCAAAACAACCATTATTCACAATTACACATTAGTTCAGGGGCTGCTTCGGAAACTCGCTTCAAGAAGCTACGGTCAAAGATATGTCAACAGCTCACTGTTTTGAGATGAATAATGGTTAGGATACTGTAACCTTCTCCCTTTCACAAGTTTAGTTCCATTTAAATTAAAATATCAGAATTAAATTCCCTTTTATTACTAAGGGTGGGTATTATAAAACTATTTTGACATAGAACTGGAAGTTAACTTGTTGAATTAGGTCACATGATATAGTTAACTTCAAAATGGTGGAGGTAACTTTGTCGGGTGAAAGAGATATCGATTAAAGTTAACTTTGTGGAAACACCAGGTTTCCATGATTTGATAATTGCTCTGTTCTGTCGGTCCTGTGAACAATTTGGCATTTATAACCTTAATTAATTAGGTATATTGTGAATATTTTCATTGTTTTCTTTGAATTTTGCAATGCTAGCAAACGATATCGAAAGATATTTTTGAGGAATTATATATTTTTATTGCTCGTCTATCTATTCAGACTTATTAAATTTAGGAACGAATAAAATAAAAATTCGACATTGGGAACGAAATAACGAATACACCAAACAGACATAACAAAACTAAAGAAATAGTTATTTGTTTAACTTGGCAGTCAATCTACATTGCTGCCAAGCTGAACATATAATTATATCTCCGATTGTTCATGAGGATATTGTATTTGCAAATTATTACAATTCCCACAATCTCTTTATTTTAGTTGGTTGCTATGGAAATGTATAATCACAGGCAGCAAAGTAATCACTTTCGTGCCTAGGCAGGAAAGTAACCACTTTGCTGCCTAGGCAGGAAAAGTAATACTTTGCTGATTGATATCAGTCAGCAAAATTAATATTTGCTGCCAATCGGAGAAAAACAATTTTTTTTTGTATTCCGTGTAAAAAATTTTAATTTAAAATTGCAAAGCGCTTTCGGCTGTTACGCCATTATCAGTGCATCACCTGCAAGTAAGTAATAGTTGTTATAAGTTAAAGTTAGGAAATTTTAAAGAATTACTTACTCGTCAGGCGATTACAAAAAAACCCCATCCATTAAAAAGTTCACAACAGATTTTTAAAAAACAATTAAAACTTTTCCAATTAAAAACACGTGAAAGTTTTATAAAATTTTCTCCTTATTTAGGGTACTGTCGTTAACTAGTATGCATTTTTTATCATAGTTGCTAATCAGGTACACCTGTTAGTGTAACGGTAATTAAAGTGACACTGCATTAATAATTAATTTGAAATTAACAAGAAACCTACATGAAACTATGACAATTGACAGTCTAAATGGACTCAGATCACACAGAATTGTTTTTAAAAATGTGTAGTGAACTTTTTACTGGATGGGGTTTTTTGTAATCTGACGAGTAAGTAATTCTTTAAAATTTCCCAACTTTAACTTATAACAACTATTACTTACTTGCAGGTGATGCACTGATGTTGGCATAACAGCCGAAAGCGCTTTGCAATTTTAAATTAAAATTTTTCACACAGAATACAAAAAAAAATTGTTTTCTTGACTTTTTAGTCATGTGTACTCAGCTATAAAGATATTCACCATAACAAAACTAGACCATGAAACCAAAGTCAAAATATCTTCTGTATGTTCCTTGTGGTATATTATTCATTTTTTAGGAATTAAACCACAATGTTTTTTAAAGTTTTTTATTTCAACGTTTCGGTAGGTGTCAGATAGGAGAAAAAATTAGTTATCATTTAGTTCATCTTGACAACGGTAGTTGAAACGCTGAAAAAACATTCTAGTTTAATTCCCAAAAAATAATAGACAAAGTCAAAATGCCAAAACTCCAGGCCATAGAGGATATAGCTCTATGCTCCAGGCTATTCTTCTCTTTATTTCTCTTATTTTATTTTAAATGATTCTTTTATAAAACTGACATTTTAAAACCTAATGTTAACTTGACCGTTAAAGTTAACTTCAAGTCATGTTTATAATATCCACCCTAAATCATAAATGCATAATGCATAAGGATTCAGTGGCAATAAACAGAAATGAATTAAAAGAAAGAGGGAGCTGGTAATCCTGAAAAATGTGTGTGAAATCATGACAATGACAGTCTCTTAGGGCGAGTTGTACCAAACACCTAAACTCGGTTTAATGATAACTGATGTTTAGACTGTGTTTGATTGATGTATTTATTATCAACAATTACATCAGTCTAATCATCAGTTAACATTAAACCGAGTTTAGGCGTTCGGTTCAACTCGCCCTTAATGATTCGTCATTTCAAAATAACGCGCTGATGTCATATCTGCAGCTTACTTCTCTAGATATAACTAATATTTGTTTATATCGATAGTTATTTTCCTACTTACTAATGGAGGCAAATATAATAATATGATGAACATTAACATTTGGATAAATACATTACAATACGTCTGGTGACACAACAATAAATTCTAGTCAATCATAATCTTAAATACACTCTTAGTTGATAGGTGCCTTCTTTCTGACTGAGATCTAAAATCACTTTATTTAATGTGATCTTAGTAAGCACCTAAAAAGAACGACACACTCAAATGAAACGCGCGATCTACCGACGCATTAAAATTCAAAAGAAAATAATTTAAAACAAGACAGATTTGTATAAGCATCTAATGAAGTTATTTTGGCCATAATCACATATAGTCCAGGGTCGATAATTTTTAAAACCAAAAAAAATCATAATAGGATGAAACCCATTAGAAAAGGAGGGGAATATGATAAAAATGAAAGGAAAAATAATTTACGGGCGATCTGAGGTTGGGAAGGGGATGGGGGTGAGTTTTTAAGGGTAAAAAACGGTTTTTCTCGATTTCCAGCAAAACTAAAAGTCCTATCGAAAAAAGTCAAATGGAAAAGTTGTAGATAATAAAAAGATCTAAAACTTTTGTATTTACACTTTTTTCACATAACCTCAAAATTTATGTGAAAAATTCAAAAAACCAAGTTTTTGGTTTTTTATTTTTCTTTTACAAAAATTTTTTTTTTTAACGAAATTTTGTGAAAACTTACCTTTTTATGTCCCAAATACGCTGTAATTTATTTAATTAAAAATATTTATTTTTTCACCTTATTTTGAATTAATATCGAAAAAACACCCTAATTTTCAATCGAAAATTCACCCGTCAAAATATCAGCTTTTTTCAAAAAGTTGGTGTGGTTTCTGTTCGTTGAAATCTCTACTTTCCGATAGTGAAAAAAAAAATATATGTTACTATGGTAAATCTTCTCAGAAAACGCAAAAATTAAAAAAACTCGAATCCGTTTTTTGAATCATTATGTATAATTTTGAGCAATTTATTAAAATTTTCACATTAATTACTAGGAAAATGTTATAATCTAGGAAAATGTAAGATTTCATGTTATAATCTTACGTTTTTCTAGTATTTAAAGTGTAAATTTTAATAAGTTGCTCAAAATTATACATAATGATTCAAAAAACGGATTCGAGTTTTTTTAATTTTTGCGTTTTCTGAGAAGATTTACCGTAGTAACATATATTTTTTTTTTCACCATCGGAAAGTAGAGATTTCAACGAACAGAAACCACACCAACTTTTTGAAAAAAGCTGATATTTTGACGGGTGAATTTTCGATTGAAAATTAGGGTGTTTTTTCGATATTAATTCAAAATAAGGTGAAAAAATAAATATTTTTAATTAAATAAATTACAGCGTATTTGGGACATAAAAAGGTAAGTTTTCACAAAATTTCGTTAAAAAAAAAAAATTTTTGTAAAAGATAAAAATAAAAAACCAAAAACTTGGTTTTTTGAATTTTTCACATAAATTTTGAGGTTATGTGAAAAAAGTGTAAATACAAAAGTTTTAGATCTTTTTATTATCTACAACTTTTCCATTTGACTTTTTTCGATAGGACTTTTAGTTTTGCTGGAAATCGAGAAAAACCGTTTTTTACCCTTAAAAACTCACCCCCATCCCCTTCCCAACCTCAGATCGGCCGTAAATTATTTTTTCTTTCATTTTTATCATATTTCCCTCCTTTTCTAATGGGTTTCATTCTATTATAATTTTTTTTCACTTTTCATTATTTTTAAAGGCTTCTACCCTGGACTAATATATATATATATATATATATAATTCACTGAAAACTGAAAAAAATCAGATTATGTTCTTTAATACCCAAACAAATCACAAATCAAATATTTCGTCATATACTTTATTTCCCACTCAAGTCTATTTGATACCCCCGCATAGCACACACACATGCACGGTGAAGAAGAAGGAAAAATCTCCGCTCACTTGAGAAATATAAAAGCTGAGATTTCAGTCAAAAAGAATTTCATATAAAGGAACCCTCAAATGATTTCATTAAATGCATAGTAATTTACTAAAGTCGCTAAATACCTACCTATCGAGTGATGTCAATAATTTAGTGATCTCCAGAACATTGTCACTAATTGATATATTTATCAAGATCATCTGACTTTGACATCAAGAAATCACAAAAAGGACGGGGAGAGGGGCTAACCTTCCTAAAATTCGTACGACGAAATTTCCCATATTAAAAAAGAAAAATAATAGGTCAGGTGAACAGATGTAGAATTTATTATGAAAACATCTGCAAATATAATACGCTTTTGCTTCACCTTTTATTATATTACGACCATTTTGGTTTGTGAAACAACTGTAGAACTGTATATTTAAACTAAGAAAATAATGCTGAAAATCTGCAACAAGTTTAATGTTTTGTTTGTGTGAATAAGGGTTGTTTCGGTCGAATTATAGCACAACAAAATAATATTCAAACAGTGTTAACCAAAATATTCTAAATAGTATTAAGAATTTATTTCCGGTCTTAATCAAAGATACATGCTTTTTGTAAAATTCAAACAAAGAACGTCGTATATTGACCCACTACAACACTAATCGAGATTAAAAACATTTAATCACAGAATTTTTTCAACACCATGACTGAAGGCTCATTTTCATTTCCTGGCTAGTCGCGTGGTCTTTTTTCGCTCTATCCTATATTATGTAGTTTTCATTCTTTAGTGTCGTTCAATGTATTCAAAAGGGAGTTTCGTTTGGTAGTTGGATATAGTCGCTGTATCTTTCAGTGTCATACTACCTGCCTCTTGTCTTCAATAATTTGTCATTGGTAAAACACTAGCGGTTAACATTGTAAAGGAATTTTGTGATCTGAAATAAGTTCAATTTCAATCAATTTTTTTAAGGGAACAAAATTCTACAAGTTTGTCATAACATTTTTCCCATAAATCCAGTCGTTTTTAATATAACTTCAAAAAAAATATAATTTATCAGTAAAATCTGATTGAATGTCTGGTACCATCTCAATTGCAGATTTCACAGCAGCTACACTAAGCTCTTTTGTCGAACGATCTTCATAATTAATCCCACTTTAGAACAATCTGATAGCATTAAACACGGTTGAGATATAGTTATTAAAAAACAGCATCAAAGTCTTCGTGTTTTTTTTGTGGGAAATATTTTCACGTTTTGAGCGGGTACTTAGAGTTGATATTAAGAGCTCAAACTTTCTGGGGATTCTTTTTTGGACAGTTCCAACTAGAGTTTGAGTAGGGAGCGAACATGAGTCCAAAAAAAACATCTTAATATATTGCTGATAGAGCTTTCCTCCTTCTGGTTTTCTCTACTCAAATTGTATCTTCAGATATGGTCTAATTCGACACAATGTGGAAGCTAATTTTGTAGGACCCGGGGCAAACCAGGAGGTGTTTCATTGTCCAATCTTTTTAAATTTTTTACGGTCTTCATTTTTCTCTCTCCAGCGCCCTCTTTGGTTTCAGTCAATGGTTGGTAAGTTACTTACAGTACTTCTAACTATGGGTTCCAGAACACACTGGAATAAAAGGAAATGAAATAGCAGATGAACTAGCAAAGAGGGGGTCTGAAACACCCTTCTGGGGGCCTGAACCTTTTTGCGGAATCAGCTCCAATGTAATATTGGAAGAAATAGGCGAAGCCGAGAGAAAGAGAAGATCTGAACATTGGAAAGATCTAGTAGGGCTTAGACAATCAAAGATTCTCCTGGGTGACTACAACCTACGGAGATCAAATGAATGCATAAGTCAAAGCAAGACTGCGCTAAGAGTTTTAACAGGGATCCTAACGGGACATTGTTGCCTGAATGGGCACCTGAAAAAGCTCAAAGTAGTGGAGGAAGAAGAATGCAGATACTGTGGCATGGAAGAAGAAACCTCCATCCACATACTTTCCAACTGCACAGCACTCCATAATCCTAGAGCACAGTACCTGGGAGATTACTGGATAGAAGAGGAACATTTACCTAAGTTGAAGCCTGCAGATATCCTAAAATTCCTCCGGGAAATAGGTCTAAAGGAGCTACTAGTTTCAGAGACTCTTCTCAGTAACTAAGTGGAAGTAAGGGGGCACAATAGATCTTTTAGGTCTCAGTGAATGTTACCCCAAATAAACATACATACATACATACAGTACTTCTAAGCGAACTGTTTAAATTTTCAATTGTAAATGCCTACTTAGCCAAACGTACCAAATGTCGAATTGTCAGAACTCTGCAGGATTTGAAAGCAGCCAGTCATGTTGTGTTTAAGGGTCCAAAAATTCCAACAACTCATAGGCCGATTGAAATTTAGATTATAAAATACAAACAACAACATTTTTATGTGTACTGTTAATTTTTATTGAAAATTTATTGTTATCTTTTTCCTAGACGGATGGTTGGGAATATTTTCTTTTATTGAATTTTTTTACCCAGACTTGTATTTCACATTTTATTTATGGTTGGTTTATATTAATATCAATGTTGAATTTACTAATATATTTTCTATTTTAAATTTATTTTGAATAAATTTAAACGTTATTGGGTGGTATGAATAAAAACGAAGTATATGCTAATACTACAAATTTGAAGATCTACTTCAAAGTATTTGCTCCATCATGAAGCATCTGGTCAGTTCCGGTAGAATCTGCTTAACGTTGAAGTATTTACTAAACTGCTGGTAGTATCTACTTTTTGCCCATAGTAATATGCTTCTACACGTGCAGCATCTTCCACTCTTTCTGCTCGTGGAGCTAGTCTTGACAATTTTATTAAATTTTCTGTTCCATCATTGTTGTTACAGAAAAATTGTCAAGACTACCCGAAATATCATTTGCTATTTTTCTTGTCAACTAAATTGTTAATAGTTATGAAGAATGTTCGTGATTGAGTAGAATGTCTTCAGATGAAGAAATGCCCCAGCAAGAAGAGTCCCAAAATGAAGAAATACAATTAGCATATACTTCGTTTTTATTCATACCACCCATTGTCTTTTATATATGCTTTGATTACATACTATTATCGACTTGAAATATCTAGGTTAAGCGTTTCAATTTGTAGTTTTACATAGTGGTTTCAATAATCGATTTTTTATATTTCACTTTATACTGATTGACATTCTGAATAAAAAATATTTTTTTATTGTTATACCTACTGTTTTATTTGTAAATTCTAGTTTTTCTAAAATGATGAAAACACATGAAATATCAATGGTTTGCAGGAAAAAAACTACTCTCAACCTTCTGCAAATTTAAAAAGCAGAAATCTTTCGAAATGTTTCACTAGGTCACAGTACAAATGAAAAAAAAAATCAACTGAAAACGAGGTGTGTCCTTTGTAAAAAAAGAACT
Organism: Galerucella nymphaeae; assembly: GCA_963978555.1. NCBI lineage: Eukaryota > Metazoa > Arthropoda > Insecta > Coleoptera > Chrysomelidae > Galerucella > Galerucella nymphaeae. The sequence continues at coordinate 2,352,072 of OZ021711.1, read as the reverse complement.
AAAAACAAAAAGAAAAAATTTCACACAGCGTCGAATCGAACCGCCAAACTTCAGTATACACTCCAGATAGAAAAGACTATAAAAGCGAATCTCAGCTGGTACACTGATGGCTCTAAAACAGACTCTGGAGTAGGAGCCGGAATATATGGGGTACAAGAGAAGATCACAATCTCTCTAAGCCTAGGGAAACACTACTGTCTTTCAGGCAGAGATAATGGCTGTGCATAAGAGTAGATGAGACAGGAGGTGGATAACCAAAGAATCGTCATCTACTCCGATAGCCAAGCAGCACCGATTCGCAAATATAAGATAACATCAAATCTGCTGTGGTAGTGTCGCAAGGCCCTCAACAGACTAGGTAGTCATGATAGAGTGACCCTAGCGTGGGTACCAGGTCACCAAGGAATAAAAGGCATGGATAAACAATCAGGCGCTGCGCTGGTGTGTGGTATGAAACCCCAGGACAAAGTCACGCTAAATTATTCCTTAAAAGCCAAAGACGGTCTACTATGTTAAAGTCGAGAAACGACGAGGATGATGGGAATGCTGACCGAACATTGTAAGCTGAGGAAACATATGCACACAATTGGCGTAGCAGAAGACAGCCTATGCAGGTTCTGCTAGAAAGATGACGAAACCGCTGAGCACATATTCTGTGAGTGCGAAGGCTTAGCAAGGGTTCGGTTTCACTTATTCGGAGAAGAAGGCAAAGAGCTACGCAAGGGAGGCGGTATCCATTCCAATAAAAAGAATAAAGCTAGATATCGAGCTCTACATATAGAGAGAACCACAATAAATAGATCTGTAAAGGTCGTAGTGGGATAGGACAAAGAGCCACTCCAATTCTAATCTAATCTAACATGATTAAAGGACTTTAAACAAAAAAAGTCTTAATACAATTTTCAATTACTTAATTAAATATTTGTTACGCAAGTGCCCCAGTGAAATTCCCGTATGAGACGACTATGACTCCTCCGCTCACTAGTCGAGAACCATCGAGAAAATTACCTACCCCGCGCCCTCCCACTTGTCGAGAGATTTCTGGTCTATCCAGCGTCTTCAGATCTTCGGGACGAGAGATTTCTAGAAATCTACCCCGCGCGCGATATAAATAGACGAGCATCGCTGCATATAATTAATAGTCGTCATATAGTCATAAAGATAGACAGTTTATTCTGAAAGAAAGCAATCGCGTATCTATAAAGTGTTTATCAAGTAGTGACTCTCATATAAATTGTAGTTAGTGTGTTTAGTGTATGATATAAATTATGAAATAAGGATAGTAGTGCATATAAATCTGTAAATATCAATTGAGTAATTGTAAATATAAATTGAAAATAAACAGGCAAGGATACCTACCAGCAACTGAGAGCCAGAATTTCGTTGCTTACGATTGTTGACATACGTGCAGCTGCTAGGTAAATGAAGAAATTGCAGAAACTAGGTACAATACATAGTAGAATGATAGACTTGTACTCAGGTTTGCGTTTAATAAACCCTTTAAAATACAAATAAAACAGAACACAGAGTCAGACGATGCAAATGCAATACGCATATATACAGATGGCTCAAAAATGAAAGAAGGATCAGGATGTGGAATTTACTCCAGAGCAGTAAGCCTAAGGATTAAGTGGAGAATGAGAAACAATACCAGCGTGGTTCAAACAGAACTGGCTTGTATCTCAATTGCCACAAAAGAACTAACCAGAAAAGGAATTTCTCGTAAAAACGTTACAATCTGCACTGATAGTAGACATGCCCTATTAGCCTTGAACAGACAACGGGGCAAGTACTAGAGTGTCACCAATATTTAGCTGACGCCTCGGCAGATAACAATATTATCCTGAGGTGGGTTAAAGGGCACGACAGGAGTAAAAGTAATCGCATTGCCAATTATTTCATCAGGGAAGCAGCAGGACTAAAAATTTTAGGACCTAGTGACATCTACGGCCTAACGACTTCGACAATTGCAAAACTAGCCAACCGTTACACTCATACTTGATGGAAGATGATCTAGGAGGACAACTTCTCGGAAAGATGTACAATGGGTCACATGTGGCCTAAGTGCTGTGAGACTACACTTATCCTCCCTACTCTACAGGTACAGATAGACTCTGAGAAAATCATATGGTTTTTAATTTGAAAACATCGATAAATTTTATTATTTATATAGGGTTGTAGAAAAAATATTACATAAAACATATGCATAAGGTATCTTTTTTAACACATGGAATTCATTAATGGCTTACATCCATTCCACCTTAGGCACTTGTTGCATAAATTACTATTCTCGATCCATATGCATGACTAGAATATCTGGCCTATTCAAGAAACATTACGACCTAAATATTCTTGTTGGCTACATAGCATCCCTGATTTGTGGATCGTTCCGATTGACGATTTAATCTATTGTATTAACAGGTGTTTGCAACAATACTGAATGCACTATTTTAATAAATCTAAGTGGATTGGCAGCCGCTCTTAACGTTACTAAATAAATGCTGGAATCTTCAGCTTCTACAATAAATCTCAAATATACTTTCTTATGGTTCTGAGTAATACTTGAAGATAAAATTTGATTAATACTTTTTCCAGGAGTGTTCAAAACATTAGATTCGACAATAAACGTAAGCGCTGCTTTTTTAACTTCTGGAGTCAAGTCTGTATGATTTGCTACAAATTTTCCTATACAAGCACACCATTTTTCAGGAACTCCAGCTTCCGAACAAGATCTATTCTCAGGCATTTGAGAAAATAAGCTACTACAATTTATACAAGCCTTACTGCCAGTCATTGTATAGTTATCTACTGATGAAGCAAGTACATCTTGTAAAGTTAAATATAAATCATAAGTGCTAGTGAGCTTCTTGGAGTTGTCTTTAAAATGCTGATATTTAGTTGGGTGATCCTGTTGGAACCATTTTGGGATTGATATGAAGTTCATAGGGAGTCTTTCTTCATACCATCCTTGAATAGTTTTCCGTATTTCTCCGAATCTTATACCATGGTCGGCTAACAGAACAACCATGCTGTGGTCTAGAATTCCATCAGTTTTAAGCTCCTCGAAAAATGTTTTAAGCGTTTGATCCATTCTAGAAGGCGAGTTGATGAAATTGTGGCTGAAGGTGTTCATCCAAAAAATTCCAAAGCTAGGCTTGTTTTTGAATGTTGATGCAAAATCCTTCGCAATATTTAAGACCCTTTCTCCTAAAATAGAAAAGTAACATAAGGATTCAAAAATTATGACTAGATATCTCTGTTGGAAACAGTTTTTAAAAAGGCAGTTTTTCGAAAAAAGATTCAAAACAATTATAACACTACCAATATATTGAGTACCGAGTGTTAAAAACGTTTCTTCAGTCGCGATTGTCTTAAGAAACTTTAAGGAATCTGATAAAGAAAATAATATTACAGATAATGACAGCACGAATCATTTTTTATGGCAATACTGAGGGAAGGTGAGAAGATCAAAAGGTGAATCTCACCTGTCCCACATGTAATTTACCAGGTGCTTTACCAAATGAGTTGTGATAAATTGGAAATAATTTGGTTTGTGGTGTGATTCAGAATCAGGTAATCACAAAAGCGCCACAGAGCCCTTTTGTCGCTAGAAATGCAGGCTAGACAACAAACGAAAATATGTAAAAACCTTTTTCTACTCTAACACTGGTGAATTCCATTACCTACTATTTGGTTACCAAGTAAACGGATTATTACGGATACTGAAACGTAATGACTAGCACGTAATAAAAAAATTACGCTTCAGTTCTAGAAAAACAACAATTTATCACCAAAGCCTAGTCAGTCAATGGTTTCGAGTAACCATGGAAACGAGTTAGTATATATAATAATAATAATACTTTTTCTACTCCTGTTTTATAATATACTTATTAAAAGACCAAAATCTGTATCATAATGAAATTCATTATGATACAGATTTTCATTATGATACAGATTTTTAAGCCAATAGGAATGCGACATTCGCACAATATTTAATATAGCCATGGATACCAGGTTGACATTTCAGAAATTAATTATATTAGGTCAGTTCTCTGCAATAAAAGTGTAGCACAGCTATACGATTTTATTTATTTTAATTATGTTTCAATGCTTTTTGCAGTATACAAATGCAATTTTATACATAGATAGTCCCAAATTTAGCAATTTTACACGCATTTTTTCACAGATAGACCTGAATTTTTCAAAATTATATAGCTCAGTGCTACACTTTTATTGCAGGCGAACAGGTCTAAGTGACACTTAATTTGACAGCTGCCAAATAATTTTGATTTTCAAAAGTAACTATATTTAAAATTAATTAAACTAAACAATTATTAATTGAATAATTCTTATTAAGCGGAGTAGAAAAATTATTGTATGAAACTTTCATGTAATGGCCATTAATACACTCGCATATTATATACGAAACTCGCCTGCGGCTCGTTTCGTATCCTACAACATGCTCGTGTCTTAATGGCTATCATTACATGATCGTTGCATAAAATACTATTATTCATCCTTTTTGATCATAGTACATGATATAGGACAGGTCAAAGGTTGTTATGACGTTTAATAATAAATAAGACTCGCTGTCACATAGCTGTTAGTGTGAATGTACATTTGATTTAAAGACAAATAATTGAAATTCGTAGAAAAAGTATTATAGTACACAACTAGAGTTGTAGCTTATTATATGCTTATAAAATTACCAACTTTTCTATTCGCATGTAATAAGCAACTTACAACTCTTGTTATGTAATTGTTTATTAACAGCACTGGTTGTCAGGACGGTAGATTGTGTCCAAGGTTTCTAAGTCCAACATGTCGCTAAGTGATTTACTTACCGTTCAGACGTTGGTATATCAGAGATAAGTAAATTATGATTATTATAGGTTTGTTCCAACAACTACTTTCTGATTAGTACGTGAACGTTCGTGAACTCATTCATGTATTGAATCAAACGTTCGAGAACCTGTACGTAAATTAATCCATGAACATCATACTCTACGCATTGTTGGAACGATTCTTATAAGTTGACGTTTTACTTATGTATGATTTATGTTTATTTACCATTATCTAACGTCAAGACATGACAGTTTGGACGAACAGTTCTACATTCAAATCTCTGATGAAAATGATCGTCCGCCGACACGTTCATGAACGTGTCCAGTTTTTGTTGGAACGCATTTTTATTAGTCCGTGGAATTGTCAAATCTTGTTGGAACAGAAATTTTGTTATGCGCATGATCGTGACGTTCATGTACGCATCATTTGGCTTTGTTGGAACAAACCTTATATTATATCATTGTCAAGTTGGCAACTGCCCACTTTATACCAAAATATATTTTAAATTTATTGAGAAATATAAATGTCACTTTTGACTTTTCGTTCATTTCGAAATCATTCTATAGTATATTATTAAACGAGCAATTTATGATAGCCATAATTCACGATGGGTGACGTTTGCGTCACGAGCCGCAGGCGAGGGGCGCAAGTCATCCGAGTGAATTATGGCCATAAATTGCGAGTAGAATACTATACTTTGTCCACGACACTTAATTTCTCTATGAAATAAAAGTCAGTAACGATTTGGCATATTACTAACCTCAAAATGTTGTGGCAACTACATCAAATAATTTGACACACCTATATAGAGATGGGCTATACTGTAGAAAGTATCAAAACAACGTTCCGTTATAGTTATAAATATATTGTTTTAAAATACTCAAAATTAGAAGATATCGTTATGAAAAGTATCAATACAAAAAATTACAATATTTTATCGATACGATATACCTATGTCAGAAACAAATTCCTGAACAAAATACACAGATTTAATACTTAGTTTATTTCATTATTGTACCCCCATCTCTAGTCGTGAATTATGAACCATAATACACTACAGTGTACTATGAACCATAATTCACGACAGTTGATCTATGGGTACCATATACTTTTTGTTAGGAGGTGAAATTTTGACTTATTATTAGGTGGTCGTGGACAAATTATTTTATTTGAAATTTATTTCAATATGATATCGCGCAAAAAATGGTATAAGCATCTTATGGTGATCAAGTATGGCCTCCCTCAAAAGTAACAATAGTATTGTTATTGATGTACAAAACTAGCTCAGCCTAGCCTAATCAAGAATTTCATTAAACTTTTTCTATAACAAATATCTGTACAATATTTTTCTACAAAGGTCAAAAAATGACAAGGTACGCGCAACAATATGCGAAGTGACCTTTTTTTTCATTCTCCTTCGTTACCATGACCGTACCGACCATACCGTGCGCGAAGTAGTGTGAGAAATACTTACTTCGCACACTGCATGTAGACCTATGTGGGATTTTTATATTTCAACCCATATGTTCCTCAATCAAGCAAACATGAAAGAAATTATTTATCTGTCCACGACCACATAATAATAAGTCAATATTTTACCTCCTAACAAAAGGTATATGGTACCCATATATCTACTGTTCATAATACACTGGAGTGTATTAGTGTTCATAATACACTGGCGAGTGTATTAGGGTTCATAATTCACGACTAGAGATGGGGGTACGAAATAGGTATATCGTATCGATAAAATATTGTAATTTTTAGTATTGGTACTTTTCATAACAATATTTTCTAATATTAAGTATCTTAAAACAATATATTTATAACGGTACGTTGTATTGATACTTTACACAGTATCGCCCATCTCTATATATGTCAAATTATTTTATGTAGCTACCACAACAGTTTGAGGTTAGTAAGGCGTCAAATCGTTATTTAATAAAGAAATTAAGTGTCGTGGACAAAGTATAGTATTCTACTCTCAATTTATGGCCAATATTCAATCGGGTAAATTGCGCCCCTCGCCTGTGTTTGCATCTCATGCGCGAAATAATTTGGTGATCTCGACTATTTTCTCAGTTCTCGATCACCAAAGTAGCTTTTCGCGACTAGATACAAAAATAACTATTAACACAATTGTAAGAATATCACGTCAATGAGATAACCTGTTACCAGTTAACCTATTCAATAATTTTATTTACCTACGACCCCCCCTGTAATCAGTCAATAACACACAGTCGGCGCTAATGTAATGACGTCTAGTACGCACGGTGAAAAAAACGCACAGCTGTAAAGTAAATTGCACGGCTTCCCTAGCAACTGTCAATAGACGTCGCCATTTTATTCAAAAATATGACATACGCCATAAAACATCAAACTTAAGTAGGCTGCAATAGCGATTTTCGTAAGAACTGTCAAGAAACTTTCAAAACACTTTTTTATTATCCTTATAACTTATAACTGGTTTGTGTATTTTGTGGAAAGTTTTATTCAATTGAAAAATCTTGAGTGAAAGTGAGATGGATTTAATATTATCATGGAAATCGCAGAAATAGCCAAATATTGTTGATGTTGTTCATTATTAGTATATCAGTAGTAGTATATCAGTATAAATACAAGTAGAAGTAGGTCATAGGTAAATTATAGTACGCAACTCGTGCTGTTAAGCATTTTACGCACTCGCTGCTACGCGGCATCGTGCGTAACTTTTCCATTTGTGCGTAAAATGCTTCTTACCACACACTTTACGTAATATACTATTAACTTCTTCAACTACAGACTTACCTGACTTCTTAACAAAACATATATTATATAAACTTATAAGAATTTTATTAAACTTTAAACTTAATATGAAAATTGGGAAATAGTGTTTAAATCTCATCATTGTAGAGAACACTCTGGTGAAAACACACGCCTGCGGCACGGGACGCAAGTCACCCGAGTGAATATTGGCTATCATAAATTGCGAGTAGAATACTATACTTTGTCCACGACCTTTAATTTCTTTATTCAATAGAAGTCAGTAGCGATTTGGTATCACTAGCCTCAAAATGTTGTTGGTAGCTACATAAATTAATTTGACATAAATAGAGATGGGCGATACAGTGTAAAGTCTCAATGCAACGTATATACCGTTGTTTTAAAATACTTAATATTAAAAAATATCGTTATGAAAAGTATGAATACTAAAAATTACAATATTTAATCGATACGATATATTTCAGAAACAAATTTCCTGAACAAAATACACATATTTAATAGTTCATTTCATATTGTACCCCCATCTCTAGTATACCTTTTGTAAGGAGGTAAAATTATTGACTTATTATTAGGTGGTCGTGGAAAAAAAAATAATTCACAAACGCACCACGAGAAAGCTTTATACCTTCGTTTGACCATTGATTAAGAAATAGCGAAGATACGCAACGGCTATGTTAAAATGCGTGAATATGTCTATCGCGCAATGTTGTCTCACTCATCTTCCTTCTCGCACCGCACCGTCCACAAACTAGCCGGCTGTACTAATGCGCCAGGCTGACGGGAGAAGCATCAACTACAATTTTGAAAACGCTTCAGTCGCTTTGAGAGTTATTTATTTCTACTTCGTGCCAGTGTAGTCCTGATTTCAATTTTTTTTGGGAGTACAGAGCGTTTGTTATAACGTGTTTTATTTCACGTACATATTATTGAATAATTTTTCGTTAGATTTCCTTTGTTAGCCACAGTAGACAATGAGTACGTCACATCACCAATGTGTTTATTTGGATTGTTCAAACAACGACAGGTTGAACAAAGACATTAGCTATTTTAGATTCCCTGTGAAAGACATTCAGCGTATGAAACAGTGGCAGAAAAACTGCGGTAATATTACAGTTGCTCTCATGGACGCAAGTGAACTTAAATTTAGGGCGATTTGTGAAAAACATTTTAGGCCCAGTGATATTATTGTTAATAATAAACGTAAGCTACTACAGAGAAATTCCGTGCCTATACAATATAATGTTGCTGAACGTAAGTACCTACCTACCTATTTTTTTTTCAAATGCAGATACTAGAATTAAAGATCAAACGATTCCGTAATAGTTGAAGTGCCAAGAATTATTTCGTTTTAAAATTTTGAATTCGAATTTGTTTGAGACACCAATAAGGTGTAACTGGAAATTTTGAGAGCGAAAGCAAGATGTTTATTGTTTAAAATCACAATATTTTTAACGTATCAAGATATCAAAGTTTTAGTTTGTTTTTTCAAACGGATTGAAATCGCGTATCCACTAGCGTGTTGAAAAATGATATTGAAATAAGCTCTGCAACTACAATTTCAATAATTACTTACTGCTTATAAATTGTTTATAAAGAAACGGGACAATCCCGATCGACAACTCAGAAAAGTATTGCAATAAATTATATTCCAGAACTCACCATTACTGCGGTTGACAACAACTTATCTCTTCCATTATATACCGAAACACAAAGTATTGCGGGTAATTCTCGAACATATTCCAGAAAACGCAAATTGGAATCGAATTTTTCCGAAGAGCTGCGACCGACAAAACAAAATTCTCTAAAAGGTATGTATGTTGTACCAATGGTACTTGAATATTAAAATAAGGATATTACAACACACTGAATTTGTTCAATAAAAATGTTCAGTTTCTACGTTTTTTTTGCGAAGGTATTCGAAGTATAGCATTTTTTTTTGTAGGCACGGAAGTACGTCGTTTAAGCAATTCATCAAATGGATCAAACATTAGCGATCGTATTTTATTTATGCCCTCTGTAAACAAAGGGTTATTGAAGCAGAAAATTTCTTCGATGACGACTAAAATTATGCACCTCAGACGAAAAATCAAGTCCGGCCGATCTAAATGTTCCAGATTAAAAAGGAAAGTTTCAAGCTTCTCAGCGCAGACATTAATACTTAATATGCTAAAATTCAAAAGTACAGCATTGAAAACATTTGTGAACATGCAGCTGTTCCATGGTAAAAGACAAAAATGGAGCCTAGCGGAAAAGAATTTAGCCCTGTCGCTGCATTACAAATCACCAGCTTCCTATAAGTTTATGTTGCAGAACTTAAAATTTGTTCTTCCTTCGTTGAGAACCGTACAAAGTTGGTCAAAGGTGTGTAACCTAAAAACTGGGGTAAAAACAACCTTAACAAATAAACTGACATTGAAAGCGAAGACAATGATGCCAGATGAAAAATTATGCGTTGTTCTTTTCGATGAAATGTCATTAAGGAAAATGTTGGAATTCAACCAATCCCAAGATATAATTGAGGGATATCAAGACTTAGGAACTGTTGGTAGAGAATCCAAATTGGCAAATACCGCTTTGGTCTTCCAGATTCGAGGTTTACTTTTCAATTGGCGAATTCCATTCGGTTACTTCATCTCTTCTGGGCCAGTGAAAAGTGATGCATTGAAAAATATAATTATAGAAGTGATCACTACTTTGAAGGAATTGACTTTTTGTCCTCGAGCCCTAGTGAGCGATCAAGGCTCGAATAATAGAAAAGCTGTTAGCCTACTGGGTGCTTCAAAAGAGAATCCATGCATAGACATTGCCGGTGACAACATTGTTACCATCTTCGATGTTCCCCACTTGTTGAAGAGTCTTCGAAATAATTTTATGAATTGGAAACTACAATTTTTTGTTGATCAGAAACCCATATCTTGGCAAGATTTACAGCAAACTTATGACATTGATCAAAAAAGTATGACCACAAGGGCGATGCCTAAAATTACAAATGTTCATATTGCACCCAATACTTTCCAAAAGATGCGGGTAAAATATGCAGCACAAGTTTTTTCTCACACTGTGGCTGCAGCAATCAAGACGGTGTCTGTAAATCAACAGTTAAACAGTTCGACAGCTTACAACACAGCCGAATTTGTTGAAAATATAAATAAAATATTCGATGCTCTCAACAGTCGGGATCTACACGATCCTAATCCTCATAGGCGCCCCTTATCTGTCTTTAATAAAAAAACCGTAGAAATACTAGAGCATGGTTTGAATTATTTTAAAAATATAGAAATTTATGAGGGCAACAAAAAACGTAATAATATTTACTGTCTCGAAGGTTTCGAATGGAGTATCAAAGCCATTTTGCTCTTATGGACTGAGCTCCAAAAAATTGGGATTAAGTACCTACTAACATCCTTCTTAAATCAAGACCCTCTGGAAAATTTCTTTTCGATAGTAAGGAATATTTCTTAATCAATGGTTTGACTGACAAATACACTGTCAGTTTTTGAATATATTATAATATTAGATTAGTTTAGAATGGGACAAATATATGTTATGGTTGAGCGCGAATTTTAAGCTGATGGCATTTTTATTCAAATAATTTCATCTTGATAGGTAATTTCGTGCAGAAAATATGTTAAAGACAATCTCCTGCGTATACAAAATTATGTTGCACAAATTTTTGTTGAGCTACTCTTCCTAAATTCTCAATATATTTGAATTTGTCCATTATTGACATAGGTTAATAATAAAAAATTATTAACCACTGATAAAGAAATTCAACTTCTCAGTTGGCTAAAAGGAGCAATAATTGTCCACTTTATAGCTAGTAGTGGAAAAACCTATTTATACCGCTTAAGCTTACCTTGTGATTCAGGCCCTGCGCAGAATGGCATTGTGTCCACAAGTAAAGTACTTATCCATCCTGCGGATTCCATGTAAGGCTTGAAATAGTAATCGGTTGGAGGTTCCTTGAACCCCTTTTTTAAATAATTGTATGTAGAAATATCAGCCCAATCTTCAGCATATGCCGTAGCGTATCCTGCATCTCTAAAGTCATACCATATCATAGGACATTTATCCAACATTCCAACTAATTTTGGTTGACAAATATTATTGGATTGCTTCAGGTTTAAGCCTAAAATGAACATTGGTTGATATGGTGTGAAGCTAGCAAGAGTATTTTTTATTGGAAATACTAACCCGTTAGCAGTGCATTGAAATTAGGGAAAGTATTATCGTCTATTTTGTTATATGCCACAAATTCTGTGAAATTATTTTCAAGAATGAAATTTCTAGTGAGTGGCATAGTTCTTTCAAAATTTAGTCGCGCCACACTATCTATAACAACGAACAATACGCTCAATGGTTTTTTCTTTGGTACTTGCTGAGTACTAATTTTGTTTATTTTATTTTGTACTTCTTCCGTAACAACGATGGTTGTGTGCACGTTGTCGTATATTTTGTCAGCTTCCAGGTAACATTTTACCCAAACGGTATCATTTTCAAGCCTTACTGTCGAATTGAATGGTTCACAATCCGATATCCTGAAAAAATCATCATTTTAAATTAAAATAGAGTGAAATAGAATCCCCAGCTCTAACTATTTAAATCTCAAGTATTGAAACAAGTATTTGCATTTTCTGAAAACTCAGTTTGGCTAATAAGTAGGTTTTAAGATTAGCAATTTATAATTGATAAACTACATCATATCACATGTGTTATTCCATTTTTATTCTATTTTAATATCCAACTGCATCAACCACTTTGGGTTATTAGCAGTGGGACAATACAAGTAACAAGGTTTTAGTTTACAATAAACTACAAACAGTTATGTGGTAGGTAGCTTAAATTCGAGAACAAAGATTAGTTTGATTGAGGAACCCTAATATGTTTTCTATTTTGTAATTTTCATTTAGTATGTTTTCTAACGGTCCTTTAATACCGTGAAATTCTCGTTGTAATTTAAATTTAGGAAACCGCACTAATATATATGTGATACACTTATTTGCACATTACATATGTCACATATGGGTGGAATGTCTTTGTAGAGTAAATGTTGGTGAGTGAGTCGTGTGTGTGACCTATTCTAAGCCGTGTGAGAATCGTCTCTGCTCTTCTAGTTCTCGGAGGGTTAGTCCATAGTGAAGTGGATTCCTTGATTTCTCTCAGTGCTGGAGAATGTGTCCAAAGCTCTTTCCAGTGGTCACCGATTTTTTTTCTGAAGGTTGTTTTCAAATCTGTGCTAAGAATTGAGGATTCTGCGAGTGGTAAGGAGTTGTTAGTGGCTGTCTGCTTAGCGTCTGCATCGAAACGTTCATTTCCATCGATTCTGATATGTGAAGGAGCGTGTTCACTTGGAAAAAAGCAATCAACTTCCCACTTGCCAAACAAAAGGTAGAAATATTAACCTGAAGTTTTTCGAGGAAGTTTTTGGAACTGTTCTGCCACTTTCGACAAAAATTTAGCATCAGAAATCCGGTCACTCTATAAAATTTGTTGGATCGATCTGTGAAAATAGCAAGAAATACTGCAAAGAGAAGTACTTACAATGAAAATTGGAACAAGTTAAAAAAAGGCTTGAAGAGAAGATGTTGACAGATCTCTTCGGACCTTCAAACTTCAAATTTGGTACATTGTATAACCATGCTGTGATATATTGTTCACCCACGAAAAACGTTTTTTATTGTTAATACAAGCGCTCACCATGATAGGTGCACCGAGAAATCTAATAATAAACTGAAATGTATTTAAAAAAAAAATATGTCCCTTTTTGGATTGTTTTTATATGAAAATTTTTTGAAAAAAATATTGAATTTTGAAACATATGTTTAACATGAAGACCATGTCCGAACGTTTCTGTTATAGCCCGGGAGCAGTCAATGATGCCGTGTGTAATAATAGGTCCAAGGATGAAATTAGTATATTACATAACAAAAGTTATAAGTTGCTTATTACATGCATATAGAAAAGTTGCTCACGAGACGCGTAGCGGCGAGTGTGGTAATTTTATGACCATTTAATAAGGTTACAACTCTAATTGGGTACTATACTTTTTCTACGCATTTTAATTAATTGTCTTTATAACAAACGTAGATCCACACTAACAGCTATGTGACAGCGAGTCTTATTTATTATTAAACGTCAAAACAACCTCTACTAACTCGTTTCCATGGTTACTCCAAACCATTGACTGACAAGGCTTGGGTGATAAGTTGATGTTTTTCTAAAACTGAAGGTTAGATACCTATGTGGTTCATTCAATAGCCCTTTTGGTGTGCGTCATCGTTTGTGACGAATAACTGGGTTTTCGGTATGTCGTTTATTTGATTTGCTATTTTGACATGTATCTAACCTTAAATTTGATAAATATAATCATCAGGATCGCATTCAGCAAAATTCGACAAGGCTATGAAATTAATAATCACCTGCTCCTTTATCTAACTGGAAATACTTAAGAACTTTCAAAATGCTGATGTTTTCCCGTGTATCTAGCCATATTTTTGTATTATTCAGTTAATATAACGATAAGATTTATATTCAATTTTCATAAATAATGATTGACCGTAAACAACAAAGTACAGACCTGACAAGAACTGTCAGTGTGACAGTAGAAAAAGATGTAAGTCACATTGCCAATACGAAAGGTATATTTGCATCCTATTTTAAACAAAGAAATTACTCACGATTGATAGGTCGCGCTTGCGCTTAATCTTGAGATCAACCAAGTAAGTCGATAATTAGGGTTGACGTTTGGAATACATATGAACGGTTCATTAATGTGATATTTTGATTAGGCTTAATGACAGTACTGCTCTTTCTTCCATTTCTTTCGACGTAATCTATTAGAAAGACATTAACAATCGATGACGCACACCAAAAAGGCTATTGAATGAACCATATCAAAATAGCAAATGAAATAAACGACATACCGAAAACCCGATTATACGTCACAAACGATGACGCACACCAAAAAGGCTATTGAATAACGTCGATTTTTTGACTTTTAAAATTTATATCTTTTTAAATAAGCACTATACGGAGAAATAACAAGAGGCCTTCTCTTTCTAAATTAGTCCATCTTAAAAAAAATAGTCCGAACCAAAAACACCATTTGTTCATAACTTGTTTAAGCAATTGCGATTTAAACAAAAGGAAGAAGTAGAATAAGGCTCAAAGAATGAGTGGGATCTTTCAATTTTGAAAAATGGTCAATAGTTCAAAAGTTAATAACATCGAAAGTTAGTGAAAAACGTTGACTTTTTGACTTTCAAAATTTATATCTTTAAATAAGCACTATACAGAAAAATTACATTCTAAATTAGGCCATATTTAAAAAAATAGTCAAAACCAAAAAATAATTTGTTCATAACAAGCAATCGTGATTTAAACAAAACGTATCTGTTTTTCCGAAAAACGCCGGACATATTCGTAATCAGCGGCTCCAAATATATAGGGATCACTTTTTTGTCCTGGACCTATTGATTCAAGGATAGTGTAGCTCTGGAAAACATTTGGGATAATTTTGAATTTTATTGAAGATGGCCTAATCAAAAAAATTTTCAAAGCTGCCCCTACTCGCCAACCTCACTCCCCGCCTTCGCGTTATCGAGCTGCAGCAGCCATTTTCCATATTTCTGCAACTAAAATAGCTAAAAATATTGGCCTGAAAGCATATTTTGTTGCTAGTTTGTTGCTTCGAGATGGTCTGATCCAAAAATTTTCAGAACAGCCCCTACTCGCTAAACTCACTCCTCGTCTTGAGAGGTGAGTTTGGCGAGTAGGGGCTGCATTCAAAATTTTTTGAACAGGCCATCTTCAAGCAACAAAATATGCCGTCAGTCCTGTATTTTTAACTATTTATGTTGCCGAAATATGGAAAATGGCTGCCGCAGCTCAATAACGCGTTTAGCGAGTAGGGGCTGCTTTGAAAAATTTTGTATCAGGCCATCTCGAAGCAACAAATTAGCAACAAAATATGCCGTCAGGCCTATATTTTGATCTATTTTAGTTGCGGAAAATGGCTACCGTAGCTCGATAACGCGAAGGCGAGGGATGAGTTTAGCGAGTAGGGGCTGTTCTAAAAATTTTTGGATCAGACCATCTCGAGGCAACAAATTAGCAACAAAATATGCCGTCAGTCCTGTATTTCTAGCTATATCGGTTGCCGAAATATCCAGAGGGGCTGCCGCAGCTTAATATTACGCTACGGGGCAACTCGTTTTCTCGGTAACGGCATTAGCAACAAAATTACTTTTTGCGCAACAAACTAGCAACAAAAAAGCAACAAATTATTGGCACAGTCCGGATCGTGCCATATGAAAAGGATGCCGCAGCTCAATATACGTTTTATTCTACACCACAGCTGAATACGATTTTTTAATGGAACAGCATAAACTAATGATTTTAAGTAGTTCCATACATAAATGTCGCATGGCATGAAATCGGGCGATCTTGCAGTCGTAGTATCAAAATATTGATGGGCTACTTGAATAAAATGAGCGTGCATGAACCATAGGTTTTTCATTCCCGCACACTTTGTTCCAGACCAATCGTATTGAAAATCTGTACTAAGCACATGTTAGGAAGGAATCAAAGAGTGGTAAATTGTTAGTGCGGTAGCTTGTAGTTCAGAAAGAAAAAGATAAGTGGAAATTTGAATAGTCAGATAACTACGATTTTAAAATTTTATAATTCAATAGATAACGTTTAAAATTGGACCCGTGAATGGAGTACGGTTTATATTGAGTTGGGAAGGTTTTGTTTTATTCATTATGAAGATAATGGTAAGAAAAGAATCTTCGATCATCCTAATACGATTGAATCGATCATACCGAGGAAAATTTTCCCCTCTAGCTTCTGAAAACCTTGTGACATGATGTAGACCGTAAAAATGCATACCGAACATTGAACATCATTTGAAAAAGTATTTTGCATTAGTGATGTACATAATTGTTCAAAATGCCTTGATTGAGCTGTCCCAAAACAAGTAATTTGAAAGCTATTTATTACTTGAAACCAACATCCGGAAAATCTGTAGTTCCATTTCGCATCACATAACTATAGCAGCAATCAACAATGTTTTGTTGTGCATAATACTTATTGAGGTTCTCCTGTTTAATATGTAAGTAAGCAGTATTATTTTCCACACTTGTGTAAGTTAGTAAATCCAAATCAGTACAATTTACGTATGGTAAAGATGTATAAATGGGATTCGTTTCTTCGGAGAAAGCGGGAAAACTTGGCAGTCTGCATTTTTCGTTGTTGATTATGAAATCTGGAAAAGAAAATTTGTGGGAGATTATTCAATTTAATTAAATCATAAACTCAATCAGGAGACATGAACAAAAGTACCTATTTAATTCGGTTCTCTCACGTCACATGAAAAATGCGATTTATTGATTCATGTTTATTGCTTTTGCTTCATTTTTGTCTGTGGTCGCTAAAGTTAATTGACGTATGATGAGAGAGCTTAGAACCTTTTTTATGAACATTTCAATGGTGAGCGGGACTTGGGATTCTTATTATATGAATTGTCTATATTATATATTATTAGTGGATACAACAAGATAGCTCTCTAGTCCATTTTACAAATGAAGTGATCCACTTTTCAAACCAACAATATCAGTATGAGTGGAAAGAAAGATGTGGCCACCTAGATCTCCTGACCTTAGTGTGCTAAATTTTATCTATGGAGTCGATATACCTACTAGTGGAGAAACGGAGCAGGATACATAAGGAAGGCAGGGAACAGAAGAGGAAAATTCAGGAAGGAATACGAGACAAATGGAGACGAAGGTGGGAAGAACAGAATAATATTCAGTACCTACATGAGATGATTGGGAAAAGGGAGAATGAGCAGTGCCGGTACTGCCAGGAGCAGGATCACGTTGAACACACGCTCCTCCAGCAGGAGATGGACAACGGAGAGGAAAATGATGGAGATGGAGCTGGGAAAACTACCCAGCTGTAATAACTTGAAGCCAAAGACAACTGATATTGCATAAATGGCTTCGTTCCATCCATCATGAACTGGAAAGAAGAGGAAGAAGAAAGGTTGAGCCAAGAAGGGAGATGGAACAGAAAAGAAGGACCCCCGACTCTGACGATTTGCCCTTGCAGGCGGTAACATAGCCCAGGGAGCGAGAAGTGGAGACCGTGGTGGTTATTGTGCGGTCATCCGTAATTCGGGGGCAGCCTTTGGAGGAGGATAAAATTGAGGTGTAATTTCTTCGCAATAAGTACAGTTTGTGCCATTCATATAATAATTGGATTGTTCGAATATTTGAATCACTTTCAAACGTCTGTCCGTAGGTTGAATGATAGGAACAAAAAATTCTAGGCTTGGTTTCATACGAAGCTTTGAATACAGCAATGTATTCCAACAATCTTTCGTTTTCTTTTCTTTTTTTGAGAATCAAACCACAATGTTTTTCGGTAGCGTTCCAGCTACCGTTGTCAAGATGAACTAAATTTTAAATCAAAAGGGGTTCAATAAAACTCGAAGTCCAAACCACAATCTTTTAATATTGTCCAAAAAGAGGACAAATAAGTTGTACTAGTTTCGGTAAATGATTACCATCATCAGGCTACAAAAAGAAAGATAAAAGGTACACTTAGAAGCAAAGATCCTTTGGAAACATGTCAAATCTCATACAGAATAACTATCAATTAATGTAATACAATATTCATAGTCAAGAATTCAAATTGAGAATATAAGATTATCAAAAATTACATTTTTTCTCCCTGTCTAACACAACGAAAAAAAAATGGCAACTAGACAATCAATAATATTTTGGAGCTTAAGACTGCAAAACCATTGTTAATAAAACGCGTTTGTTGTTACTTTTTTGTGTATGATTATTCTTGTTTTCAAAATATGCATACTCAGTTTTGTGATTTTGTGTATTGAATTGTGTATCGATTAACAACTACTCAAATGATAAATCATAAGAATACCTGAAATAAAAACCAAAAAAAAACATGATTGTGGTTTGATTTCCAAAAAAATAAGAGAAAAAAGAATAAATAATATGCCACAAGGAGCATAAAAAAAAATAGAAAGAAATCTTTTGGTTAAAACATACGCGTATATTTTTCCTTTCCCTTCTCGAGAAAATATGGAATAATTTGAATTCCACATGGAGTTTGTAGCCCCACCAACTGCACAGCGCATGCTTTAACCGATTCTATGATACATCGCTGTATACAATGTCCGCCATAAAGTTGGAACCATATGGGAATTTTTTTTATTATTGTAGTTAAATAGCAAAATTGGATGGCAATCACTTCTGCTTCTGAAATAACTTAAAATGCGCCAAGTCAAAGTTTACAGGTAAGATCTGTCAATTGTCAAGTTCGTAATTTTGAAAAAAATGTCCTAAAAATGGGTCAATTTATTGAAATTTCGGAAAATGTTACTTGGAAATTATGATTCTAATCACATTTTATGCTTATGTGCCGATTTTGAGAGAAAAATTTTGATGATCAATAAATTTACAAATCACAGTATACCCCCTCTAGCAGGATAACTCCTTTACTAATTCTTAGATCTAATATATTAGTATTGATCCCGTCCGCCGCGCGCTGCGATAGTATACATGGAGCACAGAACTTGAGAAATCTTTGACATACTAGAAAAGGGTAAATTATCCCTCATGATAAATTTCGAAGTTCAATAAATTTCATATTTTCGTACTTTTTAATTCACCCCCGTATCTGGCTACTTCAAACTCTTTAAAGTAGTATAAAGGCTACCATTCCATTGGATATTGTGATCATAATATTCGTACGTAAGCTGGTTTTGAAGATTATTGATATTTTCAACTAAAAAAGAGATAGTCTCTGGATTATCACTTTAGTTGGATAGTACAAAAATGGTTTTAATTATAATCTGAATATCTCAACGCATAACGACTACTTCAAAATTACAAACAATAAATAGAACACTTTAAAGGAAATTACATCTCCGTGTGCCTCCCTTCGGTTTCCATACATTTTTCTGTTCGACGGTTAAATTCCCTAACAGCAGGTCTTTTTTTGTATACTTTGTCTTTCAAATATCCTCAAAGGAAAAAGTCCATTATGGTCAAATCGGGGATCGGGGTCAAACGCGACCTTTTATTCAACGGCATTTCATCTACAAATGATGCAATTTCTTGTAGTAACAAGTCTAAGTATCGTCTAGCATTTAAATTTTGTCTAAAAAAATAAGGTCCAATTAACCTTTCCTTGAAAATGCCATACCACACATTAGTTTTAAAAGAATAGTGATCTCTACACTCTATTATGAAATTGGGATGGGATACATCAGCCCACCATTCTGAGAGGATACCCTTCCATTGGAGGTAAAAGTGGCATCGTCCGTAAACATAATGTACCTTGAAAAATGTGGACTGTTTTCAATCTCACCTTGCATTCGTGCACAAAATTCTAGTCTTGAGTCAAAGTCTCTTCCTTTAAATGTATTAATAAATTTAGGCTTACATAGGTGATAATGGTGTTTCCTTAAAATACTCCCTACAGGTGTATTTGCTACATTTGTCCTCTCCGATATTCCATGCTACAGAGGTAACCTTATGCTCCACAACATCTAGCAATATTTCCTCTTTGTCAGCAATTTTCCATGCAACATGCTGTTTTTAAAAAACATTATTCACTGAACCGCTGTCCTTGAATTTTGACATAATTTGTACGGTCTTCGCCCTGAATTAAAATTATTTCAACCTTTTCATCTTTTGTAAGCATGTTTACAAAATTGCCGACAATAACAACCAATATTTTCTAATAAACTGTCAATTTCGTATTTTGTTTTTAAGACTTTCATTTGGTTACTTATAGCAACGACATTCCATTTTTTTGTACATAAGTTCCTTTAAAGTGATCTATTTATTGTTTGTAATTTTGAAGTACCTAGTCGTTGTGCGTTAAGATATTCAGATTATAATTGAAACCATTTTTGTACTATCCAACCAAAGTTTAATAAAAAAAAGTTTTTTTGAAATTTGGAAAATAATCCAAAGACTACCTCTTTTTAAGAGAAAATATCAATAATCTTCAAAATCAGTTTACGTACGAATATTGTGATCACAATATGCAATGGAATGGTAGCCTTTATACTACTTTAAAGAGTTTCAAATGATTAGCCAGATACGGGGGTGAATTAAAAAGTACAAATATGAAATTTATTGAAATATCAAAACTTCTCTCTAAAAATCGGCACATAAGCATAAAATGTGATTAAAATCATAATTTCCAAGTAACATTTTCCGAAATTTTAACAAATTGACCCGTTTTTAGGACATTTTACCCAAAATTACGAACTTGACAATTGACAGATGTTACCTGTCAACTTTGACTTGGCGCATTTCAAGTTATTTCAGAAGCAGAAGTGATTGCTATCCAAAATTATCATTTAACTACAATAATAAAAAAAATTCCCATATGGTTCCAACTTTATGACGGACATTGTATAACGCTTCGAGTTTTCATGACCAAAAGCTGTAGCATGCGAATTAAAACCATCTTAAGACGTCGTCTTGTTCCAGGTAAACCTGATAAACCAAAAAGGTAAAAATGAACGTTAAGCGAAGGTTGTCTGTTCTCTTTTCATGAGAAAAGAAAATTCAACCTTCAAACTATTAAACTTGATGGTGAGAAGAAATCACGAAAAGGAGATTGAGGAGCTGGATGTACACTGCCATAGTGTGATTAATTATTACTTATGGCTCCATTGTGCGGAGTAGTAACATATTGACGACTAGAGAAAACCTCTCCAGAATTGAAAGACTATATGCATTACAGGAGCAATGAGAACATGCCCAATTCCATAGCTTCCGTTAGAGCTATGGAATTGATTCTCAACCCCACACCACCACGTATGGTGGTGGAAAGTGTTGCAGAAAGAACAATATTCAGACTAAGTAAAGATGGAATAATTAAAAAAAACACCGTCTCACTTCTTAGGAATCAGACACCCTGGGACATGCCACAAGAGGGTATGATGAAAAAGTATAACTTTTCGAAGAAATTGGTTACGGAATTAAGCAACAAGAAGAAATGGGATCCAAATACCATTACCAGACTTAGGAATAATGCCATTCAATGGTACACAGACGGCTCAAAAGCAATGGGAGAAACTGGGATGGGATTATTCGGGCCAGAATCCAAACACTCTAAAAGCTTAAATACTCCAAATATTTTCGAGGGGAAATTCACGCCATAAGTGCGCCCAGTTCCATATTGATAAAGGATGAACTAGCAAAGAATGGAACTGAAATACCCTTTTGGGTGCCGGAACATTGTTGTCTGAATGAGCACCAGAAAAGGTTCAAAACAGTGGAGGAAGCAGAATGTAGATTCTGTGGCATAGAAAAATAAACTTCCACCCAGATATTTTTCAACTGCATAGCACTTTAGAATCCTAGGGCACAGCACCAGGGAGATTACTGGATGGAAGAGGAGCATTTACCTGAGTTGAAGCCTGCAGATATCCTCAAATTCCTCCGGGAAATAGGACTAAAGGAGCTACTAGTCTAGACTATCCTCAGAAACTAAGTAGAGGTGAAGGGGCACAATAGATCTTCATTAGGACCCCAAAATACATCCATACAAATGACGTCGGGTAGTCATTGGCCTGATTGGCCAACTAACATTGTCGGTGAACGTTAATTTCAACGACTAAAAAATATCCAAAAACCAACGTTGATTCAAGTAAACATTATGTCGGAAGTGAGAATAATGCTTCCTGAGATACTACTTGTTTTTCCCATAAAACTGGATGGTGAAAACGTCTACACGTGTCAAGGGATATATCAGTCTATAGAGAACTATGTAAGTAATAATAATTCACATGGTTTGTATTGTTAACTATATCTAAACTATTATTTAAGTTGATGTGTTGAGGTGTTTTTCCACATTCTAAAATAATTTCCTCACTCTAAAATTATGAAATATCTGGTTATTTTCATTGAAAATATTATACTTAACCCACAATTGTTTTTGTTGCGAATATTTAAAATTAGTTTTATTTGAAATTAAAATCGACAACAAACAATATCAAAATATCCAAAACTACATGAAAAATAAAAATATACGTACCTCCGGTTGCTGAAACTGCAATTATACAGTAAAAACATGACACGATAAAAATCATTTAGGATTTCATATATCACTTTCGAGTATAATTTTGAAATTAATGAGATTCCGATGCAGTGTTTCTAATATGAGTAATAAACAATTTTGTGATAATCTTTTGAACCTAGGAGTTCGAGACAAATTATCATTTTCCTTATTTCTGTTGAATATGTGATTCATTTATCAAATGTATCACTTGATGGGCTCGTTTGTTTACCAAAAAACATGAGTGCCTTAACCTACTGACAAATAATAGTAGTTTGTGCAACTAGTGTGCGTAGGCGGGGTGCTCAATCGTTCGAGTACGATATGGACAATCAACACGAGTCGAATAGTATATTTTTTCTAAGACCCACTTCAAAATCTAGAAAATGAACATTTTAATAAACTATAATATAACTTCAATTTGAAAATTCTCAACAATTTTATTCATAATTTCACCAATTAATATCAAGCAGAATAATTATAAAAAAATAATATCTACAATAAAAAAAATTCTTCAGGGGAATCGAACCCTGGTCTACGTGTCTACCGGTCTATCGCCAACCGTCAGTAAAGCCGTCAATTATCAGATTGATTTCCAGAAGTAAGCAAACAATTCACCTTATCCTATACCAATAATGTACTTTTTCTATGACTGTTGAGAAATGGACCCTTTTTATGTAACATTTTTGTTGAGTAACTGGATGCATTACACAAAACAAGCCACGCCCCGTGTGTAATGATCCATTACACACGACTATCTGGCCAATCATCGTCAAAGAATGCCATTACACACGACTATGTTCGGTGTAATGTTTGAATCAGACTCGCTATGAAATGTCATAATTTGACTTTGACAGTACCTATACCTACCTACCGAAGGTGATTTAGAGCTGACTTTTTATTAGAATGGATACAGAAAGTGAAAACAAATTCAACTGCTCAAATTTCACCATCAATATTGTAAGCAATAAATGAATTTTCATTGTAGCTTCCAAAATGGAATTGTTTGACATAAAGCATTAAGTTTATTCAATAAAATATTCTCTAAATATCTCGTTCGTTTGAATTGATAGGTGAACACTCAGTCATAGAAAAAGTATAGTATTCTACTTTCGTGTAATGGCTATTACTCACTCGAATGATTACGACGTTCGCCTGCGGCTCACGTCGCAATCTTCATTCTCATGAGTAATAGCCATCATTACACGCTCGTTGAATAATATACTATTATTGGCCTTGCGGCAGGTAAAGTGACATATGAGTCAGGTAAAGTGACATATGCGCCAGGTGAAGTGACATATGCGTCAGGTTAAGTATTTTGACTTTGACATCACTCGAAAATTATTATCTGTCAGTGTTTACTTCGTCTCAATAAAATGCATTGAAATATACCTCAGTTTCTTATATTCCAAATTCTGAACAGTTGGCGATAAAATTTTGTATGCACCACGTCAGTAAAGTGTCTTTACCGGACTCGCCTGCTATTCGCCTCGCTCGATTCTCTCGCTCGTCTATAATTTCAGACTCGTCCGATAAAGAATCACTTTACCGCCTTGGTACATAAATAACTATCATTTCATATTTTATTTATGTTCAATATTGTAAATAAATATTCATGATCCAGTGCTTTTAGGAAAGACTTTTTTTGATAAGTTATTTTGACGTTTCTTTGAAATTGAAAAAAAAGGATTTGATGAATACTAAACGCGAATGCTGATTGGTGGATTTCATGTACCTAAGTTCTAGGATGTATATGAAATCATATATATGTCATATACGTTCAGTTAACCTATATGGCCTACATTTCCATTCTGTAAACTGTGCAGAAAATGGATATGTGGGTGTAGAAAAATATAATTTAAAATTCACAGCATTGTAGGAGTTTGTCTTCAAAAGCTCAACCACTAGAATCTATTTAAATTTCTATTGTACCTTTTACCTATATTTATTCGGTAATTCTATAAAATTTTGACAAATTTACATATGATTATTTACATGAAACTGGTAATTCTCACAAAAATATTGGTACTACCTCATTCATCTGGATTTATAACTTCAAAGAAGCAACATTCCCGAATTTTTGTTTTCTAGGAATCGTCATCTACCCTGACCCCTCAACAGACTAGATAGTCATAAAAGAGTGACCCTTGCCTGGGATTCAGTTCACCAAGGAATGAAAGGCAAAGAAAAGGCTGATGAATCAGCCAAGCAAAGAGCAATGGAGGTCGTGATAGGGCCAAAACCTTCATGTGGAATTGCTAAATGTTCAAGTAAAGAGAGCATCCCCAAATAAATAAACAATCAGGCGCTGCGGTGGTAGTATGAAACCCCAGGACAAAGTCATGCTAAATAATTCCTTAAAAGGCTAAACTGTCACACGACCTACTACGAATAATGCTGACCGGACATTGTAGGCTGAAGTCATATGCATACAATTGGACTACTTATATAGCAGATGACAGCCTATGCAGGTTCTGTCAGGAAGAAGATGGAACCTCAGAGCACATACTCTGTGAGTGCTAAGACCTAGCAAGAGTGCTTTCACTCACTCGGAGAACAAAAAACGATGACAGAGAGTTAAGGGAGGCGGTATCCAGGCTGATAAGTCTAATAAGAAGAATTAAACTAGATATCGAGCTTTAAATATAGGTAGGATCACAATAGATTAACAAAGATCGCAGTGGTATAGGACAAAGAGCCACTATCCAATTATAATCCAATCTAGCCACTTAACAACCATTGAGTAGGGCGACGCCAAGCACTGTAGTGTAACGCATTTGATGCGATAATTATAGTCAAGCTATGTCGAATATGGTTGGAAAGGTACATGGATGTGTGACCGTGCCAGGGAAAACCATCGTATGGGGCCTGTACAGCCTGCAGCAGAGTAGCATATCACAGCTCGCAGGCATTATAACAATGAGCACGAGGTATAATGTAGATATGCCGTCTTTTGGAGGAGATGTAAAACGGAGGTCACGAGTTCTTGAATGTTGGGCTCGTTAAAGAACGCTATCACTGGTTGGAACACTAGTGGGTTTGACAAAATTTTCGTTTAGGGGTATAGTGCTTTCGGCGGCATATTGGCATTGTTTATTATGCTGTAACACATACATGTCACAACGCGGTTAAGAATGACTGAACCAATGCACTCTCTACCGTCTTATCTACTAACCACGACTCGGCACAGGCAGGTGTTCAGACGTAGTAACTATTGTAATATTGATACGCAGCCATTCTCGAGACATTGTTTACCGCGTTGCAGTCCCAACCACGTGACTTGCCAACTAGTTTATGAGCAACAAAGGAATGTTTTCATGCAACAGGATAATTTTTCTATCGAAACCATAAACACTGTCAAGAATGCCAATGAAAAAAATTTAGGTGGAGAACATCCCGCAGCTGTAACAAAACTATCAGAGGATAACTAGGAAAGAATTCAATAAAACTTTAATCAAAATTGTGACCTCCACTGATTTCTTCAATTTTATACATGTATAAAAGGAAGAACATCTCTGTTCAGCCAAAATCAGCGAGCCTACAGAAAGAAAGCGGGTTGCCTGCTCGCTGGTTATCGGCGCCGAAAGACCGCGCCGGTGTTAGCAGGTTAGCGCCCAGAAAGAAAGCGTAAACATGCTACTTGTTTTCGCAGATTATTTTAGAACCGAGTTGAAAGTGAAGCAAAAATGTCGCCCTCATCCGATGAAGAAATTCTATTGAACAATCCGTTTTTGAGATTGAGGAGACCGAAAACAGGCATTCATCCTATCAATCAGAACCGGACACAGTTTGGAGAATATCACAAATTATTCAATCTTTTTCCAATACTTTTCAACAACATTTCTATTACTGTGATTTTTTTCACGTTTGTCCCATACAGGGATTTGGATCAATGCTTCCGTATCCATTGCCTGCTCGCTTATAATTAAATATTCATTCCGGTAAAATGCCAGCAGCTTGCTACACGCGCCGACAAGCTTCAGCCTGTTTTGTCTCTGTGCGTCCACGTTCAATACGCATACTGATTTTAGGCGCCGATCGGCACCGATAACCAGCGAGCAGGCAACCCGCTTTCTTTCTGTCCGTACCCTAAGAAAAATTAGACGTATTGTAGTTAATCATGCGGCGCAAAACGTATTATGACGTATTCAAGCTGGTAGGCCATCCGAGAGAGAAATGTGCAACAATCCTAGAGGGCAAAGATCTTTAAAGGAAAATATTGACCAAATGCAAAATCACATGGAAATGCACACTAGGACTATACTTTAGTCTTTAGTGAATTTTGCATTTTATAATTCTTTGTATTTTAGAGTAGTTCAATAAACTATTTTTTGGGATAAAGAATATCATTGTTATTTTTATAAACTCGAACTGCAAAATTTCGAAAAATAGCAAATTCCAACGTGGTTGTGACTGCAACGCGGTGAACAATGTCTCGAGAATGGCAGCCTATCAATATTACAATAGTTACTGCGTTTGAACTCCTACATGTGCTGAGTCGTGGTAAGATATGTCTGGGTATAG
Source organism: Galerucella nymphaeae (assembly GCA_963978555.1). Classification (NCBI taxonomy): domain Eukaryota; kingdom Metazoa; phylum Arthropoda; class Insecta; order Coleoptera; family Chrysomelidae; genus Galerucella; species Galerucella nymphaeae. Next base: position 2,324,832 of record OZ021711.1, on the reverse strand, counting down.
AGAGCATTGGTTCAGTCATTCTTTAACGCGTTGCAACAGGATGTATGCAATACAGCATAGTAAACAATGCAAATACGCCTCCCGGCGTCGATGATTAGCCTCAGTCGCAGAGATAGGCCGACGTTGAATAACCGAATAAATAAAACCATTGAGAAACTCATTCATTTCATCTGATAATATTTCAAATGCGACAAAAATTAAATCATACCGTAATAATGTTGAGAGGAAGAAGCTAAACAATGCTATGTTACTATGTATATTATATTGAAGCGCTATCTAGTCAGAGGCATCGAGTCCTCAGTACCTCGAATCAGCACTCAGGCTTTTTATGCTTTTGGTCACACTATTCATTTGAAGCTTAATATACTTTTCACCACAATTGTTGAGTAATCCTGTGCTGCAGTATTTGCAATCTCAAATACTGGTCCAGGACCAGTTAGTGAAGTTTCTATTTTTTCGGCCTGTAACACAATTCGATTTTTGTCACCCTATCGTGGCTTGTTGGGTCTAAGAGTTTTTAAAGGCAGTCCCAGACCAGACTGGATCTGATCTGGAGACATGCTAGGTATTTCGGTGCTACTTTACTATCGGACTGCGGGTGATAGAGTCACAAGATATTGTTATTAATTCGTTCTATGACCGTACGTATTATCCCACTTACCCGCACGCATTTCAGTTTTGAAAGTGTCACTTTCCCACACAAAGTAAAATTATGCAAATTTTGACCTTATTAGGTAGTTTTTTTACTTCGGAAGTTATAACTATTAATACAATAACCAAAAATAAAAAAAAATATACATGAAAATAAAATAAAAGTGCAACCAGTCCAACATTGTAAGAACACGGCCACCATTTCTTCAGCAGAGCATTTGATAACATCATTTGAAATCCCGTTTGATACCAGATAATTTTCCGTAGTGACATTTCTTTGTATCTGTCATAATAAGCGAGAAGGAAGATCATCTTCTTATTAATGTATAGTTCCAAATATGCTAATAAAAAAATACGTTTGCTATCCAGACTACTATTTTAATTTTTTGCTGCTAAAACCTCAAGGTACAAGTCCGATGTTTATTGGTATATGGATACCTTGGACACGACTCCTAATTATGGCGTTGCAATATACAGGGTGTTCCATTAAAAATGGTTGAAAATTTTAATGTCGAAAAAAGGCATTTTTTTTACTTCCACTGTATAATTGTAGACAAAATTTGGTACCGACTAGAAAAAACTTTAGGCCAAGAGAAAAGGAATGGCGTTAACCGCAGGTGGCTAACACAACTGGTATGAAAGTTATAAGCATTTAAAATGGGTCACTCTCGGCTGGGACACCCTGTATTTCGTGGTACATTTCGCCGTTCCATATCCTTTATGATTGTTCTCCTTGTCAAAAGCCTGCTTAGAGTCAATAAATAGCATTTGGACTCCAATATTGTGTTCATAACATTTTTATAATACTTGATTTATAGAATGTATGGCAGCTTCCCTTTCGAAAACCTTTTTGATATTCCCCTATTTCTGATTTTATTATCCTTTTTAGTCTTCCATTTATAATCATTGTTTATTTTATATCATGCGAAGTTTCTCCTCTAGTAAGTTGTTTCACTTATTATTCTTAGGATTGCTTTTTCCACTGACATTTGAAGTGAAATGGTGACTTGCCAAAAGCTCATAAAATCATTGGCATCCGTTGTGTTGAGTGTAAGCATAAAACGTCATTTTAAATGAAAAGATTTACGCTTTGAGGATTTTATTCAGGTAAATGTCTGTCAATAAACGGTAAGGCAAAATGGAATTATTCAAGAAATTTGAGATGGTATTTGATAGTAATTGATTTATTTGCAGTAATTAGTAATTAGCCCTCGCTTCGCTACGCTAATAACCTACTCTTTATAGACACAAAATATTATGTTGACAAGGTTTCAGAATAAAAAATTTCCAAACATCAATTAAATCTCAGACATGTACTTAAAACATTTATTTTTACAGTGTGTAAACTTCTAAGAACCTAAGTTTTTAAATAAATAGATCTATCTATAAAATACAATCCATATAGTTTTTGAGCATTACAAAATTCTAACTAACATACATTTCATTAAGTAAATCCTACAAACTTATTGAGAGTAGTAAAAATAATTTACAGAATTTTTGGCATTGTACAAGTAAATGAAAAAAATCAAATAAACTATAAGTTGCGACTTTTGGTCACTGGACACCCTGGAACAAAAAATAATAGTTACATATCATTGGCAATAAAAAAGATAAGATAACTTCACAGTGATAAGAGTATTATAGCGGGTGTAAGATTATCTCATAAAATATTTATTGTACGAGAAGCTGCAGGAATTTTTTCTACTCCACTGGGGCGAAGCTCAAACATTATTTTCCTATAATTAAAGTAGCGATTTAGTACCTCGAAATTTAAATATTCCTAATTGTTGGATAAAAAAAATAAAACAAAACTATTGTTTACACGAGGAAGTCACTGGAATAAAACGATGATACAATAGGCATTGAATAACCTTTCAAATGATAATAAGTTTGCCAAAATCCAGTTTCATTGAGTCAGCTCTCTCACTCACTCCTACCAGTTATTTTAGAAGATGGAGGAAAAGTATTGTAGCAAACTTGGGTTAAATAAGTATTACGCCCTCTAGCGACGATGTAGAAAACTTGGAAACAAATTCCTGCAGTTTCTGATATACAGCGGGTTTTTTCTCAGAGATCCGGTACAAATTTGTTTCTTGCGACCAGTTTCACAATAATAGGTTACCTCATGGTTGAGAAAGTGACCAACGGTTACCACAAAAATTTCTGTTCAACAATATGTGTTCAAGGGTGTAAGTATAGGTTACCCATTGAACAATTCAATTGCAACTCAACGTACGGTAACCAAGGAAATCTAACCTAGTTTATGGTTGTTAACTGCATCAACTGTCAAATTTTAAAACTGTATACTGTTATTCTCAATTAAAAACAATTAGAAATATGAAAAATTACGATGTTAATGCCTATAGTGGTGACAAACAAAAATTATTCGTACAAGACGTGATTATTTCAAAGAATTCGACAATCACGATTTTTTATTCAGATTTTGTTTGTCCAAGTGGAAACTATGTTAAAAGATATTGATAAGGCTAAATTCCAATTCTACAGTCGAAGCGTGGGGTATTTTCAGTATAAAAACTGTGAAACATAACATCCAAAATTCTTCTTTTTCCTTTCATTCCACATAGAACACCGTACTACCGATGGTTTTCATACCAACCAACATGATAAAATTTCATAAGTTATCTAATCATTAGTTGAATGATGATTGTGAAACAAGTTCTAATGGTTAGTGTCTCGTTTATGGTTACTTAATCCTAATAGTTTACCACCGATTGTGAAATTGGCTGTAAGTAAATCCGCAACGGAAAATAATAATCGTTGTTTCACTATACAGTCTGTTCGACGACTAGCTCATTGAGTGAATTACTGCTTGAAAGATACTTGTGGTTTTTCCAAGCTCTTGGTTCCTGGCGCGTTCAGTCTTATCACGTTTCCTTCTATCGCTTTTGAGTCCTCTATATACCATTAATTGATTGATAATGGTATTAGGATCCGATTACTTCTTGCTGCTTAGTTCCCTAACAAATTTCTTACTCGTCATACCATCATACGCCATGTCCCAGGATTTATGGTTTTTAAGATGTGAGGTGTTTTTTTTCACCGATTCCCAGTCTACTTTCCACCACCATATGTAGTGCTGTGAGGTTGAGAATCAATGCTGCCGTTAGGCATGTTCTCATAGCTCCTCTAATGCACATACAGGCTAGTCTTTGAATTTTGGAGAGGTTCTCTCTCGTCGTCAATAGGCTATTATTTTCTACTACTCCACGCAAAGGCAAAGTGATAATTAGTCTCACTATGGCTGTGTACATCCAGCTTAGGATTTTTGGGTCACAGTCCTAATTTCTATCTACCAGATACCAGCACACCAAATAGAGCCATTTCTGATTTGAATGTAATCTCCTTTCCGTGTTTCCGTGTTTGTTCCACAGCAATTTACTATCTAGAGTGAAACCTAGATATTTGAATATCTTCTGTATGCTCCTTGTGGTATATTATTCATTCTTTTTTTAATTTCTTGGGAAATTGAACCACAATATTTTTGAATTCTTTATTTAAACGTTTCGGTAGCGTTCCAGCTACCGTTGTCAAGAAAAATAAGTGAAAATTGATTTTTATCCCTAATTGACACAACGGAAAAAATTTGACAACTAGACAATCAAAAAAATTTTGAAGTTCAAGACTGCAAAATTTTGTTATCAAATTTTTATTAAGGTCCATTCATAGTAGATCATATCTCCGGTAAAATGTTAAATGAAATATTTCATTTTATGACATTCCAACGATATGATAGTCTACTAGAAATGGAATCCAGTGAAGTGCACGTTCCAGGAACGGTTTTTTTAATTGGGATAGCGCGTTTTTTTCGCTTATATTGGAAATACTGTTAATAAAACGCGTTTCTTGATACTTTTTTTGTGTATGAATATTTAAGTTTTCAAAATATGTATAATCAGTTTTGTGATTTTGTGTATTGAAATGTGTATCGATTAACAACTATTCAAATTATAAATCATAAGAAAACCTGCATAAAAACTTATGATGCTATCCTGATAACGCAGGTAATTGATTATTGGAAATTTCTCTTTCTAACATTGGTAACCAAATTTGACTACATTCGGCTGAAATACTAGCTACACATTTATCTGCATTTAGTTGTATTAAAGCACTTTCTTTGATATTTCGTCTTTTGTTATTGGTTTCTTTTAATATTATTTTTGATGAATCCCATTGAATTTGATGACCCTCTTCCCAAGCATGTTTGCAAATAGCTGACTTAAAGAATTCCCTATCTTTGATATATTTTTTGTGCTCGTTAATTCGCATTTTCAATGGTCTAGATGTTTCACCTAAATAAAATTTGTCGCATTCACATGATATTTGATATATGCAGTTTTTTGAAGATTGTTCTAGATATTTGACTTCTTGTCTCCAGTCGCTTTTATGAAATTTAACGGTTTTGAGGCTGACTTTTTTCCATAGTGGAGGCTATTAAGATGTTTTTGTATGGTTGATGTTGAGCTCTACACACCAGCTATTTGTATAGTTCAATCCCTTTTGTACGATGTCATACTCGATTTCAATCCATGTGATTGAATTTATGCCTAGCAGCAAATTGCAGGGGCTTTATCAAAAATGGAGTTTATAAGACTCCATGACTGCTAGAGAGGACATCAGGAAAAGATAATCAGAGCGGCATTTGATTTGTTACTTTATAGTATGGGATTTCATTATACCGTTTTGAAAGCTGAGGAATGTAAGTCCAATCAGCCTAGGCATTTCACGCCTAGTACAAAAAACCGCACATTTGCCAGGCAGTCGCATTGCCATAGGATGCGCTACGCATCTTCCTCTTATAGGTGATTGAATCTGCACAAGGCTTCATATGTCATCAGCTTCGCGTGCTTGTTGAGCACACAATACCCTATTAATATACCTTCCACCGCTTTTAGTACTACTAACAAATAGTTTAGAGGATAATCTCTTCGCTAAAATTATAGTTGTTGATACTATGTACAAGAAGTTACTTACTACAGACTGAACATTGACTTTCATCTGTACCATCACCACAACCATCTCTTCCAGAACAAGCGATGGCACTTGATCTGCATCTTCCGTTACCGCATCTTAATGGACAATACTCAGTTCTTCTTCTTCTTGCTCTGCCCTTGCATATATGTGGAGGCTCATCACTACCATCACTGCAACCTAAATATAAATATTTCAATTTATTATCTATTATTGACAAATAATATTCAATAATAATATTGATTGATTTTAACAAATGCACCAAGTACTTATATTATATTAATGATTTGAGTGAATGAAGTGTACAAATACAATCATATTTTGGAAGTCGGAGTCTTAAATTAGTCTAGGAGAAATCGGCGCATGTGTACCGAAAACTATTTCATCCCAATTTTTTCATGCAATTATTTTCAAATTGCACTACTGATGCTATAAATGCATGTTGCCATGGGGCAATCCAATGCCATATTGTTTGAACAATTGCAAGTAATTGTTATTTTCCAACCGGGCAATTTTGTTAATATTCTTCATTGAAATACCAATAAAAAAGATCCTATGACTTTTCACTACGGCAACATGCATTTATATCATCAGTAGTGCAATTTGAAGAGGATTGCTAAGAAAAATGCGCGCTTCCTCCTGGACTAAAAGGGGGATTATGTACATATTAACTCTAGATATTATTTCACCTCATTTTAAGTATTTTGTTATTGTTATCTTCTCCCTTCCCATAGATTTTGAGGAAGAAATAAATTACCCAGGAAATTTACCAGGTATGGTCTGCCTATCGTAAAAGGCGGACTAAATAACCAAACCCAAGCCGAGGCTAGAGGTATCTTGCAGTATCTGAGTGTTTAATATGCAGTTTCAAACGATCTCGGTGTTCTCCAGGAGGCAATCCCATATGAATAAAAATAAATAAATAGAAAGGATGGTGGTAAGTACGCCCGTCACAAGCGAAGGGCAAAAATATCTACTACGGTACGGTACCCAGCAAGCAGCAAGTCCCAAAAACAAGATAACAAGATTCTTGCACTACTCACAATTGAGGTAGTAAAATTCACATATCTATAGGAGAAGCCGCAAACTGCAAACAAAATTAAAAAGTAACCTCGATTACAGCTGCTAAGATGTTAGTCATGGGAGAGAACTTTCTACAGGCTACAATGAAGGGGCGGGAAAAGAGGCTCGTAAAAGCATGAAATATGTATGTATATACAAGGTGAAAAAAGAAAGGAAAATATTTCATTATCCCTTCTAAGAAAATCGGGCCACTATAGACTTACCGGAACCATTTAATCCAACATTGGAAGGTATAAGGATTGTTGGGTTCAGGGAATGGGAGTGAAGAGAACGGTGGTAGATGCATGTAAGGGTGCATTCGCCTATTGCGATAAGAAAACTCTGAGCTATAAAAACTCATAGTAGGTCAAGAGGTCCTGGGGTTTGAGCCCCGGTCCTTTCGAATGCAAGCCAAGAGTATCTACAAGGTTAATTACCCAAGCTTTAGAAGTGCAAGTGGTCTTACTTTTGTATCAATGACTTAACGCCAGCTTGGAGTTGAGAAAATTTTTTTCATGGTGTTTCATTCAGGTATTGGAAATATCAACTATACCATACAACTAATGAATATATATGGTTCTATAAACTTGGCGATCAATGTGAACATTCCACTTTTATGAGAAGTTGACATTTTGAACATTCACCACAAGAAGGCGGGTCACAATTGGCCAGTTTCCAATAAGATGATATGTGATAATACTAAAATAGGTACTTACTGATAATAGCATTGCAGAATTCATATTCTGGTAAACATTTTCCATCCCGGCATTGGAATGTGTCTGGTGGACAGCCTTTTCTACCAATCGCTTGACAATTCATTTCATCCTCTCCTAATGGACAGTCCTTAGATCCGTCACATCTACTTGCTCTGGATATACATTTGCCTGACGACTTGCAACTGTAATCAATGAATAGCTGAATAAAAGTCTTACAGAAATCTTTTACACGAAGTGATGTTATTTATGATTTTTTCTACTAGCGTGCGAAAAGATCCACTTTTCCGCACTAAAAAGCGTGCGGAAAGTGAATTTGCAGAGTTTTTGGATAGTATACTGTGTATTTGTATGGTTGTAGTCTACCAAATGACTGAAAAATTGAGATATTCATTAGAATTCTGCTATAATTTTTCTATAAAAATGAACAATACTTTTTCATAGCCCTGGTAAAAGCCTCATGCCAAATGGATTTCAAATAATAATAATTGAGTTGTTGATATGTATTTAATAATAAATGTTTTTTTTATGTTAACTTTTGGGCTTTTTCCAGATGTTAGTAGAGATGATAGTGTACCTAACACGTGCGAAAAGTAACTTTTCCGCACGCGATTGATGGCCGAACTCCGCTAGCGTCGTTCGGCCATCTGCAATAGCGTGCGGAAAAGTATCACTTTCCGCACTAGTTAGGTAAACTACTATTTGTTGCAGTTATACCTAACTAGTGCAGAAAGTGATACTTTTCCGCACTCTATTGCAGATGTGTGCAAATTCACTTTACGCACGTATAGGGTACACTATTTTTTCTACTAGCATTAGGGAAAAAAACCCAAAAGTTAACATAAAGAAACATTTATTATTAAATACATATCAACAACTTAATTATTATTAATTGACATCCATTTGATAGGGCTTTTACCACGGCTATAAAAAATATTGGAAGAAATGTTTGTAACGAAAATTTTACGTGAAAATAAACTCCATCCCTACAAAATAGGAATTTCAAGAGTTGTCGGATGATGATTTCGATATGCATAAAGGGTTTGCAAACGAAATGATGGAAAAACTTTACAATTAATACGATCCAAAATTTTTGCGATAGGGCCACTTTTTTCTATTAATAGAAACGTAAGTCAGCATAGATATAGATACTGGTCAGGTAACAGCCTCCGTAGGATGGGTGTATTCCACATATCCAATACTTACAAAAACTGAATGTATGGAAGGGGGATGGAATGAATAATCCCATTTTTATTGAAGGTTTCCTAAATGGTCCGGCGTATTATTTTTAAATTGGCTCGGTTATTTCCAAACCCAAGAAACTATTTTCAATTGGGTATATTTTATTGCAGAAATTTCGTTATTTGAAGCTTTCAGACAATAACATTTTTCAAACGACAATATGTGGCTGCATCAAGATGCTGCTTCCCACTATACGCGTGTGTCGTGGAAAAACCTGAATAATGTGTTTTCTAGAAGATTTGATGATAATTTTATCGAATGACCTTCGCCATCTCCCGATATGAATCCTTTAGACTATTTCCTGTAGGGTCGTTTATAAAATAAAACCTGCCTTTATTCAGTTAGAGATAATAAGAAGTGAGCGATTTTCAAAATGTATTGAAAATTTTTGAAAATCGCATGAATTGTTGTATAGAAGCGAACGGAAAACCTTCTTAGCATCTGCTATAATCTCCTCCACAGTTCGTTTTCCAAAATTTTCAATTTTCACATACCTCTAGAACAAATATTCAGTTGCTCTTCGTTTTCTGTGCCAGGATTTGGATGATTCTTTTACTGCACAAGTTTTGTTAGACTTTTTACCAATTAACTGGTAGTAGATTTTGTCATGAAACTATCGATATATCAATTATTCAAGCTCATCCAAATTGAACAAGTTCATACAATCATAGCCATTTGAGTGTATTATTTCAACTTCGGCAAAGATAATGTGAATGTAGCTATTACTCCGAAACTATGGCATATAGGTACAGGGACCATTACATAAGAATAATATAATTTCCATGGATTTCAAAATATCTATTTTACATAACAAGGAAAAAAGGCAAGATTCGACTACAATGTAAATACCACCATAATACCAGGATACCAGCCATATTACAAGATCCTTGCACACCATAATCGATAAAAAAACTGCTATCCGTTTCTAAGATATTTGAGGCGTTTCTTTTCTTAAAATTTGTTTAGTATATTGTAAGTAATTGCATCTATGAATAAAAAACTATAGGATTTTCACGATAAAAAGACGATGATGTCATTTTTAGCTACTTTCCTGCTTAACAGAATAAATATTAATTTACCAACCGTAAATACAATTCATCTTCAACAGCCAGGGCAATTTACAGCTAACGAGTTGGCAAGACGTTGTCAGATCAACTGGTAAATTTCCTCAGTTTGTTTTGACATTCGATTATTATATTACATCATCATATTTACAAGATTTTTGGTGCTTTTGAATTCATTGTTTCTTTAAGATTGAAAAAATCAGTTATTTTCATAACTAATTATTTACGCAAATCTGCAGTGTGTAGATGATAAAATGCCGAAACAGCTGAACAGTAAATGTCAAGAGATGGTATTTAACATCTTTCACCTACGACCCCCCCTGTAATCAGTCAATAACACATAGTCGGCATCAATGTTATGACGTCTATTATGCACGGTAAAAAAAACGCACAGCTGTAAAGTAAATCGCACAGCTTCTCTATCAACATCTCAGCAACTGTTAATAGACGTCGCCATTTTATTAAAAAATATGGCATAAGCCGTCAAAACATCAAACTTAAGTAGGCTGCAATAATCGGCCCTATTCCGTATCACTTTATGTTATTTAACGACTATCGTTAAGTGTGAATTTATGTTATATAACGATATGACAAAAAATACCGATTCTGTATCATCATGCGCATCGTTATGTTAACGAGAATCGTTATTTTATTATCGTTATTTTTGAAAAGTTTGTTGTTGAATAACTGGACCATTTTGACAGCTTGTTATGTCTTAACGATATCGTTAAGTGGAACAAATTTCAAGAATCTAATCAGTTTTTGCTATATATTCGTGGTGATTTTTCATGTTTTCAACCAAATTATTAATTATTTAAACCCCGCATGGTTTGTTCTTCCCTCTTATCATAATAGGATGATTTTCTGAAAATTCCAACAACATCTAATACTGTGGCCTTGTTGTTTTTGGGATTATATTAAGTACACTTGAATCTAAACTTTTCCCGCGTTATATTGTACAAATTGCTCTTCTGTCAGAGACAACCTTCTGTCATGCGTTTTGACAGTATGTTATATAACGATTATACTCTGACAGGTCAAACGGGACGGAATCCATCTCTTTTTATATTTACGGAAGGTGTATCGTTCCATCTCGCTTCGTAAGAATCAAAACTTACTACTTTTTTAACATACAATTTTAACAATATCGTTAAGGAAGATTGATACGTAATCACAGATCAGTTAACAATATAGTTAAATACGATCGTTATTATAACATAACGGACCATCGTTAAAAATAACATACATGATACGGAATACGGCTGAATGTCGAGTGAAAGTGAGATGGATATAACTGCACTCAATATCACGGAAATTGCGGAAATAGCCAGATATTATTGATGTTGTTCAAGTATTATTAGTAATAAGAGTATAAATACAAGTACAAGTAACTTTCCCATTTGTGCGTAAAATGCTTCTTACCATTATCGTTACGTTACGTGATATACTATTATTTATGAATAAATATTCCGACTAACGCCTTACTGTCCATCTAACATCAGATTGACTTTTCTAGTTTTCGTAAGTAGAGAAAAAAACTGCAGCCTGAAAACATCCCAATATTTTGTCTTGCAACGTCATTGTCTTTTTATGGTGATTAAACTATACTTTTGTAGTAAAGTTAAGTTTAGGCATAAATTAAATAGATGAGGCTTTCACTTGATGTAGATCTATACTGAATTATGAAATAAAACAATTTAGGAATAAAAATTCATTTTTTTGTGGTTTAACTATACCTGAAAGCTTCAGAAGGGCATTTGTGAACCCTACACTCTTCATCCGATCCATCACTGCAGTCTTTTCTTCCATCACAAACGAAGAACCAACTTATACATGTTCCCGTACTTCGACACTGAAATTAAACATTTACAATTGTTAAAACTTTGTTCAAAACTCAAATAGGTATCACTAAAGATAAAAAAATCGTGGTTCAAAATAGAGGTTGTATCTTTAATGTAGAGTTATTCTAATTTTCACTAATTTAACAATGTCAAGTTTTGAGAAATATCTTACTTCGTTACTGTAACAGATCCCATGTAATCAAAAATTGATAGCAAGTTGTAAATTTGTATGCTGCTCAAGAAGTAAAGCATTGATATCGGAATTCATCCAAATATATTAACTCCCTCTTATTGGCTCCATACAGAGAGATTATGAACTCTTGTGCGCATAACAATCCAAACGATCACTACGTGCAAGTATTGTTCATTTAGTCCGGGGAAGTTAGGTCAAAAGTTGTCGTGAAATGGAAAAGATTTCCACCAGAGATTTTACTTTTTCAAACAAAATTGTGTGTAGTATAGACTACTTTTCTAGATTTGTGGGAAGATTCCGCTTGAGCCTGCGATGCAGCTTGCAAGCATAACTCAAAGCACGTGAAATGCAACAGTTTTTCGCCTCTAACTTGATTTTTGCAATCGAATGAATGATGATATTGTATCAACACCACTAAAACCATGAAGGAACAAAACATATTCAATAACAAATCAGGCAGAGGATACTATTTTTGTCGAAGTGTGTACAGAGACAAAGAGACTTGATCGAATTTGAAGATCCTTTTAAGTAATTGTTGAGTATAATAATGAAACACCCTGTATAATAGAAATAGCACACAACCAGCAACAATTCAAACAAGGTTTTGAGAAATCGTATTTCGCTTTTGTAACACAGGATGTGGATGAACTTGTGACTACAGAAAAAGCGGCCTTCACTGCTTGCGTGTTTTGAAATGGAGTCTTCGACATACAAAATGAACCAAAAAATTCACAGATTCAAGGTAACGATTACTGTAATTTTTCTTGCTGTTTTGACGGCTGTGGTACCAATTAGCTTGACTATTTCCTATGAAATGTATGAGCAGATAATACATTTCCTGTATTTTTTATTAACTGGCGGTCTTGTCGTTGATATTCTAGGTACCAACTGCACCGGTGCTACTTAAGCATTTAAGTAAGACTTAGGAAATATGTGTGACTGCACCGCGTCGTAAGTCGTTCTTAACCTTCCGTATAGCTCACATAGCGTCTGTAAGATCGACGCCTAAGAAAATTTTCGAGTATTCCTGAAGAAATCGCGAATGCGTTTGACTATCATCAATAGCTGATATTCTAGGGCTAGTGGACTCAGTCTGGACTCAGTATCAAACTTACAGCGAAGGTGAATTGTTGTAGCGTGTGTTATTAAGTATTTTTTGGTCTCCGAGACGGATGTTAATAGTTGTGGTGTAACTTCTGTGGTAAGTTACATTTTGTTTTATTTTGTGAGTATTGTACTAATTATTAATACCTATTGTTTTTAGATATTTCTGTAAATATGGCTTCTTTTACTTATGAAGAAGAACAAAGACGACTCAATGTATGTTTGATGAAGTTGAAACAGTACCTATCTGGTATCTGTAAGGAGTATGTTGGAATTTAAGCCAAGTTTGTATATTTGTGTTCAATTTATATCTAATTTATGTGCAATTTTTTTTAATTTTTCCATGTTTTCTGATGATTTGTAAATTATATAATTACTTTAGCTACCATAAAAACTGTGTTTGTTTTCAATTATAGACATTTTGAAAATACTGTTTTTTTCCACCCCTATTTGTTTGTTATTTTAATCTAATTAAAAATCGTGTAACAAATAGAATTTTTCCATTTTTTTTAACCACCTTACCCTAAAGTATAACATTTAAAGTCATATTTTTCCCACTTGTTGTTAGTTTGGTGTTTCTTAGTCGGTTTCAGAGATGGATGTTAGCTTTCTTGTTGAAATTAATTATGAATGGTTTTAGCGTGAGTCGAAGTGTAGATTCTACTAAAGTCCTACTTATGTGAAAGTGATGTTATGTCTTGGCACTTGGGTAACCAAATCAAAAAATATAGAGAGGTTAGTTTATGAAATCAAACAAAATTAAATTGATAATTGATATAGAGCTTGACCTGTATGAAATGGAATTAATTGAATTTGGTGTTCCCCAGGAATACAATTACCAGACAGGATTTTTACAACACCCTATCCGGATATAGATTATTCAAAAAGTTTTGATTACAAAAAGAAGTAGTTAGATTTTCACTAACACTATTAGAAGATCGATTGGAGTGGCTGTCTGACATGTAAGTCAATATCAGAATTTATTATTACATCTGTCACATTTCAATTTTAACGGAATAAAAATCCTTGTCCGCCTGTCAACATTCTGTCTTTAGTCGACTTAACTAAATAAGACACGGTGCAGTTGAATTACACCAAGTTTTACTTAATGAATAAAGTTTAACTTATGGAAGTATAACTTATACGATGCAGTTGGCCCTAACTGTGTAAATCAATATCATCTATTCACAAGAGCATTATATATATTTATACTTCCTAATTGTTAACCGAAGGATGAATATATCATCCTAACGCATTACAAAGTTTCGAAAAATATGTTTCAAAAACAAGTTCTAAAAAGAAACAACTACTTCCTGGACTATAGGCTCCGATGGACATTGAATAACACTTCTTAGTCAAATAGGGTCGGTATGATCCACAAAATTCAATTAACCATCTTGGTTTGAAATAAGATGGGACAACATAGCTTGCAGGCCAGTTTCGGCGTATTTGAGCCTCATCAGTACAAGGTATACCGGGTGGTGACTCGACCTTAGGACCATAGGATTTTAACATGGGAAATCAGAAAATCCTAAATATTTGCTTCCCAGCAAAAGAGAACCTAATGAAATTTTGTGTGGACGTAAAGTACATTATTTCTGACAATATTGTCTTAAAATAATCACTGTTTAATAGCAAATAAGTTTGAAAATTGGGATAATAAATTTAAAAACACAACCTGTCATTAAAGTACTTAAATTTGACAATTTCCACCTGAGTCGGTTATAGCGCAGAGATAGGAGAGGTTGGATCCTACGCGGATGGCCAGGGTACAAAACTAGCTTAATATCTATTCTTAATAAAAATTTGTTTTTTTATCGTTTTTTAAATAAAATAATTTTATAAGCTGCTAAAATTAAAATTACTTGGACAACCGTCAGCAGTGCGTTAAGATCGAATTAGATAAATCCGAATTTTTATATTTAAAATCTGGTGTGCCGCAGGGGTCTATCTTGGGGCCACTACTTTTTTCAATTTATACTACTTATTTAATAAAGTCTTTAGATCAATGTAAGATTCAAGTCTATGCTGATGATACCCAAATTTATTACAGTTTTCCTCCAGAGCAAGCGGTTAATGCTTTTGATTTAATAAACCGAGAATTGAATAAATTTGTTAACTTGGCTTCTCAACATTCCCTATTGATTAATTGTTCTAAATCTAATTTAATGTTATTTGGTTCTAATTACAATCGTGCTAATTTACAGTATCCACTTAATGTCATTAAAACTAATAATGAGCCATTAACGTTTATTGATAGAGCTAAGATTTTGGGTGTTATTATAGACAATGATTTACGATTTGAAAAACATGTTGGCCAGCGCATATTGCTCTTTAAAGTTGATTTACGGCAACCGTCAGTTTTTACCTGAAAAAATTAGAATAATTTTATGTGAAACATTAGTTTTATCACATTTTAATTTTGCTAATACAGTATATGGTCCAAATCTAACCGTTTTATTTAAAAACAAAATACAAAGGGTGCAAAATTCATGTCTACGATTCATATATGGCGTTAAAAGACGTCAAAGAATTACACACAAATTAAAGGAAACTAAGTGGTTAAGTATGGAGAATAGAAGAATTCACCATGCAGCTACGTTATTTTATAAAATAATTGTGTCCAAAACTCCCACGTACCTCTACAAGAAACTTTCTTTTAGAACAGATGTGCATAATTTAAATTTAAGGTTTAAAGGTTTATCAACTCCTCCAATGTTTAGAACGGAAATATTCCGGCGCTCCTTTACTTATCAAATATTTCGATTGTTCAACTCAATTCCACAAGAATTAAAATCTGTAAGTTTTTGTAGTTTTAAAAATAAATATAAATCTCTACTCCTAGCAAGGCAATAGTGATTGCAGCTCTGCTCCCAATATCGGAATGTATCGTTATTTGTTTTGTTTTGTATTTAAAAAATGTCCCACGCATGTCATGAATAACAGGGTTAAATGGAAGAGCATTTCCTTAGTAAAACTCCTTTTACTAATGGAAATGAATTTCGCCCTTTACTTCCATGTAATTGAGTATTTTATTAATTTATATTTGCTTAATAATGTAATGAATGATTGGAAATAATAAAGACGTTATTATTATTATTATTATTATTATTTTAAAACGATAAAATAAGTTTAGTACAATATTATTGTAATGTTGACAGCTAGATTATCAATGTGATTTTACTCTTCGTTTTTTAGTTAATTTCATTAAATCTGTTTTCTTTCAAACATTCATTAGCTCACAAAATACCGGATGTCCCAAATAAGATTGACTGATTTTAAACATAAATGCCCAGCTTATTGATTGCTCCAAATAATATTAATAATAATGATAATTATAATAATAATAGTAATAATATGTAATTCAATTCAAATTTGTAGCTATGCTCGTTTTTTTTATTTGGAACCTTTTTATTCACTTTTCAATTGAATTGCTTTTTTCAATCACTCTATAACACCAGTTGTAATGACCTCAGTTTGCACCAGCTTCTTCACTTTCATAAATTGATAAATCACAGTTTATGTTTGGGTTGCGAATTTACTACTACACGTATATTGCATAATTCAATAAATCTGTATGAATGGCACCCACTATCAATTGGAATAATCGTTATTTCCGCTTTTTAAGTCGTGTATGTAAGACATATGAATTAAGTAAAGGTAGCAATTTATAAATTAAAAAAAAATGATAAAAACAGTTGACACTAATTCAATAATTTTTAAAGTCTTTCAATAATTGGATTAAATTTTTTAAATTATAAAATTTACCTTCTTGGTGCGGGTTTTGGGTATGTCGTTTATTTTATTTGCTACTTTGACATATAGCTAACCTCAAATTTGATGAATAAAATCATCAGGATGGTATTCAGCAAAGTTCGACAAAGCTATGGGATTAATAATTACCAGTTTCCTTATCTAACTGAAAATTCTTCATATCTTCCAAAATGCTGCAGACCTGACGCAAATTGTCAGTGGGAAAGAGAAAGACGTGTGACATATTTCCGCTACGGAAAGTACATCTGCATCCTATTTTGAATGTTATCAAATTTTTTGAGTAAAAGATTAGGGTCAACTGTGATACATTTAAACGTTAGATTATTGTGATATTTTGATTAGGATTAATCAAAAACCTGCCCTTTTCCCATTTCTTCCTACTCAATGTGTTGAAGGACATTTTAACAATATAAACTGACTTGACGATTAATAATTGCTTGTATCCATTTCTGACAACGTTCCAATTAATGTGATTTTCATGGAAAAGAATAAAATTCTATATGTTAATCCGTTTGTGGCATAACAACAACGCAACAATTTGTGTTTGCAGATCTTGACTCATTTCCAACATTATTCATTTTCACTTCATTTTATTGGTTATAATACTGATATTTCTTGTTTTAATCCACTAACTTTAATATCGATAAAATAAATTTGCACAAATTAAAGTAAGTATTGAAAAACTAAACACGTACTAGTGAATGGATAAGTTCTATTTCTGCTATAGTCAGATGCAGTCTTATCATGCGGGTCATACGATTCAATAAAGACATACTCACAGTTTTTGTTTTCGTTTATTGCGTTTAATTATAACTTTCGAATAAAATCCATATAATAAGACAGACTTATGCAATTTTTACGGGGAAAAAAAGAATATGTATTCATAGTTTGGCAAGTTTATCTAAACCTCTGAAAGGAATGCAGTCGAAAACATTCGATATTGCCACGTTTAACTATGGAAAAGTAGAGTACTAAGTATGTATTGATAATAATAAGAGAATAGACTTTTTATTATCAACAATATTGACAATCTGATTAAACGTTAATTCTTCAATGTGCTTGATTACTTGGATTTTGTGTAACCTAACCTAACCATAATTACCATAACTTGCCAAACATTAGTTTTCAGCGATTCTAAAAAGTCTTTTACCTGCTAAGTTTTCATTTAAATAGTTAGTTTTGTCATTTTGACAATTTAAAGTGACAATAATATACAATAATAAGTACCAATTTTCCGTTTTTTTTTTGTATCCTCAAGTAAAAAAAATGGTACTTAGTTTGATAAATTATTTCAAGAATGAAAGAAAAAGTGGAAATTTGTCAACCAGCGTGATCTCACATTTTGGTAACCTCTTCGTTACATATGGTTGGTGACCTTTGAACCCGCACGTTAAGATTGACTATAACATAGCGAACAAAAAAATACTGAAAAAGGTTAGTCGCAGAAGGAAATGGTTTTTCCGATCAATTTTTGATTTTCATTTTATGTTTTGAGTCACTTCACCACACATACTGTACCCGAATAGTTTGGAGGTCTTTTTAATTTGGGGTATTTTGCATCTTACAGTTGACGAAAAACTAATGTCAGCTGTCAGCACATATTTGTTTGGCTTTGTTTGTGTTTCTGGTACTTATATTGGATAGCTTTTATTCCACCTTTGCTTGTTATTTGTGAGACTCTGATCTGCTTTTATTATTGCAAATACCAACGAGAAGGAACAAATATGTGTTGACAGCTGTTTTTGGTTTTTGGTCAACTGTAAGATGTAAAATACCCCAAACTAAATAGACCTGCAAACTTTTCTGGTACAGCATGGGTGGTAAAGGGACTCAAAACAAAAGAGAAATCGAAAACTTATCGGAAAAACCACTTCGTTATGCGTCTAGTCTTTTTCAGTATTTTTTTGTTCGCTACATTGGCAGCAATTTCTTTGTATAGAAGTCATCCATTCATATATGTTAGAGTTCATACAACAGCCTTTTCGGTGTGCGTCATCGTTTGTGACGTATAACCGGGTTTTCGGTATGTCGTTTATTTTATTCGCTATTTTGACACATATCTAACCTTAAATTTGATAAATAAAATCATCAGGATCGCATTCAGCAAAATCCGAAAAGGCTATGAAATTAATAGTTACCAGCTTCTTTTTCTAACTGAAAATACTTGCGAACTTTCAAAATGCTGATGTTTTTCCGTGTATCTAGGCATATTTTTGTATTATTCAAACAAATATAACAATGAAATTCATATTCCCTTTTCATAAGTAATAATTGACCGTGAACAACGGAGTACAGACCTGACGAGAACTGTCAGTGGGACAGTAGAAAAAGATGTAAGACACATTGACAAAACGGAAGGTATGTTTACATCCTATTTTGAAAAAAGAAATTTCTCTCGATTGATAGGTCGCACTTGCAAGGATTAGAGTTGACGTTTGTAATACATTTAAACGGTTCATTATTATATTTTGATTAGGATTAATCAAAGTCCTGACTTTTTTCCATTTCTTCCGACGTAATGTGTTAGAAAGACATTAACAATCGATGACGCACACCAAAAAGGCTGTTGTATGAACCATATCATGTTTGTGAATAGCTCGCACTCACCAACCAAAATTACCTGAAGATGCGCCACTAGCCTTTATGCAGGTTCTCTATACACTATAGAATCCATCAGTTGGTATTTGCACGGGCAGCTAATGCCCACTTTCTGCCCTTGTTACAAAATATACTATTACACCCAGTCTTTTAATAATTGTCGATTATGGGCTCCCGCAGATTGCAGACTTTTTATCGGCCGATAGTTTGGTCGGCTTCTTAATCAGTATGGAGAGGAATGCATATGCGCACACTACAGCGATTCAGTATCGGCCAATAATGCATTCATCTCCATGCTGATTAAGACGCCGACCAAACTATCGGCCGATAAAAAGTCTGCAGTCTGCGGGGGCCCTATACCTTTGACTCAAAATATGTGATCTTGGAAAATCTTGAAATATTTTGCTTACTTGAAAGGTTCCTGGTATACATCCACGATTCTTCGCTGAACAGGATTTTGTCGTATTCGTTCTTATGACACAGTCACAAATACCTTCTAGACATTTAGAAGATGGATCTGCCATTTTACACTGCAAATCAGTAACACAAGGTAGTCCTAAACTAACAGCTTCATCACCAGTTTCTACTCTTGTTCGTATACCAGTAGTAGTGGGTGGAGGAACTGCAAAAAATTAGACAATTTATTTAAATTTCACCTTTACTGCACAGTAATATGTATGTACTTTACTTAATAATATGTACTTTACATCTGATAATATTCTAACATAGGTTGCATCCATCAAGCATTAAAAAAGTATCCATATTCCAAATTAGTACCATACAAAATAATAATTTCACTGAGGTGACTAATTTTAACAGACACAACTTCAAAATATCTTTTTTCAAAATTAATGATTTTCAGTTTACACCAAGGTTAGTGAAGTTAGTACTTCTATGGTACATTTATTATACAGGGGGGTCCTTAAGTAATTTTACATAAAAGTACAGTACAATCTTCTCTTCAAAATATTGCGATTTAAATCAGCTAGCCTCAATAAAATGTTGATATTAAAAGTACCATACATATTTTTCATTTTAACTGCAACTATACGTACTCACTACATTTTTCGAAGGTAATTTCATTAAATAATAATCATGTAGTTAATCACTGAAATGCGATTACCCATCTCTAAAACCCTCAATATTTGGGGATACTAACAGATATACCTTTTTTTGTTATTATAATGTAGCTCTAATTATTTTTTCTACACCCACATATATATTATCCATTTTTTGCACAGTTTACAGAATGGAAATGTAGGCAATATCGGTCAACTGAACGTATATATTCATATACATCCTAGAACGTATATGAAATCCACCAATCAGCATTCGCGTTTAGTATTCGTCAACTCCCCTCTTTTGAATTTCAAAGAAACGTCAAAATAACTTATCGAAAAAAAGGCTTCCCTAGAAGCACTGGATCAAGAATATCTATTTACAATAATAAACATAAATAAAATTATCCGTATAAATTAACAACAAATACTGAAAACAGAATAAAATGGGTATTAAAGAGGACTTCTGATAGACGTCAGCTTTTATAAAACTATGTAATTCATATGACGTTATAGATATCCATTTTGAACATTACTCGATAGTCGAGTGGTAAGGATACCAGGCTATCGCGCGCTAGGTCCAGGGTTCGATTCCCAACGAAGAAATTTTTTTATTGTTAATTTTATTTCTAAATAATTACTCCGCTTGATATTGATTGGTAAAATAATGAAAATTGTTGAAATCTTTGAAATTGAAGTTATATTACTGTCGAGATTACAGTTTATTAAAATGTTTATTTTCTAGATTTTTTAAGTGGGTAGTAGAAAAAATATACTGTTCGACTCGTGTGGATTGTCCATATCGCACTCGAACGATTGAGCACTCCGCCTACGGCGTCGTGCTCAAACTTCGTCCTCGTGCGATATGGCCATAATATCCACACTAGTTGCACAAACTACTATTTCACGCTAATGTAAAAGGCAAAAAAGTTTTCCATGCATTTATGCCGCATACGTGGCCTATGTGGCGTCCTTTACAAAATACATCGAAATAGGTGCAAAATTATGATTTTTCATATCCAAAAACCCCCACCTCGAATTTGTGTGCATATACGTTAAAAAGCGATGGAGTTTAAATCACAATATTTGAAGTAAAGATTGTACTGAACTTCTATGTACAATTACTTAATGACCACCAAGTAGAAAAATATTGTTTTTGTGATATTATTGTCAACTACTCCCTCTAGCGGTGGAGTAGGAAACTTGAGAATAACAGTCTCTTCTCTAATACATAGCTTTTTCCGTAAGCTGTTTGATTTCTGTTACCTCTCTCAATCATATACTCGATACACGGCAATATAGAATGATCAGTACTGCTCTAAGCACATTTATGGGCTTATTCTGTACAAAAATGTTAACGGTAACAGCGCTGTTAAATTTCAAGGTAGAGAGATGTTACGAAAAAGCTATTCTGTGCGATTTTGATGTAACTTACATCGATGTATAATAACATTTTCGCTGTTAAAATAACACCGACCAAAACATTCGACTTTAGGAGTGTTTTGACACTGTTTGTTATAAGTTGAAGCTTAGAATTTTCAAGAAATAAATCAAAATGAACAATATCATCCCATTTTTGGCATACGTTTACATGAAAATGAAAAATAAGTCAAAATTTAGGTTATAATTTGAAATTATTATCTAGGAACTATATGCGAATAGAAAGAAAAATATTACGTGATTTACAAAATCCTAGGGCATATTATTCAAACAATTTATTGTAATTTTTAAATAAATTTTTATTCAAAACCAATATATATAAATATTGTTTTTATAAGTTGGGTTAATTGTTCCACTTCTGAAGACCTAATCATTTTCCTTTCATTTGAATATAATTCATATTGATCATCTGATGTTTTTCTTTTTCGTTTGTCTACAATAGTTAATTATTTAATAATTTATTTTACAAACTGTATTATCTAAGTAGGTACTCACTATTCACATGATGACGATGTGTTAGCAAATTCATCATTTTTTCAAATAATAATTATGAATAAATAAACCTGATTACACACACTAATAAATAATAACCTGAAATTCTTCTGTTACCTTGACTCCTTTGACCTCTTGCTTTACAGTATCGGTCCAATAACTTAAAAATTATACAAATTCTACTACACAACATAATATAAGTTAAGTTAGCTGCGATGTAATATTGCGCTGTCAAAAATTATTTTACATCGGGCAGTTCAGAATACGATTTTCAACCGCGCTGTTGAATTTGATTTAACATCGCGATTTTAACTACATCGATGTTAAATTTACAGCTGTTACAGATAAATGTACAGAATAAGCCCATTGCTAGGTTTTCAATAACTGGAAAAATCGGAGAATGATTCTGAAAGGAAAGAGATCCGAGGGGGGTTGGGATTACTTCTAGGAATTTCCGAGCAAATGGAAATATAGGACATTATGATGAATATTAACGAAGCAGGAACCAGACAACACGGAGATATTATGCAAAATGCGGTAAGTAGATATACAGAGAACATTTTTTTGAGGACGTTTGAGTTACATACGAATAAATATTATGAATTTAATCTGTTGAAAAATATTTTATTTTTGAATTGAATATTATACGATTAAAGGAAATAATTATGATATAAAAGGTGTACCACGACGAGTTAAATCTGTATATGGCAAAATACTTATGGAAAAATCATATAGGTGAATCTTTACATTCGGGTAACCAAAATATTTTTAAAGATGGCCGACTTCCGGTAAAACTGTAGGACTGTAACTTTGTTATTTTAAATAGAACACCCTGTATATTGATACATTTTTAAAATCCACGCAAGATTTTAGTATAATTATGTCTGATAACTTTTTTCGCAAAATGCAGACTTTTTGATTTATTGATTTTTTATAAAAAATTTGACCCTTATACAGATTGCAAGAAAGCTTATCGAAACATGCGGATTACACAAGTACGACAAGGAGAATATAGGAATAACAACTTGAAAGAGAGATAAAGAATAATTGTGCGCGGTCATCGAGGCGTGTACTTAGTTCCAGAGGCCAGATGCAGAATGTTGATTGCCCCACTGTTTTAACTGCTGTTGTAAAAAGCGCTTATTGATTTGTACAAGTGATATTTTTGTCTAGTTATCGTTGAATAGGTCAAACTAAACCCCTCTACATTCTATCTGTAAAGGACACTGCTGCCGAATGAAAGTGCTTTTGGTAACAGCGAATAAAATAGGGAGACAATCAACATTCGGCCTCTGGCCTCTGGAACTTAGTACACGCCTCGATGACCGCGCACAATTATTCTTTTTTCCACTTTCAAGCTGTTTTTCTTATATTTTTCTACTTGTGTAATGCGCATGTTTCGATAAGCCTTTTCGCAATCTGTATATTATTTTTTCACGAGGATACCCTTGAAGATATGAAAATGGTTTTTGTTTGGCTTTTCAGCAAGGTCAGACATATTTGAATCTATGTTGAAAAATTTTCCATTTTTCACAGGGTGTGTACTTATAAAAAGTTAAATTCCCTGAATATCAAATTTCTATATTTTTTTAAATAGATCCACCCGGTTCTTTCTATTTTAATGCATTTAGGAGTAAAAAATAAGGGCAAAATTCACGTATACTTTTCTATACCTAAACCTTAACTTTATCCAAATATTGAATGATTTTTTTGTAAATTTTTAAGGATGCAGGTGTGGTCTAAATTTTATTTTGACCCTTTCGCCATATTTACCGTGTATTGTAATAAAAGCAAGTTTACATAATCTTTTTTATTTCTTAGTGCCTGTATCATTGGGTGAAAATAAAATTAGAATATATTTATTCAGAGCCTCATAATTTTGAATTGTGTAATACATTTTTGGAGTCAACTCGGCAAAGTTAATCCGCAAACTGAAAAAATGAAACGATACGTGATGACGTCATCTCTGAAAGGCTCTTCAGCATATTGTGTGATAGAATATTCTTCCAAAAATTAGTGAAACAAATAAAAAAAAAATTTTGAATTTATTCATATTATGTTTATACAGGGTGATTCATCAAGAATGTCCAATCTCTGAACTGTAGATTCTAGACTTCAAAATATGATGATTCTGCTCAACATGCCTTATGCAAATATTGCTAGTTTCCGAGATACGGGGTGTTAAGTTTAAATTTAAATTTTGATTTTCGCAATAATTTTTTATGTTTTCACAATTTCTCTTTGAAAATTGGCAATTTTACGTTTTTTGGCATGAGGAATCATAATTTACACTCTAATTTAACATTGCTAATAGAGGGCGCTAGTACACTTGTTTGTGTTAATTAAATCAAAGTAAACTTTTTTTGGGCTAAGCTTACAACTAGAATAATAAAAAAATATTAAAAAGCGTTAAATGCTACAAAAAAAAAGTTACTCTTCTTTTATTCGTGTAACTCAATCGGTTATCGAGTTATTTGCTTCTAGAAAGTTCAATAAATTTCAATTTTCTCATAGAAAAATTTTATTATTCCTTAAATATGTAACAATAACAAATATGTAAAAAAAAATAAAAAACTTCAAAGCAAATGCTCAAAATGCCCACCATTTACTTCAATACACTTTATAATCCGCTTTCGTAAAGATCTCTTAATATCAAATTATCAGAACACCCCGTATCTCGGAAACTAGCAATATTTGCATAAGGCATGTTGAGCAGAATCATCATATTTTGAGGTCTAGAATCTACAGTTCAGAGATTGGACATTCCTAATGAATCACCCTGTATAGCAGAAAATTAATGTATGCGTTAAATTATGGATATACTTTAAGTTAAGTTCTCAAACTACTAATCATTCTCAATTTTCAATTAAATCCGATTTAAGGATATTTTAATCAAAAAGTTTTTTCTCGCTTCAAAAAGATCACCTAGTTATTGAGAAAATTCACTTAATCGATTAATAATGACCGAGGTTTCCATATGATTCAACATTTCTACAATACTTACTTGTTGTTATAGAAGGAATCATCACTGCTGGAGGTGTAGTAAAAGTAGGTTCCGTGGCCGTATTTTTTCTGGATATAGTAGTTCTTGTTGTTGAGTCCAAGTCTGATAGAACTTCATTGGTGACTTCAGGAAGAGAAGTAGTAGAATCAGGTCTAGAAGATACCTAAAAATGAACCCGTTTGTTATTCCATTTTGATAAAATCATTATATTTGTAACTTCTTAGTTTTCTACCTTTTCCAATTTCTGATTTATCATTTCTTTGTGCCATTTCTACTTCCATTGGTATATGTTTATGTCAATATTTCAAATAAATATGGATTTCTAAATCTCCATATGTACTAACAAATTGGAAACTGGAAAACGCTAAACCTCATGAAAACATTCAAATAAAATTTCATTTTAAAGTGCATTTGTTTGTGCCTAGAAACCCTATTTTACATAATACGCTAAGCGAATTGTTGAATTTGCCAGTCGTTCTTGTACGAAAGTACTTTCCGTGATTATTTTAATTTTTTTCCGAATTTTCATGTATAACAAAAGGAACTTGAACAGTTTACTTCAAACCAAAAATATCAATAAAGAGGCCACCATTTTAAACAGGTACAACTTATTTTAGGTTATCTTTCTGCCTTACAAGATATTTAGAATAATCTACTTCATCATAATCGCAATAAACATAGTGGTAAATAGACACTGGACAACTTAATAATATCATTTTTGCATTTAGAGATCTAAGCTCCAATTTTTTTCAGATACTCGACAAGGTAATGGCAATCGGTCATTTGACTCGATGAGACATTATACATAAAATTGAGTTTTCCTCTATTTCCTGTGAATCACACAATGTACATGTAGATAATCTTTTATTTGGCAAGCTATTAGTTTTTCATTTTAAGTTCACGAAACGTTAATTTACGAGTCGAAATTCTCGACAAGTGAGCTTTTTGACGTTTACGCATCAAACCGAATGGTTCATGTGCGAGTACATTTTTGAAGTGGTATTCTTGAAGAACATTCGTTTTTTGGAACGTATAGGTACCTACGCTAGATAATGTGCGATCATAACATCTGGCAATATTGCAATATCTCACTAATTACAGAAATTGGATCGTAAATAAAAGTTTTGTGAACTCAAAGTCAGGAACTGATAACTGGCAAAGTAAAAGATTATCAATTTTGTGATCTATAGGAAATTCAAGAAAACTTAATTTTATGTATGTTGTATTTCGAGACAAAAAAAATTGAGTGACCGAATGCCAAAAAATTACCTTTTTCTACTACCGTGTGTTTTAACCCACTTTCCCGCACGCATTTTAGTTTCGAAAGTGTCACTTTCCCGCACTAGTGCGTGAAAGTAATAAATGCGTGCGGGAAAGTAGAATGAGTGCGGGAAAGTAAAATTATGCAAGTTTTGACCTTATTAGATAGTTTTTTACTTCGGAAGTTATAACTATTGTGACCACAGGTGAATAAATATTCACAAAATAATTCATAAAAAAATATTTTTAGCTTTTTGTTGCATTTTTCATTTTTTGGAAATATAAAATAATGAAGATATTTTTATATAAACCTAACAGCAAATAACTCCACTGGACCGGCAATTTTAAGTAATTTACAGAATGCAAAAAAATTGCGTTTTAATAGTAATATTCATAATAATATATAAAGCGCTCGCTGTGAACACTTGTTTTGAAAAAGTATACGCATCAAGGTTCACGAGTCAAGAATACCAAAACGTACTAATCTCTTTAAGTGCGCATACCTACGCATCAAAAGTTCACTTGTCGAGAATACGCGGCCTCAGGCAGGCCTCAGGTCTAGCCAAAATATTAAACATCAAGTAGGTATCACATCGGATGTTTGTCGAATGAATTAATTCAAAAAAATAATAAATACAAATACGAGTAAACCAATGCAGAATCTTGAGTTCAACTATCGATATTGAGTTGGGCACTACAAAAACACCTTCTCGTTCTTCCGAGACAAAACCACCACTAATTTTGGAGAAGAGTAATGGGGAGGATATGAATAAATTTCAGAGGATGACATAATTGATATAGGGAAACGGAAAACTTTGATTGCCTAATTGAAAAGCGATTCGATGTTGGGAGGGCTAAGTAACTTTGAGCGAAAGTATCCTTGTTAATGTATCAAACGAAAAGCGGCTGTGAAAAATGGAGAAGTTATTTACCATTTTCAAACGAAGATTTGCAGTGATCTTTTCATTCATCATTTTTTTGTATGCTAGACCGTGGATATATTATCTATATGTTCCTTGTGGCATATTATTTATTCTTTTTCCTCTTGTTTTTCTGGGAATCAAACCACAATAATGTTTTTTATGCTCTTTATTTCGACGTATCAGTAGCGTTCCAGTTACCGTTGTCAAGATGAGTTGAATTAAATAATTTTGGTCCCAATCTGAGGCAACGAAAATGACTTGACAACTAGACAATCAAGAATATTTTGAAATTCAAAACTGCAAAACTTTGTTATCAAATTTTTATTAAGGTAAATTCATAGAAGTTCATATCTCTGGTAAAATGTGAAATTATTACTTATTTATTTCAAGACATTCCAACGATGTGATAGTCTACTAGAAATGGAATCTAGTGAAGTGCACGTTCCAGGAACGGTTTTTATTGGGATATTGCGTTTTTCCGCTTTTATTGGAAATGTTAATAAAACGCGTTTGTTGTTACTTTTTTGTGTATCTATAATTATTTTTGTTTTTAAAATATGTATACTCACTACGCGATTTTGTGTATTGAAGGGTGTATCGATTAACATTTTGGTCGACAAGATCGTATAGTCGTTGAGTGAAAAACAATCTTGAGGGGAAACCACCTATATGGTGAGAGCTAAATGTTTTTAAAAAGTAGAACATTAGAAAAACAAACAAAAATAACTAACCATTCATAAAACTCGTTCATCGCCTATATTTCTTGAGCTATATAAGCAACTACAATTACTATAAAATGAGGAAAATAGTTATTTATGCAAAAAGTGAGTGTTTTTTGCACGCGACGTGAAATTGTCCAACGCAGCCTTTAGGCTTCAATTAAATGTGTTTCACAAAAGTGTTTTTTGCATGAATGTAGAAAAAATAACAAAAAATGCAGTTGTTGAAACCTTGCGTGAGGTGAAGTAGAAGCATACGGAAAAGTTAAACTTCCTGAATTAAAATGCGTGCGAAATGTATAAGTACCTTTCCGCTTATATTTGACCAATTACACAAACTGAAGAAGTACGAAAAAAAACAAGATATGCTCGAAGGAATAAATAATGGAAAGTTACATGTGGGAAGTGGGAGAAGATTAAAAAACTAGCCAGGACAACAGATTGTGAAACAAAAATAATAGGAGTACTCATCCACTTAAAAAAAGGAATTAAAATGACTTGACATTAGCCGATGATGATGATAATGGGCTTGTTATCAATGAAATATTGTTTCGGTTTTTTTCACGTTTTTTTGTAAAACTGAGTCATCATAATAACAGGTAAAATTTTCAGCTCTTAAACTTTATCCACTACTTAGATATTAAAGGTCGAAAATGGAGCTCCCTTAAAAAGCGGCAGAGCGGACTGTGACGTCACATTGCATGTCGGGGTATGAAATTCGGCATTACACCGCTGTGTTTTACATGAGAAAGTTGGTTCCAGCTGCAATATCTTCAAATTTCAAATAGTTAGTGGTTTTTGCTATTGAAGATGTATTCAGTATTTAAATAACGGATTTATTAAAGCAGATTTTGGAAATTTACCTGAACCCGATATCATTATGGTGATGGACTACTTTAATAAAAACAAAGAGTTTACACTTGGTTTTTGAATTGAAATTTCATAACAATCTATAATACATTGTACATTTTCATATCTCCCTCTGTAGGGAATATGAAGTTCTCAACTCCAAAGAGGAGCATCCAATGCACGAATGGCTAATAACGGTATACTTTTTTGTATAATACCACATACTCTGGAAAGTGGCATCCCAAAATCGTCTGCTAATATCCCATACGGTGAATTCAGTTTGAAATTTTTAATGTTAAAAAGATATCAAGCTTGTCTAGCTCACATTTTTTAGTTAACAAGTTCTCAACAAATAATGAATCATTCGGAACTCCTATATAAAGCTTTGGATTTTTTTGCATCAATTAAAATGTTCAATATTGTATTTCTTCTGACTTATATAAATGTCTGGATAAAATGAGTTATTCGGATCTGGCAAGCTTAAATCTGACGAAGTTAATGTGAAAGAAGAACCTCTAGAGTGGATATTGAAAACTCTTCGTTGATGGGTTTTCGTATTTTTCCAAACGCGATTTCTTCATTTTTCTTTTTTATCCATTTTTCGCCTCCGCATTGAATCGCCTTGGAACGTACATAAGCCTTAATGCAAGCCTGAAACCTTATTTTCCGAGATTCCTATAGATTCCATTCGTGTGATATCCATTGATTTCCTCCTCTACTTGACTTCCTCCAGGAGTTCTATTTTCTGAGTTTAATGACAAATTACTGTGCTTTAGTTTGTACAAACTGTGACATGACTTTTAACTAAGAGTTTTTGACAGTCAAAAAATCGCGCTATTACTACAGGATTTAGTAACTTTTCCACTGTTCATTATTTAAATGTACCGGGTGGCCAACTAAGAACGGTCGTCGGCCATATCTCAGGAGTGGATTATAGCACAGGCTCGGGAAAAAAAATTTTATGACAAAAGTGGCCTCGAGAAAAGCCTGGAAATTATTTTCAGAATTGTAGGTCCACCGCTAGAGGGCGTATTTGACAGTTAAAATTTTGAAATCAACAGTCCAGCGTTTTGTTTCTTACAAAACAAAATACATATAATGCAATAAACAAACAGTACACTTCCATATAGCCCTCGACTCGCGGCGTTTCCAACGTTAGGTATGGCACATGCGCTGTGACGTCACAGGTAACCACGCCCCGTTTTCGTCCAATCCAATTTCTTTAATTAATTTGAGAGCTTAAACGTTCGCGGAAAAATCTAAAATGTTGGGAATCCGTTTAAAATGAGTTCTAGTTTCTATTCTCAAATTAAATTTTTTTCTTGAACAAGCCCATACTGTCATTAATATTGATTATAACATTCTATATAAAAATTAAATAGTGTTAATCTGTTACGTACCGTTTTCGTAGTTCTATCTTTTCCATGAAATTTTTCCTTAGGAGTAACTCTAGAAGTTGCTTCATCAGCAATAATATTAGATTCGATCTCGTGATTTTTTATTTCAGGTTTTTGGGTCGTAGTGGTACTAGTAGAAATGGTGGTGACGGTACTACTATTACTTGAGGTGGAGTTTGTTGTAGAAATCGTTGTTAAATGATTTTGGAATGCTGATCTAACACAAGAATCACCAAGCTGTTTGAATGGAGGATTACAGGAACACCTACCGAAGAGATTTGGTATAAGAAAGTCACAATGACTGTCTGCTGTCCATAATCGACAATGTTCGTTACTGTAACACACGTTTCCAGGTCTGGCAGCTGAAATGAATAAAACAATGAGAAAACAAGTTATATCAGTCGAGGTATATTAGATATAGTCCGGAGAAGTTAGGTCGAATGTTGTCGTGAAATGGAAAAGATTTCTACCGGAGATTTTCCTTTTTAAAACGAGAGTTTTTGTAGTATATACTACTTTTCTAGATTTGTGAGAAGATTCTCGAGCTTGCTATGCAGCTTGCAACAGTTTTTCGTCTATAACTGTTTTAAATTTAATTGTACAAAAAAATTGTGGGCATCAAATAGTAGATAATTTTATACATAATCATAATGACGTAATGCAATATTTAATTATTGTTATTCTAATTATGTTGGTCGCTTGAAAAAGCATTTTGCAAAAATTATTTCAATTTTTCAAGAAATGGGGATTCAAAAATTGCGTTACGTCTTATAAGGTGAAAAATTCCCTATAATTTTGAACCCCACAATTTTTTTGTACAACTAAATCTAAAAAAGTTATAGACTCCAAGCTTTGCTTACAAGCTGCATTGCAAGGTAGAGCTGAATCTTCTCACAAATTTAGGAAAGTGGTCTATACTATATATACTTTCTCTTAAAAAAAGAAATCTTTGGGGGAAATCTTTTCCATTGTATATTTTCATTTCCAGACTAATAGTATTGTGAAAAATTGAGTTAGGTAAAATCAACAACCTTTCTGGCTAAGAATCCTGTATATCGGAGTCTAGTCATAGGATTAAGTTGGTTCCATGGATACTTTTGGT
Source organism: Galerucella nymphaeae (assembly GCA_963978555.1). Lineage (NCBI taxonomy): Eukaryota > Metazoa > Arthropoda > Insecta > Coleoptera > Chrysomelidae > Galerucella > Galerucella nymphaeae. Next base: position 2,293,357 of record OZ021711.1, on the reverse strand, counting down.
CGAAAGTCTAGTACACCATATCCAAAAAGTATAAGATTTGCATTTAAAAAAGGGTGGGGTTCATTGATTAGGTATAATATATTTTTTGCTCTAAATATGTTTAATATGATATAAGTATATTTTTTTTCTTCTTATAAATGCTACTAGTATACAGTATGATGCAAAAGTATGGAATAAATTCATTATTTCAGAAACAGACGACTTTTAAAAAAAATCTTAAAACACGTCAATTTTAATTTTTGAATGGCCATCAACTGCTATAGATGTGTTGGACATTACGTCATTAGTGATGGCGTAATGACGTCATCGACGATTTTTTTAAATACAAACCGAGGTCACGTGACAGCTCATTTGAAAGGTCTCCTTATCGCCTTTGCAACAATGTAATCATTTAAATATTTATTTCTACAGTGTTAACCAAAACTGTTGGTTTATTAATACAATTAACTTGGAATAAATGTTTACTTACATACAATTAAATTACAACAAATGTTCAAATTGCCGACCTTCAGCAATGATACAATGAGAAAGGCGAGCAGTAAATTCTTTCGTAACGTTTTCGAGGACTTCAGGTGTTATTTGTGCAATTTCCGTTCGGATTCGCTCCCTCAACTCTTCTACATTATTCGGTCGACTTTGATATACTCTGCTCTTTAAATATCCCCACAAAAAAAAGTCTAACGGAGTCAAATCTGGAGACCTTGGTGGCCATTCGATAGGCCCCCTTCTTCCTATCCACCTTCCTGGGAAAACGTTATTAAGGTAATTTCGTACCTCAACGCCATAGTGTGGGGGAGCCCCATCCTGTTGGTACCATAAATCATTTCTATTTGGAAATAGCTGATTCAGCTGTGGCAACAGATAATTTTGAAGAAATTCCAGATAACTAGCAGCAGTTAGGTTTTCCTCAAAAAAATATGGCCCTACAATTTGATTGTTTATAATGCCGGCCCAAACATTCACCTTCTCGGGATATTGTGTCCTATACTCTTCCATCCAATGTGGATTTTCACTTGCCCAATATCGGCATGTCTGGCGATTTACGTGACCGTTCAGCATAAAAGACGCTTCATCTGAAAAAAGTACCTTTTGTATGAAACCCGGATCTCTGTTACATTGTTCCATAACGATTTCGCAGAATTCGATTCTTCTATCAAAGTCATCTTCTAATAGCTCCTGGACCAGATGTACTTTGTATGGATGCCACTTCTCCTTTTTTAGCACTCTTACAACAGTTGATTGGTGGACATTCATATCTTGTGCGACCTGCCTAGAACTTGTATGAGGATTTTCTTGAAACGCCAGTACAACGTCCAGTTTTTTGGCTTCGGATATTGAAGTTCTACCGCTTCTGGGAAGATCTTTAACATGGCCCGTTTCTCTAAATTTTTTTTCAATTTTACTTACTGCTGATTGAGTAATTGGATCGCGATTGGGGTATTTAGCATTAAATAAATTACGAACTTCTGCTTGAGTCCTCACTCTATCTCCATAACCAATCATGGTTAAAATCTCGATTCGTTCTGTTTCTGTTAGTTTCATTTTTGTAAATGCTGTTATTAATGTCGCAAAAAATTCGAAGAGTAAAAATTTGACGTCTATTATTTGACAGATTCACAGATCATTGACGAATAAAGACGAGTCAATGACATATTGATTTAAATATTTTTGTAAAAATAATTCCGAGCACTTACTACAATAATTAATTTCAAATTATAATGTAGCATTGTTTTTATCAATGTATTTTTTTTCGGAACCAACAATAAACACTATTTTGTTTTATTCCCAGTGGCGGTCCTTAGTGTATTATAGTTCAGTGAATGAATATTTATTGTAATTCCATGTTACTTAACAAAGTTCATAATTTTGGTTAACCCTGTAGAAATAAATATTTAAATGATTACATTGTTGCAAAGGCGATAAGGAGACCTTTCAAATGAGCTGTCACGTGACCTCGGTTTGTATTTAAAAAAATCGTCGATGACGTCATTACGCCATCACTAATGACGTAATGTCCAACACATCTATAGCAGTTGATGGCCATTCAAAAATTAAAATTGACGTGTTTTAAGATTTTTTTTAAAAGTCGTCTGTTTCTGAAATAATGAATTTATTCCATACTTTTGCATCATACTGTATACATGCTGTACTATTTAAAAAATTATGTTAATAAGTTATTTTGGAGCAACGGTGCACCCTGTATACTTCTAATCGACTTATACAGATAGTATGGATTATTTGAGAAAACTTTTATTTAACATTTTTTTCTGTAAACCCAACTGAAATCGAAATATTAGCAAGTTACGTTACTTTATGTACACACTGTATATTTGTTGTTGGACCCCTTTGAATTTGACCAACATTAGTAAACCACCCTGTGTTGATGAGATGAAATGCCAGCCAAGCCTAAAGGAATATCTTTGATGAACCAGTGAAATTAGTGAAAACCTGAAACGTGAACTTTGCGTTCATCCTTTCAGTTTTAATTTTCATTGGAGAGTTTCTTCAGAATTTTGATTTTTGGTGGAATAGTATGTAAGTATTTTCTAAAAATATTTGATTCAAATAATTAGGAAATTATTTCTCTTTTGTGATTCGTGGTGGAATAAACTGGTAGACCATAAATCAATATTCTTGATGTATTTTTCCGCGAAATTCGAAATTTTGAACTGTCTATAAATTAGCATGAGGAAGGTTCCGGCAGGTCTTCTCTCATCGTCTGTCGTCAATACTACAACTGTGCACTAATCCGTATAAAATTTTAACATCAATTCCAAATAAGAACTAATAATTTCAGCCCTTATTCCTTCAATATCTGGATTACTGTTCTTGGGAGCCTTACAGTTTCTGATAGTCTTAAAGTTCCTGATAGTCTGAAAGTTCCTAAGCTGAGTAACAGTTCCTGGTATTCCAATAGTTCCTTGGACTAACAGTACCAATTAGAAGTAATAGTTCCTGAAAGTAACAATTCCTGAGAGTAACAGTTCTTGGAAGTAACAAGTTCCTCTGGTGGACAAATAAGTATTTTCATTATAATTAACTAACCTTTTTTTTTGTAATTGCTAGTTATTATATACATTTTTTTTAATTCTATAGTTTTATTTACTATACAGAAACGTCAAGTTTTAATTTTCTTATTAACAGATTAAAAGTTAGCTAGCTTTTAAATTTGATTTTCTTTTGGGGAAGAAAATTAGTGGCGCCCAGAAATTGCTGTCTTTTTTCCTTCAATTTTCCTAAATATTTTTAAAATCCATAAAGTAACAAAGTCCTGCAAACTGGCTAAGTTTACTATCAAATTTAATCGGTTAGTTGGGCAAGAACCTGCGATATATTTTTCTTAACGCCAATCTTAAGACCCTGTTTTATTGGCAATCAACTTTTAAAAACTTGTTTCATTGTCGCCCAATATTAAACTATTGTTCCAAACCCCATCTCTTTTGAGCAATTAATACCTAAGCTGGAAATTGATGTTTAAAATCAGTCACTCTTATTTGGGACACTCTGTATTATGAACGGTAACGGTTATATGACTGAGAGACATTCTTATTGGGATACAAAATAGGCATTAGATTTACCGATTTATGAATGCTTATTATGAATTAATTTTTCTCTCATAATCCAATATTCTGGAAATAATCTTTCGATGAAGTTTACTTGATTGTTTGTAGTTATATAGTGTATCTTTGCGTAAATTTCAACTTAGTTTATGTTTGTTTTTATTTTTTTAAATGGAAGTTTACATTATTGCAACATAAATATAGCTAAGGTCACATTATCTACTCAGCCCGGAAAAATAATTATCATTATTTTCAACTTAATTGTGAATCTCACGGAGGTAACTAGTTCTTATTCCACGCTTTATCTTAAATTATAGATCTAGTTTGCTGAGAAATAATGTCCCATCATTCAAGAATAATTATTATGTGATTTCCATAGGAATGAAAATAGCGACAGTGAAAAATTTTATAAACTTGAATAACCGTGTTTGTCATGGTCTAATGCAAACTAATTTGTTCTCCCCCAACTAATCTAACAAGATGTTAAATACTTTTTTATAATGAAGTAAATTATATGAATATCCTGAAAATAATTATAATGGGTGCTATTAAAATTATTTTCTGTCTACCGTGTATTTTTTGCGCTATATTGATGTACAGGGCTATTCATTATAACTAATTACTCACTCCCTGTCATCCTTATTATTGCTTAAAAAAAGACTTGCGTAAAAGTTGTTGGTTACAGTTGAATTTTCTTAATATGCTTTCAAAAGTTCAGTAGCGTGTAAATTTGAGGAGATACAAGATGTAATAGTTTTTTTTAATGGGATACCCTGTATACTTACACATTTTTGGAATGTGAATATCTTCATAGCTGAGTACCTACACATGACTAAGAAAACAGTTTTTTATATTCTTTGTGGAAAATTTCATTTATCAAAAATTGCAAAGCACTTTCGGTTGTTTCGCTATTATCAATGCATTACCTGCAAGTAAGTAATAATAGTTATAATTTAATAGGATAGGAAATTGTGAAGAATTGGACTAAGATTAGTTTTACAGACTTAATTCTATGAATGTTTGTTGTGTTTTGTAGTTTCTTTCAAAGGTTAATTCAGTTATTTGTGTTGAATTAGATTTGGTGACGGGTTCCCATTAGAGCCACAATCTTTTTCGGTTCTGAATAGGATTTGAGTAATGGGCTCTCATTAGACTCTAAATCAATACCTTTCCTCAGCTTAGACGATTTGTTACTTGTTGGAGCAAATACCAAATTACAGAATTCAGTTTTTTTTTCAATGGGATTCGTCAAAAATAATATTGAAAGAACCCAATAATAAAAGACGGAAATCAAAGAAATTGCTTTAATACAACTAAATGCAGATAAATGTGTAGCTAGTATTTCAGCCGAATGTAGTCAAATTTGGTTACCAATGTTAGAAAGAGAAATTTCCAATAATCAATTACCTGCGTTGTCAGGATAGCATCATAAGTTTTTATCCAGGTTTTCTTATGATTTATAATTTGAATAGTTGTTAATCGATACACATTTCAATACACAAAATCACAAAACTGATTATACATATTTTGAAAACTTGAATATTCATACACAAAAAAGTAACAACAAACGCGTTTTAATAACATTTCCAATATAAGCGAAAAAAAAAACGCGCTATCCCAATAAAAACCTTTCCTGGAACGTGCACTTCACTGGATTCCATTTCTAGTAGACTATCATATCGTTGGAATGTCATAAAATGAAATATTTCATTTCACATGTTGCCAGAGATATGATCTACTATGAATGGACCTTGATAAAAATTTGATAACAAAAATTTTGCAGTCTTCAAAATATTTTTAATTGTCTAGTTGTCAAATTTTTTCCGTTGTGTCAGTAAGGGCGAGTTGTATCAAACGCCTAAACTCGGTTTAATGTTGACTGATGATTAGACTGATGTAATTGTTGATAATAAATACATCAATCAGATACAGTCTAAACATCAGTTATCATTAAACCGAGTTTAGGCGTTTGATACAGCTCGTCCTTAGGGATAAAAATTAATTTATACTTATTTTTTCTTGACAACGGTAGCTGGATCGCTACCGAAACGTCGAAATAAAGAATTTAAAAATATTGTGGTTCAATTTCCCAAGAAATTAAAAAAAGAATGAATAATATACCACAAGGAACATACAGAAGATATACAGAATTTAGTATTTTGAAATTGTTCATTGATAATTACATTCTTTGATATTTACAAACTTAAATTTTTAATTTATTATATTTGGCTTAGAATCTCTTAGGAATCTGACATACATTTTCAAATCAAATCTTTTTCTCAGTGTAGATTATATGTTGTTCGTTTGGAGAAATTACCAAATTACATGATTTATTGTTTGGAATTGTTCTTTGATATTTGCAATGATTTGAAAATTTTCTGTTTTGAATTAGATTTAGTAAAGGGTTCTCATTAGACTCTTAATCTTTTTCTGCTTATTGATTTTTTTTAAATTGGGTTCTCGAAATTACCAAATTACATGATTTATTGTTTGGAATTGTTCTTTGATATTTGCAATGATTTGAAAATTTTCTGTTTTGAATTAGATTTAGTAAAGGGTTCTCATTAGACTCTTAATCTTTTTCTGCTTATTGATTTTTTTTAAATTGGGTTCTCATCAGACCTTAATATCAAATCTTTTTCACAATTTTATTTGGGAAATTTACATATTAGTTTTGAGTCATCACCGGATCACATTATTTAAAATGATTTTTACAAATTGAAATAAATTCCTCAATATTTACATTTACACCTCACTGTCATAATGTTAGTTCTGTGCTCGCTTTGGATAACCTGTGCTCTTTTTGATTGTCACTTGTCATAGTTAAATTTAGGTTTCTTGGAAATTCCAAATTAATGCAGTGTCACTTCAATTTCCGTTAAACAAACACGAGTACCTAGTTTGAAACGATGATATATAAAAATGTACAATAGTTAACGACAGTATCTCAAATAGGAGAAAAATAATTAATTGATGAAAAAGCTTTATAATTGTTTAGTCAATGTGTTGTCGATTTTTTGCTGGACTTGGTTTCTTGTAGATACCTGACGAGTAAGGAATTCCTTATAATTTCCTATCTTATTAAAGTATAACTACTATTACTTACTTGTAGGTAATGCACTAATAGCGTAGCTGCCAAAAGCGCTTTGCAATTTTTGGAAAATCAAAATTTTAACACAGAAAACTGTTTTCTCGATATTTTTGGAACGGTCTTGGATTTCAAAAATATATAACATGTTACCCCGGACTTGTACCGTTTTTTTAAATGCTGCAAATCTTAGTTTTAGTAAGCTATTGAAGTAAGCTAGGAAAATGACAACTAATCTTTATGTTTGATAATTGATACTTTGCTGATAAAGTAATTGAAATGGTTCACAGTAAGGTGGAAGATTATTAATAATAATAATAATATACGACTGAATAACAGAAATTAACAAGCCAAATTAAAATAATGAAGTAATTTGCAATGTCATTATAATTAATATAAGAAGGTGAATGAACCATATCAGTTATGCATAAACAATAATGGTGGACATGGTTTTGTATATACGGGGTTGGGATAAAGTATTGAACCAAGTAAAAATATTTTAACCGAAAAGAACGATTGTTAATAATATACTTCCGGTTTAACCCGAGTCTTGGAAAGAGTGACTCAAGAATTTGTTAATAGGATGGCATATTGTCAGCAAGTAAACGGCGAGCATTTTGAAGATTATTGTACAACTAACAGTGAGTTATTCCTCGTTTACACAATTTGTTTTTTCACTTAAATCAGTATGTATTAATTCAAAATAACAAGCTTTTTCAAAATCTGTGAAAATATATAGGGTGTCCCGTTTAAATTAAAGAAGTTGATAACATATCCGGTTGAACCAGAAGTATATTATTAACAAAAAAATGTACATCAAATGCATTTTGTTCCATTGCACTAACCTGCAAATTTTCTTAAATATCATTCTTCCCGTTTAAAAGATATTTACTTGGTTCCATACTTTATCCCAGCCCTGTATTTTATTTTGTCAATAAATCGTATGATATGGTGATTGAATGAAATGGAAGAATAGAATAAAGTTCCAATATTCCATGACAAATTTTGTCATTTAATATTTCGTGAAAATGTATCCAAATGTTATTACACTAATGTAATAATTAACATGCATTGCTTAAATGACTTTAATATTAGGAACACACCCAGTAAATAAAAGTAATTTAGATAAACACTCACGTCCAAGACAAGTGTGCTTCCGGAACTGCAGGAAGCCGTCAACACATCGACACGCACCTTCTAGGCAACTACTGTTAGCCACCTTCAAAGAACACTGCTCGGGAACGTTGCAGTCATATCCCAATAGTGTAGCTGAAAATTTAAAACGATGAAAAAGGTTAAAAAAATGAAATATGAAAAAATTATAATAGCAATAAATTATGAAATAAAACAATTTTAATCTGTTGAAATCTACATATTATTTAAACTTAAAATTGTGACGCGCTTCTCTAACACAGTAGCTTTATCATATAGAGATATAGTGAAAATTTTTCAATTTATACAGTGCCTTAATACTAAATTTTACGAAAATTAATTATAAAACTATGATCTATTTACATGGAAATGATAAAGGGAAAAATATGTGTCTGAATGTGGGATTAATTAAAGTATTCAACAAGTTTACCTGGAAACTCAATCACAACAATCCTACAGGAACCGTTCTAAGTAAAAAGGTTTAATAAGGGAGAATTGTTGATATCTATTTGGTCCTTAAGATTATCTGAATATTTGTTTTGATTTATCTCAAGGGCTTCTAAAAGATTTAATTTGAAGGATTTAGGTTCTATATGCAAAATTTCTAAATTTGGATCGAAAGAGTGTTGGTTTACTAATAAATGATTTGAGTAATTGGAATCTGATCTTTGGTTGTCATAGCTACGTTTGTGTTTTAAAATTCCTAAAAGTTCTGCCCTACCTATATAAATTCCGTTACATCTGTCATTACCACGTTTTAATTTATAAACTCCGGATTTGTTTAATTTTGAAGATTTGGATTTGTTGTTTTTAATGATTTTGGGTAAATTATTATCGATTTTGGAGCAAATATTCAAGTCTAAAGTTTCTGAAAATGATTTGATTTCCAATGGTATTCCAAAGTAGGTATGTTAATTAAACTTCCAGATTGGTTATTTTTGTTTTCATCAGAAGAAAATACTTCTTCTGAGTATGTTTCGCATATTTTTATCTATGATAAGTATTGTCAATTAAATTTGGATCGTAATTATTATCAACAGCTATTTGTTTCATTATATTTAGTTCTTTGTTGTAATTGTCAATATTCAATAGAACTGTTAAAAGTCTATTTAATTAAAACTGTTTTATTCCATAATTCATCCATTCATTATGGATCTACATCAAGTAGAAGCCTCATCTATTCAATATTCAATTGAAATAAAACTAACACCAAGCTAATCTTCAGAACCATTTATTATAGGGATGGATTTTCCTTCAGTTAAAATATCATAACATTTATCACGTAAACTCTTAAGATGAGGTGATGTTTAAGTCAATTAATTTTTAGTTTGAAATTAAAGTAGTAAAGAATCGTACATTAAACCCGTACTGCGCATGTGTACTGAATTGTCAAGGAGTGTGGAAAGTATTATTTTGAGGTTTCATTGAAGAAAATAGTATATTATGCAATGAGTACAAAATGATGCCCATTTTTTTGTGAGAGGGGGGATTGCAGGGGATGTACTAACAGACTAGCTAGCTAAAGAACGCTCTAAAGGAGCCTTCACAGGTCTGGAAGCGTTTTGTGGAATCACAAGGGATTACATAAGTGGGGAAGTCAGGAGCTGGCTAATTAAGGAAAACGAACTCAAATAGAGGCTGACACAACGACACCTCCATAGTAAGAGTCTACTTGATAAGTTAAACAAGGAACTCTCGTCCAGGTTGTTGAAACTGGGTAAGAGAAATTTGAAGTCAGTTACCGACGTGGTGACTGGACACTTCACCCTGAGGAAGTATTTGCACGGGATCAGCAAAGTTAGTGAACCCATGTGCAGAAAACTAATCTTTAAGATAAAACACCAACTCACATACTCTGCTTCTGTGAGAACTTACAAGGACTCATACGGAAGTACTTTGGAGTGGAAATAACACAACCATCACAACTACTAAAGATCCCTTCAGATGACTGGTGGCCTATATAGAAGACACGAAGCTTCTGGAATGGAGGTGAGTAGATAACATGGGCATGGGCTGTTGAGCCCAACTCTAACGTATGAATGAATGAAATCACATCACAACACATCAGGCCAGATTCTAATGCATCATGATACAACACCAAAAAAAGTGCTTCCTAGCTTTAAGGATAATAACCTACTATACTAATGAAAAACTCCACAATACCATAATATATTTATTTTGGTCCTTGACCGGTTTCACGAACATGGGTACGCATCATCAGAAGGATGACTGTTTGATTTGTCTGGTGGATATTTATTTATATAGCGACTGATCTGTTCACTATATCTAAATTTTCTTGAGTCTGACCTATGTAAATGGCATTACAGTGAGAGCAGTTGAGTTTATAGGCATCAGACTTTCATAAAAAAATATTTGGCATTTAACAAAATAGGAACAGCATTGTTACAAGATCAAAAGGAAATTGTAGACTTGTAAAAGTTTGTAATTAAATTTGAAATTTTATTTGAGATGTCGAACTTTCACATAACTATCAAATTTAGTTACAGTTAAATCTTCTTGATGCATTAAAAATTAGGAAACATTCTTGATCCTGACTATAACTTTTTCAATGAACAACTACATACAGAATGTTCCATCTCAGACGAGCCACCCCGTATATTTCTTATACAATATTGATAGGAAAAATTTCCTCTACCACGTCGGATGGTTTTTTTTGGGGGACATCTTTTGACGTATATTTGAGACTTGAACAAGCAACCCCATAAGAGAGAGCGCTTCAACCCCTCAAAATTGAGTAGGAAAGAGGGGTTGAGTGATACTTCATTTGTAAGGTCTTGGAAGCCTCTATACAAAGGTTTATGAAAAAAAATCACATTCTTGGGAAAATTAATAGTTTCATCATGCTTAAAATCAAAACTGCGTTTTTAAATCAAATGCCCAAATTGTCCTCTATTGGCTTCTATAAAATAATAATCAAATAACTCCAGTTATGCTGGAGCATGTTAGTAACTATGTATTATTGTATGGAAGTCAATGGAGGACAATTTGGACATTTAAAAACGCAGTTTTGATTTTTGTTATTGTAAGCATGCTAGAACAATTAATTTTTTTGAGAATGTGATTTTTATCAAAAGCCGCTGTAAAGAGGCTTCCAAGACCTTACAAATGAAGTATCACTCAACCAATGTTTCCAATTCAATTTTGAGGGATTGAAACGGCTCCTTTAAGGGAGTTGCTTGTTCAAGCCTCAAGTACCTATACGTCAAAAGATTTCCCCAAAGAATATCATCCGACGTGTCTCGTCTGAGATGGAATACCCTGTATAATTTATTCTTCGCTCTTAATATTGTTTTAATTAGTTTTAACAATATTCCATTCAGTTTAATGGAAAAAACAACTAAACAACATCAAATCCTCAAGCAATAGGTCAAAACACCCTGACATCATGTAGTCCTTAAGTATTTATTTGTTGATCTCATGTATTTATTTGAGTTATCAACCATCTATCTTGGATATGGAATTTTTGTCCAAAGAAATTGTAATAAAATTGAGAAACAAATTTTTATTCAATCATAGAGATCTCTCGTCCTGACTCAATATCAATCAATCTAATAATCGATTCCAAGTTAAATAGTTATTTTCCTACAACCACTATGCAAAACACGCTTTGCTACACAAATTTTTATACGCAAAGCAGGCCTTTTCTCAATTCTTTTGATAACCGTTGTAAAAGTAATGCGAAAAGTACACGCTATGGCACTTTTCCGCACCGAAATGTCAAACAAAGCTACCTATGACCTGTCAACATTTTTTGACAATTCAACTTAATTGAATTTCTATTTGGTATACAATTTTTAAATTGAAACTAAAAAGTAAGTGAACTTATTTAATTATTTATTATAATGTATTAATTATTAAAACATTAATCTATTAAGCATTATTTTAGTAATCATGAACCAGGATGGAAATAATTTAGGTATCTTTTGAGTTGTCCAATTCGGACATTGAAAATACTCTAGTTAATGTATTTCTTTCATTAATAAATGTGGTTGTAGAAAAAATATTGTGTACAACTTGTACGCAAATCACTTTTCCCACTCGCTAGATTTGCGCTCGTGGGAGAAGTGACGCTTTCCGCACTAGTTGTACAAATTACTATTTCCTAACCAGTGCGGAAAGTGATACTTTCCCGCACGCGACTGCAGTTGACCCAAACGACGCATAGCGGAGTTCGGGCAAGCGGTCAAGTGCGGGAAAGACACTTTACACACGAGTTAGGAACATTATTTTTTCTACGACCGTATATAGGTACCTGCAAAAAAGTATACCAACCCATTTTTCAAAAATTATTCCATTTCAACATACACATACAAAAGTTTTACTAAAAACTACTAATTATTATAAATATTAATATTAAAACACAATTTTTTTGCATTTTGTAATTTACTCAAAATTGCCGGTCCAGTGGAGTTATTTGCTGTTAGGGTTATATTAAAATATCTTCATTATTTTATATTTCCAAAAAATGATAAATGCAGCAAAAAGCTAAAAAATATTTTTTCTACACCCACATGTATATTGTCCATTTTTCGCACAGTTTACAGAATGGAAATGTAGGCCATATCAGTTAACTGAACGTATATATTCATATACATCCTAGAACGTATATGAAATCCACCAATCAGCATTCGCGTTTAGTATTCGTCAACTCCCCTTCTTTGAATTTCAAAGAAACGTCAAAATAACTTATCGAAAAAAAGGCTTCCCTAGAAGCACTGGATCAAGAATATTTATTAACAATAATAAACATAAATAAAATAATCCGTATAAATTAACAACAAATACTGAAAACAGAATAAAATGGGTATTTAAGAGGACTTTTGATAGACGTCAGCTTTTATAAAATTTTGTAATTCATGTGACGTTATAGATATCAGTGTAAACATTCTTCGGTGGTTGAGTTGTTAGCATTAGGTTCTTGCGCGCTAGGTACAGGGTTCGATTCCCAATGAACAATTTTTTTTTTAAATTTTATTTCTAAATAATTATTCCGCTTGATATTGATTGGTAAAATTATGAAAATTGTTAAAAATTTTGAGATTGAAGTTATATTACAGTCGAGATTACAGTTTATTAAAATGTTTATTTTCTAGATTTTTCAAGTGGGTCGTAGAAAAAATATACTGTTCGACTCGTGTGGATTGTCCATATCGCACTCGAACGATTGAGCACTCCGCCTACGGCGTCGTGCTCAAACTTCGTCCTCGTGCGATATGACCATCATATCCACACTAGTTGCACAAACTACTATTTTCTAGTAGCGTGCGGAAAGTGAATCTTTTCCGCACTAAAAAGGGTGCGGAAAGAGTCACTTTTCCGCACTAGTGCGGAAAGTAAATTTGTAGAGTTTTTGGGAAGTATACTGACATTTGAATATTTAAAATATGTATTTCTATGGTTGTAGTTTACCAAATGACTGGAAAATAAAAAAAATTTTAGAAATCTGCAATAATTTTTTGATGGAAAAATTATTGCAGATTTCTAAAATTTTTCATGTCCCTGGTAAAAGCCTTATCAAATGGGTGCCAAATAATAATAATTAAGTTGCTGATATGTATTTGATAATAAATGTTTCTTTATGTTAACTTTTGGGTTTTTTTCCGGATGCTAGTAGAAAAAATAGTGTACCTAACACGTGCGTGAAGTGACTTTTCCGCACGCTATTGCTGGCCGAACTCTGCTAGCGTCGTTCGGTCATCTGCAATAGCGTGCGGAAAAGTATCACTTTCCGCACTAGTTAGGTAAACTACTAATTTTTCATGGATTATTTTGTGAATATTTATTCACCTGTAGACACAATAGTTATAGCTTCCGAAGTAAAAAACTATCTAATAAGGTCAAAATTTTCATAATTTTACTTTCCCGCACTCATTCTACTTTCCCGCACTCATTCTACTTTCCCACACGCATTTATTACTTTCCCGCACTAGTGCGGGAAAGTGACACTTTCGAATCTAAAATGCTTGCGGGAAAGTTGGCTAAAACGCACGGTAGTAGAAAAATGATTTTGTCCACGACCACCTGATGATAAGTCAATATTTTCACTTCTAAAAAAATGTATTTAGTATACCCATATATCTACTGTCGTGAATTATGGTTCATAATACACTGACTAGAGATGGGGGTACAATATGAAATAAACTATTAAATCTGTGTATTTTGTTCAGGAAATTTGTTTCTGAAATATATCGTATCGAAAAAATATTGTAATTTTTAGTATTGATACTTTTCATAACGATATTTTCTAGTATTAAGTATTTTAAAACAATATATTTATAACGGTACGTTGTAGTGATACTTTACACAGTATCGCCAATCTCTATATATGTCAAATTATTTTATGTAGCTACCACAACGTACTGCAGAAATTTATAAATTTTGAGGTTAGTTATACCAAATTGTTACAAGCGAATCAAGGGTCGTGGACAAAGTATAGTTTCTACCCGCAATGTATGGCCAATATTCACTCAGGTGACTTGCGCCCCTCGCCTGCGGCTTGAGACGCAAACGTCACTCATCGTGAATAATGGATATCATAAATTTCTCGTTTAATAATATACTATTATCTCAGTTAGTTGTTGTTGTTGTTGTATATAGTTTTCCTTTGCAACATATTGACATTCCATCACTGTCATCCTTCTGATGAACTTAAATTCGTGAAAACGGTCAAGGACCAAAATAAATATATGATGCTATTGTGGAATTTCATATTCTATTTAATTTTCTTAATAAAATACAGTTTCACATTGTAAGTGTTGAAACAATTGAATTGTTACGATACTAATGCTCATTTTAAATATTTCGGATTTATGTTCTGTAGTATTAAAAAAATAATCAACACTTTTATTTTATGAATAATTTCAATGTATTATTCTCATTTTACTGTAAATCATACCTTGTACACAAGTTGTTTGGTTTACTCTTGCATGGAATGGTTGGCAAGCACATCGTCCTCTATTGCAAATAGATCCTGTTATATCTTCTCTACATTCCCAATCACTATTGCATTCGTCTCCTAAGACATGCGCTCTGGTTGACTGTCCACATACCTATAACAAAGTTTTATGTTACATAACTTAGGTTATTTTTTTCCAATATAATATACGGATCATATTCAGGAGTGAATTTATTAAAATTTTTTTGCTTTTTACTAACCGTAAGAAAAAACCCGACAACCAAAAAATTTTATACGTTCTTTGTTTTTCAGCCAACAGAATAAAAAAAATATGCAAACGTACGTTTCAAATTTAAGGAAAAAATTAAATGCAGTCCAATAATATCGAGTGTGGGCCCAATTTGCTGAAATGACATCAATGAGGTTACAGAAAGGATGAGAAATGACTTCAGGCTTCTCCTTGTAGTGCAGCTTAAAGATCTTGGAGGAGAAAATTCGGGAGGTGAACTTGACGCAGGTGTTCACTGGACATGGGTCGAGAGTGGGGTACAAGTCAACAAATATTTATTGGAGCCTTAAGGTATGCCCACATTGGTGCGCTGCGCCGTGCCGAACATTGAATTTTTGTTGGTGTGGACGGTAATCTGCGCAGGAACGTGCAAGACCGTGCACGAACAAGCACGATCCATCAGGAGTCGGTACAACAAAGAAAGTCTATTTGTTTTGACGAACATTTCTTTAATGCTCGCACACTTTTTCAGTATTTCATTATTGTTTACTAGTTACAAATTATATTAAAAGTAAAAAAATTGGTGACTGATACCACGCAAAAATATTAAAACTGATCGGTATATATGAAATAAAACCCAAATTATGGGATCCCACAAATGCCGGTTATCATATGCGAAATAAAAAGCATGATGCATTGATCGAAATTGCGAGCTAATTAGAATCTGATATAGATGTGGTGAAGGGAAAGATAAATTCTTTGTTATCTTCGTTTCGAAGAGAAAAAGTGAAAATAAAAAACTCTTTAAAAACAAGATCAGGTAATTTAAATGTGTATTTTTAGTTTACATATTGTTTTATCTATTTTTTTGTTATTTTATATTATTAAAAGGCGCATTATGAAACTAGAACCTTCACAAACATATTAAACGAACCACTAAATGTTGCAACAGTTTATACGTTCTATAAACAAATTGCTTGGTAACGCACACGAACGATTTGCGCCGCGCGGCGCATAGCAGAGCATCAGTGTGGACATACCTTTACGGTGCGCGAACGGTAAGAATGAATGGTGTTTAGCATTTTGTAGATATACCAGCCCCGGTTGACTTTGAAGTGTAATTTAAAAGCCGTCAGTGCCTATAGCCCAGGAAGTAGTTGTTGCTTCTTAGCTGAACGGGCACTGTTTTTAAAAAATATCTTTCAAAACTTATAAAGCTCTAGAATATTAATAATAATTAAGCGATATCGATTGGAAAAGTTCGTGTAAATACAAAAGAAACCAACTTAAAAACTTATCTACTTGGAAACAAAAATCTAGACAGATAAGCCAGTGAAATTCAATATATTACAGATTATTTCCTTCCTATTAATTTTGACCAATCGTTATCAAGAATTGGTATGTCAAATATAAATTGTGAGTAGAAAAATTACTTAACAACTGTCAATTCAACTGTCAGCAGTTTTTCCGGAAAAAAAATTGAAAAAAATTATGCAAGTTTGGCAAGCTGTCAGCTTAAGAGTTATGTTGTTCTTATTAATTATTGTTTTCATTATTTTAATAAAAAAAAAATGTTTTCCGCAAATCGCTAGGAAATTTTGACATTCCTGTCAAAATTTCTTGAAGAAAAAGTCAGGACTTCCTTACTGTAAGGAAATGATATTTCCGTACAGTTGTTAGTGTTCTACATAATCCATAAAACGTCTGTATGCATTTTCGTACTTTTCTCTTGATTTCTTTGGCAATAATTCTAATGAAGCAGTATTCACTGTCTCAACCAGCTCTGGAGGAGTCCCGGGAATGGAAATTTCATCATCACTTATCATTTTACTCTCGAGAACACCAGCAATTAAATTTATAAGCGTCAAGTTTGACAATTCAACCTCAATACGTTTCCATAGTAACCCAAGTAATTTTATTAGGAATTTCCATATTTCAAAGCACCATTTATTTGGGAATAAAATTATCGCGTTTTTTTTTTAAATGAACTAATATCTGTCGAATTTTAAACGATTTGCGGAAAAATAGTATGTTTACCTCGTAGGAAAAGCCACATTCCTGGACTCTGTGTTGCTAAGTCTCGACTTGCGCCTCGACTTAGCAATCTTCACAGTCGTCCAGGAATGTTAAGCTTTTCCTACCCGGTAAACAATGTACTATTATTCAATTCAGGAAACCATCTTACCAAATATGCCTCGATCATCTAATTTTTCCTGTGGGAATATTGGAACACTCGTTTCTTAGTAATTTGTTTTAACAAATAGCATTCGCGAAAGTGGAAAAATCCTCGTCTCAAATCAACTCTGGCACATGCTTTTTGTTAAAACAAATCACTAAGAAATTTGTTTTTCCGAATTTTTCCGGAAAAATTAAATGCACTAGGGATATTACCCCCGACAAAACCATGGTGAGTGGGACTGTTGATAATTTTCAACATAAATCTAATATTTGTGAATTTATTTCTTAGTTATGTTATCATCCATCAAAACTATTTTTTCATTCTCCACGAAGAACAGTTCGCTTTACAACTTTGTGCCTAGATTATATATCAATTCAATTGATGTATATTACCATAATTACTATGTTTTATTTCACGATTACCGGAATATAACGTGGAAAATTTGAAGGTATCTATTACTATTTGTTGATTACATATTTAGCACTAAGAAGTAAGTGGAATCAGAACTCAAACTGATTATTATCGTCTCGATTTCATGTTATTAAGCTGTTCGTGTTCGAGCACCTGAAAAAATCATTCTTGAAGAAACAACTACAGGTCCCCACCCCTGATTTAACAGAGGAAAGTAATTCCTTTGCGTGGTAGGAAAATGCCAGGAAGTTTTACTGCTTCAATTACAGTTAGAGTTTCTGTTCGTCTTCCTAGTATTAACTATAGAGGAAATTGAAACTGTTTTTACTTCTGTATATTTATTCTGTACATTATTGAACATCTTGATCCGTTACTGAGATATTTGTTTCATAATCATGAAGTGGGAGGCGTGTTCCTTTTCTTGAGAGTAAAATATATTCGGTATATTTAGTAGATGTACCGAGTGTCCCAATAAGAATGGCCATATCACGATAACCGTTTATAGTACAGCCACAGATTATAAAAGAGAACAGATGTGAAAGCTTGACAGAGAACAGTAAAAAAGAGAGAGATGGGTGGACATACCCATTTAAAGGTCCATCGTCGTATGTCGACTCCGTTCGGGCTGCTTCGCGAGACTTTTCAACAGGGTTATCAATTTGCATAATATTTCCCTTAATTCACGATCATAGGTCGAATATGTTATAAGCATTATTTTTAGTGTGATAGTCATACACATACAAATATTCGACAATTACTTGTTTCAAATCAATTCCATTAACATTGAAAGAATTCTACAATTTAAAAGATTATAATGTATAGAAATCATACCATATATACTTTTTTTCACATACCATCTTTGACAACCATGCACAATAACCGTGACGGCTTGGCTCAAAAATCAAAATACAAAACGCCATTTTGACACTTCAATTTGAAGGTTGTCAATCCGCGATATTATTTGTGTTATTTGACTAATCGATTGTAGGTTGTGGTAATATGAACTGAAAAAAGCACTGGAAACTGTTATTGTTCCCAAGTCAACATTGCAATTTGGTGAGAAATTCAAAAAAAAATTTAAACCGACATCGCGGCCATACCGAGTTAAAGGTCCAAGGTCATTGAAATCGGAGTTGAAAATCCTTTGATGTTTTGCCGGGATTCGCATCTGTTCTCTTTTATAATCTGTGGTACAGCTTCGGAAAAAAAAGTGACCTCGAGAAAATCCTGGAAACTATTTACAGAGTTGTAGGTCCACCGCCAAAAATTATAAAATGGATAAATTACCAATTTTGCATAATTAAGATGCATTTTAACTACGATTATCGTATTTTTCAGGAAATTCAGCGTATATTTGATTTTATAAGTTTTAGTATAAGGGGTGAGGGGAAACGAGAACTATATTATGAAAAAACTCCCTGTAATTCTATTTCTAAACCTATCTATGCAAACTTAGTCTTTTTGAAGAGAGCTCCTTTCTACCAATGTAAGAGTTATAATTTCGAAACAACCTAATGAGTAACGTATACACTAGAGGGCGCTATTTATTTTTCAAAATTTGGTTATCCTCGAAAAATATTGAATGGAAACATGCAGTTTTAACTAAGGAATATGAAAGTAGACCAAATTACCAAGAATAGCAAAAACCGCTTGCCGATATCTTTTTCGTATTACGAGATATCCTTAGAAATGTGTCAATTTTAAGCATTTTTCTTTAAACACAAATTACTCCGGTTTGATTGAACAGATTTTAACATTTTTGACTCCTCGAAATTGTCTTTCCTTATTCTATTGATAATAGTTCCAAATTTGGTATTACGCCCTTTGGTGTTGGACCTACAACTCTGTAAATAATTTCCATGTTATTCTCGAGGTCACTTTTGTTATAAACTTTTTATCCCGAAGCTGTAGGTACCATAAACGGTTCCCGAGATATGGCCGAGAGTCATTCTCATTGGACACCGGTTACATAGGTAATTTTTTGTAAATTGATATAATAAACCGGTTGTCGCAGAAGAATTTACAATTACCTGAACATTTTTTTTCTCATTTTTTTTCATTATATTTTTATTTCAAGTCCAATCAACCTCTAGGGTTATTAGCGACAATATAATTCTTTTAGATAACAACTTGGATATCATATTTATGTCTTTAAGATAAGTTATTATATTATGAACATTACAATTTACACCAAGTAATACATCTAATTTATCGCTAATATTATTTTTTATCCTTGCATGATTGAAAATTGGGCATTCCACTAGAATGTGTTTGACAGTTAATTGGCAATTACATAGTTCACACAGTGGAGGTTCAGTTCTTGTGTTACCTGAAAATGAATTCAAGACTGTTGATGCTTATGCAGTGTGTAAAAGCTAAACGGAAAAAATTCATTATTTTGGTTAATGTACATATTTATGTAAATGAAGAATAATTTAAAAATACAACATACTTATTCATCGACAAATTATTATCTAATTTTAATGAACTATTGAAACCATTTATTTATCCACAATAATCTGACATTTGGATGCTGCTTTCGCAATGGCCTGTTGCCAATGATGATTTGTTATTTAGACATGCCTTGATCCCCCATTGTCTACGACAAATGCGTTTAGTACAATACATATTTCACTTACAGCCAGTTTCACAATAATAGGTTACCTTATGGTTTAGAAGTAGCCAGCGGTTACGACAAAATTTGCATTTCAGAATATGTGGTCATGGGTGTAATGCCCACGTCTCACGGTCAAATTTTTGATCAAATTAGTTTGACCAAAGTGACGTATTGGCGTCATACCTATAGTCTTTCACACCATCATTCAAAATTTTACCAAATTTATTGACGGATGTCTAATTGGCGTCTGTAATTTGTCAAACTAAAAATTGTTGGTGTTGTTTTAATGTGATTGAACTGCAATTTTTTCGTATTTTCCACAATGAAATTTAAAAAAATTAAATCTGTTTTGGGTCTTTTAAGTATAGCTATTGTTCAATATTCTTTTTCCACCAATCAAAAGGATTGTTTGCTCAAACTGACCTTGAAAAATAGAAGCGCCTCTATTTTACAGAAGATGACGTCATATGCTGTCAATTTTTTGGTTTGCTCAAACTAATTTGATCAAATATTTGACCGTGAGACATGGGCTTAAGTATAAGTTAACCATAAGAAAATTTAACTGCAACGAAAAGTACGGGTAACTGTGCTAACCAAGGAAATCTAACCTAGTTTATGGTTGTTAAATGCACCAACTGTCAAATTTTAAAAGACGGCCAAAAATTATTCGTACAAGACGTGATTATTCCAAAGAATTCGACAATCACAATTTTTTATTCAAACTCCGTTTGCCCAAGTGGACAGTAGAAAGTGTATTGGAAGATTTTAGGAGGTTATTTGCAATCCTATAGTCAAAGCGTGGGGTAGTTTCAGTTATGTACATGTTCAGTATAAAGATTGTAAGCCATAACCTCCAAACCTCTTCACTTCTTAGAAATCAGACAACCTGGGACATGCCACAAGACGGTATGATGAGAAAGTACAACTTTTCGAAGAAATTCGTTACAGAATTCACCAACAAGAAGGAATGGGATCCGAATACCATTACCAGAATTGGAAAGAATGCCATTCAATGGTACACAGATGGCTCAAAAGCAATAGGAGGAACTGGGATAGGAGTGTTCGGGCCAGGAACCACACACTCCGAAAGCTTGGGAAAAACCCCAAGTATCTTTCAAGCGGAAATCCACGCCATAAGAAAGTGCGCCCAGTTCAATATTGATAAAGGATACCGAGGACAAAGGATTATCATAATGACAGATAGTCAAGCAGCCATAAAAGCACTGAGCTCTTGCGTAATCAGTTCTAAAATGGTTTGGGAATGCCTAGACAAACTAAATGAATTAGGCGAGAACAATATAGTTACCCTACTATGGATTCCAGGACACACTGGAATAGAAGGAAATGAAATAGCAGATGGACTAGCAAAGAGGGGGTCTGAAATACCCTTCTGGGGGCCTGAACCCTTTTGCGGAATCAGCTCCAAGGTAATATTGGAAGAAATAGGCGAAGACGAAAGAAAGAGAAGATCTGACCATTGGAAAGATCTAGTAGGGCTTAGACAATCAAAGATTCTCCTTGGTGACTACAACCTACGGAGATCAAATGAATGCATAAGTCAAAGCAAGACTGCGCTAAGAGTTTTAACAGGGATCCTAACGGGACATTGTCGCCTGAATGGGCACCTGAAAAAGCTCAAACTAGTGGAGGAAGAAGAATGCAGATACTGTGGCATGGAAGAAGAGACCTCCATCCACATATTTTCCAACTGCACAGCACTCCAGAATCCTAGAGCACAGTACCTGGGAGATTACTGGATAGAAGAGGAACATTTACCTAAGTTGAAGCCTGCAGATATCCTAAAATTCCTCCGGGAAATAGGACTAAAGGAGCTACTAGTTTCAGAGACTCTCCTCAGAAACTAAGTAGAAGTAAGGGGGCACAATAGATCTTTTAGGTCTCAGTGAATGTTACCCCAACTATACATACATACATACATACATACAACCTCCAAAGGTCTTCTTTTTCCTTCCATTTAACATATAACAACATACTATTGATGGTTTTCATACCAACGTAACAAAAGTTCAAACAATTTTGTAAGTTATCTGAAACAAGTTCTAATGGTTATTGTCTCGGTTAAGGCTACTCAATCCTAATAGTTTACCACCGATTATGAAATTGGCTGTTAATTGTCAATTAGTTTAAAAAGCCTGAACATGACCCTTTCGGAACACTCCGAATCTAGTATCTCCTAGTGGTGTGATTAAGGATTCCTAAAATGCTGCTCCTAGTTAAAAAACAAGGTATATGACAACTGATTTATTTTATGGATAATCTTAGGCGTAATTAAATACTTGAAATAGAAATCCTAAAGATGCTTACTCTCCATCCACCTCTTCAGAGAACTACTAAACTGTAGCATGTACAAGGAGCTTTTGACAATACTCCACAACACAACAGGCAAATGGATGTCGTAACTGGTTTCCACTACAGTACTAGAGACAAGGACGAATAAAGACAACAATGTAATACTGGAAAAAATACTTTACGATGCACAAAAAGAGCATCTAACTATTGTAAGGAAAAAGTAGGGCAAAGACAATCAAAGATACTCCTGGAAAACAACATCCAAGCTTTCGAAAAAATGAATACACTAGCAGCAGAAAAACTTCACTGAGGGTTCTGCAGGTTTTGCCTGATGTGCACCTCCAGAAGCTCGAAGTAGTGAGGAACAAATAATTTAGTTTCAGTAGATGAGAGAAGGAGCCTCCATTCACATACAAGAACAATGCATAGCACTACAGAACTTTCTAAAGATTAGACCGTTTACTAAAAACAAACATCTACTTCTCGGGCTATGTGGAATTTATTGACTTCTATTGATTGAACATGATTTACGATTAAGCAAAAAACCTTAGAAAAAGTACTTGAATATTTTCATATTTTCTCAAAGAAGCATCACATTCCGTAGAAAGATCAAATATAAGACGATGTTGAAATAATACAATAAATAATTCTTGTATTATAAAAATAGTTACTTACTATATATACTAAATGAAATCTAATCGTCCTGAAAACAGCTTATTACCAAATAATTCTCAAAATGCTCAATTATTAATCAAATTATATCTTTTTTCTACGACAACCTCGATGAATGTTCATTTAATAACCTAAATTTAATAATAAACAAGCACATTTTGTACAGAATTTCATTTTTGCATCGGCTGCTAGGCAAGTTGCCTAGCAAAAAATGCGAAATGGAATATTTCGTGTTAGGTCTATACCTTGTTTTTAAACTAAGATAACAATATTATCGTATTTTTTAAATCAAAACCTGTTTAGCTTTATTTTGTGCTATACCTAAATTTTCAATGTGAATAAAGGATAATTCAACATATTATGAACTAATTGCATTTTATACATACTATACTAATTTATACTCAAATTATCAAATGGTCATTCATAAAATTTTACATAATAATATAACCACAAATTTATTACCGGAAATGTCGAAGAGTATGTAGAACGCGCTCATAACCTTTTTGTTGGAATGGAAGGTGAGTTAAAAGACAAAATCGTGTATTGAACGTGAATGATATGTTGTCATAGGAAAAATATAGTATGCAACTCGCCACAAAATGGCAATTTTGTGCTCATTGCATAATATACTATTATCATCGAATAGTATATTATACATCAAGGTGGTGAAGATTATTTTTATTGACGCTAGTCAAAAAGACAAAAATTGAAAATAATATAGAGAAGCGTTTACCCTGTCGTCTGATTGACAAGTACACTGACAGTTTAGGATATATTATGAACGCGCTCCTTAGTCATCAGTTATTTTTGGTTGAGCGCGAATTTCAAACTAATGGCATTTTTATTCAAATAATTTTCTTTTGATAGATAATTTCAAGCAGCATATATATTAAAGACAATCTTCAGGGTATACAAATTGTACAAGTTTTTGTTGGACCACTATCCCTGGATATTCAAAATATTTGAGTTTGACCATTTTTGACCTAGGTTGATAATAGGAAAAATCATCAACCACTAATATAGAAATTCAACTTCTCATAAGAAGCATTAATTGTCATTGCTTTTCCAATAATATAATTGTTTTTCTAATGCAACTAAAGTTTATTTTGATAAAAGTCAAATAATGTTGAGCGGTTAGGAAGAAATCGTTGATGTTTAGAAGAAAAAGTTCAAAATAAGCAAAATTCAAAATTAAAGTTCTGACGCTATAAAATAGGCTCAAAATTAAAAAAAAAAAAAAAAAAAAAAAAAACAACACTTTTTTTTGAAAACTAATTATTTTGCGACCTAATTTATTATTAAAATCCGGTCTTCACTTATCGTATACTTTTTTTAAAGAGAGCCACACTAAAGTAAAATTTGAATGCGACACTTTTTATTTTAAATATATTTTCTTATTGAAATTATGTGTAAAATACTATTCGATAATAAAGCAAGACAGGTACATTATTATTCGCGAAGTGAATAGGTAAAAGAAATCGACTGGTCCGGCTCTGAACCATGATCATAAGTTTGTCGACCTCTGAACTTTTGTATATTATTATATAGTTAAAACTTACTCCTGGGCATTTAATAAAAATTTTATTAATGAGTCTAATTAGACTTTTGCTTTGTAATTAAAACGTTCTGATAAACGACTATACAATGTTGTGGAAATATATTTGTTACAGGTTATTAAGAGGCAATAACCGTGGCGCGTCCGCCAAAAAATGATTATAATGAAACCTTTAAAATAATAATGTTTTAGACTCGATTATTGTGACAAGATTTTAATTTTGCTCTTGTTATCAGGCTATTAAAATATAACAAAAAATATTATGTAAAATGGTATTGATTTCTTCAAAAAAGTCGGAATATGCAAGGCTCCTTGATCATGGGGAGGCATTTCGACTACCAATATTTGGTTAAAATTGTTCCATAAACAAATGAGAAAATGGTACCGGGAGGAAAATTTCGACTTTTTTTCAAAAATCAATACCATTTTACATAATGTTTTTCTTATATTGGAATAGCCCAATAACAATAGCAAAATCAAAATCATGTCACGATAATAGAGTCTTTTTCTTGTAATAGTAATAGATACCAGTATTTATAATTTCAAAGTGAACCGATAAAAAAAATAGCGTAAAGTATTCGTGGATAACTGGTCTCTAAAACACTTGCTTCTATTTCGAGCACTCCGTTTCTGCAACAGTCAACTCAAAAAGTATGCATTCTTCGAAAAAAGTTTTGAGACAAAGTTATACTAAAATTTTACGTAGATTTCAAAAATGTATTAATATACAGGGTGTTCTATTCAAAATAACAAATTTACAGTCGATTTTCGGTAGAATCGGCAGTCGGCCATCTCTGAAAATATCCTATCCGAAAACACAAACGTAGAAATGTTCATGATTTTACTATGAGTATTTTGCCATATACAGATAGTTTTTAATTTGTCGTGGGACACCCTGTATAATGGAATTATTGTATCTTTTAAAAGAATATACAGGGTGAATCACGACTAACGGGACGGAGATTTATGACGAAACGGCAAAAAATTTGAAATGTTTGTCACCTTGGTAGTTTGTACATCCATATAGGCTACATTTTAAAATTATTTTGAAATATACAGGATGTCCCAATAAAGTGTGGCGTATCAAAGTTATATTTTTTCTTATGGAACACCCTATATTTGATTGCATTTTCTGATTGCACCCAAAAAATAAAGTACTGTTTCATAATGGTTCCCTATACCTAAATACAGAGGGTTCTTCGAATAGAGTTATAATAAAAATATCCTACAATATGAAATTAATAATTTGGGACTCTTTCGCGTCTATAACACCCGGTATGTATGAATAATGTAAGTACATAGTTTGAAGCCAGAATCACGTGTTGCATTGCATAAGATGACACGCATTTCGAGCATTCATTATAGTTATTTTCCAATTTTTGCTTTTAATAATTTGTTGTTCGTTTCGTAGTATCTATGCATTTGCTCTATTAATAATGTGTTTTTGTTTTATTATGTACTCAAATACTTATCGGTAAAAAAGAGTTAGTGTACCTCAGCTTCACTTCACTGTTTTTCTTCACAATAGCTTTGTCAAGATAATTAGTATAAAATTTAGAGAGAATTGCAGATGTTTTAAAATCAATTTACCATACAATTTAAGAAAATTGTAAATTGCGCGAAAAGTATAGTACCTAGCTATAGGACACCCTTGTATCATTCGAAAGAGGGCATTTTTTTGAATATGATGAATTATTGAAATACAGGGTGTTCCATTTGAAATAAGCCCGTTATAACACATTTAATGATCTAATAATTCAACTGATAATTCTGAACACCCTGTAAAGAGATGTTTAGTACTCAATCGTGGAATACATTCAACGAATGTCCGACTATTGAGCTGTGAGAGTTATTAATTTTTTTCGAAATGTTCACATTTTTTAAAAAGTCAGCATAACTCGGAACCCTCTGTATTTAGGTATAGGGTACCATCATGAAACAGTACTTCATTTTTTGGGTGCAATCAGAAAATGCAATCAAATATAGGGTGTTCCATAAGAAAAAATATAACTTTGATACGCCACACTTTATTGGGACATCCTGTATATTTCAAAATAATTTTTAAATGTAGCCTATATGGATGTACAATCTACTAAGGTGACCAACATTTCAAATTTTTCAACGTTTCGCCATAAACCTCCGTCCCGTTAGTCGTGATTCACCCTGTATATCTTTTCTGTATATAATAATTGTCTAGGACACCCGATATATTATTTCTATTCTTCATTTTGTGAATAGAGTGGAGTCACGATCTTTGTGGTAAAGAGGACATAGGAAAAAATGTGTGGTTTAAAATTTCAACCTATTTCGGATTGCAAATATAACCAAATAGTGGTGAGAATACGCCTTCTTTCTTACTACGTGTCCGATTCGCATAAGCTTGGGTAAATTGCATTGTAGCAATTGTAGTGAAATGTAACCAGTTGCATATTTTTCTCTCTTTAATGGTCCAACGTGAAACAAAAAGTGTGTATTATACTGTTTCGAAATATTTTGCCATACCGCGGCTATACTTTTTCATAAATTAGAGATTGAAACCTATAGAATTCGGTAAAGTAACCTAATACCTGATTATTGTTAAATAATTATTGAGTACTGGAAAATAATATGGTGATTAGGTATAGCTTGGAGGTGAGTGACTGACATTTGTTTATGAATTGAATATAAGTATTTGAAATTTAATTTTGATCTCTCTACTATACCTGTGGTAATCGATTGTGTTGATATTCAACTATTGAATATATTTAGGAAACTATGATGTTATTTCAGATTATTATAATTATAAAGATGGATCTCTCAGAAGATTACTTCGCAAATAGTGTGGGAAAAATAAAATGATAAAATATTCCGAAAATGTTCTAGTGGCATATTACTTAAACTTCTGTGTTTTTATAAAGTTTTCGATAGTAAAAAAAATATTGTAAGGAATTCGTGTGTGAAGGCTTTTTTCGACTAATGTGATTGTCGTATTTGCCTGCAGCTCATGCTGCAATATTCACATTCGTCAAAAAAGGCTACTTTCCACACTTTTAATATAAATAACTATTAATTTATAACCTCAACTAAGTTGACACATTTTTCCACCGTGTAACATTAGATATAGAAATTGTTCATTTTTCAGTTGGAAGTTATCCATTGAAATAATCAGTAAATATTTATATTGACATTGCATATGCCACAGTGCAATTGTCACTTTGACAGCGGCAAAAGTTAGCTGAAACTTTTACAGCGATAAATTAACTCCAATGTTAAAATGTCATATACCTGGAAATGTTATTGTCACTTTGACATCGATGAAAAAGGTGCATCCTTTTTCATCGCGATAAAAACCTCTCTTCCTCAATTTCTAGTAAGCGGACGTCACTTTCACACAATGACAATGAGATAATAATTGTTGTTGTTCATCGATATATTCTGTCGTTAATTTATCTTGCCAAAAAACACTCGAGCTTTTCTTTTATCAGATAAATTTCTCTTCAACTCAAAGTTTTGCCAATCACTAAATTGGCTCGAAAAACTGACATTAGATAAAATCGCTCCACCTTCGGTGTCGCGATTTTATCATGTCAGTTTTTCTCGTATAATTAGTGATTGGCAAAACTGTTTCGTTGCAAAGAGAAATTTATCCGATAAAAAAAAGCTCCTGTGTTTTTACTGTTGACAATTCAACTCATGTATAAAAAATCGCATATGCCTCAGTGTAATTGTCACTTTGACACCGGCAAAAGTTAGCTTTAACTTTTTCAGCGATAAATGCATTTGTGGTTTTTTCACTTATGCATTTGTTACCATGATGAATAATTTGACATGTTTGTCAACAACTTATTGAATTTCTAAACACTAACAATGAGCCGATTCATTGAATTGTACTGCCGAATTACACTCGATGTTTGTATTGATATCGGGTAAATTTGTGTTGTTCAACTTCTAAACTGTTTCCTTTAGCAATTAGACTCGAAAAACTGTCAACCTAAAAACGCTCCACCTTCGGTGTCGCGTTTTTATTAGTTGACAGTTGTTCTCGTCTAATTGCTAGGAAACAGTTTCTCATTAAACAATCCAAATTTACCCGATAAAATACAAACCTCTTGTGCAATTATAAGTGATAAATGCACTTGTGGTTTTTTCACTTATGCATTTGTTCATCAATTATCGGAGTGCTGGTTACCATAATAAATAGTTTGACATGTTTGTCATTAACTTATTGAATTTCTAAACACTAACAATGAGTTGATTCATTGAATTGTCCTGCCGAATTACACTCGATGTTTCTATTGATATCGGGTAAATTTGTGTTGTTCAACTTCTAAACTGTTTCCTTTAGCAATTTGACTCGAAAAACTGTCAGCCTAAAAACGCTCCACCTTCGGTGTCGCGTCTTTAATAGTTGACAGTTGTTCTCGTCTAATTGCTAGGCAACAGTTTCTCATTGAACAATCCAAATTCACCCGATAAAATACAAACCTCTTGTACAATTATAAGTGAAAATTTTTGTTGAATCAGCACTAGTTGTTGAATTTTTATTGAAGTCACTTCTCGACTCACCATAACTAGCATTTATTCATTTTCCTTTTTTTTTATTCGGTTATTCAGCTTCGGTCTATTTCTGGACTGATGCTATTCACCGACGCCGAGAGCACTCTACTCCTAACCGGAAAATCTGGCGTACCCACTAGTGTTCCACCCAGAGTTGTGAAGTGTGAGGGAAA
This sequence comes from Galerucella nymphaeae, assembly GCA_963978555.1. Lineage (NCBI taxonomy): Eukaryota > Metazoa > Arthropoda > Insecta > Coleoptera > Chrysomelidae > Galerucella > Galerucella nymphaeae. The sequence continues at coordinate 2,263,959 of OZ021711.1, read as the reverse complement.
AGTAGGTACATCACTGGATCAAGAAATGAAAAATGTTTTTCCATTAGAATAATATGCCCTTTTAATTTAAAAACAACCTAAAATGTCAGATCAACTAATCTATCCATTTAAAAGTTATCAAATTGAAACATTTAAATTTTCATAACTTCAACAACCCGTATTTCGAAAAGTAAATAGGCTGGACCCCTCAATTCTTATAAAATTCTGTCCAATTTTACGAGAGGTATCTACATGCAAACGTTGTAAGTGATATATCGAAAACACCCTGTTTACTAAACGTCAAATTCAAAGTAACGTAATTTGAGATCGATCCTTTTATCATTTAATATTTCTAATTTTTTGCATTACTGTCAGTGCAATAGGCCACCGCCACATGACACAAATGAAAACTGCTAACAACAACGTCATTATGTTGTAGAAAGTGGCAACTTTGTATTTCAATTCAAACGGCAACCGCACAACCACACGTTTCTCCTGATTTGATGTTTTCTCAGGTTACCATATTATGAAGAATCTAAATATAAAGTGAAAACAAGAACTGGAATTCGATGATAGGAATCACTTTGAAATATTAAATTGGAAATACGTGATACTCTTGAACCAGATTGTGAATTTCCACTGTAATACAAGATATTGAAGATTTCATCAAAATGTAAGTATCGAAATTACTCTGTAACAAGTTATGGTAAAACGAAGAAATTATATGGTTGGAAGGATTTGTAGCATTGTAAAATACCCCATTTGCATACTCCACTAAGCTTAAAATATTAATTGATTCCATTTACTTCAACAACATTTCTAAAATAAGCGGAAAAAACACGCTATCCCAATAAAAACCGTTCCTGGAATGTGCACTTCACTGAATTCCATTTCTAGTAGACTATCTTATCGTTTGAATGTCATACAATAAAATATTTTATTCAACATTTCACCAAAGATATGATCTACTATGAATGGACCTAAGAATTTGATAACAAAGTTTTGCAGTCTTAAACTCTTCAAAATATTATTGATTGTCTAATGCCAAATTTTTCCCGTTGTTTCAAATAGGGACCAAAAACTATTTAATATTTGGTTCATCTTGACAAAGGTAGCCGGAACGCTACCGAAACGTCCAAATAAAAAACATAAAATAGTTATTTGCCTAACTAGGCAGCAAAGTAGTAGATTGACTGCCGAAGCTGAATTCATAGCTTAGCGAGGCTAGGAATCCAGCTAAGGCAGTCAATCTACTTTGCTGCCGAGTTCAACATATAATTTTTTCTCCGATTGTTCATAATGAGGATATTGTATTTGCAAATTATTACAATTCCCACAATCTCTTTATTTTGGTTGGCTGCTATGGAAATATATAATCACAGGCAGCAAAGTAATCACTGACATTGACAACAGTATGCGAAGTGACCATTTTTTTCATTCTCCTTCGTTACAATCGTTACCATAACATCGTGCGCGAAGTAGTGTGCGAAATACTTACTTCGCACACTGCATGTATGGGATTTTCATATTTTATCCTTTATGTTCCTCAATCGAGCAAAAATCCAAGAAATGATTTACTTATCAATGTATAACAATAATCAAGTAATGAATTGATTCGGAAAAACAGTTTAAGCCAGTTCAATACTATTTTTCCTATTAAGCTAAGCATGCTACTCATTTTAGAACAATATTTTTGAGGTCTGTAGAAAAAATTTTGTTTGCATCTCATGCGCGAAATACTTTGGTGATCTCGACTATTCTTCTTAGAACCTCCGTACACGAGCCACATTTTGCGGTCGACCCGACCACAGAATTGACGTCGCGTTTCGGCGAACTCCGCCGAGTGGTCGCTGCTGCATCCGCCGTACACGAACCACATTCTTGTGGTCGTATGAACCGCCTTGCGCCGTCGCGTTCGAAGTCATTTGTACCTAAACGAGTGCATCGACAAGTTGTTTGCAATGAAGAATATTTTCTGTGATGCGGTTGCAGTCGCTTCAACTACACGTGCGGTTCATATGACCGCAAGTCGACCACAAAAAAGTCGCTGGTTCAACCGCAAGGTGCAGTTGACGTGACTACATTTTTGTGGTTGTCTCGACTGCCAATATGTGGTCCGTGTACGGCCGCTCTTAACTCGGCTGCGCGTCGTTAAAAATAATCAGTTCTCGATCATCAAAGTAGCATCTCGCGCACTAGATACAAAATAACTATTTTAGTTTATAACTATTTTTAACTATTTTTAACTATTTTGTAACTAGTGCGCGAAATGAGATGCAAACAAAATTTTTTCTACAAATCTCAAAAATATTGTTTTAAAATAAGTAACATGCTTAACTTAATATGAAAAATAGTATTGAACTGGCTTAAACTGTTTTTCCAAATCAAATAATTACTTCCAACTCCCAAAACGATATCAAGGGGCTGAATCTGAGTTATCTGGTTTAGGAATAAATAATGGTTCGTGCACTGGCTGCACCATTAATGTTGAAATTGTAAATAATAAATAGGGTAGTGTTAAGTTCTCTCACAATTTGAAAGCCTCAATTATTGTTATACATCAATAAATAAATTATTTCTTGGATTTTTGATTGAGGAACATGAAGGTTGAAATATAAAAGTCCCATATAGTTTACATGCAGTGTGCGAAGTAAGTATTTCGCACACTACTTCGCGCACGGTGTCATGGTAACGGAGGAAAATGAAAAAAAGTGCCATTTCGCATATTGTTGTCAATGCGCGAACCTTGTCATTTTTTGACTTTGTAGAAAATACATAATTGTGGTTTGATTCCCAAAGAATAAATAATATGCCACAAAGAACATACATAATATTAATTGAATTTCTAAATAACTACATGTAGTTTTTGAACTATAGTCAAAGGCACTCTTAACGTGCGGGTTCAAAGGTCACTGACCATATGTATCAAATCAAAAAACACAGAGGTTACCAAAATGTGAGAGTACACTGCAGATAGACGAATTTCCACTTCTTCTTTCATTCTCGAAATAATCCATCGAACTAAGTACAAAAAAAACTGAAAATTGCTACTTATTATTCATATTGTCACTTTGAATTGTCAAAGTGACAAAACTGACATATTTAAATGAAAACTCTGCTGGTGAAAGACTTTTTAGAATCGCTGAAAACTAAATACATATCCTTCTTTTTCCCGTCAAAATTGCATAAGTTTGTCTTATTTATCTAACGGATTTTATTTGGAAGTTATAATCAAACGCAATAAAAGAAAACAAAAACTGTGAGTATTTCTTTGTTGAATCGTATGACCCGCACGTTAAGACTGCATGGCTGCGTTCGAGAAGCTGGTTGTTGGTATGAAAATTATTTCAAGGAGTGGGGGTAAAAACTCACTTCGGTGTGCTAAGCTCGCTCTAGGTTTTCGAACGGTTATGGAGTGTGTTATGTCAAACATTTTTCAAGGTTACGTTTGTTTAGTTGTTGACAAATCAAATTGGAAATTTAGTCATTCAAATCATCAATTTTATTCTTTCTCTGAATATTTTTTTTGGATTGTAAATTGATTGAAAGAATGGACGAGCAGCGAAAATGTTTCCCCAATGTAACTTGTTCCTTACTTTTCCTTTTTTATAATTCATTTAATAATTTGAAATTAATAATTGACATCTAAAAGTTCATATCGGCAGAATAAATTCAAATTCTTAAGCTGTCATATATGTGACTTATTTGTCAGCTCAAATTTCACCCTAGTCGGGACTAGAGTGTTTGGTGCGCGCACCAGTATGTGACAACCATCTTTTCGAACTATTACTGTGCATACTATTTTTGTATTCACACCGACTTTTCGAACGGCTACTGTGTGATTTTTATACGACACACCAAGTTTTCGAACGCACCCCATCTGACTATATATGTGAATTTATTTCTTATCTTGTAGTAGGAACATATTACGCCATTATACGAGTACATAAAACCTAAACATACACAATGTTATATATTTGTAATCAGTAAATGCAGGGCTACTGAAAACTATGAAAAATACAGGGTGTCCTATATGAAATATTGTATTTTATTGGGCACTCCCTGTACACAAAACTCAGTCTGCTGTTACATTTTTGGTCGGTACAGGTAAAATAATACAACTTCTATTTGAACCTTTTTCTTTGTATTTCCTTATTAATGAAATAAAGTAAGGGTAAAAGTGTAATGAGAAATCTCGTACAGGCGATGTCTTTAATTTTCTGCAGAATCCAAAAAATTAATAATATACAGGGGGATGCATTTGAAGTAAGAAAATTGGTTTTGGCCTCTCTTACGTGACACACCGTATGTAACTTTTTTAAAGTGCAGTTTAAAATACGCACATGTCCAAGAGTTTCTCTCAACTCGCCCTCCTTCACTCGTTATCAAATTAATTCCATTTCGTTGTTCCACGCTGTATTTAATCTAATGTTTCATGTAATTTCCCCTAAATGCTCAAAAACCATCTTGCTTCCTATTAATTGTTTCAACCATAGTTTTATACTGTGTCTGACTTGTCTTATGTCATGAGTGTGATGGTAAAGACTAATAAATTATCTATCTACCTATATATCTATGTATTTGTATATTTTGTGTTCGTAGAAAGAATTTCGTGCAGCAACTTTTTATCTCAAGCGGCAAACTAATACTTTTCGCTTTTAATGCACAAGTGGCTATTCTCCATTTAATTACGCCTATGCCCCTTTTCAAATGATTCCATTATTATAACAGTTATACGAGATTGATGTTTCGCGAATGCACGGTATGTGGTATGTATGTGTAATGAGATATGAATAAGACTTACATGCGTTACCAATTATTGCTATCAGTACGGTTACTCATAATTGTTGTGAAGAATAATTTTATTGTACAATTGTCCATGATATATACAATACAGAACAACTTCTTGCGAACCCGCATTGACATTTAATATTTTGAGGTTGAACCGTTCACCTTTATGGCCATATTCTCCGTTTCAAGCTTAAGCTACAATTATTTAAGCCAGACTGAAATGTATAGCTGGGCTTAAATTATGTTATCATGTACCGTGGATAAATAAATGAGGCTTTGTTAAGCCATAAATAAATTTGGCAACACCCTAAAAATCTTGAAATATGAAGTCAACCCTCTTGAAATATGAAGTCAACCCGATCTAGAAAATGTCATCAAAAGTCAATTTCGTTTTTTACAAGTTTCAAAAGAACACATTTTTTTATTATTATAAAACATGAATTCAATTTTTGATGAAAAAGTTAAGATAAGACGGGTACCGAATTTTGTACTGAACTAGAATTCTAGAATTTCAGAACACAAACGTAACTGTGACAACCAAAAATCAAATTCCAACTATTCAAATCATTTTTTCTACTAGCGTGCGGAAAGATCCACTTTTCGCACTAAAAAGTGTGCGGAAAGTAAATTTGTAGAGTTCTTGGGGAGTATACTGACATTTGAATATTTAAAATATATTAAAAATTGCTGCATCTGCAATGGCGTGCGGAAAAGTATCACTTTCCGCACATTTGAGTATTTGAAATATGTATTTGTATGGTTGTGACTGAAATATTAAGAAATTCATTAGAATTCTACTATAATTTTCTTATAAAAAGGAACATTTTTTCAATAATTTTTTTTGACCCTGTTAAAAGGTTTATCAAATGGATGTCAAATAATAATAATGAAGTTATTGATAAGTATTTAATAATAAATATTCCTTTATGTTGACTTTTGGGATATTTTCTGTATGCTAGTAAAAAAAATAGTGTACCTAACACATGCGTAAAGTGACTTCTCCGCACGCGATTGCTGGCCGAACTCCGCTAGCGTCGTTCGGCCATCTGCAATAGCGTGCGGAAAAGTATCACTTTCTGCACTAGTTAGGTAAACTACTATATTAGCAAACCAACACTCTTTCAAACAATCTGGAAATGACTGTAGCTAGAACATTTTTGGCGCATGTGATTTCATGGTTTTCACTAAAAATATCTATAATGTAATTATAATTTATAGCTGAAAGTAGACCAACTACTTAATGCAAATGTGTAATTGAAATTGAATAATTTGGTTGCATATAAGAAACTATATTAACTTTTTCCAATCTTAATGTAAATGTAATATAATGAGAATGTGATGATAATGAACGTTGCATGAATCAGTTTGCATCTGTCCAATATTCATAAGAAGCAAAAAGGGCAGAACTCATCATTTGAACAAGTAAACCCCAAATTAATTTTCCAACTTGTGTAGTTTCTGGCATAAATTTGCATTTAATTGTTACCCCAACCAAAACGGAAGTCGGCGTATATCGAATTGGTTTTGTGGCACCCCAAAAATCCACTTAATATGCACCTTGTAGTTTTCTGTTCAATGCATTTGAAAGAAGTGATTTACTTACTTACCAGATTCCCTCTATTTGTAAAGCAGCCAGAGCCGGAATGGAATATTTCTAAAATGAATGTGAAGACTGGAAATTGCTTGGTTGTAGGTATAATAAGTAAAACATTTAACTAAAATTTATTTATCTGATGGCATGTCATAATGACAACGTTATGTCACTCAATTTTGATGACATAAGGAAGCTCATTATGGGACTAAGTACCATAATGAATTAATTATGGTACTAAGTACCATAATGAAATTCTATAAGGAAAACATGTAATGGTTTGATCAAAAAAGTTTATTCAAAATGCATAACTACGTACAAAACTATTTATTATAAATGGTAAAAGAACAATTACTACAATTTGTAATATTAATTCCAATGGATTCTACAGTTTTTACATCAGTCGTTGATGATTGTTGGCAAACTTGTAATCCTGTTTGGTTGTTGGCACCAAAAATTACTTCTGATATTTTGCAGTTTTTAATTTTTCGAAAATGTATTGATATGAATGCCATCAGATAAAATTTTGTATGTAATACGAATCATAAACAATCATTATGGCACACGCCGTGTTATCATAACATTCACGACTTGTACCATAATGATCGTCTTTACATCTCTAAACAAGATACAAGATTAGTCAGGCCAATTTCCTCGGATGCTAGCAGCCTAGTATAATGCGCCGCATTTGAACCAATGCCCCATAACCGATTTTGTGCATCCCGGGAGGCAAAAAGCGTCCGGCTGCTCGAATTTCAGCATCCCAACTGGATGCACAAAATCGAGCGTCCGGGAGGCTGTTTTAGCATCCGATGCTGGCATCCTTAGTCTAATCGCTCCCATTTGATTTAATGCCCCGCTAACCTCCCAGATGCCAGCATCCCGGATGCTAGCATCCTAGTATAATGGTAGCCTATGGCACACGCCGTGTTATCGGACTCGGCTACGCCTCGCCCGATAACATTCACGACTTGTACCATAATGATCGTCTTTATGATCCTTATTACATAAATAACTATTATGAAAAAGTAGTGAAATAATATGCTATCTTTTCAGCTGATGCGGTAATTATATGTATATGATAGTTTTTATATCATTTGACCATATTGAAATTTAAAAAAGGAAAATAAACATAATTTTTTCTCTAATAAAAGTTCATACAGAGATATAGAGAACCTGTGTGATCTTGACATTCAGACACTAGCGTTACGGTTGGCGAAAACTAGCCATCTACTTTGTGAGATAAATTAAATATTATGCTAGTTATTATACAAAATAATATCAAGAAATTATCAAATAAAATGAAATGTTGAACGTGATAGTATTTGTAGGTACATTGTGTTATTTATACGATGCGACATAAGAATTCCTCTACAAAACTGTCAAATTTGAGCTAATTTTTCCACTAAATAGCGTTCATAAGAAATAAAAACAGATTTGGAAAGGTCGTTGAAAAATAAGTTCAAATGCACTCTGAATTTTCTTAAACTCGCTTTGGTTTAATGAAAAAATTTATAGTTTTGTTTAAAAAAGTCGAACCATTTTCATACTAGAACTCAACTTTTGAAAAACACATTTCAAATTATGCGCCAAAACGCTAGAATAGTGATGGCGTCTGTCTATGACATCATTTATAGGTGATCTGTGTCGATAGGTTATCTATGATCTGTGTGCTGTGGTGAAATCGTCAAAGTCTAACTTCAAACACTTGACAGCGTGCAAGCTGAAAATTTATTTTTCCACTACCGTGCTTTTTAACCCACTTTCCCGCATGCATTTTAGTTTTGAAAGTGTCACTTTCCCGCACTAATGCGGGAAAGTAATAAATGCGTGCTGGAAAGTAGAATGCGTGCGGGAAAGTGAAATTATGCAAATTTTGACCTTATTAGATAGTTTTTTACTTCGGAAGTTATAACTATTGTGACTACAGTGAATAAATATCCACAAAATAATCCATAAAAAAATATTTTTCAGCTTTTCGTTGCATTTTTCATTTTTTGTAAATATAAAATAATGAAGATATTTTTATATAACCCCAACAGCAAATAACTCCACTGGACCGGCAATTTTAAGTAATTTACAGAATGCAAAAATATTGTGTTTTAATATTAATATTTATAATAATTAGTAGTTTTCAGTAAAAGTTTTGTATATGTATGTTGAAATTAAATAATTTTTGAAAAATGGGTTAGAAACTTTTTTGAAGGTATATACGGTCGTAGAAAAAATAATGTTCCTAACTCATGCGTGAAGTGTCTTTCCCGCACTTGACCGCTTGCCCGAACTCCGCTCTGCGTCGTTCGGTCATATATTTCAAAACGGTTTTTTTATGGTAATGAAAAACAGAGATTCTTAATATTTTCTAACGAGAGAATATCACATGAACCAAGCAAAGCCAACAAGCAATAAAGAAAATTCAAAACAGATGTTCGGATCATAGGTATTTGCGAAAGTACGACGTCACGATCTTCTGATTGGTGTTTGAAATAGTATAGCGGATGTTTAAATTTTGTGCTTCTATTTTTATTAAAATAAATGTAATCACACATGTAAAATAAAAATAAGTGATTTCTTCAGAATCTCTGTATCTTATATAATTATATCACATCAATATTTTAGTGATTCTTAGTGACTATCACCATGCCTATTTCAGTTCCCTGTAACAATTGTCAGGAAACTGTGATCAAGCAAATGATTATTGGGGTAGCTCCGACCAGGTTCCGACTCTGTAACTACGAACAGATCACAAACCAGTCCCTTATCCGAGGTTAACTATTTCGATTTTGTCAATCCCCTACTTTTCATTCACCAGGCAATTCAATTTACAATTGATTAATTTGTATTTACCAAATATTGATTCTACGTCGCACAATGGTTACTCCCAAAGAAAGCAGTAAATCAAGAGTATTTATTTTATCGAATATAAAAATTGTTGCAATCGGAACGTATTGAAATACTTCATAATAAGTGTTAAATCTGAATTTCATTTGTGTTATGAATGAATAAAGGATAGATCTTTCTTGTAATGAATTATGACATATAAAAAAAAGAAAGCAGTAAATCAAGAGTATTTCTTTTATCGAATATAAAAATTGTTGCTGCAATCGGAACGTATTGAAATACTTCATAATAAGTGTTAAATCTGAATTTCATTTGTGTTATGAATGAATAAAGGATAGATCTTTCTTGTAATGAATTATGACATATAAAAAAAAGAAAGCAGTAAATCAAGAGTATTTCTTTTATCGAATATAAAAATTGTTGCTGCAATCGGAACGTATTGAAATACTTCATAATAAGTGTTAAATCTGAATTTGATTTGTGTTATGAATGAATAAAGGATAGATCTTTATGTAATGAATTATGACATATAAAAAAATGTAGTTACATCCTATGTTCCATTCACTTTGAAAAATTCCTCAAAAATAAGTGAATATATGACTCATTTTGTAGAGTGTCATATCTAATACATTCATTGAATACATAGTAAAAGAGCTGGCCCCAGTTTTTAGGTTAGGTTAGGTTGGGTTAGGTTATGTTAGGTTACGTTAGGTTAGATTAGGTTAGGTAGGTATTCCAGGCGAGATGAAAACTTCTCCTATACGTCTCCTATCAAACCCTAATACAGAATTGCAGTGGTTGCTAGTGAGTAGTGGGGCTGAATCAATCCCTTAATTTCCAGAAATATTATTTTTTCGCCAAAAATATGTTGCAATTTTTATATGTGGTAGTTTAATGCTTAAGAAGAAAATATGCCAGACGATTTAGTCGCGTTTCACTTTGCCAGACGCGTGTAAAAATATTTTGTGAAAAAATTTGAGAAATGAATTTTTATTGTATCGAGGCAACATGAAAGTTCAATAAGGTACCTATTATTTATAATAAATAAGTGAATAAATAAAAGAGAGAAGTTACCACTAGCACCACTACCACTACCTTGGCTACTGGTATTAACTAGAATTCAAGACGAGCGCTTTTTGAATTTGGAAGTTTTCAGCATATGCGTAATATTGTATTAGTAGGGGTGGGATAAAAAAAAACTCTGTTAGTGAGAAATTACCATTAAAACAAAATTTTTCCATACAAGTATATCGAGAATAACACAAAAGCAGTCAATAAAAATAAAATAAGAACAGACAAACAAATAATCCACACTTATACACCAATCTTCCTGGAGACATCTTGAAGTACACACCAATATCACACGAACAATGTTCGAAACACCACTTTTTCACATAACTAGAACTGTTAGCAAATTTTCCTTATTGTCTGCAAGACAAAACGATAAAATGGAAAATATTGTTTCCATTATTTTACTTTTTTAACCTGTGATCAGTTATAATAGATCCTATGATAATAATAGGTGCCAATGTTAAAGATAATCAATTTAAGAAGAGAAAGACCAATTAGAATTAAATAAAAATAGATATCATATAAATATGTTCAGAAGTGACTACAAGTGATTAACCTCATATTGAAATAATATTGACATTATATTGACAATTTTAGTGTGGTTAGGGACGGGGTTTGTTAGTTCAATTAGTCGCTGTGATGCGCCATGCTCAACTTGCTGCGCACAAAATTTGGTAGTAAACTAAGCCAGTTCGCAGGACTTTTTTACTTTATTTATTTCACAAAAAAATCAGCAAAATTAAAGAAAAAAAAGCAATTTAAGGGTGCCACTGATTTTCTTTCCTAAAAGAAAATTAGAAAGAATAGTTATTTGTATACTAAGGCCGCAAAGTGCTTTTTCGCGTTCCGAGAGAGGGCTTATTAAGATAATCTCGAGGTCGCGAAAACATTTCGCGGCCATAGTATACACAATATTTTTCGTGCAACCGTGAAAATTACATAATTTCAATAAACATTATGTCTCTTTAGAAAAGACAGCGTTTCAACGCGAATAGAGAAAATTAAACTCTGGGTAACGGCCGCAAAATAAAATTTGAGGGCTAGCTAACTTTTAGTATGTTAATAAGAAATTAGAAACTTAACGCTTCTGTATAGTTAATAAAACTAGTGAAGACTTTGAGACTTTTTATTTCATCCACGAAACTTCCCGATTCAATTTGTCTACCAGAGGAACTTGTTGCTTCCAGGAACTGTTACTTCCAGAAACTATTATTTCAAGGAGCTATTATAGTTACTCCAAGAAAATATTGGACTACCAGGGGCTGTTATTCAGCCTGGGATTGTTGTCTCCCAGGAACTGTTTGACTGCAAGGAACTTTCAGACTATCAGAAACTTTAACTTCCAAGGGACTATTAAACTATAAGGAACTGTTAGTCTCCCAGGAACTATGCTCTAAAAATATGCCGGTATAAAAAGAAATAACAAAAAAATTTGAAGCTCACAAGGATAATTGTGATCTAGTTCAATAAATACAATTCACCAATTGAACTTAAGGATTCATCCTGGACAAATATCTGAATTTATAGAAAAAATTGAACAATTTTATATGGCTAAAAATATCCTTGGCTAGATAGGAGAGGGAAGGTATACCCATGTGGTTTCCAAAATGGGTAGGTAGCCATTCACAGCTGAAATAGTAAATACAGTTGAAATAGTAAAATATAAAGGTAACAAGTATATAAAAACCATACCAATAATCCAGATACTGAAGGAATAACGGTAACAACTATTAGTTTTGTTTTAACTAACTAAGTTAATATTTTATGTGGATTACTGCACAGTCGACAAACGATTAGAGAAGACCATTATGTCCATGGAGAAGAACTCCCGGAACCTTACTCATTCTTATTTGAAGACAGTTGAAAATTTCAAATTTCGCGATAAGAGAATATTGATTTTTGGTCTATCCACCAGCTTATTCCACCACGAATCAGAAAAGAGAAATAATTCCTCAATTATTTGGATGAAATATTTCTAGTAAATATTTATATACTATTCCACCAAAAATCTAAATTCTGAAAAAAATCTTCAAATAAAATATAAATTGAAAGCGTGAACGCAAATTTCACGATTCAATGGGACATTCAAAAAAGCATGTGATGTAATGACTCCGGGGAATCCATATTACATAGTGCAACACTACACTTGACAGCTACTCCCTCAGAATTTTTAAACAGCAAGGGGGTCATGCGATACTTCGTTGGATAGGGTTTGAAACACAGAATTCAAAAATGTATAATTTTTCAATTTTGGATTCAACAATTAATTAATAAAAATTATCAAAAAATATTGTATTACATTTATATCTTTGATATTAAAAAGACTAGACAAATTTTCCTGAAAAATTATTAAATTGAATAATTTTTATTATATTGAGTGTCCCAAATTGAAGCAAAATCAATGTAAATTTTTATGTATTGCTATATCGCATATTGAATTAATAACGAACAAATACCGAAGGAAAATGTGATACATTTTTGAGTTCTGCTTTTCAAACCCTTTCCAACGAAGTATCGCACGACCTCCCAGGCTATTTGAATTCTGAGGGGTAGCTGTCAAATGTAGGAGGTAACAATTTTTTGTATGAAACAAAACACCTCAATTGGAATAAAAATTGACGGGTTCGAGGATTTTCTATCTTTGTCTCAAATAACGGAATTTTCTAGGGGGGGTAGGACTTAATATCCGCACTGTACTTACAGATGAGCATGAAGCATTTATATCGTTAAAAAGATTTGCTGATTCGTCATGGGAACGTTTGTGATCACTATACCAGCTAACATTATTATTTCGATCCGTTGTTTTTCCGATAAATGTGCCATTAATCTCAATTTAGTTTTAAAATTCGTGCAAATTTGAAATTAGTGGTGGTTTTTACATTTTGTACATAAATAATAATGTAGTTGACGTTTCTAATGCCCACTACTACTGTTTTTTGTTCAATTTTAAAAACCTACAAGGTCGTCAAGGTCATACCATCACTACATTACAAATTAATTTAGAAAAATCAAACTGATAATTATTTTTTATGATATTTTTGGTTGAACTGATACATTGCTATTATTTTGGGCAAGATGAAAAAATAAAATTTTTTGTGATCACTTGACCTATATAGGTTTCCATTCCAAAATATTCAAGATAACGACACTATGCTAAGTCCTGACGTCAAAAACATTATTTGACATCAACTCTTGACATTAACTATTCAAAATAACATCTCATTCATTGTTCAGTTTCATTTAATCTTTTTCAAAAATTATCCCTCAATGCGAGACTTTTCAGCAACGGTGTATTATTATCGCTCCAAATGAACAATTAACCCAAATTTCTTCGAATTATACTGTATAAATCAATCTATCAACATTCCATCTCTTTATTACGCTTATTTTTCGGTTGCTCATCATTTTACGATTTGCTTAAATATTTGTGACCGAGATATTCTTTAAATTGAAAAAAAACTGATGCGAGTACCGTTTAAGAGATTAATTGCAAAAAACAATTATAAGTAGGCAACAGTATTCTGTCTCAAAAACTACACGTAAACCTAATTGATTTATCATATTTGTAGCGTACAACGCCAACGCTGGTTGATAAATGATGAAAGTGGACTGTATTTTATATTTTTTTATTACTTACGAGTAAATATTAAGAGCAAAAGTATTTTACGTGTTTCTGCCTTTTAAGTTTTGACGCGAAGTGTCTTTTTTATTAAAAACATATCGTTTCCAGGGTAACGCACAATTAAATATAAGGTTTGTATTGAACATAACTGGGGGGCAAAAGGTGTTTCGGTAGAAACTTACAAAGTACTAAAAAAAAAATTAAATACAAATAATATTGTAACAAACTACAAAAACCTTAGCTTTTCGCTGATATGAAATATAAAACACATAAATTGGAATTAAGACAGATATGTACAAGAAATAAACATATATGTTATTATAACAAATACAATTTTCAGAATTTGAATACAATTGATAAACAAATTAATACGCTAATAACGGAGAACCACATGATTCCAACTGCAGGATTGTATGTAAAGTTACCTGTATTTTGGAGAAATATATCAGTTTATAGGCAGAACGGCTATTTTTGTAACTGAGCGTAAATATAGACCTGTTGATGTTCTTACCTTAACAACCCTTACCTTATTGTCCTTGCCAAAAATAACTTCCTCTATTCTGGCCATTGGCCATTTTAATGGAGGCAAATTATCATCCTTTAGTAGGACAAGCATACCTTTTTCTAAATTTGGAAAACTTTGTTTCCATTTCGGCCTATTCTGCAAAGTATTTAAATAGTCCTTGTGCCATTCATCCCAAAAATGCTGTTGCATTTGCGTACACCTTCTCCAGAATTTCAGTCTATTTTCTGGAATGGGAGTTAGGTTTGGCTCAGGGTAACTGGTGATCGGAGCACCTATTAAAAAATGTCCTGGAGTGAGGAACGTCAGGTCTAGAGGATCATTGGACACTTGAGTTAATGGTCTGGAATTTAGTATGCCCTCAATTTGAATAATAAGAGTATTGAACTCTTCATAGGTTAGGTGATCATTGCCAACCACTCTTTTAATGTGGTGCTTGGCACTTTTCACACCAGCTTCCCAAAGACCTCCGAAGACTGGAGAATAGCTGGGTATAAAATTAAAAGTTATTTTGTCATCCAAAGAATAATTAATTATTTTGTTTTTATCTACTGATTCATAAAATTCTTTCAGTTGATTTGCAGCTCCCTTGAAGGTCGAACCATTGTCACAATAAACTCGACTAGGTTTTCCCCTTCTAAAAATGAATCTTTTGAAGGCATTTAAAAAATTCTCTGTTGTCATATCAGAGAGAAGTTCCATATGAACTGCCTTAACAGAGAAGCAAACAAAAAGAGCAATGTATGCTTTAGTTAATATAGTTTTTCTCAATCTGGACTGTTTGACGAAAAAAGGACCACAAAAATCAATTCCAACATTTTCAAATGGCTTTGAAGCATTTACCCGCGTTTCGGGAAGAGAGCCCATCAATTGTTTGGAGCAACTAGCTTTGTGTCTAAAGCAAGTGACACATTTGTGAATGTTTTTCTTGACTTCTCTATTTCCGTTTGTTATCCAGAATTTGAGGTTTAGACTACTAAGAACTTGTTTTTGTCCAGCATGGAGTAACCTTGAATGTTCTCGTTTAATTATTAAATTAGTGATATGGCTATTCTTTGGTAATATCATAGGGTGTTTTTGGTCATAAGGTATGTTGGCATTTTGAAGTCGACCTCCAACGCGAAGAATGCCTTCTGTGTCAAGAAAAGGATAAAGTCCACTCAAACTGGATTTGATATTTTTGTTCAACTTTAAATCACGTATTTCCTTGTAAAAGTAAAAGTTCTGTTCACATTTAACAATACACTTTAACGACAAATCTAATTCTTTTACGGTTAAATGTCCATTGCTTTTGTTTTTTTGTTTTAGTGATGGCATAAAATCTAAGAATGTAAGCAACAATACGTTGCAATTTGTTGAAATTTGAATAGTTTTCAAAGAATGAATTTTTAGCCAAAGTTTGCTCGACAAACACTTTTAATTCAGGTAATACGGAGGGTTCTTTCATACCAACATTAGAATTGTGACAATAGTCTAAATTTGTAAGTTCTGTTGGTCCATCGAACCAACAACTGATGGTATGAATTTCAGAAGGGTGTAGATATATGATCAGCGGGATTTTTTCTCGACTCAATATATAGCCAACTGAAGTGAGAAGTTAAGGTTTGTATTTTTAAAACACGATTGGCTACATATGGGTTTAAATGCAATGGATCTTTTTTAATCCATGCTAAAACGACTTGGGAGTCACAATAAAGAAACACCTTTAAGTTAACTTGATTGTTGAATATTTCAAATATTCTGTTTGTTAAAATTGAAAGAAGCAAAGCTCCATTTAATTCGAGTTTCGGTATAGAAAGCACTTTATTTTTATTACTGGGAGCAATTCTTGATTTCGAACATAAAAGAGAAACCTTAACTTTATCAGAAAAGATAGTGCGAATGTAAACTACACACCCATAAGCTGTAGATGAAGCATCACAGTAACCAATCAACTCTAAACTTAATGCATTGTGCGAATGTACATATCTTGGAATTGTTATACGGGGCATTTCAATAAGATCTTTAGCAAATGTGTGCCATTCAATTAGTATATTTTTTGGTAATACATCATTCCATTGCAAATTAAAATCCCAAAGCCTTTTCATAAACTTTTTGGCAGTAACTATTACTGGCCCTGCGAATCCCATAGGATCGTAAAATGAAGAAATGAAGCTCAAGACATGTCTTTTTGTTACGAATTCCTCAAAATTTAATTTGGGAGTTGTTATTTCAAAGCAATCAGTGTGTACATTGAAATTAACACCCAAAGTTTTAACTATTGAGCTATGTTTGTCAATGGTGAAATTTTTAATAATATCGTTTTTGCAAGTTAAATCTTGTAAAATAAAAGAATTGTTGGTGCTCCACTTGTGCAGTTCAAATCCACTAGTTTTTAAAAGGGCAACTAACTGATTTTTTTAAGTCAGGACTTCCTCTATGGTATCACCACCTCCTAAGATGTCGTCAACATATGTATTCACAAGCAACGCTTGTGATGCTAAAGGAAATTTATCATTATTGTTAATTGCAAGTTCATGTAAACATCTGGTAGCGAGGAAGGCACTGCTTTTGAGGCCATAAGTTACAGTTTGTAATTGCAGACATTGCACAGGCTGTTTTGAATTTGAACGCCATAAAATATTTTGTAGACATCTGTGTTTAGGATCAACCCAAATCATTCGATACATTTGCCTTATATCACACAAGAGAGTGAATTGAAAAGTTCTGAAGCGCATAAGAATCTCAAAAAGTTCTTTTTGCACTACTGCACCGTTAAATAACATGTCATTAATGGATTTATTGGACTTGGTTTTCATACTACCATCGAATACTACTCGAAGTTTGGTAGTAATCTTATCTTCTCTAATAATAGGATGGTGGGCCATGAAATAGACCGTTCCATTATTTAGATTATAATCATTTAAATCAACTATTTTTGCATGACCAAGTTCAATATATTCGTTGATAAATGTGTTGTACTGCTCAAAGAGAGCGGGATCTAATTTAAATCTTTTTTCAAGATTTTGAAACCTTTTTAAAGCTACAGAATATGAATCTCCTAAATTCAGTGTGTGCAAATCTTGCTTCAACGGAAGTTCGACTTGAAATTTATTGCCTATTCGAGACAAAGAAGAACAGAATCTGCTTTCACAAGCTTCTTGTTCTGAACTATACTCTTTATATAGCTCGGGTATTTTTTCGGTTTCCCAAAATTTTGTTATCAAATTCTCGATTTTAGAAGTTGAATGAAATGAATGAGAAATCAAACCGCATATTGAATCTTTATCTTGTGAACAAACAGTTCCACCCGCAACAAAACCAAATAATGTAGTTTGGAAAATAATATTGCTATTTGGAACTTTAAAATTGCCAGTACATAATATTTTGAACAAAATATCAGAACTAAAAAGTAAATCTACATCTTTTGGAATATTGAAATCGGGATCAGAAAAAGTAATATTTTCTGGGAATTTCAGTTTTGAAATATCAATTTTAAAATTAGGAAATTTAGATGTTATTTTATCCACAATATAGCAATCAACATTGATTTTGTAATTGTTCACACACGACTATTGTAACACTTACGGCGTTTTTTATGTGAGTGGCATTTTCGGAAATCCCAACAACAGTTAAAGGATTACTAAAAGGTTTTAATTTGAGTACTGAAACTAATCGGCTTGACACAAATGAAGTTTGTGACCCTGAATCGAGCAAGCAGTGTGCATGAATAAAATCACCTGAAGCACATTTTACTTTTACCTTCACAATTGGTAACAAAGTTTTTTCAGTAGGTCTTGTACCCTTGTTGAAAAGTTGAACACTAGTAGAGGGTTCAGTTTCTAAGCCATCGGAAAATGCTTCCTTATTAGAAGGAGCAGGTTGTTCCATATGCAATAATGAATGGTGACTTTTGTTACATTTTTGGCACTTTATAGATGATCTACAACTTCCAAAATGACGATTAAGACAATTTTTACAAAATTTATTCTTGTTGGCGAAAGAAAATCTTTCTTTGGGGTTTAATTGTTTGAATTTATCACAATTCTGAATTTTGTGATTAATTGACGAGCAAAACATACATTTTTTTGATACGTTGTTAGTTGCAATATGAACATGAGCCTTTTCTTTCACCAACACTTTTTGAGATTCTGGCAGCTCCTGGAATGAGAGAATTCTTTCATGTAAGAAATCTAAGAAACCATTTAATGTGGGTATAGTATTTTTATTTCTATGCAATTGGTATGCCTGATTGGTGAAATGATCTAATTTTTTAGTTAAAATTCTTACTAATATGACATCCCAACTTTCAATGGGCTGCCCTAGCATTTTTAAAGCACCTGTATGCTGTTTGACAGTTGAGAGAAAATCTTTCAAAATGATAGGATTACTTTTTTGAATGGAAGGTATATTTAATATTGCATCAATATGATTGTTCAACAAAGCAGTTTCGTTCTTATAGGTGTCTTTTAAAATACTTAAAGCTTCTTTATATGACTCGTTGGTGAGAGGTAAATTACTTATTGAATTAAACGCTTCACCTTGCAGGTGACTCTTTAAATGATACAATTTCTCAACATCGCGGAGTTTTGTGTTTGCATCAATGACTGCTTCGAACATGTCCATAAACGGTTTAAATAAACTGATATTTTTCCCATCAAAATCAGGAATCTTTATATCGGGTAATTTAATGTTTGGAATGTTATCCAAAGATTGATTTGGCAATGAACTAATTTCTTTTGGACCAATAATTGGTTCACATTTATAAATAAATTGCTCAATATCGGCTAACAAATCATAACAAAGATCTGAGAGCTCATCAATTTGAACATCGCTAATTGAAGAATTTTTATCTATGCAAGTAATTTGTGCATCATAATCTTGCACTTGTCGAAAATATTCAAGTAAATTATTTTTTCTAACAACTAGCTTACCCTTCAGATCTTCAGATGGATCATCTTGTTCATGTTCATTGATAAATCTTTTGATTCTTTTGATATTTTTGACAGATTTGTCAAATTTTACCTTTATTTCGGCAATTTCCTTATCCTTTGCAGTTGGAACCATTATTACAAAACTATTTGTACAATATGTATGGAGTTATATATAAGTATATATAATTTTATAAAACTGGTATAATGAAGTAACCTGAAAGAGAAAATGGAGCAGCTGACAGCTATGTTCGGATCACCAAATTCGTACCAATCTTGAAATTCTCTAATAAAGGAAATATTATTTTCTTGTTGAGTAGTTTGTAATGCAAGCGGCTTCTTCTGGCCCTACTCTGCTTAAATGTTTTTAGCAGTTTGTAATTCTGCTTTGACTTCTAATCTCATTCGGCACTGGAAACACTTTGACATTCGGAAAGTATTGCTCTATCATCAACTCGGGAACTGAGTTTTTAACTTTTTTATCCGGTATGGAAGGACCAATATGTAGCGTACAACGCCAACGCTGGTTGATAAATGATGAAAGTGGACTGTATTTTATATTTTTTTATTACTTACGAGTAAATATTAAGAGCAAAAGTATTTTTCCTCCTACCCTTTTAGAAAGTACACACTTTCCTCCCTCAAATCAGGGAGGAAACTCATACTTTTTCTCCCAGGGAGGAAAAGTACTTTCCTCCCTAGGGAGGAAAGTATTTTTCCTCCCTCTCATTTCAAGTAAGTTGTAAACGATGAAACTTGAGAATTCATTATATTCATATTGTTTCCATAATTTCTAGAACATCCTGTATATCCTGTTTTTTGGTAAAAATCAAACATTAATGTTACTTCAACGTAGTTCTTCGATACAAATTTCAACTTCAGGAATCTTAGATAGGTATACGTTTTTTGAGATCAGAATAAGAAAAGCATAGTATGCTGTGGCTCACTGACAGTAAACACGGCGATTGACTTTTGAGGTGCAAAGTCGCTACATTCATTAAACTTGGTTGAATTTTTGAAAAATGGAGAGCGATTCAAGTGATTTTGAATTTCCTAATACACCACCTAATATTAAGGCACATGCTAACATAGCGTCATTAACCTTACTACCACAAAAATCTAAAGATAGGTATGAAAAACAATATACACAATATAAGCAATGGACTGAATTATATTCGTTACCTATTTGTGTCGTGAATAAATTTAAAAAAAAGTGGGTAGGAGGAAAAATCATATGTATCACATGGGAGTAAAGTGCCTTTTCCTCCCTTGGATGTTTACTGCCCTCCGCTTCGCGTCGTGCAGTAAACTACATCCTGCGGGAGGAAAAGTGACACTTTCCTCCCTAGTAATACAAATAGCTATTACGTGTTTCTGCCTTTTAAGTTTTGACGCGAAGTGTCTTTTTTATTAAAAACATATCGTTTCCAGGGTAACGCACAATTAAATATAAGGTTTGTATTGAACAATATTCGAAGAGTAAATGGATGAAAAAGGCAATGCGAAAGCCTGGAATGGCATTATTTTATATTCTTATTATCATCATAAAAATTGTTAAAACGTTTCGCATAATTAAAATTCGAATGTGAAGGTAGGAAGTGAAAAAATATTGTCTTTGATAACAAAAGAAAAGAATGAACATAATAAAAAGGAAGCATGTTTGCTATTTGTACTCCTAAGGATTTCAACATTCAGAAGGAATAACAGGATTCATATACTATTATCTATGTAAAATATGAATGCCGTATTTATTTATTATAATTCACATTTTCCTATTACCCAATAATATGAAAATAACATCATATGATAATAATTCACAAAAATTGGTAAACCACACTTTTTTATCACTTATGTATCAATGTCTCGGTGATATTTATTATTATGGGTCCTTTGTTATCTCATGAACATCTCTCTTTGTTTTATTCGTATAGGATACTTGTATTCACAAGAGTTTATTCATTATCTCACTAGTCTTCATCCAGCTCCCGAATCTCGGATCGTATGTGATGATCAGTGCCGTAGTTTACTTGACTGTTCATCACACACGTATTGAAGGTCATCATGTCGCTTGGAGCTAGTGGGACAAAAAGAAAACATTGGTAGATAGATAGGTGGCTTATGGCCTTTTCAGATCTATTGTGGTCCTCTAAACTCTAGATTACATTTTCCAGCCTGAATCTCTTTAAAAATTCTATTAGTGTGAAGATTGAACCTTTTGTATAAGTTTTCTTCTCCCTATGCAAAAAACCTCAAATTTGCCAGGCTATCGCATTGACATAGAATGTCATACATTGGCATGTATGGGTACACATTGGTGCTAATATTAATTGTGATGCTTTCGCAGTAACATCCCAACTCATTGCATTTCAAGTTTACAAATCGTTTCGTGATTCTGGTGAACGAGCAAAAATATCCATGGTGCCAATTAGTATAAGATCAAAATTTATATTTCCTCTCCTAGGTGACAGAATCTACACATGACTTTATTTGTCAACCCCATTAGTTTTGCGTGCCTGTTGAGCTTACATTTCTATTAATAATTTTTTCTATAAGCAATGATACAATGAATACTAGTAGGAAACCTGTATAAATATAAAAATTTATTCACAAGGTACATTCATTATAAACTATATTTACGTTATTAGTACATGAATCTCGGCAACTACATAAATCACAGCATTCAAAACTAGATTTTTTACAAGGGCACACGTCGGTAGAGAAAGAAGATTTTTGAACACAAGAACAGAAGAAATTTTGTAAATATACCATTGCTGATAATCCATTGTGAAATTCAGGTAATACATTCCCCTCGTCGATCAACCATCCATATTATTCCAAGTTTTTTGTGAAAATCTTGAAAAATGTCGCCTGATTCCATTCTTTGATTCGCCAAATGCATCTCAATATGTGTTTTTCCAATGCAGGCTTAGAAGGTGGTAACTTATTAATACATGAATTTTTCAATAAAGCTAAATTATATCTTGATGAGTTAATATCTGTGCGAATAGCTTTAGACTTGTTACGTGAATCGTACAACACAGTTAGAAAGTTACTAACATAGATTGGCAAGATCACTCAATTCTTCATCTTTTTTAACGCTACGTATGCTTTCTTCTCACCGATAAAAAATAGCGATGACGTCGTATCCTGCAGAACACAGTTATTCTGAATTACCTATATTATCTGCTAATTTCTAATATGGCAGATTGGAGCATTGGACTTAAACCCCAAACATAAAGATTACCCTTTTTTTAGAAATTCCAACTTGAAAAAATTTTATATTAAAAGATAGGGCATCCCCTCTAATAAAACAATTATCTTACTTTCATGACTATGCACTAATAATTTTAGTTATAATTACATCATTACTTGTTTTTACGAACAATCACTTCAATTTTTATTGCAATCCCTTCATCACGATTAATTTATATTTTAGATGAAATTAACAATCCAATAATTACAATTAAAACAATTGGACATCCAATTATCTTATGAGTATTCAGATTTTGAAAATATTGAATTTGATTCTTATTGATATCATTGTTTATAAAAAAAATTAATAAAAAATTTTAGATTCATTATTCGCTCACTGCATGTAATCCAAGAGAAGCGCGCCCAGTGCAAGTGTCGAGCGAATTGAACGCTGAGGTTTAAGACGCTGTATAATTTTTATTTTTGCCAATAAACATTTGAAATTTCCTGAAAAACTTCCTTATACAGGGTGTCCCACGACGAGTGAAAACTATCTGTATATGGCAAAATACTTATAGTAAAATCATGAAAATTTCTACGTTTGGGTTTTCGGATACGATCTTTCCAACTAAAATATTTTCAAAGATGGATTTCTTAGTGCTTGTATCAAAATTTAGACCACACCTGCATCTCTAAAAATTTACAGAAAACATTTAATATCTGGATAACGGTAAGATTTAGGTATAGGAAAGTAAGTAAGCCTTATTTTTTTTCCCTGAATGCATTAAAATAGAAAAAACAGGGTGGTTCTATTTAAAAAAATGAAGAAATTTGATATTTATGAAGTTAAACTTTGAACACTTTTCATACACACCCTGTATAAAATGAAAATTTTTCAACATAGATTCGAATACGTTTGACTTTCCTTAAGGCAACCGTAGAGAAACCATTTTCATATCTTCAAGGGTCTCCTCGTAAAAAAATAATTTGTAAGGGTCTTCAACGGTCAAATTTTCTACAAAAAAATCAATAACTCAAAAAGTGTGCATTTTTCGAAAAAAGTTTTCAGACAAAAGTATGCTAAAATATTACGTATATTTCAAAAATGTATTAATATACAGGGTGTTTCATTTATAATAACAAAGTTACAGTCGACTTCCGGTTCTACCGGGCCATCTTTGAAAATATTTTAGTTGAAAAGATCGTATCCGAAAACCCAAACCTAGAAATTTTCATGATTTTACTATAAGTATTTTGCCATATACAGATAGTTTTCACTCGTCGTGGGACACCCTGTGTAATACACTTTGAGACTACATATGTAGAAATTAAAAATTAAAAACTTTGTCACTCAAGTCTTGCAAAAGTATGCACAAAGTAAAAAAGAGTAGGTAGTAAAAAATTTTCCAAAATTTCCCGAGCGGTGGTAAATTGCTTTAGAAATTTCGGGTATGTTTAACTGGCTTGCAAATGAGTTCAAAAATGTGTGATGGAATTTTTATTGAAAAATATTGATTATTCCGTGAATGGCAGCGAGTTGAATTTCGATATTCGCGAAAACATTTTTTTCCAATTTCTCACTTAATTGTAGATTTTAACAATGTTCCCCCAATTTTAGGAAAAAACAAACGTCATATTCGTATTCAGCACCCTCGACAACATAAAGTAACATGGTTTTTAGCGATTATAAGTGATCTGGTCACTACCATGTCATTTTAGAGGTGGTTGCCGTTCACCTATCTGTCAACATCAACATACTTTTCACGGTTTTGACAGTTTTCCTATTTCTGCTTATTAGGTCTGCCGTACAAGTTGATATTTGAGATATTTGTTTATTTATTATTATTTGAATTCAGTTTATATATTTTCAAAGTAAAAATGACTAAAATACCTTCAAACGAAGTAATGATGTTATATTCAAACATGACATTTTACATGAATAACGGTTAATTTATTATCGATCAGTACCGTAGTAGCATATTTTAATATGGTGTCAAGCTAAAAATAGATTTTTGTTAATGCAAAATAAATAGTTGATTCAAGGGAAGCTAATCACCTTGCGTTATATTCAATCAAATTTAATATTGTTGTATAATTTTCGAAATTGAACTGGTGCAAAAAACTTTTGTATCGGTGGATAGTGCAAAAATATTTTACAAATCCATATTGATATACTTCAGCTTCCTTGACTGAAATAATGCAGACTAGTCCTACCACACTGTATAGGTGAAAATTTTAAAATTTGTTCGGAGTGAAAAGCCGGACGAGTACGTTAATGGTAGACCTGTTTTTTTCCTGTTTACTGAACTGTATAAATGAAATCGATCTTGTAGCAAGTCTCGAGTCGATCATTTAGAAAATCAAATAGTCTCGTAAATTGATTAATCAGAAACAGCTCAGAATGCTGAAATTAATAGAATCGCTCTGAAGTTGTGATCGAATTAAAAATTAACTAGAAGCTTACAAAATAAAACTAAAATTAAAAATAAATTGATAATAATGGTAAATGTACGTGTTGTGAAAAGTTGTTCAGGTAGACAAAAACTGATCAAAAATATACACCTCTGACTCTGTATTTTTTATGGCCAACAATACGTCAACTATTTTTTATATATATATTTTTGAGTAATTATTTTTCTTTTTTATATAATTTTTTTTAATTATTTAACATGATAAGCTTAACATTTCAGAATATAATAATACATGAACTGTTTCGACAGTAAAGAAAAGCTCACGATTTTCCATGAAGGAAAAAAACTAGTAAATGTAGCTTTGTTAAAAATTGATAGATTCATTTCCAAGAATCACTGATGGCAAAACCGAACAGCAGTATTAAGTACAACAGATCTAAATTTCTATTAACTTAATTTTATAGAA
Organism: Galerucella nymphaeae; assembly: GCA_963978555.1. NCBI lineage: Eukaryota > Metazoa > Arthropoda > Insecta > Coleoptera > Chrysomelidae > Galerucella > Galerucella nymphaeae. The sequence continues at coordinate 2,238,562 of OZ021711.1, read as the reverse complement.
TAATTAAGAAAATTAAACAGCTACTTGAATAATTTTATAGAACTATGTTTCAAAATTTCCGCTTCCACCGCCGCTTTGGTTATGTGTAAAAAGAGGTAAATGAAGTTTATATAGATGCACTGTGTTATTTATTTATAGTTTGACAATCCATGAAATTTCTGACAGTTGTGCGAAAAAAAATATCGGTATATTTTAGTATATTAAAGTATGAGTGGATATTAAGGTCTTCGTCTCGAAATAGAGCAAGTGTTTTAGAGACCAGTTATCCACGAATACTTTACGCTATTTTTTTTATTGGTGCACTTTGAAATTATAAATACTGGTATTCATTACTACTACAAGAAAAAAAAATGGAAATAACTGAAAATGTAAAATGGTTGAATTCGTGATGACATTAGTTTACCTTGCGTTGTCATGAAAATGTTAATAGAATCAAATTAAATACCATTCCCTCCGATTTGCAAAATCGAAATATTAATATCTCAAACAATATCAACTGCACTTCCCATTTTCATTTATAAAATTGAAATTGTTAAATATTGTTCAAATAAAGGTTTTGACGTTACAAAGTATCTTCTCCTGTCAGATCAATAATAAAAAAGTTGTCATTTAGACGTTTATACCATTAGACATTACACTTCCTGTCTCGAGATGTTGATGTTGCCATGGTAACTTCAAAAAACGCGCGTGTTTTAAAGTTCGCGTCAAACACGCTGGGGCGTGCTTTAAATGGGTAAAAGGGTTCACCAATCAAAAAAAAATTATTATATTATGGGCAGTGTAGTAATTTTACCATCAGTGTTAATAACAACTAAACATATGTTTTTAAATTCTTGTTGAAAGTGTTATGTAATAATTGCTAATAAATGTTTACGTCAAAAATTTTATTCCAATTGAGCATAATCACTTTGCTGTCTAGGCAGGAAAAGTAATACTTTGCTGATTGATATGTGTCAGCAAAATTAATATTTGCTGCCAATCGGAGAAAATAGGTATCTGTTTAACTAGGCAGCAAAGTAGTACATTGACTGCCGAAGCTGAATTCATAGCCGAGCGTGCTGAGGCTAGGATTCCAGCTAAGGCAATCTACTTTGCTGCCGAGTTGAACATATAATTTTTTCTCCGATTGTTCATAATGAGGATATTGTATTTGCAAATTATTACAATTCCCACAATCTCTTTATTTTGGTTGGTTGCTATGGAAATGTATAATCACACACCACTTTGCTGCCTAGGTAGGAAAAGTAATACTTTGCTGATTGATATCAGTCAGCAAAATTAATATTTGCTGCCAATCGAAGAAAAAATTATTTTACCGCCTAGCCGAGAAAGGTCTACATAGTTGCATACTATACTTTTTCTATGACATTCCACTCATGAAAAAGGTTAGTTAGCAAAGTACTCTCAAATCAAATTGTTAAAAGAGCTTCCATAAAAAACAATCGATCGGAGGCTGTTGATATTTTTTTGCAAGAATCAATCTATAAGTGCATTTGGCCACCCACTACTACCTTTCTCAAAAACCTTTTTTTTGTCCAGAATTATCTTAGTTCACATATTTTAATATTTATTTAATAAATATCATTGTTACTCTGAACGGAATTATTGATAACGCTGCTAAACCAATCGCTATAATGTATGAACTCGATCTATTCTATAAAATCAATCGAACAATTAGTTAAGGCTTAGCGCATCTTGTGGGGACCGACGTAGTCGCCGAAAATAAATTATCCTAGTTGAATGTAACAGTTGTGGGAAATGGAAGAGCTGTTCCATGAGTGGTTTTGAGCTGTTGTTGGGTCGTTAGTGTCCGGTCTCCGGTGACACATCTGGTACGTCAAGTCGGGTGATATATACGAACAGTTATTGTCAACTTGCCGAATTAGCTTTGAAAATTTTATGTTGAGAATAATTACAGTAGAGGCATTGTTAAGTTGGAATTGACGTAACGTAATATAGAATTCGTGATAATTATAATTATTATCAGTGTGTGGATGTTGAGCAGGAGTAGTTTCACTTAATTAGGTGATAGAATGGGAAACTATTTGAGAGAGGAATATTATAGAACAATATTTTTCCTACTGGGTATATAGTATGGTTCATACACCTTTTTGGTGTGCGTATATCCGGTTTTTCGGTATATCGTTCATTTTATTTGCTATTTTGACACATAGCTTACGTTAAATTTGATAAATAAAATCATCATGGTCGTATTTAGCCAAATTCGAAAAGGCTATGAAACTAATATTCACCATCTTCTTTTTCTAACTGAGATTACTCAAGAGATGTTGAAATGTTGATGTTTTTCCATTTATCTAGGCATGTTTTTGTATTTTTTGATTAAATATAACAATAACTTTAATATTGACTATTCATAAATGATAATAAAATTAAACAACAAAGTACAGACTACAGACCTGACGAGAACTGTCAGTGGACATTAGAAAAAGACGTAAGACACATTTCCCCTACGAAAGATACGTCTGCATCCTACTTTGAATAAAGTAATTTCCCCGATTGACAGGTCGCAGTGATCTAAGCATCAACTTTTCAAATAATTTGGGTCAAAGGTGAGGGTTAACGTTTGTAATGCATTTAAACGGTTTATTATTGTGATATTTTGATTAGGATCAATCACAGACCTGCATTTCTTTTAACGTACAGTGTTAGTAGGACATTAAAAATCGATGACAAACACCAAAAAAGTTATTATATGAACTTTACTCCGTATAGGTTAGGATATGCAGCTAAAGGCAAAAATTGTCCAAAATTATAAAATAACATTGTGAACCCTAAGATAGGTTTGGTTTAAATCAGTTTGAAAATAATTGTTCCATGGTTTGGAGTGAATTTTTCAATTATTCAGACCTTAAAAATCAATCCTTATTGGATCTATATATGAAAAAATTATTTAACCGTCGATTTTAATGAAAATTTGGGAATAGACTTATCACACCCTATACTTTATATTTGACATGATGCCATTGGGACGCTGATTATTTTTAGGGGTTGAAATTACCTCCCAAAAATTATAAAATAGCATTGTAAGTTAATTTTACAAAAATTTAGTTTGGATTGGTTGAATAATTATTCCTTTCTGCTTCAGGATATTATCTCATCAAATTTCAGTCTTTAAAATTCAACCCTTGTTAGAGCCTATAGTGTAGAAATAAGTTTTGGCCCCAAAAAGTTACTTAATGGATATAAATGGAAAGAAACATGTAACTTATTACTGCCAAATAGTTAGGTTATTTAGAATCGAAGTAATCTATTCAAAAATATTCATTGTTTTTTTTTTCATAGCACCATTTTTTAGTACAGGGAATGAAGCATTTCTCCTGGCAATTCTTTCGTCCAGCACGGATTGACTTGAAATTTTAACAGAAGGTAGGTGATAGCCCAAGGAACAAAATCTATATCGAACCGAAGGGCGCTAAAGCCTTGGGGGTGGTTGCCACCCCATCTCGGGGGTGAAAATTTTTTATTACATTTTAACCACAGGAATCGGTTGAAAAAGCGATTCTAATCAAAAAATGTTTCATACATTTTTTTTGTAAAATATTTTCTATGTAGTTATTCGCGATTGAAAGTAACGCTTTTTAGAGGAAAAAATCGACGTTTTTGATATGTTTTTCGCGGATAGCTCGAAAATTATGCATTTTATCGAAAAAACAGTGTGAAGCAAAATTGTAGCTTTTAAAAAAACAAGCGAAACCCTTTTCTCAATAATTTTTTTAAAACCAATAGGAACCGAGATATGGCCCATCAATGATTAGCTTTTTTCCCAAATGCAAAATGTGATAGATTCAAAGTCAAATACCGGAAAAATGATGCATTTTCCGTAGAAAACTCATAAAATATTTTCTAAAGAGCATAATTAGACCTCTCTTAAGAAAAAAGGTCTGTAGCATCAAAAATAATGTCAGTACTGAATTTTTTATACAAAAAAATCGGTGAAAACAACCCCCCAACTACCCCCCTAATTAAAATTGATCTTTACCCTTGTGCAATTCTTTTTGTACATGTATGGTTAATATGTCCAAGAAGTTTGACCAATTTAAAATACATAGTTTTCGAAAAATTATGGCTTAAAGTAAAAAGTTATTTTTCATAATTTTGTATTTTTTACCCTTTCTGTCAAAATAACTCCTAAAATATTAGAGGTACAAGTAAAGCTAAAGAACGAAATTGTAGCTTATTTATGACAAAAACTTTCATGTGAGTAGATTTTTTGTACAGTTAATATTTGACGAGATATAGTCGTTTAAAACGTCTATTTACGCACGAGCACCACCTTTTATTAGCCCTTTAAACTCACCCCATTTAAAAACGAAAGGGTCTAAAGAGATTTAAGTTACAGATCCTTGTAGTTCTTGAAAAACCTTACAAAATCGTTTTTGAATAAACTTTTTATCATCAAAAATGAAGGAAATACGTTAAAAAACCAATCGATTTTTTTTCGAAAAATTCCAATAGCTAATCATTGATGGGCCATATCTCGGTTCCTATTGGTTTTAGAAAAATTATAAAAAAAGGGTTTTGCTTGTTTCTAAAAGCTACAATTCTCCTCTCCACAGTTTTTTGATAAAATGCATAATTTTCGAGTTATCCGCGAAAAACATATCAAAAACGTCAATTTTTTCCTCTTAAAAAGCGTTACTTTCAATCGCGAATAACTTAGAGAATATTGATTTTGTAAAAAAAATGTATGGAACACTTTTTGCTTAGAATCACTTTTTCAATCGATTCCCGTGGTTAAAATGTAGTAAAAAATTTTCACCCCCGAGATGGGGTGGCAACCACCCCCAAGGTTTTAGCGCCCTTCGGTTCGATATAGATTTTGAACCTTCGGCTATCACCTACCTCCTCTTAAAATTTCAATCCATGCTGGACGAAAAAATTGCCAGGTTTTACCTTTTTTGGAGATTCAATCTCTGTACTATTTTGTGATAGAAAGTTTTTCCCAAAATGATTTTCTATGGTTTTTCAAGAACTATTAGATGATGTTAGTTGATTTCATTACGATCCCCTAGTTTTCCAATAGGATGAGTTCAAAAACTTTGATTAAGATGGTGTTCGCTCGCAAATAGAGGATTCAAACGGCTATCTTGCCAAATATTTACTATCCAGGAAATCTACACGATTGGCGAACAAGCGAAAAATTTGCGGAAAGAAATGAAAATGGTGGCGCTCCACTTTATAACCATTAAGTGGAGGCTTTTTTCGGAGACACTGTACTTCCGTTGTCTCTACTTCGTAATATTGAAAAAAAATGTCTCTGTTTCAAAAATATCAGTCATCTTGAAACATTTATAAGTTTAAAATTCCTGTAAGATTGCATGGAAAAAAATATCTGCTGATACTGTTTGTTTGGTTTTTTATCTGTTCACTACAAAAATAATGATTGCACATCAAACATCTCGTGATAATTTTGTTGATTTGATTTCACTTTTTACATTAACTAGGTAGGTAGTAATTCAAGTCCCATGAGTCTTAATGGAAGAAAATATTAATGAATTGTAGGTCAAATACCGTTCAATTTCAAATGTAGCCTAATTTCCATAAAAAAAACAACGAGCAAAGCAATGATACAAAAAGGATACCTTTATACCGTTCGCTGTTCATCGACAATGCGTTTTCAGTTAAACCACGTTCAGTGATATTTATTGTGCTATAACTTCCACCTTATTTGAACATTGTTTAGACTCATTGTGAAGTTATTGTTTCAAATTTGCCATTATGAGACCCAAAGGAACGACAACCTCGCATGTGAAGACAGTGGCGCATAAAATTCCACGGGAAAGAATTATACTGTCGTTATTCTGTCCAATTTATTTTCAAGAGAATTGTATATTCACCAAATTAATTGATAAAATATACAGTGTACTTCTAAAATCCCATATAATAGGAAGACCTAAAGATGACTACTACTGGTTTTCAGTGTTATAGTGTATTCATATTGATAGCTGTTAGGTATAAGTTCAGAAACGTGTCTGAATCACTTCAGGGTGATTCAAGGAATTAAACAGAATTGTCAGCGCTTGTTCAAGTCAATAAGTGCTCAGTTAGAAACTTTCGCTTGATTTTTCATGTATATAGTCAACCGCAGGTAGAGAGGATAATAGGACCTTAATACAATTATCATTCAAATATATTTAGAAGTGATAAACTTGCCGAGACAGTGCACTGTAGTTGGGTTATGATTATTTTTGGAAAGAGAAAAAAATTAACTTTTTTGTGATTGCTCACACGACCTAGGTTGTCATTTAAAAAATTCAAGATGACGGCCGTACGCTAAACGCAGACGTCAAAAACATATGACATTTGCTCTAAAATATGCAGAATAGACTCTCATTCATCGTCCCAGAATTTCATAACTTTTCCTCTATCTGTTTCGAAGATAATCCCTTGGTACGAGACTTTTCAGCAACGCTGTATAAGAAAAGCGTTGCCTTCTTCGCGCAAAATATGTTTATCATTGCTTTATATATTGCTTTTAAATGAATTCTGCTTGCTTGTTCTACGCACTCGTTGTGCAGATTTCGCATATTCACGTTAATTAAACTTTTGTCCACGACCACCTAATAATAATTAATATTTCACCTCCGAACAAAAGGTATAATATGGTACCCATATAAATCATTATTTCACCCAGGTATTTCGTACCCATATATCTCCCACAGTTAATTATGGTTCATAATACACTGGAGTGTATTACGGTTCATAATTCACTACAATATGAAATAAACTATTGAATCTGTGTATTTTTTTTAGGATATTTGTTTCTGAAATATATCGTATCGATAAAATATCGAAATTTTTAGTATTGATACTTTTCATAACGATATTTTCTAATATTAAATATTTTTTTCTACTAGCGTGCAAAAAGTAAATTTGTAGAGTTTTTTGGGAGTAGGTACACTGACATTTGGATGTTTAAAATATGTATTTGTATGGTTGTAGTTTACCAAATGACTGAAAAATTAGGAAATACATTAAAATTCTGCTATAATTTTTTCATAAAAGAAACATTTTTTTCAATAACTTTTCATAGCCCTGGTAAAAGTCTCATCAAATGTGAAAAAATATCACTTTCCGCACTAGTTAGGTTAACTACCATTAAAACAATATATTTATAACGGTACGGCTACCACAACCCACTGCAAAAATTTATTAATTTTGAGGTTAGTAATACCAAATTGTCTAAGGGTTGTGTATACAAAGTATAGTATTCGACTTGCAATTTATTGCCAATATTCACCTGGGAGTCGTCACCCAGCGTGAATAATAGCTTTCATAAATTGCTCGTTATATAATAGGTATACTAATATCCTACTTCTATCGTGAATTGTTATTACAGGCTATAAATTCGAAATACCCACATTAAAATTACCACCATATTACAGGAAAAAAATAAGAGATTCTTTCAGCTTGGACTGTCTATTGGCATAAAAGCTGAAGCTTTAATTTCAATTTAATACACATCAAGTCTGTGAATGAGTAGGTATATACGAATTAACAGCAATAGAAAATTGAAAATGTCACATCTTATAAAGACATCAAGATTCAAGGTAGTTAATTAGTAGGTATAGCTGGTTGACTAGAAAACAACTTGTTATCGTGAGAAAATGGTGAAACAAACTTTACATTAAAAATGTATTCGTTTATATAAACTGGTAGTAGAGTCATTTTACTTAGTAAAACGAACCAAAATAGTTGATTTACATATTAAAAGATGTAAGTAAAATTTACCGGTTAAACCGGAGTTTGCAATTCAGTACGAGAACGAAGCTGGTCACATCCACGTATATCTTTTTTATATTGATGTTTATTTTATTTTTTTCGTTCAAGCATGATTTTACAGTTACTTCCAATACAATTTTCATTGAATGTAAAATTTAATTGTCTCTTCTGTTGTAGGAATAGGTTTGTTTTGAATACAAATGATTTGACGGTCGCTGTACAGTGCAGTGCAGTGTCTTATTCACTTTATATGAATATAAATCATAGTAGTGATCCCTTGAAATACTAGACAAGGATAAAGGAGACATTTTGACCTGGGTGCCGAACATCGAGGAGTGGAGGACAACGAGGAGGCCGACATTCTGAGATCAGAGACTTTATTTATCGGACCTGAACCATATTTTGGCATTGCGGAAAGCACTGCTAGATCAGCCATATTTAACTGGGCGAAGAGGAAAGCCAACACTTACTGGGAAGACATACCGGGGCTCTCTCACACGAAGGCGTTCATATGTTACATTTCGAGTAAAAGAAATAAGCAGATCCTGGAATGGAGTAGAACAAACCTAGGCCTTTTTTCGGGACTGCTTACAAGACATTGTCGACTAAATTACCACATAAAGAAGATGATTCAGGTTCAGACCTCGAGCTTTCAGTTCGAAAATTTGGAAGATAAAATTGAAAAGCGGATACTATGCTCATGCCCAGGGTTTGGCCCAGCTTGGGCAGGGTAAGGTATAACATATTCGTTTTCAGTATCTTACAGCCGAACGACTTCGAAAAAGTGTCACCAAATACAACCATCGATATATATATATAACCCTAACACCAAATAACTCCATTGAAGCGGCAATATTACCTAATATTTATAATAATTAGTAGTTTTTAGTAAAAGTTTGGTTGTTGTTGTTGTTGAAATGAAATAATTTTTGAAAAATGGTTAGGTATACACGGTCGTAGAAAAAATAATGTTCCTAACTCATGCGTAAAGTGTCTTTCCGCACTAGTTAGGAAAATAACTATTTGTTAATAATTTGAAACTTTTGAGATAAAAAAAGTAGAGCCAAAACATATGAAAAATTCCTGTCCAGCTTAAACATTTCTTTGTTTTATCACTTATAATTGCACAAGAGGTTTGTATTTTATCGGGTAAATTTGGATTGTTTAATGAGAAACTGTTTCCTTGCAATTAGACGAGAACAACTGTCAACTATTAAAAACGCGACACCGAAGGTGGAGCGTTTTTAGGTTGACAGTTTTTCGAGTCTAATTGCTAAAGGAAACAGTTTAGAAGTTGAACAACACAAATTTACCCGATATCAATACAAACATCGAGTGTAATTCGGCAGGACAATTCAATGAATCGGCTCATTGTTAGTGTTTAGAAATTCAATAAGTTGTTGACAAACATGTCAAATTATTTATCATGGTAACAAACAGTAACAAATGCATAAGTGAAAAAACCACAAGTGCATTTATCAACAGTAAAAACACAAGAGCTTTTTTTTTATCGGATAAATTTCTCTTTGCAACGAAACAGTTTTGCCAATCACTAATTTTACGAGAAAAACTGACATGATAAAATCGCGACACCGAAGGTGGAGCGATTTTATTTAATGTCAGTTTTTCGAGCCAATTTAGTGATTGGCAAAACTTTGAGTTGAAGAGAAATTCTGATAAAAGAAAAGCTCGAGTGTTTTTTGGCAAGATAAATTAACGACAGAATATATCGATGAACATCAAAAATAATTATCTTATTGTCATTGTGTAAAAGTGACGTCCGAGGTATATGACATTTCAACATTGGAGTTAATTTATCGCTGAAAAAGTTAAAGCTAACTTTCGCCGGTGTCAAAGTGACAATTACACTGAGGCATATGCGATTTTTTATACATGAGTTGAATTGTCACTGTTAATATTATCTTCTTACATTATTGTGCTATGTTTAATTATACATATTTGCAATACAGTGCTAGTATTTTTCTGTATTTGGTCTTTAAACATATATTTTTATCTGTAGATTAATATGATCACTACCTTACAGCAAATGCTGAGCCTTTTATAAATTATCTACCGACTATATTTCTCAACTATTGTATTGTTGCTAAGCTCATACATTGTTTCTTTTCTTCCTGTTTGTCATCAAAATACATGAAAAAACTAATTATTCCATTATGTGGTTTTTGATAATGTATAAACCTGATGATTATTCCTTCATTTTTCTAATTTAGGCATTTCATGGTCAATTTTTTGACATTTTATTTAATTTAACTTGACTATTTAATTGTTATTATGGTAATATCAATGAAAATATTGAGTTATATTAAATGAGATATCAAAAAATTCACCATAAACACGTTCTTGCAATGAAAGTACCATTAAAGTAATTTTGAATATGCTGCCAAAAACAGGAATCTTTTTTTTCCGGCTGTCTCATCAAATAATCAGCCTTCGAAGAGTTGAATAAGTGATTCTTAATTCAAGAATAAAATAATTAGGTACCAAGAAAATTAAATTAATTGTGGTAAAATCAATAACATACATTTTCCCATTTATTATTTCATACTTAATTTAAGAATTACTTAGTTTTTGTTTTCTAGTTATTTTTGGAATTATAATTTATTTGTTAAACGTACATACAGGTGAGGCTGATAAATGCGTATGAGGAAGAATTTTCATTCAAATAAACTCGATAAATGGAAAACAACAAAGTAAACTTTGTCGCAGTCGCAGCCGGAACCGACTTCGTGGATTGATTTATTTGTAAGGCACCGCTTTATTCGAGTTGTATATACTCGAGAATCAATTTCATATAAGAATTAGTGATGACAAGTTCAAAAACATTTTAACTGCTGTTTATGAAGTTTGTTTATCGTCTCACACTTTCCTTGCAGTTTAACTTTTAGTAATACCAGACAAAAATAAAAGAAAGTCATTCATGTTATCCACATTTCTAGTTCGTACACATATCGACGATACTCTACAAAGTATATATTTCTCCATCTCAATTTTCTCCAATTTTTCCCAGGAAATCCATCGAGAAATTAATTGTTGAACTTTTACCATGACTTTTTATAATGATCGAATACAGTTAGTACCCAAATATTGATTCTATTTGATAATTAATATGTATTCATTAATTTTTCGCGCACCCTATATATTTTGACGTTTTTCGTTTCCCTTCATAATTCCCATTCACCTGATATTACATATTATATATCTATTTCCAATGATTTGAGCTAATAAACCACTCATGGAAGTTATTAGGTGACATACTCTCAAAAAATTGAACACTCAGTAACGGAATTTAACATTCCATTATAAGGATACTAATGTGTGACAATTTTATTCATAATAGTTATTTATGCAACAAGTGCAAAAAGTGAGTGTTTTTTGCACGCGACGTGAAATTGTCCAACGAGGTGTTTAGGCCGAGTTGGACAACACGTCGAGTGCAAAAAACACGTTTTGCAAGAGTTACAGAGCATACAATATTTTTTCTACATTCATGCAAAAACTGGAAAATTAGAATATAATATGTTGGGAACCTAACCTAACCTAATCAAACTCAAACCGTTCTTCTTTTTTGTATCTTTATGGCCTCCACCTTGTCAGTACTCAATCATAGCTGGTTTTCGCCTTGACCATTTAAATTTTAAATAATTCAAGATTTTTGCAATAATTGTAATTCGTTGAGACTAAGTAGTAAGATATACATATATTATTGTTGTATTAAAGCAGGATCAGACACTTGCTCTGGATTTTTATTTTATTTAAATGTTCATGTTTGTCATAAATCATCACAAAACTGACACAAGAATGACAGATGAGTGCAATAAAAATGTTATTGCACTAGTGCAAAAAAGAACTACTTTTTCCATTAAATGTGTTTCACAAAAGTGTTGTTTTTTGCATGAATGTAGAAAAAAATTATAATTTAGAGGAAATAAAAACAACAAACTTATAAAACAACAAGAAATGTTGTAATAACTAATCTACCTATAACTAATTCTATTAGAATGTAAAAATCACATTAAATGTTCAAAATGCTTGCAGATTCCATTAATTAAAGAGTGTTCCGCTTAAATTTCCAAGCAATTCAGCATTACCAAAAATAAAATCGGTGAACTAAAAACAAAGTAGGTAAATATAGCTGATTATTGGTTTTAAGTGCTTATTTTGAAATTATTGAATCCGTTTTTTGGTACACATCACGAAAAAATTAATTTTTACATTCTAATAAAATCAGTTGTAGGTAGATTAGTTGTTACAATGTTTCTTGTTGTTTCATAACTTTATTGCTTTTATTTTTTCAATCTGGCATAATTTTTTTATTAATTATAATTTTAATAAATGAAACTGTCACACATCAGTATCCTCATGATTAAATGTTAAAATTTCGTTACTGAGTGTTCAATTTTTTAAGGATGCTCCACCTGATAATATCCATAAATGGTTTATTTGCACTGTAGCTCAAACCATTGAAAATAGATATATAATGTGTCATATCAGGTGAATGCGAATTAAAAAAGGATACAAAAAACGTCCGAATATACGAGGTAACCCATTTAAAAAAACATAAATTTGCATCTCCTAACAAAAAAATTGTGTGTGCCACCGAACTCTTCAATAATACATCTATCAAAAGTTTTTATCAGTTACACAGCAAAAAATCTCATCAGCACTTCCCTAATCCCTCCTCTGTGCAGTGTCATTATGGAGAATTGTACAGTATTCTACAAGCTTTTAAGCACATAAACCATTCCAATAAAAAAGTTGCCATCTGTACAGACTCTTTAGCGTCTATCCTATCTTCCCAAGAATTATTCACTGAATATCCCATTGTCCAAGAAATCCATCATTCTTATCACCATATTTATTCCCTAAACACCACAGTCACCATTATATGGATACTCTCACACATTGGTATACCTGGGAATGAACTGGTCGATCAGCATGCCAAAACAGCTTCAACTACTGCAACAATTACTTCTTATAGCCAAATTTGCAAAGGCAGAAGCAAAAAGAATCGCTAGTTATATGTGGCAAACTCACTGGAGCTCCAACAAGACTTCCCTAGAGCTTCAACAAGACTTCCCTAGTATCTATCCAGCCTATCCTCAACACACCTCAGTATACTTAACCCATTGAACTCTCTAGACAAGAAGTATCAATACTACGGAGACTTCGAATAGGCCACACCAAACTCAAGCACAGCTACTTAATGACCTCAAGCAACAGACCTTCCTGTCAAAGCTGCCAGTGCCCACTTACTGTTAAACACATCCTGGTTGATTGTCGCCAATTTAGCACAAGAAGACGACAACATAATCTAAAATCCCAGCAAACCAAATCGAGACAACACTGAAATTTTTAAAATATATATCACTGTATCATAAACTTTAAACTAAGTTTTGTAACTATCTGTAATAATTACTGTTTTCTGTAATCGTCCTGTGCAAGTGGCCATAGTTGCCGAGCACATAAATTGAATAAAAAAAAGTTTTTTCAACGTTTTTTGATATTTTTCCCAATTAAGAAGTTATGGTACCTTGTAGTTTTCGGCAGTTTTCAATAATCGTCCTGTATCTTGCAACTGCAGGGAGTTATGAAATATTTAGTTAGGCTATCGTTACTTTAACAAAAAAAAAGTCACAACATTTCTTCCATCTCTTTTAGTTTACGAGGAACCCTGTGAAACACACTAATTTGGGACAGCACTTAAAATATCAGGCAGTATCAATCTCTGAAAAAATCAATATTGATGATATTCATTTTGAAAGACTACCCATTTTTTTCAGTGTAGTAAAAATATTGTTCAGTGCGAAGTATTCTCTTGTGTAATTATTATGTTCACTAAACATTCTAGGTTACGTGTGCAATTACAAACAACGGCTACAAATATGTGGTTTATCGTAGGATTTTATCCGCTATTTGAACGGCACCTGCTTCGGCATGGCTCTTCTTCATCTTGTCTAGCTCACCTAAAAACTTATGTGTGTAAATGTCGGTTCAGCTGAAGCACCGGAAGATGAGAGTTAATTTATTTTCAGGAAATATATGGTAGCCAATTGCTATAATTGTGCGGTTTCATCAGTTAATTAACTAAAATTATTTAATGAAGTGGGATCAATTGAAATTATTCAGCCATTTAGCAATTAAAAAAGTTATAATGCCATTGTTTATTATCAAAATGACGATTGCGATCATATTCATACTTTTATCACACACGTTGATTTATTGAGAAATACGCATACAGAAATGTAAATGGAGCACATAGAAGTTGTTACAAATAATCTGCATTTTATTGGTCTATCGTTCCTCATAACTGAGATACAGGGTTGTAGTGCCCCTCGTATAATTTATTCAAATCTAATGATCAGTAACTTCAAATGGAATATCGAGAAATTTGACCATAGATAACCCCTTGCAATGAAAGTTAATTTACAGTTACTTTGAATAATATAACTCCAAAAACTGTTAAATATGGAAATCTTCTTTTTCGGTAGTTATCGATGTTGAATGATGATGATAAAAATATGGTAGTATAAGAGAAAAGAGTGAGTCAATGATTAAAAATTGCACCTATTTCATTGACTTTTGCGAATATATGAACATCGTATTATATGTATTTAATGTTGATTCAATATACAGGGTGTTTACAAATGACACTTGACACTAACAACGTTTGCATGTAGATACCTCTCTAAAATTGGACAAAAGGATATAAGGATTGAGGGGTTCAGCTCATTTACTATTCGAAATATGGTTTGTTGAAGCTATAAAATTTTCAATGTTTTGATTTGATAACTTTAAAATGGATGAATGAATTGATTTGACATTTGGCAGGTTGTTTTTAAATGTAAAAAGGAATATTTTGATCGAAAAACATTTGTCAATTCTTGATCAAGTGGTGTACATTTGGGAAAATATGTCACTTTTCTCCTCCCATTGTTCACGCCACTGGCATTTATAGCCATTTTCAATTAATTTTGTATTCCTCAATGTTTTTCACGTAAGAAACACATGACCTCAACATATCAAAAAATTTGTAGTTGTAGTTTTCATGAAGTCTGCAATCTAATTTTTCAAGAAAAAAATATGAAATAGTTATTTATGCAACAAGTGCAAAAAGTGAGTGTTTTTTGCACGCGACGTGAAATTGTCCAACGAGGTCTTTAGGCCGAGTTGGACAACACATCGAGTGCAAAAAACACGTTTTGCAAGAGTTGCATACAATATTTTTTGTAAATTCATGCAAAAACTGGAAAATTAGAATATAATATGTCAAGAACCTAACCTAATCAAACTCAACCCGTTCTTCTTTTTTGTACCTTTATGGCCTCCACCTTGTCAGTACTCAATCATAGCTGGTTTTCGCCTTGACCATTTAAATTTTAAATAATTAAAGATTTTTGCAATAATAGGCTCCTTGCAGATAATTTTTTTATTGCATTAAAATGATCAATTATACGTAAATATCATCCCACAGGAATATTTTCAAATTTTGTTTGATATTAAAGTCGTAATAAATAATTGAAATTCAAACGACTAGAATGCCGCCAAAAACACATTTCATGCAACAGTGACGTCACAAGGTACTTATGCCAAGTTTTGACGTCTATCAAAGTTAATTTTGACGTTGTTTTTGGTGATTTTTTGAGAAAAAATGGTTTATCGGTATTGTATCGTGCCAGGTTGTGGAAGTACAACAATCTCCACTCTTGGAAAAACATTCATTAAGCTACCCATTGAAGAAAAACTCCGAAAAAGGACCCAGAGGTAAATTATCAGATTGTGCCTTTAAAAATCCTTCAGACATCTTAATATTTAAAATTAACGATAAACAAAGAAGCACAACAGTAAACATGCTTTTAAAATGGATAAACGGGAAACCAGATTTGAAGTTTACATTTAGCGGACGACAGGTGTACCTTGTGACGTCACGACCAATTTCATTGTGTTTTCGTGTGACGTCAAATTTAAAGGGCTTCGTGAAACTTTCTTATGGAATTCATGAGATAATTTTGAGTACTTCTTGGGGAAAAAAATGTGGAAGGATATTTATTATACTTTAAGAGGTTTTCAGAATACTTTGAGGTAAAAATAAAAATCTATGCAAGAGGCCTATTGTAACTCGTTGAGACTAAGTAGAAAGATATACATATATTATTGTTGTATTAAAGCAGGATCAGATACTTGCTATGGATTTTTATTTAATTTAAATGTTTATGTTTGTCATTAATCATCACAAAACTGACACAAGAATGACAGATGAGTGCAATAAAGTACTACTTTTTCCATTAAATGTGGTTCACAAAAGTGTTGTTTTTTGCATGAATGTAGAAAAAAAAATTTTTTTGTTTTTTTTTTGTATCACAAACTAATTTGTGAAGCAGCAATGCACCTTAAATTTTGGTAGATGACTCTCGAAAATATTTGTCCAAACTTGCGATTTTATATTTTTGGAGTGCGCAAAAATCATGATTTTGTGCATATAAACTGCGCATAGTTAGCACAAAATTACAGCATTGGTTCCATTGAAATTATATGTATAATAGTTGAAAAAGCTTAGCTAGTTTTAGTTTAGGATAGCATGACTTTTAATAACAATGGAAATATAAGTGCACCAAGTTACTGATACCTTTTGAATTGGTTGTGCCTGAATGGTTGTGCTAGCCACCCCATCTCTCTCACTTCACATTTATGTTTTTGATGGGATTCTGTGATAATAATAATGAATTTCATTTTAAAAGGAAAACTCTAAATGCTTTCAAAAAAAAAGCTTTCATCGTGTAATATTTATTTATGTACCAAGGCAGTAAAGTGATTCTTTATCAGACGAGACTGAAATTATGAGACCAGCGAGCGAAGTGAGCTGGGCGAATAACAGGCGAATCCGATAAAGACACTTTACTGACGTGGTGCATACAAAATTTTATCTCCGCAAAAGCGGCAGATAAAGTGAAGGAAGGTAAACTGTTTGTTTACTTCCTGAAATCAATCTGATAATTGACGGCTTCACTGACAGTTGGCAATAAAACAAATTATTCTCAACTTCAATAAAAGTAGAGTTTGTTCAACCATCTTTTGCCGTTACGTGGTACATTGTCCATCTTGATCTCTCATTCATGAAATGAAGGAGACGGGATTTTGACGTCACTAACGTATTTCTTAACTAATAATAAGTAATATTATATAACACATTTAACATTCAACAATATGTCATTGATGATGATTTTGAGGTTAAGTATAAAATAACATTCAATTAATGTAAGACAAACGTAAAACAGCAGAATACGTCACAGATTATGACGTAACGGCAAAGGATGATGGCTGAACAAACTCTATATACTCAAAAAATCTAAAAAAGTTGTCATCAATTTAAGTATGTAAGCATCTAGACATGTACCCATTTAACATTCAAATTTAAAATTACTGGCATTCTCTGAATAAAATTTTTATACTGTAAATTTTATTAGAATATGCTCTTAAAATGTTACATAATTTATATTCTAGAAACGATATTATTAATAAACCAGTATTCAACAATTAATTCCATTTATTATATTGAACCGCTTGCAACGGCACCTGTTTGAATTCAATGCGAATAATATATTCATAATATAACGGACCCTGTTTTAAAGCGCTGATGTTTCAGTCAAGTTAATGTAAAATGTTTGGAATTCCCGTAAAAATATTAAAGACAGTTAGGGTGATAATTTAAGTGAAAATATTCATGAAATTAGTATATTCTGAAAAATAAAATCTTTATTATTGTCATGAAACTGGTCGTATGTGAGAAGTTGCGTATTAATTAAAAGGTAAATATGACAACATACAGTATATGTATATACCGCTTTTATATATTTGTGTGAATTCTTCATTATAACAGATTATATGGTTGGATAGCTATACATTTGGCGCGACTGCTCCTCGAGACATGTTCGTGCATGCTGCCGTGGGTAATGATTTTCTCATTCTCGCGAGCGCGAGCGGCAAAACGAAAGCAAACGAGCGAGCGAGCAAGCGTTTGAAGCAAGCCCATTTTTGTTGGTTGATTTTTAGCGCAATAAAGGGATTGCAGTGACATTGCCGCGCATAATGTAGACTAATGCTTGTGTTACTAAGTAGTCGACATTCGCTATTTGCTATTGAATTTTGAATACTGTTTTCTCCGCTTCTAATGATCAAATTTGGACAAAATTTTGTTAAAATACGTGGTTTTTGGAGATAATGGTTCCCAAAATATCAATGAATCCATTAATTAAATATTTCAACGTCAAATATAAGAAGCACGAAAAAAAAAATTTTACAGTTAAACCCGTAAAAAATAACGTAAATTTTTCTCCTAATTTTCTTGTTATTGTTCATAACAACAACTTATTATATACCGATGGCAGTAAACCGAGTATCCCTCAAAATAAAAATAATATTTGAAACCTATTTATTAATTTATCTTTTGTTGGAGTCGTTTCATGATTATTTAATTTTTTTGAGTACAGCACTGTTTATATTGTTCATGTTAAATGTCACACAATAATTATTATTATTCACATGATTTACGATTTGCTTTTCTTTAGAACGACTACTCTTCATTTTATTTTAAACGATGAAGAATAAATATGATATTGTTTTGCTATTAGCACTGTTCTGTTTTAATGGTGTGATTGTTTGAACTTACAAATAATTGGATATTGGATTAGTGAAATATTTAAAAATATGGTAACTTTGGAAATTGCTTTTGTTCAAAACTTTCACACATTTTTTTATAATTATCGAAAAATAAATGCAATCAGTGAATATAGAAGCAAAATACGTTATATTCAAAACTACATGAACGAGATGAGAATCCAGTTATGTCTAATTTAATTTGAGTTAGTGCCAATTCAAATAATTCCAATTCTCTAGCTCACTTTCCCAACATTATTGATTTCCGAGTTATGCCGGTCTTTTTTTCGCTAATGCTACTCACTTCCAAAGTTTACTTTATCTTAGCTTAATTTTTAAACTATGTTAAGGGCCTATTCTGTAAAATTCAGAAATGATTGAAAAATTTAACCAGCGCTAATATCAAATCGGTATTCGCTAACCACATTTCCCTTCAATATTTGAAGGGTTCCTTCAAAATAGCCTGTTATAGTATATTACGTAACGAGTGCGAAAACTCCCGCACAAGTTATGTACACTATTTTTCCTACGACTCTGCGATATACTTTCACCAAATCAGGCATGTACAATCTTGCGTTTTATGTAGATGTGATAGGTTTTACATATATGGATGTGTATGTAATTACTTTATACAGTTTTGATTACTTATCTTCAAAAGTGTCCAAGAAAATTGTGATTTTTATGCGATGAAAAAGAGTGCCCTTATAAAAAAATTAGAATAAATATTGGTATACAAAATATTACGAATATTTATTTGAACAACTAACAACAATTAGAAACAAAACATCAGAAATAAAACTGTTTTTCGTAAATATTGAGATTCAGAATTAACTATTTACTTATTCGAATCACTGTAAAAACTGAAAGTAAAATTGTATGGACAAATCAACTTAGGATAATAATAATAAAGTAAATAAACTAGCATTTCAATATTCAAAGGACCCTGCACCATTTTATAGGTAATCCTGGTTCTCGTACGATTTTCCATTTTTTTTTGATATGTTGTAGTCTTAATGATAACTAAGAGATCGTGATGGGTGAAAACTGTGCAGGCCCTCCGGTTTGGCGGTGGTGGCGTCTTGAAGTTGCGTCCTGAGCATAACATTTTGCCTTCTAGCACTATAAATCTCGCAATAATAGCAAATGTATTTTATGTCTGGGGCTCATGAGGAGGTCTGTCACACTTTTGTGCCACCAGAATAGCAATTTCTCCAGAGGGTGCCTCCGTAAGGGCCAATTTGTTAGGCCGATGTTTCAACAGCAAGCGGAAACAATGAAACCGAGCACAATCATCAAAAATCACGTTATGTAGGTTAGTTGAATGCATCCAACTTCTAAATTCCTCACGAGTGGGCCCCAAAAGACTTTTTAACATCTTCTGGATACCTCACACCCATACACAAACCTCATTGCACCCATCTCTAGAGCCATCAACCGTGACAGACGTCAGTCGGAAATTGTCAGACATTTTCTTGTTTTTTATGCGCATTTTTATTTTTTTCCTTTAACATAAGCGGAACGACCTACCTCAGTTGTGTATATCTCAAGTAGGTCTACTTTCGATTGTCTGATCTTCAATTACCTAATACGTATGGTTATTGTGGAGCTAGTTTTGACTGACGTCTGTCACGGATGATGGCTCTTTTGACAGATATGTCGGAAAGTGCATTGAAATTTGAATTTTATTTTAAAATTTGGAAGTAATTTGAAATGGAAACTGGTTTATTTCCTATTATTAGTTATTTTTGATATCAACTTTACTATTACAAATTAATATCTAAGCAAAATATGAAATATGCGTGTACCCTATTACCAGATTTTTCATCTACTACTAGAGATGGTTGCGTGGGATCAAAAAAATGTTAAGAAGTGTTTTGGGGCCCACTCGTGAGGAATTAAGAAGCTAGATGGACTCAACTAACCTACATAACGTGATTGTTGATGATTTTGTTCGGTTTCATTGCTTCCGCTTGCTGTTGAAACATCTGCCCAACAAATTGGCCATTGCGGAGGCACCCTCTGGAGAAATTGCGATTTGATGGCACAGAAGTGTCGCAGACCTCCTCATGAGCCCCCGACATACAATACATTTGCTATTATTGCGAGATTTAATGTGCTAGGAGGCAAAATGTTATGCTCATGACGCAACTTCAAGACGCCACCAACCCCAAACCGTAGGGTATGCACAGTTTTAACCCATCACAATCTTTTAGTTATCATTAAGACTACAACATATAAAAAAAAATCGAAAATCGTACGAGAACCAGGATTACCTATATAAAATGGTGCAGGGTCCTTTGGCAACTATTTATTAGTATAATTTATTGTTATATTTGAACAGCTTTTAAATATTATTCCTCGTTTTCCACGACTGCTATGAAAATAGTTCTTTTCCTTCAATTCTGTTGATTCTCTATCGTACCGTGGCCCAGGCCGTGGGAAAAATGTTTTCCCACGGCTTAGGCAAAGTGTCACTTTGTAGTTTCGTAAATTGTTGGAAAAGAACTATTTTCCATAGCAGCTTTTTTCTACGACCGTGCGTTTTAACCCACTTTCCCGCACGCATTTTAGTTTTTGTAAGTGCACTAGTGCGGGAAAGTAAGGACCGGCAATTTTAAGTAATTTACAGAATGCAACAAATTGTGTTTTAATATCAATATTTATAATAATTAGTAGTTTCTAGTTAAAGTTTTGTATAAGTATGTTGAAATGAAATGATTTTTAAAAAATTGGTTGGTATTCTTCTTTCTATATATGGTCGTAGAAAAAATAATGTTCCTAACTTATGCGTAAAGTGTCTTTCCCGCACTTGGCCGCTTGCCCGAACTCCGCTCCGCGTCGTTCGGGTCAACTACACCCGCGTGCGGGAAAGTATCACTTTCCGCACTTGTTAGGAAAATAAATAACTATTTCCGGTCCCTGATTGTTTATTTTTCCAATCGCTCTTTTATAATACAATCAACCTAGATTTCGTAACTATGGTTACAACGTTTCGATATATTGTCAAGTGATGACAGTTCGTTGATTTTTAATTTGACGTTTATATAAAATTTATTTTAAAGAATTTAATTTATATCGAGGTGTCTGTCTTAAAAAAAATATTGTACGTCACGCTACCGGAAATTCGTGTTTTTCAAGTCTCTCCAAGCTTCCAGGACTCGCCTACGCAACGCCCTGGAATCTGCTTGTCTCGACCAGGAAAACACTACTCTCCGGTCTTGTATATAACGTAAATTAGATACTATTTTGCATCGCCTGCTAGACAAGTTGCTTAGCAACAAGTGCGAAATGGATCACTCTAAAATCACGACTAATACAGCTTGTCAAATGATGACGTCCAGCGACAAATTGATGAAATGCAGCAGATCGTTTCTGTCAAAGTATTAGTAGGTAACGAATAATTTCATAGTTGTTTTCTATAAATCATTTATTCTGATAGAAAGCCCATTAGCGGCAATTCGGAGTATTGAAGTATTATCAGTTTATTTCTTTCAAAGTTTTTGTTTTTTTTTTTAAACGTGAACGATATGCTGTTATAATGCAACTCACAACAAAATGGCATCATTTTGTACTTATTTCATAATATACTATTTTGCATGTTTTTCAGAGCTCCATATTAATTCAACAAAATCTTATAACGGCATTTTCGATTAATATTTACTCAGTGTTAAATATCAACGTTATATTAACCAAATGAGGTGTTCAACGGATAATACCTATTCATTAAGCATTCGCATCACAACGGAAACAAGTATTTGTTGAATAATGTGAATGTAACGTTTCTTTTCAACGTTCCAGGTAGTTAGCATTATATTCCATTCATTCAGATTTATTGAAAACATTGAAGACTGGAATTAAATTTTTATGAACCTGAAGCAACTGAAATTTCAAGGGAAAATTAGATAACTGTTTGATATTAAAATTATAGTTTTTTGTTGACATGTAAATGTATAGGACAAGTCAATTAAGTTACTCTGAAAACAGTACAAATGAGACATAGAAAACATTACAAAAACGAAACTATTGATAGGTAAAAACAAACAATAATATTAGTTTCTCTACCGTGAACTTAACAATTATTGCTACTTCTAGCCAACTGAAAAGTTGAATTTATCTATTAGTGGATAATAATTTTTTCTATTATCAACCTAGGTGAATAATGAACTAATTCAAATATTTTGAGAGTCCAGGGATATTCAAAGAAAACTTGTGCAACATAATTTTGTATACCCAGGAGATTGTCTAACGTATTTGCTCCTTGAGATTACCAATTAAGATAATATTGAATAGATGAGGCTTTAACTTGATGTGGATCCATACCAAATTATGAAATCAAACAATTTTAATTTGTTAATCTACATTATATTTAAAACGTTTGAAAAAGTTACTGTGTTAGCGAACGCGTCACTTTAAGTTTGAATATAATGTAGATTAACAAATTAAAATTGATTTAAATGCCAAAAGTTTAAAATTCGCACTCAACCAAAAATGACTGATGATATAAGGAGTGCGTTCATAATTATATCGAAAACTGACAGTGGACTCGTCAGTCAGACGACGAGGTGAACGTAAACGCTTCTCTGAATTATTTTCAATTTTTGTCTTAAATTTGGCTTGTAGTGGAAAAAATTGTTTATTAACCATTTATATGCACTGGAACTGATGCACCGACTCCTGGAGCCAGTGTCGATATAGTTGCCCTAGGTGCGCACAGAGCAAAGTAGACGGAAGCAGAAAATGCCAGCACTGAAAAAGTCCGCACCAAAAAGGTAACCAGAAAACGATACACCCAACAGATGCAGCACTAATGCGCACCAGTGTGAAAAGCAGAAAACGCTTTCAAATTCAATTCAATAGAGGAGTTCAGTCTAAGGTCAGTGTGGCCAACAAAAAGTGTTTTTTCTGACAAGAATGACAGTTAAGATCCACTGGTTAAAACATAAAATTTTGCATGTTTTATATCATTGGGAACATCAATATTGCTTCATTAAAATAATGAATACACCCCTGAAGCGTAAGTCTTTAAATTTAAAATGATTTTTTAGCTGAATATCCAGCATAGCGGTGGCCAATAATTACAGGAACTCTCATTAGACTGAACTCCTCTATTCGCGTCTTAACTTTACATGATTCATACTACCGACCATCACAATAATTTTCAACAATGTACATTTTCAATTTTCAGCGATTTCAATGTCTAGTTCTACCTTTGAGTTTCCGTCATCATATACTTTTGGGCTGCTGTCATATATAGAAAGTGAGGTTATCGTTATCTAATATGAGGAGAAATATTTGGCATTTATTTGTTTAATAGGAGTTTTTGTGGGGATGTGGCAATAATACGTAATTCTTTTTTTCAAATTATTTGAATTTTGTTTTTCAAATAATCTTATTATAATAAATTATGCATATCTTTGGGATTTTGAGAAACAAAATTTAAATAATTTGAAAAAACGAACTACTATGGAGAATTTTCAAACAATTTCATTTACCTATACATCTTTCAAAAATATTTTTCAAATTATACCTATTATTTTTTGAATTTTTTTATATGTTGAATTTATTACTTATTATACAATTTATTCACCTATAATCACATTTAGATGACTTACATAATATGTATTATTTATTATTCGATTTTCTGCTATATAATTCATTCAAACATTTCAAGTTTTTGAAAATGAACACGTAGCTGTTCGAAAGCTCGAAATTAATTTTTTTTCAAAAAGTACACTTTGGTATTATTGTCACATCCCTACAAAAACTCCTATTATGTTGTTGTTATCGATACAACTTCAAATGTGTCCAGGAGTTGCATGCGCGACGCTGAGGTGAAAAAACAAACTGCCTAGATAGATTTGAGAACAGATTAAGTCAATTTTCCCGTAGGAGTTTGTTCTCTTTATTTAGTCTCCATGGTCTTTAACTTGGAATTATTATTGTCTAGCTTTCTTCGATATGGGATAGGTACCGAAATTTATAAGAAACTTAATTAATCTTGATAACGGTAGCCGGAACGCTACCGAAACGTTGAAATGAATAGAATTAAAAATACAAAAAATATTGTGGTTTGATTTCCCTACAAATAATAAAAAAAGATGTGGAGAGACCACCTCGGTTAATGAAACGAACTTTTCCTGGTATCACAACACCCAGTTTATTTTTATTTCTTCCTTCAAACACTTTCCAAAATGTTGAAAATATACAAATTTTATTTTTAATATGATCATATCTACAAAAGTTACAGGGAAGGTACGTTTGTAATGAGTAATATTTTTAATCTTTAATACTGACTTATTTTCACTTTGTTTTTGTAACTATGCATTACGTATACACTGACTATTCAAAGTTTATTTGAATTTGTTAATCATGAGCCTTCTTCTAGGCGTATAAATGAGGGACAGGCAGTTTAAAATGCTAGCCATATATTTTTGCATGGTACCTATAGAGAAAATAAGGGACACTTCCATAAAAGTGCAATGAAAACAAAAAATAGAATAACATAACTCCTTCCATAATATCTCTGATTACATAAGAATATAACTTCAGGAATGATGACAGTTGAGTTGAATAGAAAAACACAGTTTTAAGCTTGTCACTGACACAAAATTAAACAAATAAAGTACGAATTTACAGTAATTACGTTGACTTGCATATAATACAAAAACAATGCAAAACGAATTGTTTAAGGGCCCCCGCGGACTGCATACTTTTTATCGGCCGATAGTTTGGTCGGCTTCTTAATCAGTATGAAGAGGAATGCATATGCGCACACTACAGCGATTCAGTATCGGCCGATAATGAATTCCTCTCCATACTGATTAAGAAGCCGACCAAACTATCGGCCGATAAAAAGTCTGCAGTCTGCGGGGGCCCTTACTCGTTGTGACAATTACAATTTTATCCGCCAGAAGTCTCATTGAATTCTACTCCGCCCTATTGCGCTCAAAAAACATGCAAACTTCTGAGAATTAATTTTATTGCCGTTATTTTGTTGTTATGGTAAGGACGTGATTATTTTCGGCCTAGGATGCATATTACGTACTTCTCAGACTAGGCTGGGAAATGCTACTTTCTCAAAGAAAAAGCGTCCAGTAAGTGGGTACATCCCGGACAGTTGCAGAAAAAAGCGTTTTTTGGGAGTTAAAGGTATCTTAAGTTTGGCAACAAAAACTTTCATTATATTTATACCTTTCTAGCTTGTTCCCAAACTTGCCACCTCTACACATATTCATACAAGGTGAAGCGAGATCTGTAATGCACAGATTAATACATAGTCATCAGCAACACATAAGGGTCCTTTCGCATCAAGCCAGTCCAGTCTAGTCACATCCAGTCAAGTCTTCTCAAGTCAAGTCACGTCAAAATTTGCTTTCGCACTGGTCGCATCACGTCGCGTCAAGCGTCAGTATTCTGCAGAGTCTGTATCATGATGGATGCACTACTTCGGGCGATAATTTTACGGCGGTTACATAGAAGAAGGCGTATGAAGAAAAGACATTTGTATTGGGTTCATCCAATACACACAAGAAGACCACTGTTCGGTTCTTTCAATCATTTATTTCCGGACTTACTGGATAAGCTCCATATATATATATATATAAGCCTCTCCATATAGCAGCAATAAAATCCCGATCTCTGTGCTTTGGGTGTTTAGGATCATATATTGGCTCGTTTCCTTGCACCAACACAATTAATGCCTCCACATCCATTGTACATGTACAAGCGACTGTCACGACTGGCATAAAAATATTCAACCGGCTGAGTCGCAATCAGTCTTAACAAGTGTTGACGTGATTGGACTTGACGCGACGCGCCTAGTGTGAACGTAAATTTCACATTGCATTTGTTTTTAACGGTAAGTTAATGATTCCAATCCTGAAGCGTCCGACTTGACTTGATTCGACTGGACTGGACTGGCTTGGTGCGAAAGGGCCCTAAGTCAAACGCATAGTGCTGGCAACTGGAAGCTAAAAGCTAATCGAGGAGCTGGGAGCGGACTATGTAATGGGCCCCTCGATGCAATAGCTAAGAGATATAGCTTCGATAATACGTTCAAAGTAACTTTACCAGCGTAGCAATGTTACGGTAGCCTGGGTATCGGGGCACGAGGGTCATGAGGGCAACGAAAAAAGCGGATGAAATGGTCAAGCAAAGCTCATTAATGCCATTCGGCGCTGCAAATATCATAACAAGAATGGAAACAAAGAAGTGGGTCGCCCAGAAATCTCTGAAATAGTGGAGAAACTCAATAGGACAGAGGCAAGCGAAACAGTTTATGATATCAGAACACATGCCAAAACTTACAGCAGATCTGATGACCAAAGGTAAAAAAACTGTCGAAGCTATACTGGGTATGTTAACGGGGAATTGTAAGCTCAACAGGGATTCAAAGCTAAAGGGACTTACAAACGAAGATATGTGCCGGTTTTGTCACCTAGAAGAAGAAACGTCAGAACACATTCTATGTCAATGCGATAGCTTGGCAAATGTGCGGTTTTTTGCATTAGGCGCCGCGGAGAAAAACCATTGGCAGAAAGCTACATAGAATTCCCTATGCTATTAGAATTTTTTTAAAAAGTCAGGCTGAAGAATGTAATCTAGAGTTTAGAGGACCACAATAGATTTGTGAATGTCGCAGTGGAATAGGCCAAGAGAGACCTCATAAAATTTATCTATCTATACTTCCTGGACACCCTATATAATATATAGATATATATTTAAGACGTTAAATTCTGTTCCAATTTTTCGTGATTTGCATTTTAGTACAGGTATTTTGTGAATGTACTGTTGGTTATCGAGT
Source organism: Galerucella nymphaeae (assembly GCA_963978555.1). NCBI lineage: Eukaryota > Metazoa > Arthropoda > Insecta > Coleoptera > Chrysomelidae > Galerucella > Galerucella nymphaeae. The sequence continues at coordinate 2,211,345 of OZ021711.1, read as the reverse complement.
ATTTGGAAAAACACTTAACTTTTTTCGGTATACCCTGCTTCATTTAAATACCTAATATGGATGTATTTCCATATGGAAGAACAAAATACCTGCGGTGAATATTTTTCCGCACAAACACACCCCTTGCAGCCATAAATTGAAGAGTAAATTACCATTTTCAATGAAGCATCACGATGTAGGGATCAATAATCGCATTATTAAATTAAAATGATCTGGTATCTGAAATTTCAAGATATAATGTTGATTGATAAACATGGAAAATAGTATATTATTAAACGAGCAATTTATGATAGCCATAATTCACGATGGGTGACGTTTGCGTCACGAGACGCAGGCGAGGGGCGCAAGTCACCCAAGTGAATTATGGCCATAAATTGCGAGTAGAATACTATACTTTGTCCACGACCATTAATTTATTTTATTAAATAAAAGATTGAAACGATTTGGTTTTACTGTTATAAATATATTGTTTTAAAATTCTTAATATTAGAAAATATCGTTATGAAAAGTATCAATACTAAAAATTACAATATTTTATCGATACGATATATGTCAGTAGCAAATTTCCTGAACAAAATACACAGATTTAATAGTTTATTTCATATTGTAGGTACCCCTATCTCTAGTCCATAATTCACTACAGTGTATTATGAACCATAATTCACGACAGTTGATATATGGGTACCATATACCTTTTGTTAGGAGGTAAAATATTGACTCATTATTAGGTGGTCGTGGACAAATGAAATTAATCTAAATACTGCTATTTAAACAGGAAAGAATTGGTTGTTATAGTAGATTTTATGACAATATTTTATCCGAAAAGAAAATAATAATTAATAAACATTATAACATACGCTAAGAAGCTTATTTAAGACGTGTGATAAGAACTGATAAACATTGTTGTATAAATTGAAGTATAAAAGACGACAGCTCCTACATACTAGGTCCTATTAGACCTAGAAGATTCTTCTTTAAGTAGGATCTAAAGTTGCGAATGGCTATATAGGTACCTATGGGATTTTTACGATAAAAAGACGATGACGTCACATTCAGTTACTTTCCTGCTTATCAGAATAAATAATAATTTACCAACCGTAAATACAATTTATCCTTAACAGCCAGTGCAATTTACAGCTAACGGGTTGGCAAAACTTCAAGACGTTGTCAGATAAACTGGTGAAATTCCCCAGTCTGTTTTGACGTTTATTGACATTCGATCATCGTCTAATATTTAAAAGTTTTTTTGGTGCTTTTAAATTCATTGTTTCTTTGAGATTAAAAAAACAGTTATTTTCACAACTAATTATTTACGCAAATCTGCAGTGTGTAGTTAATGAAATGCCGAAGCAGCTGAACAGTAAATGTCAAGAGTGAGTAACATCTTTGTTAAGGTATTTAGAACCATATTGCCGAAATGGGGGCCCGCTTTCCCCGCTTACTGGTGAGAGACGTAAGTAATAGTGTTCGATGTTTGTATCCATTATTATTAATATTATTGTTACATAAATGTAAATGTCAATCTAACATATCAGATCGACTTTACTAGTTTTCGTTAAGTGAAGAAAAAAACTACAGCTTGGCAACATCACAATATTTTGTCTTGCAACGTCATCGTCTTTTTATCGTAAAAATCCCATATACGCGAGTTTGACTGAAGGCTCGCGCGCACTAGACCAGCTCTGCCGGCAACAGCCCGGATCGCTACGGACCACGAATTTATTTTTAAGGCTCGCGCGCACTTATCGGCAACAGCCGGAAACGGGACGGGCCACGGCGGCTGGCAATTTTGTGGTATATCGCGCACTAGTCGGTAAAAAATTTTTGCCAGTCATAGGCCGCTTGTCGGTTATTAGCCATGGATTCAGAGACTCTAAATAAAATAATTTTATAAGTTTACTGTGCAAAGAAGAGGAAAAACAAAATTCTGTTGAACAAAAAAAAAGAGAATGGATAAATGACATTTGTACAAAGAGGAAAACTGAAAGTGAATTTGCCACTTTATTCCCTCAGCTAGTAGACCAAAAGGATACATTTTTTCAATATTTTCGAATGAGCTATGAAAACTTTCAGGAACTTTTAACCATTATAAATAAATGTTATAAAATGCAACTCAAGAAAGTTCCCACTTGTAGATACGTCCGACAAAAAAACGCCGCCTCTTGTCACACATTTTTTTTCTCTACTTACCACCGTCCTCCACCCGTCGCCTGTCAGTCGCATTGCCATAAACGGGATAACAACAAATTATGCTTTTATTTAAATTAAAAAAAAAACCTACTTAACCTAACCTAATCAAAGTGGTTGAGTAGAGTGTTTATTCGGGACTATTATATAAATGGGTGCATGAAATCTGTATTTTTTTCAATTTTCTGATTTTAGTAATTTTTCTTAACAAATCATACAATTCCGGGTACCCGCTAACAAAAATATAAATTTTTCGTCATCGATTTTTTCCGTTTCGTCTTCCAAAATCAGCGCGCACTTCTCCGCATCACGACGGAACGCAACGGACCACCGGCAAAAGTATTCTCGTCCGGGATTTCCGTCGACGGCGGGCTGGGCCGTTGACGTCCGTTGCCGAGTAGTGAGCGCTGTTTCGTTTGAATACCAGGTAAAGGCTCGCGCGCACTAGACCGGCTCTGCCGGCAACAGCCCGGATCGCTACGGACCACGAATTTATCTTTACCTGGTATTCAAACGAAACAGCGCTCACTACTCGGCAACGGTTAGGTTAGGTTAGGTTGGGTTAGGGCAAGCGGCCTATGACTGGCAAAAATTTTTTACCGACTAGTGCGCGATACCCAGCTAAAATTGCCAGCCGCCGTGGCCCGTTCCGTTTCCGGCTGTTGCCGATAAGTGCGCGCGAGCCTTGAGTCGAACAGTTTTTAATGTATTCAGTGAATCGGTAAACAGTTTCAGTACACAGTGAGTGAGCAGATAGTGAATTGTGCAATAAATAGTGCAATATTAAAGTGTTGAAGATAAATTTGGACAATTATTATACCGAGTGTAGATAAATTAGAAAACATTAAGTAGTGTGTATATAAATAAGTTTATCATAGTGTAAGTGTTTCTTCAATAAACCAGTATTAGATATAGTGAACGTTTATTTTATCCCACGTTAAAACTGTTTAAATAAATAAGAAAAACATTACCTACATTATTATTATAAAAATACTCCGACCAAATAAACAAAAACCGAGTTGTCCAAATTCTTATTGTTAGCCAACCTCACCCCATATTCCATTTCCGTCTTTTTCCTTTCTAATCCATTGTATCTACACTCACCCGAAAAAAAAATCATCCAACTAATATTTTGCGGAAGTTGTCGAAGAACTTTCGTAATTTTTCATCGATTTCAATTGTTTCTAAACCAAATTCTTTGGTATTAAAAAAAACTACAGAAAAATTTTCCAAATAATGTTGATAGCTTAAATTAACAGGGTAAAAAAAAACATGTATTTGTTTCAAGAGAAATCGAGATATAAAGGTAAAATAAAAACTGAAAGATGGTGAAAAGCATGGTCTTTGTAATAAACTGAGCGTAAACTCTACAAAGCTTTCGAATTCTCACATTTACAAACTTTTATTTTTTTCATCTTGTATAAATAAGCTATCAACATTTTTGGAAATTTGTTCTCGAGTTTGTATTAATACCAAATAATGTATCTACACTTTGGCGTGTAAAGAATTGCAATTGATGAGAAATTACGAAAATTCTTAGACAACAAACTTCAGCAAAATTTTAGGTGGCCGAGTTTTTTTTATCGGCGTGTGTATATTTGGAAAAAATTACGGAAAGAAAACTCAAATTGATTGGGTAATTCCTGGTTTTTTGACCGACCTGTATTATTTTTTTCTATTGAACATGAAAAGATTAGGGACACTTAAACAGTTTTTCCGAATAACGACCAAAAGCTTAAAAAATGCCATTCTCAACTTAAGATCCTGTGTACGTAATATTTCAGTTAATAAGAAAATTTTTCAGTATTTTCCTGAAATTTAATGGACCGCCAAATAATAGAGTGGATTGTTTCAAGTAACAGTTGGAATACTACGGAAACATTGAAAGGAAAGTATGTATTATATAGATATGCATTAATAGGTTAAGATTGATCTTTTCTTGTCAATTATTTTATCAATAAGTAAAAGAATAGAGCCTCATTCAAATGATAATTTAGGTCCTGAGTTAAAATAAATCAATAATAAAATTTAAATTGTTTAAATTAGGTCATCTAAAAAAATAAGATAGAAGCGTTGTAATTTTTGGGAATTTTGAAAAGAGATGGGCGATACTGTGTGAAGTATAAATACAACGTACCGTTATAAATATATTGTTTCAAAATACTTAATATTAGAAAATATCGTTATGAAAAGTATCAATACTAAAAATTACAATATTTTATCGTTACGATATATGTCAGAAGCAAATTTCCTGAACAAAATACACAGATTTTATAGTTTATTTCATGTTGTACCCCTATCTCTAGTCAGTGTATTATGAACCATAATTCACGAGAGTAGATATATGGGTACCATAAACCTTTTGTTAGGAGGTAAAATATTGACTTATATCATAATACACTGAAATGTATTATGGTTCATAATTCACGCCATGACAACTCAACACTCACACTATTTAGTAACATAGGTGACTACAGATGGGGGTTAGGTTAGGTTTGTGGTGAGTGGGTCAATAAGGCCCTCTACTGCGACTCACAAGAGTCTATTGTGGCTCACACCTATTCAAATTTCACCAAACAAATTCAGCTTCTTAACAAAACCGATTATTTTATTTGTTGAATGATATTTCAGGTCCGAGGGCGAGAGAGAGACCCTGCCAAACATCAGATACCAGCCGCGGCGGGGCAGGCACAAATTATATGCTCTGCTGTTTGATCATCTTCCAAACAAAGACGGCAAGTCGTATCTTTCGACAGTCCAAGTTTTAGCATATGATGATTCAAATGACAGTGGCCTGTTAAAAGGCCTGTTAGACAACGTAGGTCATGCCTGCTATGGTCTAACATTTGTCTGGAGACATACTTCGAAGGATGTATAAAAGCCTTCGAATGAACCAATCCTGGTAAATTATGCCAGAAGTCTAAAGCTCTTCTTACTGTCCAGGTATTTAGTGTTTGTTTGGCAAAACTTATTGCGATGTTCTGGTCCGATAGAAACACGTGCGGCACACTCCCTTGCAAGAAAGTCTGACTTCTCGTTTCCTTCCATGCCTGAATGGCCAGGGATCCAGACCAGCAATACTTCATTGAGTTCTCCTATTGAGGAGAGTATTTTTTTATAAAACCAATTTGGACGTTACACGGCGAGAGCTAAGTTCTTTTAAAACGGCTTCTCTGTCCGAGAAAATTTTTATTGTTTTATGTATGAGATTGGCTTGCTCCACTCTCTCCACACATGGAACAATGGCGTAAATTTTCGCCTGAAATACGGTTGCATAGAGAGGTTGACATTTCTGTCCTAGGTCTGCGCCCGTATACACCTGCACCAGAGCCTGAGGGTGTTTTTGAGCCGTCTGTGTACCAACAGCTGTCTGCTCTTAATAGTTCATCCTTACGGAGAGCCCATTCATCTCTATGCGGAATTAGGACGGTGTAAGGCAGGTCGTAGTTTACTGTTGGAGGCAGTATGTCATAGATCATTCTCAGAATACTGTGACTTTTACTGTCCGCTAGTATTATGCTTCGTTCTGCATAAGCCTGATTTGTGCATTTAGAAATATGTACAATTATGTATGCTATCCATCTAGCCTCTCCTCCCAAAAGTATATGGAGAGGAGGTAGACAAAAATAATGGTGGTGGGACAAGAAGACGAGCACCTTAATATAGAAATTGATGAATTGCCGATAAAGCAAGTGAAGAGTTTCAAATATCTGAGAGTAGATATACAAAACAATGGAGGAAAACAGGAAGCAGGAGTGAACGAAAGAATAAGTGCAGTAGTCAAAGTATATTACTCATTAAATCGAAATTTCCTGGAAGAAAAGAAATTACAACTAAAACCAAATTGAATGTGTACAAGTCAGTCTTTCGACCAATCCTTGTGCATGGTAGTGAAAGCTGAGTACTAACAAATTCATTCAAAAGCAGAATACAAGCAACAGAGATGAAGTATTCACGCAGGATCAAAGGTGTCACCAGAAGAGATCGAATGCGGAGTGAAATATGAGGGAAAACCTAAACATAGAACCAATACTATAAAAACAATAGAAAAACAGCAGCTTAGATGGTTTGGGCACCTTTGTAGAATGGAGAACAGTAGACCAGCAAAAAGGATTTGGCAAGCTAGAGAAGTAAGCAAGAGAAAAAGAGGTCGCCCAAAGAAAACATGGGATAATAGCCGAAATTTTAAAAGAAAAAGGATCCCGCGACATTTCCACAAAGATAGTCTGGCCTTATGGATAACTTTTTCCAAGTGAGCGTTCCAAGTAAATGGAATAACCTCACCACTGTTGGAAAGTGGTGGAAGATCCTCCAGCTTACAATATGAAATAAGCTATTGAATCTGTGTATTTTATTCAAAAAATTTGTTTCTAAAATATATCGTATCGATAGAATATTAAAATTTTTAGTAATGATACTTTTCATAACGATATTTTCTAATATAAAGTATGTTAAAACAATATATTTATAATGGTACGTTGTAGTGATACTTTATATAGTACCTATAGCCCATCTCTATATATGTCAAATAATTTTATGTAGCTACCACAATATTTTGAGGTTATATAGTAATATCAAATCGTTACTGACTTTCATTTAATGAAGAAATTGAGGGTCGTGGACAAAGTATAGTATTCTACTGGCTATTTGTGGCCAATATTCACTCGGGTGACTTGCGCAAACGTCACCCATCGTGAATAATGGCGTTTAATAATATACTATTATTTAAATACTCAATTTGATGACTGTAATAATATACTTCCATAAAATTGAATCATTTTGACATTGAAAAAATTAATAGTATATTATTAAACGAGCAATTTATGATAGCCATAATTCACGAAGGGTGAGGTTTGCGTCACGAGCCGTAGGCGAGGGGCGCAAATCACCCAAGTGAATTATGGCCATAAATTGCGAGGAGAATACTATACTTTGTCCACGACCATTAATTTCTTTTATTAAATAAAAGATTGAAACGATTTGGTATTACTAACCTCAAAATGTTCTGACAGCTACATAAAAATATAATTTGACATAATAGAGATGGGTGATACTGTGTAAAGTATCAACACAACGTACCGTTATAAATATATTGTTTTAAAATACTTAATATTAGAAAATATCGTTATGAAAAGTATCAATACTAAAAATTACAATATTTTATCGATACGATATATGTCAGAAACAAATTTCCTGAACAAAATACACAGATTTAATAGTTCATTTCATATTGTAGGTACCCCCATCTCTAGTCCATAATTCACTACAGGGTATTATGAACCATAATTCACGACAGTTGATATATGGGTACCATATACCTTTTGTTAGGAGGTAAAATATGGACTTATTATTAGGTGGTCGTGGACAAACTATAGTTCCACGACCTTATCAAAGTCAACAGCCTGTGGCAAGAATATTAATAATATCCAATAAAATAAAATCAATACAGTAAATGTATAGTTATTTAATTTCTTATAAATAACATACAAAATAATGGAAGATAGTTTACTCTTTGATTACTAGTCTTTGATTACAGCTTCAGGCACAAATAGTTTGTCACATTTTTTTGAGTGAATAAGGTTTATTAACATTCTGAACTCAACAGTTACACTGTTTCCAATTATTAATGAAACACCCTTTTTATCAAAAAACAGTGGGGTATTTACGGCTGACTAGTTAAAATTTTAACTTAAAAAGATTTAGACATATAATTCACTTGAATTATTTTCTTTAGTATAAACATAATTACTAAATTGAACAAAATATCGTTCTGCTCCTTTTTGGGAGCTTTTTCAAAAAAAAAACTCATGTCACAAGAGAGTGACTATTTCATTACAAAAAACAACTATTCTCCGGGTTAAATACCCCGACAAGATGTCATATATTGTGATAGTCGTCCTTATAAATCTGATGATAAACAGAGGACATTCCCTATTGTATCACATCTATCGTAAAATGGGATTCTGTAAGCTCATTTAGTTTGGAATTGGAAGGGGCATAATCACTCACAGTTGCGGTATATATTTGTTATTGATTTTACTTTCCTCCTTTCCGAAATTTAATCAAAGCAAATATTCGACACTCTCATTATATTGATGAATTATACAACGTCAAGTTCCCCTTAAAGTCTTACTTATTCATGTACTAATGTGGGGTGGTCCTTAAACTTGACAGAATAATAAAATTTTCAGTTCAATATTTGAGTAGATCGAGAATTTCAGACCTTATTGACTAATTGTTAACAATTTTTGAATTTAGTAACTGCTAAAAACAGAGCAAAGGAAAACTTTCGTACGTTGTCATATTTAAAGTATAATTGATATTAAAAGTACCATACAAATTTTTCATATTAACTGCTACTATACCCTAATACTCTTCATCTTAATACTGAAAATATTATATTATTTACAATTATTGCGTCTCCGGTTGCATTTTAATTCCGAATTGATAAGCAGTTTTATCGAGTAAGTTAACTTAAATAATAACCTAATTAGTGATATATAAAAATGCAGTGCACACTACCGGAAATTATGCAAGAGGCAAAAGAAGCGGAATCATCGTCAATCACCAGGATTTAGCTAACGCCTCGGCAGATAACAATATTATCCTTAGGTGGGTTAAAGGGCACGGCAGGAGTAAAGGAAATCGCGTTGCCGACTCTTTAGCCAGGGAAGCCGCTGGACTAAAAATTCTTGGACCCAGTGACACCTACGGCCTGACGACTTCGACAATTGCGGAACTAGCCAAACATTACACCCATGCTCACTCCCTTGAGAGATGGGAGGGAATCAAAGGATGCAGTTTTACCAGGATCACCCTGGGCGACCCTGGGAAGATGGCGCCGAACAAATATTTGGCGATGACCAGGAAAAACCTACGTATAACAGTGGGATTTCTGACTGGCCACTGTCAACTAAGGAAACACCTCCATACTATGGGGCTAGTGGACACACCTCTATGCAGGATGTGTGAACAGGAAGATGAGACTGTCAGGCATGTCCTATACGAGTGTCCGGAGTTATCGTCGATAAGAGAGTGTATGTTCGGTGAGTCTTGGCCTACACCTGCCGATATAAAGGAGATGTCTCCTGGTGACCTGTTCACCTTCCTGAGAAGGACAGGATGGACGATGACCTAGGAGGACAACTCCTCGGGAGGATGTACAATGGGTCATATGTGACCTAAGTGCTGTGAGCCTACACTCACCCTCTCTACTCTACAGATACAGACAGATCATCGTTAATCGGTTCCTCAAAATCTGCCGAGAAATATTCTGTTGCCTATCGGTATTTTATTGGATGATGCGATACAAAAAGTGTCAGCCAATATTCGGAGAATATGCTTCGAGCTTATTATATCTATTCGCTAAAAGCGAAGAAGTGGAAATCCTCAGCTCTCTGGTCTCGGTATTCAATGGTTAAATCCGAATTGCCTAATTACTAAGAGTGGATATTAGTCAATATTTGAAGTTAAAACTCTTCCTGAAGGAAACCAATAAAGGCTATTGTACCAAAAAGTCCAAGATATTTACCAAAGAACATTTTGAAAGATTTTTATGTGAAGCGCCAGACATAGTTCATCTGGGAATTAAGGTAAGTACCTACAGTTTAAATTAAATTAATAGGTGGTTAAGCAAATGATATTTTTTATTCAGATTGTTCTATTAATTGGAGTATCTGGGGAGTGCAGAGCGACGAAATAGTGAAAAAGGCATTTCATGATAAAGAAGATTTTGGAAATTTGATTGTTATAAAAATTCCCGATTCAAAAGCCAGCTAGTAAGGTTCGTTCTTTCAGAATTTACCATTATCGGAGAAACATATTAAAAAATATATTGAAGTTACGCTGCTTTATTGAGACTTAAGAATATGGAGGAAAAGACATTTTTTTTTAAATATCAAAATGGAAAATACTTCAGAAATGTCATGGGAATTCACACTACAGCAGGGACATCTAGAAAAGTAGCATCATTTTTGGGATTGAGCAGCCTCCAAGGTTACACTGGGCACTACTTATGGCGTACTTCAGCTGCATTATTGATTGATTGAATCTTTGAAGAGACGACATGGGGATTGAAAATCAACTGGAGTAGATCATGGCTATATTTAAGAATCTCTTCGAAATAAAAATGACAAACAAAATATTAAATCTGAGACAAAATAACGATGGAGTTTCACTAAATCACTAAAACCCTCAGTAACAACAGTTGTAAACGCTACTCTAAATTCACAACAAGATGCTACATTGATATTGCGCGGGTTCGATTTTCAAAATGCAACAATTTCGCATTATACATTCAATATTCATTTCAATGATGAATGAAAGTTTTTGGTTTGTTTTCAGTTTAATAAATCTTGAGTTGTTGACGCTTGTTTTCTTGTTTCTATCTATGTTGCTGGGATAACACTTTTCCCTCCGCTGGCAGGAAAAAGGAAATTGAGGCTCCGGCGGAGGAAAAATGAAACTTTGTCCACGACCACCTAATAATAAGTCAATATTTTACCTCCTTACAAAAGGTATAATATGGTACCCATATATCTACTAGAGTGAATTATGGTTCATAATACACTACATCGTTGAAAAATGACAGATTAACTGACGTTTGAGGAAAAAAATAATTATCGTACAACAATAATAAATTGAACATTCGATCATTGAACAGACTTGAGAAAACAACAAACGTTTTGGAGTCAACATATCGGTTTCCAAAAATGTTTGAAACTTGTTTACCCGTGAAACAATGTCCTTTTGTTCATTTTTCTACTATCACACTAGTAAATTCCATATTATACCTACTATTTGGTTACTAAGAAAATAGATCATTACGGATACTGACACGTGATGACTAGAACTTAATAAAATAGTAGTTTTTCTAATAGAGTGCAGAAAGATCCACTTTTCCGCACTGAGAAGCGTGCGGAAAGAGTCACTTTTCCGCACTAGTGCGGAAAGTGAATTTGTAGAATTTTTGGGGAGTATATCGACATTTGAGTATTTAAAATATATATTTGTATGGTTGTAGCTTACCAAATGACAGGAAAATCAATGAATTTATTAAAATTCTGCTATAGTTTTTTTTATAAAAAGGAACACTTTTTTCAATAATTTCCTATGTCCCTGGTTGAAGCCTTATCAAATGTATGTCAAACAATAATAATTAAGTTATTGATATGTATTTGATAAAAAATGTTTCTTTATGTTAACTTTTGGGTTTTTTCCCGGATGCTAGTAGAAAAAATAGTGTACCTAACACGTGCTTAAAGGGACTTTTCCGCACGCGATTGCTGGCCGAACTCCGCTAGCATCGTTCGGCCATCTGCAATAGCGTGCAGAAAAGTATCACCTTCCGCACTAGTTAGGTAAACTACTATTAGCTAACTAGTGCGGAAAGTGATACTTTTCCGCACGCGATTGCTGGCCGAACGACGCACGTGTTAGGTACACTATTTTTTCTACTAGCATCCGGAAAAAAAACCAAAAGTTGACATAAAGAAACATTTATTATTGAATACAAATCAACAACTCGATTATATTATTATTTGACTTCCATTTGATAAGGCTTTTGCCAGGGCCATAAGAAATTATTGAGAAAATTTTCCTTTTTATAAAAAAATTGTAGCAGAATTCTAATAAATTTATTGATTTTCCAGTCATTTGGTAAGCTACAACCATACAAATACATATTTTAAATATTAAAATGTCAGTATACTCCCCAAAAAATCTACTAATTTACTTTTCGCACTAGTGCGGAAAAGTGACTCTTTCCGCACGCTTTTTAGTGCAGAAAAGTGGATCTTTCCGCACGCTAGTAGAAAAAAAATTATGCTTCAGTTCTAGAAAAACAACAATTTATCACCCAAGTCTTGTCAGTCAATGGTTTGGAGTAACCATGGAAACGAGTTAGTAAAGGTTGTTTTGACGTTTAATAATTAATAAGACTCGCTGTCACTAGCAGTTAGAGTGAATATACGTTTGTTTCAAGGACAAATAATTAAAATTCGTAGAAAAAGTATAGTACACACCTGGAGTTGTAAGCTTATTACATGCTCATAGTCACCACTTTTCTCTTCGCATGTAATAAGCATCTTACAACTCTTGTTATGTAATATACTATTTTCTACTCCTGTTTTATAATATACTTATTAGAAGACTAAAATCTGTATCATAATGAAATTCATTATGATACAGATTTTCATTATGATACAGATTTTTAAGCCAATAGGAATGCATTCACACAATATTTAGTATATAGCCATGGATACCTGCTTGACATTTCTGAAATTAATCATATTAGGTCTGTTCCCTGCAATAAAAGTGTAGCACTGAGCTATACAATTTTATTTATTTTAATTATGTTTTAATGCTTCTTGCAGTTTACAAATGCAATATACATAGATATTCCCAAATTTAGTAATTTTATACGTATTTTTTCACAGATAGACCTGAATTCTTCAAAAATTATATAGCTCAGTGCTACACTTTTATTGCAGGCGAACAGACATATTAAGTGACACTTAATTTGATAGCTGCCAAATAATTTTGATTTTCAAAAGTAACTATATTTAAAATTGATTTAACTAATAATTATTGATTAAATAATTTTTATTAACCGGAGTAGAAAAAATATTGTATGCCACTTTCATGTAATGGCCATTAATACACTCGCATATTATATACAAAACTCGCCTGCGGCTCGTTTCGTATCCTACAATATGCTCGTGTCTTAATGGCTATCATTACATGTTCGTTGCATAAAATACTATTACGATAAGTTCGCAATTTTGACATTTGTAGTAACAATTCGAGCCACTGAACTGTATGTAACAATAATATTTTATCCAACAAGTATATAATGATGGCTATTATTCACGAAGGTGCGTTTATGTCGCGAGCCGCAGGCGAGTGACTTCTCAGGGATAATACAACACACATTCCTGGGAATGATTACTGTTAGGTGCGGACGGATCTATTATGGATCATAAATCATCGATAATAAACGGATAATGCTGTTTGGCAAGGAGCCGTAATGGAGGGATGCACACAAATACCGCTACAATCAATGGAGCCAGAACATCGGCATCAGCGATACTAATTCGCCATATTTATATTTCATAAATATCAAATCATTGATTGTGAATAGTATATTTTGATATTTTGTAATTCAAGAAAAATAAAAATTATTATATACAAAAACATATAACTAGGGAAGTTACATTCCAAAAGTTTGCTGCCTTGTCCGGGATTTCCAAACTTATTTTGTCAAAATCAGACAATTTAATCAGAATTTCTTGTTTTGATTTGTCGTTTTGATTCGTATTCTATAGTTTGTTATTTACTGCGTAAGATATATTAACTTGTTATTTTCATAACTATTTAAAAAAGAGTATCGAACACTGCGTCGCAATGACTTTATTAAGTGGTTGCAACCAACAAATGGAAAAAATTACAACGTGGCAACGATGTAAAACATCTGTCATGTTTTTTGTTATGTTTCCAATTACTTTGCATTGCCAATTGTTTTATTTTGTCTTCTATTCACATTTGTTCACATCTACTTCTTTTCACATAACTTTTTAAATGTCTTCTTGAAAATCCTCTGTATATACCTAGATACCCTACCTACAACGTTATCTTTTGTTTCCGGTTTTTTGTTTATCAGGATCATATATTCTGAATGAATTATGTCCAACTGACGGCGGTCAGCTTTTTTTTAACCGCATGATAACACTATATCATCATATCGGTTTTGCGAACCGACATAGGCGATACTCTTTTTGCTACATCGAAACGAAAAAATTTATGGTCAACCCAAAGGGTTTTAAATGTTTTTGTCTGTTTTGTTTGGTTTGCAATCTAATAAAAAAATAAGATCAATAAAATACAATGGTCTGTGGGACGAAGAAGTATAGATGAAATCGTATATCAAAAGACATTATAGCCAGAATAATAAGCGTTGTATGTTTTACGAATGTTAATTTACTAGAAGTTAAATCCGTAACTTGTCCGGTCATATTAATAACTTTGAAGGCCTAGCGTAGTATCGGAGACTACTTTTTCAAGAAAAAGAAGTTAGATGTAAATAAACTAAAAATGTTGTTCGGTATGTAAGGTAGATTCTGAAAGAAATGGAGGTAATTAATCAAAAAAAGTAATGTAGAAAAAAAGGAGACATTGACATATTTATTATATTTCCATATTTTTCTATCTTTGACCTTTTCTCTCCATCTTTTCCTTGGTATGCCTCTTTTCTTCTTGCCCTCCGAAACTCTCCACGCTATTTGTTTCACTATTCTTCCACCTTCCATCCTTTCGATGTGTCCTAACCACTAAAGTCTTCTTGATATAAGAGCATCTATTTTGGGTTTACGATAAATGTTATATAATTCTTTGTTAGTCCCTCTTATATACACCTCTTCTATTTTTTTCCTCCCAAAATTCTTCTATACAATATCGTAGGCTTCAATATAGTATTGTACAATATAAGTTTTGATTCCCTTGACAGATTTTTTGACCGGACTAGGTAATTTATTGCTCCTGCACTTTTGTTAGCTTTTATAGTTTTATGGTTAATTTGCTTTTCTTCACTACAATCACTATTTAACAGGGTTCCTAGATATATAAACTCTACATATTCAAATTCTATGAGGTTTCTACTCTAAATTTGTCATTTGTTGTCTGGTATCCAAGTCTCATCAGCTAACTTTTCAGTTCGTTTATCGCAAGTCCCATTTCAGCGGCCGCGTCTATTAAATTCTGTGTTATTTCACCCAAATCTTGAAATTATGGCCATATCGTCCGCATAACAAATAACTTCATGGCTTTTATAGTAAATATGTCCCTCTCTATTCAATCTGCTGTATCTTATAATTTTTTCTAATGCAAGGCTGAATAGTAATGTTGACCTTGCTTCAGACCTGTTCCTATTTCAAAACTTTCTGAGCTTTCTAATAATATATTAGTGTATAATAATTTTAAGCAATTGATCGTGTTGATATGGCATAAACTTACTCAAATCCAATATAGGCACGCACCAACTAAAAACACAAGACTAGAATATAACCGTTGAAAACTGGAGAAACTGTACTGATCACGTTGAGAAAATTGAAAACTCTTATCGCTTAATGTATATAAATAGCATAAAACCTATTTGTCCACGACTATTTGATAATTTCAACATTTTAGTGTGCTCCTTCAAGTATAATGACGTACATAATTCACCAGTGGATAATAGGTGTGAATAATAGGTGTGTATAATGAAAAGGTCACATGACATATAAGATTATTCCTACAAACGACACAATATATTAATTAAAAATTTTCATCAAGAACAAGACCCGGATTAGAACCTGCGACCTCGCTTTCGCAAGTTAGAGCACCAAACCATCATGCCATAGAGACATATTATATACGATATTATCAAGGTTTTGAATATATAGGAGTAGATCGTATTATCTTATCTAGTGTGTATGATGAATGTCAAAAGCAGAAGTGACGTTTTAAATAATTCATTGCTAATTGCAAAAATTCAAATAATTAAACTGATGTTTGATTGATATTACTAGGAAATTTAATGTGGGAAGTGAAGTAGACATTGAATATAATAACGGGACATCGTCGTCTGTATGAACACCTGAAAAAGCTCAAATTAGTGGAGGAGAGAGAATGCAGATATTGTGGTATGAGAAAAAACCTCAATTCACATACTTTCCAACTTCTCAGCACTCCAGAATCCTAGAGCACAGTACTGAATAGCACAGTACTGAATAGCATTTACCTTAGTTGAAGTCATTAGATATCCTAAAATTTCTCCAAGAAATAGTACTTAAGGAGCTACTAGTTTCAGAAACTCTCCTCAGAAATTGAGTAGAAGTAAGGAAGCACAATAAAGCTTTTAGGTCTCAGTGAATGTTACCCCAATAGTATATTGTATAATTAGTGGGAAAAGCATCATATTCCCAAACGACTGTGATGATTACACACTGGTAACACAGGAGTTTGGGAATATGCTTTTCCCACGAATTATACATACTATTTTTTCTTCGATCGTTGATTCACGTTTGAAAAATTAATTAAATAACATTCCACTCAAAATGTAATCAAGTAAGTTTAGGTGAGTTTCTCCATGTTCATATTGAAATATAGAAGTGGTAACGAGAAAAACCAAACAATTAGCCATGCAACTTTACCGTCTATAAATTAGTGTTCAAGAATATCGTTATAAATTAGATGTTCCTCTTATTTCTTTTATAACAACTTCATCAATATAAAAATTAAAACCCTACTTTGTCACATTTCATTGTAATAATCCATTTGTAAAATTACCGCACGCTACAGCAGTACGGTAAGAATATTACCGCACTGTTATTTTCTAATTGCTTAGCAACTGCTCACTATTCTGGAATGTTGAACTTTGCGCATAGAAAACAGTTCAAAATAGTGTAACTTTTCCTACGATCGGAGAAAAAAATACAAATATAAATATTTCCAAACGAGGAAAACTTAACGCGATTGAGTTCACGGAAGGGAGGCAAAATAGCAAATTTTACCCCCTTCCTGTAAACTCAATCGTTTTACTTCAAATAACATACAACTAGTAGGACTGACAACTAAAAATTAAATGAATTATTGTCCAATAAATATACTTGTATTTTATGCACTAAAGTTGCAGTACCAACATGCACTTCTGCACAATAATTATGAAGGTCATCGACTGAAATACAGATAATTCCGTGAAAATTCACGCAGATAATCTAAATAATTGAATTAAATCGCACATCCGATGGCTTAAAATTATATTTAAACATGTTATTTTCTTGGTTTTGAATGAATTTGAAGTAGAGGTAATTAGCCGAGTCGCCAAGGACGGTGAACAAACTAAAATTATGCGAGGGTAACCCAAACACATCAACAATGTCAAGAAAACAACTAATAACATTCATTTTATACTTAAATGTTTCAAGGAGATATTTGTTTAATGGATTATTGAAAGAACACAGCTCTTTGATGTAGATTCTTGGAAGATCAATTATGAATTATTTCATGAGCATCAGTAACAACATATTTTCAATTTTTTAAAATCCACTGTATGAAGTTTTCAAGAAATTAAATAATTTTCAATTTCCTGATGTTAATCACTATCCACTTTTTATACTAAATTCAAATTATGTTGATCATATTTATAACGACCGACTATGAGATTTGTTATTTTAAAGGATAACCCAGTATATTTTCACATTATAACCCTATAACTCCTATCTCAATTTGGAATTATTCGTATCTTGAATAAAAAAAAAAAGAATAACCATATACTGATTCGGAATAGTAATTTAAGTAACAAGGCCTGAAAATAGGTTTTTTTGGACGAATTGACAAAATCCTGGAAGTCTGTGAGTCCAAAAAAAAACATTTGCGAAATACTTACATCCCACACTGCATGTAAACTAAATGGGATTTTTATATTTTAACCTTTATGTTCCTCAATCAAGCAGAAATCCAAGAAATCATTTATTTATTAATGTAATAATTAAGTAATTACCTGATTTGGAGAAACAGTTTAAGCCAATACTATTTTTCATATTAAGCTAAGCATGTTACTTATTTTAGAACAATATTTTTGAGGTTTGTAGAAAAAATTTTGTTTGCATCTCATGCGCGAAATACTTTGGTGGTCTCGACTATTTTTTCCCTTGTAGTAGTAATAGATACCAGTATTTATGATTTCAAATTGCACCAATAAAAAAAAATAGCGTAAAGTATTCGTGGATAACTGGTCTATAAAACTATCTCGTCTATAAATCTATTTCGAGCACTCCGGCTTCGTCATCGTGCTCGAAAAAATCGCGCCTGTTTTAAAGACCTTAATATCCACTTATAGTTTAATATACTATTTCGAGCGTACAATATTTTCCTGCAACCGTGTGGAATAACAAATCATCAAGACGTCACTTATTTATTATACATTTTAACTCTTATTTGAATTGAACAGAACAGAACAGAAAATACTACATATTAACAAAAACATTCTAATGCTTATTTATATTTATATTTACATTAAAATTCGAGCAATTGCTAATATTGAAGGTATTCAATTTGTTTGAAGTGCTTGGTATATTTAGGGCCCCCGCAGATTGCAGACTTTTTATCGGCCGATAGTTTGGTCGGCGTCCAAACGTCCGACCGACCAAACTATCGGCCGATAAAAAGTCTGCAGTCTGCGGGGGCCCTTAAATTCTTGAAGCCAGAACTAATTTAATATGAAATGTCAGCTGTTAATCTGTTGTTACGGTGAGGACGTGATTCTTTCCGGACTAAGCCGTGAAATGACACTTTTTCAAAGAAAAAGCGTCCGGGAAGTGGGTACATCCCAAGAGGTTGCCGAAAAAATAATTTTGCTTCGTATTGAGTTAAATAGAGAAAACTGTAGAGCAACAAAGTAGCATTCCCCTCACTGTGAGTGACAGGGGGAGTGAGGGCTGGTTGTATGTATGTATGTATTTTTGGGGTAACATTCACGGAGACCTGAAAGATCTATTGTGTCCCCTTAATTCTACTTAGTTTTTGAGGAGAATCTCTGAAACTAGTAGCTCGTCTAGTCCTATTTCCCGGAGAAATTTTAGGATATTTGCAGGCTTCAACTTAGGTAAATGCTCCTCGTCTATCCAGTAATCTCTCAGGTACTGTGCTCTAGGATTCTGGAGTGCAGTGCAGTTGGAAAGTATGTGGATGGAGGTTTCTTCTTCCATGCCACAATATCTGCATTCTTCTTCCTCCACTAGTTTGAGCTTTTTCAGGCGACAATGTCCCGTTAGGATCCCTGTTAAATTTTTCCACAGTTTTACTTTGATTTATGCATTTATTTGATCTCAACAGGTTTTTGTAGTCTCCCAGAAGAATCGTTAATTGTCTAAGCCCTACTTGATCTTTCCAATGGTTAGATCTCTGACTGGTTTTATAAAATTTTCTTAAAGTAAATCTCAGTTTAAGATGATGCACATATCAAGTACTAAATCATGCAAAATGCCAAAATATAAAAATACATTGTATAAACATTTTACGATATGTTTTCTAACAAAATTGGAATTGAAATTCAGTCAAAATAATGGACTCATATATAAACTTTTGTGCAATTATTTTTAAAAAGCCATGTGCTTACGGCACAAAATATAACTGCAGATGTATTCTGTCATGAGTAGAAAACTTCATTGTGCCTTGTTTCGTAAATAAGAGCCGGACTTTTTTTACTGGTGAGACATAAATGAATGTAGAATACTCATTATTGAAAACAGAAACAATCACTTTAAGATGAAATAATAGTATATTAATATACACCAAGATGGTGAAGACTATTATTATTAACCGATGTTTATAAATGTGTTCACCACCATGGTGTATTTACAATTTTTCCACTATAATAGCCAAAAATTAAAAATAATTCACAAAAGCATCACGAGGAACGTTTATCCCGTCGTCTGACTGACAAGTACACTGTCACTTCTCGATATATTATGGACGCACTCCTTATGTCATCAATCATTTTTGGTTGAGCGCGAATTTCAAACTGATGGCATATTCAAATAATTTCATCTTGATAGGTAATGTCAAGAAGAAAATATGTTGAAGACATTCTCCTGGTTATACAAAATCATGTTGCACAAGTTTTTGTTGAACTACTATCCCTGCATTCCCGAAATATTAGAATTTGTCCATTATTGACCTAGGTTAATAATAAAAGATTATTAACCATCGATATAGAAATTCAACTTCTAAGTTGACTAGAAGAAGCAATAATTGTCAACTTCACAGCAAGTATTGGAAAAAATTACTTGCACTATTGGATTTATATTGAATACCCTCATTCTATGGAAGCGGTTCTTAGCTTCACGCGACAAGATGAAGATCAAGTTGAGAGGGAATCATAAAAAACCCCTTCAAGATGTTTAGAAATGAAAAATCCTGGTGCATGCTAGACAATAAATTTGATATGGAGCTTAGTAACAAAAGGGAATGGGATTCCAGCACAATTATTACATTTGGAAATAATGCCGTTCAATAAAAGAAGGAACGGCTTGAAAATAATAGAAGAGACTGGAATAGGACTATGAAGGTTCGAAAAGAAAAATCCTCCATTTATATACTTGTGGAGTACAAAGGAATACAGAATGCAAGAGCACTACACCTAGGAGACTATTGGATATAAGGGGGACACTTTCCTGAACTGCGGATATCCTGACATTATTTCGGGAAGTAGTTCTAAGAGAACTACTGGTCTCTGATTGGAAAAATAAGCAAAGCTGCCAAAAAGTGAAGCTCTGACCATTGAAAAGATCTAGTAGGTAGGGCTTGGACAATCAAAGATTCTGCTGAGGGATGACGCACTGAGAGTTTAAACAGGGATCCTGAAGGGGCATTGTCGACCGAATGAAAAACCTCAAAAAAGTAGAGGATAAAGAATGTAAATTTTAAGGAACGGATAAAGACACCGCCTTCCATATACTTGCGAATTGCATAGAAATTCAGAAACCTAGGGCACAGCAACTAGAAGATTATTGGATAGGAAAGGGACTTTTAGTATTTATTTAAATTAACACCTCCAGATACCTACGGGAAATAGGACCTAAGTAGCTCTGTATAAGTCTTTCCTCAGGTGAATAGAAGTGAGGGGGCACAATGGATCTATTAGGTCTCAGTCTCCATAAATACATACTGCGTCCAGTGACTTGTTTAAATTACTAAACTCTACTAAACTCCATTGCTGGATGTTTCTAGTTGCTGCGCGTCTAATAAGAGTCTAATAGAAAGAAATAAAGCCAAATATCCAGCTCTAAATATAGGGAGGACCACAATAGATCTGGAAAGGGCGCAGTGGGAAGCCACTTCAATTCTAATCTAACCTAATGTGATAAAATAATTTTGAAGAATTTATGTATTAATTCGATTACGTTTGGTTATAAAAACAAAAATCTTCCAATGCCGAACCTGTATAAAAGGTACAAGATTATGTTCTTTCAAAACCTCTCTGAATAAATACTTTTCAACAAATAAAAGATAAAAGCAAACAGTGGATTTACCTGAAGCTTTATATTTTGTGCCAAGAGTGGTATTTTTCTCTTTAATATTATATAAATATAATAGTGGCTGTGAGGCAAATATACTTAAGTAGCTTCGGGAACAGCTTTAGTTTTTCCCATTTTTTATGCCACCTTAGTTTCATATGCATGATTTCAACAGTTCATTTATTCAAATTAGCAATTTTTCCACTAAAAAAAATTATCATTATTCAACTACAAACAACTTAGATATATAGAAAACAATGGACCAGCAGTAAAAAAAGAATGCTTAATCACATCATGACATTTTGTTTAGTTTTTTGCTTGATATTTTCATCTAGCCTGAATGCTACATTCTACAGGGATAATCCCTTCTAATTTTCACTAATTGGAGTAAATTCCCAATTTCTCACAAAAAATTATTTTTACTGTGCAATAAAAATTTTTGTACCTTGTTCATTGTTTTATATTTAAAAAAAAGTTTAATTATTGTTTCTATTTATTCTGTTTAATAAACAAAATTTATACTTGGTCAATGCTTACTTTTGATTAATAACATATAGCTTCCAATTGAAATTATATCCTGTTTATATTTTTACATCAAATATTACATATGGTTCATACAACAGCCTTTTTGGTGTGCGTCATCGTTTGTGACGTATATTCGGGTTTTGGGTATGTCGTTTATTTTATTTGCTATTTTGACACATTCTGGCAATTTTTATACATATAAATCCTTATTTATCCTTTAATAGTTAAGAAATTTTACATAAATTCCTTATTATAACCGAACATTTTTTCACAAAATGTGTCAATTGGTTAATACTTTCGACATGGCCTCTTTACAATGACGATCCGACAATATGTAGACATGCCCAGGACTACGACAATTACGAGTAGTATAATACATATTTCACATTATTGTCAATGGACGAGTTCTATACAAGGGAATTGCTGCCAACATAACGAACAAAAAAATACTGAAAAAGGTTAGTCGCATAAGGAAGTGTTTTTTCCAATCTATGTTTAGCTTTTTATATATGTTTTGAGTGCCTTTACCACCCATGTTGTACCCAAAAAGTTTGGAGGTATTTTTAGTTTGGGGTATTTTGCATCTTACAGTTGACGAAACACAAAGAACACAAACAAAGCCAAATAAACATGTATAGACAGCTGTCATTAGTTGTTCGTCAACTGTAAAATATAAAATTCCCCATGCTAAATAGACCTACAAACTTCTCGGGTAAAACTCCAAACTTTTCGGGTACAGCATGGTGGTAAAGGGACTCAAAATATATAAGAAAAACTAAACATAGATTGGAAAAACCACTTCCTTATGCGACTAACCTTTTTCAGTATTTTTTTGTTCGTTATGTTGGCAGCAATTCCATGTATAGAACTCGTCCATTAGTTCAAAAAAACGGAACATAAACCTTTCGGAATCTAGTAACTCCTAGTGTGTGATTAAAGTTTTTGAAAATGCTCCTTCTAGTTTAAAAACAAGGAATAGACACCTACCAATGTACCAAAATTATCGAGAAAATTATACACCGAATTTAAATTACATAAGTGATTGACAGATACTACAAAATGAATGTCAATTTTTTTTGCATGTTTTTTCATCGCCAACCGTCAGTAGTGCCGTCAATTATCAGAATGTTTTCCGTAAATAAACAAACAATTCATCTTCCTTTACTTTATCTGCCGCATTTGACTTTGACATTACTCGAAAATATTCATCTGTCAGTGTCACGCTTCTACCTATTATGACTATAATAATAGTATTCTTGCGATTTATTTTTAACAAATTATTGTTAACTCCCTTGACTTCAGGAATTTACTTTTATAATGCTTAAGGGTGTACCTACCTTCAATTTAAATATAACAAATAATGAGTAGATTTCACTTTGTCATGCAACAAAATGCAATGAAATATATCTCAGCTTTTTATATTCTGAATTCTGAGCAGTTGGCGATGAAATTTTGTATGCACCACGCCAGTAAAGTGATTCTTTATCGGACGAGTCAGAAATTATGAGACAAGCGAATCGAGGCGTATAGCAGGCGAGTTTCAAAGTACGAAGCCCAAACAGTTTTTGAATTTTTAAACAAAACAAACTGTAATTAAGTGAGCAGCTACATTTTATTTATAGTCAGATGCAGTCTTATCGTGCGGGTCATACGATTCAACAAAGACATACTCACAGTTTTTCTTTTCTTTTATTGCGTTTAATTATAACTTCCAAATGAAATCCGTTTATTTAGTTTTCAGCGATTCTAAAAAGTCACCAGCAGAGTTTTTATTTATATTATATGTCAGTTTTGTCACTTTGACAATTCAAAATGACAATATGAATAATAAGTAGCAATTTTCCTTTTTTTTGTATCCTCAAGCCTGCATGTATCCTCAAGTAAAAAAATGGTACCTAGCTCGATGGATTATTTCGAGAATGAAAGAAGAAGTGGAAATTCGTCAATCAGTGTAATCTCACATTTTGGTAACCTCTGTGTTTTCTGATTTGATACATATGGTTAGTGACCTTTGTACCCGCACGATAAGAGTGCCTTTGACTATAGGTGTTAAATCTTTATAATTTGACATAGAATTCTACTATTGAATTATTTCCAATCAGTAATGAATCACCCTATATATTTTAAAATTATTCAAATCATTGTCTGATTCATTTTCCATATTCTCCAGTAATGGATAATAATAAATAAGGCTTTTTTATACTAGTTTTATGTATAATACTCTGGTATTTAAGGTTTATGTGTAATTCACATTATTTTCCAATCTTTTCATGCCCCTTTGGATGGTACTTACGACTAGTTCTTTATTGATTATATGTATATTATCAAAACAGTTTAGTTACTGAAAACTGATCGCTTAATAGTGTGAAGACCAAACAAAAAATAACGATTTTCAAAAATTACCAGCTTACCTTTTTGTCGAGTCAAGTGGGACTGCTTCTTACAACCAAAATGTCAGGTAATATTTCATCTACAAATACAGATATTTTTGTTCTTTTTAAAAGTTGTAGGTCTTTCACTGGCTCAGGAGTCGCCATGTTTGTTAATAAAGGGTTTGTAGATATCAAATGGCAAAGTATAAAAAACGCTTGTCTGTGAACAAGAGGCTATACCGCTTAAATTTGGCCATTTTTTGTAATACAACAAAAATATCGAAAAACTATATACTATGCAAATTCAACATTCTTTATTAAATAGTTATTGAAATTCTTGCAATTAGTACGTCACTTTTGCGTTTGACATACATCATGCACACCAGATAAAAAAACTATATAAAACGATTTACTCCTACCTATACCTATACAATATCTCAATACTACCTATGTATGTATCTTCATAGCCTCATGGTATACGACTCAGACTTGGAGAAATTTTAGATATGAGATCGAATCCCAATCGCGGTGAAAATTTGTATGTAATAAATTATGTCGTTAGTATGAATCAATTCGATATAATCATGTGCCATGTAACCTTTTCATTATTCACACCTATTATTCACTGGTGAATAATGTACGTCATTATATTTGAATAAGCACACGTAAAATGTTAAAATTATCAAATAATAATCGTGGAAAAACACACTTTCTAGGTAATTGAGCTGAAAAGTAATAGTATATTATTCAACGAACGTGTAAGGATTACGACGTTCGCCATTCTCATAAGTAATAGCCATTACACGAAAGTAGAATACTATACTTTATCTATGACTGAGTGACAATTTTCATATATCTTGAAAAAACACCCACGAAGCTCGTGAACACAACTAACAAAACCCTTTATAAGAAGTGAGAGTGAAGTAAACAGTTGATAATGAATTAAGTTCCTTACGTCGTACATAACTTTCATTTTGATTTGTTTATACCTGAACTGTTAACTGCGAACTTGAATCTTGGCCATCTCGAACGCGAACGCAACCGGTCGTTATGGAAACTGCGTACTCAACGCGGAATGACTAACCGTTCTCAACGCTGAAACGTAAGGGATTCCTTTAGTGTAACTTGAACTGAACTGAACGGGAAAGTAAAATTTATAATTCCTTCTTAATTCATGCAACAAGTGCATGGAGTAGTACTTTTTTCCTAGAATGGAAAAGTTAATAAGAAATTCTATGCATAATTTATGTAACACAATTTTTTTTTTTTACAGCCCTATAGAAATAATAAAATCAAAATAGTAACTTGGAATATTTTAATAAAACTCCATCAGTAAATTACAAATAATGCATGCATAAGACCTGAATTAAAAAATAAAATTTACACAATAATATTAAGAAAAATTACTATATTTATGTATTTTTTTTGGCAATGTGAATATTGAAATCCAATGGTTAACTTGTCTGATGTAAAAACTAACGTCAAATCATGCTGTCAAACTCAAAGATGACCGGATATATTTTTCAAGTAATGGTGTAGACGAATTACACCAATAAAACTGTACCTATTGGCTTATGAATAGCGTAAAATAAAGTTAACGTTATGATACTTTTTTAACGCTTTTTTAACTTTTTTCACAGCACTTTAAAGAAATTGTATATTGAGCAGCGAGAGGGGAAAGTACTCTCCCCACATGCTACACACTATACTGTTTCTACAACTGCACAAATTTAAAAACACAAGATACTTAATATTTATTTTCATGGTTGCTAAAACAACAATAGCACTTGAGTATGCTATTTCTAAGCTGTTGAATAATATTATTTAAAATTATAGTCAATTTTAAAATTTGTACAATTTTGTATGGTCCAGCCCAGAACGTAATTATGTATTATTAATAAGTATAAATATTATGTCTTGTTTAAATAATATACAATGAAAAGTGGGATTTTCATCGAAGCAGGATTAAAACTTCCTACTTTTGAGAATTTGAAAACCTCTAATGGCCATATTCTCCGTATGCAATTGTGTGAAACTTAGAGCTTAAGCCTGTTTTCACGACACATTTGGTATGCGCCGTACGTTCAGCTCACTTTGAGCCTGGTTTAAGTTAAGCCCTCAAAATTGAAATTGATTAGCCAGATATTTTGACATACCTGAGTTTCATACTTTTGGAAATGATAGATGATCAATTGGAATTTGAAAGTGATTTTTAAGTATTACATAGTATTTAGTAAATAAAGATCAAAAACTGTTTTTGTTGTTTGTATAAATATCTATCTTATTTTTAGAAATAATAGTGGATACCCAGCATATCAGGCACCTACTAATATAACTGCTTCAATGGTTTATGCCAGCAAAGTCACTATTTTTTTGAGAAGAAGATGTCCTGTCGGTTCCTTGTCTTCCAATATTCATGCGTATTTATTGGCTAAAATTCATCAAGTGCAGTTTTTCAGTACTTGCAAATTTGGGTACTTTTTCATCAAAAATTGAATTCATGTTCAATAATAATATGAAAATGCATTCTTTTGAAACTAGAAAACGAAATTGACATTTGTTGACATTTTCTAGATTGGGTTGACTTTACATCTCAAGATTTTTGAGGTGTTGCCAAATTTATTTATGACTTAACAAAGTCCCATTTATTCATCCACGGTACATGATAGCTTTACATTTCAGCCTGGCTAACTAATAATACTAATATACCTAATTTGACGGTTTTTTTACAACTTAGTATAAGTATTTGAAGATGACAGTAGACTACTAAGTTTTTGTCGATTTTATTTGATCATCCATATAAATGTGGCGTGGGCAAAGTCCGTGAGAAATGATATTTCTCACAGTATAAGAAAATATCTCACTTTCCATAGCAGTTGTACCTATAGAAAATAATTTTTTTCTACTAGCGTGCGGAAAGTGAATCTTTTCCGCACTAAAAAGCGTGCGGAAAGAGTCACTTTTCCGCACTAGTGCGGAAAGTAAATTTGTAGAGTTTTGGGGAGTATACTGACATTTGAATATTTAAAATATGTATTTTTATGGTTGTAGTGTACCAAACGACTGAAAAATTAAAAAAAATTTTAGTAATTTGCAATAATTTTTTGATGAAAAAAATTATTTTTTTTTCAAATATTTTTCATGTCCCTGGTAAAAGCCTTATCAAATGGGTGCCAAATAATAATAATTAAGTTGCTGATATGTATTTAATAATAAATGTTTCTTTATGTTAACTTTTGGGTTTTTTTCCGGAAGCTAGTAGAAAAAATAGTGTACCTAACACGTGCGTAAAGTGACTTCTCCGCACGCGATTGCTGGCCGAACTCCGCTAGCGTCGTTCGGCCATCTGCAATAGCGTGCGGAAAAGTATCACTTTCCGCACTAGTTAGGTAAACTACTATTTCATTTTTTCGACGAAAAAATAATATATAAATAATAAACATTATCATAATTAGCATATCTTGAAAGGCGACATTATGATTGGTATTACCTATTTGGCAATTTATATTTTGACACGGACACAACAAAAATGTATCTCATACCTATACTTATATTTTTATTGTAAAGGCATCAGTTTTATTATGTACTCGAAATACTTTGCTATTGAAAATATTCTGTAGTATTTCCAATATTGATTTGATTTATTTTCTTCATTTTCAAGTATCATTGATACAATATATTTTATTTTACGAAATTTTTCAAAAAAAATATTTTTTCGCTATCAAGGAAATCCACCACAATTATTTGTAGCTTTAAAAATAAATTCATCTTACCAGAAATAAAATAGGTAAAAGCCAGCCTCTGAACCATTTCACAAAATTCATTTTCACAAGATATTTGCAGAACCCAACAAAAAAAAACACTCGCGTAACAGTATTATCCTGAGCGCATTCACCAAGAGTTTTACTCGAAAATCGTAAACTGAAAATTTCTTGAAATTCACGCGCTCCAAGACTTCTTTAGCTCGACGATACGTGTTGTCGGTTGCAAGCGCGCGCGTTGAATGATCGGAGAAGAGAAGAATGAGAAGATGTTACTTTGCTGTTTCGGCAAATAGCAGACTGGATGGGTAAACTTACTGGGAGGACCAAACAACAGCATACGCAAACAGCATGGAAAACAAAAAGGAACAGGAAATTTATAGAAAATTAACTTGGGTTTATGGTATAACTACATTTTTTTATTGCTTGAGAATTAAGTCGTAAATCTTACCAGATTACGGTTATGTATAAAAAATTTTTAGGGATGTTCTGTAGCCTGAATGGATTTTTACCTAATGAGGTGTCATTAGATTCTCAATTGTGAAAGTATCAAATGGCATCCAAAAAGGATACAGTAGATTTAAAAAAATATTCGAAAGTTTCCAATTTCAAATAATATACAATGTGTTCTATACAAACAGAGAAAAAGTTTATCTTTTACATTTAACAACAAAAATTATCTTTGCTTGACTTGTAGATTCATTATCAGGTAGATACAAAATATTTTAAATTTTTTCTGAAATATAGGGTGAACAAAAAATAATGATTTGGAAGAAGGGAAAAATACAATTTTCCTACGATCACATAGGAAAGTGACATATATCGCACTGTCTAGTTCTATGGAAAGTGGCATTTAATCATACGCGCACGGAAAAAAAACTTCCGTACGTGTACGGATATAAAAAAGCTGTCAAATTGAATGTTGAAATGCTAGTTTATACAGGGTGATTCATAAGGTATTGGCCAAATTGTAAATCTACGTTCAGAAGGCCAAAATAATAATATTTTCATTAACAATAATGGGTCTTAGTCTGCTCCTTACTGAGGTACAGGATCTTAAAGCGAAAAAAATGAAATAGATTTTTGTTAATAGATTAGGTACTTTTCTACCTAATGACTTGAAAATTGGGTATGAACTAGTTGATGTAAAGGTAAACAAAAATATGTGAGAGGATTTAAGTTAACTCATAGATGTCGCCGCATGCGCCATATGAATTATATGAAATCGGCTATATATATATGTTTGAATAATGGTGCTTTCCAGGACCAAAATTGCGAACTAACGGTCAATTCCAAGACATTTGGTCAATGCCAGGACTGTCCTGGAAGTGCTTTATGACTAACGATGCTTTCCAAGACACAGCGGCTGATTGTGCACTTCCAAGACATTTTTAAATTTGTATGTAAATGCACTACTAGAATTACTTCAATGATTATATCTGAGCAAAATTCGTAGTTTTATCATAATATTCCTAGAGACGGTGAAAGATGTTCCAAACAATCGGTTGTTGTTGTTGACAGAGCTGATGAAGAAATTCTATTTAAACTATGCTTCAGTACAAGGACAGAAAAATGGAGGAGCGACGGTTCCTCGTGCTCCGTTTTTTTAACGATTCCAACAATTTGAAGTGATTTTCCTTGTTATTATTTGTGTACTTATTTCAATTTGATAAAAATTTAAATTTCGTTTATTTCATGCATTGAAGATTTCGTCCACCCTAAATTCATATATACAAGGTGCGACATCAGAGCATCATTATATAAGATATCAAATAAAGTTATTCACAAAAATTTCCTTTTACCTAATCCAGAAGGTAAATTGTAGGCTAATTAGTTTGGAGATAATTACAGCCACAATTTTGTTAAGGATGGTTTGTCAAATCCGTTAATATAACTTTGTGTGTAGGTACCTTAGAAGGGGGTAGGGAGGTTTAAAAGAAGTGTCATGCAACAATTTTTATATTAACATATAAGTTTTATTCTTAAATGAAATTAATTTATTGAAATATAATATTAATATAATAATAATAAAATAATTGTACGATCATTTCCTATAAATTGTATCTCGTTAACTGAACTTCATGCGGGGTCAAATGGAAAACGTTGAGTATGAAATACCTCCAACGACATCATGTGAAATTAATATCAGGATAAGAGCATTAATGAGTTTAGAATGAAGATTTATTGCAATGTTGTATTGAAGTTCTCGGTGGACATTTTGAACATTCATCAATAAATTAATTGATTTTTTCTACATTCATGCAAAAAACAACACTTTTGTGAACCACATTCAATGGAAAAAGTGGTACTTTATTGCACTAGTGCAATAAAATTTTTATTGCGCTCATCTGTCATTCTTGTGTCAGTTTTGTGATGATTAATGACAAACATAAACATTTAAATTAAATGAAAATCCATAGCAAGTATCTGATCCCGTTTTAATACAACAATAATATATGTATATCTTACTACTTAGTCTCAACGAGTGACAATTATTGCAAAAATCTTTAATTATTTAAAATTTAAATGGTCAAGGCGAAAACCAGCTATGATTGAGTACTGACAAGGTGGAGGCCATAAAGATACAAAAAAAGAAGAACGGGTTGAGTTTGATTAGGTTAGGTTAGGTTCTTAACATATTTATATTCTAATTTTCCAGTTTTTGCATGAATTTAGAAAAACTTTTGTACCTATGCAACTCTTGCAAAACATGTTTTTTGCACTTGTTGCATAAATAACTATTATCAGCATTTTGTCTTGAATACTTATGTTGTTAAAGCTGATCTTACTTTTTCACGGATAACACGTTGAAATATAAATTAA
The DNA here is from genome assembly GCA_963978555.1 of Galerucella nymphaeae. Lineage (NCBI taxonomy): Eukaryota > Metazoa > Arthropoda > Insecta > Coleoptera > Chrysomelidae > Galerucella > Galerucella nymphaeae. Next base: position 2,180,625 of record OZ021711.1, on the reverse strand, counting down.
TTGAATTCGTTTCTGTTAATTGAGAATATCTCCAGACTACTAATGTAGCTACAGAAATTGGCTGGCACAAAAATGTGCAGAAATGTTTCCGAAGGACAGCTGGAAAAATTTCAAGAGGTCGCTTCAAGTTTCTCAAATGTTCAAAATCGCAAGAAATCGAATTGTTTTTCTCTCTATAGCATACTTCCATTGACGAAAAAAATGAGTTTCTGGAAGTTTAGTTTTAAATTCAAATTCTGAAAGACTGCTCATAATTTTTTTTATTTATTAGCACATAACTTTGATTTTTTCGAGTGACCTTTTAATATCCATATTTAAATATCATATTTTTTTTATTCAGTGAAATAATCCATGAAAATACACCACTAGAAGAACTGAAAATCAAACAAAATATTGAAAACATAATTTAACCTCAATTATTCAATTTGATAAACTACAAAATTTCAACAATTTTCACATAATCTTTTTGGTGAATTCCAAAAACGATGTTTTAAATTTACCCACATTAATGTCATTTATTATTCGATTAAAGTATGAGTTATATTCATTTTATTTGCAATGGGATGGTTTAAGATTTTCTCACTGGATGCTATGGACGGCGCGCGTTTTTCAAACTTCAACTCGCTAGAGCGATAAAGTGGCGGTGTTCAGTGAACGTCAACTTTTCTTTGCCAGTGACAAGCAAAAAAGCCTTTTCCATAAAGTAAAAAAACATTATTAGTGACTTAGTGATTTAAATTTTGAACTGAAACTTTCAGGAACATTTTTTGGTCTATAAAATTATACTATAAGGAAAAAAATGGAAAATTCGATAATTGACAACTTTTGCCATTAAAAAAATGTTTATTAAACTTTTTTCAGCTGCCCTTTGGAATGGGCTCCTGCAACATAAAAAATTGCAACGAAACAGTTTTGCCAATCACTAATTTTACGAGAAAAACTGACATGATAAAATCACGACACCGAAGGTGGAGTGATTTTATCTGATGTCAGTTTTTCGAGCAAATTTAGTGATTGACAAAATTTTGAGTTGAAGAGAAATTTATCTGATAAAAGAAAAGCTCTTGTGTTTTTACTGTTGATAAAAAATGAGAAAATTTGATTGGTTCTTGGTGCTGTCAAAATTTTTTCGAATTAATCAGTCTACAATTCAGCTTTGTCTTAATCCAATTTCTTCATCAGCTCTGCCAACAATAGCGACAGATGGTTCAAAAATGAATGCTTTGAAACACCTTTCACCCTATATATACTATAACAAAACTTAAATTTCTGCTCAGATCCAATTATTAAAGTAATCCCTAACTTTCGATGTATATTCAAAAATGTCCTGGAAGTACACGATTAGCCGTTGTGTTTTGGAAAACATCGTTAATCATAAAGCCCTTCCATTACAGTCCTGGCATTGACCCAATGTCTTGGAATTGACCGTTAGTCCGCAATTTTGGTCCTGGAAAGCAGCAGCATTATTCAAACATATACAATGAGCTGTTTCAACCATATTATACAGAATATATCGATGAACAACAACAATAATTATCTCATTGTCATTGTGTAAAAGTGACGTCCGATTACTAGATATTGAGGAAGAGAGGTTTTTATCGCGATTCGATGAAGTGACAATAACATTTCCAGGTATATGACATTTTAACATTGAAGTTAATCTATCATATGAACAATTTCACCCAATCATGTCAACATGATAACACTGATAACAGACCATGGGCTATTTTCACGTTGCTATGGACACATATTGATTTATTTCGATTTTGAAGTTTCAAATATTTAATATTTTGAAATGTCACATTTAACATTCCTGATTGTTCCTTTGTTAATTGTACCTTTAGAAAAATTGTTTTAGCTCTGTATTTTTTCTATAATTAGCTAAAATTTTTCTATCCGAATAAACCTCGGACATTGATAAATGCTCAAAAATTTTATGACAACTTTCTCAAGCTTATTGCTGGGAGGCAACAAGCTTTCGAAATTTGTCATAAAATATTTTCGAAAAATTATCAATGTTCTTAGGTTATTACTACTGATAATAGTGGCAGCCACTTAAAGTGAATTGAATTTGTCCCTATACAGGGCTTTTCACGATGAGCGTTAATTAGACGTTTCTGGCAAACCAGACAACGGATCGACCTGAAAATTTTACAATATGCATAAATGAACATGATCTACACGCCTAAAATATTTTAGACGATGCGGCGTTGTCGCTTCTACTGTAAAGTAGCGGTTACTTTGATTTTTCAAATGGAACACCCTGTATATAATATCATATTATGATTTCTTATTACTTCGTCAACAATTTCATATAGTATCTCCCTATACCTATCTCTTATCGTTTAAGAGATATGAATGAATTTTGATTTTTTTCTCACCAAACATGTACTTTTATAAACGCTGATAATCTTGAACCCTCTGGTACTAAAACGATCAAATTCGGAATGGAGTGAAGTGATACCATAAGGATCCTCACTTCGGAGCCATATTTTTTTGCCACATACAGGGTCGTTAGAAAATGCGGATACTTTGTTCACATGAAAAAATGAGTGGAAATCAATTTTTTCAAATGGAACACCCTGTATATTTTCACATTTTTGAGCTCTTCATCCAATTTTAGATTGACTTTGTTCAGATAATCCTATTCCGATCTCGAACCGTTTTCGAGATAAACTGTTTCAAACAGAAACTGACGTGGTTCCCTTGAATTCATCACTTATTTTTGAGATCTAACATCTATTTAATGCTATGTAATATTTCTTTTAGATTTAGTTTTTCAACAGTAACCAATCAGTCAATTCGAAAGTGATATGCTCCTTAGAAAAAGTTACAATTTGTATGCATTGAGGTATTGAGTCTCTCTACCGTACAACATTGCAAATTAGTATTTTTTCATAGTGTGCTTTGGAAATATAAATGATCCAATTTTAAAACGTCAAACGTTAGTTGGTGGTTTTGACTGATTGTGATAACAATTATAACCAAAAAATGTCAAGATTAGGTTACAGTAATGAAGATTTTTTGAATTTATTAATAATTCATGGTGAGTGCAATAGAATTGCAAGTAGAACGGCCGGATACGAAATGCCTCCCGAAAAAGGGTTTCTTACCTGTCGCTAAAAGGGTCACATACGAATTGCCTCCTAAGCTCTAAATAAATTACCAGCTTCTAATCTTTGTACGAAGGTGAGACGTTGCCAAACTTTCGTCCTTTTATAGAATTTCGTTAATAACTCAATATTAACCATTATTTTTTGGTTTTAATATTTTGATTATTTTGATCAAAAACATAAAGACATAACCTAACCTAACCTAACCTAACCTAACCTAACCTAACCTAACCTAACCTAACCTAACCTAACCTAACCTAACCTAACCTAACCTAACCTAACCTAACCTAACCTAACCTAACCTAACCTAACCTAAACAAAAATGTCGTACTCTGAAATATTTTGTTAACAGATTTTATGTACAGTGCATAAGAATTAGAAAAATAAAAATAGATATATATTTACCTATTCAAATTATAATTTGGCAACATTGTGTCATTATACAAAGATTAAGCACACAAAATATTACCATAAATGATTAAGGACCCGGAGGCATTTCGATTGTACCCGGGAGGCATTTCATCTATGAAAATAGGTACCTGAAAAAACGGGAGGCATTTCGATAACACCGAGTAGAACATGCCGAGTATTTCATGAAAGATATCCTCAACTTCCGAAGCCAAATAATAATGTGATAAACCGACTTCTAAGAAACTGTAGGTTGAATGGAACCTTTCATCCAAAACTTATTCGTAGAAAGCCTGAAGTGGATGATGATTACAATAACATAACAGTTTTGGGATTTTTTCATGCATTTCCAAATGCTTCTCTACACGAAGCTGAAAGGGAGATAGGTATACCCTACGTGACAATTTATCGCATTCTTAATAAGCGCAAATGGCATCCCTATAAATTTTACTGTGTCCAACATCTGAAAGAGACAGATTTGCCTCGTAGAGTGGAATTCTTTGAATGGTTACTTGTCAAGACTCAAGAGGATGAACATTTCCTAGACAATATCATATGGACAGATGAGGTCAAGTTTACAAAAAATGGAATTTTCAATAGACACAACAGTCATTATTGGTCGCCAGAAAATCCCCATGTCGTTCGCCAAAGGGGTTTTCAAGAAAGATGGCAATTTAATGTATTTTGTGCCATAAAGAATGACTCAATTTTTTATATTGAGTTTTATGATGATAACTTAAATGCTAGAAAATATGAAGATTTACTGAGAAATGGAATTCAAATGATTTTAAATCATAGGCCAGGAAGAGAACGTGTATGGTACCAAATGGATGGTGCTCCACCCCATAATTCTCGTTCAGTAAGTGAAGCTTTAACTGAAATTTTCGAAGACAGATGGATTGGTAATAATGGACCATTTTTTTGGCCTCCTAGAACACCAGATAGCAATCCACTAGATTATTTTGTATGGGGTTTCATTAAAAATATGGTTTACTCCAACCCAATAACAACAATGGAAGATATGAAATCAAGAGTTAGAACTGCTTTCAATAGTTTACCTCCAGAATCAATCAGAAGCGCTACACATGAAAATCTTCTGAAGAGATTACATGTTTGTTTAAGTAGAGGAGGAGATGTGTTCGAACATATTCTGAAATACAATGATAATTGAATTGACTTACTAATTCATGAATTTATTTTCAGTTCATGTGCGTTAATAAAACTATTTTTTGAAAAGAAGTTTCATTCGATGGTTGAAGAGTATTTTAATGATTTGCATTATCTGTGACTGTGTGTTCATGAAGGAGCATCGAATGCATTCTGTTAAATTTCAAAAATAATTGATGAATTCAAGGGAACCACGTCAGTTTCTGTTTGAAACAGTTTATCTCGAAAACGGTTCGAGATCGGAATAGGATTATCTGAACAAAGTCAATCTAAAATTGGATGAAGAGCTCAAAAATGTGAAAATATACAGGGTGTTCCATTTGAAAAAATTGATTTCCACTCATTTTTTCATGTGAACAAAGTATCCGCATTTTCTAACGACCCTGTATGTGGCAAAAAATATGGATCCGATGTGAGGATCCTTATGGTATCACTTCACTCCATTCCGAATTTGATCGTTTTAGTACCAGAGGGTTCAAGATTATCAGCGTTTATAAAAGTACATGTTTGGTGAGAAAAAACTCAAAATTCATTCATATCTCTTAAACGATAAGAGATAGGTATAGGGAGATACTATATGAAATTGTTGACGAAGTAATAAGAAATCATAATATGATATTATATACAGGGTGTTCCATTTGAAAAATCAAAGTAACCGCTACTTTACAGTAGAAGCGGCAACGCCGCATCGTCTAAAATATTTTAGGCGTGTAGATTATGTTCATTCATGCATACTGTCAAATTTTCAGGTTGATCCGTTGTCTGGTTTGCCAGAAACGTCTAATTAACGCTCATCGTGAAAAGCCCTGTATACACATTATTGAGGGTGTGTCAAATACGATAATATAACTTTGGAAGTGTGGACCTTAGACGGGGGTGTGGAGCAAAGATTATACACCCCACCAGGATTGCTTACTCGCTCAAATTTTTCGTGGGTGAGTGGGAACTTGCTCACGCCACCAGCGGACCTCCGCCGATTTATAATATATTGCAATATGGTTGAGACAGCCCATTGCAAGACCGTTCAACTTTTCTTGCTATAAGTACTAACATCCGAGTAATTTACAGAAAACATTCAATATCTGGATAACGGTAAGGCTTAGGAATAGAAAAGTATACATGCATTTGCCTTATTTTTTACCCCTGAATGCATTAAAATAGAGAAAACCGGGTAGTTCTATTTAAAAGAATTAAGAAATTTTGATATTTATGAAGTTAAATTTCGAACACTCTGAATACACTCCCTGTATAGAATTTAAAATTTTCCAACATAGATTTGAATACGTCTGACCCTGCTAAAAGCAGCCGAACGGAAACCATTTTCATATCTTTGAGGCGGGTATCCGTGGGGTATCCTCGTAAAAATATAATTTATAAGGGTCAGCAACGGTCAAATTTCCTACAAAAAAATTAATAACTCAAAAAGTATGCATTTTTCGAAAAAAATTAGATGAAAGTATACACAAATTTAAAAAAAAATGTATTATTATACAAGGTGTTTCATTCAAAATAACAAAGTTACACTGGACCGGGAATCGGCCATCTTTGAAAATATTTTAGTTGAAAAGATCGTATCCGAAAACTCAAACATGGAAATGTTCATGATTTTGTCATATACAGATGGTTTTAATTCGTCGTGGGACACCCTGTATATAGCGGAATCTAAAAGCAGTAAGTATTTTCCAGAATTTTTGGTAGCATTAAAATGCCAACCTTATGTAATGGTTGAAACAGCCCATTCTATGAAAGAGTTGTACTAACATCCGAGTAATTTTCATCTTGAAAGCTTCACTTGGAATCATCATTAGGGAAGTTTTATAAAGTTTCTGTATTTCCAAAAACTCGGCATTCCACATTAATCTTAGCATATACTTACCTAATTTCGTCAAAAGGGTATAATTATTATCCAATTATTGATTTTTGGCATTGTTCCCTGACAATTTTTCTGGAGATGGGCCATTATTTTTCGATTATCTTAAATCCACCTCCTTTAACGTGAAAATGCGATTTCTATCTTCAACCCCCATCGAATGACAGGTCCATGCCCCAATTTCTGCAAACTGACAAATTGGATCCAATCTGACAGATGTCCTGGAAGTACACTATATATATATGGCTGAATCCAAAACCAGTGAGTATTTTTCAAAATTTTGTGTAGCATTGGACTGCCAACCTCATATGTGGTAGAAACAGCCCATTGTATGGAAGAGTTCAGCATTGCAAGACCTTTTCTTGCTAGTAATTTGCCGAGTAATTTTTACCTCAATGGTTCACTCAGAGTTATCATTAGGAAAGTTTCACGAAGAATTTGTATTTCCATAAACTCCGCGTTTTATTTAGCTTTAGCATATACTAACCAAATTTCATCGAAAGGGGATAACTTTCATCCAATTATTAATATTTGGCTTTGTTTCCGCTTAATCTTGTGAGCGACTATTTTTCTAGAGATAATCCACTATTTTTCGATCATAATCCACTTTCTCCAACCTGAAGATGCAATTTCTATCTCCAGCTTCTTCGAATGACACGTCCAGCCCCCCAATTTCTGATAATTGTCAAATTGGATCTAATCCGACAGATGTCCCGGAAGTACACTATATATAGCTGAATCCAAAACCAGTGGGTATTTTTCAAAATTTTGAGTAGTTTTAGAATGCCAACCTTATATATGGTTGAAACAGCCCATTCTATATAGGTGTTGATAAATGTCCTTGTACTGACCGTTAGTCATACATATATATATATATATATATATATATATATATATTATATATATATATATATATATAGGTTTCAAATTTTGTGGGGAATGCGGCAATGTAAATGAAGTGTACTCTTTTTAGTTAATTCTGAGCTTTCGGTTTATTATTCTAACCATTTTCAAAGAACTACAAGAAAATTATTTATAGATATTATAAGTCAAGTATAATTGAAAAATAATTAAATAATTGCAAATCATACTTACAACTAATTGAGATTACTAATATCTATAAATTGTATACATGGAGAATATATTCATTTGTAAAAAAATATTGGAAAAAATGTTATATATATATGTATAGGTATAAATTGAAAATATAAAATTAAAATGACAATTGTGAAAATTTGTCAATTTATATTAGTCATAGTAACCTATTCATATCTAGTACGGAAGTATATTCATAGCGATAAACCATTAGTTTAAAAGTCAATAGAAGAATTCTTCTCTGTAATGTTTAGATTTGTTATTAGTTTTTTGTCGAATGATAATAAATAACTGTAAATTGTATTCAATTTCTTAATATCAGTTCTTTTATTCAAACAATTATCTTGTTCTGAAATGAATGCCATTTCCAGGAAAATCCTTCTAGAGTAGTTATTTTCTTTGTATAGAATTTCGAAGTTTTTATAATTCTATACAAAGAAAATAACTACTCAGTGTTTCATCTCCACTTTTTCTATAAATGTGTCCGTACCATAAATTTTACAATGTCTTCCCCATTATTTTTTTGTACGATTTCATAATTCATTAGTATTCTGCATTCTCCTTCTCCCGTTTTAACAAGTCCGTAGATTTTCTTCATAATTTTTCTCTCGAATATCCTTAATTTATTTTCTTGTTTTTTTGTCAGGTTCGCTATTTCAGCGCCATAGGTCACCACTGGTCGGATCGCTGCTTTGTATATTTTAATTTTTGTGTTTTCACTAATTTTCTTATTTTGAAGGTACCGTTTGTATTTAAGGAAAGCTCTATGTCCAGCTTGTATCCGCTGATCTATTTCTAATGTTCTGTCGTTATCTCCTCTTAAGTAGACTCCTAAATACTTGAAACTAGTCACTACCTCGTATTCGTATTCTCTTATCCTAATTGACTGCGGTTGAAATCGGCTACAAATTTTTTATCGCTCATTATTTCACAGCTTACTTATTTAAATTGGATAGACCCATCATTTCTGTGGAAAAAAGGTATACTTCTTTGATATTTAAAGTTTTAACGGTTTTCGAGATATTTGAATCTTACTAATTTACTACACTACATTTCACTGTGGCCGACGTAGCATTAATCTGTTAGGACACAAGCAATAAATAAGATAAAATGTGTTTTATCACGTAATTTTTGTATGGTTTCATTTTAATATTATTACCAATTACCAATTACCAATTATCAATTACGGTTAGGTAAACGTCAACATTCCATGGCATGCTTGTCTTAACAGATTAATGCTACGTCGACCACCGTGAAATGTAGTGTAGTGAATTAGTAAAATTCAAATATCTCGAAAATCGTTAATATTTTGAAGATCAAAGAATGAAACCATACAAAAATTACGTGATAAAACACATTTTATCTTATTTATTGCTTGTGTCCTAACAGATTAATGCTACGTCGGCCACAGTGAAATGTAGTGTAGTAAATTAGTAAGATTCAAATATCTCGAAAACCGTTAAAACTTTAAATATCAAAGAAGTATACCTTTTTTCTACAAAAATGATTGGGCTATCCAAATTAAAAAAGTAAGTTGCAAAATAATGAGCGATCAAAAATTTGTAGCTGATTTCATCTAATTCATATGGAGCATGTTGCGAGATCCACAAGTTAACTCAAATCCTCTCACCCATTCTTGCTTACCCTTCTATGCTAGTTCATATCCAATTTTCAAGTCATTATGTAGAAAAGTAGCTGATCTATTAACAAAAATCTATTTTATTTTTTTCGCTTTAACATCCTGTACCTCAGTAAGGAGCAGACTAAGACCCATTATTGTTAATAAAAATATTATTATTTTGGACTTCTGAACGTAGATTTACAATTTGGCCCATTACTTATGAATCACCTTGTACACTCCGCAAAATTATGTATATGTCAAATGCATATTTCCTAAACTGATTTGTCCATAATAATTTTACTTGTAATTTTTACAGTGATTCGAATGAATAATTAATTCTGAATCGCAATATTTATGTAACAAAAACTTATTACTGATGTTCTGTTTCTAATTGTTGTTAGTTGTTAAAATGAATGTTCCTAGTATGTTGTGTACCTACCAATATTTATTTTAACTCTTTTCCATCGCATAAAAATCACTTTGAAAGATAAGTAATCAAAACTATAATTACTGTAATTACAAATACACATTGTAAGACCTCTCACATCTACATAAAAACGCAAAAACTAGAAGCTTTTCTAATAACCAAGTCAACAATTGTTATATAAACGCGCACTTTCTTCCCTTGCCCGTTTCTTATATGTTTTTTACCGATGAGGTATTTTGAAACATTATCTGTTATCATTTGGCCGTTCTTCGTTTACCACTTTTGGATGAGAAAGGTATATCGATAAGGTACTCTATTTGTATGAAATTTCAGTAGTACTGAAATGTTATTTTTACCCGGCTTGTAGCAGGAATCACTTGAAATTGTATCATTTTTCAGGAGCGTATAGCTAAATGGTATCCAACCAAATCTATTAAATTCTATATTAAGTATATAACTTTTAAAAATACTTTCTTCCGTATATTCAGCGACATATTATTAAAAAAAAAGAAAGTAAGCTATCCACATCATTTTTTTTTATTAAATTTTCAAAAGCAATAGATGACATATCACTTTTGTCACTTAGTCTAGACAAAGAAATATTTTTCTTGAAGCTTGTACGCCGTTTAACAACTGTCTCTAGAAGAATAGTATATTATACACCAATGACCAAGGTGGTTAAGACTATTATAATAATGATATTAATCATGTCTTTATTATTTCTCAAAGCAAAAACAATGATAATGATAATGTAAACCTACAAATAATAGAGATATAAAGGGTGAAGTTCATTTCTTGCCAGTACATAGAATACCTGCAAGCAATGCTCTTCCACTCAACCCTTAAATCACTGTGAATTATACAATTCAAATATCTATAACAGTTATATTATCTATAATGTTATAAAGAAAACAAAAATACTCAGGTTCTTAAACACGAGCCAACGTCATTATCATTGACCAGTCAACAAATGATTTTTACAATTGAAAATAAATTTGCCAATACTCAATGTTTTAAGTATTGAAAAATTTAATTTCAATTGATCGAACACCAAAATTATTTCGCGAGGGGCCTTACCCCGAGCGGAATAAGGTGCGAGGCTTATAAATGTCTTCACCACTATGGTGTATATACAATTTTTCCCACTACTCGCCAAATTTATGACAAAAATCGAAAGAAGTGTTCACCCCATCGTCTGCCTGACAAGTACACTGTCAGTTTTCGATATATAAAGCCTTGTCCACACCAAAGAAACACAGAGGAACATTTTGTTGCTGGCTGCCGCAACCTGTTTATGGAAACAGAAACAACAGCAAAAGTTCCGGAAACATTCTGTCTACACCAAAGTAACTCATTCTTGAGAATGTTTCGTTCTGTTGCTGCAACAGGAAACGTTGTGTCTTCACCAGTGCAGTGTGACATCCTAGTTTCAAACAATGTGGTGCTACGAAGAATTACAGGCAACAGCAGCTGCAATTGTAATTATTTTACAAAACCAGAAAAAACGAGTCCGTAAATGTTGAACTAGACCAATTCTTTTAGACAGAAATTCGCCAGGTGTCATACGTCTTCTAAGTTCCTTAAAGAAAGATGATATAATATCGGAATGTATTGGAAATGGATATGTTAAACGGCATGTTTTTTATTGTTAGTTAATGTTTTTATTATTATAAACTAAATCAAGTTGAGCGATATTTTCGGCAACGATGCGTCGGCTTCACGACATAAGTTTCAAGTTTAAGGAACAAGCAACAACATGTCCACACTGATAAAGATACCGTTCAGAAACAAAAAATGTTTATCAATGTTTCTATATCTCCTTTTATCTTTGCCGCTAAATATGGAAACAAGCAACTTATAGGAACTTTTGTTGCTGCAACAGTAAACAACGAGGAACTTAAATAAACTTTCGGCAACATTGAGAAACAAGTTCCAGGAACAAGCAGCATAAACATAATGTTCCTATGTGTTGCTTTCGGTGTGGACGTGGCTTTAGGAACGAACTTGTTATGTCATCAGTCATTTCTAGTTCAGCGCGAATTTTATGCTAAGGGCATTTTTATTCAAATAATTTTAGTTTGATAGGTAATTTCAAGCAGCAGATAATATATGTTGAAGACAATCTCCTGGGTATACAAAGTTATGTTGCACAAGTTTTTGTTGAATTACTATCCCTGAATTCGCAAAATTTATTTTTTTTTTTTTTTTTGTTTGTTTGTGACTAGGAAGGAGCTCCATTAGCCGACGCAAAATATTTGAATTTGTTCATTATTGACATACGTTAATAATAGAAAAAATTATTAACCTCTAATAGAAAAATTCAACTGCTTAATTCACTAGAAGAAGCGATAATTGTCAACTTCACAGCAAGTAAAAAATAGTAGTGTGAACAACTAGTGAGTCATTTCTCCCACGAGCGCAAATCTTTCGAGTGGGAAAAGTTATTTGGCGTACACAATATTTTTTATACAATCACATTTATTAATGAAAGGAATAAAGTAATTTATAAAAGAACTCACAATATGGATATAGGATATAGATATAAGATATCGGTACCTCAAATGTCAAGGCTGCGCCGGATCTTAACGAAATCACCGGACAGCGCTATAGGCTGCATGGAAGTCGAACCGGGTGTTTTCACCGAAACCCCGGTGGATACCTTGCGGCATCTACTAGAGACACACTTCCCCGGTTGTGAGGGAATCGAGCGGGTGTGTCCTGACATGGGATATGTGAACATACAGCGACCATGTAAAGAGAACTATCTTCTAGCAAAAGAAATAGTCACATACGAGCGGTGTACTTGGGCGATACGGTCATTCAGACCGTACAAGTCTCCAGGAAAAGACCAAATCTTCTCGGCTCTGCTTCAACAGGGCTGGGATGCAATTGGCACAATCTTGGTACATATCTTTCGGGCCTGTCTGGCACGCAGGTATGTCCCTGAACAGTGGAGGCAGGTGAGAGTCGTCTTCATACCCAAACCGGGTCGTACCACATATACGGTGGCTAAATCCTTTAGACCCATTAGCCTAACATCCTTTGTGTTGAAAACATTGGAGAGGGTGGCTGATCGGTACATAAAGGAAAAAGTTGGGCTAAGGTATCCCTTGCACAACAATCAACATGCGTTCAGGTGTGGCAAGTCAACTGAAAGTGCCTTACACCAACTGGTAACCCAGGTGGAGAAGGCGCTGGAAAATGGTATGATCGCCCTGGAGCGCTATTCTGTACGCGGCATTGACAGTCGTCGGTATCGGTATGTTAACAACAGCCATCGGTTGCACGACCGACGGTACTAGTATAACGCTATTCTGTAGCGCTATACTGTAACACGTTTCCGAGAGAAATCGGTATCGGTAAGACTAAGGGGTCGATTCTGCGTTTTTCGTAAGAGCTTACGAATCTGTAGCTAACGAAAGTTCTGTACTGTATAGTTAGATTTCTCTATGGTATAGTTACAGATTTCTTACAGAATGCTTACAGACATGCACAGAATCGACCCATAAGTTATCGACAGCCGTCGGTAAGTCGCATGTGCGGCATTCTGTATACCTTTTCACCGACCGATATCGCGAATTCGAGTCGATGAGGATCGGTATGTCTACCGTGATCTCATGAACACCACGGTAACCGTTATCGATTTTCGTTGGGAAGAAAATTTTTACTATTTGTTGATGTTTGGTTGAAATTGCGGATTATTTAAGTGAATTTTCAATATTTGAAGAGTAACTATATTGTGTATAGTGCCTAATCTAGTATTTTGAGGTAAACATTGGTGTATTTATCTCTTAAACGATCACATTAAAAAGGCATTCTCATATACTAGAAAAAGATAAATGTGACAAAATAGTTATATTAGAACCTTCCCAACTTCTCACCTTTCTCAGATTTAGGCTATTGTAAGATAATAATAGTTATTTTTATTAATTCTTAACAGAATGGCTGCTCATCTTGGTTATCTATGGACTTGAGTTAAAAGAAGAGCATGAAGAAAGGAAGACAATCCTTTTGACTTAAATGACGATTTTTAAGTTCTTAATGTTAATAAACATGAATTGTGTCGTTCATGCTAACAGATAAAATATAAATGTCACTGTCACTATCAAAAATATAACCTCTTATCTTGTTTGTTTACAAACTTGAGTTTCCCTCATCGCTCATTGGCTAAATGTACCGAATCGAGTGACGTTACTTTTATGCCGATCATTTTTGGTTGCAATTCCGAGTGTTGGATACCGTGGCATACAGAATAGCGTTATATTAGTACCGTCGGCCGCGCAACCGATGGCTACCGATACCGACGACTGTCAATTCCGGTATAAAAGTAACGTCACTCCGTTCGGTACATTTGGCCAATGAGCGATGAGGGAAATTGTTCAAATTTGTAAACAAACAAAAATGAACGTTGAAGATAAGAGGTTATATTTTTGATAGTGACAGTGACATATATTTTATCTGTTAGCATGAACGACACAGTTTATGTTTATTAACATTAAGAACTTAAAAATCGTCATTTAAGTCATAAGGATTGTCTTCTTTTCTCCATGCTCTTCTTTTAACTCAAGTCCATAGATAACCAAGATGAGCAGCCATTCTGTTAAGAATGAATAAAAATAACTATTATTATCTTACAATAGCCTAATTCTGAGAAAGGTGAAAAGTTGGGAAGGTTGTAATATAACTATTTTGTCACATTTATCTTTCTAGTATATGAAAATGCCGTTGACAACGCTTACCGAGGTGTTCATGAGATCACGGTAGACATACCGATCCTTATCGACTCAAATTAGCGATATCGGTCGGTGAAAAGGTACACAGAATGCCGATACCGATACCGATTTCTCTCGGAAACGTGTTACAGTATAGCGCTACAGAATAGCGTTATACTAGTACCGTCGGTCGTGCAACCGATGGCTGTTGTTAACATACCGATACCGACGACTGTCAATGCCACGTACAGAATAGCGCTCCTGGGTACCTATTCTTGAAAATCATACGATCCGATGTTTCTCTCGATCGATGGGATCTATCCCGTGCGATCTATCGAATCCCACGATCGATATCGACTAATTCTTGAACCTTCATGTGAACGTTCAAAATTATTGCGTGGTTGCCAGCATTATTCGATACAAAAGATCTACTTTTTAGTTATTTCTGGCCTCTTGGCCTCTTTTTTTGTACGGCTGTCATCATTTTCTGTCATTAATTATTTGTTGATATACTTATCACCAATAATAAAAAGTCTACTTAGTAAATCAGTTAGTATTAAAATTGCATGAAAATGAGTCAGTCGAGCTTCAATCCTCACAAAAGAAATACCCCTACAAACGGCACACTTCCAAGCGATGATCATATAAAAACCTGGAGCCCCTATCTTCGTCAATTCTTACTTCCTCCTCTGACTCCCGTAAATTCTCATTACCTACTAAAAATAATAGTACTCCATGTCCATGATTAAACACCGATTGAAAACATTGAAAACCAGTAAAACCTCTCAAACTCACGACAAAATATTTTTTTAAGTCTTTGCGCATGAATTTAGGATTCAAAAAGACAGAGAACTAACAGAATAATTACGGAATGCATAGAGAAGTAGTAATTATATAGTACTTTTTCTCTAATAATTTCTCTATGACAGAATGAACACAAATTTCCATAAAATAACCTCTTTACTGCCCAAATGTCAATTCATTCGAGTCTGCTCCCCTATTTCGGACCATGCGATCCGGAACGTATGACTTTCATGCGATCAATAATACCGGATCACGGGCCAAGAATATAACGACGATCGCCTCATGTGATCATTCGTCATAAATCTATGCCGCTCATTGTTCAAGAATAGACGTCCAGGGAGCTTTTTTGGATATACAGGGGGCGTTTGACAGTACCTCTGTAGAATCTATTTGTAGGGCTGCGACAAATCTTGGAATAGAGCCAATGATTATTCACTGGCTTGGGGCCATGTTGTGCAATCGTACAGTAGAGGCCACATGGAAAGACCATGTGGCAAAAGTGATCGTCGCTAGAGGATGTCCGCAAGGGGGTGTTCTCTCGCCCACATTGTGGAACCTAGTGATTGACGAGCTAATAACTCTTTTAAACGGTGAAGGCTTTCTAACGATAGGGTATGCCGATGATATCGTTGTCCTTGTTGTTGGAAGGCATATTACCGTTCTCAGGGACCTCATGCAAAGGGCTCTGAATAGGGTACATGGGTGGTGTAACGAACACGGACTTGCAGTAAATCCTGCCAAGGCTGAGATACTTGCTTTCACCAAAAAAAGAGGTATGACCTGAGGGTCTAAATCTTGATGGAGTACCACAGCCTGTGGTTGAGCAGGTGAAGGATCTGGGAGTGATCCTTGATAAATCACTGACATGGAAGGCTCATCTTGACAATCGCCTAAGCAAGGTGACAAACACGTATTGGGCCTGTAGGAGAGCCATTGGTCCGAAGTGGGGACTGACCCCCAAAACGATCATATGGTTCTATAGAGTGATCATGCTGCCTATGCTCACATATGCGGCTCTGGTTTGGTGGCCGAGGGTAACCTTGGTCACGGCTAGATCGCAGCTGACACGCCTTCAAAGGGTGGTCAGCTTGGAGGCAACTGGCTGCATGAGAACTACACCAACTGCTGCGATGGAAGTGATCCTTGGTCTGCGGCCTCTTCACCATGTGATCGAGGCTGAGGCGGGGAGGGCTTTTCTGCGCTTAAAACAGCTGGGATACGTGCGAAGAGGGGAAGAGTGCAGGCACGTCAAGAAGCTGCGGCTACTGGAAGATATTCCAGTTCTGGCTCGAGCACCTGATGAATGCCTGTGAAAGTACTACTTCGCAACTCCGTACAGGGCCATGATCCGGGATAGAGAATCCTGGGAAAAAGAGAGGAATACACAGCCTAATGGGACTGTCTGGTACACAGATGGCTCATGCTCCGGTGATGGAGCAGGGGCTGGAATTTACTCTAGGAACCCAAGAACACAAGTTAGTGTACCATTGGGTGATGGTGTATCTGCATATCAGGCCGAGATATATGCTATCTTGGAATGTGCGCAGATAAACCTAGACAGAGGTTATGTGGATCGACGCATAACCATATACTCCGACAGTCAGGCAGCAATTAAAGCCCTGAGTGGGTGCACCAGCAACTCAGGACTTGCTAATGAATGTCGAGAACGACTTGCTAATCTTGCAAGGCACAACGTGGTGCGGCTAGAATGGATTCCAGCCCACTCTGGTTTTGAAGGCAACGAGATGGCGGATGCACTGGCTGCGGAAGGGGCGGCAGCTCCCTTCTGCGGCCCGGGCCAGACCTTGGGCCTAACAAAACAAAGAATACGCAAGAAGACGAAGAAGTGGCTGAAGAATCAGCACCTCGCTCATTGGAATGCTCTGCAGGGTCCTAGGCAATCCAAACGTCTACTGAAGGGATGGACTGATGGGCACGCTAGAGCAGCTACTGAACTACCAAGAAGTAGGCTAAGGAAGATAGCAGGACTCCTAACGGGGCACTGCTGTATGATGAAACACCTCCACAATTTAGGAGTAGAGGAAAGTTCCCTATGCAGGGGTTGCGGCATGACTGACGAAACGTCAGTCCATGTTCTCCTAGAGTGTCCACACTGGGCAGTACTACGCAGGCGAATCTTCGGAGTCCCTGTTTTGGCCCCTGGAGACACAAGCAGGCATCCATTGAAAAAGGTTGTGGCCTTTATTGAAGGGCTCGGCTTTATGGATGTCTAGGTAGCAGGAATGGCACAATGGGCCCGCCAGTGGCCTCAGTGCCGGAACCTTGGCTTGAGTTTGTCCAGGACAAGGTTCGCCTGCAAACTTAGTAGTAGTAGTAGTGGATATAAGAGGCATGTTTTTTAAGTAAGTACCGTTTTGCGATTCCACTGCCGTAGCGCATGCGAGCTGGCTACCTGCATCTCTTGTCTATGCACTGACACCTTTACAGTCTGATTCTTCATTGGATACGTTGTTTACTGAGTGTTTAAGATGCATACGACAATCGTGAGTCCCGACGATTGTGAAGTACGGGCTGTTATACGATTTCTTAGTGCTAAAGGCGTGAAACCGATCGATATGTTAACATTAATCAAAAAATGAAAGTGTAAAAACAAGACATTTTATTAGTAATTGTAAAGCCTTTAGATTTGGAAATAGATAAAACTAAATAAAACGAATAAAAACCAAAATGGATAGGTACTTTCAACCTAACAATATTAAATTAGTGAAACTTAATACTAATAATATCACCTATATCAAAATATCACAATCATAAAATTTGTAGGTAGAAGGCAAAATTATATGTTCTATTTTGACCATTTCTCAATTACCTATATCATAAGTAGCAGCAATTAAGCAGAATATAAAGTGGTTTCGGTCTCCATTCTTCCCTTTTTCATTTTATCAACGACTACACAAAGAAACAGTCAGTAAGAATCGGTGCACACTATTTTCAAAACAGTTCCATAACTAAAAACGCACTTTCATATCCTATTTACAATTTCTATAGAAAACAAATTTGACACTTTAAGACGAAAATGTTGCCATTGCGCAGGTTTCAGAACTATCGATACTCGCTATCAAGTAAGAATCGTCTGAACGGTAATTTCACCCGTCCACAAACGGGATGGAACCGAGAACTGATAGTAATCGAGAGTGTTGAATCAGTGATTTCAGGTGGTTGGAACGATTTTTGCAACTGCGCATGTGTATTAGTAATATTACTTCAAATTAATTGTGGTTGGAACGAAGCTATAATTATTAAATTAAAACAAATCAATTACTTATTTTTGGTTTCAATTTAAAAATTGTACATCTTACAAAAATACGCACTAGTATATTATACACCAAGTAGGTGAAGACTCTTTATATTGACCGAGCACCAAAATTATTTCACTAGGGGCTTTGTCCCTTGCGGAATAACGTGCGAAGCTTACCACTATTTCGTGTATATACAATTTTTTTCACTACTAGCCAAATTTAAGACAAAAGTGTTCCGTCTTTTGAACACAAGTACACTTGTACACTGTCAGTTGTCGATGTGTTATGAACGAACTCTTTATGTCAAGTCAAATAATTTTAGCTTGATGGGTAATTTAAAACAGCAAATATGCCTGAGTATACAAAATTATGTTGCCCAAGCTTTTGTTGAACTACTTTCAGCTAGTAGTGGAATAGATATTTGTATGTGGGTATTGAAATAAAAAATATCAAACCCGATATTTTTGTATTCGTAATAAAATGTTTCATCAGAAACTGAAATAATATACAGGGTGTTCCATTGCAAATTTTAATATCGACATTACTTCCGGTAAAACCGGAAGTTCAAAATTGTTAAAAAATATGAAAACAAATATGCAATCTACTGTAGTATCCACCTTCCAAATTTCATTTTGACATCTTCAATAATTCCAGAGATATTCACTTGGTTCCACACATTTGCCCATCACTGTAGAATCCTGAAGTACAACATCTGTTAGGTCTAAGTGAATGTCATCCCAGTACACACACGTACGTATTTGCTCTTGGTTATTAGCATAGTACAATGTATGACGGTTTTAGAATGGAATACAGAGTTCTATGAAGAATTGTAGCTGTAAGCATCTTCATACTACCATAGACGATAGGAAATTTCTATAAGAAATACACCAGGCCGGATATGGAGGAATATTTAAAGAATTATGTAAAATATGGAGGGTACTTGTTTATTAAGTGTTAATACAAGAGGAGTCTTTTGAGAGCATTTTCACTTCGCACTAGCAGCTATCCTATCCTTTTTGTGTGTATTGAACACAGCCCGGTTTCACCACAGTTTCCGGTTTCGCCACAGTTTTTCTTGATAAATAGCTGAAATTAACCCGATAAAATACAAAATTTTTCTGCAATTTTGTGATAAACAATTGTTGTCTCATTTAATAATGATTTTATACGTTCCAAGCATCGTTTTTCCATAGCTTTTGGATTCATCGCAACCTTAATTATTATCTCTCTACTATTGTCTCTTTTTAAGGTAACTACATAGCTAGATTAACTTTTTTAATGTTTTCCAGCAGATGATTAAAATTTAATGTTATGTGCTCACTAAAAATAACAAGAGTTTCTAATGTGATTTACATTTTTCTAAAGTTGGGTAATATTTAATTCGTATGAAGTAATTCCAAAGTGCAATTAACGTTTCACCACACGCTAAGTGATTTGTTCGGTGGTGATATCTACGTAATATTATAATACTCAGTTATTTGAAATGCTTGCCCAGCGAATTATACTGAAGATAAAGGGCCGTGATACCGTCTAATTCGTTTTCTTTCGGCGTTTTAGACTAGACAAAAATACAGCACTACACGCAACAAAACTTATATGGATTCACCTAATATTTTGTATTTGTGTTATATGGAATATATGAAAATTATTTTTTCTCCGATTGGCAGCAAATATAAATTTTGCTGACTGATATCAATC
The DNA here is from genome assembly GCA_963978555.1 of Galerucella nymphaeae. NCBI lineage: Eukaryota > Metazoa > Arthropoda > Insecta > Coleoptera > Chrysomelidae > Galerucella > Galerucella nymphaeae. The sequence continues at coordinate 2,160,450 of OZ021711.1, read as the reverse complement.
AGCAAAGTATTACTTTTCCTGCCTAGGCACGAAAGTGATTACTTTGCTGCCTGTGATTATACATTTCCATAGCAACCAACTAAAATAAAGAGATTGTGGAAATTGTAATAATTTGCAAATACACAGTGGCGTAGCGTGCCTTGTCGGGGCCCCGTATAAAAAATTTGTTTGGAGGCCCTTATATGAGGGTAAAGATTTTTCACAGAAGAAAAAATATAAACACTGTGCTGCACTCCATGGCTTAACATCCAATGCACAGACCACCTATAACCAAAAGATTGTCCTCTCTAATAAATATTTTGGCTAGAGCAAATGTGCTGCCATCTGTAGTTGTCATGATATATTAAGAGAGAAAATTGAACAGAAATCTATAAATTTTAAGGCGGTAAATTTAAAACTTCTGCTCATTTCATTTTTCTCACAATCATGTTTTGAAACCTCTCAAGCATAAAGTAACAATTTCAGGTTTTTGGTCCTTGTTGCATTTCAAAAGTTGAAAATACACACTTTGGGGGCCCCCGTGGTCCGGGGGCCCCGTTTAATTGATACGGCAGATACGGCGGTAGCTACGCCCCTGCAAATACAATATCCGAACAATCGGAGAAAAAATTATATCTTTAACTTGGCAGAAGAGTAGATAGACTGCCTTGGCTGAATTCCTAATTCTGAATTCAGCCTCGGCAGTCAATCTACTACTTTGCTGCCTAGTTAAACAAATAACTATATTTAAAAATAAAATTCATTCTTCACCCAATATTTTCTTCAAAAAATGTGCACATAGGAATTGAAGAATTAATTATAATTGACAAAACAAACCTAATGGTTTTTTTTGGGCTATTAAAAATTAATAAAATTCAAATTAACTAGTGAAACACAAGAAAAAAATGGAAAACTATCAATTTTAATAATTCGTATTGCCACCTCTAGCTCCTATACAATCTTCAATTAGTGCTGGAATGTTTCTGATTGAATTGTCAACATTTTCTTGCGGTATGCTTTCCCATTCTCCTAGCGCTGCTTGAATGAGCTGTGCGATATTCCCTGGAAATTCCCGACGAGCTTTAATTCTTCTTTCAAGCTGGTCCCATAAGTTTTCAATCGGATTTAAGTCCGGTGAACAAGCAGGCCAGTCTAAAATTGTGAGACCTTCCGTTTCAAGAAATTCTCGAGCCACTCTGCTAGAATGGGGAGGTGCATTATCTTGTATAATGATAAAATTATTCCCAGCTGCACCTCGACAAAGCCTAACTATTATCTAATCTAAGGCAATTTCTGGTCTCATCTGAATAAAGAACATTTTTCCAAATTTCAATTATCCAGTTATTGTGTTGACGGCACCAATTTAGCTGGTCAGTTTTGTTTTGCCTGGTCCACTCTGGAACCTGTAACTTTCACCTGCTGTACAACCCTCGAGTACGAAGACTTCTTCGTATAGTTATAACTGAAACATTCACACCTGTAGGATGAGAAACATTCGTATTTCTTCTAGCAATTTGGAACACAAAGTGGTCCTTTTGTTGAGCTGTAACTCTTCGACGACTTTGTCTAGGCCTATTCTTTTGAGCTCCTTATTCCAAATACCTCACCAACGTTTTTGATACAACACCCTGGGTAACGCCTACTACCTCTGAAACCTATCTTTGGAGGAGAATTCCTTGTTCAATGAGAATAAGAGCAACAATTTTCTACCTCTACACATCTGTTAGTCCAGCATGAGGCATTATTGTCTCCTTTGAATCGAAATAAAATTACAGAAGTTACGTGATTTTACTACTGAACACAAAATTTGAAAGTTTATAATTAATGTGCAATCGTTTATTTTTTGTTATCATGTTTATCAACAGCAAAAAACCCAAGCTTTGAATATCATACCCATTTTCTTCTCTACAGAATGTTTTAGTCACAAATACTGAGTGATTCCATATAAGTTTGGTTGTGTACCTATATATTATTTTCTTAATTATAAACCACAACAATTATGATATCCAGAGTAGACGTAGGTATAAGAAAACACATTTTTGGTGGAATAAAATTCTCTAGAATTTGTATTTACACGTCTACCTTTAACAATATGTTGTATTACTGATACCAGTCTTTGAAGCGAGAAGGATAAAAACTGGATATAGACCGGACAATAAAATATCACTTCGTGGTTATTCTGCTATGAACAAATAATGAAATTGTTCTGGGATGTAATTGTCGGTGTAACAATTGATAGTTATCAGCCTCAGCTGTTTGTAACAGTATAATTGAACCAACCATTAACTGAAATCATATTACCCCAGTGGCAGCCAAAAGGCAGAGTTCAGATATCTACAGAGGACCCAACGAGTCTCCTGAAGGATCTGCTGTTCAACTCAACCCGTATATTTATATAAAGTACATGACATATTCCACATTTTATAATAAAGTGGAGAAAATTAAACAAAAACTACTTGAGGCTAGAATAGTTACTTATGTACCAAGGGTATAAAAAGATGTTTATGCCCTGAGGCCTTTGTAAGTCGCACGAGGGTATACACATCTGTTTATGCCCTTGATACATACAAACTTTTTTCTACGACAACCTCGATAAATGTTCACTTTATAACCGTAACCTTTATCATAAACCAGCACATTTTGTACAGAATTTCATTTTTGCATCGGTTGCTAGGCAAGTTGCTAAGCAACGAATGCGAGAATATTCATTATGTGTTAGTTCTAGGTTCACTCTAAAATCAAGAGGTCTACGGCTTGTCAGATTTTGACGTCTTGCGACAAATTAATGAAATGTCAGCAGATCGTTTCTGTCAAAGTTTTAGTAGGTAACGAGTAATTTCATAGTTGTTTTCTATAAAAACTATCAATTAAAATGGAGATGGATAGTGATATTGACTTAGATTTGACACCTCCAAACATAATAGGGGCAGCGAAGGTAACACTGAATTTATTACCGGAAACGTCAAAGAGTATGTATCAACGCGCTTATAACCTTTTTTTGGAATGGAAGGTAGATCAAAGGACAAAATCGTGTATTGAACGTGAATGATATGTTGTTATAGAAAAAGTATAGTATGCAACTCGCAACAAAATCATTTTGTGCTCATTGCATAATATACTATTATGTCATACTAGTTCGTTATTGCAATCCAATCTCAATACAAATAAGTATTTTAAAAAATCCGGTTTGAATTGATAACATTGCCATTTTATGATAGTAAGTAGACACTATCGTTGCTAGGTGAATGTTGACAATCGTAAATTTTATAAAATCACAATAATTTTCATGTGTCAAAGTTAGAAGCCAAAATGAACGAAAATTTTGGAATTACTGACGAAGAAAAAACAAAAAAAGCAACTGAAAATCTGTTGCCAAAAAAGTCTAAAGAAGCTTACGAATTGGAATACGGAAAATTGGAAATTGGATGCAAGCAAACTATGTAGAAGATGACAAATTATTTCTTTTCATGCCCGCGCAGGCCATAAAGTGAACTTAATGCACGCGCGGGCCATAAAGTGAACTTTATGCCCGCACGGGTATAAACTACGACGTACGACATTAGATAGTTGGTAACTAAGCAATAAAAACTCAATAATGAACTAGTATGACATAAAGTAAAATGTGGTATTGGTATACCAGATTTAAAGCAATAGTCAGTCAATAGTAGTCATCTAGAACTTATGTTTTATAACGCCGCTCATTAACAACTCTTTCAGTTTTTCTTAAACTTATCAAAGGTAAGCTTTTTAATGAATGTGGGATGATATTGGAATCCAAACAAATCTATAGGACATACAGATTGCGAAAATTACATACGAACCATCGTATTATACAAGAACGACAGAAAAACAGCTGAAAGAGAGAGAAAGATAATTATGCGCAGTCATCGAGGCGTGTATTTAATTCCAGCTAGGGTGTATGTTTATTTACCGATACTGACCGTATGCTTCTGGCAATAGCGGTTGAAAATGTTGAAATAGGGGGGCATTAAGCATTCGGTAACTCTCGGGAATAAGTTTACACCCCTGAGGTGAAACAAAGTGATGACCGTGCACAATTATTCTTCCTCTCTCTTTCATATATCCTTGTCGTACTTGTGTAATCCGAGGCCTGGTTCCGATGTAAATTTAGCAATCTGTATGTGAAGATTGTTAAACCAATGAGCTATTGCTTGATGGTCAGTAGCTATACAACTAACGGCCCAAGCAAAACTCTCTGGTATACAGACAGGCTTTTCTGGCTATGTGAAAAAAGAACTAAAAACAAAAAGAAAAATATTTCATCTCAGCAGCGAAGCGAACCGCCATACTTCAGGTTAAACTTTTATATAATCCCGCTCACTACCATGTCAGCCACCACCTAGTCGATCAAGATCATCCAAAAGTAGTATAAAAGTGGAGTTCGACTTTTTTAAATATAATTATAATAAACTAAAGCAAATTTAAGAAAATTGAAATTATTTTTCAACGATCTTTCCAAATCTATTGAAAGCTATATAATTACCAGCTTCTTTTTCTAACTGAAAAAACTTAAGATCTTTCAAAATGTTTTTTCGTGTTTTTCGTGTTTACTCTTACCTACAGTATATAAAGTTCTGGCAACAAATCCACAGACATGTACTTTTTATACTCAAAAATATATTCATAAGGTTTCCATTGGCTTATAGAATTTTTATTGGAACGTTAAGAATGTATTGGACATACAATACATGAAGCGTTACCAAGTGCCGTTATCCCGCGATGTTGACAGCTGATCACAGACAACCTTCAGGAAGATGGGTGATGATGACTTTTCTATAGGTATATTTCTTCAGTTCACCCCTTTCAGAGATAAATTGAGTTTTTATTTTTCAGTAAAGCTATAGAGACTTGAAATTTTGTCATTTTTGTGCAATCGCAAAGAGTAGTATGAGATGTCCCAGCCTAGGTGTTAAAATATTTCTCAAATGCAGCTTTCATCATTAGTTCCACAAGCTACACACATATCGGTTATGATATGTGTACTCACGTATATCATAGAAAAAGATCTCTAGCATTCGATGCAATTGAAGTAAATACTTTAGATTGAGCACTACTAAATCAGCGACTATTGCTCAACCACATTATTTAGAGTCATATTTTATATTTTCGAAACTTTTCTTGAATTAGTTGACTGGACTAAAACTACAAAGAAAAGTAGGGAGCAAGCTACTCGATTGAATTCAGGATGGCAAACATCATATAAAAGGGCAACAAAACATCAAAAAAAGTTCAGCACCTTGCTGGAATCCAGTCATAATATTTACGTCTGTCGGAGACGTGAGAGACCATTTCCCTCAATTTTCGAATCCCCAAATGCCCCCGAACAATTTATTTCAGCTTATGTAGAGGTGGGAAAGAATTATGTGTAGAATATTATTCCAAAAAGAACTGGAGTGGTTATTTTGTGTGAGAAAAAAGTGGGAGCAATAAAGTATTAGTTGGTAGCTATACCTATATATTGGAGAGTACTCGCACGATTTCTATGAAAATTGGTTAAAGCGGTGAACAAGTTACAGTGAATTTATTTGGACATACATGTCACTAACGGTTATAGCGAAACTAACGACAACTTTGTGATTTCAAACGTAACACACTGTATATTATCAACTTTTCGGATTTTACATTGAATTTTAATGTGTATAATACCCAGGTTTGCAAAAATGATTCTAGATCAAAAATGCTAAATATCTCTTTTTTTCAATTAAACAATCATATTTCCATTTTTTCAATTCCAAAAATACGGCAGCTTACGTTCACTCCCCTAAACCCTGCCACGCTCCACATGATGAATGTGACAGTTGTTACTACCAGATCGACTCCTATCCAGCCGTCACACAGTGATAAGAGCAATTTAACAAAATTTGGTTGTTTTCAAGCAAAAATTGAGAAAGTGGAGCCTTTTGTAGATAATAGTAATCACATTCTGCCTATCCCGAAGCGTCATTACATTGTGATGCAAGATATTTAAGTGTACCGATGGTATTATTTCATCAAGTTCATCAGCTCAAAGTTTGAAGACAATATACTGTGACATTTATTTTAATTTATATTTACAATTGCTTAATTTATATTTACAGATTTATATGTACTACGTCCTTATTTACTAATTTATATGATACACTAAACACACTAACTATAATTTATATGAAAGTCACTTAATAAAGATTTTATCGATGCGCGATTGTATAAACACTAAATGTCCATCTATATGTCTATAAGACGACTCAATCTATTTATACGCGTGGGGTATGATTCTAGAAATCTCTCGTTCTGCCGAATGCGCTAGATAGACTAGAACAAGTAGGAGGGCAGGGTGTAGGTAGTCTCTGGATTGTTCTCGGCTAGTGGCGGGGAACGCAAGTAGTCTTCTCGATTGTTCTCGGCTAGTGGCTAGAGGAGTCATAGTCGTCTCATGCGGGAATCTCACTGGGGCACTCGAGTAACAATACCATAATAGAAGAATAAAATTTTCAAAATTTGTGTTGGTAAGATGTCAAGAAGGTAATAAATTTTTGAAGAATATTGTATGGTGCGATGAATCAAAAAAAATTACGGATAACGGAATGTTCAAAGCGCAATTCGCAAATCTGGAGCGAAGAAAATCAACAATCAGCAATAGGGATTTCAAAGTTTTTCAATTCACCTTCAAAAACACCTAGAACTAATTTTTGATAATTTATTTTCAAATGATGGTATAAGGGTTCAGGCCCCCAGAAAGGTATTTCAGTCCCCCTCTTTGGAGGGGGTGACTATATTGTTCTCGCCTAGTTAATTGAGTTTGTCTAGGCCACAACATTTTGGAACTAATTACACAAGAGCTCAGTGCTTTAATGGCTGCTTGACTATCCGATATGATAGTCCTTTGTCTTTTGTATCCTGCATCAAAATTTAACTGGGCGTGTTTGGTATTGATATTGCCAAGACCAAGACTAAGACTATCCAAGTCTTGATTTTAGGTCTAGGTCTTCGTGCCACAAAGTCTACAGCTAAGATTCCCGTTCAACAGTCCAATTCTAAGGAGGTGATCTTCCACCAGAGCATGACCCGTTAGATTACCAGTTATAATCCTCAGTTCATTCCTGCTGATATTCAGTAGCTCGCAACCCGCTTAACACTGTATGTCACCTATGAAGGTCTTACTGTGTGCCTACCTGCTTTGGAGTGGTCCACCACTCTAGTCTATGTTGACTTTCCACTCATTTTTGTATTTGTGCTTGGATTACCTTCTTTGTGATCCCAAGAGTTTATGGGTTATGGCCAAGCATATGTCGTTGCCGTACCTCTTCCCGTAAGTTCATCTGCTTGTTCATTTCCACAACTATCGTTCTGCTCCGACACCGATACTAATATCATTCATTCTTGCACCTGGTCTTGGTTTTTGCAAGACCAAGACTAATGCTCATTACTACTCACGATTGTTTTGGGATGTCAGCCGTTCAGCCCTCAAAAAATCAATTCCGAAAATTTCGTCCCAATCCGTTTTTGGACGTTGTTTCTTCGGCATACTGTCCTCTCCTAGGAAAAATAACACAACATCCGACATCGACTTGGAAAATTTTGAATTAAGGGAGAAAATTTGTATGTGAATAACATTTAGTAGCATATTAAGTGAGGTATCATTTTAAAGCTCTTTCAATTCTCTTTACAGCAGTCTTAAAGTTTTAACATTCGGCCCAATAATTTTTTATAAATTACATTTCAATGCTCAAATTTTGTTTAGTTATTTACCCACTTCTAAGTTGAATTGAATATTCAAATTGATGACTAACCGTGTCCTTACAATGATATTAATTAATTACTTCCGGGACTAAAGTTACATCTTTAATCAAAATACTGACGGTCCCGGAAGAATAAAACTGCTAATAAATAATTTAAATTCGGTATAAATTGTTTTTAAACGTAGATATTAGTTGACAGGCAAATTTTATAAATATATGTGATAGATATATTTTTCTACTCCTGTTTTATAATACACTTATTAAGAGACTAAATGATATTCATTATGATACAAATTTTCATTATGATAAAGATTTTTAAGCCAATAGGAATGCGACATTCACACAATATTTAATATTGCCATGGATACCTGGTTGACATTATTTCTGAAATTAATTATATTAGGTCTGTTCCCTGCAATAAAAGTGTAGCACTGAGCTATACGATTTTATTTATTTTAATTATTTAATTTAATGTTTCTTGCAGTTAATATACAAATGCAATATACATGAATAGTCCCAAATTTAGCAATTTTACACGCATTCTTTCACGGATAGACCTGAATTTTTCAAAATCATATAGCTTAGTGCTACACTTTTATCGCAGGCGAACAGACCTATTAAGTGACACTTAATTTAATAGCTGTCAAATAATTTTGATTTTCAAAAGTAACTATATTGTTTTTTTTCAATAAATGATAATTATTAATTGAATAATTCTTATTATTCGGAGTAGAAAAAATATTGTATGCAACTTTCATGTAATGGCCATTAATACACTCGCATATTACCTATATGCATATTATATACGAAACTCGCCTGCGGCTCGTTTCGTATCCTACAACATGCTCGTGTCTTAAAATGGCTATATCATCACATGATCGTTGCATAAAATACTAATTATCTAATAAACAATCATCATTAAAAACCAAATAACTCACTCAATTATAATAATCAAACGCCATACTTGTTACTTGTTACAACGTAACTATGGTAATTTTTGTCAAGGTATTCTGTTAGAATTCTTTGACTTTCTCATAAATATGGAATTTATTGTAAATTAACGGAATTTGGACGTAAATTTTCCCTATTTTATATACGTTTCATTACCGAAAGTACGAAAAAAGTTGTATACACCTGAAGGCTGAAGTAGTATTCTCAATCCTTCAGAAACACTTTTTCTTCGGGACTAAAAGGAATAGGTACTTCAGTCTCGCGATATACAATATACTATTATTGGAAACGTTCTCGCACGTTCCGGAGAATTTACGGAGTTATTAAATGATACCTAGTTGTGTTTTGTAGATTTTACTTTTGAGGAGTCATCACAAAAAAATCGAGGGGCGACAAGTCTTCTTCCAATCCAGTGCCGTGGATAATGTTAGGCTAATAGAGGAGAGGAACACTCTCGATTTTCTCTACGTACCCGACCAACCTCGTTCTAGCCGCTAAAAACTTTTAAATTTTCGAGAATGCTTAACACGACTACAGCATTAATTTTTTCCCTGAATTGGGGGAGTATCGTAAACATTTCCTTATAAACCAAAAATGCGGAAAGAACGTTTTTAATTTACAATTTTCGACGATCAGCTCTCGGCGAACAATTAATATTTTTTCACGAAAATTTTGTGACGTTTCAACTAATTTTCAGGATAATGAAACTAGTCCAAAATCCTCGAAGCCTTTAACATTCGAGTAACAAATTGGAGAAATTTTCTTTTTACGTACAATGATAAAAGTTGAGTGAGGACGTTTTTAATTGTTCATTCCTGAAAACGTAGCATTAAAATTTAGATTTTGGGAAAGTTTGAGCTATAAATTTGCAGTAGAAAAAAAGATAGAGTGGTTTTAAGATGAGTGTTCTCGCTGCGAGGCTCATCTAAATTATAATATGCCAAGCAATAGGTAAGTTTTTATGAAAGAAATTTTAGTAGGAAACTACCAGTTAAACCAATTTTACATTCGAACGACCTTGCATATTGGACATTGTAGATTACATAATATGGAAAAAAGTGGTGATTGAAACAACAACTTTTTTCCTATTCCTACTATTAACATGGTAGCAATAAAGTCTGGGAACAAGTCATTTCCTTTGAAAAGAATAATTATCAAATTTCAGAGTTATGTACGGTATTGTCTTTGTTTTTTAGAGGAACAGTCAAATTTAAGTGAAGTCAGAACTCAATGTACTGCCACGTACACCACAAAGAAAATATCCTGTAAAAATGCAGTCTCATTAATTCAGGTAGGTACTTTTATTTTGTACTTTATACTGTACCCTAGTTATGGCCATTTGCACCTATAGAAACATAAGCTTAGAATAGCTATGGCGAGTTTAAAATTGAAGGGTCGCTTACTTAAAGTTCAGTTGCACCAATGTTTTTTTCTACGACTGCTATGGAAAATAGTTCTTTTCCCACAATTCACGAAACTACAAAGAGTCACTTTGCCCAAGCCGTGGGAAAAATTGCCTAAGCCGCGGGAAAGATTTTTTCCCACGCCACGGTACGATAGAGAATCAACACAATTGTGAGAAAAGAACTATTCTCCATAGCAGTCGCTAAAAACCAGGAATAATATTGGAAAACTGTTCAAATATAACAATAAAAAATGATAATAATTAGTTTATAAGTACCTGCTTACTTTTCATTGTATTCGTACCTATATTAAAAATATACCACTTTAACATAGTTAAATTATTCATTAATTTGCAGTCCTAGAAAGAGTATAGGTAGTGTGCAACACGTGGGGAAATCTTAATTTTTCTCACGAGCCATCAGTCCATCCCTTCAGTAAAAGTTTGGATTGCCTAGGACCCTGCAGAGCATTCCAATGAGCGAGGTGCTGATTCTTCAGCCACTTCTTCGTCTCCTTGCGTATTCTTTGTTTTTTTAGGCCCAAGGTCGGGCCCGGGCTGCAGAAGGGAGCTGCCGCCCCTTCCGCAGCCAGTGCATCTGCCATCTCCTTGCCTTCAAAACTAGAGTGTGCTGGAATCCATTCTAGCCGCACCACATTGCGCCTTGCAAGATTAGCAAGTCGTTCTCGACATTCATTAGCGAGTCCTGAGTTGCTGGTGCACCCACTCAGGGCTTTAATTGCTGCCTGACTGTCGGAGCATATGGTTATGCGTCGATCTACATAACATCTGTCTAGGTTTATCTGCGCACATTCCAAGATAGCATATATCTCAACCTTATATGCAGATACACCATCACCCAATGGTACACGAACTTGTGTTCTTGGGTTCCTAGAGTAAATTCCAGCCCCTGCTCTATCACCGGAGCCATCTGTGTACCAGACAGTCCCATTAGGCTATGTATTCCTCTCTTTTTCCCAGGATTCTCTATCCCGGATCATGGCCCTGTACGGAGTTGCGGAGTAGTACTTTCGCAGGCATTCGTCAGGTGCTCGAGCCAGAACTGGAATATCTTCCAGAAGCCGGAACTTCTTGACGTGCCAGCACTCTTTCCCTCTTCGCACTTATCCCAGCTGTTTTAAGCGCAGAAAAGCCCTCCCCGCCTCAGCTTCGATCACATGGTGAAGAGGCCAAAGGATCACTTCCATCGCAGCAGTTGGTGTAGTTCTCATGCAGCCAGTTGCCCCCAAACTGACCACCCTTTGGAGGCGTGTCAGTTGCGATCTAGCCGTGACCAAGGTTACCCTCGGCCACCAGACCAGAGCCGCATATGTGAGCATAGGCAGCATAATCACTCTATAGAACCATATGATCGTTTTGGGGGTCAGTCCCCACTTCGGACCAATGGCTCTCCTACAGGCCCAATACGTGTTTGTCACCTTGCTTAGGCGACTGTCAAGATGAGCCTTCCATGTCAGTGATTTATCAAGGATCACTCCCAGATACTTCACCGGCTCAACCACAGGCTGTGGTACTCCATCAAGATTTAGACCCTCAGGTCTTATACCTCTTTTTTTGGTGAAAGCAACTATCTCAGCCTTGGCAGGATTTACTGCAAGTCCGTGTTCGTTACACCACCCATGTACCCTATTCAGAGCCCTTTGCATGAGGTCCCTGAGAACGGTAATATGCCTTCCAACAACAAGGACAACGATATCATCGGCATACCCAATCGTTAGAAAGCCCTCGCCGTTTAAAAGAGTTATCAGCTCGTCAATGACTAGGTTCCACAATGTGGGCGAGAGAACACCCCCTTGCGGACATCCTCTAGCGACGATCACTTTTGCCACATGGTTTTTCCATGTGGCCTCTACTGTACGATTGCCCAACATGGCCCCAAGCCAGTGAGTGATCATTGGCTCTATTCCATGATTTGGCGCAGCCCTACAAATAGATTCTACAGGGGTACTGTCAAACGCCCCCTGTTTATTCAAAAAAGCTCCCAGGGCGATCATGCCATTTTCCAGCGCCTTCTCCACCTGGGTTACCAGTTGGTGTAAGGCACTTTCAGTTGACTTGCCACACCTGAACGCATGTTGATTGTTGTGCAAGGGATACCTTAGCCCAACTTTTTCCTTTATGTACCGATCAGCCACCCTCTCCAATGTTTTCAACACAAAGGATGTTAGGCTAATGGGTCTAAAGGATTTAGCCACCGTATATGTGGTACGACCCGGTTTGGATATGAAGACGACTCTCACCTGCCTCCACTGTTCAGGGACATACCTGCGTGCCAGACAGGCCCGAAAGATATGCACCAAGATTGTGCCAATTGCATCCCAACCCTGTTGAAGCAGAGCCGGGAAGATTTGGTCTTCTCCTGGAACTTGTGATGCTCGCAGACCAAATCCATTAATGATACAACAGCACAAAACATCTTAAAAAGAGCTCGTAAATGCATAAAACAAAATGGTGGACATTTCGAACGATTGTTATAAATAATTTGACATTCCATGTAACTCAATTTTTCCTGTTCTCTTGGAATAAACTATTGATTTATTCTTGAAAACAATTTTTTTCCTAACCCGAACCTGGATTTCAACTGAAAGGAATATATAAGATGGTTCTAAGGTTATGGCTTTCGAAAGCATTGAACTAAATCAATAAAACACCCTGTATATCTGTCAATAATTATGTTAGACCAATTAACCAAATCTATTTAGAACCACCAAAGTGTACTCTACTCGCAGTTAACCTATGGTGGTTTAACTATGACACACCCTGTACATACATTGTAAACAAAAGACAGATGAACTATTACCTATATAATGAATTTCTTAGTAACTCCATTAACTAGAAAACAAAATACTCTTAGATTCTTCACCATGGTCATTCGTACAGCGATTCACTTCAACTTCTGATCTAACCTGTTTTTTAATGATTTTCAGCTATTTTAAAGTTCAAAACCACGAGCCATATTATTACAAAAAACTGGTATTTTTTATTATTCAACTTCCAATTAACTCAAAATATCTGTTCTAGAATTTACATAATAATTACAAAAACAAGAATTTGGTATCCTGCTCTAGACTGATTTGCAAACTACCTAATATAAATAGATTATATAAATTTCCAGAAAGAGGGGAATAATAGTATATTATTTAGCGAGCAATTTATGATAGGCAATATTCATGATGTGTGTCTCGTTTAATAATATACTAATTTTCTACTCCTGTTTTATAATATACTTATTAAAAGACTAAAATCTGTATCATAATGATATTCATTATGATACAGATTTTTAAGCCAATAGGAATGCGACATTCGCACAATATTTAATATTGCCATGGATACCTGGTTGACATTTCTGAAATTAATTATATTAGGTCTGTTCCCTGCAATAAAAGTGTAGCACTGAGCTATACGATTTTATTTATTTTAATTATGTTTTAATGCTTCTTGTAGTATACAAATGCAATATACATAGATAATCCCAAATTTAGCAATTTTACACGCATTTTTTCACAGATGGACCTGAATTTTTTTAAATTATATAGCTTAGTGCTACACTTTTATTGCAGGCGAACAGACTTATTAAGTGACACTCAATTTGACAGCTGTCAAATATTTGTTGAAATTCCTTTGATTCTTCTTTTTTTATATAATAAATGATGATTATCAATTAAATAATTGTTATTAATCGCTGATTTTGTTAATTGGGCAATTCTTCATCGAAGGAAATTTAACGTCAAGTGAATTTGAACTTCTACTTAGAAATTAAATTGTACCTACACTGAGAAACTTGCTTAAAGTCAATTTTAATCAGATATGATTTCAGCAAGCGGAGCTCTATCTCATTCTGGTGTAAATGTTCGACTTTATTTTTATGAGATATTTCCCGGACGATGGATTGGCAAACGAGGTAGAATTGAATGGCCTCCAAGTTCACCTGACTTCAATACTAAAGATTATTTTTATTGGAGTTACTTGAAAAATTCTGGTTACAAATAGGCGTTGCCACACTTATGTATTATGTATTTTAGACCATCCAGACTACATCAAAAGTTACTAATAATATAAGATAACCGGCAAATCTGGCAACATTGCAAATATCAAATATAGCATCTTCGTATCCTAAAATAGATGTACCCAAAATTCTGTACAATTGGGACTAACAATTAACGAGATAATTGGCCGTTTTCAAACTTTTGGGTCACTCTGTATAGATAGTCCTTTAGTCCCTATCAACAAATCTTTTTTCTACATTCATGCAAAAAACAAAACTTTGTGAAACGCAAGTAATGGAAAAAGTGGTTCTTTTCTGCACTAGTGCAACAAAATTTTTGTTGCACTCATCTGTCATACTTGTGTCAGTTTTGTGATGATTTATGACAAACATAAACATTTGAATTAAATGAAAATCCAGAGCAAGTGTCTGATCCTGCTCTAATACAGCAATAGTATCTGTATTATATCTTACTATTTAGTCTCAAGGAGTTACAATTATTGCAAAAATATTTGATTGTTTAAAATTTTAATGGTTAAAGCGAAAACCAGCTATGATTAAGTACTGACAAGGTGGAGACCATAAAGATACAAAAAGAAGAAGAATGGTTTGAGTTCCTAACATATTATATTCTAATTTTCCAGTTTTTGCATGAGTGTAGAAAAAATATTGAATGCAATTCGTGCAAAACGTGTTTTGTGCAATCGACGTGTTGTCATCGTTGGACAATTTCACGTTGCGTGTAAAAAACACTCACTTTTTGCACTTGTTGCATAAATAACTATTTTATAGGTCACAAATTGGAAAAGTCGTTTTGTCAAGATATGACGCTAGAACGTTTTGCACTTTTCTGATATTTGGTGTTTAAAAAATACCACTTTTGGAGGTCAAAAGTCTGAATTATGACGAAACCGAAATATGACGCATAAATAGATTAATTTGGTAATGAAAAAACCAAATATTATTCAAATTTATTCACAAAAAATAGATCCGTGTTCTACTGTCTATTTTTATATGGCAGTATTTATTATCGCGAAGAATACATAAAAAGCAAACTATGAGGAATTGTGAATCATACAGGGTGGAGTTGAGCTTGTTAATTTAAGACACTACCAAAGGAGTTACAATTTGATCTATTGTGAATCAATATCTCACACGGCGTTTTGAATGTCAAATATTTTCAAAATTATTTACATGACATGGTTAGTATCAAAGTAAGCAGCTCTAAATAACCGGAACTGATTCTTATATTTACTTTGAAATGATTTTCGTTTTTCTTCTCATATGAATATAAATTCATCGATTATTTTGGCAAATTTTCTTGAAAAATCAAATTAAGAATGAGTGAGTTTTTTCAAATGTTGGTCCCTACCTGACAATACGAAATAATTTCACATTTAGACAATGAATAATATTTTGAAGTTTAATACTACAAAACATGTAAAATTTTTCAAGGTCCATACATAGTAGATTATATCTATGGTAAAACTAGAAGTAAAATGTGATTGTGATTACTTTGCTACCTGTGATTATACATTTCCATAGCAACCAACCAAAATAAAGAGATTGTGGGAATTGTAATAATTTGCAAATACAATATCCTCATTATGAACAATCGGAGAAAAAATTATATGTTCAACTCGGCAGCAAAGTAGATTGACTGCCTAGTTAAACAAATAACTATTGATTGTATGACATTTTAACAATATATTCAGTAGTGATACTATAAGTACTTCAAAATAATCAGGTTACACTGGGTTACACATGGGTCACACATCGATAACTTGTTGCATAGTTACAAAGAGTGTCAGTTTGACAGATTAAATAATCCGACAGCGAAGCCGTAGAACTATTCTGTCAAACTGACCTGAATATTGTCTATGCTCTTGTGATATTATAATTGATTATTTGTTAAGTAAATATAAACAATTTATTAATTTAGATACAAATGGATGGATGGAATGGAATGGAATAGAAAATACAATTCAAATCGACTAATTTTTGATAAACGTCAGAATTTGACTGTAATGTTAGTTTGTGTGTTTTTGTATATTGATGTCGATGTGGTTACCATAGATAAGTGGTTACTATGGAAATTAAGGCATTGTAAAATTTTCGATTGGTAGAGCTACTCTATGTATAATCAGGTATTATCACCTATAATTGCACTAGAGGTTTGTATTTTATCAACAGTAAAAACACAAGAGCTTTTTTTTTATCGGATAAATTTCTCTTTGCAACGAAACAGTTTTGCCAATCACTAATTTTACGAGAAAAACTGACATGATAAAATCGCGACACCGAAGGTGGAGAGATTTTATCTAAATGTCAGTTTTTCGAGCAAATTTAGTGATTGACAAAATTTTGAGTTGAAGAGAAATTTATCTAATAAAAGAAAAGCTCGAGTGTTTTTTGGCAAGATAAATTAACGACAGAATAATTATATCGATGAACAACAACAATAATTATCTCATTGTCATTGTGTAAAAGTGACGTCCGCATACTAGAATTGAGGAAGAGAGGTTTTTATCGCGATAAAAAAGGATGCACCTTTTTTATCGATGTCAAAGTGACAATAACATTTCCAGGTATATGACATTTTAACATTGAAGTTAATTTATCAAAGGTAATACCACGAGTGCTTCAAATTTTATCGATAATTTTTTCTTTTCCACGAAAACTTGTTTATTTGGCAAAAATATGAAAACAAACCGATTTGATAAAATCACGACTCCGTTAGGAGGAGTGATTTTATCTAAATTCGGTTTGTTTGAATGTTTTTGCCTCAAATAAACAAGTTTGAGTGATGAAAATAAAAAATTATGTGATAAAATTTGAAGAGCGAGTTGTATTTGGGAAGATTATTTTTTTCAACAATTTAAAAGGATTTTTGAAAGCGCTTTTAGTTGTCAATAATGACAAATTCAAAGTAAAATTTTGACGTTTCGATGTAAACAAGGTTTTATCGATGAGGAAGCATAATTATCAGTATAATACCGAATTATTGGCTAGAATAATGTATTGCTATTGGTTAAAACCACCAAAATGTCAGATTTTGACAAGTGAAAAAAATAATCAGTATAATACCGAATGATTGGCTAGAATAATGTATTGCTATTGGTTAAAACCACCAAAATGTCAGATTTTGACAAGTGAAAAAAATAATCGGGTAAATTTGGATTGTTTAATGAGAAACTGTTGCCTAGATAAATTAACGACAGAATATATCGGTGAACAACAACAATAATTATCTCATTGTCATTGTGCAAAAGTGACGTCCGCTGACTAGATATTGAGGAAGAGAAGTTTTTACCACGATAAAAAAGGTGCGCACCTTTTTTATCGATGTCAAAGTGACAATAACATTTCCAAGTATATGACAGTTTAACATTGGAGTTAATTTATCAACAGTAGAAACACAAGAGCTATTTTTTTATCGGATAAATTTAACATTGCAACGAAACAGTTTTGCCAATCACTAATTTCATCTGTCAGTTTTTCGAGCCAATTTATTGATTGGCAAAACTTTGAGTTGAAGAGAAATTTATCTGATAAAAGAAAAGCTCGAGCTTGTTTTGGCAAGATAAATTAACGACGGAATATATGGATGAACATTGTCATTGTGTAAAGTGACGTCCGCTTACTAGATATTGAGGAAGAGAAGTTTTTATCAGCGATAAAAAAGGATGCACCCTTTTTATCGATGTCAAAGTGACAAAAACATTTCCAGGTATATGACATTTTAACATTGGAGTTAATTTATCAGTAATAATATAACAAGAGAATGAGAATAAATTGAAAACAATTTGTCATATTTTTCGAAAACTTGTTGCCAGGCAACAGTTACGAGAGCCCGCAAGGCTCGAGGGCCTGAACCTTTTTGCGGAATCAGGCCCAATGTAATATTGAAAGAAATAGGTAAAGACGGAAGAAAGAGGACATCTGACGATTGGAAAGATCTAGTCGGGCTTACACAATTAAATAATGTTCTGGGTAACTAAAACATGTTGAGATCAAATGAATACATGAGTCAAAGTGAAACTGCGCTAGAAGATTTAACAGGGATCCTAACGGGACATTGCCGCTTGAGTGGACACCTAAAAAAGCTCAAAATAGTAGAGGAAAAAGAATGTGGATTTTGTGGCGTGGAAGAAGAAACCTCCAGGGTCAGATCTTCTCTTTCTTTCGGCTTCACCTATTTCTTCCAATATTACACTGGAGCTGATTCCGCAAAAAGGCTCAGACCCCCAGAAAGGTATTTCAGACCTCCTCTTTGCTAGTTAAATCATAAAGTGTAAATATTCACTATTTGTTGATTACTTTTGTGATTTAAATACTATTGAGATTATATAACTGTTCATGTTTGGTTTATATTGTCAATATTGAGTGCTTCACAGTTCATACCCAAACACAGTGGTGCCTGAGTCTTCCTAGCATGAGGATCTTTGGACACAATTGACATATTTCTGAAATCATTTTGTAATTTTGAGACTGATTATAATTTGTAGACAGCTTTTTGTGAAACTTCTATATAAATGTACCATATACCAAACCGTGGCAATAAATGTTGATTAAATTAAACATGTGCTTTTTTATTACTTATTATGTGAAAGTGTGCAAATCTCTCGGCAGGTAATATCTCTTTTCAACATTGGTAATTAAATTTGACTATATTCGACTGGAATACTAGCGACACTTTTATCCGCATTTTGTTGTATTAAGTACTTTCTTTTATTTTTCGTCTTTTATTATTGGGCTCATTCAATATTATGTACGCCAAACCCATTGGATTTGATGCACCTCTTCCAAAGCATGTTTGCAAATAACCGACTTGAAGAACTCCCAAATATATACATTTTGTGATTATTTTGTGATATTTTTAATATATTGGTGAAGTGTCCCCGTCAACATTTATCAAGTTATACACGACCACGTTCGTCCTCTTATAAAATACTGCGGACCTGTATGGTGTCCTGTTTCAGCATCTGATCATAATAGACTCAAAAATGTGCAAAGGTTAGCCACAAGACTTCCTTATGGCCGAATACTATACTTGGACCTCGACCCTTAATTTCTTTTATGAAATAAAAATCAGTAACGATTACTAGCCTCAAAATGTTGTGACAGCTAGGTACATGAAATAATTTGACATATATAGATATAGGCGATACTGTATAAAGTATCAAAATAACGTACAGTTATTAATATATTGTTTCAAAATACTTAATATTTAAAATATCGTTATGTATCAATACTAAAAATTACAATATATCATCGATACGATATATTTCAGAAGCAAATTTCCTGGAAAAAATGCACAGATTTAATAGTTTATTCCATATTGTACCCCCATCTCTAGTCGTGAATTATAAACCATAATATACTCCAGTGTATTATGAACCATAATTCACGGCAGTAGATTTATGGGTAGGTACCATATACCTTTTGTTAGGAGATAAAATATTGGTCGTGGACAAACCATTCAATCTGTGTATTTTGTTCAGAAAATTTGCTTCTAAAATATATCGTATCGATAAAATATTGAAATTTTTAGTATTGATACTGTTACACGAGTGCCCCAGTGAAATTCCCGTATGAGACGACTATGAATCCTCCGCTCACTAGTCGAGAACCATCGAGACTAACTACCCCGCGCCCTCCCACTTGTCGAGGGATTTCTTGGCTATCCAGCGCCTTCAGCAGAACGAGAGATTTCTAGAATTATACCCCACGCGCGAGTATAAATAGACGAACATCGCTGCACATGATATAGTCGGACAGTTAGTGTTTATACTGGAGGAAAGCAATCGCGCATCGATAAAGAGTTTATTCAGTGACTTTCATATAAATTATAGTTGGTGTGTTTAGTGTATGATATAAATTATTAAATAAGGACAGTATTACATATAAATCTGTGAATAAGTAATTGTAAATTTAAATTAAAATAAACCTTACAATACTTTTTATAACGATATTTTCTAATATTAAGTATTTTAGGACAACTTTACATTGTATTGAGACTTCACACAGTATCGCCCATCTCAATATATGTCAAATTATTTTATGTAGCTACCACAACATTTTGAGGCTAGTACCCAATACCAAATCGTTACTTAATTGAGAGTTCTTTAATAAAGAGATTAGGGGTCGTGGACAAAGTATAGTATTCCACTCGCAATTTATGTATATATTCACTCGGGTGACTTGCGCCCCTTGCCTGCGGCTCAGAACGCAAACGACACCCATCGTGAATAATGGCTATCATAAATTGCTCGTTTAATAATATACTATAAAAGTGAGAAAAATTAGTGCGTTATCAAGAGCCGGTAAAGATCTCTAAATTTAAAATAAAGAGAATTTTTGAGAGGTATCCACCTCACATTCTGAAAGCGTCACTTTTATGGAAAAAACGTCAAAGATCATATGAAGAGGGAAGTTTTTTGATTATATGTCGACGATACAGACCTCCTATGGTCACCACAACCAGTTTTTCAAATGTACCAGCCCATTCATTCTACTACACAAGATAATCACAAAAATGTGAGTACATAGGTCAAATGTCAATCAGCTGTAAGCTATTGATGATTCCAATTCATTAATAATAAACATTCAAACTATTCCCTCCTGAAAAAAAAATATTTATAAGAAATAAAAAAAGTGCTGAATACAAATATATAGGATAATACAGGAAAATCTCACGCCCTCTTAGGGTATAAAGAAAACAAAAAATGATTATGTTTTCCAACGAACATAAAGCAGTCAACTAACTGTAAATTGTAACACTTTCTTTCTCATCAAAATTTACATTTCTAGATACTAAATCTTCGTATTCGTTTCCATTCCATTATACGCAATACGTAGGAAAAATACGAACGCATATTTTCATCTTATATACAAGCTGTCTTGAAAAAATTATGGGGGCAAAAATAGGTCAATTGAATATCACTCACCAATAGGAAAAAGTTACAGGGTGGTTCTACTGAATACAAAAATTCATTTTTTCACCGTTGCTTTGAGACGGTAGAACGTAAATCTACTTAAATCTATATCATTCAGCTGGAAGTATTAGCATCTATATATTACAATATATTATAGATTCACAGTGAAGGCAACACTCTTGTAGACCCCCCCCCAACAATCAAACGTCTGTTCTTTTGAACTTTCTTGAACTTTGCCCTTGTACTTTGTCAATATTTTAGTTTGGAAGATACAGCTACCCTTTTGAGACGGCATTATGTAGATATACCTTGTGCTCATTGGTATAGTGCCTGCGAACTTTGCTGCTCCGCTGCAGGCTGTACGGATTTACTAAGGTGTTTCCCTGGTCAGCCATCCAAGTAGTAACCGCACTTGATTCTGTTTCACTGTAATAATTATCGTATAGGGGCTCGATTCTTGAATCTCGAACTCGACATTTGCCATCGGCAATGTCGATCAGTGTTGTCAAAACCTATTCTTCAATACGAATCGAGATTTAAAACGGATGCGGTATTATTTGTCGAATGTATATGTGTCAACGCTGTAATATTATGACACAGAACAGAATAAAAGTGAAATTTGTTTAAAATTCAAATGTACTTTCGAAACTAAAATATCTTCTATTTGTTTTGATTTTTGACTGAGTTCATCTTATATTCACCACGTTTTCTTGATATGGACGGAAAAGGGAAAAAAATGTATTGCAGTCAGGAGCAAAAACATCAATTGATCGAAATGATCACCGGAGACCGTAATTTATTAAGTGGCAAATTTAATAATAACTACGGCAAAAGACTGCATGGAAAGATGGCAAAGCATTGCTGAGATTCTTAATTCCATTCCCGGAGCCAATAAGGATTGGAGACAATGGAAAAGAGTTAGTATACATTTATTAACATATACAAGTATATTTTTACAATTTCTCTTATTGTTTAGACTTGGCAAGATCTCAAGTGCACAGCAAAAAAAAACTGCTGCAAGGAGGTACATGGAAGGGACTGGGGGAGGACCACCTATAAAAGACACCCTTACTCCAACAGAGGAGGCAGTATTGGACTCACTAAATTCTACTGTTGTGTCTGGGTGCAGTAGCATCATGAAAACAAGAACATTCTTTAAGTGGGAAGATGCAGATGTGCCAGTGCCACCAAGTATATCATCTGTGGTGCCATCTACAGAAATACCCAACGTGCCTCCCGAGGTGCCATAAGTGCCAGTGCTACACAGGTGTTGGCACAAGTCTCAGAAAGAGATTCTTCAATTAAAGAAACTTATTATAAACAAAAAATACAATTGTTAGAAAGGCAAACATTGGCATTTGAAAAAATTGCAAGCCACTTTGTACATGATAATTAGGTTAACTGTACAATATTTTATTTTTAGTTTATTTAGTTTTATGGTTTAATTTACTTTGTTAGGGTTAGGTTTGGGTTTGGGTTAGTAGGCTTAGGATGTTTATACATATTTTGAAATAAATAAAACAAAATGCATACTGTTTTTGATTTTAAATAATACAAACTGTTTTCAATGTATATTTTTAACTTTGTAACTGGTTTATAATCTTTTTTTGTAATCTTCGTCCAGCTGCCAACTCTGGATTAACACGACCATTATTAACATTATCATGAAGTGGTTGCTGGATTAGATCTTCAAAATCAAAATACTCATCATCTTCATCAATGTGAATATTGTTTGCAATACACATATTATGCAGTACTACGCATGCATTTATTATTTTACCAGCTGTTACTAGATATCAATAACTGATATTAATTTGCCAAAACAGATATAATAAAAATAACAGTGATAATAAATTGTTTTCTGTGAAAGTAGTTGTATCAGTCATCATAACGTTCTTTATGAAATTTTCGTAGCGTCCATGTTCTTCTAAATGCCAACACAACCCCATTCGCTTAGCATAGCCTTAGGTTAGAGTGTGGCTCACAAATTCTGCTTCTTAACAAAGCCGATTATTTTATTTGGCGAATGATATTTCAGGTCTGAGGGCGAGAGTGAATCTGCCAAACATCAGATACCTGGTGGGGCAGGCACAAATTATATCTGTTCATCTGTTTCATTATTTTCCAGGCAAAGGCGGCAAGTCGGATCTTCCGACAGTCCAAGTTTTAACATATGATGATTCAGATGATAGTGGCCTGTTAGACAAGGTAAATCATGCCTGCCACATTTGTTTTGGAGACATTCTTCGAAAAATGTATAAAAGCCTTTGAATAAACCAATCCTGGTAAATTATGCTAGGTCTAAAGCTCTTCTTGCTATCCAGGTATTCAGTGTTTGTTTGGCAAAACTTATTGCGATGCCAATAATAGGTCCTGGTCCGATAGAAACCCGTGCGGCACCCCCCCTTGTAAAAAAGTCTGCTTTCTCATTTGCTTCCATGCCAGAAGAACCAGGAATCCAGACCAGCAATACTTCATTGAGTTCTCCTATTGATGAGAGTATTTTTGGCAGTCTTAAACCAATTCCGACATTATACGGCGAGAGCTAAGTTCTTTCAAAGCCGCTTGGCTGCCCGAGAAAATTTTTATTGTTCTATGTATGAGATTGGCTTGCTCCAATTTCTTCATATATATCTTCTGTATGTTCCTTGTGGTATATTATTGATTCTTTCTATAATTTCTTGGGAAATTAAACCACAATATTTTTAAATTCTTTATTTCAACGTTTCGGTAGCGTTCCAGCTACCGTTGTCAAGAAAAATAAGTAAAAATTGATTTTTATCCCTAACTGACACAACGGAAAAAATTTGACAACTAGACAATCAAAAAAATTTTGAAGTTTAAGACTGCAAAATTTTGTTATCAAATTTTTATTAAGGTCCATTCATAGTAGATCATATCTCCGGTAAAATGTTAAATGAAATATTTCATTTTATGACATTCCAACGATATGATAGTCTACTATAATCCAGTGAATTGCACGTTCCAGGAACGGTTTTTTTAATTGGGATAGCGCGTTTTTTCGCTTATATTGGAAATGTTGTTAATAAAACGCGTTTCTTGATACTTTTTTTGTGTATGAATATTTAAGTTTTCAAAATATGTATATTCAGTTTTGTGATTTTGTGTATTGAAATGTGTATCGATTAACAACTATTCAAATTATAAATCATAAGAAAACCTGGATAAAAACTTATGATGCTATCCTGATAACGCAGGTAATTGATTATTGGAAATTTCTCTTTCTAACATTGGTAACCAAATTTGACAACATACATGGAACAATGGCGCAAATTTCCGCCTGAAATACGGTTGCATGGGATCCTAGAGGGGTTGAAGTTTCTGTCCTAGGTCTGCGCCCGTATATACCTGCACCAGAGCCTCTGAGGGTGTTTTTGAACCATCTGTGTACCAACAGCTATCTGCTATTAATAGTTCATCCTTACTGAGGACTCATTCATCTCTATTTGGAATTAGGACGTTATTTAAGCAAGTCGTAGTTTACTGTTGGAGGCATTATGTTAAAGGTCATTCCCAGAATACTGTGAATTTCAGTGTCCGCTAGCATTCTGCTTCGCTCTGTATAAACCTGATTTGTGCATTTAGAAATATGTACAATTCTGTATATTATGTTGTCCATCTAGCCTCTGTTTCCAAAAATATATGAAGAGGAGGTAGGTCCAGAAGGATTTCCATGGCTGCTGACGGTGTAAACCAGAGAGCTTTGCTTGTGCCGTTCGCTGTAAAGCTTTTGGCCACCAGGCTAGCTCCATATGTGATAATTGTTCTAGCAATCATCACATATAGCCTTAGGGAAATAATTCTAGAGCTTCTCCTACCTTTCTCCTGACTTTGTCCAGATGCTTGTCATCTACATTCGCAGGATCTTTTGGACCACCATTATCACCGACAACGTGTACTTTTGGAGTGCCTGTTTCAAAATTTTGGTCAATAGTTATTAAAAAAAGGCAATCTGCTTAGTTTATATCAGGGAGTACAGCCCTTGACAGCCGCCGCACCATTACCTTCACATTTATCCAATTAGAAAATGAACATAGCATTCTCACATAAGTAATATAAATTAATTAATTGATTTATTAGTGCGGTACCACTAGTCAGAGGCTTAGGTACCTCGACACCTCAGTCTTTAGGTATTCAAATTATTACTTTCAATGTTCTTACTTCTTACCTACCTATGCGTGTTCGTTAGGTATTTCCCTTGGTTCATTCCTTTTCTTAAGAACAGCATGCTGCTGTGGCAGAACCATTTGCTTTTATAGACTCCATCACTCCTCGCGCCAGATTTAATAGCGGCTCTCTCTTTTTTAATTCTCGCGAAAAAATACACACAAGTTCTTCATTTTTCTATCTACTTTTCCTTTTTTGATCCTAATTTTTCTTCACCAAGCTGCCATTTTAAAAATAAATTTGTCTACATTCTAAATTCTAAGAAATTAATTAAAATACCACTTTTTCCAAATTCATGTTGTAATAACTGTCGTTAATAAAAATTTTCCTATAAAATTTTGAAAGTTCACATTTGAGGTGATTCTGAATCCAAAGGTATAGTCAAATTTGAGAAAAAAATGCCTAATGTACTTTAGTCTTTTTTGGCAAAGAAAAATTGACATAGAGGGCCTCGAAAATGGTAATTATAAGCTATGAAAATTTGTGCCAAAGTACTGTTTTTGATACTGAATTTAACAAAAAAATTAAATCAAAATTGGTAGAGAAATGCGGATTTTACAGGGATGCTTCTTAACAAAATGGGTCACACTGTTAAACTTATGATAATTGCATGCAAGATACCAAAAACAGTTTATGTAGAGTGATTTGTGGATTAGTTTACCATCAAATAGAAATGTTCTTCAATCTTCATTAACTTTCTCTGCTTTTTTATTAAAGCTATCTTCTAGCTTAGCTATTAAATGACAAAAGCGCTGCTGCCAGACATTCTACTTAAAATTTTGAAGGTATCCTATAAAATGAATAATTTTCAACAGTTCTTTAAAATGCATTCTTGCAGAAAAGCATTTTAACAAGAAAATTTTAATGATCCGTTAAAAACTTAATTAAACGACAACTAAATTTCAAAGGATTAGTTACAGAATAAACACTCATTTAATTTTAAAATTATGATAAGTTTAGATTTATTACGTGCTGATGCTTAACAATTATTCATTAACGAGAAATTAGTTGCTTACAGCTTATAAAAGTGCTACAATAAAAATAATTGATAACTTCAATAATAACCAGAAGAAATACTTGTAATTGTAAAATATTGTCTCACACCTCTATCCCAACACGCTATAGTGTATCACCATCGAGAGTCAATCTGTATGTATATCGATCTGTTTCAGATTCAATTGTCATGATGTACCGAAAAGTGGAGTTGAGACGCCCAATAAGGACGACGAACATCCTGTTACAATAGGAGGGAATACGACGACGTCGTCGAAACCTTGGGGTCCTGCAAGTGCCTACACAGTGGGCGAGAAAAGTAAGTAGAACTTATGATGGAAGTATTCTATTACGAAAGCTTATGCTTTCTATCATTTTAATCAATAATAAGAAGAATGCAGAATATGCAGTATTTAATATATTTTCAGTAGGATTAAAACCACAATGTTTTTTGAATATTTCTATTTTCAACGCTTCGGTAGTGTTCCACATGCCGTTATTAAGGATTATTATATTTTTGAATTCGATAACCTGACAATGATTCAAATATTTCAAGGTTTGAGATTATTTAGGTCTATTTGCAGTAGACTACAATATCTTGTGATTAAAAAACTATTTTATGTGTTAATATTCTTATACAGGGTGGCGCACCGAAAACGAAACAGATGCATTTACTGGCAGATGATTCCTTTTTAAAAAAATCCCTCGGACCCGTCGATTTTGTTTTCGAGGGGGATACAAAATTGGCATAAAATCACTTTAACATTTGCAGCCCCTTAAGCGGGGGTGGCATCATCCCTAAAATCTTAAATGGAAAGGGGGGTCGAAATAAATCTCCAAAACTACTGAATTGAAGTACATGAATTTTACATCATTGTAAAGGGAGTTGAAACACCTTTTAAATGATGGATCATTCGACCCCCCTTTCCATTTAAGATTTTAGGGATGGTGCCACCCCCGCTTAGGGGGCTGCAAATGTTACTGTGATTTTATGCCAATTTTGTGTCCCCCTCGAAAACAAAATCGACGGGTCCGAGGGATTTTTTTAAAAAGGAATCATCTGCCAGTAAATGCATCTGTTTCGTTTTCGGTGCGCCACCCTGTATACGATTTTATTGTATTTGTATGTATGGGTTAACAAAAATTAGAAAAATAACATTTTATTTATTCATTTTTTGCATATGGGCTCGCTAACTTTGCTTTGTGTCAGCCTTCATTTGATTTGGTGTTCCTTAGCTAGCCAGTTCCCCATTTCCCTCCTGTGATGACACAAAACGGTTACGAAGCTATGAAGTCCACTTAAGAACATACTGTTGCTAACTGGTTCGCCATTTCAGTATCTGCAATCCTCTTATGTGTTTGTTTTCTCTTAGTTGATGGATTGCTGTGCTTCAATAAGAGCCTGGCTGTTAGTGAGTATTATAATTTTTTGTCCGGATTTAAAAAATTTTCAAAGAAAAGCCACTCGGCTTTCCCTGGGTCATATAAAAATCGACTTGTTATGGCAAACTTAACTTCTTTTGATTTTCGACGTCACCGTGGAGATCTTCTGTATCTGTAGGGTAGGGAGGGTTAGTGTAGGCACAGCACTTAGGCCATATGTGACCCATGGTACCTCCTCCCGAGGAGTTGTCCACCTAGGTCATCGTCCATCCTGTCCTTCTCAGGAAGGAGTACAGGTCACAAGGTGACATCTCCTTTATATTGGCAGGTGTGGGCCAAGACTCACCGAACACACACTCTCTTATTGACGATATCTCCGGACACTCGCATGAGACATAGTATGGAGGTGTTTCCGTAGTTGACAGTGGCCAGTCACAAATCCTATTGTTATACGTAGGTTTTTCCTGGTCATCGCCAAATATTTTTCCGGTGCCAGCTTCCCAGGGTGATCCTGGTAAGATTGCATCCTTTGATTCAAACCAATAATTTTTTTATTTGATACATTTCCTAATACAAAAATTGTACTTTTGTTTTATGATCCCATATTTTTTCTTTTTATTATCTTTGTTCATTTTTTCAATTTGGTAGTAGGTGATTCGTTTGTATGGTTTATCTACGATAAAATGACGATGACGAGGCAAAACAAAATATTGTGATGTTGCCAACTGTAGTTTTTTTCTTTACTTAACGAAAACTAGAAAAGTCAATCTGATGTTAGATTGCCATTTACATTGAAATATGTAACAATAATATCAATTACAATGAATACAAACAACGACTTAAAACAGTAAGCGGGAGAAGCGGGCCCCCATTTCGGCATTCTCGTTCAAAATAGCTTAACAAAGATGTTACCATCTCTTGACATTTACTGTTTATTCGGCATTTCATTAACTACACAATGCAGATTTGCCTTAATACTCAGTTATGAAAATAATTGTTTGTTTAATCTCAAAGGAACAATGAATTAAAAGCACCAAAATAGTAGTTTACCTAACTAGTGCGGAAAGTGATACTTTTCCGCACGCTATTGCAGATGGCCGAACGACGCTAGCGGAGTTCGGCCAGCAATCGCGTGCGGAAAAGTCACTTTACGCACGTGTTAGGTACACTATTTTTTCTACTAGCATCCGGAAAGAAACCCAAACGTTAGCGTAAAGAAACATTTATTATTAAATACATATCAGCAACTTAATTATTATTATTTGGCACCCTTTTGATAAGGCTTTTACCAGGGACATGAAAAATTAAAAAAAAAAAAATTTTTTTTCATCAAAAAATTATTGCAAAATTTTAAGAAAATTCTTAATTTTTCAGTCATTTGGTAAACTACAACCATACAAATACATGTTTCAAATATTCAAATGTCAGTATACTCCCCAAAAATTCTATAAATTTACTTTCCGCACTAGTGCGGAAAAGTAACTCTTTCCGCACGCTTTTTAGTGCGGAAAAGTGAATCTTTCCGCACGCTAGTAGAAAAAAACTTTTAAATATCAGACGATGATCGAATGTCAATAAACGTCAAAATAGACTGGGGAATTTCACCAGTTTATCTGACAACTTGAAAGTTTGCCAACCCGTTAGCTGTAAATTGCACTGGATGTTGAGGATTAATTGTATTCATAGCCACTTGCACCGTCATTATAACAGTGGTTTAAAATTTAACTATTAGTTAACTTTGAATTTTGGCTTGCATCGCGATTTAAGCCACGGTTAAACTCTTCTAAACCACTGTTAAACTAAGCCACTGATTTTGGAGGCTTAAATTGATAATAAACCACAGTAGTATGAATTCTAACCTAAAAAACACACAAAACTGATATGTCTAACTTCAAAAAAATGGATTTTTGGGAACACGACAACGACATATTCTTTGAAGATGATATGGATATAATTGATATGGGTTTTCCACGAAGGGTATATGATAGAGCCAACCACTTCCACAACATGGATAATCTAATATTTTCCAAGAGAACTTGTCTCTTGAAACCAACCGTTCTTTATCTGTTTCTTTGTTTTCAATAATGCTTTTGTATTTTGATATGATATCAATGAGATGGGATTTTTCATTTGGTGAGAAATTTGATGTTCGCACCCGTTTCGCGCTGGTGGAGGTTGAATCCATCATTACTTACGCCTACCCTTGCGCTCCAGAAATTAGGAACACTTCATTTCGCTAACCTGAAGCAAAAATTTCACCAAAATAGGAAATACCGGCGACTGCCAGAAAATAAATAATTTTTCTAACCTCAAAAGATCATTGTCTGACTGAGACAGTCTCAGAATGGTCTCAGACTGAAGTTAGGTGTTAGTACCAACCGATTGTAATTTAGCAAAACTTCCCCAGATTGATTAGTTTATTTTAACCAAGAACCCTTAAATTACGGTGCAAGTGATTGTAATTTAATCGATTGTTTCAATTTTAACAGTGTGTTATTTTAAACAGTGAGTTAGCGAATACGGTGCAACCGGCCATCAATAAAATATTTATTCTGATTAACAGGAAAGTAACTAAAGATGACATCATCGTCGTTTTATCGTGAAAATCCTATATATTATCTTCAGTTTTTGGGTAACATAGGGACTTGTGTTCCTCTGCCCTTGTTTGTATGTACTAATAATAAGATTAAGCAGCAATCGTCTCTGCTTGAAGCACAGTCGTATATCTACCAAGGCTGAAGAACATTCTCTTCCTAGCACCTATCATACCAGCCCCGGATTCATAGTTTGTTTTGAAACCATCTGTGAACCAAATAATTTCTCCAGAATTACCAGGGTGCATCACATGTGATGATGATTTTAACTCGCTTAATGAATTTATATTCCGCTGCCATCCTATCGAAGCTCATGTGAAATATGTGTTAATCCAGTACTGGCCCAGTTGTCCGTATTGAACATTGTTTGGTGACCCGATTTCAGTCTAAGAATTGTCATCATTGCCTACGCTGTTACAAAAAGCTCCATTGATGCTGACCCCGTGCTATTCATTGCACGGGTAATACCAAGCAGGGTCTTGTCTTTGGATTGTAGTTAATATATTCACGACACTTCTGTCCTTCTCTACCAAGCCAATGTTCCATAGGTGATCGTTGGCCTTATTACAGTTCTCTAAAGCCAGGGAATCACCGCAGGTCGTATTCTCCAGGTAATACTCATAACTCTACTGTATCATCAGAGTCCAGTAGCCCTGGTAGTAATTTTTTTCAGGTGTGTCATTCAATTCAGTCTGGAATCAAGGGTCACTCTCAGATATTCAGTTTCTAGTTTTTCTCCGAACAGCAGCATCCTTTCCTGTGGAAGAGTTGGAAACCAGAGCAAATTTCAGAAAATTAAAAGTGCTTTGAACTTATTATTCAACGAACTTTCCAAATTTGGTATTATTTTTAATGAAAGCTATTTGATAAAAAAGTTCTCACGTTTGACAGTTTTGAACAGGAATCTCTGTCGCATCTTATAAATAACAAAGTGTATATTAAAGAAACAAAAACGCACAAATCCAGTCAATACATTGTGGAATTTTAGTCAATCGTGTGAGCAAATAAAAATGTATGGACTAGGAAAATGTACATCGTGAATATGTAATTGTTCTTTTCCATAATGCAACGTTAATAATTATAATATTAAGTAGGTACTTATACGATGCGTAAGTATGTGTAAATTTCGTTATCAAGACAATTTTCTCACGCTATTTTTAAACAATAATGACATAATGTCCTATCTTAAGGATCAATGTTTTTAGTTGTGGTGAATGAATTATTCAGTTGTCGACAAAAAATTAAATAAATAATCTATAATTGAATCATCATTTTCAAACTGGACCATTTCTCCTAGAATATGTGATTAGAAAAATCTTAGTATCTGAAATTTCAATTACAAATTTTAAGTTTGTCTTTGTCTTAAAAAAATTGAGGAATAAGTTCCAGGTTAGGTCATTATGGCGGAAAGTGCTGCTGGATGGACAAAAAAATAGACAAAATAAAGGGGAAATTACTTTTAAGAAAACATGGCTTTGCTTGTAAGTTATCAGAAATGCTGGGAGATGCCACTGGATAGTGTAATAAGAAAGTATGCCTAATGGCCATATTCTCCGTTCCACGCTTAAGCTACAATTAGTTAAGCCAGGCTGAAATGTGAAGCTCGGCTTAAATTATGTTATCATGTACCTTAGATGAATAAATGAGGCTTTGTTAAGCCATAAATAAATGGCAACACCCTAAAGATATTGAAATGTAAAGTCAACCCAATCTAGAAAATGTCAATTTAGTTTTCTACAAGTTTCAAAAGAACGCATTTTTTTATTATTATTGAACATGAATTCAATTTTTGAGGAAAAGTTAAGGTGAGACGGGTACCGATTTTCACAAGTAGGTACTGAAAAACTGCACTTGATGAATTTTTACCAATAAATACGCATATACAGTGTGTCCGCGTAAGTTGGCTACATATGGAAAACTTTTTTATTATTGGTTATAGGAAAAAAAGTTATTCTTCATAAAAAGTTCTGCATTATCTAAAACCTGAAAAGCAATCATTAGATATTTCTTATTTTGAGCCGTATACGAGGTTTGTCAAAAAATATTAATCTCACTCAAGAGTAAAGTACCTTTATTTTTCACAATAGAGAAAAATTGTAGGGAGTAAAGTTGTTTAAAATTAAAAAGTTATATTCAAATATGCAATTACAGCTATTTAGCATGAAAATTAAGATTTGGTGATTATTTACGTTTTACATTATAAAGTATTTGTAATCGTAAATAATCACCAAATCTTAATTTTCATGCTAAATAGCTGTAATTGCATATTTGGATATAACTTCTAATTTTGAACAACTTTACTTTCTACAATTTTTCTGTCTTGTGAAAAATAAAGGTACTTTACTCTTGAGTAAGATTAATATTTTTTGACAAACCTCGTATACGGCTCAAAATAAGAAATATCCAATGATTGCATTTTAGGTTTTAGATAATGCAGAACTTTTTATGAAGAATAACTTTTTTTCCTGAAACCAATAATAAAAAAGTTTTCCATATGTAGCCAACTTACGCGGACACACTGTATATTGGAAGACAAAAAACCGACAGGACATATTCTTCTGAAAACAATAGGAGCGCTGCTAGCATAAAACACTAAATTAGTCAGTACCTGATTTGCTGGGGATACACTATTATTTATAATAATAAGATGACAAACAACCAAAACAGTTTTTGATCTTTATTCACTAAATACTATGTAATAAGTACTTGCAAATCACTTTCAAATTCCAATTGACCATCTATCATTTACAGCAGTGTGAAACTCGGGTATGTCAAAATATCTGGCTTAACTTAAACCAGGCTTAAAGTAGGCTGAGCGTTCGGCGCATACCAAATGTGTCATGGAAACAGGCTTAAGCTCTAATCTTCGCTTAATTTCATACAGAGAATATGACTATAAGCCCTGATTTTAACAGAATAGTTCGCTACATTTGCCCCAGCTCAGCGAGGCATACTGTACTGTACTATAATTTCTGGTTTAAAGATTTACTCCGTAGCGAGTTTAATGTAATAGAGTGCGGGTTTTTTGTTTCTGTGTATTGTGGACAATTATTATATGAACTGTGAACTATCCAGGTGTTCTTCAATTTAATTCAATTAGAGAGATTTCTTAAATATAAATATCCATATGAAAAAAAAAGAAATAAGTGAAAAGGTACCAGATATCAGTATTGAATACACTGGTGTGAGTAGAGGAAAAAGTTATACACGTAAATTTAGTAGATATATTTATTTGAAAAAAAATGGATTTATGAATGTAACAATATAATGCTTCATATTTTTTTATTGCCTACTTTTTGGTGGCAATAAAGATTATTGGATGGAAATAGGAGTCACGGATCTAGAGCATTTGAGTTTGTAAATAAAAAGACACGAGAATTCTAAAAGTCATCTTCATAATTTTATGGAATTATGTTACTAAAGTCAAACACAGCGCTGGGATAAATTCAGCGAAGTATCCTGTTGAAATTACGGCTTAGTTTGAGGCCGTCAAAAGTGAGAAGTTTGCTCGCAGAGTATATCGTATTGCGTAATGCGTAGCTGCATAAACTATACACAAATATCAACGATCGCGAGAAATAGGTCCGTCACTTCACTATAACCTCATTTAAAAACCAGGAGGAGTTATTTCAATTTAAGTTGGCAACTCTGTAGGCCTATGATTGGTCAGATTGCACTCAATTTCACACAACACTTTTTAGCATTGACATCAGCTGATAATTTAAATTTTTGATAGCTCTGACAGATAAATATATCTAATTTTGTCATCGTATCCGCTATTGTTATTCTGTTAATTTACTTTTTCTACATTCATGCAAAAAACAACACTTTTGTGAAACACATTTAATGGAACAAGTGGTACTTTATTGCACTCATCTGTCATTCTTGTGTCAATTTTGTGATGATTAATGACAAACATAAAGATTTAAATTAAATAAAAATCCATAGCAAGTATCTGATCCTGCTTTAATACAACAATAATATATGCACTTTTGCATTTATAGGTTATCCGTTCATATTTGACTGGGTCGAAAGCTTACTGTTACTCGATGCAAAGCCAAATCCGAAAATTAACTAAAAAGTTACTACTGGACTTTTTCGGTGTTGCTATGATTGCCATGAACCGTTAATCGGTTCTTCACTAATTAATGCTCAAGCTGTAATAGAGCGGTGCAGAAATTAAGTGATTCTTAAACGAGAAAAGTGCTTAAGTTCCAAACGGTACAAATGGGCATCAATAACATGGATACCGTTCAGTATTATGTTTAGACTGTTTAGAGTGAAGCAATAAAAAATCCCGATTAAGGGCCGGTTTTACAATAGTGGTATAAACTAGGAGTAAGCTTACTCTCGGTATAAGATGAATAACCAAAGAATCGTCATCTACTCTGACAGCCAAGCAGCACTAAAAGCGATACGCTCATATAAGATAACATCAAATCTGGTGTGGGAATGTCGCAAGGCCCTCAACAGACTAGGTATATAGTCATAATAAAGTAACCCTAGCCTGGGTACCAGGCCACCAAGGAATAAAAGGCAATGAAAAGGCCGATGAATTAGCCAAGCAGGGAGCAGCGGAGGTCATGATAGGGCCAGAACCTTCCTGTGGAATTGCCAAATGCCTAAGTAAAGGAAGCATCCACAAATGGATAAACAACCAGGCGTTGAACTGGTGGTATGGAACCCCAGGACAAAGACACGCTAAATTATTCCTTAAAAGCCCTTCGGCCAAACTGTCAAACGACCTACTACGCCAAAGTCGAGAAGCAACGAGGATAATAGTGGGAATGCTCACAGGGCACTGTAGGCTGAGGAAACATATGCATACAATTGAACTAGCAGAAGACAGCCTATGCAGGTTCTGCCAGGAAGAAGAAGAAACCGCGGAGCACGTACTTTGTGAGTGTGAAGGCCTAGCAAGGTTGCGGTTTCACTTATTCGGAGAAGAAAAACCGAAGGCAGAGAGCTACGCAAAGGAGGCGGTAACCAGGCTATTAAGTCTAATAAAAAGAATAAAGCTGGATATCGAGCTCTAATATAGGGAGGACCACAATAGATCTGCAAAGGTCGCAGTGGGATAGGACAAAGAGCCACTCCAATTTTAATCTAATCTAATCTAATCTCGGTATAAGATGTAATTTAGCGTTTTACAAAGCAGGTATAAGTTTGATAGTGGAATAAGATTCTCGAAAAGACTATTATAGAATAAGCTATACCGTCGTCGAACAGACAGATAAGTCGGTTACTCAACGGATAACCTCAAAAAGTGACATAAATAAAATTATGTCTGTAGAAATCGAAAGAGAAAGCGTTGTAGCAATTTTAGTGCAACCGAAATGGAAATATCTTCTTCATCGGAAGATTCAAATATTGGAAGATCATTCAAGTTCATTTTAAAATAATAAATATACTCTCTCAACGAAGAAAAATATTACAGATATGACAGGACTGTCAAGAGATGTCAATTTATATGAACTACTTTTACGTTACTCCTAGAATTGCTATATTGTAATTGTAAAACCAACTAGTTTTATACTAGGTATAAACTCTGGTATAACTTTATTCCCAGAATAACTATACTGTTATTTATACTTAGTATAAATCTCAATTGTAAAACCGGCCCTAAGTCTTAAAACTATCTTGATACACGCCATAATATATATCAACTGATCCTTAATAATTTCTTCACTAATATTCTTTTATAGTATTTTTGGTATGTGAAAATAATGTTAGATGTTTGAAACAACCGTTGATTTGTTTTGTTTTGCGATGTATTATTCATTCGAAATAAAGTAGTACGTGATCAGTTAACTTATTTGGATTGAATGCTTGGAAGTCTGTCTAGTCTCTGTGAATTTTTCCGCAAGTACCAGGTGGGAAAATAAGACCGGCCGTCGGCTAGCTAAGGATCGGATTTAAAACAAAAATTAATGTACTCGAGGAAGTCTTGGAAATTATTTATATGATTTTAGAACCACCACTAATTTAAAATCCAAAAGGTACTCAAAATTCGGCTTTAATTCAACATTACTATATATATATGGCTTGACACCCCATGTGGGGTTATGCCGCGTTTGCTTTCTAGATCCGCTTAATTGGGGTGGATCAGTCCCCGTTATGCGTTTAAATTCTTTCACTTATGTTTCTCCATAATTTCCTATTTCTTGTTTTCTCTTTCCAGTTTGTTACTTCTGCTCTACTAAGGTCCACCTCTACCTCATTTTGCCATTTTGACCTGGGTCTACCGCGTCTCCTCCTTCCTCCTGGATTCCACTGCAAGATATTGTAGGTTACTGATTTAGCTCCTTCTCTCCATACATGCCCTAGCCATTTAACTCGTTGTACTTTTATTCTTTTTACAATGTCTTCGCCTCTTATTTCGTCCAAAATTTCACGATTTGTTCTACTTCTATATTCATTTTCATCCATTTTTACAGGTCCCAATATTGCTCTCAAGATCTTCCTCTCAGTTATTCTTAATTTTTCCTCTTCCTTCTTTGTTAACGTCATTGTCTCTGCTGAGTACATCATGATTGGCTTTATTATCGTTTTATATATATTTAATTTTGTTTGCTTCGTTAAAATTTTACTTTTAAGTAGCTTTTTATTTGCGTGGTAGGCTCTATTTGTAGCGTGTATCTTTTCTTCAATTTCAGTGGCTCTATCTCCAGTGTTGCTAATCATAACCCCCAAATATTTATATTTTTTAACTTCTCCAAATTCATAATCGTTGATTTTTATTTTTCCTTTTTGGCTTAGGTTTCCAATTCTCATTAGCTTAGTTTTACTTTCATTTATTTTTAGCCCCATTTTCCCTCCCTCCTTTAGCATATTTTCCATGATTTTTCTTCTTTTGGTTATAAGCACGATATCGTCCGCATAGGCTATTATTTGGCTGCCACTTGACCTTAAGGTACCCTTGTGTAGTTTTCTCATTGTATGTTCTAATGATAGATTGAATAGCGTTGTGGACAATGCGTCACCTTGTCTTACCCCTTTATTAATCATAAATTGATCTGTTTCTCCTTTTTGCGTTATTATACTGATCCTTGTTTCATTCATGGTCATTTTGATTAGCCTTCTCAATTTTGCATCTACTCCTTGTTCTTTTAATGCTTTCATGAGTTCACTTCTTTTTATTGAGTCGAAGGCTTGTTGAAAATCGATGAAGAGCATTTCGATGTCTAATCTGTATTCATGCACTTTTTCCATTATTTGTTTTAATGTGTGTATAGCATCAGTTGTTGATCTGCCCTTTGTGAAGCCGCATTGGTATTGCCCTATCACTTCCTTTGTATTTTTTACAAGTCTCCTGTTAATTAACGCAGATAATATTTTGTAGGCAACGTTTAATAATGTGATTCCTCTGTAGTTTTTACATTCATGTTGGTCTCCTTTCTAATGTAGAGTGACAATTTGTCCAATTTCCCATTCTTCCGGCATCCTTTCCTCGTTCCATATTTTTTTAATCAGATAATATATTCTTTTATGTAGAGTATTCCCTCCATATTTAATTAGTTCTATGTTTATTCCATCCTTTCCAGGTGCTTTTCCATTTCTGCTCTTATTTATTATTTCCTTGACCTCCTCAATTGTTGGTTCTTCTAGCAATGTCTCTTGGTTATTATCATCTGTTACCACTTCATCTTCATCCAAGTAATTTGGTTCCGTTAATAGTTCCCTAAAGTGATCTACCCATGTTTGTTTATACTGGTGTTCTTCTTCTGTCAGCCTTCCTTCCTTGTTTTTAATTCCTTTTGTTTTGCCCTTATACGTCTTATTGCTTTCGTTAATTTTTTTATAGAAGCCTTTCGTATTTCCTCTCGACTTTTCTCTTTCTATTTCTCTGATATTATTATCTATCCACTCTCGTTTTTTCTTTCTAATTATTTTATTGCTTTCCTCCCTTATTTTTTCGTATTCATTCCTGTCCTCTAGATCAGGGCTTCTTAAACTGTGGGTCGCGAGACTACTGAAAGGGGGTCGCAAAGATCTGATACTTTTCAATCATTATAAATAAAATTTTAAAATTAGTATACACACTACGTACAAATATAAATACAAATAAAAATCATACAAAATACTGTTGTAGTTTTATTATAACTATATTTGAAAAAAGTGGCAATGCGAAACTGTTATGTAGGGCCTATAAATGAAAATATGGAGGAGGAGGGGGTCGTTTAAAATTTCCTAAGCTTGAAGGGGGTCGCTATATAAAAAAGTTTAAGAAGCCATGCTCTAGATTATTAGTTTTTATCCATTTTAATCTTGCTTTGGCTTTCTTCTCTACCACATTATTGCATGTCCTGTCAAACCACTCTTGTCTTTTCCCATTTTTCTTCGTACCTAACTGTGTTTCCGCTGCAGCTTCCAAACATTTCTTTATGTTGCTCCATTCAGACTTTACTGTTTCTTGTTGGCTTTCGCCTTGTGATAGGAGGTTCTCTATTTGTGTTGCGTATTCTTCTCTTATATTTTCATTTTTAAGCTTGTCCACGTTCGATTTCTTGTTTTTATAATGTATATCTGATGTTTTCCTTATTTTTTGTTTTATTTTAGCCATTACCAAGAAGTGGTCGGAGTCTGCACACGCTCCTCTGTATGTTCTGATATCTTTTATTGATGTTTGTTTTCTTTTGTTTACCAGTATGTGGTCTATTTGGGAGTGCACATTTTGGTCTGGTGATATCCAAGTCATTTTATGATTTTTACTATGCCGGAATTTAGTACTGCTTATTATAAAGTTTTCCCTCGCTGCGTTCGTTTTCTCGTGTATCGTCTCTTTTCCTGCTACATGGCTTATATAATCCTCTCTCCCTATTTGTGCGTTGAGATCTCCTAGTATTAGTATAGTGTCTTGTTTAGGAATTTTGTCCAATTTTTCTTCCAGTTTTTCATATAATTCGTCTTTGTCATCTTTACTGCTACTTTCAGTTGGAGCATACACATTTAACAAGGATGTGTTGAATGGTTTCGCTTCTATTCTTAAATATGCCAACCTTTCATTTATTGGTTTGAACTCCAACACTTTTTGTCTCAAATCGCCAAATATCATGAATGCTACCCCATGTTGCCCCTGTTTTTCATTACCTGAATATCTTAAACTAAAGTGTTTATCTTCTATGCTTCCATGCCCTTTCCATCTTATTTCTTGTATTGCAGCAATGTCTGTTTTGTATTTTTTCAGTTCTAAGCCTACCTCTTGCATCTTCCCCGTCCTTAGCAATGTTCTAATGTTCCATGTGCATATTTTGATTTCCGTCTTTCCATTTCTTTTATGATTTTTTTTTTGTGTTTTTGTCTTTTATACGTATTTTTCTAATTTTTCCTTTTTTCTTAACTGCTAACTGCGCGAGTCCTTCTTCTTGCCGGGTCGTTATCTGTTGTTTTGTGTTATTTATTGCAATATCGTTTACTACTTTTTTTGTAGCCTATTTTCATTTTTATTCCATCTCCACTCCTCGCCGTTTATGATCACTTTATTGTATCCTATTTTTACATCTTTTCCATTTCTTCTTTCGGTATTGCCAAATTCTCTTATTTGTTTTTGTTTTTTCAACTCATTTTTTGTTAAGTCTTCGTTGATGTATATTTTCTCAGAGGTAAGATTTTTTAACATAAATTTATTTTTCATAACTTTGTCCCTGTCTTCTTTCCCATCGAGTTGTATTGCGTGTGTTTTAGGGCCTATTTTTTTGACAGATGCTATATTTACTTTAATTTTCAGGTTTTTCTCTATGAAATTTTGCATTCCTTCCTTTAATAGATTTTGATCATCAGTGCCAACTGTGAGGCCACTTATTACTACGTTGTTTTCTTTTTTACTTTTTTCTATCCATTCCATAGTTGTTCTAATTTCTTTCATTTCCTCTTTGATTCTCATATTTTCAGTTTTTATTTGCTTATTTTCTTTCTTTAGACTCTCATTTTCTTGCATTAGTTCGCGTATTTCTTCTGAGACATTCTTTTGTTCCGTTCTTATGTGAAGTATTTCATTTTTTATTTCATTCTGATCCCTCTTTACTTCTTCAATATAAGCTTTTATCTCGTTTTTCGATCCTTCTATATCTTGTTTCATCTGAAGTTTTAGCTCTTTCAGTAGTTCCGTTATTTCTTCCATTTTTATATCTTCTATACCCTCTTCTTCCCTTGTATATAAATCTCCAGTTAATTTGCTTTTCCTAAACACCTTTCCCTCTTCAAATGAGTTATCGTGCTCTGGTTTATCTCGTTTTCTATTCATCCAGCGGATTTGATGTTTCGAGTGCAGTTTGGCGTGCCGCAAGCCTACTTAGTTCAGCCCAGTCCACAGCCCGCACGCAAACTAATCAGATCCAGTGAAACTCTTTCTACCTACTATTAGTTTTATTGTTATTATTTTAATTCGCTACAATTTAATTTTGTTTGGTTATTATATCTTAAATTTATTTTTTAAAGTATATTAAATTTCAATTTTCAACATTACTAGCTTCACTATATCTACTCGAATGTTAGGTGAGGAATAGTGAGAAATTTGTTTTTGAAATATTACCTAGCTAGTGCGGAAAGTGATACTTATCCACACGCTATTGTAGATAACCAAACGACGTTAGCGGAGTTCGGCCAGCACTAAACTTGCGTTCGGTGTTGAGTACACTATTTTTTTTACTAGCATGCGGATAAAACCCCGAAAATTAGTATAACGAAACATTTATTATTAAATACATTTCAACAACTTTTTTTTTTTATAGCGCATCGACCACGGGGGGTCATTTGCGATATTTGGTGTATACATAAATATATAGCTGCTTACATTATTGGTATTTTACAAAAAATTTATAACATATTAATTAGTTTAAGAAATGTCTTCAGTCTACTTAAATTGCAGTTTGTCCCCAATACGTCGGATAATATCAACAACTTAAGTATTATTATTTGGAAATCATTTGATAAGGTTTATACCAGGGCCATTAAGAAATGTTTGAAAAAATGTTACTTTTCATAAAAAAATTATAGCAGAATTCCAATATTTTTTTTTAATTTTCCAGTCATTTGGTAAACTACAACCATACAAATACATATTTTAAATATTCAAATGTCAGTATACTCCCCAAAAACTCTACAAATTTACTTTCCGCACTAGTGCGGTAAAAGACTCTTTCCGCACTAAAATGAGTGCGAAAATGTGGATCTTTCCGCACGCTTGTAGAAAAAATAACAATCGACTCGATTTACTATAAAGAGGGACACTTGCTACGCTCGGCTATGAATTCAGCCAAGGCAGGCAATCTACTTTGCTGCCAAGTTGAACATATAATTTTTTCTCTGATTGCTCATGAGGATATTGTATTTGCAAATTATTACAATTCCCACAATCTCTTTATTTTAGTTGGTTGCTATGGAAATGTATAATCACAGGCAGCAAAGTAATCACTTTCGTGCCTAGGCAGGAAAGTAACCACTTTGCTGCCTAGGCAGGAAAAGTAATACTTTGCTGATTGATATCAGTCAGCAAAATTAATATTTGCTGCCAATCGGAGAAAATAGTTATTTTTGTATCTAGGGCGCGAAATGCTACTTTGGTGATCGAGAACTAATTTTTTTAACGAGGCGCAGATCACCAAAATATTTCGCGCATGAGATGCAAGCAAAATTTTTTCTACAAACCTCAAAAATATTCTTCTAAAATAAGTAACATGCTTAGCTTAATATGAAAAATAGTATTGAACTGGCTTATTAAACTGTTTTTCCAAATCAATTAATTACTTAATTATTGTTATACGTTGATAAATAAATGGTTTATTGGATTTTTGCTTGATTGAGGAACGTAAAGATTGAAATATAAAAATCCCGTATACTTTACATGCAGTGTGCGAAGTAAGTATTTCGCACACTACTTCGCGCACGGTGTCATGGTAACGATTGTAACGAAGGAGAATGGAAAAAAGGGTCACTTCGCATACTGTTGTCAATGCGCGAACCTTGTCATTTTTTGACGTTTGTAGAAAATAGTTATTTTTGTATCTATATAGTGCGTGAAATGCTACTTTAATTTGTGATCGAGAAAAAATGACAAGGCTCGCGCACTGACAGCAATATGCGAAGTGACCTTTTTTTTCATTCTCCTTCGTTACCATGATACCGTGCGCGAAGTTGTGTGCGAAATACTTACTTCGCACACTGCATGTAAAGTATATGGGATTTTTATATTTCAATCTTTACGTTCCTCAATCAAGCAAAAATCCAAGAAACCATTTAATTATCG
Source organism: Galerucella nymphaeae (assembly GCA_963978555.1). Taxonomy (NCBI): domain Eukaryota; kingdom Metazoa; phylum Arthropoda; class Insecta; order Coleoptera; family Chrysomelidae; genus Galerucella; species Galerucella nymphaeae. The sequence goes on along the minus strand of OZ021711.1, from coordinate 2,118,033 downwards.
ACGTATAACAATCATTAAGTAATGACTTGATTTGGAAAAACGGTTTAAGCCAGTTCAATACCTACTATTTTTTATGTTAAGCTAAGCATGTTATTTATTTTAGAACAATATTTTTGAGGTGTGTAGAAAAAATTTTGTTTGCATCTCATGCGCGAAAAACTTTGATGGTCTCGACTATTTTTTTTTATCAGTTCTGGATTACCAAAGTAGCATTTCGCGCACTAGATACAAAAATAACGTCATCGATTGTTAATTGGGAAAAGTAGAATTCGATAACCTCTCGATAACATAACCTCTTCCATAATATCTCTGATTATATAAGAATATAACATCAGAAATGATGACAGTTGAGTTGAATAGAAAAACACAGTTTTAAGCTTGTCACTGACACAAATTTAAACAAATAAAGTACGAATTTACAGTAATTACGTTGACTTGCATATAATACAAAAACAATACAAAACGAATTGTTTTACTCGTTGCGACAATTACAATTTTATCCGCCAGAGGTCTCATTGAGTTCTACTCCGCCCAATAGAGCTTTTAGTTTTTACACATATCCGTATTGGAGTTACGTTTACGTAAAGAAATCGTCAAGAAAAGAAAGCACGTGTCGTTTCATTCTGTGCCCAATTGTATAACCTCAAAGTTTTTTTATTTCACCTTTTTTATATTATTCTAAAGAGTGAAATAGGGCCGATATTAAACAATCAACTGCTGATAGACGAGGACGATAATGATTTGGACGACTTATTTTTGATGCTTATTAAAGCAAACCAATATCAAAGAAAAAGAAGACCTGTAAGATAGCACCATAGAGTAGGTAATAATTATTTATTACTCTATGGATAGCACTAATAGGGCATGTCCATGTGAAGTCACAAACTATTTTGACAACAGGCGGGTGGTAAAACAATAAACAAAACGTTCAGAACACGTGAGGTTATGCTGTTTTTATGATGATAGATCGTGTTTGAGTTTAGTTGGTTTTGCTTCACCCAAGTAGCACATAAATATTGACCGAATATTGGTAAAATGTAGTAAAAAAATTGGAACAATATGAATTATACTACATTGGACCAATTTGAAATGTGAACATTCTGCGATGTGGATTCAACATTGTATTTCAATATGCATACAATATTTATAAGTGATGTTGGCCCAATACGAAATATTAAGTTCTTCGCCAATTTTAAGAATTGCATCATCAGCATTGTCCTTATATTGGATAGTTATTGTTAAACCAAGCTGTCCAACATCGTTATCCTATATTGACGTAATATTGGAATATACATATAAGGCCTACTAAAACTATTAAAGGTTGTACCAAGTAGTCCAACATTGGCTGAAACTTGGTATTCCATATCGATGTGATATTGGAAAATACATATGGGTCCTACATTATCTAACAGATATTGTAACAAGTAATACAGCATTGGCTGAATCTTGGTATTCCTATATTGCACTGATATTGCAATGCACAGGTAGGTCCTTTATGAGTTTTCAATTGTATACCAATATTAGCTGAAAGTTTGTAGCAGTAATACAACAGTTACATTCATGTGTTTCCATATTGGCCTGAAGCTTGAAGAAATTCTGAAACACAAATAAATTCAATATGTTCTCCACCAATTATTGCATCGTTTTTGAAATGTATAGGAAAGAGTGTAATAAAAGTCGGCATTTAAATTGAACATTTATTTTCCACATTTTGTTTGAAAATAAATAGAAAAAAATAAATTTTCTGAACAAATACATAGATCTATTACACTCGTTGTTAAATTAGATTCAATTTATTCCTTGGAAAATAAATAGACAACAAATAAAGGCAAATAAAGTTGAAAAAATAATAAAATCTTGATTATGATGATAACTAATAAAACATCAAAATATTTATAATAAAAACAGAAGGAAACATTGTGCACGACAAACTTAAGAATAATAAGTCCAAAAAACGTACAGTTTCGACTTACAGGGAAGTCATATTTTCATCGAATAGGAACTCACAAAAAATGATTGACAAAATTTGAATTGGGGAAAATAGCAGCTTCCAAGAAAAATGCTACTGACCTCTATATAATTCTAATAAACTAAAACAATATTAACATAATGAACCTGGAAATGAATCTAGGAATCGGAAATCTACGCAACCAATGAAAAAAATTTGAGTTACGTGGAAATATTTTTTTTTATTGTGACATAAAGATGGCTGTGTCACCGGTTCACCCTCACTTATATCTTGAACAAAATATTATATTACTAATAAGTCATTATCTTAGTTTTTCCGCCCCTAGACGTCCACATTCTCTATTTCCCGCTTGTGCAAGTGCTGAGCTTATGTGAGTCCTTACTTCATCTGTGTATGACGGTATATTCGTGTTGCTTCTAGAAAAGTAAAACATGATTCAATTACCGATACTTATATTCCTGAGCAATAAACTGTTTCTACTGTACAATAATGACATAATTATCATTGTTTTCCACAAGTATAGGAATAAAGTACAAAGAAAAAACGAAAATAAACAAACATCGATGCAAACATATTCTAATCTTTGGAGAACCTGCTTAATAAACAAAATATAAGATGAGAATATAACTGTTTAATTTGATGAAACGTTCACCGGGTACGAACAATTAACTCACCTTAATGAAGTTCACTTGTCAGTATTTCACTATTTCATATACCTATAGAAAATAATACGTTATTCATGTTGGTAGAATCAGTGTTATCAATATTAATTAAATTAATCTCACCTTCACATTCTCAAATAATTTCAAATACACAAAATACACTACATATACAAAAATATACCTAACTGTTAACGTACGAATAACGACTACAGCGATTGTGCACACCTGCACAACCACTCCTTCACCGTTCTCACAGGCGCATGCGGGATGTGGTGACTTGGTATGTGGTGATAACAATATTTCATCAATATTGAATATTGATTTAACATTGAATATTCCTTCCGAATGTATATTAGGTACTATTGATCCAATATAGTTTGTTCATAATATCGAATAAATCTTTTAAATTCAATATCGGTTGAACGTTGTTAAATATTTTTTGCTATTATTGGGAATAATCGATATGGGTAACCAAAAGTGTACATCAGAAGATATTGTTAACTATGTATTGTATTATCGACATCTAATAATGTTGACCGAACAACACACTATTATTATTGAAAACAACCAGTATTCTTAATATTGGATAGTTGTTGGTTGAACAATATGTAGGTATTGATAAAAATATGAATTTTCTCATCAATGTTTCTTCAAAATTGAACATTAATATTGATTCAGAATGTATATAAACATTGATCCAATATATAGTTTGCTCATCATATCGATAAAGTATATTTAATACAATATCGGCAAGATATTGCTAACTATATTGTATTATCGACATCTAATAATGTTGATCCAACCGCACGTTATTATTATCAAGATTAACCTGTATTTTCAATATTTGATAGTTGCTGGTCGAGCAATATAGGTAAATGATAGAATAACAATGTTTTATCAATGTTGCTTCTAAATAGAACATTGAATATTGTTTCCTATTGTATTGTATAAATATTTATCCAATATAGTTTTTTCATCATATCAATTAAATCTTTTATATACAATATGAGCAAAATATTGTTTGTTATATATTGTATAATCAATATCTATCGATGTTAACCCAACCTCACACTATTATTATTAAAAATAAACTGCATTTTTCATATTGGTTTATTGTTTGCCGGACAATATGTATTAATAATCAAATAACAATATTGCATCAATGTTGAATGTATTTTTAAAATTGGATATTGCTCCCAAATATATATAAATATTAATGCAATATAGTTTGCTTATAAGTTCGATTTAATCTTTCAAATACAATATCGGTTGAACATTGTTAACTATATATTGCATTATCGACATATTATAATCATGTTGGATCAATCATAAATTGTCAATTTCCAATATATCTATATTGAATCAATATAGATCCGACCTTTAGCCAATTTGATGTGCTACTTGGGCAGTGTTTTTTATTTAAGTTATTTCAATTCCTGAGCTTGCATATTTAATAATATTATATAATATAGATTAATAGTGGTTTGTTATTTGATAATTATTGATAGTGTTTATGTTTATTGTTTTACCATCGGAGTATTATCAAGTCAGTCAAGTGTCAACTCTGTCGTGGACATGCCCTATAGAACGGAATACTCGACTTTGGTCGTGATACGGTTACTTTTAAGTATACGGAGTGGGGTACCTACAATACGTTCAACGCATCGTATCGGCTGAGACGTCTAGTAATGTTTTTTGGATTATGATTTGGATCCCATTCCTTTTTTTTTCTTGGTTCCGTAACGAACTTCTTTGAAGAGTTATACTTGTTTATCATATCGTCTTGTGTCATATACCAGCTTGTCTAATGTTTAAGAAGTGAGGAGGTGTTTTTTTAAATGATGCAATCTCTACTTATTCTGTATCTCGTTCTTTCTGGAACACTTTCCACCACCTGTCGTTGGGCATGTTCTCATTGCTTCTGTAATGCATATAATCTAGTCTTTGAATTATGGATCGGCTTTCTCCCGACGTCAACAGACTCCATAATTGATAATTCGTCTCACTGTGGCAGTGTACAAATAGTTTGGATTCTTGGGCTGCTTCCCCAATATCACCCTGCACACCATTAGCATTGTATGTAATCTCTTCTTCGTGTTTGTTCCACAGGAGTTCACTGTCTAGAGTCAAAGCTAAATACGTCTTGACTTCTTGTCTCCATTGAATCTCACTTCCATTAAGTTTTATGCTTTTAGTGGGGGCTATCAAGATGGTTTCAGTGGAGTTTGGCTAATTCACCATACCCACTAAAACCCCTCCCACTCCGCCTTCTGGCATTACCTCTGGCAGGGCACGTTATAAGTTTGTCGCGTCATTTACAGTCCACTCTCTTTTCAAGTGTTTTTCTCTTATTTTCTTTTGTTCTCATTATTTCTGCAAAGTATCCATGTATCTTATTCCATCCTCGTTTTGTCTCCGTCATCACCCCGACGGTTATCTTCATCAATCGTTCCCAGTTCCAAGAAAAGGTGCTGTCACTCCGTCCTTCATCTTTCGCAGTGGAAAATTGTGTGAGACACATCATTTTCCGCCACAGTACTTGCACAAATCGTTAGTATCAATTTTGCAACGATAAAGGTAGGTCCCGAAGCACCCATGCCCGGTTAGTACTTGAATGAGGTTGTGGTAGAAGCTGTAAGACTGAATTACTCCGTAAATTACTCTCCTCTACTGCTTCTCGGTTGCCTTATATTGGGCATTGATCTGATGAGAGTCGCCATCCTCTCGTTTGCTTTCTTAGTAACACATCTCAAGTGCTCACCAAAACCCCTTTGGTCAGTGTAATATCCAAGTATACTTTACGACTTTAGACGGTGATATTTCGATGTTTTGGCATTCAAAGATTATGTCCCCATGTTTCTTGGCTCCTTCAAAATAGTGAACTCCGTTTTTTTGCTAACTAGCTGCAGCCCATGCTCCTCCATCCATCTTTCTACTAATTCTATTGTTTTATTTCCTGCCACCATAATTTCTCCCATATTGTCTGAGGTGACAATAACCGTTAAATCGGCGGCGAAAGCCACAGTTGCTGGATACGGGCACGTCAATAGGCCATCGTACGTTGGGCCGCCTTGGGCCTAGTGACGGTATTTATAGTCGCTCAGAAAAGTGGTACTCAAGTATCCCTTAATGAAGTGACACTTGAGTAGCACTTACCCCTTCCTTGATTACGTGTTCTATAGTAGAAGTTATGTTACACTTAGGTCATACTTGGATAAGTGACTCCTAAGTGTTCGTTTAGAAGGGTTTTCAGTTGTAGTTTATTAGCAGCACTGTCAATTTGACATTCGGGTTCAAAATTTAGTAGTTTTTGATGGTGAACTTGCAACCTATCTTTTTTATATTTCAAGTTCCACGTTTGTTCCGGGTTCTACTTATTGTGTTCTTTTCTAATATTTTGTAAAACACGTATTCGTAGGAGTAGAGTTTAGTTAAAAACGCCCATCTTTTCAAAAATTGTAATGTCGGCAAAACGTTCGAAAGCGATTTATTCTACGAAAGTGAAGGCATTGCTTGTATCATTAGTTGAGACATTTAAGGATAAGTTAGAATCTAAAAAAAACTGATGGCACAACAAATGCTATTGAAAATAAGACGTGGAAATCCATTGCTGAACAATACAACAGGTTCTTGCATATCACGAATATAACGCTTTTCTAATTCATGTCCATTTTCATTATCTTCTATATTATCAATATATTCTAAAAAGTCGTCTAAGTTTTCCATTTCAGAGGAAATGCAGGTTTTGTGTACAACTGAATAACTTTATAACGTCAATTCGATTTAATTGTGAATACTTTGCCTATAAGTATCACTCAAGTGTTATATCAACCACCCTTAAGTTTGAGTGCCTCTTATTACATCACGTGACTTTAAAATTGTGTCTATAGAACAAGTTTATGAAGTTTCCGAGCTAAGTGACACTCAAGTGCTGTCCATAGTGACTATAAATACGGACAACATGTAACCCATAGACAAAATAAAAAAGTTATATTTCTCTGTGATGTAACCCAAGTGCTGTGTGCCTGAACTCACCCTCACTACTAAAGATCACATAAATATTACCGCTTTTTCAGGAATTTAATCGACCGACAAGTTACGAACCAAAGATATATACGGACCATATGCATAGCCGTGTCATTTGTGAGACTGTCAACCTTATTGACATCTGTCAGACTGTCATCATTGTCAAAATAATGAGATGACTTTAGTATCAACATCAACTGTATATTATTTTTTAAAATACCCAATTTCTCCAGAATTTTTGAACATTAATAACTGTGTATGAATCGTATAATGTTAATTTTTCAAACTTGAGTCTTCGAATAGATAGAATATGTAATATCCAAGAGTTCACTAGTGACGTACGAAGATGAAAGAAACATGATAGAAATTTTGCAAATGTTTTTATTTTTATTTAAATCTAAGTATCGGCGAAAATTACTCGGCAGAAAGTTTCTGATTTATTATATATTGATTTTTGGTGCTTTATCTTTAGTTTCTAGTGTATCTGCTAAATGTAGTAGCTCTAGCTGTAATGGCAATGGAGTTTGCACAAACAATACTTGTATTTGCAGTGATGGGTGGCAAGGCTCTGAATGCCAATTTTGCGGAGGAAAAGTTAGGTAAATATATTTTAATAAAATTATTAAAGTTATAGGTCAGATTTATGATATTTCTGAATTTGTCCTACTTTACTCAACGCTATTCTTATAACTGTACTTATCTATGAACCAGTGCTTCTTTTGTACTAGATACTTGTACTAAGTAAAGATTAAACCAAATACCTCAATATAAATACATTGCTTTTGTTCATTAAAATATTCACCCAAAAAGTTACATACATTACATAGTGCAAAGTTGAAATATAGGAATATTTTAGTATTTATTCTGTCATTCTGTCAGTATCAAGAAAAATAATATTTGTATTGCAAAAATATCTAAACAATTGCAATGTACACCTATGAAATTAATCATGCTTCACCAAAAAATAGTAGGTACATCTATATTATTTGAGGAAGAAGCCCTCCACACCTTTTTGGCAGAGACCAATTGGTCAGATTAATTTGTAATTCATTTTATTGGACGAGTTACCTATTTAACAAAGTTCTTGTGAATAATTTTGATAGTGTGCTTAAACAAAGTATGTTGTTAGTATTTGTGCATCTATTTATTTATTTTGATAGTAGTTAGTTAGTATCAGGTTTTACAATTTAATTCTGCACCTTTTCAGGTGATTGTGAAGAGAATATAGAATATTTATGTTGTTAAATACAATTTCGTTTACACATACTTATAGGTAGTTTAACTTTAAGATCTATTAGTTCCTCGTAAAAAGTATATATATTTACCTATATACCCATTCTATGTTTATATATCAGTGTCATAGCATGTCCTGATCTCATCCTATTCATAGTGACATCAAATTCTCTAAGTGGTAATCCATACAACCATCTCTTATGTGGGATCTTGGCTTGGCAGCTTTTGTAGTACAATTCATGAATGCTACTTTCATGATCTCTATGCCATTTGAGTAGCAGGTAGCAGACTGCTCCCATATTCACACCTAAGGTCAGTGTGTAGTATGGATTTTATTGTTGGCTCTCCTGAAGTAATGGCCAATTCTGCTAATCTGTCAGCAATTTCATTTCCTTTTATACCCTAGTGACCCTTTATCCAGACCACTATGGTATTTTTGTTTAGTTGTATGATATGAAGAGCCATGAATATTTTGTAACCTATCTATGATACCGAGTATACAGAGGGTATCTCTGCACCTAAAAGATCTAGTGTGTACAGTATCCTTAAGGGCATATATGGTAATATTTTCTTGTTTGTTTTAATTATCCCTGCTGCATATTGTTAATTTTTTCCTCATTGGCTTTTATCCATATGATGAAGCATTATGACAATTCATTACAGTATAGATATCATGTTTATCACATAGCTAAAAATCATATTGCTTATATTTGAAATTTTTAGGTAACATTTTATAAATTAGTAATGCTAAATAAAATTGTAACAAATCTTTGATAACCATCATATTTTGCGCAAACAAATGTATATTTGGTATTTCACCTGCATGTATACTTGTACAAAGTTACCTTCTTCTAAAAACTAAAAACAGAATGTGCTGCAGAAGAAGACATACTAAATATTCTTAAATCAAGAGTAACAGTAATGTTTTCAAGGATTTTGTTATTGGAATAACTTGTGTCTTTGTTATTTGAAGAAATATGGATTTTAAGTATCATAAATATAAGCTAGATTTTATATGAAATTTCATGTTTCATGTTAGCTGCTAATAAAATCAAAAATACGCACCTTATTAATATGAAACTTCAAAACAATTTTGGAAATAATATACTTCTTTCACAGAGAAAAAAATCTGAGTACCAAAAGATTTTCAGACATTTAATACTGAGCTATTTGTATCATTGCCACATTTACCTGAGTTGAAGACTGCAGATATCCTAAAATTCCTCTGGGAAATAGGACTAAAGGAGCTACTAGTTTCAGAGACTCTCCTCAGAAACTAAGTAGAAGTAAGGGTTAGGGGGCGCAATAGATCTTTTAGGTCTCAGTGAATGTTACCCCAAAAATACATACATACAACATTGCCACTCTCCCACTCATGGTAGTTTACTACCCAACAAGAATGAAAGGATAGTAATCATCCAAGGTAGGAAAATGTTCTTCACTTCCTCAAAATACATACCTAGGTATAAGTTTTCATCATACCCACAATAATTATTTATCTTGTTTTCTTCAGCTCATTGTTTATATTGTGTATATTACTTTCCATACTTACAAATCTTATGTTTAGTAAGATTCATGACACTTTATTGCCTTATTTTTAATTTTAAGTGATTTATTTAGAAATTTAGGTCAGGAACCAAGCACTCTGAAAGCTTGAGAAGATTCCCAAGTTTCTTTCAAGTGGAAATTCATGCCATAAGATAGTGTGCCCAGTCCAATACTGACAAAGGATGTAGAAAACAAAGGATCTTCATAATGTTGGATACTCGAGCAGCCATTAAAGCATTGAGCTCATGTGTAATCAGTTCCAAAATGGTGTGAGAATGCCAAAGCAAACTGAATGAACTAGTCACCTCACTGTGGATTTCAGGGCACACTAGAATAGGAAGGAAATGAAAAAGTAGATGAACTAGCAACTAGCACTCTTGTAGCTTTTTAGGGTATCAGCTCCAATAATATATATGTAAAGTCAAAAAGAGACAAAAGACAATCAAATATCAAATATTTTGCTTGGTGGCTAGAACCTGTGATATCTAATGAATGCACATGCTAAAATAAAACTACAGTAAGACAGGTATACCAAAGAGACATTGTCACCTGAATAGGCACCTGAAAAAGCTCAAAATAGTGAAGGGAGGAGAATGTAGATTCTGTGGCATGAAAAAGAAACCCCCATCCACATTTTTGCAAATTGTACAGCAATTTAAAATCCTACTATTTCTAAGGCACAACACCTGGGAGATTATTGGATAAAAAAGGGACATTTACCAGCCTGCTGATATCCTAAAATTCCTCCAGGAAATAGTAACAAAGGAGCTACTAGTCTTTAAGACTTTCCTAAGATCTATGTAGAAGTAAGGGGGTACAAAAGTTCAAATTCAAATTTAATTTTTAACTTACTCAAAACTACTGAAATGAAATGTTGTACTTTTTATAGGGATGGGAGAAAAACTGTATTATTTTACATATAAGTATTGGTTATAAAAAATATGATTGTTATAAATGTAATGTGGAAATTGAAACAAATTCCTTTTAAAAAAGCTGCAGAAAGTTAATTCAAAAAAATTATTACATTGGGAATTGGATTTGTTGTAATTATTTACAATATGGATATTTCCATCTTTTGATTGTTAGAATTATAAGAATTACAAAATAGAGAGTCATGATTGATTTAATATTCAGAGCAATTCTTTCAGTAATCACTAAAACTTTTGGCACTTTCACTAACTTGTTATAGATTTGAGCAGTAGATAATGCAATTTTTCTATACTTTTTGCTAATAATCACCAATCTTAAGATAAATTGTCTTGGTTTATTATTGATTATAGGAAAATTTTACTAATGTTTCCTTAATACCAACTGAATTTCTTTCCAGACTTGCTAGTGCAACGGGCACGATCCACGATGGTCTGGGAAACTACTCCCTAACAAGCAAATGTAGCTGGTTAATTGACGCTCCAAATTCAACGATCACACTTCATATTAAAGAATTTGCCACCGAATGTGGCTGGGATCATTTATACGTATATGATGGAGATAGTGTAGACTCGCCAATACTAGCAGTATTCAGTGGACTGATGTATAAGGATTCATATAGTATTAGAAGGATACCAGAAGTAGTAGTGCAATCGGGGTCAGCACTAATACATTTTTTCAGTGATGATGCCTATAATATGTCTGGATTTAATGTCACCTACAGGCTTAATTCTTGTCCTTCTACAGTAAGTACCAGTGATGAAATGGATAGTAACTCTGTATAAACCATTTTAATTATATCACCTACAAAATTACATAACATAGTAATGAACCTGAAAACCAGTAATATTTTTGTTTACAAATCATATTAGATGATATGCCTAATTGGTCCATTTTACTGTGAAAAATATGATACAATATTTGGCAAAAAAAAAGAGAATAAATGGATGGCTAAGATTACAAATATTTAATGTTTCTTTTTGTAGATTAAATCAAAGCAAATAATGTGCACTTGCTTCAATCAAATAACAGATTATTATACTGAGAATATTCACATGTGCCTATTGCCACAAAAATAGTTCCAAATTGATTTTTAGTTTCATTACAAACCACATCAAAATTTCACTGCAGTTCAGCCAATACTTGAATATAAGAATATAAATAATTTCAAGTCCATCATCAGTAGATAAAATTAATAAAAAAATTATCCAAAAATATTGTAAAATATAACATTAAAAAAACAATTTTCAAACATGGTAGCAACATATATTTATTCATTTAATGGTCATACAATCTTCATTCAAAATTATATTAAAAAATTAAAAATTGGTGGATACAAAATACTCATTTATATTACAAATTCCAGCAAATTTTCTCTTCCGTCTAAATTCGTTGAATGTACTTCACGTTTGAGTACTGAACATCTCTTTACAGAGTGTTCAGAATTTTCAGTTTCATTATTAGATCATTCAATGTGCAATATAAGGCATATTTCAAATTGAACACCCTGTATTTGAATAATTCACCATGTTCAAAAAAACGTCTTATTCGAATGGTACGAGGTTGTCCTATCTGCTTCAAGTAAAAGCCTCATCTATTGAATTTCCAAAATTGATATCATTGGCAATTCTGAGAACACTTGTGATGGTTTCATTTAATGTTGACAGTTCCATGCCTCAAAAATTGTGATAGAAAATTATTGTTTCAATAAAAATAAACATTATTACAATGTCTAGTTTCAACACATAGGTTTCTGAATACAACTGCTCTGGACATGGAATTTGTATTGATGGACAGTGCACCTGCGATGGTTACTGGACTGGCGCTGCTTGCCATTTGGAAAAGTGTCCAAACAATTGTGGAGCTTCAGAAGAAAGAGGTGTATGTGAGCCAGAATATGGCTGCTCTTGTATAGGAAATTACAGAGGGACTGACTGCAGTCAACTAGCTGGTGAAGGATTTTGGGAATATGTTACTGTTCCGGGTTTCACTCCTAATGGATCTGCCTCTCATGGTGCTGTGGTCTGGAAGGATTCTATGTATATAGTTGCTGGAGAAAGCTACAATAAAGGAAACATTTTATCGGTTTATGATTTTAATGGTGAGTACTTATAATGTATTCCTTTACTAATGAAATAATGTTATGCATAGTTAGATGTGAAGATTGAATCTTCTACCTTCAGATTTAACTGCCCCGTTGCCAGCTTGACAGTTACTTATGTGTGTAATATAATTATGTCATTGCTCTGTGCTATTATTTGTTTTAAATTAACTTTTAAAAACGCGCGTTTTTGATATAAACACGCTGAGGCGTGCTTTAAATAGGTAAAATTGAACAACAATAAAAAATAATAATTTTCAATTTATTTTGTATTTTCCATTCTATGTAAATGACTCCACATCTCCACCATCCCAATTGCCTTTATTCTATAAATTCTTGGTGGAAAATAAGTGTCGATCACTCTGTACAAAAAACCAGTCATGGAGACAGCAGATGACACAAATGTTGAATGTTAATGTATTTGTCATTTTTCTAGAATTTAAATGAATTTTTTCGTATAAATTGTTTATTAACCAAGCATCTTGACAAAGTACTGGTAATATCTTCATAAGAAGATATTTACTACATTCTACTAACTATTATTAGATGCCTTTTTATATGTGTTCTTAATTTTGTCTTTTTTTTGTAATGCCCTGGAAGCAGAACATGATGATTAGAATTCTCAATGGAGAAAAGCTTTGAAAGCGATGCAATATAGTATAAAATGCACTGAGCACAAAATAATGCCCATTTTGTTGCGAGTTGTATACTATACATTTTTTATGACAATGACATGATTGAATTTAGGGTTTTGAAATGAATATTTATCGAGGTTGTAGAAAATTATTTTTTTATGACCGTAACTTCAATCATGAACAAGCACATTTTGTACAGAATCTCATTTTTGCATCGGCAGCTAGGCAAGTTGCTGAGCAACCCATACGAAATGGAATATTTCGTGTTAGTTCTAGGTTCACTTCAAAATCACGTGGACTACGGTTTGTCAGATTATGACGTTCAGCGAAAAATTGATGAAATGTCAGCAGATCGTTTCTGTCAAAGTTTTAGTAGGTAACGAGTAATTAAAATGGAAACTGATAGTGATATTGACCTAGATTTGACACGTCTGAACATAATAGAAGCAGCGAAAGTAACAACACTGAATTTATTACTGGAAACGTCAATGATTATGTATCAACCTTAATATATTAAATGAGTAAAAATAAATATAGTTTAAAAAAAAACTGAAAAACACGCTTTTATAATAGGATAAACTAAAAAGTAGAAAATAATTTTAATTTATAAATTAATAAACAAATAGTATTATTGTGGAACAAATGTGGGATGCTTCTTTAAGAACAAGTATATGGAGCTCCCCACATGTGAGTCCCTCTATAAAATACATCAAATTAGGTACAAAAATAAAGCTTCTCATATCCAGAAACCCCCAAGCTATTGTAAAAAACGAAAATTATAATTTCATATTGTACTGTACTACGTACAATTACTTAAGGACCCCATCCATTACAGTGTATTATGGTTCATAGTTCACGACATTTGGTTAGGAGGTAAAATATTGACTTATTATTAGGCGGTCGTGGACAAAATAGATAATGCTCATGCAAGCCATAACTATTTTTTCATATTTGTATTAATAAATAGTTATGAGGTATAAACCATAGATAAAAAACTACTTATAGATGGGAAACTGACCCGTGGCGCCCTCTATTCATACGGGTGGCGCTACCTTGAGAGTCCCGTCAGTACCTCTGGCACAAATCAGGTTGTGAACTTCGCTAACAGCCGAAAAAGAAGATTCCTGTAATTTTACAGTTTTTGCGGTATATTCAAAACTACTGTAATTTTACTTTTATTGCAAAATGACATTCACGATCCATTTTTTGATATTTCATTTAAAATTACTCAACATTAGATTGATATTACAATAATAACAATGAAAAGTCAAGTAAAATTAAATGAAATGTCAAAAAATTGATCATATAATGCCTGAATTGCGAAAAATTAAGCAATAATCATCAAGTTTACATATTTTATTGAATAAAAAAAGTATACAATAAATGAAACATATCTAAATGACAAACAGGAAAAAAAAATGTTAGGAATTCAACAATAATGCTGGGAAGTTCAAAGTTGTGTGGAAGAATAACTGCTACTTCTGTTACTTTCTATTTGATGGAACATGTTTTGAAATGAAGATAAAGCTTACCGTATGCACCTCACATTACAGTCTTTCACAAAACATACTCTTGAAATTGTCTCTTAAAGTAAAAGTCCCACTATGAACAATAAAATCTAAATACGAATACTCAACACACACACAAATAAGCAGTTGTTAGTGGTTGACATGTTAGGATGTCAGCGCTAATATGTATGTGGAAGAATCTGCAACTAACACTAATGGCGTTACAGTTTTCATCAAATTACAAATTTTAGTACTGACGGGACTTTTTATGTGGCAGCACCCATGCGCCTTCAGAGATCCCCTACCCTGGTATAAACAATGTATTCAATTTTTTTAATTTACGCTTGAAGAAAAAATAGTATAAATATGTCACTTGAAGCAGAAGACCCTTTATATGTTTCACCCAGTTTATACAGCCTCGGCGTCAGTTCAACAATCTGGGCTCAACAATAATGATAGCCTTCTACTCCTAGTAATATAATGTAATATTATAAAATTGAACGCGTGTCGGAGCTTTTAAAATAGTTATTTGTGTACCAAGGCCGTAATGTTGATCTTTTTTGGCCGAATCTGAAATTTGCGGCCGAGGCGTAGCCGAGGCCAAGCAAATTTCAGGTGAGGCCAAAAATATCATACGGCCGAGGTGCACACAAAATTTTTTAAGCGAGTGTCTCATCAAATAGGTAACAACTTTTTTTTACAATTTTGTTTCTAAACAGAGACGAAACTGGAAGATTAGATTCAAATTTTTATTAACCAAATGAAAAGTGTATTATTAAGTAACAAAGATGTGTACAGAATTACTTACAGTAAGTATGATAAACAGAAGTTGGGTCATAACGAAGTTAATAAATTAGGGCATTATTTGCTATTAATTGTTATGTTAAATGTACATTTACTACATTTTGAAAATGTAATACCACTTTTAGACATGACATTGTTAACAAACATTTCATTTTCTTGATTTTCCGTAACAATGGTTCTTGCTGGAAAGCTGCTTACTGAAGTACCATCTAATTCAATTTCTTTGGAATTATTTTGAACAGAAGAACGCATACCTGAAGTACCTTTTCCTCCTGCAAGAATTCTATTTGAAATTTCCTTCTTTCTTGAAATGGAATCTTCAATGTAGCCTTCTGCTACAGAGTTAGACTTCCAACCTCCGTGGCTTTTTAACATTAAAATATCAGCCCCTGTTTCAACCAAGAGAGAGGCTGAACTTCTTCTAAAAGAATGACCCGTATACTTATTAGCATTTGGTAATTGTAGATACTGTGCAATAAGTGATGGTATTTTTCCAAAGGTATGAACACCAACAACTTGTGTAGAACATTTTCCTTGGCGATAATTTATAAAAAACGTTTGATGACGTACATTGAAAGGTCGTAAATTTAAGTATTTTCGAATCAGCTGTAGGGCACTTATATTTTCAATTATTTCATCAGTTATTGTAAATACTCGTTTTTTACCGGTTTTTGTCTCCGGGACTGTGATTACTAACAAGTTTCCTTTGTCTTGAATATCATTTATAGACAACTGCCTTAGTTCATTTCGCCTACAAGCACCAGTCAATCCAATTATCAAGCAAACCTAAAAATATTACAATATAGTTATAAGAACAATGAACTTTAAAAATATTGTGTTTTATTACCTTCCACATTAAGTAGTTCTTATCTGGAGCTTCTGTTAAGAATTTATTGATATCGTCTCTTGTAAAAACTGCCGACTTTTTCGCTTCGTAACCCACATTTTGCTTTTTCAAAAAAGCATTCAGTTTTGAAAACTTGCTGATATCAATGTTATTTTTGACCATAATTGTTGATTTTAACATCGAGTATACGGACCATAATGTTGATGATTTTGAAACCTTGGCCTTTTCCAGAAAAAATGCGAGAAGTACTTCTTCTTTTAATTTTTTAATCTTATGTATGTTGCACCATTCCATAAAAATCTCATACTGGTTTAAGTAAATCTGCCTGGATTTTTCAGGTAATAAATTTAGAGTCGCTGCATTGGCGGCTTCATAAATTTCAGCTGGATTGTCACTATCACTGTCACTCATTTTTCTTTTTAACTGTTTTTTATCACAGTATACACCGTAAATGTGGTTTTTATTATTTGTTAGTTATTTATTTTACATTTCATTTCACTGACAGAAACGGAAAGCTTGTAAATAAACAGCCTGGCAACGGAACCTTTCCTTTTGTTTTATGGGTAAATAATTCAAACATGCAAATTAAGTGTGTCTAGTAGGCCGCCTTCATAATTTGACAATCTTAATATCGGACGTGGAAATAACTCAAATAAGCAAATTAAATGTTTCTAGTAGGTTGCCCTCATAATGACTTTGTTTGCAAAAGCGGCCGTAAAGTAAAAAAGCGGCCGTAAAGTAAAAAAGCGGCCGTAAAGTAAAAAAGCGGCCAAAAAAGATACACTTTAGGGACGTTAATAGATCCGTAAAACTTCATTTTTTGTGACACTCGCTTAAAAATACTTTTTCAGATTGTTAATTGGATCAGTTAAAATAATCATCATAATAACAATAAAGTAGGTCTAGTCAAAAGCACTCTTATCGTGCGGGTTCAAAAGTCACCATATGTATCAAATCAGTATACACAGAGGTTACCAAAAAGTGAGATTACACTGATTGACGAATTTCCTCTTTTTCTTTCATTCTCGAAATAACATTTTTTTTCGATTGAAGACACAAAAAACAAGAAAATTGCTACTTATTATTCATATCGCCACTTTGAATTGTCTAAGTGACAAAACTGACATATTCAAAAAAAACTTAACTGGTGAAAGACTTTTTAGAATCGCTGAAAACTGAATAAATATCCTTTTTCTCCAAATTACATTAAAAGCGGCCTTGACACTTGGCAGGCAGAAAAAGCTCGTTGCTAGGCAATCTTTCAAGTAATAATTTAAATCAAAGTTATTAAAATTGACAATGACATTAAGAAAACTCAAAATGATGCTGATGATAATTTAAATATGAAAGTCGATTTTGCGTGGAATTGGAACAAATTTGAAGAAAAAATTATATTCTTTTTTTAATTTCTTGGGAAATTAAACCACAATATTTTTAAATTTTTTATTTCAACGTTTCGGTAGCGTTCCAGCTACCGTTGTCAAGAAAAATAAGTAAAAATTGATTTTTATCCCTAACTGACACAACGGAAAAAATTTGACAACTAGACCTAAAAAAAAAATTATGTTTCACACGGCAGAAAAGCAGATTTAATGCCACGGCTGGTGCGCGGTTGTGTGAAACCAGCCTTTGATGCCTGGTGAAACAAATAACTATTTTCCCGTTAAAATTGCATAAGTCTGTCTTATTCATCTTACGGATTACATTTGGAAGTTATATTTAAACGCAATAAAAGAAAACAAAAACTGTGAGTATGTCTTTGTTGAATCGTATGACCCGCATGATAAGACTGCATCTGACTATATCTACTCTTTCAATTTTGAGGTAGCAGGTAGTTCCAAACCCAAACAGATTTAATAAATTCCATAATAAAGCAAAAAAATGCTCAAATCCTGAAAATAATGCATTTTTTCGATTTTTTCCGTGCTTTATCCATAACCATTCTCACTAATGACTCATTCCTACATATCTATGAAATATATTATATTCAAAACTATTTGGTCTATTCACATTTTTTAATTCACCAAATTAATTTTATAGGTAATGTCTGGGAAACTCCACATATAGCGGAAAGTCCTTCCATGAGATATGGCCATTCGACTGTCCTATATGGGGATAAAATTTTTCTATACGGAGGCGTAGACGGCAACCGCGGACCTACATCAGAACTATGGGCTTTCGACATTAGTGCCAAAACTTGGGAAAACATAACAGTTAAGGCTGATTCCTGTAATGATAGTTATATTATGTGCGGTCCTCTTAAATCTGCCGGTCATACAGCCACAGTAGTTGCAAAAAATACTACAACAAAAGTAGATAGGATGATAGTAATATTTGGACATTCACCTCGTCTAGGCTACTTGAATACCGTTCAAGAGTATTATTTCGGTACAAGAGAGTGGCATATAGTTAACACCCAGGGATATCCAGTCAAAGGAGGTTACGGGCATACAGCCAGCTGGGATCCTCTGACAGCAAAAATATATGTGTATGGAGGCGTTGTTTCTGAAAGTGAATCTTCGCAATACTTGAGCAAAAATCTATATTCTTACGAACCTAATGCGAGAATATGGACCCTACTAGCAGATGCTCCTTCTGCTAGATTTCTGCATACATCTACTTTCGTTTCTGATAGTTTGATGTTGGTTTTTGCAGGAAACACTCACAATGATACGTCACATAGCTTCGGAGCAAAATGTTACAGTAAAGAACTGCTAGCTTATGATGTTTTATGTGATACTTGGTATGTTATGAATGTACCCAAAGATCTACAGACAGATCTAGCACGGTTCGGACACTCAGCTGCGGTTTTTGAAGGTTCTTTATATTTGTACGGAGGATTTGATGGTCAAATGTTATCTGATATGTTAAAATATACTCCCGGAGACTGTAATTATGTTAACGAGTCTTCCTGTTTAAATAGTAAGTCTGGATTGAAATGTGTTTGGGATTCTAAATCCGGTTCATGCAGTCCTGTTCGGCGGGTACCAAAAGATCTGATTTTTAAAAAAGAAGATAGTACTGTGATAAAATGTCCAAAGTTGAACAGATCAGCTGCTACTTCAGCTATGATCAAAAACGAAAAGATATGTGAAGAAATCGAAGATTGTTTGAGCTGCGTTCATACTACAATTGGTTGTGTATGGTGCGATAACGAATGCATACATTTGCCTAAAAAGTGCTCCAAAGGTCTTATCAGCAGCAGCAGTAGTAGTAATAGTACAGATTTAACATCGATTTCTAAGTCAACGTTGTGTCCTTCGCCAGATCCAACACCAATTTGCAGACAACTGCACACTTGCAAAGCGTGTACTTCTCAACCTTCTTGTAGATGGCGTTTTGAGCATGCTAAATGTGTTCCCCACAATCATTCCAATAACACTAGCTCCGCGGAAGCACTTGAACAAAATCAATGTCAGAGTGTTTGTTCCGAATACAATTCTTGCCTTAACTGTACTCAAGAAGAGTGCATTTGGTGCCAGAACGAAGGAAGATGCGTGGATAAGAATGCCTATACCTCTAGTTTTCCATATGGACAATGTAGAGAATGGACAACTGTGCAAACAAAGTGCAGAATGAGGGGTGTTGACGATAATTCACAATGTGGGTTTTATAAGACTTGCGCTAAATGTCAAGATGATCCAGCTTGTGGTTGGTGTGATGATGGATCGAGAACCGGACTTGGAACGTGTATGCCAGGAGGTTATACAGGTTAGTGTATTTAATTTGATTAAGGGCTGGTTCTACAATATGCTATACGTAGGATAACTGGTCACTATTGCGTTATACAATAGAGGTATATCTGTATTCCAAGTATAAACCAGAGTGTAAGTTATCTATACTATATATAAAATTATTCTGCGTTTCTATTGGTGTGTTTTGACATGCAAATATCATCACATAACCCTACTTTTTTGGCTTAAATTCGTGGCGTTTTTTGTTAAATATCAATTATTCACATTGAACAAATTGAGATATCTAAATTAGAGATGGATCCTTCCAATCTATCTAACATTTTTGAATCACATGATGAAGTCATTGAGATCAGATTATATCGAAATCCTATCAAGAAATAAACTAAATTCATAAATGATCAAAGCGTTAAATATCAAACCATTGGTTGATTGGAACTACTAGCGAGATATTCTCGGAATAACTGTACTGTATAAATCGATTGTAGAATCGACAAGTTCTACTCGGTATAAATCTAGGTATAAAATATCGGAGGAATAACTATACCGACTTTCATACTCTTATTGTAGAATCGGCCCTTAGTATTAATTTATTCCATAAAAAAATTGAAGTTGGTGAAAATTCTCAGATTATCAAAATTTATTCTTTCTTCAAACGTCATCAAGGACATTAAGTGCCAGTATAAGTACCTATAATCCTAAGCACATAAACACTTTATTCGAAATATTTGATTTGATAGATGCATAACAAGAACGTATACATGATAACGATACCAAACAGGCAATATACAGTGAAATAATTCGAAAATTCAATCTTGTTATCTTTATTAAAAAAATCGTTTCCTGTTATCGTTTTATCTTGAATAAAATTATGCATGTTTAAAGGAAAAATAGTGTTACGCGAGTGTCCCAGTGAAATTCCCGCGTGAGACGACTATGACCGTAATCGAGAATTGTCGAGATTACCTGCCCTGCGTCCCCTCAAGCTAAGTAACCGATAACATTCCAGAGATTTCGACGATGATCGAGACTACGGGCCGACGAGAACAGTCCAGAAACTCGTCTAGCGACAAAACATCGGGAGTGTTCTAGAAACCTACATTTCGGATATAAATAGCATCGCCGCACAGGGCGAATAGAACAGTTAACAGTGAACAGTCAACAATAATCAGATAGTTGAGACGTAGTCGCATAGATGGACACTGTAGTGCTTATACTAAAGACAAACCGATCAATAAAGTGTTAAACAGTGACGTTCATATAAATTAGTGTAGTTAGTTAGTTAAGTGTTTAATATAAATTAGTAAATTAAGGACCGTACATATAAATTTGTAAATATAAATTAATTAGTTGTAAATATAAATTAAAATAAACGTTACATTGGTGTCAGAAGTGGGATAAAAAAAAATAAATATACAGGAAGATGGCGAAGAAACTTAGTGAATTGAAAGTTTCAGAACTTCGAAGAGAGTTGGAGGATTACGAATTGGACACAAGTGGGACCAAGTCGGTGTTAGTGGATAGACTGAAAAATGCTATGATTAACAATGGATTGGACCCGGAAACGTTCGAATTCACCGACGAAGCGTCCGCCTCTATAACATCCTCCATTAAAAAAGAATTGTCTTCAATGGAAAACAAAATGTCAGACATGAAAAATGAAATTTCGATAGATATAAAAAACGAAATGACGGACATGAAAAACGAAATGTCTTCTATGGAAAATAAACTTTCGGCGGACATGGAAAACAAAATGTCAGACATGAAAAATGAAATTTCGAAAGATATAAAAAACGAAATGTCGGACATGGAAAATAAAATTTCGAACATGGAGAACAAAATTTCGACAGATATAAAAAAAGAAATTTCGTCCATGGAAAGTAAGCTTTCGGCAGACATAGAAAATAAAATGACGGACATGAAAAATGAAATGTCATCCATGAAGACTGATATTTCTGCTGTGGAAGAAAAGATCGAAAGAATGGAGCAAGAAATGAGACAAAAAATCGAAGAAATCGAAAAGAAGACTACTAATAGTTCGGATATTACAACTAGGCAAGCCCCTAACAACGGCGAACTGGCAGAGAAAGTGGAGTTGAAACCGAAAATAGAAAACGATATCAACAGTCGAGTGAAACTGCCAACTTTCGATGGAAGAACGTCATGGCCGAACTATCTTAAACAATTCGAGGCGGCATCAAAGGCGAACAACTGAAGTGAGAAGGAAAAAGCATTAAATTTAACTCTTGCCCTGAGAGGAGACGCTATGGATATTCTTCAGACCATTCCAGTGGAAGAGACCGATGATTTTGAGCAGCTCAAAAAGCGACTAAACATGAGATATGGCCTGGAACACCTGGAGCATCTGTACCAGTCGCAGTTGAAAAACCGCAAACAAAAACGCGACGAAACTCTGCAAGAATTCGAAGCGGACATTGCGAGGTTGGTACGGTTTGCTTATCCATCGGCACCGGAGAATGTCATGGAATGTTTAGGGGTACAGGCATTCATCGACGGAGTTCGTGACAACGAAATGCAGAGAACTCTACGCTTGGCTCGACATAAGACACTGGTCGACGTACTCTCTGCAGCCCTGGAGTACGAAGCTGCTACACAGGCTTCCGGAGTGTACAGTAAGGTGAGGGCTGTAGCAGACGAGGAAGTGGAGAACAAGCTCGACCAGCTTGTCAATATGATGAAAAGCATCTCAAATGGAAAGCCGAAAGCTGTGAGATGCTGGAATTGTGGAGAAATGGGACACGTACGCAGTTCGTGCAAGCGACCAAGAACTGCTACAAACAAAGACGACCAGCAGGAAAACTAGAAAGGGTCGGCCATCAGAGGGCAGCTTCGACCCGAAGACCTTCCAAAGACCCTCTCATCCTAATAGCCTCTCTGAAATGTCGCGATGATAGTGTATACGTGGATGGTGAAATTAATGGAAGGAAGTATACACTATTAGTGGACACTGGAGCAACGAGGACTATTATTCGTCCCGAGACTGTCAACTCCCGAAAACGACTGTTACCGACCAGACTGCGACTCAAGACTGCTACAGGTGAAAGCGCCAACGTCCATGGAGAACTACCAGTGCAATTGGGAATTGGCACAGAGAAGTTCACCCACACTGTGGTTGTCGCTGATATCGAAGAGGATATAATACTCGGAATGGACGTTATGAACCTACATGGCTTTCAGCTAGATTTCAAGAACCGAGTGATTAGAGTAGGTTCTGAAGAAGTATTCCTTCACCCACACGAGGATAAGAGTGTTCAGGTAGCCGTACAGGAGGATACGGTTGTACCCGCAAGGAGTGAATTTTTCACTGTGGCAAGGCTACAAGGAACCGTCGAAGAAGGAACACCGGTCATGATGGAACCATGGAATCACGATAAAGAGGTCGGTCGAGGAATCCTGGTTGGAAAAGGGTTAATCATGGCTGCCGAAGAGATACCTGTACGCATTATAAATGTTAATGACCATCCCGTAACTATAAAAAAAGAGACCAAAATTGGAACTTGCGTACCAGTGGCGTCAGTAATTCATCAAACTACAACCTCTAACGACGCCAATAATAAATTTGAACAAATGATAGCAGTGGCTGGACAATCCCTTAATAGCCGACAAGAGAAGAAGAAAATCAGGGAACTCTTGCTGCAATATCGTTCTCTTTTTGTACCAAAAGGAGGGAAGACAGGAAGAACATCTGCTGTCAAACATAAAATTGACACCGGCGACGCTAAACCGATAAGACAATCGGCACGCGGCTACCACAGGCGAAAAGAGAGGAAGCGGAGAGAATTGTTCGCGAGATGGAAGAGGAAAAGGTAATAGAACCTTCTACCAGTCCTTGGGTCTCTCCGGTAGTTCTGGTAAAGAAGAAGGATGGAACCACGAGGTTCTGCGTGGACTACCGGCAGTTGAACAATGTTACCAAGAAAGATAGTTATCCGCTGCCAAGAATCGACGACACTCTGGATACGCTGGTCGGTAGCAAGTTGTTTTCTACCTTGGACTTGAAGTCTGGATATTGGCAGGTAGAAATGGATCCAGCCGATAAAGAAAAGACAGCGTTTACCACCGGATCTGGATTATGGCATTTCACCGTTATGCCATTTGGGCTGTGCAATGCCCCCGCAACGTTCGAAAGACTGATGGAAAACGTATTGCGAGGGTTGTCCTGGAAAATCTGCTTAGTGTACCTTGATGACATCATTGTCTTGGGAAGGACATTCGAAGAACATCGAAGGAATTTGGAAGATGTCGTCAAAAGGCTGCAAGCTGCCCAACTGATGCTCAACCCCAAGAAATGTCAACTATTTCAAAACAAAGTCAATTACCTAGGCCATGTAGTCAGCAAGGATGAGGAGCTGTAGACGAAGAAAAAGTTGCTGCTGTACGAAAGTGGCCAAGACCTACCGACAAGCACCAAGTTAGAAGCTTCCTTGGACTCTGTACATACTACAGGCGATTTATAAAGAAGTTTGCAGATATCGCTAAGCCTTTGACACGACTTACAGAGGAAGCAAGGGAGTTTCGCTGGGACGAAGATTGCCAAACTTCGTTCGAAACCTTAAAGAAACATTTGACTACTGCACCCATACTCGGCTATCCACTACCAGATGGAGAATTCATATTAGATACTGATGCTAGCAATGTTGGAATTGGAGGAGTGCTATCACAAGTTCAAGGAGGACAAGAGAAAGTTCTGGGATATTTTAGCAAAGTCCTTCCCAAACCAGAACAAAACTACTGCGTCACAAGAAGAGAGCTCCTGGCAGTAGTGAAGTCCGTGGAGCACTTCTATCAGTATCTGTATGGGAAGAAATTTGTGATTAGAACCGATCATGCAGCACTTAAGTGGCTTATGCAATTTAAGAACCCTGAAGGACAAATCGCCAGATGGATAGAGCGGCTCCAAGAATATAATTTCACTATTGAGCATAGAGCCGGAATAAGCCACAGAAATGCGGACACCCTGTCCAGAAGACCATGTCCTGCAGAATGCTCCCACTGCAGTAAAACAGAAGCTAAGGAAGCTGCGATTCGAAGAACCACGGTGACCAGCGACGAATGGACACCAGAAAAACTGGAAGAGGAACAACAGAACGATCCCGACTTGAAGAAAATCCGACATTGGAAAGAGGAAAACTGTCGACCTACTTGGCAGGAGATTTCAAGATACTCGCCAACGATGAAATCGTATTGGGCCCAGTGGGACTCGCTGGTTCTGGAAAACGGTTTGCTACAGCGAGTAGTCGAGAACGATGATGGTTCCGGAAGTAGAAGACAGTTGGTGATTCCAAGATCAAGGGTAGTAGCAGTACTGCAGAAATTACACGACAGTCCATCAGGAGGACATCTAGGTGTGAAGAAGACCCTCCAGAGGGTGCGAGAACGGTTTTACTGGATGCACAGTTCCGAAGATGTTAAAGACTGGTGTAAGAAATGCACTACCTGTGCCACGGCCAATGGACCGCACGGGAGAAGAAAGGCTCCTATGAAGCAGTACAATGTCGGAAGCCCTTTTGAACGCATTGCCCTGGATATTGCCGGACCGTTTCCATCGACAGCAGATGGCAGCAGGTACATTTTGGTGGTGATGGACTATTTCACAAAGTGGGTGGAAGCGTATGCCATTCCAAACCAAGAAGCCGCAACTGTTGCCGACGTGCTTGTTAAGGAGTTCATTTGCCGATATGGAGTGCCCCTGGAAATACACAGCGACCAGGGCAGAAACTTCGAAAGCCAGCTGTTTCAGGAAGTTTGTGATAAGCTCGGCATGAAGAAAACGAGAACTACTGCTCTACATCCACAGTCGGACGGAATGGTTGAGCGAATGAACAGAACTCTTGGCAAATACTTGTCCAAAGTAGTATCTAACCATCAGCGAGATTGGGACCAGTATCTCTCGCTATTTGCGATGGCCTACAGATCCGCCATCAATAAGTCTACCGGCCAAACACCAGCAAAAGTTCTGTTCGGACGCGAAATGAGATTACCCTGCGACCTTGAATTTGGATGCCGACCCGGAGAAGACATAGCTGGTGAAGATTACGTAACCCAGTTGAGAAAACGAATGGACGACATACACGAGTTGGTTCGATCGAATCTCCAGATCGCTAGCGATAGGATGAAGAAAAGGTACGATACGCAAGCTACAGAAGGAGGTTTCCACGAAGGAGACAAAGTCTGGCTGCATAACCCAAGAAGACAAAAGGGTTTTTCTCCAAAGTTGCAGAAAGCTTGGGACGGTCCGTACCTTGTAAATAAAAGAATCAACGACGTCATTTATCGCATCACCAAGATCCCAAACGGAAAGCCAAAGGTGGTACACCGTAATCGATTAGCGCCATTCGAGGGTGACCACGATGAGGAAATAAGACAACTCCAAGAAGTAGCCGATCCTGCTTTTGTAGAGTTCATGGGTGCTTATGGTGATACCGGAAAAGCAAGATACGGCGTCACCACGGAGAAACGACAAGATCTGCTCACCGTGCCGGAGGAATACTCACTGGCAATAAACATCCCTGCCAGCATAACCGATGCGCGTGGATTGCCATCTCTGTTAATAAAGAAGAGTGGCGCACGAAATTTGGAGAACCAGTTACCAGTACCAGGTAAAGCTTTGAAGGTACAAGATGGCACCCGTTACAATTTCCACCTAGTGACGAGAAATACCTTCGACGAAAGACCAACGTACGAGAATGTCTGGGAAGCTTTACTAAACTTGAGAGAGCATGTGCTTGAACTGAACGTGCATAGGCTAGCCATGCCTAAGATTGAATGTAGGCATTTAGATTGGCGGATAATCCGTAACATGGTAGAAGTAATCTTCCGAGACACCGAAGTGCAGGTACTTGTCTGCGGACATTCTCAGGAGGCACAGTCAACGGAGAAGACGGTCGCATGTTACTTCCATGCAACTGGAAAATGTAACAAAGGAACCAGTTGCCGATACAGTCATCTCGTCTCAGTTTCCTAGTTAGTTCCAGGAGGAACTGTCTCTTAAGGAGGGGGCAATGTTACGCGAGTGTCCCAGTGAAATTCCCGCGTGAGACGACTATGACCGTAATCGAGAATTGTCGAGATTACCTGCCCTGCGTCCCCTCAGCGCTGCGTCCCCTCAAGCTAAGTAACCGATAACATTCCAGAGATTTCGACGATGATCGAGACTACGGGCCGACGAGAACAGTCCAGAAACTCGTCTAGCGACAAAACATCGGGAGTGTTCTAGAAACCTACATTTCGGATATAAATAGCATCGCCGCACAGGGCGAATAGAACAGTTAACAGTGAACAGTCAACAATAATCAGATAGTTGAGACGTAGTCGCATAGATGGACACTGCAGTGCTTATACTAAAGACAAACCGATCAATAAAGTGTTAAACAGTGACGTTCATATAAATTAGTGTAGTTAGTTAGTTAAGTGTTTAATATAAATTAGTAAATTAAGGACCGTACATATAAATTTGTAAATATAAATTAAAATAAACGTTACAATAGTATATGATATTTGGAAAATATCATATACTAATATATATAAAAGTCACTGAATAAACATTTTATCGATGCGCGATTGTAGAAACACTAAATGTCCATCTATATGACTATATGATTACTGATCTGTGTGCAGCGATGCTGCCTATTTATATCGCCCGTGGGGTAGATTTCTAGAAATCTCTCGTTCTGTCGAAGGCACTAGATAGACTAGAACTCTCTGGTCGAGTGGTAGGGTAGGGCGAGGGGTAGGTAGTCTCTGGATTGTTCTCGGCTAGTGGCGGGGGAGTCAAGGGCAGGTAGTCTCGGTCATTCTGAGGAGTCATAGTCGTCTCATACGGGAATTTCACTGGGGCACTCGCGTAACAGTAATACATAAATTTAGTATAAGTTAAATAAACTAATATGAAAAAAATTGAAACCAGTTCAAGTTTTGATTTGAATTTACTATTTTTTTGAAAAATTATCTATCTTACAAGGTGGTAAACCATCAGTTAACAAGTATGGTGGTTCGATTCACTGCTGCGGTGAAACTTTTTTCTTTTTGTTTTTAGTTCTTTTTCCATAGTTTTTGAAACAAATAACCTTGCTTTATTTCAAATTCAATGTTTAACAAAAAATTGTGGGAAAAAAACTAAAAACAAAAAGAAAAAAATTCCACCGCAGCCTCGAATCGAACCACAATACTTCAGGTTCAACTTTTAAATTTGCCGTCTCCCAAACCTGTTGGCTCTATCCTCAGCGGTTAAGATTATTCGAAAGTGGTATGAAAATGGAGTTGGACTATCCATTTTTTCATCAAACCAGAGCAAATTTGGGAAAATTAAAAGTGCATTTGAACTTACTTTTCAACGACCTCTCCAAATCTGCAATTATTTTTTATGAACGCTATTTGGTAAAAAAGTTAGCTAGCGTTTGACAGTTTTGTACTGAAATTCCTATGTCGCATTTGATAAACAGTGTATAAGTTAAGGCAGCAATACATTATTATTGCGTCACATGAGCTCACATACTTTCACACCAAACGTGAATTTATGTTAATGTAGAAGCAATCACATTACCATCACGTCACTTCACTTTTCTTAACCTAAAAATGCAGTTTCCAGTTCCTCTGCAATTTGTTTCCAAATCTGTTATCGCATCTTTTGGTCGCGGTAATTACTTGACCCAGTATTGTAAAGTACCTCACGTAAACGCACTTTTTCTATAAATAATTCTTCCATTTTGACAACTCTCACGTTTTCAGAGAGATAGAGACGGCTAAATTTAATTTTTTTATAATGTTTGTAGACATTTATACATAAAAATGTGGATTCAGACGGGCTTTGAGGGATCTTTAAATCATGGTAAAAACAAAAACTAAACTAATCATCGTGGGGCAGTTGCTAAGTGTTTCCAAGATATTATTTAGGACCACTTAAATGTATGTAGGGCTAAGAAGTCGGTAAGTAAATCACTTACCGATGTGCTGGACTTATTAACCAGTAAACACAACCTACCATCCTGACAACCGATACTGTAAATAAACAAAAAAAGATCAATTGCTCAAAAATATTTTTCACGAAGCTAAAATTGTCTAATATAATTTAATTTATTTATCTAAATGCTTCTATTTTGAAACAATCGTCAAAAATTAAACAACTTCAATAAGATTATTTCAAATGATTGTGTATATTGATAAAACCTCAAAATATAACTTGATTCTTGTGTTTTCAGGGCCAACCTTACACACCCAGTCTCTTCCTTTCTCTACATGCCCACCAGAACGTTGGCATTTCACGCATTGCCCGCAATGTCAATGCAACGGTCATGCCAGCTGCAAAGAAAACACCAGCATATGTATAAACTGTAGTAATTTGACAACTGGTCGGCATTGCGAGCATTGTGTGAAGGGCTACTGGGGTAATCCAGTGAACGGCGGAAAATGTACACCTTGCCAGTGCAACAAACAAGCCGATGATTGTCATAGAGAGACTGGAAAATGCTATTGTACAACAAAAGGTATTATTGGGGATCAGTGCGAGAAATGCGATACTGGAAACCATTATCATCCTGATCCCAATAATAAATCATGTTATTGTAAGTATATATGTAGTACTTAAGTATAATTTAATATTATTTGGAATAATTATTGTTGTTCCGATTCTTAAAAGAAGGATATCTGCATACTTCAACTTAGGTAAATCTCTTAGGTGTTGTGTCCTAACATTCTGAGTTGCTGTGCAATTTACAAGTATGGAGATGGAGGTTTTTTCTTCCTAGTCACAGAATTTACATTTTTCTTCCTCCACTATTTTGAGCATTTTCAGGTGCCCATTCAGGCGACAATGTCCCGTTAGGATCACTCTTAAAACTCGTGCAGTTTTACTTTGACGTATGCATGGTTATGATAATAAAAAGGTTATGATAATAAAAATGTATTTATTCACAACACATCAATATAAAAATTTGCACTATTGCCATATTATTTTCTGTTGACATAATATAATCTTAGAGATATTTTAAGCCACTTATTTGATCAGCGTTATAAGTTATCGGTTATTTTGCTCATGCGCAGTAGTAAAAAAATAACCGATCACCTTAATAAGCGATAACGTACTCCGTTATTTACGTCGAAATAAACAAAACTTAATTAAGCGGTAAGGTTTTAACATAATTGCCAAGTGTATTATGTTTATTTCATAAAAGAAAAGAAAAAATATGAAAAACTATTCAAAATGTATTAAACTTTGCACAGATAATTTTAAATAATATATTTTAACATTCAATTATATTTTGGCTTCCAAAATGTATCATAAGCATCTTTGAATGTTTTATCTTGTCAACGCCAATTTTTAACGTCAATTTCGCCTGATGTATTCTGTCAAAATATAATTCTAATTTGAAGAATAGCGCCGCTTATTAACTTGTGGTCTATTAGACCTTGATCATTTCGACGTCCAATGATATTTTCTATATTATCCACAATTAATGTCATAGATTAATGTGTACTAATCAAATTATTTAAATAGAAAATTTGAGGTTAGTCACACCAAACAAAATAACGTTAATATCCGCACGCATCGGATACGCTGGCAGGGATGTTGTATTGCCAGTGAGTATTGCTCCGGAACGGTGAGCAGGTCTTGTCGTTTCTCCGTGGTGACGCCGTATCTTGCTTTTCCGGTACCACCATAAGCACCCATGAACTCTACAAAAGCAGGATCGGCTACTTCTTGGAGCTGTTTTATTTCCTCATCGTGGTCACCCTCGAATGGCGCTAATCGATTACGGTCTACTACCCCTGGCTTTCCGTTTGGGATCTTGGTGATGCGATAAATGACATCGTTGATTCTTTTCTTGACGAGGTACGGACCGTCCCAAGCTTTCTGCAACTTTGGAGAAAAACACTTTTGACAGCAGATGTTCTTCCTGTCTTCCCTTCTCTTGGTACAAGAAGAGATCGATATTGTAGCAAGAGTTCTCTGATTTTTTTCTGCTCTTGCAGGCTAAGGTATTGTCCAGCCACTGCTATCATTCGTTCAAATTTATTATTGGCATCATTAGAGGTTATAGTTTGATGAATTATTGACGCCACTGGTACGCAAGTTCCAATTTTAACATTCAATTATATTTTGGCTTCCAAAACGTATCAGAAGCATCTTTGAATGTTTTAACTTGTCAACGCCAATTTTTAACGTCAATTTTGCCTAATGTATGCTATCAAAATATAATTCTAATTTTAAGAATAGCGCCCCTTATTTACTTGTGGTCTATTAGACCTTGATCATTTCGACGTCTTATTATATTTTTTATATTATCCACAATTATCATGAATCATGGATTAATGTGTACTAATCAAATTAATCAAATAGAAAATTTGAGGTTAGTCACACCAAACAAAATAACGTTAATGTATAACGTCGTTCACAGGTTATGGCTTCAAAAACTAAAATAATGACATCCTTTATTTTAGAAAGCCTGCGCTTGCTCAGTTTAACGTGTAGCGTTAACGTATGTGAAAATTTTATGTGGCTTAAAATCTCTATTAGCTAGTAGCTAGTACAGACTATGAATATCACACAGTTAAACAGATACATGCAATAAGAAATGGAACATAGGGATTTAATGTATTCTCCGATCTAATTAGTCAACCAACAGGAAATTTCTTTAAATTTACTCCAATAAATATCAAGTATTTAGCTGTACAGCTGGAGTCAGAACCACTCGTAAGAAACCTCTTCTCCTTCCAATATTCAATAAGTATGTGCGTATGTGCATGTAATTTAATATTCAAGTGTGTTTTGAAGCAAACAGTAGCTGGTGGTAAATAATTGTCACATTATCAGTTGATGCTTCGAGTTAAGATAATATGTTTAGATTTCTTTTGACCACAACAGCTCCCAAAAGGAAAATGAATTCGTGAATAAAACAAAATAGTATTCTTTGAATTGAAACAAATTCCGAAAACAACTTTAAATTATAAAACTGAAAAATTGATGAATTGAATGTTCAAATAGTCATCCTTGTTAAGCCAAACAAAAACCGAATCTATTGAACAAAGATAATCTTGTATCTTTGAGCTGATTCGGTGTAATATTTTTACAGTGTTGGACAATTTTCGCCCTTAATTCTTCAACATTTTGAGCCCGCTAAAAATTGTGCCATTTTTTAGAAGTCTGATTTCTCTACAAATTTATTTTGAAAAGTTATGGGATTGAGCAGTACTCTGATACTCTGAATGCTTTTTACTGAATGTCTGACTACGGAATGGTGAGAATTGCGCGATATGTATGTAGGTGTCCAATAATCGTGTTTTTAATCTTTTGAGGCTTGATATTGGTCGACTAGCTCAAAAGTAGTTCTGATACAATGCCCAAATCACTATATTCCGTTTCACATTGCATGTATGTATATTATACAGGGTGATTCATTAGTACGATAAAGTCCAATATCTTGTGAAAGGTTCAAGATATTTGAAAGAAATTATGACCGACTGTAGCCAGCTTAAAGGCTCATATTTTAAAATTATTCGCAATTGTACAGCGTGTTCCAGAATGCCGTGCCAGATCAAAGTTATATTTTTTTAAATTGGACATTTATTTTGAATGGGTCCTCCGTAAGGATGAACTATTAAGAGCAGACAGCTGTTGGTACACAGACGGCTCAAAAACACCCTCAGGCTCTGGTGCAGGTGTATACGGGCGCAGACCTAAGACAGAAATGTCAACCTCTCTAGGATCCTACGCAACCGTATTTCAGGCGGAAATTTTCGCCATTGTTTCATGTGTGGAGAGAGTGGAGCAAGCCAATCTCATACATAGAACAATAAAAATTTTCTCGGACAGCCAAGCGGCTTTAAATGCACTTAGTTAGCTCTTGCCGTGTAACGTCGCAATTGGTTTTAGACTGCCAAAAAAGACTCTCCTCAATAGGAGAACTCAATAAAGTATTGCTGGTCTGGATCCCTGGCCATTCTGACATGGAAGGAAGCGAGAAGGCAGACTTTCTTGCAAGGGAGTGTGCCGCACGTGTTTCTTTCGGACCAGAACCTACAATTGGCATCGCAATAAGCTTTGCCAAACAAACACTAAATACCTGGACAACCAAACAAATGTTAGACCATAGCAGGCATGACCTACGTTGTCTAACAGACCTTTTAACAGGCCACTGTCATCTGAATCATATTATGCTAAAACTTGGACTGTCGGAAGATCCGACTTGTCGTCTTTGTTTGGAAGATGAAACAGCAAAGCATATAATTTGTGCCTGCCCCGCCGCGGCTCGAATTAGGTATCTGATGTTTGGCAGGGTCTCTCTCTCGCCCTCGGACCTGAAATATCATTCACCAAATAAAATAATCGGCTTTGTTAAGGAGCTGAATCTATTTGATGAAATCTTAATAGGTGTGAGCCACAATAGACTCTTGTGAGTTGCAGTGGAGAGCCTTATTGACCCACTCACCACAAACCTAACCTAACCTGTATTTTACTTCAAATTTGAATTCTGCTTGACTTCGCTATTACAATGATGTAACATTGTAGTGGGTTATACAGCGTATTTAAAAAGTTCTGACCACTTGTTCCTTTAAATCGTAATGACTTCAACGTTCTGTATACTTTAAATCGTACAATTTAAAATTAATCTTTTATAGCCGTACGCCTGTGATAATAGGCATGATGACTGTCACTAAGAATCACCGAAATATTGATTTGATATAATTATTTAAGATGCAGAGATTCTACAGAAATCACTTATTTTTCATTTTCATGTGTGATTACATTTATTTTAGTACAAATATAAGCACAAAATTTAACCATCCGCCATCTTATCTCAAACGCCAATCAGAAGAGAGTGACGTCATGCTTTCGCAGATATCCATTATCCGACCCAAACCAAATCCGAACATCTGTTTTGTCGTCTTTATATTATCTATGGTTTTGTATTTCCTTTGTTGCTGTTGGCTTTTCTTGGTTCATGCGATATTTTCTCGTTATATACTATCAAGTATCTCTGTTTTTATTACCACAAAAAACCGTTTTTGAAATTATGTTTATGTATCAAAATAAACTTTTAACCTGCAAGCTGTCAAGTGTTTGAAGTCTGACTTTGACGATATTACTACATGACACAGATCATAAATAACCTATCGACAGTTGACACTGTTAAGAATTGATGACGTCATAGAAGGACGCCATTACTATTATAGCGTTTTGGCGCATAATTTAAAATGTGTTTTTAAAAGTTGAATTTTTCCTTTAAAAACATCTTTTTTTACAGAAATAACATTTATTGTAGATAAAGTATATACGTGAAAACATTGTGGAGCAGTTTTTCAAAATCAGTCATCATGCCTATTGTCTAGTACTACAATACCAACTACCAAACTCGAGTTCATTGGTTTCACAATTTTTTCAAATAGATCACCCTGTATTTTATAACCTTAAATGAAAGTTACCTTACTATACTTTAAAATTTATTGAGTATTTGCTATACACAAACTGAATAGTTTTTGTGATATTTCTATTTCGTTATTAAAAATTTTATTTCCAATAAAAAAATCAATAAAAAGCAGATTATAAAATTAATTCACAACAATTAACAAGTTAGGAAAGTGTGTTAACTTAGAAAAATGTTTTAAAAGATCGATAACAGTACCACCACACATGCAAATGGATCAGGTGGGTTAGGTAGCTCTTCTAAATTGTTAAATTAGAACCATATCATCATTAGCGTTCTTAGTAATTAGAAGTGTAAGTCGATCTTTTCAAGACCGTTTCCAAGACTTTAAATATGGAGGCTAGTTACTTTGAGCATATTTTTTATAAGTTTGTTGTTGATTTTTTATAAATTTTAGTATAGCTGATATAAATAAGTATGAGTAAATTTATGATTGTTGGCTTTCCTCCATAAAATAGAAATATCACAAAAACTATTCAGTTTGGGTATAGGGAATACTCAATCAATTTTGAAGTATAGTTAGGTAACTTCCATTTACCGATATAAAGTACAGGATGATCCATTTAAAAAAATTGTGAAACCAATGTATACGAGTTCGGGCTCGTCCTGTATACGGTTCCTTAGATATCGAATCAGTTCGATTGAATTGTAGTACTAAACGACTATCACAGACGTATGGCTATAAAAGATTAATTTTAAATTGTGTGGTTGAAGTCGTGATTTACAGGAACAAGTGGTAAGAACTTTTTAAATACGCTGTATAACCCATTACAATATTATATCATTGTAATAGCGAAGTCAAGCAGAATTCAAATTTGAAGTAAAATACAGAGTGTCCCATTTAAAAAAATATAACTTTCATCTGGTACGGCGTTCTGGGACACGCTGTACAATTGCGACTAATTTTAAAATATTAGCCTCTAAGCTGGCTACAATCGATCAAAATTTCATTCAAATATCTTCAACCATTCACAATTGGACTTTGTCGCAATAATGGATCACCCTGGATAGTATTTATGCCCGATTGCACCAATTTAGCTTAAATGTAAGGCTTAACAAAGTGCAGCTTAATAATAATTCCAATCTCTCATTGCAGCATGTTACGCTTAGTAGCCACGCTTACGTACAATATCGTATGTCTTTACTTGAATGGCATAAGGATGTTCATTTTTTTTACTAGATTGTCATAATTTTGGTTGGCAATACCAGTATTTTATCTGACAACTTCCTAATTTTGTTAACATTTGATTAATCTAAATAATTTCTGCAATGGAAGGTGAAAAAAGAATTCGGTCGGCAAATTTTACTTCAGAAGAGAAAATGCTTTGCCTAAACTTAGTTAAAAAATATAAAGGAATTATAGAATGCAAAAATACAGACGCGGTAA
The DNA here is from genome assembly GCA_963978555.1 of Galerucella nymphaeae. Lineage (NCBI taxonomy): Eukaryota > Metazoa > Arthropoda > Insecta > Coleoptera > Chrysomelidae > Galerucella > Galerucella nymphaeae. Next base: position 2,082,253 of record OZ021711.1, on the reverse strand, counting down.
CATGGATGGAAAAGGAAGAAACATGGAAGAAAAATTGATAAGGAATTCAAAGAATTAAATTGTAAAACGGGTCATTTCGAACATAAATGTGCCTTGGAATACCATTTTCAAGGAAATCTAAAATTCCTAGCTCTTCATTAAGATTTTCTTCTAAATTCATTGTTGTTTGTACACACCAAACCAACTCAAAAATTAGGTTATACTATCAGAAATGTCCAAGCAAATTGGAAACGTCACAAAACGTCAGAATACAATGAACGCACAATCGCATATCTACCTCTTAAAAAATAAGCTATGGACAAAGCTAGGCTTTAAATTTCGTGCATATAAGCTTCGCTTTGATGACGGTGCAGCGAGTTTAATTTTTTAAGCCTGGCTTACTTGTTAAGCCAAGGTGGTGCAATCGGGCATTAATAGTTACTAACGCTGTGACTATGCATAAGGCTAAATATGTTTTCATTCACAAATTTAGGTTTTTGGATTCTTAGAATACATAATATACTACTCTCCTAGAATGTCATACAATTAAACATTTCTATTTTACAAATTTTTGTATTTTTGAACTTCAAAATATTGTCTGATAGTGGCCAGAATTTATAAAAATCCCAATCCTGGAACGCTGTCAAAACGTTGAATTTAAAATATAAAAAATTATAGATGGTTTATAGAAACATCTTCCAGTTCACGTAGTGATAAAATAACAGACTTCCAGTTTTTCACAGTTAGTAGTGTAACGAAAAATAACTGTGTTGTGTTGTCTTGAATAAAAGTTATGAACAAACTATAAAAGTGCGAATTATTTGTTTCAGATGACTTGACAATTGACTATCAGTTCACTTTTAATCTGTCGAAAAAAGAGGACCGTCATTATACACAAATCAACTTCAGAAATTCACCCATCAAACCGGACATAGATGCGGACTTTCTTATTACATGTTCAGTTATAGCAAAGATGAATATAACTGTGAGAACTGAAAATTCAGAAGAAAAACCAATTTTCGAAAATTACAACTGTAGTACATTCAGATCAAAATTCTCAAAGTCACTGTATAAGTTCGGCGTAGAAGAAAATGTTACTCTCACCACTTTTTATGTGTATGTTTACGACTTCCAGACTCCATTGTGGATTCAAATATCATTTAGCCAGTACCCGAAATTGAATCTTCAACAGTTTTTCATCACATTCTCGTCGTAAGTATTTTATTACGTGCTTTTTTTAACCTGCAGTATATTATACACCAAGGTGGTAAAGACCATTTTTATTAACCGAGCAGTAAAATTATAAGGAATAAGGTGTGAGGCTTATAAATATCTTCACCATCATGGAGTATCTACAATTTTTTTACTAATAGCCAAATTTAAGACAAAAACTAAAAATAATTCACAAACGCACCACGAGAAGCGTTTACCCCGTCGTCTGACTGACAAGTACATTGTCAGTTTTCGATATACTATGAACGCACTTCTTGTGTCATCAGTCATTTTTGGTTAAGCGCTTATTTTGAACTAAGGGCATTTTTATTTAAATAATTTTATCTTAATAGGTAATTTCAATCAACAAATATGTTAAACACAATCTCCTGGATATTGGGCGGAGTAGTATTCAATGAGACCTCTGGCGGAAAAAATTGTAATTGTTGCAACGAGTAAAACAATTCGGTTTGCATTGTTTTTGTATTATATGACAAGCTTAAAACTATGTTTTTTTATTCAACTCAAACGTCATTATTTCTGAGGTTATATTCTTATATAATCAAATATTATGGAAGAGGTTATTTAATTCTATTTTTTGTTTTCATTGCACTTTCATAAAAGTTTCACTTGTTTCCTCTATAGGTACCATGCAAAAATATATGGCCAGCATTTAAAACTGCCTGCTAGAAGAAGGCTCAGCATTTACAAATTTAAATAAACTTTGAATAGTCAGTGTATACTTAATCCATAGTTACAAAAACAAAGAGAAAATAAGTCGGTATTAAAGATTTAACATATTACTCAATACAAACGTACCTTTTCCTCGCAACTTTTGTAGATGTGACTATATCAAAAATAAAATAAAAACACGAAATCATACCTAAAACTAAACAGTTAATTGAACACTTGTTTTATTTTTGACAAATATCAACTATACCTATATTACCCCAAAAATAAAAATATTAGTAGTCAAAATTTAGTTCAACAACACAAAATACTAAAGCACAATCGAAGAAAATGCAAAAGTTTTACAAAACACACACTGAAAATAACTAAACAGAAAAATAAAACCACTCAAATATTAAAGGGCTTATACGGCAGCTGATTTGTTTTACTCGTTGCTAAGATGACATTGACATTTCAGTGCGCCATCTATCGAATTCTTTTTTCCCAATACACAATTATGTTGCACAAGTTTTTGTTGAACTACTTTCCCTGAATTCTCAAAATATTTGAATAATAATAGAAAAAATTCAACTTCTCAATTAGCTAGAAGAAGCAATAATTGTCAACTTCACGGTGTTGTTTAATGTTGATACTGCTTCGTCAATTTCAATTGGCGATTTGAGAGTTACTTGCCGGTTGAACCCCTCCTCTATTTTGTTCCGATACATATCCCATTTAGTTTTATTGTTATGTAATCCAGGAATTGATGTTCTGTTGATAACAACGGAGCTTATAGGCGAGTGAACAGATGAGAGATCGTGGAGTGACTTCCATATAATTTGGAGATATTAGGATCCGTTGGCCACTAAGTAGGAGTCCCCCAGTTGACAGAAAGTGATAATTTTTTTCTTGTGCAAGCCTTACTGGTGCCCTGTCTTTGTCGTTTTTAGGTGTGAACCATACTGAGTGTGCTTGCAGTTGAAATTTTCACCTGCTATGAAAAATACAAATAATTCTCCAAAGTTTTCTTTTTTAAGATTATAGCATGGTGGGCAGTAAGCTGACCTTGCAACTGAATTTTATATCAGTTAAATCTAACCAATTGAGTTGAAATTTTGTACCCGAAATGGCGAACCAGTTATTTTTTCTGCACTAAAGGGGAAACATTCTTTGTCTCCTTTGTATTCTTGATAATTCTCTAAAAAATAACATCTCAACCTTTCAAAATATTGCAGATTTCCAAGAAATCTAATAAATCTAAGGATTAATGAATTCTCATACAAATATTGTAGAAAAAGAACTGAAAACAAATAGAAAAATATTTCAACTCAGCCACGAACCGATCCACCATACTTCAGGTTTAACTATTAAATTATTCCGTGCACTACCAAGTCAGCCATCACATAATCGATTAAGATCATCCAATAGTGGTATGAAAATAGAGTTCGACTTTTTTGGACATAACTATCCATTGTTTCATTTAACCAGAGTGAATGTGAGAAAATAAAAAGTGCATTTGATCCTATTTTTCAACGATCTTTACAAATCTGCTATTATTTTTTATGAACGCTATTTGGTAGAATAGCTAGCTCGCGTTTGACAGTTTCGTACAAGAATCCCCATGTCGCATCTTATAAATAACACAGTGTATATTATATTGCAGAAGGTTATCAGTCAGTCAATCTAACATCAGATTGACTTTTCTAGTTTATGTTAAATGAAGAAAAAACTACAGCTTGGCACTACTAACAGCCAATTTCACAATCGGTGGTAAACTATTAGGATTAAGTAACCTTAACCGAGACACTAACCATTAGAACGTGTTTAACAATCATCATTCAACTAATGGTCAGAAAACTTATGAAATTGTGTTAAATTTAGTTGCGGTGGTATGAACACCATCGCTAGTGGGACTGTAGGATTGGAAATAGCCTCCTCAATATTTACCAACAAACTTTTCACTATCGACCCGTACAAACGAAATCTGAATAAAAAATCGTCGAATTCTTTGAAATAATCACGTCTTTACGAATAATTTTTGGCCGTCTAACTTCATCGTCATTGCTATAGGCATTAGTTTTTCATATTTCCAATTGTTTTTAATTGAAAAAAGAACAATATACAGTTTTAAAATGTGACAGCTGGTGCAATTAAAAACCATAAACTAAGTTGGATTTCCTTGGTTAGCCATACTTTGGGTTGCAGTTAATTTTTTCGATGGTTAACCTATACTTACTCCCTTGACCACATATTGTGAAACGCAAATTTCGTCGAAAACCGGATACTTCTTAACCATGAGGTGACCTATTATTGTGAAACTTGCTGTAAGGGTAAGGCAGCCATCACGTAATCGATTAAAGTCATATTGGTATGAAAATGGAAATTGACTTTTTGAAACATAAATATCCATTTTTTATTGAACCAGAACGAATTTAAAAAAAAATTAAAAAAGCATTAGATTAGAACTTATTTTTAAACGACCTTTCCAAATCTGTTATTATTTCTTGTTGAAAAATGTATTAATGAATATCAGAGTATATGATGTAGGTACGCATATGTATGCTCCTGGATCCATCTCTCATTAATTCATTTCGATTTATTGCCTTAGATGCTTTCTTCTGCTGCTCCTGGCAGCTGCCATCTTATGGAAGATAAAACAACGATATGACATGTACCGCCGTCGACAACGTCTCTTTGTTGAGATGGAACAGATGGCGTCACGACCTTTTTCCCAAGTTTTAGTAGAGTTAGAAATAAAAGAGACTTTAGACTTGAAGAATAACTATGCACTGAATGGAAAACGGAAGAAAAGCGATGCGCCGAGTCCTATTGCCTTGGAGCCGTGCTATGGGAACCGAGCGGCGGTGCTTAGCCTCTTAGTGAGGTTGCCCACAGGTTAGTTCAACGTTAAGCTACTAATTTCACACTGTATTGTATATTATTCGTATTACATACAAAATTTTATCTGATGGCATTTATTATATATACTTATACGACAATTATGAAATAGGTACTTATTACTTCTAACCATTTAAAAATGGGAGTTAATCACAATAAATTGAACTCACACCACCGATTTAAAGCGAACAACCGGTTATAACTTTTTATAATTGGTATTTACCTATTACTTTAAAGCGATTTTAGTTATCACTGGTTATTCAATATGTCGTCACTGTTGGGCCCTTTATGTCGTCATCATTTGACATTTGTTATGACCGGTATTTACTCAGGTCTGGAGCTATTTTGAATTAAATGCATATAGGTTATGTTTTAAAATATACGATATACGTCTCATGTGCTGTCATCCTGTGTTTTGATGTTTTGTTGTTTGTAATACCTTCTCTAGTCCAATTTACAACAAGCATAATATCAATATCGTTAAAAAAAACTCATTTAATATTAACGGTACAAGTTCCATTCCATTTTGCTGTCAACTTGATTAATTAAAAGTGAGGTTATGGATATAACCGGTCAACATTTGTGATTAACGCGATATCCACTTTGGTTATTCTGAAAGGGTCCAACTGGCAAGAAACAGCTGACTTCAAAGTTAACCAAAGGGTTCACCCAAAGTTATAACCGGTTGTTCGCTTTAAATTGGTTATTGTTTTTTAACATATGACATAAATGACAGTTAACGCATCATTAATCGGTAGCGTGTAGCGTATATTAATTCTTATTGCAAAAATGGCATTTTATACCACAGCGCGCTCAATCTGATCAGTTATAATAACAAAACACGCGTTCAGCAGGAAATTGATAATCGCTTCGGTAGCGCTACGTTGTGATAAAGGGGACCATTGTGAAGTTTAAAATGTCAGTAGGTTAGTGAGCTGTGCTTTCTTATTTTCTTAACAACGTCAGGTTGAGACCAAGTTGACCAATCTCGTGTAGCTGAAATCAGTTGTAGAAAAATTATTGTCATGGTAACCATTGTTATGGTAACTAGTAAAGAAAAATCCATATTGTACAGTAGGGAAGTGCGTGATTTTAAAGCTTTTCAATGTAAATAGGATAAAACCTATTAGGGGCAATTCGAGTTCGGGAAGTGAGAGGGGGTGAGTTTTTAAGGGTAAAAACGGTTTATCTCGATTTCCGCAAAACTACAAGTCATATGGGAAAAAATTGAATGGCAAAGTTGTGAGTAATAAAAAGTTCTACAAGTTTTGTATTCACAATTCTTACACATAACCTTAAAATGTATATGAAAAATTCAAATAACCAAGTTTCTTTTCAATTATATCATATTCCCTTCCTTTTTAATGGGTTTCATCCTATTATTATTTTGTTGTATAAATTTTGTTGTAATAACTTTGTTGTGATTGAAACTTTTTTTATAAAATGTTGGTAGTTTACATTTGTTGTGATTCTGGATCCAGTGATATAGTATTATTTGAGAAAAAAATGCCTCATGTACTTTTGTCTTTTTTTTCAAAGAAAAATTAACATAGATGGCCTTGAAAATAGTAATTAAGCTTTGAAAATTTGTGCCAAAATACTGTTTTTAATACTGAATCTAGCAAAAAAATGAATAAAAATCAGTTTCTTCCAAACAAAATGGGTCACACTTTATAATGATGATGATAGAAAATCTTGAAAGCAAATAACTCAAAATATCGATCGATTTCAAGTGTATATGTTTAATGAAAAATTCAACTTTTGTTTTTGCAGGTGGTGAGCCGTATACTGTTAAAGGTCAGTCAGCAGGCCTGGCAATTGCTAGTGCACTCGTTACGTTGGGAAATCCTCGTAAAATTAGCATAGACCAAATGAAGTCCGACACTAAAGGAGGAAAAATAAGGAAATCGCAGAGTCAGCATCCGGACAGTTGCCTTTGAATATTCGCAAGTCTAGAAGAAACTGTGGTGAAATGTAGTTTTTCTGTGAGCCGGTTTTTTTTTTAAGTTATAAACATGTTACAGGGAACGTTACGGTTTTCCAACAGTTCGTGAAACAATTCGTAAGAAATGTGTAAAAGAGAAGTAGCGGATAAGAATGATTTTGTTGTTGATTATTCCATTTAACGCATTTATTGATATTGAAGTTGTTTAGTCTGAATATAATTTAAAGTATTGTAACTATTTATTTTAAATCCACAAAAAAATTCAGTTTATATTTTAAAATAAAGGATACTCGTCGATTTCTGATGGTTTCTTCACTAACGGTAGGTGTAAAGCTAGATTTTTAAATCTGTTTAAATTTAAAATATAGCACACTTCTGGAGTTTCATATTTTTTCCTTATTAACCAGAGTAATAAATAAAAGAGAGGTTTTAAAACATATGGAAGGAACTGGCACAAAGTTTGAACGCAGCCAGTTGAGTATGGCGCATCACAGCGACTAACTGAACTAACAAACCCCGCCTCTTACCACACGAAAATTGTCAATATTACTTTAATTTGAGGTTAGTCACGTTTAGTCACTTCTGAACATATCTACAATGTCCGCCATAAAATTGGAACCATATGGGAATTTTTTTTATTATTGTAGTTAAATAACAACTTTGGATTGCAATCACTTCTGCTTCTGAAATAACTTGAAATGCGCCAAGTCAAAGTTGACAGGTAACATCTGTCAATTGTCACGTTCGTAATTTTGGAAAAAATGTCCTAAAAACGGGTCAATTTGCTAAAATTTCGAAAAATGTTACTTGGAAATAGGCATGATGACTGATTTTGAAAAACTGCTCCACGATGTTTTCACGTATATACTTTATCTACAATAAATGTTATTTCTGTAAAAAAAATGTTTTTGAAAGAAAAATTTAACTTTAAAAAACACATTTTAAATTATGCGCCAAAACACTAGAATAGTAATGGCGTCTGTTTATGACATCATCAATTCGTAACAGTGTCAACTGACGATAGGTTATCTATGATCTGTGTCATGTAGTAAAATCGTCAAAATCAAACTTCAAACACTTGACATCTTGCAGGTTAAAAGTTTATTTTGATGCATAAACATAATTTCAAAACGGTTTTTTGTGGTAATAAAAAACAGATACTTGATAGTTTATAACGAGAAAATATCACATGAACCAAGCAAAGCCAACAGCAACAAAGGAAATACAAAACCATAGATAATATAAAGACGACAAAACAGATGTTCGGATTTGGTTCGGGTCGGATCATGGATAATTGCGAAAATATAACGTCACTCTCTTCTGATTGGTGTTTGAGATAAGATGGCGGATGGTTAAATTTTGTGCTTATATTTTTACTAAAATAAATGTGATCACACATGAAAATGAGAAATAAGGGATTTCTGTAGAATCTCTGTATCTTAAATAATTATATCAAATCAATATTTTGGTGATTCTTAGTGACTGTCAACATGCCTATTATGATTCTAATCACATTTAATGCTCATGTGCCGATTTTGAGGGAGAAATTGTGATGTTCAATAAATTTCATATTTTCGTACTTTTTAATTCACCCCCGTATCTGGCTACTTTAAAATCATTTGAAACTCTTTAAAGTAGTATAAAGGCTACCATTCCATTGCATATTGTGATCATAATATTCGTACGTAAGCTGGTTTTGAAGATTATTGATATTTTCAACTAAAAAAGAGGTAGTCTCTGGATTATTTTCCAAATTTCGAAAAAATCAGAAATTGTTTTTCAACTTTTTCTTTATTAAACTTTAGTTGGATAGTACAAAAATGGTTTTAATTATAATCTGAATATCTTAACGCATAACGAATACTTCAAAATTACAAACAATAAATAGGGGCGACGACCCAGCACTGTAGTGGAACGCATCTCGATGCGATAATTACAGTCAAGCTATGTCGGCTTTGGTTAGTACTTGGATGGGTGACCGTCAGGGAAAACCATAGTATAGGGCCCGTACAGCCGGCAGCGTAGTAGCATATCACAGCTCGCAGGCATTATACCAATGAGCACGAGGTATAATGTAGATATGCCGTCTTTCGGAGGAGACGTAAAACCGAGGTCCCGAGTCCATGGATGTTGGGCTAGTTAAAGAACGCTACCACTAGTTGGAACACCAGTGGGTTCGCCAAAATTTCCGGTTAGGGATAGAGTGCTCCCGGCGTCGGTGATTAGCCTTAATCGCAGAAATAGGCCGACGTTAAATAAACAAGGAAAAAAAATTACAATATTTTATAGATACGATATATTTCAGAAACAAATTTCCTGAACAAAATACACAGATTTAATAGTTTTTGTCCACGACCACCTAATAATAAGCCGATATTTTACCTCCTAACAAAAGGTATATGGTACCCATATATCAACTGTCGTGAATTATGAACCATAATGCACTACAGTGTATTATGAACTAGAGATGGGGGTACCTACAATATGAAATAAACTATTAAATCTGTGTATTTTGTTCAGGAAATTTGTTTCTGACATATATCGTATCGATAAAATATTGTAATTTTTAGTATTGATACTTTTCATAGCGATATTTTCTAATATTAAGTATTTTAAAACAATATATTTATAACGGTACGTTGTATTGATACTTTCTACAGTATCGCCCATCTCTATATATGTCAAAGTATATTTTTTTGTAGCTGTCAGAACATTTTGAAGTTAGTATAATACCAAATCGTTACTGACTTTTATTTAATAAAGAAATCAAGTGTTGTGGACAAAGTATAGTATTCTACTCGAAATTTATGGCCATAATTCACTTGGGTGACTTGCGCCTCTCGCCTGCGGCTCGTGACGCAAACGTCACCCATCATGAATTATGGCTATCATAAATTGCTCGTTTAATAATATACTAATTTCATATTGTAGGTACCCCCATCTCTAGTTCATAATACACTGTAGTGTATTATGGTTCATAATTCACGACAGTTGATATATGAGTACCATATACCTTTTGTTATGAGGTAAAATATTGACTTATTATTAGGTGGTCGTGGATAGAAATAATAATGCGTTAATTCAATATAAATGAATCATAATTTCATGTTAATTCTGGAAATTGAAAAATACACAGGAAGTTCTATTTGAAGAATGTACATTTCTTACCGTGCTGGTTTTCTGAAGCACTTGATGTATGGACAAAAATAATTTCAACAATTCAACGTATTTAGGTTAGGCTGTCATATTTGACATTATATGTGTCAAATATAATAGAACCCAACCTCAACGTTTTGTCTCACAGTACTAGCGAATCTTAAAATATCAATATTTAAGAAGGCTTATGAATTATCAAATGTAGGAAATTATGAAACCAAAGTTATCTAAAATGGTATTTTTTTTTATTGGTGAACCCTTTTCTATTTAAAGCACGCCCCAGCTTGTTTATATCGAACTTTCAAACACGCGCGTATTTGAAAGTTACCAAGTCAACATCAACATCTCGAGAAATGAAGTGTAATGGTAATGGCTAATGATCTAAATGACAATTTTTTTATAATGGTGAACCCTTTTACCTATTTAAAGCACGCCCCATCGAGTTTAAAGGCTCGCGCGCACTTTTATCGGCAACAGCCGGAAACGGAACGGATCACGGCGGCCGGCAATTTTAGCTGGGTATCGTGCACTAGTCGGTAAAAAATTTTTGCTAATCATAGGTCGCTTGTCGGTTATTAGCCATGGATTCAGAGACTCTAAATAAAATAATTTTATAAGTTTACTGTGCAAAGAAGAGGAAAAACAAAATTCTGTTGAACAAAAAAAAAAGAGAATGGATAAATGACATTTGTACAAAGAGGAAAACTGAAAGTGAATTTGCCACTTTATTTCCTCAGCTAGTAGACCAAGAGGATAAATTTTTTCAATATTTTCGAATAAGCTTTGAAAACTTCCAGGAACTTTTAACCATTATAAATAAATGTTTTAATATGCAACTTAAGAAAGTTCCCACTTGTAGACATAGAGTAATAAATAATTATTTATTACTCTATGCTTGTAGATACGTCCGACAAAAAACGCCGCCTCTTGTTACAGATATTTTTTTCCTCTACTTACCACCGTCCTCCACCCGTCGCCTGTCAGTCGCATTGCCATAAACGGGATAACAACAAATTATGCTTTTATTTAAATTGAAGAAAATCTACTCAACCTAACCTAATCAAAGTGGTTGAGTAGAGTGTTTATTCGGGACTATTATTTAAATGGGTGCATGAAATCTGTATTTTTCTCAATTTTCTGATTTTAGTAATTTTTGGTAACAAATCATACAATTCCGGGTACCCGCTTCCGTTTCGTCTTCCAAAATCAGCGCGCACTTCTCCGTATCACGACGGAACGCAACGGACCACCGGCAAAAGTATTCTCGTCCGGGATTTCCTTCGAAGGCGGGCTGGGCCGTTGCCGAGTAGTGAGCACTGTTTCGTTTGAATACCAGGTAAGATAAATTCGTGGTCCGTATCGGTCCGGGAGGTTGCCGGCAGAGCCGGTCTAGTGCGCGCGAGCCTTAAAACGAACTTTAAAGCACGCGCGTTTCTTAAAGTTACTATGGCAGTCTAAATGACAATTTTTTTCATTACTGATCTGACAGGAGTACTTTGTAACGTCAAAAACTTTATTAGAACAATATTTAACAATTTTATAAATGAAAATGGAAAGTGCAGGTGATATTGTTTGAGATATTAATATTTCGATTTTTCAAATCGGAGGAAATGGTATTTAATTTGATACTATTAACATTTCCATGACAATTCAAGGTAAACTAATGTCATCACGAATTCAACCATTTTACATTAGGTTCGTTCCAGCCAGCAATAATTCTGTTATCGTACGTAACCAGTAATTTAACTATTTAATGCGCATGCGTGAGAGAAATTAGTAAAATTACTGGTAATCTCTTACCAAACGGTTGGAACGTATTTTGAACTAGTTTGGTAGTTGCACTGATTCTGACGCACACAGAGAAATATTTATTTCTCTATAGACGCACACTTTATTGTACCTATATATTAACATTAATAAAAAAATAAAAGTGTAAAATCAAGACATTTTATTTGTAATTATAAAGCCTTTAGACTTGAAAATACATAAAACTAAATACAACGAACTAATAAAAAGCAAAATAAACACTTTTTCAACCTAAAAATATCAAATTAGTGAAACTTAATAATAATATATCAAAATATCACAATAATAGAAGTCTTTGTAACCTTAATAAATGGCAAAATTATGTATAGGTATGTTCTATTTTGACCATTTTTCAATTACCTATATCATAAGTAGCAGCATATAAAGTGGTTTCGGTCTCCATTCTTCCCTTTTTCATTTTATCAACGACTACACAAAGAAACAGTCAGGAGGAAACGGTGCACACTATTTTCAAAACAGTTCCAAAACTAAAAATTCACTTTTATATCCTATTTACACTTACACTATCCATAAAAATACAAATTTGACAGTTTAAGACGAAAATGTTGCCATTGCGCATGTATCTTAATTTCAGAACTATCGATACTCGCTATCAAGCAAGAATCGTTTGAACGGTAATTTTACTGGTCCCCAAACGGGATGGAACAGAGAACTGATAGTAATCGATAGTTCAGAATCAGTAATTTCAGGTGGTTGGAACGATTTTTTTCAACTGCGCATGTGTATTAGTAATATTACTGTAATTTACTGGTGGTTGGAACGAACCTATAATCAGTTATTTCCATTTCTTTGTCTCGTAGTAGTAATAGTTACCAGTATTTATAATTTCAAAGTGCACCAATAAAAAAAAATAGCGTAAAGTATTCGTGGATAACTGGTCTCTAAAACACTTGCTCGAAAAATCGCGCGTGTTTCAAAGACCTTTAATATCCACTTATACTTTAATATACTCTATTATTATTAATGACAGAGCTGAACTATCTCTTGCCCCTAACTGCACTACCTCCAGAGGGGGCTCGGTTCTGATTACTTGCTCTGTTCAGTTAATCATAACCTCAAAACATAAGAAAAACAATCAGTATTTGATTTATTTTGATGCGGTTTCAAAATGTGTGAGCACTTATATGGACACACCAATAATTTCATCACCATAAGATACAAAAAGAGCAGAAACGGGTGAAGTGAACATAATTTTATTTAACTGAAATAGTTATTCGATTTTTATAAAGGACTTTTAAAACATTGTAAAGAGCATTATCAACCCAACCAAGATATCTTATACTTGCATATTCTTATGCAAAATCTTATAATAAAAACAATAAATATAGTACGCAAACCTAACTTTCCTCAACTTATTATTTTTGCGCATTAATTTTAAGATATTCTGCTCACTTTGTTCACCCGCTTAGGTTGAAAATTATCTTAACAGAGCTGAACAAAATACTGTAAAAAGAACACAACAATTATTAGGTGGTCGTGGACAAACACTTTGAAAGTAATTGGCGAAGCCTGCAACACAATAGAGTTGGGTGTATCGAAAACTATATCACTATAAAATACCCAACCGAGAATCCTGGTAGTGCCTTTTTACTCCGTATACCTACTAGTGTATGACCAGAATTTTTTTTGGATCAGTAATAATACTTTTTTCGAAGGATCTTAAGTAGCTGCTATAAGCTTCATGTACTATTGAGTTTTGATTATTCTTCACATTCTAGAAAATTCCTGGTGATAGTATTCGGATATAAATTTAGCGAATTTCTTTTAATGATTTTCCTTAGTTTTAATGTTTTGTATTAGAGGTGTACCAAAAAGGATATATCCGGTTTATTTTTCTATATTTTGGAACATAAGTACATGTCTTATACGTGATATAATTTTTGATAAAAAATATGCCTTATTTCATTCAAAATATCGATTCCATCTAAAATTGACCATTCAATATAGGTATTATGTGAAAGCATTGAATAAACCTAGAAAAATTTTTTTCTTGAAATTGTACATTTGTCAGCAAAAAGTTCTCAGATCTTGATTTCCAAATCTCTATGACATTCCTTTATAATGATGGATGAAACATATCCTCATTGCCAATTAGAGGGAAACGTCCACTAGCTTAAGATTTTCAGTAGCAATAACAAGATTTAGAATCCTTCCCATAGAATTTAGTATTGTATTTATTTGATTAGAATTAGTAAAATCAAAGAGACTTAAAATGGCGCGACAGTAAGAGTCATTTGAGTTATTAACATGATTGGTACAGTTAAATGCCCCCTAGGATAAAAACATTTGTTTGTGTGGCAATGAGTTGACATCATATGTTCCAGAAATTGTTAATGCCTTTTTTGCATTTTTGTATTAAACGTATTATTAGAATCTGAGTGAGTAGAACATTTGTTTCGAGATCCAGATATGACTTAATAATTTCGCATCTCTTTGATATACGAACAGTAAGTATAATTCCACAAAAATTCAATATACTGTCGGCAACGGCCATACCACACTGAATGTCACTGAACATACCGGTTGTCGTCCCCTCTCGACCCAGTGAAATAAAACAGATCATAAAACGACTACCCAACAATAAAGCACCAGGCCCTGACCAGATGGACACTATTTTATATAAAAACTTACCTCTCAAAGTTTTAGTCCAAATTATGTATATAGTAAATGCAATATTAAAATTTCAACAATATCCACAAAACTTAAAAGATTCAATTATCGTTCCAATATCGAAACCATGCAAAAATCCAAAATACTTGGATAGCTACCGACCAATATCATTAATTAACATACTCGCAAAAATTATTGACAAAATCATACTGAACCGAATCCTCAAAATTGGAAATAAGTTAAAATTGATTCCCAATGAACAATTCGGATTTAGAAAAGGTCATTCGACAGTGGCTCAGATAATTAGACTACTTCATTACGCCAAAGAAAACTTCCGAAACAAAATAAACACAGTAGTGGTAGCTCTCGATATGGAAAAGGCCTTCGACACTGTATGGATAGAGGGACTGACACATAAAATGATGTCGGCCGGCTATCCCATATACGTAACAAAGCTAATATATTCTTATCTGAAAGATAGGAAATTTCATGTTAAGATCAATAACACATTAAGTGGGCCATATCTAACAGAAGCGGGAGTGCCGCAAGGCTCCTCGCTATCCCCTTTTCTATATACAATAATGACGCACGATTTCCCAATGCACAATGACATTCAAACATCATTATACGCAGATGACACCTGTATGTATAAAAGATCATTTTACGCGGAAGTTGCCAACAGAAAAATTGATATACATCTGAACAGAGTAATAATGCCATATTTACAACAAAACAAAATCAATTTAAATTCTCAAAAAACTGAACAAATAATTCTTACCCGCAAACACACAAATAACAAAATTAGGTCAAAATTGAAAATTAAAAACGAACTTATAACGCCAAAGACATCCATAAAATATTTAGGTTTCCATATAGACAAAAGGTTAAGCTATCACAAACATATTAAAAACCTGGTATCAAAAGCCAGTAACGCTATAAGAACACTCTACCCTCTATTGAATAAAGATAGCTATGTCAGTAAAGAAAACAAACTACTTCTATATAAACAAACAATCAGACCAATTTTAACATACGGTTACCAAGCGTTTTGTTCGGCCTCTGACACAACGTTTGTAAAAATACAGCGGATCCAAAATAAATGTCTAAGACTCGCGTTGGGAAAGGGACGATATAGTAGAATTGCTGACCTACACGAGGAAGCAGACATAGACACAATACACGATTTTATAATTAAAAACTCTGACAAATTTTATAGGCACAAACTAAGGTCGCCATTACTACAAAATGTAACGGAAAAAAGAGCCAGAAATAATCCTAATATGAAGCACGGATATCTACATCAGAGATTACCTTTGTTCTACGAATAAAGATGATCCCTTAATATTTCAATGTTGACAACCCTGTTTTTTCATACAAGTTTTTCAGGGAAATACTATCGCAATTATGTGCCTCCCTGACAATTATTTAAATCTATAATCAATTATCGCTCTAAGCATACAATCAAAGATATCTGATAATGACATAAACCTATGTCAAGGAGCAGATAAACTATCCTGAAGAACTATCTCAAAATGAAATAGCAAATAGTGAATAAATCGGCTAACAGCAGCCTAAGCATATGAGACCTCTTCAAGGAGAGAAGGCATACGCTGAAGACACGAAGGAAGACAGTATGTGGACTAATATTATATTTACTTTTGGTATTTTATAAAAATGTACATATTTAATTTTGTAAATAAAATTTTTGGTATTTGGTATTTGGTTCTCGTCCGATCACCGCAGTCAAGCAGTGTCGGGTGCGGTTAGTACTTGGATGGGTGACCGCTTGGGAACACCGCATGCTGTTGCCTTTTTTGCTTTTTTGTATTTAACCTAATATTAAAATCCAAGTGAGTAGAACGTTTGTTTCAAGATTCAGATATGATTAAATAATTTTGCATCTCTTTCATATACGAATAGTAAGTATAATATTTTCACGAAAATTCATAAAATTGTCAGCAACGGCCATACCACACTGAACATACCGGTTCTTATCCCAGTCACGTATAAACCCTGGTCAAGAGAGATTCGGCTACCCTAGGCGTACCGCCGTCTTGACTTAGGAGATATCGGACTTAGAAGTTTCATAAAAATTCTCAAAAGTGCTCATGTATATTATGTTGTTCGTGTGAAATTCGAACTGAAAATCAAACAGTTATAATGAATTCAGTGCAACAGACTTGTGAGGGGGCTGCGCCCCCCGTTCTATGACAATAATGACTAATGAGTTATCAGTTACGTAATCAGTGCCTATAACTAAAACGTTCCAACAAACAACAAAAATTAAATCCGCTAGAAATGTATACCAATACAAACACAGAAGCTCTTATTCATACATAGAAACCTACCACGATGAGAGAAGAAACACCTTAGGACCAAAAGAGACGTCTTCTAACTCTCACGACTGAAGATATGGACGCATCACCGTTGATAGATAGTATTCAAAATCAAAACGGAGGTTTCAGGAAACCAAAGAAATTTGCATCGCTATCGGAACTGTTGAAGAAAAACGACAAAGGTAAACAAAACAATAATTTCTAACCAATTCTTTGCAATCGGAGTCAGCACAAAACGAAGAACAACCTCTACCTAAAAAGAAACCACAGAAGGCACATACAAAACCAGCAACCAGAATGAGCACTAAAGCAAGACCACTTTTCTTAGTTACGAGTCCGACAATTACCCTCAAGTACCTTCATCAAAATGTTAAATATGTATTAAGAACTAAAGTAACCTGGGAGCTACGAAAAAGTCAGAGCACTGTTACCCAATGCCACATATATTATGTCAACACTGGGGCCATGCGACCACAAACTGTGGACGAAGCCCAAAATGTTTGAAGTGCGCTGGTGATCATCTCACAAATACATGCACGAAACCAAGAGACCTCCCAGCGAAATGTTCCAACTGTATGGGAGATCACCCAGCCAACTATAGAAAATGTCCTACATACGTCAAAAGAATAGCAGCCATAGAAGCAAAGAAACCTCAAAGCCAGCCACCAACAAAGAGGTACGTGCCAGCACCAGCCATCAAAATCAACGCATGGGAAAGCAAGAAGAATTTTCTACCAATTGAAAATATAAAAACTCCTTAGATATAATACTTTTAACAGAAACACAACCTGCTGTCCTTATATACAAGGGTGCGAATATATTATACACCGAAATTTGCAAATTCCTCACTAAGGACTTTTACAAAGAATAGGTAAAGAACATCCTAAATTGAAAATCTTGAAAAATTTATAACTATGCAAGTATTTATTAATTTTTAAGAATGTACATAATACTTATTGGTTTGTTAATATATTTCATTATTTTTATTTATTTATTCAATACAACGCTACACAGTACACTCCAAATGGACTTGACCTAAATAATTGTTCATTTGTATCCGTTTTGTCCCAAGTAGATGTTAAACTGTGTTATTTCTTTTAATAATGATTATATTAACACAAATGTTCATTCTGTATTAGTTATTAAGTATTATCAGATATACGCTCGGAAGTCTACGTTTATGATTTTTTTCATTCCATTCCTCGGTAAAAATAAAATTCCTAAAAAGCTACTTAGCAATAATATTTTATATATATATATAATTTATATAAATTGCCAATATTTTTCAAAACAAGAATAAAGTCAACATATTTTCTAATTGCACCCGGTAAATTCCTTCACATATATACTACCAAAAACAGGTGTCGCACATGATTTACGACTCCCAGCAAAAAATGCCGGCGTTTTCCGACGATCAAAGGAGTGACCGGACTTATTGGAATAATATAGACTTTGCGGATAGATAATATTGGCTATTGATAAACCGAGCCTCATTGTTCGAGCCAGCGGGTTAGAAGTGTTGCCGGCTGAACACCCAGTTTCGCACTTTCGGATACAAATAGAAATACATAATAGAAATTGAATCTCTATTATGTTTTTAATAATTTTAATTCTTGAATTTCTGTTATGTTTTTTCATAATTTTAAATCGGCCATTTGTATTATGTTCTGCTTAATGGAAATTCATGTATTATTATTAACTATTTAAATGAAAACATAATGGAAATTGTTTTGTTTTTTTACTTATGTGAATTATCTATGGATGCTTTCTATTCTAAATAAATCAAGACCGACTGCCACTGGCCGTTTTTCGTCTAAGGAGATACTAATAAAAATTGATTTCTTTAAGGTTCTTTCAAGAAATTTTTAGTTATTTCATACTCTACAGATACAAACATGTGGCTCGCCATTTATTTTTATCTTTTATAGTTGACCGGTAGACCGGTCGTAAAAAATGGTTTCTCATCCCTTGTTGTGTAAAGCAAGGCGCTTCAGTTTTGGTACCTAGGTCCTTGTTTATGAAATCAGTTGTTGTGATAATTTGTGTTAGGGTGTTACTTATTTTCAAATAGTTAATAACCTTCGTTTAAAAAAAACATAACCTAATTACCTACGTGAAGAGAAATATAATTTCGTTTATTGAACATATTGGATTATACTGGAATGTAGGTAAGTACTATGTAGGTATAATGTACAGGGTATCTTGTAAACTAGGAGAGAAAGAAGAGAAGCACAAGAGCAGTTAGCAGTTAAGATTTTATGATTTCTTTTTTTGTAACGATAGCCAATTGAATCTTTAGTAACTTCTTGCAGTTGGAAGTGGAAGATAAAGGGCAATTATTGAAAACTGTCGATAATTACAAGGTACTATAACTTCGCGTAATTGAGGAAAATGAAGAAAAAGTTTTCAGTGGCGCACAGATATGATTCAATAATTTTGCATCTCTTTCATATACAAACAGTAAGTATAATTCCACGAAAATTCATTTGATTGTCGGCAACGGCCATACCACACTGAACATACCGGTTCTCGTCCGATCACCGCAGTCAAGCAGAGTCGGGTGCGGTTAGTACTTGGATGGGTGACCGCTTGGGAACACCGCATGCTGTTGCCTTTTTTGCATTTTTGTATTATAGGTAATATTAAAATCCAAGTGAGTTGAACGTTTGTTTCAAGATCCAGATATGATTACACCGCATGCTGTTGCCTTTTTTGCATTTTTGTATTATAGGTAATATTAAAATCCAAGTGAGTAGAACGTTTGTTTCAAGATCCAGATATGATTTAATAATTTTGCATCTCTTACAAATACGAATAATAAGTATATCTCCACGAAAATTCATTCAATTGTCGGCAACGGCCATACCACACTGAACATACCGGTTCTCGTCCGATCACCGCAGTCAAGCAGTGTCGGGTGCGGTTAGTACTTGGAGGGGTGACCGCTTGGGAACACCGCATGCTGTTGCCTTTTTTGCATTTTTGTATTATAGGTAATTTTAAAATCCAAGTGAGTAGAACGTTTGTTTCAAGATCCAGATATGATTTAATAATTTTGCATCTCTTACAAATACGAATAATAAGTATATCTCCACGAAAATTCATTCAATTGTCGGCAACGGCCATACCACACTGAACATACCGGTTCTCGTCCCAGTCACGTTTCAACCCTGGTCAAGAGAGGTTCGGCTACCCTAAGGCGTACCGCCGTGTTGACTTCGGAGAAATCGGACTTAGAAGTTTCTCAGTGTTGTAAAATAAAATTCTCAAAATTGTTAATGTATATGTTGGTCGTGTGAAATTCGAACTGAAAACCAAACAATAATAGTGAATTCAGTGCAACAGATTTGTGAGGGGGCTGCGCCCCCGTTTTGTGACAATAATGAGTTATCAGATACGGAAGTGCCTATAACTAAAACTTTCCAACAGCAAAAATTAAATCCGCTAAAAATGGATACAAATACAAACACAGAAGCTCTTATTCATACAGAGAAACCTACCACGATGAGAGAAGAAACACCTCAGGGCCAAAAGAGACGTCTTCCAACTCTCACGACTGAAGATATGGACGCTATCACCGTTGATAGTATTCAAGATCCAAACGGAGGTTTCAGAAAACCAAAGAAATTTGCATCGCTCTCGCAACTGTTAAAGAAAAATGACAAAGGAAAAGAAACGATAATTTCTAACCAATTCGCTGCACTCGAGTCTACACAGAACGAAGAACAACCTCTACCTAAAAAGAAACCACAGCAGGCACATACAAAACCAGCAATGAGGTCAGCAACAAGACCAGCAAACAAAAAGTCCAAGAACTCTCCACCACCAATAGTTTTTTACGCCAAAATTGAGGAGCACACTCATTTTGTTAACGAGCTGAAACAGTCCCTAAAGTGCGAATTTTATCTCAAATATACCAGTAACGCTACATTACTGTTTATCGAAGACGAAACAGAATTTAAATTATTTAGAGAGAAATTGATTGAAAACAAAATAGATCACCACACATATTCATTACCGGAACAAAAATCTCACGCATTCGTTTTACGTGGTATGGATGGAGAACCATCCACTACTGAAATGAAACAAGATTTGGAGAATGTGTATGAAATCAACATCAAAAACATATACAGAATGAGCACAAAAGCAAGACCACTTTTCTTAGTCACAACGAGTCCGACGATTACGCTCAAGTACCTCAATCAAAATGTGAAATATGTATTAAGAACTAAAGTAACCTGGGAGCTGCGAAAAAGTCAGAGCGCTGTGACCCAATGCCACATATGTCAACACTGGGGCCATGCGACCACAGACTGTGGACGAAGCCCAAAATGTTTGAAGTGCGCTGGTGATCATCTCACAAATACATGCACGAAATCAAGAGATCTCCCAGCGAAATGTTCCAACTGTATGGGAGATCACCCAGCCAACTACAGACAATGTCCTGCCTATTCAAAAGAATAGGAGCCATAGAAGCAAAGAAACCCCAAAATCAGCCACCAACAAAGAGGTACGTTCCAGCACCAGCCCCCAAAATCAACGCATGGGAAAGCAAGAAGAATTTTCCACCAATTGAAACCGGCCAAGAATCGAACAATCGAATCTCCCATAAAGAACCCTCGTCTCACATGCCCGGCAATATCGAGGACACCTTCCAAGAAGTGAACAAGGAATTCAAGAAATTGAATTCATACATCAACCTCAATGAAATGCTAAGAGCGGGAGATTTAAATTCATTACTTGTAAATGCCAGTGATAACGAGTCAAAATTCAATGCATACAGAGCCTTTATGGCTGGTATTGACAAGTATAATTTTTAGGAAGGCACAATAATTGCGATGTTTAAGAAACTTAAGATCTGTTTCTATAACACTTAAGATCTGCTCTCGAAAATAAGGAAATATTATTAGCAGCCTTCCTGGATATAGAGGGTGCCTTTGACAACACCTCCCACAAAGTGATCACTAGGGCAATTCGTCAAAAGCAAATTGACGAAACAAGCTGCAGATGGATAGACTGCATGCTGAAAGACCGAATGATATTCTCAACCTTAATGGGCACAACATTGTCAGCCCGAGTTTCAAGGGGATGTCCTCAAGGAGGAGTACTGTCTCCTCTAATATGGAACCTTGTAATGGACGGACTGATAAGGAGACTCAAAAAGGAACACCATACTGTCTTAGGATATGCGGATGATCTAGTCATCATATCACAAGGCAAATTCAGTACTACGGTCAGAGAGCGCATGCAACAGGCTCTGAACATAGTAACGAAATGGACGACAGAGGTGGGTTTAAATATAAGTCCCACCAAATCAAACTTAGTACCCTACACCAAGAGAAGGGACTTGGCAGGTTTGGGACCAATATACCTTCAAGGTACGGAAATTCCAATGGTTATGGATGTTAAATATCTCGGGGTGATTATTGACTCGAGATTAACATGGTCCAAACAAATGGAAAAAGTAGCAGCAAGATCGGAAACCACACTAATGATGGCAAGACGAACTTGTGGGAAAACATGGGGGTTGAGTCCACGAATGATACACTGGATATACAGTGTAGTGGTTAAACCCATAATAACATATGCGTCTTTGGTTTGGTGGACAAAGACGACACAAAAAAATGCAATGACGAGACTAGGCAAGGTGCAAAGACTTGCATGTCTCAGCATTGCAGGGTGCATGAGAAGCACGCCAACGGCAGCACTAGAAGCCTTATTCGACCTTCCTCCACTACACTTCGTGATAATGGGGGAAGCAAGGATGGGACTATTTAGGCAGCAAGATAATCTGAGTAACAAAATAGTTAGATCAGGACACACTTCTGTTAAAGACATCATAAGTGAAGCCATTTTAGATATGAAAACAGACTATATGGCCACTAAACTTCTCCCAAGCCCTAAATATGAGGTAGAAATACCTCACAGAAAGGACTGGCAAGACCAAAGCAGACTGAAATTTCCCCGAGGAGAGACCTGGTACACAGATGGATCACAGACAGGGGAAGGAACAGGAGCAGGAGTGTACAGTGAAAAGAGAAACACAAAAGCCTCTTTCTCACTAGGCAAACATACCTCTGTATTTCAGGCAGAGATCTATGCCATCCTAGAATGTGTCAGAATTAACAAATATAGGACTGACACTCATAGGATAAACATACTAACTGATAGCCAGGCAGTCCTTGCGGCTTTAAATAGCCGCAAGGTAACATCCAGACTAGTAGAAGAATGTCAGAAAGAACTAAATGAACTAGCAGACCACATTAAAGTAAGATTGGTGTGGGTGCCGGGACATAATGGTATTTCTGGAAATGAACAAGCTGATGAACTCGCAAAAAGAGGTTCAGCAACAGCATATGTTGGACCAGAACCAGCTCTTGGGACCACAAAAAAGGTAGTCCGAGCGCAAATACAAAAATGGGTGCAAAGCCAACATAGACTTCATTGGAGGAACACTCCGAAACAGGTACACAGCAAAACCTTCATAGGTGACACATGTGCAAAGCGGGCCAAAGAACTACTGAATATCAGCAGGAATAAGCTAAAAATTATTACAGGTTATCTAACGGGTCATACCCCATTAAAAGATCACCTGCATAAAATAGGGTTATACAACGGGGACCTCAGCTGCAGACTATGTGGCATGGAGATCGAGACCGTGACCCATATCTTGTCTGACTGTGAGGCACTGAACTCGAGGAGACGGGCAATCTTCGGAGAAGCCAATGTGCCACCTGAAGTATATGGCACACATCCAATGGACCTATATCGTCTACTCGAAGGTACGGGGATAACTGGATGGGTGGACTAAATATGGGAGCAGAGTACAATAAGCCAATAGGCTGCAGTGCTCCCGGCATCTGAACGGCTCCCAAAATGGAAAAAAAAAAAAAAAAAAAAAAAACTTAAGATCTGTTTCTATAACATTAATGGGATAAACAACAAATACCCCATATTTCTAAACTTTATATATAAAAACTCCTTAGATATAATACTATTAACAGAGACACAACTGAAACCATGTCATACTTTGAAAATTAGGAGATATACTATATATCGTAAAGATAGACCTAATAATATTCGCGGAAATCAATGAGGGGGCGGGGTCGCTATTATTGTTAAAAATGATATACCTCATCAACTTGTAAATAATGTAGATACTAGCTTAGAACATTTAATATTAAAACTTAAAAATAATTTACACTTAGTTATAGTATACAACAAACCGCTTAACAAAATCACAAATTCAGACCTTCTGAATTTATACTCGATTTCAAATAAAATTTTAATAATGGGAGATTTTAATGCACGTCACCCAGAATGGAAATGTTTGGGTACAAACAGAAACGGCAACACTCTTAAAGAATTCGTGGATGACAATGGCCTATGTATTTACTGTACAAATGACCCGACCCATTTTCCTTTTGACGGTACCACGCCCAGCACACTCGACATTATAGTTTCAAAAAACTACAGTAACATTGACAATTTAATGACAATACAAGAACTGACGTCGGATCATGACCCCGTATATTTCGAAATACCGGACTGCAACAGTAATACAAACATACATAAAAAACGACAAATTTACGACTATAAATCAACTGACTGGCGCAAATATCGCTTAAACTTGAATCAGAATGTAAAAATTAATACAAATATTAACTGCGCAAACGATATAGAAAAAGAAATAATTTCACTGAAACATTCAATGAAAGAAGCTAGAGATAAGACCACAAAACTAATACAAATAAATGACGTAAGAGACAAATTACCAGACGACATTTTAAACATGATAAAAACAAAAAATAAAGTGAGAAAATTATGGCAAAAATACAGATTAGGTACTGACAGAGAAAGACTGCTACAACTAGGTAGGGAAATAGGCGAAAAAATCAGGGAATTCCGGAACAATAAATGGACAGATTTATTAAAACAACTTAACGTTTCCGACAATTCCTTATGGGAAATTACAAAACGACTTAAACGATCTTATAAAACTATACCTGCTTTCGAACACAATGGACAAATATACATTGACGATTCTGAGAAAGGGACGGTGTTGGGGAAACACTTTGAAAATATATTCAAAATGAATAAAACCAATAACACCGACTACGAACAAACAATAGAACAGAATATTACCGATATCATAAATACCAGTACCGACATAGGGACAAATGAATTGACTAAATACATTACCTCTCCCAGTGAAATAAAACAGATCATAAAACGACTACCCAACAATAAAGCACCAGGCCCTGACCAGATGGACACTATTTTATATAAAAACTTACCTCTCAAAGTTTTAGTCCAAATTATGTATATAGTAAATGCAATATTAAAATTTCAACAATATCCACAAAACTTAAAAGATTCAATTATCGTTCCAATATCGAAACCATGCAAAAATCCAAAATACTTGGATAGCTACCGACCAATATCATTAATTAACATACTCGCAAAAATTATTGACAAAATCATACTGAACCGAATCCTCAAAATTGGAAATAAGTTAAAATTGATTCCCAATGAACAATTCGGATTTAGAAAAGGTCATTCGACAGTGGCTCAGATAATTAGACTACTTCATTACGCCAAAGAAAACTTCCGAAACAAAATGAACACAGTAGTGGTAGCTCTCGATATGGAAAAGGCCTTCGACACTGTATGGATAGAGGGACTGACACATAAAATGATGTCGGCCGGCTATCCCATATACGTAACAAAGCTAATATATTCTTATCTGAAAGATAGGAAATTTCATGTTAAGATCAATAACACATTAAGTGGGCCATATCTAACAGAAGCGGGAGTGCCGCAAGGCTCCTCGCTATCCCCTTTTCTATATACAATAATGACGCACGATTTTCCAATGCACAATGACATTCAAACATCATTATACGCAGATGACACCTGTATGTATAAAAGATCATTTTACGCGGAAGTTGCCAACAGAAAAATTGATATACATCTGAACAGAGTAATAATGCCATATTTACAACAAAACAAAATCAATTTAAATTCTCAAAAAACTGAACAAATAATTCTTACCCGCAAACACACAAATAACAAAATTAGGTCAAAATTGAAAATTAAAAACGAACTTATAACGCCAAAGACATCCATAAAATATTTAGGTTTCCATATAGACAAAAGGTTAAGCTATCACACACATATTAAAAACCTGGTATCAAAAGCCAGTAACGCTATAAGAACACTCTACCCTCTATTGAATAAAGATAGCTATGTCAGTAAAGAAAACAAACTACTTCTATATAAACAAACAATCAGACCAATTTTAACATACGGTTACCAAGCGTTTTGTTCGGCCCCTGACACAACGTTTGTAAAAATACAGCGGATCCAAAATAAATGTCTAAGACTCGCGTTGGGAAAGGGACGATATAGTAGAATTGCTGACCTACACGAGGAAGCAGACATAGACACAGTACACGATTTTATAATTAAAATCTCTGACAAATTTTATAGGCACAAACTAAGGTCGCCATTACTACAAAATGTAACGGAAAAAAGAGCCAGAAATAATCCTAATATGAAGCACGGATATCTACATCAGAGATTACCTTTGTTCTACGAATAAAGATGATCCCCTAATATTTCAATGTTGACAACCCTGTTTTTTCATACAAGTTTTTCAGGGAAATACTATCGCAATTATGTGCCTCCCTGACAATTATTTAAATCTATAATCAATTATCGCTCTAAGCATACAATCAAAGATATCTGATAATGACATAAACCTATGTCAAGGAGCAGATAAACTATCCTGAAGAACTATCTCAAAATGAAATAGCAAATAGTGAATAAATCGGCTAACAGCAGCCTAAGCATATGAGACCTCTTCAAGGAGAGAAGGCATACGCTGAAGACACGAAGGAAGACAGTATGTGGACTAATATTATATTTACTTTTGGTATTTTATAAAAATGTACATATTTAATTTTGTAAATAAAATTTTTGGTATTTGGTATTTGGTTCTCGTCCGATCACCGCAGTCAAGCAGTGTCGGGTGCGGTTAGTACTTGGATGGGTGACCGCTTGGGAACACCGCATGCTGTTGCCTCTTTTGCATTTTTGTATTCTAGGTAATATTAAAATCCTAGTGAGTAGAACGTTTGTTTCAAAATCCAGATATGGTTTAACAATTTTGCATCTCTTTCATATACGAATAATAAGTATATTTCCACGAAAATTTATAAAATTGTCGGCAATGGCCATACCATACTGAACATATACCGGTTCCAGCGTTGCCAGCACTAGGTATTACGTTCGTAATAGATCTGTTGCTAAATGGATTTATTCATTACGCTATTACGCCGCTTTGCAATTTAATACGTTTCTTTTATTTTGGCAAGAGAACAAAAAATCGAAAACGAAAATCGTCATTCACTCATGCAGTGCAATCAACGTTGAGTAAATGAACATGGAGACATGGCAATAAAATTTTTTCTTAAATCTATGCAATAAAAGTTTTATTTCTTTTGGAAATTTTGATTTCAAGAAAATGTCAACAGAAACATGTTCAACTTTAGCGACAACTATGTTTTCTAAATTAAAAGACGCTTCGGGTTGAAAAGTTAGAAAAGTGCGTAATTATCGTACTCATCTATTATTGTGGTTTTTTAATGTGTGTGTAAGATTAATATCTTGAAAATCAAATATAGTGTATTACCAACATTATATATCAATTATTACAGATCATTTTAAAAGTTGTAATGTGTCAATAAAACCAGTGCAGTACTCATTTTAACAAATTTTCAAAAATTCATAACTCGTTTTTGGTAAGAGAGCGCACGTTTTTTTCTTCATTTTCGTGTTCAGCGACCTCGAATTAATCTAAGAAAAAATATTTCATCAAAATCCGCGTTGTACCACTAAACTAGACTTTTAGGATGGACACCATAGAAAAAAAATCTATTACGAACAAGTCTTAACCTATTACGAAATTTAACAAAATTTAGTACGAAAAATCAGAAGCTGCTGGCAACACTGACCGGTTCACCGGTTCACCGGTTCCTGCCCAGTCAGTCCAGTCACGTTTAAACCCAGGGTGCCGATTCTCGGGCCAGGGAACAGCGCTCTCCGAGAGAAGAGATCTTTTGTCCTTGTCACTGAAAGGACAGAGTAACCAAGCGAAATGGAGACAAAAGATCTCTTCTTTCGGAGAGCACTGTTCCCTGGCCCGAGAATCGGCACCCTGGTCAAGAGAGGTTCGGCTACCCTTTAGGCGTACCGCCGTGTTGACTGCGGAGATATCGGACTTGAAAGTTTCACAGTGTTATAAAATAAAAATTTTCAAAAGTGTTCATGTATATGTTGGTCGTGTGCAATTCGAACTGAAAATCAAACAGTTATAATGAATTCAGTGCAACAGACTTGTGAGGGGGCTGTGCCCCCGTTCTATGACAATGATGACTAATGAGTTATCAGTTACGTAATCAGTGCCTATAACTAAAACGTTCCAACAAACAACAAAAATTAAATCCGCTAGAAATGTATACAAATACAAACACAGAAGCTCTTATTCATACAGAGAAACCTACCACGATGAGAGAAGAAACACCTTAGGACCAAAAGAGACGTCTTCTAACTCTCACGACTGAAGATATGGACGCTATCACCGTTGATAGATAGTATTCAAAATCAAAACGGAGGTTTCAGAAAACCAAAGAAATTTGCATCGCTCTCGCAACTGTTGAAGAAAAACGACAAAGGTAAACAAAGCAATAATTTCTAACCATAATTCTTTTGGCACTCGAGTCAGCACAGAACTAAGAACAACCTCTACCTAAAAAGAAACCA
The DNA here is from genome assembly GCA_963978555.1 of Galerucella nymphaeae. Lineage (NCBI taxonomy): Eukaryota > Metazoa > Arthropoda > Insecta > Coleoptera > Chrysomelidae > Galerucella > Galerucella nymphaeae. The sequence goes on along the minus strand of OZ021711.1, from coordinate 2,053,795 downwards.
CAGCAGGCACATACGAAACCAGCAACGAAGTCAACAACATGACCAGAAATTAAAAGTCCAAGAACTCTCCACCACCAAAATTTTTTTACGTCCAAATTGAGGAGCACACTCATTTTGTTAACGAGCTGAAACAGTCCTTAAAGTGCGAATTTTATCTCAAATATACCAGTAACACTACATAACTGTTCATCGAAGACGAACCAGAATTTAAATTATTTAGAGAGAAATTGATTGAAAGCAAAATAGATCACCATACCGGAACCATATTCATTACCGGAACAAAAATCTCACGCATTCGATTTACGTGGTATGGATGGAAAACCATCCATCACTGAAATGAAACAAGATTTGGAGAATTTATATGAAATCAGCATCAAAAACATATACAGAATGAGCACAAAAGCAAGACGACTTTTCTTAGTTACAACGAGTCCGACAATTGCCCTCAAGTACCTTTATCAAAATGTTAAATATGTATTAAGAACTAAAGTAACCTGGGAGCTACGAAAAAGTCAGAGCACTGTTACCCAATGCCACATATTATGTCAACACTGGCGCCATGCGACCACAAACTGTGGACGAAGCCCAAAATGTTTGAAGTGCGCTGGTGATCATCTCACAAATACTTGCACGAAATCAAGAGATCTCCCAGCGAAATGTTCCAACTGTATGGGAGATCACCCAGCCAACTACAGACAATGTCCTGCCTATGTCAAAAGAATAGGAGCCATAGAAGCAAAGAAACCCCAAAATCAGCCACCAACAAAGAGGTACGTTCCAGCACCAGCCCCCAAAATCAACGCATGGGGAAGCAAGAAGAATTTTCTACCAATTGAAAACGGCCAAGAATCGAACAATCAAATTTCCCATAAAGAACCTTCGTCTCACATGCTTGGCAATATTGAAGACACCTTCCAAGAAGTGAACAATGAATTCAAGGAATTGAATTCATACATCAACCTCAATGAAATGCTGAAAGCGGTAAAGAGATTTAAATTCATTACTTGTAAATGCCAGTGATAACGAATCAAAATTCAATACATACGGAGCCTTTATGGCTGGTATAGACAAGTATAATTTTTAGGAGGGCACAATAATTGCTATGTCTAAGAAACTTAAGATCTGTTTCTATAACATTAATGGGATAAACAACAAATACCCTATATTTCTAAACTTTATATATAAAAACTCCTTAGATATAATACTTTTAACAGAAACACAACTTGCTGTCCTTATATACAAGGGTGCGAATATATTATACACCGAAATTTGCAAATTCCTCACTAAGGACTTTTACAAAGAATAAAGAACATCCTAAATTGAAAATCTTGAAAAATTTATAACTATTCAAGTATTTATTAATTTTTAAGAATGTACATAATACTTATTGGTTTGTTAATATTTCATTATTTTTATTTATTTATTCAATACAACGCTACACAGTACACTCCAAATGGACTTGACCTGAATAATTGTTCATTTGTATCCGTTTTGTCCCAAGTAGATGTTTAACTGTGTTACATCAACACAAATGTTCATTCGCTGATCATTCTGTATTAGCGTTGATTGAAAATCCTCAATCAACGGTATTAGTTATTGAGTATTGTAAGATATACGCACGGATATACGTTATTGAAGTCTATGTTTATGATTTTTTTCATTACATTCCTCGGTTAAAAGAAAATTCCCAAAAAGCTACTTAGCAATAATGGTAGCTATTTTTTATATATATAATTTATATAAATTGCCAATATTTTTCGAAAAAAGAATAAAGTCAACATATTTTCTAATTGCACCCGGTAAATTCCTTCACAAATGAATTCACATATATATACTACCAAAAACAGGTGTCGCACATGATTTACGACTCCCAGCAAAAAATGCCGGCGTTTTCCGACGTTCAAAGGAGTGACCGGACTTATTGGAATAATATAGACTTTGCGGATAGATAATATTGGCTATTGATAAACCGGGCCTCATTGTCTGAGCCAGCGGGTTAGAAGTGTTGCCGGCTGAACACCCAGTTTCGCACTTTCGGATGCATGCATTACTGCAGGATAGGCAACCTCAATACATAATAGAAATTGAATCTCTATTATGTTTTTAAAAATTTTAATTCTTGAATTTCTGTTGTGTTTTTTCATAATTTTAAATCGGCCATTTGTATTATGTTCTGCTTAATGGGAATTCATGTATTATTATTAACTATTTAAATTATTGAAAACATAATGGAAATTGTTTTGTTTTTTTACTTATGTAAATTATCTATGGATGCTTTCTATTCTAAATAAATCAAGACCGACTGCCCTGGCCGTTTCTCGTCTAAGGAGATACTAATAAAAATTGATTTCTTTAAGGTTCTTTCAAGAAATTTTTAGTTATTTCATACTCTACAGATACAAACATGTGGCTCGCCATTTATTTTTATCTTTTATAGTTGACCGGTCGACCGGTCGTAAAAAATGGTTTCTCACCCCTTGTTGTGTAAACGTAAAGCAAAGCGCTTCAGTTTTGGTACCTAGTTCCTTGTTTATGAAATCAGTTGTAGTGATAATTTGTGTTAGGGTGTTACTATTTTCAAATAGTTAATAACCTTCGTTGAAAAAAAACATAACCTAATTACCTACGTGAAGAGAAATATAATTTCGTTTATAGAACATATTGGGTTATACTGGAATGTAGGTAAGTACTATGTAGGTATAATGTACAGGGTATCTTGTAAACTAGGAGAGAAAGAAGAGAAGCACAAGAGCAGTTAGCAGTTACGATTTTATGATTTCTTTTTTTGTAACGATAGCCAATTGAATCTTTAGTAACTTCTTGCAGTTGGAAGATAAAGGGCAATTATTGAAAACTGTCGATAATTACAAGGTACTATAACTTCGCGTGATTGAGGAAAATGAAGAAAAAGTTTTCAGTGCCGCACAGATATGATTCAATAATTTTGCATCTCTTTCATATACGAACAGTAAGTATAATTCCACGAAAATTCAATCAATTGTCGGCAACGGCCATACCACACTGAACAATGAACATACCGGTTCTCGTCCGATCACCGCAGTCAAGCAGTGTCGGGTGCGGTTAGTACTTGGATGGGTGACCGCTTGGGAACACCGCATGCTGTTGCCTTTTTTGCATTTTTGTATTATAGGTAATTTTAAAATCCAAGTGAGTAGAACGTTTGTTTCAAGATCCAGATATGATTTAATAATTTTGCATCTCTTACAAATACGAATAATAAGTATATCTCCACGAAAATTCATTCAATTGTCGGCAACGGCCATACCACACTGAACATACCGGTTCTCGTCCCAGTCACGTTTCAACCCTGGTCAAGAGAGGTTCGGCTACCCTAAGGCGTACCGCCGTGTTGACTTCGGAGAAATCGGACTTGGAAGTTTCTCAGTGTTGTAAAATAAAATTCTCAAAATTGTTAATGTATATGTTGGTCGTGTGAAATTCGAACTGAAAACCAAACAATAATAGTGAATTCAGTGCAACAGATTTGTGAGGGGGCTGCGCCCCCGTTTTGTGACAATAATGAGTTATCAGATACGGAAGTGCCTATAACTAAAACTTTCCAACAGCAAAAATTAAATCCGCTAAAAATGGATACAAATACAAACACAGAAGCTCTTATTCATACAGAGAAACCTACCACGATGAGAGAAGAAACACCTCAGGGCCAAAAGAGACGTCTTCCAACTCTCACGACTGAAGATATGGACGCTATCACCGTTGATAGTATTCAAGATCCAAACGGAGGTTTCAGAAAACCAAAGAAATTTGCAGCGCTCTCGCAACTGTTAAAGAAAAATTACAAAGGAAAAGAAACGATAATTTCTAACCAATTCGCTGCACTCGAGTCTACACAGAACGAAGAACAACCTCTACCTGAAAAGAAACCACAGCAGGCACATACAAAACCAGCAATGAGGTCAGCAACAAGACCAGCAAACAAAAAGTCCAAGAACTCTCCACCACCAATAGTTTTTTACGCCAAAATTGAGGAGCACACTCATTTTGTTAACGAGCTGAAACAGTCCCTAAAGTGCGAATTTTATCTCAAATATACCAGTAACGCTACATTACTGTTTATCGAAGACGAAACAGAATTTAAATTATTTAGAGAGAAATTGATTGAAAACAAAATAGATCACTACACATATTCATTACCGGAACAAACATCTCACGCATTCGTTTTACGTGGTATGGATGGAGAACCATCCACTACTGAAATGAAACAAGATTTGGAGAATGTGTATGAAATCAACATCAAAAACATATACAGAATGAGCACAAAAGCAAGACCACTTTTCTTAGTCACAACGAGTCCGACGATTACGCTCAAGTACCTCAATCAAAATGTGAAATATGTATTAAGAACTAAAGTAACCTGGGAGCTGCGAAAAAGTCAAAGCGCTGTGACCCAATGCCACATATGTCAACACTGGGGCCATGCGACCACAAACTGTGGACGAAGCCCAAAATGTTTGAAGTGCGCTGGTGATCATCTCACAAATACATGCACGAAATCAAGAGATCTCCCAGCGAAATGTTCCAACTGTATGGGAGATCACCCAGCCAACTACAGACAATGTCCTGCCTATGTCAAAAGAATAGGAGCCATAGAAGCAAAGAAACCCCAAAATCAGCCACCAACAAAGAGGTACGTTCCAGCACCAGCCCCCAAAATCAACGCATGGGAAAGCAAGAAGAATTTTCCACCAATTGAAACCGGCCAAGAATCGAACAATCGAATCTCCCATAAAGAACCCTCGTCTCACATGCCCGGCAATATCGAGGACACCTTCCAAGAAGTGAACAAGGAATTCAAGAAATTGAATTCATACATCAACCTCAATGAAATGCTAAGAGCGGGAGATTTAAATTCATTACTTGTAAATGCCAGTGATAACGAGTCAAAATTCAATGCATACAGAGCCTTTATGGCTGGTATTGACAAGTATAATTTTTAGGAAGGCACAATAATTGCGATGTCTAAGAAACTTAAGATCTGTTTCTATAACATTAATGGGATAAACAACAAATACCCCATATTTCTAAACTTTATAATATAAAAACTCCTTAGATATAATACTATTAACAGAGACACAACTGAAACCATGTCATACATTGAAAATTAGGGGATATACTATATATCGTAAAGATAGACCTAATAATATTCGCGGAAATCAATGAGGGGGCGGGGTCGCTATTATTGTTAAAAATGATATACCTCATCAACTTGTAAATAATGTAGATACTAGCTTAGAACATTTAATATTAAAACTTAAAAATAATTTACACTTAGTTATAGTATACAACAAACCGCTTAACAAAATCACAAATTCAGACCTTTTGAATTTATACTCGATTTCAAATAAAATTTTAATAATGGGAGATTTTAATGCACGTCACCCAGAATGGAAATGTTTGGGTACAAACAGAAACAGCAACACTCTTAAAGAATTCGTGGATGACAATGGCCTATGTATATACTGTACAAATGACCCGACCCATTTTCCTTTTGACGGTACCACGCCCAGCACACTCGACATTATAGTTTCAAAAAACTAAAGTAACATTGACAATTTAATGACAATACAAGAACTGACGTCGGATCATGACCCCGTATATTTCGAAATACCGGACTGCAACAGTAATACAAACATACATAAAAAACGACAAATTTACGACTATAAATCAACTGACTGGCGCAAATATCGCTTAAACTTGAATCAGAATGTAAAAATTAATACAAATATTAACTGCGCAAGCGATATAGAAAAAGAAATAATTTCACTGAAACATTCAATGAAAGAAGCTAGAGATAAGACCACAAAACTAATACAAATAAATGACGTAAGAGACAAATTACCAGACGACATTTTAAACATGATAAAAACAAAAAATAAAGTGAGAAAATTATGGCAAAAATACAGATTAGGTACTGACAGAGAAAGACTGCTACAACTAGGTAGGGAAATAGGCGAAAAAATCAGGGAATTCCGGAACAATAAATGGACAGATTTATTAAAACAACTTAACGTTTCCGACAATTCCTTATGGGAAATTACAAAACGACTTAAACGATCTTATAAAACTATACCTGCTTTCGAACACAATGGACAAATATACATTGACGATTCTGAGAAAGGGACGGTGTTGGGGAAACACTTTGAAAATATATTCAAAATGAATAAAACCAATAACACCGACTACGAACAAACAATAGAACAGAATTACCGATATCATAAATACCAGTACCGACATAGGGACAAATGAATTGACTAAATACATTACCTCTCCCAGTGAAATAAAACAGATCATAAAACGACTACCCAACAATAAAGCACCAGGCCCTGACCAGATGGACACTATTTTATATAAAAACTTACCTCTCAAAGTTTTAGTCCAAATAATGTATATAGTAAATGCAATATTAAAATTTCAACAATATCCACAAAACTTAAAAGATTCAATTATCGTTCCAATATCGAAACCATGCAAAAATCCAAAATACTTGGATAGCTACCGACCAATATCACTAATTAACATACTCGCAAAAATTATTGACAAAATCATACTGAACCGAATCCTCAAAATTGGAAATAAGTTAAAATTGATTCCCAATGAACAATTCGGATTTAGAAAAGGTCATTCGACAGTGGCTCAGATAATTAGACTACTTCATTACGCCAAAGAAAACTTCCGAAACAAAATGAACACAGTAGTGGTAGTTCTCGATATGGAAAAGGCCTTCGACACTGTATGGATAGAGGGACTGACACATAAAATGATGTCGGCCGGCTATCCCATATACGTAACAAAGCTAATATATTCTTATCTGAAAGATAGGAAATTTCATGTTAAGATCAATAACACATTAAGTGGGCCATATCTAACAGAAGCGGGAGTGCCGCAAGGCTCCTCGCTATCCCCTTTTCTATATACATTAATGACGCACGATTTTCCAATGCACAATGACATTCAAACATCATTATACGCAGATGACACCTGTATGTATAAAAGATCATTTTACGCGGAAGTTGCCAACAGAAAAATTGATATACATCTGAACAGAGTAATAATGCCATATTTACAACAAAACAAAATCAATTTAAATTCTCAAAAAACTGAACAAATAATTCTTACCCGCAAACACACAAATAACAAAATCAGGTCAAAATTGAAAATTAAAAACGAACTTATAACGCCAAAGACATCCATAAAATATTTAGGTTTCCATATAGACAAAAGGTTAAGCTATCACACACATATTAAAAACCTGGTAGCAAAAGCCAGTAACGCTATAAGAACACTCTACCCTCTATTGAATAAAGATAGCTATGTCAGTAAAGAAAACAAACTACTTCTATATAAACAAACAATCAGACCAATTTTAACATACGGTTACCAAGCGTTTTGTTCGGCCCCTGACACAACGTTTGTAAAAATACAGCGGATCCAAAATAAATGTCTAAGACTCGCGTTGGGAAAGGGACGATATAGTAGAATTGCTGACCTACACGAGGAAGCAGACATAGACACAATACACGATTTTATAATTAAAAACTCTGACAAATTTTATAGGCACAAACTAAGGTCGCCATTACTACAAAATGTAACGGAAAAAAGAGCCAGAAATAACCCTAATTTGAAGCACGGATATCTACATCAGAGATTACCTTTGTTCTACGAATAAAGATGATCCCCTAATATTTCAATGTTGCAACCCTGTTTTTTCATACAAGTTTTTCAGGGAAATACTATCGCAATTATGTGCCCCCTGACAATTATTTAAATCTATAATCAATTATCGCTCTAAGCATACAATCAAAGATATCTGATAATGACATAAACCTATGTCAAGGAGCAGATAAACTATCCTGAAGAACTATCTCAAAATGAAATAGCAAATAGTGAATAAATCGGCTAACAGCAGCCTAAGCATATGAGACCTCTTCAAGGAGAGAAGGCATACGCTGAAGACACGAAGGAAGACAGTACGTGGACTATTATTATATTTACTTTTGATATTTTATAAAAATGTACATATTTAATTTTGTAAATAAAATTTTTGGTATTTGGTATTTGGTTTTCGTCCGATCACCGCAGTCAAGCAGTGTTGGGTGCGGTTAGTACTTGGATGGGTGACCGCTTGGGAACACCGCATGCTGTTGCCTTTTTTGCATTTTTGTATTATAGGTAATATTAAAATCCAAGTGAGTAGAACGTTTGTTTCAAGATCCAGATATGATTTAATAATTTTGCATCTCTTACAAATACGAATAATAAGTATATCTCCACGAAAATTCATTCAATTGTCGGCAACGGCCATACCACACTGAACATACCGGTTCTCGTCCGATCACCGCAGTCAAGCAGTGTCGGGTGCGGTTAGTACTTGGATGGGTGACCGCTTGGGAACACCGCATGCTGTTGCCTCTTTTGCATTTTTGTATTCTAGGTAATATTAAAATCCTAGTGAGTAGAACGTTTGTTTCAAGATCCAGATATGGTTTAACAATTTTGCATCTCTTTCATATACGAATAATAAGTATATTTCCACGAAAATTTATAAAATTGTCGGCAATGGCCATACCATACTGAACATATACCGGTACCAGCGTTGCCAGCACTAGGTATTACGTTCGTAATAGATCTGTTGCTAAATGGATTTATTCATTACGCTATTACGCCGCTTTGCAATTTAATACGTTTCTTTTATTTTGGCAAGAGAACAAAAAATCGAAAACGAAAATCGTCATTCACTCATGCAGTGCAATCAACGTTGAGTAAATGAACATGGAGACATGGCAATAAAATTTTTTCTTAAATCTATGCAATAAAAGTTTTATTTCTTTTGGAAATTTTGATTTCAAGAAAATGTCAACAGAAACATGTTCAACTTTAGCGACAACTATGTTTTCTAAATTAAAAGACGCTTCGGGTTGAAAAGTTAGAAAAGTGCGTAATTATCGTACTTACTCATCTATTATTGTGGTTTTTTAATGTGTGTGTAAGATTAATATCTTGAAAATCAAATATAGTGTATTACCAACATTATATATCAATTATAACAGATCATTTTAAAAGTTGTAATGTGTCAATAAAACCAGTGCAGTACTCATTTTAACAAATTTTCAAAAATTCATAACTCGTTTTTGGTAAGAGAGCGCACGTTTTTTTCTTCATTTTCGTGTTCAGCGACCTCGAATTAATCTAAGAAAAAATATTTCATCAAAATCCGCGTTGTACCACTAAACTAGACTTTTAGGATGGACACCATAGAAAAAAAATCTATTACGAACAAGTCTTAACCTATTACGAAATTTAACAAAATTTAGTACGAAAAATCAGAAGCTGCTGGCAACACTGACCGGTTCACCGGTTCACCGGTTCCTGCCCAGTTAGTCCAGTCACGTTTAAACCCAGGGTGCCGATTCTCGGGCCAGGGAACAGCGCTCTCCGAGAGAAGAGATCTTTTGTCCTTGTCACTGAAAGGACAGAGTAACCAAGCGAAATGGAGACAAAAGATCTCTTCTCTCGGAGAGCACTGTTCCCTGGCCCGAGAATCGGCACCCTGGTCAAGAGAGGTTCGGCTACCCTTTAGGCGTACCGCCGTGTTGACTGCGGAGATATCGGACTTGAAAGTTTCACAGTGTTATAAAATAAAAATTTTCAAAAGTGTTCATGTATATGTTGGTCGTGTGCAATTCGAACTGAAAATCAAACAGTTATAATGAATTCAGTGCAACAGACTTGTGAGGGGGCTGTGCCCCCGTTCTATGACAATGATGACTAATGAGTTATCAGTTACGTAATCAGTGCCTATAACTAAAACGTTCCAACAAACAACAAAAATTAAATCCGCTAGAAATGTATACAAATACAAACACAGAAGCTCTTATTCATACAGAGAAACCTACCACGACGAGAGAAGAAACACCTTAGGACCAAAAGAGACGTCTTCTAACTCTCACGACTGAAGATATGGACGCTATCACCGTTGATAGATAGTATTCAAAATCAAAACGGAGGTTTCAGAAAACCAAAGAAATTTGCATCGCTCTCAAACTGTTGAAGAAAAACGACAAAAGGTAAACAAAGCAATAATTTCTAACCAATTCTTGGCACTCGAGTCAGCACAGAACTAAGAACAACCTCTACCTAAAAAGAAACCACAGCAGGCACATACGAAACCAGCAACGAAGTCAACAACATGACCAGAAATTAAAAGTCCAAGAACTCTCCACCACCAAATATTTTTTTACGTCAAAATTGAGGAGCACACTCATTTGGTTAACGAGCTGAAACAGTCCTTAAAGTGCGAATTTTATCTCAAATATACCAGTAACACTACATATATAACTGTTCATCGAAGACGAACCAGAATTTAAATTATTTAGAGAGAAATTGATTGAAAGCAAAATAGATCACCATACCGGAACCATATTCATTACCGGAACAAAAATCTCACGCGTTCGATTCACGTGGTATGGATGGAAAACCATCCATTACTGAAATGAAACAAGATTTGGAGAATTTGTATGAAATCAGCATCAAAAACATATACAGAATGAGCACGAAAGCAAGACCACTTTTCTTAGTTACAACGAGTACAAATTGTGGACGAAGCCCGAATGTAAGTGCGCTGCACAAATACATGCACAAAACTTTTCATTATTGTTACGCGAGTGTCCCAGCGAAATTCCCGTATGAGACGACTATGACTGTGTTGACCGTGTGAGGTGAGCTCAGTGAAATCAAGATTGATCCAGACTGCCATCCCCTCCACCCGAGAACATTCCAGAAACTACGATCACATTCCATAGACTACCAATCGGTGGCGAGAGAACATCGAGAGTTTTCTAGTAATCTACTTTGCCATATAAATATGAGCATCGCTGCACGGAGTCAGTCATCAGATAGTTGAGACATAGTCACATAGATGGACAGCTAGTGCTTATATTGAAGGAAAGCGATCGATAAAGTGTTTATTCAGTGACGTTCATATAAATTAGTGTAGTTAGTTAGTTTAGTGTATAATATAAATTAGTAAATTAAGGACCGTACATATAAATTAATTAGTTGTAAATATAAATTACAATAAACGTTACATTATCAATCTACTTATTTGGAAAAATTGATTTGTTAGCATTTGGTCTTGGCATTATCAGACACTTTTGATAGACAATAATTAAGCAAGCACAAGTTTATCGAACCAACTATAAAGGTACAGAAAGAACTAAATCCTACTCTTTTCAAATTTCAAGGGAGGTGCGATTTCATTGGCTCAATGTAAAATAGGTTCCTCCACTTGCAATTTTGGTATTTTGATAAATTTCTCAAGCTTTCGGCAAAAGCAATAATTGATTTCATGACGGCAACCTGCTTATCGGTCAGTGGGGTCTATTGTCTTATTTATCTTATTTTGGTAATACCGATAACGGTATTTCCAAGTGACATGTACTTACTTCACTTATTTCTTTCAATAATTTCAAAGATGATTGTCCATATCCAAAATTTTTATTTGCAGAAATCCAAAAATAGCCGAAAATTTGCACTTATAATAATATTATGCTTAGGTATGCACTTACAAAATTTATAAAAATATGCATTTGGCACACTAGTGCCAAACATGATGGAAAGCGATCGCGTTGGTATAGACTATGGACTCTCCCAACTAAATTACTCTTGAATTACGATAAGCCCCTTGCCGGTCAATGTCGTACCTATAATAAGTTTTTATTAGGGTAGCAAATGGAACTTGGAGGACAACTAATGATACGCCTCTGTACATAGCATTTATATGTCTTGCAAGAGCTGTAATGGAAGATATCTAAAATGAGTTTGTGCGCATGGGGGCGGGATCGCCATCACGTTTGACGCTTACTATATTTCCAGTAAATGCCTGCTTCTGTCTAGTCTACTTACCTAGTGAATGGAACACTTCCAATACTATAGTCATTTCGAAGTCTGACGAAGATCCCACCAATCCCGGAAGTTCCAAGCCCATTTCTAGTTTTAGTGTTGTGGTACATTTGATTCAACTTTCATCTGGTTATGTATGTATGTATTTTTGGGGTAACATTCACTGAGACCTGAAAGATCTATTGTGCCCCCTTACTTCTTCTTAGTTTCTGAGGAAAGTTGTAACGGCTACTCAGATAAAGAGCTGCTCAGGCGTGAATTCGGATAACAAACTAATATAATTCAGGGAGTAGTCTTACCGGTTCACGGGTAATACTACGTTATATTGAAATAAGTGAATATAATAAGTTAACAAAACAATCAATAATTTACGTTGAGGAATTTAAGTAAAGTTAAGGTAAGTGGGCGCCACCCTGAATAATATTAGTTGACTTGTTTTCAACACTCCCCATTAACAAACCTGGAAATGTTGGAAGGGAAGGAATATGAACTACGTTGTTAAATTTACAAGTTGTATAATTATTATAAAATAAATATCACAGTTGAAGAAAAACAAATATTTTCACAAGGACAATAAAATTAGTAACGACGGTACTCTCCTGTCTTCTTCTGTGTTCTGTATTAAGTTCGGCGTATAATTGAGGTCCGGTGACTTTCTCAAATCCGGCCGTTCATTGCCCAAAGAACATAGTAGTAGTAGTACCTAGTTGTTGTTGTAATTGTAAATTTATATATACATTATATATACATATATATAAATTATACAGGAAGAAAGTGCTAGAAAGAACACTTAAATCAGATATTATGTTAAATGAACATAGTAAAATGCAGGATATCTGAAGATTGGAAATAGTAGGTACTGGTTGTAATGTAATGTACAAATTGAAAAATAATATTAAATAACGTGGTTCATACAAAAAAAGCAACATCCTGTATTTTACTTTAAAAAATAATGAAAGAAAGCAATAAAACGGTATTGTTAATGCCGGTAAATATATTAAAATAAGGTATATCACGTTTCTTCAACGTAAAATTCCATAAGCTAAACAAGATATATATAAAAAACCAAAAATAATAAAAAAAACGTTATCGATATATCTGGTACTGGAGCGCTAGAGAAAATAATAAGGAAAGCTACTAGGTAATTAAGAAAAGCAAAATTAATAATGTAATATATGCATTTAAGCGAAACTATACTTACCATTCACATGAATGCACTTAGGTAAAATTTAGGTGAAAACCCTCACCAAATAAATTTAACGTTATTACCAGAACATTTTGTCACAGAAAACGCAAAATCTCTGCTCGACACTCTTTAAATATTAAACATGAAATCATGTGAAGTACTTATAATGCACATACGTCGCATATCTCTATCAAGCTCATTTGCTTGGAATGGAAATGTAATTTAAATTCCGTAAGTGGATTCTTCATTCATTTTTGCTAAAATTGAAAACCGAATAATTTATAGTAAACCGAAGTGGCCATTTTTCCTACAGATGATATCGATTTGACCCGCAAATAAAACTGAAATTTTGTCTTTCATCGACTATAGATTAATTCAAATTCGATACATCTCTTAGCGCTGGGCATGAGAAAGGACTGGCTACTCGCCACCCATACGATAGTTTGATAAATTTTAAAAATAAGGAGAGTGAACAAAATTAACGTTACAAAGTCTCTGAAACTAGTAGCTCCTTTAGCACTATTTCCCGGAGGAATTTTAGGACATCTGCAGGCTTCAACTTAGGTAAATATTCCTCTTCTATCGAGTAATCTCCCAGGTACTGTGGTCTAGGATTTTGGAGTGCTGTGCTGTTGGAAAGTATGTGGATGGAGGTTTCTTCTTTCATGCCACAAAATCTGAATTCTTCTTCCTCCACTATTTTGAGCTTTTTCAGGTGCCCATTCAGGCGACAATGTCCCGTTAGGATCACTATTAAAACTCTTTTGATCTCAACAGGTTGTAGTCACCCAGAAGAATCCTTGATTGTCTAAGCCCTACTAGATGTTTCCAATAGTCAAATCTTCTCTTTCTTTCGTCTTCACCTATTTGATTGGAGCTGATTCCGCAAAATGGTTCAGGCCCCCACTCTGCTATTTCATTTCCTTCTATTCCAGTGTGTCCTGGAATCAATAGTAAGATAGTAGTAGTAGTAGTTTATTCACAAACATTCATTTACAATAATGCAATACAATTCAATACAATAATAAAATAAGAATACCCTGTGAATAAAGAAATCTTGATAAGTGATTGAACATTTGTTTCAAGTACAAACAAGACATTTAAAGTAAAATATATACAATACTAAAATAATATAATAATAATTCGAGATCACGATTGTGATAAAGAATGGACAGTAAAATGAACATGTAGCCGCAGGGCCTATTTTACCGTAAGGCCCATAAGGCCCGGTAGTCTGGGGGGCCCGTTAAAGGTTGTGAAATATTCATAATTTCAAATGTAAATTTACATAGCAGAGAAAAAAAAAGTTAACTCTGATAAGGAATAAGGAAAATAGAATTAAATGAAATAAGCTTTAGATTGATATAATTAATGCATTTTTTAAAATTATTTATAAATTTATATCAAAGATACCGGCATCAGCGATTCCTCAATCTAAAAATAACTAAAGAAGTATTGCGGCACATACAGCAGAGGGCGGCGGCGGCGGTGGTGTTTTCTTCCACGCAACGTTTTTGTTTATGCCGTTTTACCGACAAAGCATTATATTCTATTTTTGCCGATGCCGATGGAACAAAAAAAGAATATTGGCGTTTTTTTGCCCATTTACAAATTTGTGCTAGTAGTGGGGCAGTTTGCTACATTTTTTATTAAGATTTTCTAGCTGTGTTCAATTCAGATTTCAAGTGATGGAGTGATGCTAGTTTATGGCAGCTAAACATTTGGGTGAAAAGTAAAATAATTGTGCATAATTTTACTTTAATTATTTATTTTCACAAATAGAATTAATTGTTGTTTTTTTTTTCATTATTTATTTTGTTGAATATAATAAAGTTTATTTATTTTTTTAAATTATTGAAAAAAAATAAAAATAATTGTTTTATTTTTTAACCCAAACTAACAAGAGAATTTTTGAATTTTATTGGAAAAGAGGGCCCGAATTTTTTCTTGGGCCTTAGTGCCCGACCAGATGAAAAATAGTCCCTTGATGTAGGATTATCTTAGCGCTGAGTATATAAGTATTTACGGAAGGGAGGGGGGAAAGGGAATTTATTCGTTTTCAAGAAGGTTATTGAAAAGATTACGTGGATTCGAGATGACGTAACATTTCAATTTTTTTTAAGACATGAATGTTGACAATCTCCTTCAGTTCGTTTGGTATAACATTATAAAGTTTTGGGGCAACGAAATTATAAGACTTCTGTCCGAACGTTTTCGTCATGAACGGGACTACATAGTTGCCATAGTCTTGTTTCGTATCTATGTGAGACTATTTGATTTTTTGTTATGTTTTGATGATAATGACAAATAATATTTTGTGCAAAAAGTTGGCTGACGTCTAGAACACCGGATTCTTCATAGAGATCTGAAGGGTAAGTTCGTGTTTTTGAATAGATGATCTTCAGAAATCTTTTTTGTAAAACTTCAAGTGAGTGGATGCGTGCCTTAGATGAGCAACCCCAGGCAGATATACCGTATCGGATATGGCTTTCTACAAGTGAGTAGTATAATATTTTCAGTTGTTATGGATAAGATCTTCTTCAGTAACCTAAATCTGAATAATACACAATTGATTTTTTTTATTATAACATTTATAGGTGATTTCCACATCAAGTGACTATCAATAAGCACACCTAGGTATTTCACTTCATTTTCAGCTGAGATTGAACAAGCTTTGTTTGATGTAATGAAGTCTAGGCTTTGAAATGTTGGTGTTCTTGTTTTATTTATACTAAAGGAGAGATGAGTGGTTTTTTCAAGATTCAGGGTGAGTAGCTTGTGATCAAACCAATTCTTTATGTGAACTAAATCATCCTCTACTTCTGATTTCAAATCGTCCTATGAGTTACTTGAATAGATCAATGCTGTATCATCTGCAAAAGCGATAATATCGCTCGAACTTTTAATGAAAAATAAATCGTTAACATATATGTTGAAGAGAGCTGGTCCTAGCACCGTGCCTTGCGGAACACCGTACTCCATCTTTGATACATCGCTCAGAACCCCATCAACTCTTACAGTCTGTTGTCGGTCGGAAATATATTAACTTCGGAATAATTCCAGTTCGTTTCCTCTTATAACGATATCCTCCAGTGACTGGTAACTATATTGTTCTCGCCCAGTTCATTTAGTTTGTCTAGTCATTTCCACACCATTTTGGAACTGATTACACAAGAGCTTAGTGCGTTAATGGCTGCTTGACTATCTGTCATTATGGTAATTCTTTGTCCTCTGTATCTTTTATCAGTTGCTTTCGTTTATTTGGGCTTTAAGCATTTGTGCAAAACGAACACGATTTTTAAGATCTTCCAAAACCACTTGTCATGTGCCAATGTCAAGGAATTTGTAATTTAATTTCTTGGTTAATTAATCAATTTCCTGTGTTTTTAGAAGAACAGTTTTCGATATTAATAATATAATTTTGCGTATTTGAATATTTTCAGTAAGATTTAAATCGTAATCGGCACAATCTTAACCTTCAAATAAACGTCAAATAATTAATGTATGTGGCTTGAAGCTCATACTTTTCGATATGTGCTCATGGAGCAAGGGGAAAGCAAGACTAGGCGTCACGCCCGGTAATAAACGAACGAAATTCAGTCACTACGAGCTGCTACTAGCATCCAAAAGTAAATAATCGAAAACACCAAATATTGAGCTGGGCGCACTTTCTTATGGCGTGGTTTTCCGCTTGAAAGATACTTGGAGTTTTTCCCAAGCTTTCCAAGTGTTTGGTTCCTGGCTCGAACACTCCTATCCCAGTTCCTCCTATTGCTTTTTAACCGTCTTTGTACCATTGAATGGCATTCTTTCCAAGTCTGGTAATGGTATTTGGATCCCATTTCTTCTTGTTGCTTAATTCTGTAACTAATTTCTTCGAAAAGTTGTACTTTTTCATCATACCGCTTTGTGGCATGTCCCAGGTTGTCTTATTTCTAAGAATTGAGGAGGTGTTTTTTTTTAATTATTCCCTCTCTACTTAGTCTGTATCTTGTTCTTTCTGCAACACTTTCCACCATACGTAGAGTGGTGAGGATGAGAATCACTTCAATGGCTACCGTTGGGCATGTTCTCATTGCTCCTGTAATGCATATACAGGCTAGTCTTTGAATTTTGGAGAGGTTTTCTCTTGTCGTCAATGGACTAGTTCTACTACTCCACGCAAAGGCACCATAAGTGATAATTGGTCTCACTATGGCAGTGTACACCCAGCTTTTTGGGATGCAACCCTAACCCAAATTTTTCCCTGTCAGATACCTACACACCATTAAAGCCAATTTTGCCTTGTAGGTAATCTCCTGTTCGTGTTTGTTCCACAGGAGTTTACTGTCTAAAATCAAACCTAGATACTTGACTTCTTGTCTCCATTCAATCTCGTTCCCATTAAGTTTTCTGGTTTTGAGGTTGAGTTTTCTTTTCTTAGTAAAGGCTATCAAGATGGTTTTAGTGGGGTTGATGCTAAGTCCCACTTGCATACACCAGCCATTTGTATAGTTCATACCCTTTTTAACAATATCACAAAGGGTGTTTTCGAATTTCCCCCTGGCTGTCGGCATATCCTTGGCTAGATATTCCTAGATTCGTCAAACCACACAGGAGTTCGTCAACCGTCAGACTCCACATTAAAGGGGATGCTACTCCTCCCTGTGGGCATCCTCTGGTAGTACAAATGGAGAGAATGTCTTTGCTTGTCCTTGTCTCTGCTACTCTTGTGGTGAGCAGTTCCGACATCCATTTGGATGTTGTGCTGTCTACACCTCTTCTGTTTAATGCTTTTTTGACAGCCTCATTTGGAGTGTTGTCAAAAGCTCCTTCTATGTCCAAAAATACACATATTACAGTTTCTTGGTTGTCTAGAGCACCTCGGATATCCTTCGTCAGTTGTACCAGTGCAGTCTCCGGTTAACATATTTATTGTTTTTGTTAGGTGTTAGGTTTTAGAAATAGATGTGAATAAATGAATTTTAATAAATTTATTATGTTAGTTAAATGAAAACAACCACTATTTTTATTCAAATGATAATTGCTTATCACTCATAAAAACAGAAAACAAAGACAGGTTTAATTTTTAAATAATTTTTAAGATAATGTTAAATACATTGAAATGATTTAATCTGATCCAAATTCATGTCTATAGTAGGTATGCTAACTATGCCCATGCTGTAAAACGAAATGTTGTCTCCACTACATATAGCATACATTGTTGGATGTGTTGAGCTGGATTTTACTTGATCAACTACACTTGTCTCACTAAAAAAAAAAATATTCTATCATATACCTACTTATTGAAATATAAGTAGGTACTGAATGTGAAACATTTTTTGGTGAGTGCTGATTTCATCTTAAAATATTGATTATATAATGTGTTATTTATAAGATGCGACATAGGGATTCCTGTACAAAGCTGTCAAACGCGAGGCAACTTTTTTACCAAATAGCCTTCATGAACAATAATAAAAGATATGAAAAATAATTTTAAATGCACTTTTAATTTTATTAAATTCGCTATGGTTTAATGAAAAAATAAATAGTTACGTTTGAAAAAGTCGAACTCCATTATCATACCACTTTCGGATATTTTTAAACAAACAGGTGATGGCCAACATGGTAGTGCCGAGATAATTTAAAAGTTGAACCTGAAATATGACGGTTTGCTTCGCCGCTGTGATGAAATTTTTCCCTTTTTGTTTTAGTTCTTTTTTCACAATTTTTATCTAAAAAACATTAAACTTAAAATAAAGTAAAGTTATTTGTTTCAAAAATTGTAGTTAGCTCGCGTTTGACAGTTTTGTACAGGAATCCCTATTATGTCGCATCCAAACTGGAGTATAGCTATAAAACGTTTCGACTTTAAAAAGTACCATTTTCATTTAAGAAACATAAATCAAGTTCAGTTCAGAACAGACACATTTTTAACATCTATGATTTTAAAGATGATAAAAGTGATAAAAACTATGATTTTGTAAATGAATATAGTGATGACAATCCAACTGATATCAATATTAAGCAATCCAGCGACATGTCAAGTGAAATTGAATTTGGTATTTACAAATGTGTTGATAATTTTTGGGAAAGCTGATTTTTTTGGCTTTAAGGAAAGGTTAGGTTAGTTGAGTGGGTCCAATATATTCCTAAAACAAGTGCTTCCAAATATCTTCTGTATGGTTCATACAACAGCCTTTTTGGTGTGCGTCATCGTTTGTGACGTATATTCGGGTTTTGGGTATGTCGTTTATTTTATTTGCTATTTTGACACATATCTAACCCTAAATTTGATCAATAAAATCATCAGGATCGCATTCAGCAAAATTCGACAAGGTTACGAAATTAATAGTTACCAGCTTCTTTTTCTAACTGAAAATACTTGAGAACTTTCAAAATGCTAATGTTTTCCGTGTACCTAGGCATATTTTTGTATTATTCGAATAAATATAACAATAATATTCATATTAACTTTTCATAAATAATAATTGACCGTGAACAACAAAGTACAGACCTGACAAGAACTGTCAGTGGGACAGTAGAAAAAGATGTCAGACACATTGACAATACGAAAGGTATATCTGCATGCCTATTTTTAATAAAGAAATTTCTCACGATTGATAGGTCGCGCTTGCGCTTGATCTAAACATCAACCAATCAAATTTTGGTAAGTCAATGATTAGGATTGACGTTTGTAATAAATTTAAACGAATCATTATTGCGATATTTTGATTAGGATTAATCAAAGACCTGACTTTTTTTGCATTTCTTTCCACGTAATGTGTTAGAAAGACATTAACAAACGATGACGCACACCAAAAAGGCTGTTGTATGAACCATATGTTCCTTGTGGTATATTATTCATTCTTTTTTTAATTTCTTGGGAAATTAAACCACAATATTTTTGAATTCTTCATTTCAACGTTTCGGTAGCGTTCCAGCTACCGTTTTCAAGAAAAAATAAGTAAAAATTGATTTTTATTCCTAACTGACACAACGGAAAAAATTTGACTGAATATATCAAATATCATGCGAATGCCACAAATTTTATTTAGGTGAAACATCTAGACCATTGAAAGTACGAATAAACGAACACAAAAAATATATCAAAGATAGGGAATTCTTTAAGTCAGCTATTTGTAAACATGCTTGGGAAGAGGGTCATCAAATTCAATGGGATTCATCAAAAATAATATTAAAAGAACCCAATAATAAAAGACGGAAAATCAAAGAAAGTGCTTTAATACAACTAAATGCAGATAAATGTGTAGCTAGTATTTCAGCCGAATGTAGTCAAATTTGGTTACCAATGTTAGAAAGAGAAATTTCCAATAATCAATTACCTGCTTTATCAGGATAGCATCATAAGTTTTTATCCAGGTTTTCTTATGATTTATAATTTGAATAGTTGTTAATCGATACACAATTCAATACATAAAATCACAAATCTGAGTATACATACATATTTTGAAAACTTAAATATTCATAAACACAAAAGTATCAAGAAACGCGTTTTATTAACAACATTTCTAATATAAGCGAAAAAAACGCGCTATCCCAATTAAAAAAACCGTTCCTGGAACGTGCACTTCACTGGATTCCATTTCTAGTAGACTATCATATCGTTGGAATGTCATAAAATGAAATATTTCATTTAACATTTTACCGGGGATATGATCTATTATGAATGGACCTTAATAAAAATTTGATAACAAAATTTTGCAGTCTTAAACTTCAAAATATTTTTGATTGTCTAGTTGTCAAATTTTTTCCGTTGTGTCAGTTAGGAATAAAAATCAATTTTTACTTATTTTTTCTTGAAAACGGTAGCTGGAACGCTACCGAAACGTTGAAATAAAGAATTCAAAAATATTGTGGTTTAATTTCCCAAGAAATTAAAAAAAGAATCCTTCCAAATCTTTCTATGCACGAATGGAAAGTTACCTAATAAAGCTTAACTACACACTTCCAGAATGCTTCCTCAATGAACCCACTTCCACCCCTCCCTCCAAACTCCAATCTGTATCACAAGCCTTTCATCCCTTGATAAATATTCTGTAAATGTTATGGTTTTAAATGAAACTAACTGTTTCTAAATGACTCCACAATATATTTGAAAAAATGTTCTCCATTATTAAACTGTCTTCTTAAGTAATAATTGTAAAGATCAGCAGATATAGTTTTCCTGGTTTCCTATATCATTGCACAGTTATACTGATCTTAAATGGGACAAAGATATCCAGAATATCCCCATAGGGCTAATAATATCAAAGCTACTATTTGTAAATTCTTCTTTTCTTTTTTCTATTCATATATATTAAGTCAATCACTAGATAGGCACTATTTGGACTAGCCAAATATATATCAAGTATACATCATGTCAAAAGTAACTTCTGTCATTCTGATGATGATATATTTATCGAAACAATTGTCAATAATTTACTTGCAATTTACACATTTTTTCAAATATATTGTGGAGTTATTTAGAAATAGTTAGTTTCATTTAAAACCATATGATGAGTAGATTCCACGAAGTGAGGGTTTATACAGGGTGTCCCACGACGAGTGGAAACTATCTGTATATGGCAAAATACTTATAGTAAAATCATGAAAATTTCTACGTTTGGGTTTTCGGATACGATCTTTTCAACTAAAATATTTTCAAAGATGGCCGACTTCCGGTTCTACCGGAAGTCGACTGTAACTTTGTTATTTCAAATGGAACACCCTGTATATTAATACATTTTTGAAATCTACGTAATATTTTAGTATACTTTTGTCTGAAAACTTTTTTCGAAAAATGCACACTTTTTGAGTTATTGATTTTTTTGTAGAAAATTTGACCGTTGAAGACCCTTATAAATTATTTTTTTACGAGGAGGCCCTTGAGGATATGAAAATGGTTTCTGTTCGGTGGCCTTATTCAAGGCCAAACGTAATCGAATCTATGTTGAAAAATTTTTCATTTTATACAGGGTGTGTATAAAAAGTGTTCAAAGTTTAACTTCATAAATATCAAATTTCTTCATTTTTTTAAATAGAACCACCCTGTTTTTTCTATTTTAATGCATTCAGGGGAAAAAACTAAGGCAAGTTCATGTATACTTTCCTATACCTAAACCTTACCGTTATCCAGATATTAAATGTTTTATGTAAATTTTTAGAGATGCAGGTGTGGTCTAAATTTTGATACAAGCGCTAAGAAATAAAAAAGTCTTTTTCTTCATCTGTCTAAAAAAAAATCAAATCAAATTGTTTTTATTAATCCTATTCCAACTTTTAGTCGTCTTCGAGAGATTTGAGGTTTTAAATTGTTATTATATTTTTAACAAGTTTAAATTTTTCATGTATAGGTACTTTTAGTATGTTTTGTAATAAATGCCACTTATTTAACTGACATTAGTTAACACCTAGAGAAGATTGTGAGCTAAGAGTTCGAAATTCCTTCAATTCCCTTTCTGAGATGATGATTAGCCGTGCGACGAATGAAGGTATACTGAGAAGGGTTGAAAAATGCATTGGAGTTCAAGGGAGCAATTTTGAACATTTACTTTAAAACATCAGACTATTTTTCTTTGGCTTTTAATTTTCCATAAAATTTTGTAGCATATCTTATTATTCTCACAAATGGTTTAACTCGATTAACTTTTGCTTAAAATGAACCGAAAAGCTTCGAATTGTTAAGTATTCTTTTAACAATGTGCGATTTCGATCGCTGTCAATCTGGATATCTTACTGCAGATAAAGCACATGTTCTTGTTAAAACTTTGTCATATTTACCATGTAAATTCCCATAATAATTTTTATTTCTTAGTGCTTGTATCAAAATTTAGACCACACCTGCATCTCTAAAAATTTACATAAAACATTTAATATCTGGATAACGGTAAGGTTTAGGTATAGGAAAGTATACATGAACTTGCCTTATTTTTTTTCCCCTGAATGCATTAAAATAGAAAAAACAGGGTGGTTCTATTTAAAAAAATGAAGAAATTTTATATTTATGAAGTTAAACTTTGAACACTTTTTATACACATCCTGTATAAAATGGAAAATTTTTCAACATAGATTCGATTACGTTTGACCTTGCTTAAGGCCACCGAACAGAAACCATTTTCATATCTTCAAGGGTCTCCTCGTAAAAAAATAATTTATAAGGGTATTCAACGGTGAAATTTTCTACAAAAAAATCAATAACTCAAAAAGTGTGCATTTTTCAAAAAAAGTTTTTAGACAAAAGTATACTAAAATATTACGTAGATTTCAAAAATGTATTAATATACAGGGTGTTCCATTTAAAATAACAAAGTTACAGTCGACTTCCGGTAGAACCGGAAGTCGGCTATCTTTGAAAATATTTTAGTTGAAAAGATCGTATCCGAAAACCCAAACGTAGGAATTTTCATGATTTTACTATAAGTATTTTGCCATGTACAGATAGTTTTCACTCGTCGTGGGACACCCTGTACAGTTAACTCAATTCTGTAAATGGCCACACGATACAAGTCTCAGGCGTATACTAGCAAAGTTCCCCAATTTTTTTCAGGTCTACACTGATGCCTCAAAGTTCTCAGTCAAGTTTGGAGCAGCGGCAGTGGCTGAAAACTTACAGCCTTATTAATAATGAAATTTAGATCATTCTATGTGTATGTGTGTTTGTATGTGTGTTTGTTTGGGGTAACATTCACTGAGACCTAAAAGGTCTATTGTGCCCCCTTACTTCTACTTAGTTTCTGAGGAGAGTCTCTGAAACTAGTAGTTCCTTTAGTCCTATTTCCCGGAGGAATTTTAGGATATCTGCAGGCTTCAGCTTAGGTAGATCATTCTAACATGACTTTAAAACCAATTTAGTGAAAGGCATAATATTAATAATACATTTAACATTATTTTAACACTAGAATGATACTAAATCCTTAGTATTATGTTAGGGTATGTTTTACACCGTGTTAAAGTTAACCTAATCTTTTTTGGTCAAACGTCAGTTTGATTAATTGTCACTTTGTGGAGATTATAATAGAAAAATATATCTACATTGTTATGAACCCCTATAGGAGAGAATTCCTGAAAATCCTATTTAAGGGCGAGTTGTATCAAACGCCTAAACTCGGTTTAATGATAACTGATGTTTAGACTGTGTCTGATGTATTTATAATCAACAATTACATCAGTCAACATTAAACCGAGCTTGGGCGTTTGATACAACTCGCCCTAAGAAAAAAATAAATCCGTTTAGAGAATATGATGATTCGAAATATAAACAAATTCACAGAATAAACAAAAATTAAACTGAAAATATAATGAATATGGTTCATCAACAAACCGTGGCATACAGAATAGCGTTATATTAGTACCGTCGGCCGCGCAACAGGTGACTGTTGTTAACATACCGATACCGACGGCTGTCAATGCCGCGTACAGAATAGCGCTCCAGACTACGCTTAGGCCACACTTTGCTAACACACATCTTTTCAGCAACGATCCCAAAACAAAATTGTGACTATTGTAATGAAACGCTAACTATCAAGCACCTTCTCATTTTTTGTCCACAATTAATGGCGAACCGACAGCAGGCACAGCTTCAATCCTGTGAATTAACTGACTTACGCCCGGTTTCACAATGTCAGGTTATCCTGAGGTTAACAAATATCCCTTGGTTACTTCAAAACAAGTGTTTCACATTGTTCAGTGAAGGGTTCAGGTTATGGTTAACTCTCAGAATATTTAACCACCAGAAAATCTAGTGGTAATAATAATAACCTGGAGATTTTAACCTAACAATTAAAGCTATTGCTGTATCTGTCACTTATGTCACAAAACGTGGTATCTGTTAGCTTATTTTTTGAGTGGAAAATGAACGATTATGAGGTAAATGCGTATAGTAGTAAAGAAGGAACCAAGAAGACCAAAAATGATAAGGCCCAGATACGATTATTTTGAATTTTGAGGTATATGACAATCTCGATTTCTTCCATAGATTTCGATTGTCAAAGAGATTATACCAAACTACAACCACAGATGGTGTACTCTGTGCTACAACTTCCCAAATAAATTGATTTGATAGGTTAACTCCTTCTTTTTTCCGATTTTGAATGTCACTATCCATAAAATCTGATCATTATACCTAATCTGCTACCAACTGAACAAAAATTACTACTGAACTTCCGATCAGCTAACCTATAGACGAACTGACAATTGTGGAACGGTATCTGATGGTAACCTTAAAGGTAAGGGTTAATTGACCCGAGGAGTTAACCCGACATTGTGAAACCGGCTGTTTCTAGGCTTCTTAAATCAACCGATGTTCTGAATCATAGATAAAAAACTACTGTTCTGAATGTTATAATTTTATTTTGTAACTTTTTGTCTACCTCAATGACGCTAATGACCTCCGTGGTCGATGCGTATCAATAATAATAAAAAAAAGAACACTGGTTATCTTCCAGAGAATGAAAAATTTTAGATTACATAATTTTAATTCAATAAATAGCTATTCAAGAGAATTGAACTGTCTAATCAATGTATAAATATATAATTAGCTGTTCAATCATACGAATGACTAAATTTCCAATTTGATTTGTCAACTCATTTTTTTATCTATGTTGTCAACAACCAAACAAACATAACCACAAAACAGTCTAACCTATAGAAGTGAAAGTCTAATAGTATAATCTAGAATGAAAAAATGAGATGTCAAACCCATCCACCTGAAGCGCTAGTTGCAATTGAGTCGTTGAAATAGGAAGGAAGCTGAGGCCAAGAAACATATTAAGGGAAGAAGAATTTCAGCGTTCACAGTGGATGGGTTCAGAACTATTTCATAGCGATTTTTTTAATGGAAGTTTATTCATTTGAATTACTTATGCCTGATTCCACTAATCATTTCCTAAAGTTAGATAACACCTAAAGCGAATTTAGGAATTCCTAAATGCAATTAACATTTTACCACGTGTTAAGTAATACCTAAGAGTGATAATATTACGTATTTCCCATCACTTTTTGAAGTTTTTCCCACTTTTTCATGCAATTTTTGTTATAATTTGTTTTCACATTTTTCAATAATACAATACTATGATTAGTAGAAACTTTCTTGAGGAAACATATCGATATCAACTTAATTTTTCAATAAAACAAACTTTTATGTTTAATACTGATATAAATAAAAAATGGTGACAACTATATGACAGCTGTGATTAACTTTAAAATTTTTTTTTTCGTGCTAAAGGCCTTAGCTGCCAGGCCTGTTAAGACAATTCAATTGCAACTAGCGCTTCAGGTGGATGGGTTTGAAACCTCATTTTTGTATTCAAGGTCATCCTATAAACTTTCACTTCTATAGGTTAGACTGTTTTGTGAACATAACCTTGAAAAATGATTGACACAACACGCTCCATAACCGTTCGAAAACCTAGAGCGAGCTTAGCACACCGAAGTGAGTTTTTACCCCCACTCCTTGAAATAATTTTCATACCAACAACCAGCTTCTCGAACGCAGCCAAGGAGATTAAATATCTCGGTTAAATCCTATTATAATAAGTCAAATATTACCATTAATTTTATCAATAATATATGATGTTATTTAAATGTTGTTGTTAATTAATTGCCCTGTTGTTTCTATACAGGGTGGCGCACCGAAAACGAAACAGATGCATTTACTGGCAGATGATTCCTTTTTAAAAAAATCCCTCGGACCCGTCGATTTTGTTTTCGAGGGGGACACAAAATTGGCATAAAATCACAGTAACATTTGCAGCCCCCTAAGCGGGGGTGGCACCATCCCTAAAATCTTAAATGGAAAGGGGGGTCGAATGATCCATCATTTAAAAGGTCTTTCAACTCCCTTTATAATGATGTAAAATTCATTAACAACAACATTTAAATAACATCATATATTATTGATAAAATTAATGGTAATATTTGACTTATTATAATAGGATTTAACCGAGATATTTAATCTCCTTGGCTGCGTTCGAGAAGCTGGTTGTTGGTATGAAAATTATTTCAAGGAGTGGGGGTAAAAACTCACTTCGGTGTGCTAAGCTCGCTCTAGGTTTTCGAACGGTTATGGAGCGTGTTGTGTCAATCATTTTTCAAGGTTATGTTCACAAAACAGTCTAACCTATAGAAGTGAAAGTTTATAGGATGACCTTGAATACAAAAATGAGGTTTCAAACCCATCCACCTGAAGCGCTAGTTGCAATTGAATTGTCTTAACAGGCCTGGCAGCTAAGGCCTTTAGCACGAAAAAAAAAATTTTAAAGTTAATCACAGCTGTCATATAGTTGTCACCATTTTTTATTTATATCAGTATTAAACATAAAAGTTTGTTTTATTGAAAAATTAAGTTGATATCGATATGTTTCCTCAAGAAAGTTTCTACTAATCATAGTATTGTATTATTGAAAAATGTGAAAACAAATTATAACAAAAATTGCATGAAAAAGTGGGAAAAACTTCAAAAAGTGATGGGAAATACGTAATATTATCACTCTTAGGTATTACTTAACACGTGGTAAAATGTTAATTGCATTTAGGAATTCCTAAATTCGCTTTAGGTGTTATCTAACTTTAGGAAATGATTAGTGGAATCAGGCATAAGTAATTCAAATGAATAAACTTCCATTAAAAAAATCGCTATGAAATAGTTCTGAACCCATCCACATGTAAAATTCATGAATTTTACATCATTATAAAGGGAGTTGAAAGACCTTTTAAATGATGGATCATTCGACCCCCCTTTCCATTTAAGATTTTAGGGATGGTGCCACCCCCGCTTAGGGGGCTGCAAATGTTACTGTGATTTTATGCCAATTTTGTGTCCCCCTCGAAAACAAAATCGACGGGTCCGAGGGATTTTTTTAAAAAGGAATCATCTGCCAGTAAATGCATCTGTTTCGTTTTCGGTGCGCCACCCTGTATAAGAATTTGTTCAATAATAGTTATTTATGATATAAGTGTTAAAAGTACATTTTTAAGGCACGCATGTGAAGGTTTGCAGAATGAGCGAAGCGAATTCTGCAATTTACATGAGTGCCTTAAAAGGTACTTTTAACACGTATATCATACAATATTTTTTCTAAAAACGTTCAAAAAATGCAATAATACAGTTTGAATTAAATTTTAAAATTCTTTATTAATACATCCAAAGGAGATAATTTTAAATTGCATCGTATATTACGTATGGTTCATACAACAGCCTTTTTGGTGTGCGTCATCGTTTGTTAATGTCTTTCTAACACATTACGTGGAAAGAAATGCAAAAAAAGTCAGGTCTTTGATTAATCCCAATCAACATATCGCAATAATGATTCGTTTAAATTTATTACAAACGTCAATCCTAATCATTGACTTACCAAAATTTGATTGGTTGATGTTCAGATTAAGCGTAAGCGCGACCTATCAATCGGGAGAAATTTCTTTATTTAAAATAGGCATGCAGATATGCCTTTCGTATTGTCAATGTGTCTGACATCTTTTTCTACTGTCCCACTGACAGTTCTTGTCAGGTCTGTACTTTGTTGTTCACGGTCAATTATTATTTATGAAAAGTTAATATGAATATTATTGTTATATTTATTCGAATAATACAAAAATATGCCTAGATACACGGAAAAACATTAGCATTTCGAAAGTTCAAGTATTTTCAGTTATAAAAAGAAGCTGGTAACTATTAATTTCGTAACCTTGTCGAATTTTGCTGAATGCGATCCTGATGATTTTATTTATCAAATTTAGGGTTAGATATGTGTCAAAATAGCAAATAAAATAAACGACATACCCAAAACCCGAATATACGTCACAAACGATGACGCACACCAAAAAGGCTGTTGTATGAACCATACCTTAGCAACCATTGTTAATTTGATATTGTGGCGTAAACCTCGACTGGAAATTCCATTTTTTCTGCGCATTGTTCCTCCTTATCCACGGAAAATGGTAAAACAGCAGTGCAGGAAATTAATTTGTCAAATTGCACAAATTGTACTATTAATATTAATGTTAATAAATAAAATCTAAATATTTTGACGTTTGCTTTCAAAATTTGACAATTCACTTTAAGGCTTCTATGGAGTGCTAAAAATGGCATTTTTAACACGTTTGTAGAAAAAATATATTACTCAAATAAATATTTTGCTTTATTGAACGAGTGAGGGAAATCAGTGAGGGAAATGGAAGAGGGAAGTAGACGTAGGTAATGTGACACTTTCAAACCTTCAATGACATTAGTAATGTCAAAATTAAAGGTATGGTTGTAAATAAATAAATATACAACAGGGATTGACGAAAAATATGGAAGAACAATAAACGACATAATATGTACATCACTGTCGAATATAATTGACTATTGATATTTAATAAGCCAAATCTGGCAAAATCCTCATTTTATATTCTATTCAGTAATTTCTGGAATAAATACCTATTATCATATTTTACATTTTTCGGTTACACTTCACAAGCAAGGTTTTGTATTATATTTAACAAAAAGTATTGAACTTACCATATGTATACATCATAGCAACTAGGTGCTTTGCTGATATTACTTGTTTTAAAAATACAGTAATCTGGGTTTGAGTTTGTCTCATTTTCAGGAATATATTGTTGGGGAGCAGTATGTTTTGATTGTTCATATAAATCTTCAACATATTTTTTTGTCAATTTCAACATCTGAAGTTTACCTTGCTCCGTACAAATTTTTTTACTTTCTCTTTTTACTTCGGAATCATCAAGTTTTCGCTTTTGTTGAGCTGTATCTACAAAAATATCTTCAGGATTTTCAAGTTCCTCTTTTGGTTGAATTTTTCCTCTGTTTTCGGTTGCCTTTCTCTTTCTAACAATTTCACTGTATCTAACTACTTTATAGCCTTGTTGGATAAGTTTTTTGTAAGCTCTATATTTTGTCAATTTCATTCCAGGACAATTTAAAACTATATTATAGCATTCTTGCACTGTTAGGGGAACATTGTTTATATTTACTTCCATTCTATTCTACAAAAACTTTAATTGATTACTTGGTTTTATTTGACATAAAATGTAGTAAAATTATTTAACTATGATTAGCAGAAATAATATCTTGTAGTAAAAGATAATTATATAAATCACTGGGATCAGACGGGATTTATCCTATTCCACTCCAAAAAGAAGGCAACACACTACACTACAGGGTATCTGCTTAGGGCATATTCCAAGAACTTTGCAACGCATCAGAGCTACAGTTATACAAAAACCTGGAAATTCTGGACAGGGCACGACCAAAGCTTTAGGACCAATCAGTTTAATGTCATTTATACTGAAGACTCTTGAAAAACTTCTCGATAGACATGTCACAGACGGCTACAAGAACACTACACCAAGATCAATATGAATACAGAGAGATAAGGGTTGAATACGTGCTCGAAAACAATGAGGTGCTGCTCGCAGCCTTTCTATATATAGAGGGAGCTTTTGACAACACCTCCTACGAATCCATAGCCAAAGCAGCGAGGAAAATTGGAATGGATGCCACGAGCTGCAGGTGGATAGATTGCATGCTCAGAAGAAGGCTAATAAAAACTACTCTTCTGAGGGAGACAATGGCCGTGCGTGCAGGGGTTGTCCGCAGGAGGGAGTACTCTCCCCGCTGCTGTGGAACCTGGTCATGGACAGGATCATCAAAATCCTACACAGTGAAGGACTTAACACCAAAGGATATGCAGACGACCTAGAAATTCTATCCCAAGGTAAATACAACAGTACAACCAGAGATAGATTCCAGATGGCTTTAAATGTAGCAGGTAACAGGCTGGACGGTAAAAAAAGGCTACGCGTAAGTCCCTCAAAAAACAGATAATTGCGTTCATCAGAGGAAGGAAAAGGAAAGAACTTGACCCTCTGACGCTTCAAGGAAAACCTATACGATTGTCGAATGAAGTTAAATATCTTGGAGTTATGCTAGACCTAGATTTAACTTGAAACCGACACCTTCTGCACGCGATTAAGAAGGCAGAGGTAACCTTTATGGTTGCCAGACGCACCTACGACACTAAATGGGAACTTAGACCAAGCATGGTACACTGGTTGTCATCCCCAGGATAACATATGCATCACTGATCTGGTGACCAAAGATTAGTCAAACTCTGTGGTGCTGAAACTAGACAAGGTCTAAAGACTTTCATGCATTGGCATTACAGGGGCAATGAAGACTACTCCTACAGCGGCGCTGGAGACAATGCTACACCTTCCTTCCGAGCTCAGCACCGGAGCGGGCATATAGATCAAGTCGAGCAAATATGAAGTCTCGCTTGGCAAATACGCCTCGGTATTTCAAGCAGAGGTCTATGCAATACTATACCTAGCCGACCCAGATGCTCAACTAGGTAATGGTTAAAAGGATGAGTAAAAGAACAACACAAAACAAGCACCTGAGCAAAATAGGACAGTATAACGGAGACCTTAGATGCAGAAGATGCAAAAAGGACACCAAAACAGTTCTGCATATACTATGCAACTGCGAGACGCTGGACTATAGGAGGCAGAAACTGTATGGTAGACCCCAAATGACTCCAGAAGACTTCTACAACCTGGCAGCTAAGAATCTGTAAGAGGTACTACAGGAAACGGTTGGGCTGTAATCAGAACACTAGGAAGATGCACAATAAGCCCAGGAGGCTGAGGTGGTGCCGGCGAAGGGATGGCTCCTTAAAAAAAAAAAAGAAAATAATTTCTGTAAATCAAAACCTGAGCATGTTCTTTTTTCAATGGTAAATTTTTAATTTTTGAAACCACTTGAATTTCATTATTTAATATTGATATGCTACTCAAAATTATCCTTGAAGTAAATTGAATTTTGTTAAGGAGGGTGTGTCAAATCCATAATACATCTTAAACATGGACCTTAGTAGGGGAAAAAAGATTCCAAAATAAACCTAAAAATTGCAGTTTTTGAAACAAAAAGTTCTCTTTCAGTTTTTCATGAGATGCACTCTAACCCTTACGAGATATTGGGCATGGAACATTTTGATTTTTACCCAAAAAAATACGGCAAAGTTTTGAAAATTTGCAAAATTAATAGTAAAAAAAAATAATTTCCCTTTTTGTGCTGTTATGGAAGAAGTATTGATTTTTGAAGCTCTAAGGTGGGCATTTCATTTTAACCGCTTTTCCCAAAAAAAAAAAATTCTGACACGTTTTAAACGAAATATGACTACATATTTTAAATTTATTTTTAGCTTAATTGTTCTTAAATTATCTTTTTTTTTTTTCTACGTTTTTGGCACTGGCAGAGCCTAAATTATCTGTTTTAACCTAAAATATTTCAAACAGTGTTTTTCTGGCTTTTAAATGAGTCGTTAATTGTGAAAATAGTTATTTATGCAACAAGTGCAAAAAACACGTTTTGCAAGAGTTGAATACAATATTTTTTCTACATTCATGCAAAAACTGGAAAAGTAGAATATAATATATTGGGAACTTAAACCGTTCTTCTTTTTTTGTATCTTTATGGCCTCCATCTTGTCAGTACTCAAACTTGGCTGGTTTTCGCCTTGACCATTTAAATTTTAAATTTTTTGCAATAATTGTAACTCGTTGAGACTAAATAGTAAGATATACATTTTTATCGTTGAATTAGAGCAGGATCAGACACTTGCTCTGGATTTTTATTTTATTTAAATGTTTATGTTTGTCATTAATCATCACAAAACTGACACAAGGATGACAGATGAGTGCAACAAAAATTTTGTTGCACTAGTGCAAAAAAGAACCACTTTTTCCTCAAATGTGTTTCACAAAGTGTTGTTTTTTGCATTAATGTAGAAAATAGTTAAACATATAATTTTTTCTCCGATTGTTCATAATGATATAGGAGGATATTGTATTTGCAAATTATTACAATTCCCACAATCTCTTTATTTTTCCTGTAGTGTTCAATTAAAATGAAATTTGATAGAAATCGCAGTTGTTGGAATGGTTCTTTGCTATGGAAATGTCTATAATAATTATAGTTTGACAGTTCATGAAATTTCTGATTGTTGTGGGAAAAAATATCGGTATATTTAAATTACTATATAATGGACAGTGTAGTAATTTTACCAACAATGTTAATAACAACTAAACATATGTTTTTAAATTCTTGTTAAAAGTGTTATGTAATAATTGCTAATAAATGTTCACGTCAAATGTTTCATTCCAATTGAGTATAATCACTTTGCTGCCTAGGCAAGAAAAGTAATACTTTGCTGATTGATATCAGTCAGCAAAATTAGTATTTGCTGCCAATCGGAGAAAAATATCTTTTTCGGCAACCGTCCGGGATGTACCCACTTTCCGGACGCTTTTTCTTCGATTAAGTAACATTTTAGTCAGGAAAGTAAGTACCTCCGGCCTATGCCGAAAAGAATCACGTCGTCACCATAGCAACGGATTACCGGCTAACAGAATTTTAATATACATATTAATATGAATAAGAATTAGAATGTTTTTGTTAATATGTAGTATTTTCTTTTCTGATCTGTTTAATTCAAATAAGAATTAAAATGTATAATAAAGAATGACGTGACGTCTAAATGATTTGTTGTACTACACGGTTGCCGAAAAAATATTGTACGCAACAGTCCCGAGAATGTTTTTTCTGGACTCACAGACTTCCAGAGAATTTTGTCTATTCGTCCAAAAAAAACCTCTTACTGTCAGCTATCTGACAAATGAAAAATAAATAAGCTGATTGAAGTAGGTACATATTCTTATGTATTTTCAATTAATGGTCATTTTTAGTTCAAATTTGATGTCAAATATTTAATCCCGATTTTTGACAGCTGTCAACTAGATGTCAAATCAAAAGTGTTTTATGTTCCTTATTTAAAATTTGATGGACAATTACCAGAAAATCAATCAATCAATCGAGGGTCTAGTGACCTCACAACAGTAGTTAAGGGTAAAGCCAAATGTGATCTGAAATTTTCAATTGTAAAACTTGGAATCTGTCAAAATTTTAAATATAAACAGTGTTTTTTCAATCAATCAAAGATTATTGTAGAATAGCTTTCATTTGTATATAATTGTTTATAACTAGTTACAGGCTAATGACCACACAACCAAAGTTGTATTATCAAGGAGACAAAAACAACTTTCATAACAACTTGCAAAAAGTCGATTCTAGCCTTTTTGAATTATATTTTGATATCTGGTATCATGAAAATTGTTAAAGCGTTAAAATATAGATTTATTATAGAGCAATAGAGGCAATACTAATAATAATAATAAATAAAATATAGAGTGAAGAAAGTATCAACACAAAAATATAAAAAGTAACATAACATGAAAAATACCTACTATTTTAACAAAATGTATCTGCAAACACTCTTCAATGCACATTAAAATATTTTGTTTTTTTGCTCAGTGACTAATGTTTAACGAAATTGCAATGGAGGAATTTAATTGCGAAATTTTGAAGAATAGGCCCC
This sequence comes from Galerucella nymphaeae, assembly GCA_963978555.1. Lineage (NCBI taxonomy): Eukaryota > Metazoa > Arthropoda > Insecta > Coleoptera > Chrysomelidae > Galerucella > Galerucella nymphaeae. Next base: position 2,019,253 of record OZ021711.1, on the reverse strand, counting down.
TTGCAGATAATTTTTTTATTGCATTAAAATGATCAATTATACGTAAATATCATCCCACATGAATATTTTCAAATTTTGTTTGATATTGAAGTCGTAATAAATAATTGAAATTCAAACGACTAAAATGCCGTCAAAAACACATTTCATGCAACAGTGACGTCACAAGGTACTTATGCCAAGTTTTGACGTCTATCAAAGTTAATTTTGACGTTGTTTTTGGTGATTTTTTGAGAAAAATGGTTTATCGGTATTGTATCGTGCCAGGTTGTGGAAGTACAACAATCTCCACTCTTGGAAAAACATTCATTAAGCTACCCATTGAAGAAAAACTCCGAAAAAGGACCCAGAGGTAAATTATCAGATTGTGCCTTTAAAAATCCTTCAGACATCTTAATATTCAAAATTAACGATAAACAAAGAAACACAACAGTAAACACTAATAAATTGATGCTAACATATTTCAAGTAAAAATGCTTTTAAAATGGATAAACGGGAAACCAGATTTAAAGTTTACATTTAGCGGACGACAGGTGTACCTTGTGACGTCACGACCAATTTCATTGTGTTTTCGTGTGACGTCAAATTTAAAGGGCTTCGTGAAACTTTCTTAGGGAATTCATGAGATAATTTTGAGTACTTCTTGGAAAAAAAAATGTGGAAGGATATTTATTATACTTCAAGAAGTTTTCAGAATACTTTAAGGTAAAAATAAAAATCTATGCAAGAGGCCTATTCTAGATCTAGAAAGAACATAAACATCAATTATCTAGATATAGCCAATCACTATGGAGTGACCACCAGGTCACCAAGGAATAAAAGGTAATGAAAAGGCCGATGCATTGGCAAAGCAGAAATCAACAGAGGCCATGATAGGGCCAGAACCTTTCTGTGGATTGCTAAATGTCTATAATTAAGGAAATCATCCACAAATTGATAAACAACCAATAGGGACAGCCACAATAGATCTACAAAGATCACAGTAGGATATGACAAAAAGCCAGTCCAATTCTAATGTAGCCAATCAATATATTTTGCTGTTACCCACTTAAAGCATCAATCTAAAATAGTTGATCAGTTGAATCAGTCTATTTACTTAATCCAAAACCTGTGTATGTTCAGTTAAGTATTGTAGCCCAAGACACTTCACTTGTATCTATTATTAGTCTCAAATGAGACCCACCAATAATAAATAGATGTTATCCTAAAACATGCTCATTACACCTATTTACCCATGCTTCTTTAGTTCAAACATCACTTCTAAGACTGTTTTCCTACTAGATATTAATTTTTTTTGCACAAATAGTAAAAGTTGTTGAAGTAAAGACCAATAGGTATTCATTTATAATAATATTCAAAGTTTGCTGATAATTTGAAAATACTTACGGTTTCCACCAGATATAGCATCTCTTCAGGATACATGTATATTCCATTTTTATCCTGATAACCAAAATTTTCTAATAATCCCTTCACCACTTTATTCACTTTTGCTAAATATGAAAATTGATCCCATTCAGCCTGTACTCTGGAACATCTGAATAAAAATTATACCTATTGTATCCTGTTTGAATTTAAAAACTACAAAATTACTTTAAACCTTTTGTCAACTTTTCTATTCTTGAGAGCACTCTCCAAACTTTCCAAATTTTTTGAAGTCAAATTTTGCGTTTCTAATGAGGAATTTTTAAAAAATAGTTTGGGACCGATTAGATTGATTTTGGTTAGAGGTTTTCTGTGATATTTCAGAATGTTTTTCACCCTACAATAGAAAAACAACAAATATATAATACTAAATTGGAGTAAAAAACGATTCACTTACTCTTCATCCATTTCACATACTTTTTATAATAAATATTAAATTTATAAATATCAATCAGACCAAAAGTATCGTTTCTTACTTCTTCTTTTTTTCCATAAGCCTTGTTTTGTTGATCCAGCAAGTCTAAAAAGAGATGATTTCTGTGTTCTGTGATTATATAAAAGAAGTATATGCAATATTTTATAACCTCAACTTGCAGTTTGTATTTTCTTATATCATTAATTTTTTTGTTGACTTCATATAATACTTTGAAGTAGCATTAGTAGTAGATATTAACTTTCTGAGCATTCCATTCTATAATGTCCGGTATTCTTGAAGAAAAATTGAGAGAAGCAGCTAGCATTGGAGATACTGAAGGAGTTGCTATGCTTCTCTCTCAAAAGTATCAGAATATAGATGTGAATTCTCAAAACTCCATGAACGGATGGTAAATTTCACAACAAAAAGTAATATGTTATTGAACTTAGTTTGGAAGTAATTTTTTCTTTTCTTTACTTGAAATAGTTATTTGTTTAACTAGGCAGCAAAGTAGTAGATTGACTGCCAAGGCTGAATTCATAGCAGAGCGTAGCGTTCCCACAATCTCTTTATTTTAGTTGGTTGCTATGGAAATGTATAATCACAGGTCACAGGCATCAAAGTAATCACTTTTGTGTGTGCCTAGGCAGGAAAAGTAATACTGCTGATTGATATCAGTCAGCAAAATTAATATTTGCTGCCAATCGGAGAAACAAATATAATATTAGGTTCTAGAAGAAAATTGAAAAGATGTTAACATTTTAATAATAATACCAATCATAAATGTGCGAATAGTTGTGTTATCCTTGTGGTATATTCATTATTCACAAGTTTTGGGAGAGTGATACATTTGAGTGCTTTTGTTGTACAAAAATCACATATAAAATGCATAGACATTAAAAATGTTTTTAATAGGATACTACCTACTTGAATTGAATATTATAATGAGTATTTGACATATTTTTTCAAAAACAATACAAATGACATAACAAAATAATGAATATAAGCTATTGAAACAATTAGCTTACTTCATTTATTTGAACATATGTCACTGAAATGACACAGTTTGCCCTGGCCTTGTTCAAAGAATTTTTCATATTAAATTGTCCAGATGCTTCATAAAAATGTTGCTAGTTAAAATAAATTTACTTAGAATGTTCCATTCTGTTCAGGACAGCACTTCACTGGGCTTATAAAAGAGGAAATGACAATATTATTAAACTTCTTACTGATCATGGAGCAAATCTAGATGTAAAGAATTTTAAGGGGCAAACTCCTAGTGACTTGAGTGCTTCAGACTCACAAGATGATACCAGTCATTATGGTCATAAGTTTATACCAAATTACATGAAAAATCCACCTCTTTCTATTGATCTAGAAATTGGAAACAAAATGAGGAAAGGATCTGATTTTACAAACATGCCCATTACTCCCTTACCTGCATTACAGAATGATGGTGAGTAATTAGTGTTATTATTGCTGCACATATTATTTGTTGAGAAATATCAATTATTATCTGCTTGTTTCTTATATATAAATTGTTTTTATTTAAATTATGAAATCAAGCAATTTTAATTTGTTAAATCTACATTCGTTTGAAAAAGATACTGTGTTAGCGAAACGCATCACAACTTTAAGTTAAAATATTATGTAGATTTTAACAAATTAAAATTGTTTGATTTCATAATTTATTATGGATCTACATCAAGTAAAAGCCTCATCTATTCAATGTTTTTATTTAGTTTTCATTATATTGCAGATCTTGTTTTAAAAATTAGAGTTCATGGTTCCTCTGATCCAGATTTTATCGAAATTGAAATACCTAGATGGAAACTAACTTATTCTCACCTGATAACTGTATGTTGTCAAGAACTAGAAATTGCTGATGGTCAAATAGAACGAATTAGGAAACTTCCTAATACAAGATTAAGAAAAGACAGTGATGTTAAACGATTACGAGACTATCAAGCCTTGGAGGTTGTTATTAAGCCTCCCTTGAATGGAGAAAAAATGACAAATTGTTATCCAAGCATATCAACAAAAAATCAGACTATTTTATATTGAAATAATAATGCGAAATGATTATTGGATCTTTTTTGTTAAATGTTTTGGGTGAAGGTATGATGAGCTAAGCTGTTAAATATTCAAAATATACCAAAGTAGTTCTTCTAATTATAAATTTCACCCAGTACAATTTCTTGCTTTATATTAAAATAGTTTTTATTATATTTGCTTTATATTTTCTTATAGTATTCTATGCAACGTATATTAAGATGCGGCAGCCTTTTCATAGGGCACGATTCGGACTGGGCCCATAATTTGTTGCTATTTTGTTGCTAATTGTTTGCTCAAAAATTAATTTTGTTGCTAATGCCGTTACCGAGAAAACGAGTGGCACCGTAGCGTAATATTAAGCTGAGGCAGCCACTCTGGATATTTCGGCAACCAAAATAGCTAGAAAAATAGGCCTGACGGCATATTTTGTTGCTTCGAGATGACCTGATCCAAAATTTTTCAGAGCAGCCCCTATTCGCTAAACTCACCCCTCGCTTTTGCGTCATTGAGCTGCGGCAGAAAATTTCCATATTTCCGCAACTAAAACAGCTAAAAATATAGGCCTGACGGCATATTTTGTTGCTAATTTGTTGCTTGAAAATGGCCTGATCCAAAAATTGATATGAAATCAAGTCCATCTAAGCTTTTAAAAAATCTTTGAAAGTAAAAGAGTTTAAGATTTACGTGCAGTACCGCGTAGGTAAGCTTGATAGATAAAGGTTGCTTTCGAAATTTATCGATGAAGCCACTCTACAGCAACAACATAAAAATATTGCTTTTGCTATTTTTCTGATAAGACCTGTTTCCAGCAACAACAAATTCTGCAACAAAATATGCCGACAGGCCTGTATTTCTAACTATTTATGTTGCCGAAATATGGAAAATGGCTGCCGCAGCTCAATAACGCGTTTAGCGGGTAGGGGCTGCTTTGAAAATTTTTCGGATCAGGCCATCTTCAAGCAACAAATTAGAAACAATATGCCGTTGAGAATGTATTTCTAGCTAATTTGGTTGCCGAAATATCCAAAGTGGCTGCCGCAGCTTAATATTACGCTACGGGGTCACGCGTTTGATCGATAACGGCATTAGCAACAAAATTACTTTTTGCGCAACAAAATAACAACAAATTATGGGCCCAGTCCGGATCGTGCCCTATGAAAAGGCTGCCGCAGCTTAATATAGGTACGTTTCTATGCACCTTGTTGGTTTTATTAAACAGAATATTCAAATGGAAACTATTATGCTATCAACGATTTTCTGCAGGACATTCAACGCACATCTTATATATTGACTTTTTTAGGCAACCAAACATACAATAGCGTCTTCAAAAAATGGATCCTAGTGTGTCCTAGTACAGAATACTTTATTTTATAATTCTACAAATTATAATAATTATTAGTGTTAAGACGCAAGCGCGACCTATCAATCGGGAGGAATTTTTTTGTTTAAAATAGGATGCAGACATACCTTTCGTATTGGTAATGTGTCTTACATCTTTTTCTACTGTCCCACTGACAGTTCCTGTCAGGTCTGTACGTACTTTGTTGTTTACGGTCAATTAATATTTATTAAAGAGAATATGAATGTCATTGTTATATTATTATCTATTTGAATAATACAAAAATATGCCTAGATACTCGGAAAAACATCAGCATTTTGAAAATACTCAAGTATTTTCAGTTAGAAAAAGAAGCTGGTAACTATGAATTCCAATGCCTTTTCGAATTTTGCTGAATACGATCCTGATAATTTTATTTTTCTACTCCTGTTTTATAATATACTTATTAAAAGACTAAAATCTGTATCGTAATGATATTCATTATGATACAGATTTTCATTATGATACAGATTTTTAAGCCAATAGGAATGCGACATTCGCACAATATTTAATATAGCCATGGATACCTGGTTGACATTTCTGAAATTAATTATATCAGGAGCTATACGATTTTATTTATTTTAATTATGTCTTAATGCTTCTTGCAGTTTACAAATGCAATATACATAGATATTCCCAAATTTAGTAATTTTACACGTATTTTTTCACAAATAGACCTGAATTCTTCAAAATTATATAGCTCAGTGCTACACTTTTGTTGCAGGCGAACAGACCTATAAAGTGACACTTAATTTGATAGCTGTCAAATAATTTTGATTTTCAAAAGTAACTAGTAAAATACTATTATGCAACGAACTTGTAATGATAGCCATTAAGACACGATAGCTTATTGTAGGATACGAAACGAGCCGCAGTAGAGTTTCGTATATAATATGCGAGTGTATTAATGGCCATTACATGAAAGTGGCATACAATATTTTTTCTACTCCGGTTAATAAAAATTATTTAATCAATAATTATTATGGTTCATACAACAGCCTTTTTGGTGTGCGTCATCGTTTGTGACGTATATTCGGGTTTTGGGTATGTCGTTTATTTTATTTGCTATTTTGACACATATCTAACCCTAAATTTGATAAATAAAATCATCAGGATCGCATTCAGCAAAATTCGACAAGGCTATGAAATTAATAGTTACCAGCTTCTTTTTCTAAACTGAAAATAGTTGAGAACTTTCAAAATGCTAATGTTTTTCCGTGTATCTAGGCATATTTTTGTATTATTCGAATAAATATAACAATAATATTCATTATTTTTTTAATTTCTTGGGAAATTAAACCACAATATTTTTAAATTCTTTAATTCAACGTTTCGGTAGCGTTCCAGCTACCGTTGTCAAGAAAAAATAAGTAAAAATTGATTTTTATCCCTAACTGACACAACAGAAAAAATTTGACAACTAGACAATCAAAAATATTTTGAAGTTTAAGACTGCAAAATTTTGTTATCAAATTTTTATTAAGGTCCATTCATAGTAGATCATCCCCGGTAAAATGTTAAATGAAATATTTCATTTTATGACATTTCAACGATATGATAGTCTACTAGAAATGGAATCCAGTGAAGTGCACGTTCCAGGAACGGTTTTTATAGGGACAGCGCGTTTTTTTCGCTTATATTGGAAATGTTGTTGATAAAACGCGTTTCTTGATACTTTTTTTGTGTATGATATTTAAGTTTTCAAAATATGTATACTCAGTTTTGTGATTTTGTGTATTGAAATGTGTATCGATTAACAATTATTCCAATTATAAATCATAAGAAAACCTGGATAAAAACTTATGATGCTATCCTGATAACGCAGGTAATTGATTATTGGAAATTTCTCTTTTTAACATTGGCAACCAAATTTGACTACATTCGGCTGAAATACTAGCTACACATTTATCTGCATTTAGTTGTATCAAAGCACTTTCTTTGATTTTCCGTCTTTTATTATTGGGTTCTTTTAATATTATTTTTGACGAATCCCATTGAATTTGATGACCCTCGTCCCAAGCATGTTTACAAATAGCTGACTTAAAGAATTCCCTATTTTTGATATATTTTTTGTGTTCGTTTATTCGTACTTTTAATGGTCTAGATGTTTCACCTAAATAAAATTTGTCGCATTCACATGGTATTTGGTATATGCAGTTTTTTGAAGATTGTTCTTCATTCTTTGGTTTCGTTTTTGTTAGTATTGATCTTAATGTATTATTCGATTTAAAACTAGTTCTAATATTGAATTGATTACCAATTTTTTTAATTCTTTCTGATAAACCCTTAACATACAGTATTGTCAAGTTTCTAAAAATTATGTTAGCTGAATTATTAATATTATTGTTATGGGGTATTGACAATGATTCCTTCTCTATATGCTTAATCTCCTTATTTACAAATTCTGCAGGGTAATTATTGTTATTTAAAACATCTTTTAAAAAAGTTTTCTCCTTTGTAAATTGATCATCACTAGAACAAATGATTCTGGCCCTATCGTATAAAGATTTTACTATCCCTTTTTTAACGCTTATAGAATGATTAGAGTTAAAATTCAAATATCTATTAGTGTGTGTTGATTTGCGGTATACACTTGTTTCATACCCTGTAGATGTTTTATTAATAAGAACATCTAAAAATGGCAAAAAATTGTTATTTTCAATTTCAAATTTTTTTAGATTCCTCTCCTTCATTCATATTTTTTAAAAAATCATTAAGAGATATTAAATCATGGGGCCATATTGCGAAGATATCGTCTACATATCTCCACCAGACAATTGGTTTTAATTTTTGATTATTTACTATTTTGGCTTCAAAATGTTCCATGTAAATATTTGATAAAATTGGTGAGAGACAAGAGCCCATGGCAAGACCGAAATTCTGTTCATAAAAATCATTATTGAATTGAAAATATGTTTTTGATATACATAATTTTAATAATTCTATTATTGCTGTTACGCTCAATTTGGTTCTTTCTGTAAGGGTCTGATCAATTTCTAATTTTGATTGGACAAGTTCTATTGTTTTTTGTACCGGTACATTCGTGAAGAGACTAACTACATCAAAACTGACCAAATAATGGTTTTTGTTAAAATTCAAATCTGATAGCTTTTCTATAAAATGATTGCTATTTCTGATGTATGAATTTGTCTGTCCCGCGAGGGGTTCAATAATTTTCAATATATGATTCGATAGTTTACTGCATGGGGAATTAATAGTGCTACAAATTGGTCTTAGTGGTATGTTTTGTTTATGAATTTTTGGCAGACCATAAAAATGTGGTGGCTTACTGTATTTAGGTGTTAACATTGTTCTTTCACGACTAGAAAATTCGTTCTTGAATTTGAAAAGTGTTTTATAAATTTTGTTTTCAATAGATTTGGTAGGATCATTTGGTAGCTTAGTATAAGGGCCATTTATTAATAAGTCCATTACTTTTGAATCATAATCAACTTTGTTCATGATAACAGTAGAATTGCCCTTATCAGCCGGTAAAATAATTATAGAATCATCTTCTTTAAGATTTTTAATTGATTTTTGTTCTGCTTTTGTAGTATTGTTTTTTAAATGAATAGGTTTTTCTAATATGACTACATCGTACCCTATATTCTTCTCTTTCGTGTTCAGGTAATTCGTTACTTACTTGTTCTATTGAACTTATTATGTCTAATTTCGGTATTGATTTTGGAGTCAAAGCAAAATTTAAACCTTTTGAAAGAACTAATACGTCTGAAGAATTTAAAGTTTTGTTTGATAAATTAATTATTGTGTTTGGTACATTGTTTTGTTGATAATTATTCAGTTCTTTTTGGATTTTTTGTTCATATAATATTTTAAACTTTCGGATTTGAATTTGTTTTTGTTTTTCATACGTTGTAGTATATATTATATTTATATTTGATATTATTTTATCGAAGTCAATTTTAGTTACCGTATCAAAAAGAAAATCCTCAATACCTACGATATCTTGTTCGATATTGAATACTATAGGTTTGTTCCAACCGCAGTCAGAAACCGTCAGAAACGATCAGAGAATAACTGGTCATAGCAAACAACAAGCTATTTCCGCCTAATTCCTATCACTAATTGCAATGGTCGACTATTCTCTGATCGCTTCTGACAGTTTCCGACTGCGGTTGGAACAAACCTTTTATATCTATGGTGTTGAAGGCGTTCTCGAACCATAGCAAAACTTGCTTTTTCCAATATTCTGGTTATTTTTCTCCCTCCTTTCATAAATAATAATTGACCGTGAACAACAAAGTACAGACCTGACAAGAACTGTCAGTGGGACAGTAGAAAAAGATGTCAGACACATTGACAATACGAAAGGTATATCTGCATGCCTATTTTAAATAAAGAAATTTCTCACGATTGATAGGTCGCTCTTGCGCTTGATCTGAACATCAACCAATCAAATTTTGGTAAGTCAATGATTAGGATTGACGTTTGTAATAAATTTGAACGGTTCATTATTGCGATATTTTGATTAGGATTAATCAAAGACCTGACTTTTTTTGCATTTCTTTCCACGTAATGTGTTAGAAAGACATTAACAAACGATGACGCACACCAAAAAGGCTGTTGTATGAACCGTTAATAGTTACTTTTGAAAATCAAAATTATTTGACAGCTATCAAATTAAGTGTCACTTAATATGTCTGTTCGCCTGCAATAAAAGTGTAGCACTGAGCTATATAATTTTGAAGAATTCAGGTCTATCTGTGAAAAAATACGTGTAAAATTACTAAATTTGGGAATATCTATGTATTCGCGAAAACGAGCAAAATTGGAATGGGGAAAACAAACCAAATCGCCACTAAAGTACGTGTATTGAAACAATTGGGGGTTAGCACAATATTTTATCTGGGCTAGCATTGTTTTCCCCATTCCACTGACAACTTTGACATACACTGCAGCGCCCACTATCGGAAAAAATTTCGCGAATATTGCATTTGTAAACTGCAAGAAGCATTAAAACATAATTAAAATAAATAAAATCGTATAGCTCAGTGCTACACTGTATCATAATGAATTTCATTATGATACAGATTTCAGTCTTCTAATAAGTATATTATAAAACAAGAGTAGAAAAAATACAATTATCAAATTTAAGGTAAGATATGTGTCGAAATAACAAATTAAATGAGAGACATACCGAAAACCCTGTTATACGTCACAAACGATGACGCATGCACACAACCATAGTGGCAGATTCCTCCATATATATTATATTATTACTGACAATAAGGCAGTTTTGGCGAGGATACCGTTGAAGTTAAAGTGATTCAGTAACCGAACCCTAACGCGTTGTTTCAGCGTCCAACGGTATGTATGGTTCATACAACAGCCTTTTTGGTGTGCGTCATCGTTTGTGACGTATATTCGGGTTTTGGGTATGTCGTTTATTTTATTTGCCATTTTGACACATATCTAACCCTAAATTTGATAAATAAAATCATCAGGATCGCATTCAGCAAAATTCGACAAGGCTATGAAATTAATAGTTACCAGCTTCTTTTTCTAAACTGAAAATACTTGAGAACTTTCAAAATGCTAATGTTTTTCCGTGTATCTAGGCATATTTTTGTATTATTCGAATAAATATAACAATAATATTCATATTAACTTTTGCATAAATAATAATTGACCGTGAACAACAAAGTACAGACCTAACAAGAACTGTCAGTGGGACAGTAGAAAAAGATGTCAGACACATTGACAATACGAAAGGTATATCTGCATGCCTATTTTAAATAAAGAAATTTCTCCCGATTGATAGGTCGCGCTAACGCTTAATCTGAACATCAACCAATCAAATTTTGGTAAGTCAATGATTAGGATTGACGTTTGTGATAAATTTGAACGGTTCATTATTGCGATATTTTGATTAGGAATAATCAAAGACCTGACTTTTTTTGCATTTCTTTCCACGTAACCATACATATAACCATACATATGGTTCATACAACAGCCTTTTTGGTGTGCGTCATCGTTTGTTAATGTCTTTCTAACACATTACGTGGAAAGAAATGCAAAAAAAGTCAGGTCTTCGATTAATCCTAATCAAAATATCGCAATTATGAACCGTTCAAATTTATTACAAACGTCAATCCTAATCATTGACTTACCAAAATTTGATTGGTTGATGTTCAGATTAAGCGTAAGCGCGACCTATCAATCGGGAGAAATTTCTTTATTTAAAATAGGCATGCAGTTATACCTTTCGTATTGTCAATGTGTCTGACATCTTTTTCTACTGTCCCACTGACAGTTCTTGTCAGGTCTGTACTTTGTTGTTCACGGTCAATTAATAGGTTTGTTCCAACCGCAGTCAGAAACCGTCAGAAACGATCAGAGAATAGTCGACCATTGCAATCAGTGATAGGAATTACGCGGAAATAACTCGTTGTTTGCTATGACCAGTTATTCTCTGATCGTTTCTGACGGTTTCTGACTGCGGTTGGAACAAATCTATTATTTATGAAAAGTTAATATGAATATTATTGTTATATTTATTCGAATAATACAAAAATATGCCTAGATACACGGAAAAACATTAGCATTTTGAAAGTTCTCAAGTATTTTCAGTTTAGAAAAAGATGCTGGTAATTAATTTCATAGCCTTGTCGAATTTTGCTGAATGCGATCCTGATGATTTTATTTATCAAATTTAGGGTTAGATATGTGTCAAAATAGCAAATAAAATAAACGACATACTCAAAACCCGAATATACGTCACATACGATGACGCACACCAAAAAGGCTGTTGTATGAACCATATGTATGATTGGGGTAACATTCACTGAGACCTAAAAGATCTATTGTGCCCGTCCAACGGTATGATAGGGGAAGGTAATGTGACGTCATTGTTTGATTCCGTTGATCTGAAACATTTTAACAAGTCAAGAGGTAGATTACTGGCGGTTACTGAAAATTTTGTTTACAAACTCGTGTCACACGTATGTGAGTTTAGAAGTATTATTCTATGTACGTCGTAGAGTGATAATTTACGAAACTCCAACACACCAACTTTACCTGCTTTGATGATGTAGTCGTTGTCGTTTATCCTCAAAAACTAGTTTGTTATTTATTTAAAAGGAGTCGGGTGAACATTTGATTTGCGATATTTTTTTTCAATTATAAGAGCATTGTTTATTAAAAACAAGTTCTCGACAACAAATAGCCCCAATCTTCTTAACTTTCCAACAAGAACGCACAAAACAAAATCAAACCATAAAAATAAACCTAAATAACCAAATATAAAATATGTTAAGTTAACCGTTTTACCACCGTTTGTGTTTTAGCGATCATCTTCAGTTACTGGCAGTGGACAAATTACATACCAGAACGATACTGGGTACCGTTGAAGTTATTCAATAATAGTATATTACAATGATATTACGTAACGTGTGTGGTAAGAAGCATTTTACGCATGAATGGAAAAGTTACGCACGATTCCGTGAGTGCGTAAAATGCTCTACAACACTAGTTACGTACTATACTTATTGATAATATTTGAACAGCATCAACAATATTTGGCTATTTCTGCGATTTCCATGATAATATTAAATCCATCTCACTTTCACTCGACATTTTTTAATTGATTAAAGCTTTCCACAAAATACACAAACCAGTAATAAGTTATAAGGATAATAAAAAAGTGTTTTAAAAGTTTCTTGACAGTTCTTACGCAAATCGCTATTGCAGCCTATACCTAAGTTTGATGTTTTGACGGCTTATGTCATATTTTTAAATAAAATGGCGACGTCCATTGACAGTTGCTCAGATCATGGAGCTCAGATGTTGCTAGGGAAGCCGTGCGATTTACTTTACAGCTGTGCGTTTTTTTACCGTGCTCAATAGACGTCATTACATTAGCGCCGACTGTGTGTTATTGACTGATTACAGGGGGGGGGGCGTATATAAACTTGACGATTATTGCTTTATTTTTCGCAATTCAGGCATTATATGGTCGATTTTTTGACAGTTAATTTAATTTCACTTCACTTTTCATTGCTATTATTGTAATATCAACCCAACGTTGAGTAAGTTTTAATGAAATATCAAAAAATGGACCGTAAATGTCATTTTGCAATTAAAGTAAAGTGACAGTAATATTGAATATACCGCCAAAAACTGTAAAATCACAGAAAACTTCTTTTTCGGCTGTTAGCAAGGTTCACAACCTAATTTGTGCTAGAGGTACTGACGGGACTCTCAAGGTGGCAATTATTATTTATGAGCAGTGAATATTAATATTTTTGTTATATTTATTCAAATAATACTAAAATATACCTAGGAAAAACATCAGCAATTTGAAAGTTCTCAAATATTCTCAGTTTAAAAAATGAGCTGATAATTATTAATTTCATATCCTTTTCGAATTTGGCTGAATACGATCTTCATGATTTTATTTATCAAATTTAAGGTTAGAAAGTATATGTCAAAATAGCGAATGAAATAAAGGACATACCAAAAACCCGGATATACGTCAAAAACGATGACGCACACAAAAAGGGTATTGAATTAACCATTATGAACTCTACAGAATCCTATTGCGTACTGCGCATCTCAGTGTATTTCTGTCAGTTCTTGGTGAGTCTCGCCTTTTTGAAGAGGTTTGAAAACTCAATTCTGATAGATGTTTGTTCCACAATGGTACACTACCACAACTTCTCTCCATATGAAGAAGACACAGATCGATTCGAAGAAATCAATAACCAATGCCCCATTCAAATCCTTAAATTCATGCTCTGCTTTAAACAATGTTACGTGAGTGCCCCAGTGAAATTCTCGCCTGAGACAACTATGACTCCTTCACTCACTAGTCGAGAATTATCGGGAATACCTACCATGCGCTCCCCCGTCACTAGTCGAGAACAATCCAGAGACTACCTGCCGCTCGCCCTCCCACTCGCTCAGAGAGTTCTAGTCTATCCAGCTGACGAGACATTTCTAGAATTGTACCCAACGCGTGATATAAATAGACGGCATCGCTGCACACATATAGAGTCGTCATATCACAGAGTACACAGATGGTGTACTCTGTGGTCATCAGTCGTAATATAGATGCGTTCGAAAACTTGGTGTGTCATATAAAAATCACACAGTAGCCATTCGAAAAGTCGGAGGGTATACAAAAATAGTACGCACAGTATTGTTCGGAAAGATGGTTGTCACATACTGGTGCGCGCACCAAACACTCTAGTCCCCACTAGGGTGAAATTTAAGCTGAAAAAAAAGTCACATATATTGACAGCTTAACCATTTGAATTTATTCTGCCGATATGAACTTTTAGATGTACACTATTAATTTTAAATTATTGAATGACTTATAAAAAAGGAAAAGTATGAAACAAGTTACATTGGGGAAAGGTAGAAAATAAGCAGGATTCCAATAGCAATTAATTAATTTCGGATAAACCTAGACACCCTCTTTTTTATTAATTCCAACATTTGAGTCTCATTGTCTCATCTGCACTATCGGAACTTTAGTCACTATTATTATTATTCATTATTATAGTCTCTACAAATCTTTTGAAAGTAACCATAACTGCAGCTAAAATGCATTTTCCTTTTAAACATTTTCGTTGCTCGTCCATTCCTTAAATCAATCCAAAATTCAAAAATATGTTCAGGCAAAGATTTGAATGACTGAATTTCCAATTTGATTTGTCAACAGCCAAACAAACATAACCTTGAAACATGCTTGAAACAACACACTCCATCACCGTTCGAAAACCTAAGGCGATTTCGTCCCGTTTTGGTACCCCACTTTGGTCTGTCAATTACATACCAATCGATTTCGTTCCGAAAAACGATGACGTCAAGCTAACTTTGGTACCCTTTTTGGTCTGTCAAATCACATACGGAGATCTGCAGCACGGTTACTGAAATTGGTAGCTTTCTATCCTTGTCTAAAGTAGTTTCTGTGTTCCTTTTTATTTGTAAATATATTGTTCTATGTCAATTTCATCAATCAGCTGTACCAGGCATTGCCAGTCGTCGGTATCGGTATGTTAACAACAGCCATCGGTTGCGCGGCCGACGGTACTAATATAACGCTATTCTGTATGCCACGGTTTTCGACGCTCGGAATTGCAACCAAAAATTATCGGTATAAAAGTAACGTCACTCCATTCGGTACATTTGGCCAATGAGCGATGAGGGAAACTCAAATTTGTAAACAAACATAAGTGAACGTTCAAGATAAGAGGTTATATTTTTGATAGTGACAGTGACATATATTTTATCTGTTAGCATGAACGATATAATTCATGTTTATTAACAAGGATTGTGTTCCTTTCTCCATGCTCTTCTTTCAACTCAAGTCCATAGCCAGATAACCAAGATCAGCAGCCATTCTGTTAAGAATTAATAAAAATAACTATTATTATCTTACAATGGCATAATTCTGAGTAAGGTGTGAGGTTGGAAAGGCTCTAATATGACAATTTTGTCACATTTATTTTTTCCTAGTAAGTATATGAAAATGCCTTTTTAATGTCGTTTAAGAAATAAATACACCAATGTTTACCTCAAAACACTAGATTGGGCATATAGTTAATCTTCAAATATTGAAAATTCACTTGAATAATCCGCAATTCCAACCAAACATCAACAAATAGTAAAAAATTTCCTTTCAACGAAAATCGGTAACGGTTACCGTGGTGTTCATGAGATTACGGTAGACACACCGATCCTCATCGATTCGAATTCCGATATCGGTCGGTGAAAAGGTATACAGAATGCCGCACATGCGACTTACCGACGGATGTCGAAAATTGAGTCTTACCGATACCGGTTTCTCTCGGTAACGTGTTACAGAATAGCTGGGAACCAAACGATTTCGCCTGTTATTGGTAGTTTACGTCATATCGGTGACGTAGGTTCTACCAATTGGTTAACCAAAGTCCTTACCAACCAAAACGGGACGAAATCGCCTCTAGAGTAAGCTTAGCACACCGAAGTGATCTTTTCCCCCACTTCTTGAAATAATTTTCATACCAACAACCAGCTTCTCGAACGCAGCCCTAGTGTTTATATTGGAAAGCAATCGCGCATCGATAAAGTGTTTATTCAGTGACTTTCATATAAATTGTAGTTAGTGTGTTTAGTGTATGATGTAAATGATTAAATAAGAACAGTATTACATATAAATCTGTAAATATTAATTAAGTGATTGTAAATATAAATTAAAAATAAACGTTACAATAATATGTACCTACCTATTTAGGCTCTGTTCCAGACAAGTTATCCTTGGAATCTTAGATTTGAGGTGAAAGGAATGCAAATTTAGCTTTATATTTTTTCACAGCAAAATAAAACAACATTAATATATGAACTGAATTTAATAAATAAAAATAAATAATACATAAATGTACGTATCTCATATTTGAAATAATAGTAAATTATATCTACCCCAAGGCGGTAGGGACTATTATATATTATTGACTAAGCACCAAAATTATTTCGTGAGTGGCTTTGTCCAGAGCGCAAGATTTATAAATGTCACTACTAGCCAAATTTGAAACACAACGCGTTAAGCATAATATAACATATTGGAAACAAACTGAGCGTTCATAAAACATTTGATATACAGATTGCGAAAATTACATTGGAACCCTTGGATTACACAAGAAAGACAGAAAAACAGCTGAAAGAGAGAGAAAGAATGATCATGGGCGGTCATCGAGGCGTGTATTTAATTCCAGCTAGGGTGTTGATTTATTTCCCGCGACTGACCGAATGCTCATTGCCCTCCTATATAAACCGGTATTGCCAGAAGCGCAGATTAATCTGTACAAATGATATTTTTCTCTCGTTTTCGTTGACTTTTTTTTCGAAGTTATGCACAATAGCTAAAACAAAACACTTTCATTCGGCAACATTGTCTTTTACAGAGAGAATTCACATTTAAACTGCTATTCCTAGGTCTTTTCGCTACAAACGTTGATCACGCTGGAAGCGCATGCCATTGTATATGAAAATAAAACATTCACAATATGCCTGTTCAAATTCCATAGCCATTTGAACAGAAAAAGTGAAATATTAATATTTACTTCGTCGCAACTTATCCTTTCTGTACGCTAAGTCATGTAGCAGGTAACTTACTAAATTGATTCACACCAAGTTTTAACTATTTACTTTCAACATTTCTTCCATGATTTTATCAGCACAAGAAATTCCTTAACTACTTGATATATGGTTCATACAACAGCCTTTTTGGTGTGCGTCATCGTTTGTTAATGTCTTTCTAACACATTACGTGGAAAGAAATGCAAAAAAAGTCAGGTCTTTGATTAATCCTAATCAAAATATCGCAATAATGATTCGTTTAAATTTATTACAAACGTCAATCCTAATCATTGACTTACCAAAATTTGATTGGTTGATGTTCAGATCAAGCGCAAGCGCGACCTATCAATCGTGAGAAATTTCTTTATTTAAAATAGGCATGCAGATATACCTTTCGTATTGTCAATGTGTCTGACATCTTTTTCTACTGTCCCACTGACAGTTCTTGTCAGGTCTGTACTTTGTTGTTCACGGTCAATTATTATTTATGAAAAGTTAATATGAATATTATTGTTATATTTATTCAAATAATAGAAAAATATGCCTAGATACACGGAAAACATCAGCATTTTGAAAGTTCTCAAGTATTTTCAGTTAGAAAAAGAAGCTGGTAACTATTAATTTCTTAACCTTGTCGAATTTTTCTGAATGCGATCCTGATGATTTTATTTATCAAATTTAGGGTTAGATATGTGTCAAAATAGCAAATAAAATCAACGACATACCCAAAACCCGAATATACGTCACAAACGATGACGCACACCAAAAAGGCTGTTGTATGAACTCTAATATGGTTCATACAACAGCCTTTTTGGTGTGCGTCATCGTTTGTTAATGTCTTTCTAACACATTACGTGGAAAGACATGCAAAAAAAGTCAGGTCTTTGATTAATCCTAATCAAAATATCGCAATAATGAACCTTTCAAATTTATTACAAACGTCAATCCTAATCATTGACTTACCAAAATTTGATTGGTTGATGATCAGATTAAGCGTAAGCGCGACCTATCAATCGGTAGAAATTTCTTGATTTAAAATAGGCATGCAGATATACCTTTCATATTGTCAATGTGTCTGACATCTTTTTCTACTGTCCCACTGACAGTTCTTGTCAGGTCTGTACTTTGTTGTTCACGGTCAATTATTATTTATGAAAAGTTGATATGAATATTATTGTCTTATTTATTCAAATAATACAAAAATATGCCTCGATACACGGAAAAACATTAGCATTTTGAAAGTTCTCAAGTATTTTCAGTTTAGAAAAAGAAGCTGGTAACTATTAATTTAATAGCCTTGTCGAATTTTGCTGAATGCGATCCTGATGATTTTATTTATCAAATTTAGGGTTAGATATGTGTCAAAATGGCAAATAAAATAAACGACATACCCAAAACCCGAATATACGTCACAAACGATGACGCACACCAAAAAGGCTGTTGTATGAACCATACATTGTATTGTATTGTATGTTTATGAAAAAATAGAAGTGACAGTGACAGTAAAAAATAATTAAAAAGTATTCACGCATTTTGTCACTTATAATTGCACAAGAGGTTTGTATTTTATCGGGTAAATTTGGATTGTTTAATGAGAAACTATTTCCTAGCAATTAGACGAGAACAACTGTCAACTATTAAAAACGCGACACCGAAGGTGGAGCGTTTTTAGGTTGACAGTTTTTCGAGTCTAATTGCTAAAGGAAACAGTTTAGAAGTTGAACAACACAAATTTACCCGATATCAATACAAACATCGAGTGTAATTCGGCAGGACAATTCAATGAATCGGCTCATTGTTAGTGTTTAGAAATTCAATAAGTTGTTGACAAACGTCAAATTATTTATCATGGTAACAAATGCATAAGTGAAAAAACCACAAGTGCATTTATCAACAGTAAAAACACAAGAGCTTTTTTTTATCGGATAAATTTCTCTTTGCAATGAAACAGTTTTGCCAATCACTAATTTTACGAGAAAAACTGACATGATAAAATCGCGACACCGAAGGTGGAGCGATTTTATCTAATGTCAGTTTTTCGAGCCAATTTAGTGATTGGCAAAACTTTGAGTTGAAGAGAAATTTATCTGATAAAAGAAAAGCTCGAGTGTTTTTTGGCAAGATAAATTAACGACAGAATATATCGATGAACAACAAAAATAATTATCTCATTGTCATTGTGTAAAAGTGACGTCCGCTTACTAGAAATTGAGGAAGAGAGGTTTTTATCGCGATAAAAAAGGATGCACCTTTTTTATCGATGTCAAAGTGACAATAACCTTTCCAGGTATATGACATTTCAACATTGGAGTTAATTTATCGCTGAAAAAGTTAAAGCTAACTTTTGCCGGTGTCAAAGTGACAATTACACTGAGGCATATGCGATTTTTTATACATGAGTTGAATTGTCAAAAATAAATTTTTAATTTTTTCGAATATTTCAGTTGAAGAGATCAATGTAATTAGATTTTGTGGTGTTATACAATAAAGAATGTTAAGTTGTCCATAATCGCTTCATTCAAGAAGACCTCCTAATTTTAATCAATTAAACAACCCAGCACCTTATACAGTCTACACTTATCAAACGATTTTACAACGGATATGCTAAAATTGTTCAATGCCTTCATTAACATACTTAACCTGCGGAAAAGTGCAAATTGTAAGATGGTATTTCGGAGGTTATTGTTTATTGTGGCATTTGAAAATCGCCCAATTCCTTCAAAGTCTAGAATTGTGAAAATAATTAGTAATTTCGAGAAATATGGATGTGTTTCATTCTGTAGAAAATGTCAAGCTCCGGAAGATCCAATCGAACGCCCAATTAACGATGAAAGGCAGACTAGAGAATTGAATGTTTGTTTAGCAGTTGAAACAGGACAACCATCTTCTTCAAGACAAATTGCTGAAGAGGTCAACATGGATAAGAGAGCTGTACAGAATATTTTAAAACAAGGTTCAGACAACGCAGGAAATATTTCCCGAGGACAATATCAGACGAATGGATTTCTGTGAGGAGATGATGGAACGTCAAAATGCAGTCGAAAACTTTTTTAAAAATATCTTATTTACGGATCAGTTTTTCACTACATCAAAAATACAATCCATCCGTCACAAGATATTGGTCTCGGGAAAATAAACATCTAACAATTCCAATACGAACACAGTATCCGCCGAAGCTAAATGTTTGGACGGGTATTCTAGGTGACAACATTATAGGTCCTTTTTTCATTAAGGGGAACTTAAATTTCGCCAAATATTTAGACTTATTACAAAATCAAGTAATTCCTGCATTTCTCCTTATACCCGATGTTGATCTCAACAGAATTTGGTTCCAACAAGATGGTTGTCCAGTCAATAATTCAAAGATAGTAATGGATTTTTTAAATTTTACATTCCCCGAAAAAAATCATTAGTACTAATGGCCTCCAAAATCACCTGAACTAGCTCCAAATGATTTTTTTCTTTGGAGATTTTTAAAAAGTAGCATTTATTAACATGCATTTGAAAGAGCTAATAATTTAAATGAATTGAGGGTGAAAATACAGCACGTGTTTGTGCCAGCATTACGCCAAATAATCTATGAGATATAAGATCAAATCTTTATCACAGATTTGGTTATTGTCTGGCACAGCAAGGTGGTTTATTTGAGCATTTAATTCATTAAAATTATGTTTACCTTTAGAATGGATTTTTATTTTTATTTTTTCAGGAAGTTTATACTTTATGTTTAGAATAGTTGTAGGTAGCTACCTACTTATTTTATTTTTTCAATTTAATTTATTTATGGAAGGGATTTTTAGTTTATTAATTGTGGTTCTCTCAAGAAATGCTGTTTTATTTTCAAGTTACAATGGCTAAAATAATATCCTATTGTAGTTAGAAATTGTCAACTTGGTCTGAAATAATCATGTTGACAAAAATGAATTTTAAGATGTACAGGTTACGTAATCCATGTTGGGAGCATACTGAATAACCACTAACTAGTGAATTCTCTCTGTAAAGGACAATGTTGCCGGATGAAAGTGTTTTATTTTACTTATTGTGCATGACTTAGAAAAAAAGTCGACGAAACGAGAGAAAAATATAATTTGTACAAATTAATCTGCGCTTCTGGCAATAGCGGTTAAAAATGTTGAAATAGGGGGGCAATGAGCATTCGATAAGTCTCGGGAATAATTGAATAGTTTCGGGAATTAGAATTCGTTTGAAAAAAATTCTGATGAATTGTATTACGCGCATGATAAGACTGCCTTTGACTATATTAAAAATCGTCACAAAAATAAAAAAATCGTATTTCGAAAGTAAAACAAAACATTAGGAGACTAAATCCTTCGGTACGATTTGTGTAAAGTTTCATTTTTAATTACAGAAAAAAATTATTAACGACTGATAGATAAATTCAACTTCTAAGTTGGCTAGGAGGAGCAATTATTGTCAACTTCACAGCTAGTAGTGAAAAATAATACATTTTTTTTATGTCAAAATTAAATGTTGACAATGTCGACGCTCAAATCGGTTGGGAGCACCCTATTTGTTCAAATGATTCCTCCACAAGCGCTTACCCAGTCGTTTGACTGAAACGTACACTATCTGTTTTCGATCCTCACCTAACACATAGATTATGAATGCACTCCTTATGTCATCAATAATTTTTAGTAGAGCGGGAATTTTGAACTTTTGGCATTTAAATTCAAATAATACTATCTTGTTAGGTAATCAGCAATCATCAAATATGTCAAAGACTATCTCCTGAGTGAACAAAATTATATTGTTAAACTATTATATTTGGATTCTCAAAATATATGAATTTGTCCACGATTGACCTAGGTTAACAATAGAAAAAATTATTAACCAATATTGAAAAATTCAATTTATTATTTGGCTACAAAAAAGCAATAGTTGTCAACTTCATAGCTAGTAGTGGCAAAAAACTGAACATAATGGTCGCGTTCATCACAACGTAGCGCTACCGAAGCGATCATCAATTTCCTGCTCAACGCATGCTTTATTATCTGATCATATTGAGCGCTGAGGTATCAGTCGCCATTTTGTTCTATAAAAATTAAAATACGCTACACGCTACCGATTGATAATGCATTGATATTTTAGAACGATTTTAGTGAAAATTGATGAACAGCTGGAGGTGACTTATGATTTTAATAATAAATTGAATAGTGTGCGTCTGGAAGTTCAATTATTCTTCAATTAGGTTGTTTTTTATTCAGTGACATTTGAAATATAGTCAGATGCAGTCTTATCGTGTGAGTCATACGATTCAACAAAGACATACTCACAGTTTTTGTTTTATTTTATTGCGTTAAATTATAAATTCCAAATGAAATCCGTAAGATGAATAAGACAGACTTATGCAATTTTGACGGGAAAAAGAAGGATATGTATTTAGTTTTCAGCGATTCTAAAACGTCTTTCACCAGCAGAGTTTTTATTTAAATATGTCAGTTTTGTCACTTTGACAATTCAAAGTGACAATATGAATAATAAGTAGCAATTTTCCGTTTTTTCTTTGTATCCTCGAGCAAAAAATGGTACTTAGTTCGATGGATTATTTCGAGAATGAAAGAAGAAGTGAAAATTCGTCAATCAGTGTAATCTCACATTTTGGTAACCTCTGTGTTTTCTGATTTGATACATATGGTTAGTTACCTTTGAACCCGCACGATAAGAGTGCCTTTGAAAATATATGTCGATGATTTTATTAGCACGTTCAGCAAAATAACGAAGGATCACTCAAATAATCGCTACCTGATCAACTTTGTTGGTGTGAACGCGACCAATAGTTACATACATAAAATAAAACTAAATTGCGTATTTTTTGCAGATTTACGAACCACAAGCTTTGCAAGTGGTAGAAAGATATTGTTTAATAAAAAATGGTCTGCGGTAATTACGTTTGCAGAATTTTGACATTTATTATATGCGCGATTCACTCTTTCACGTCTCTAACACTAATAATGTCCTGCGCAGTTAAAAAATATAACAAATAGCATCATTGGGCTTATTGTTTAGATGGTGTTTAGTTTGTGTTGTAGTTAGCGATTGAATTTTGCGTGATTTCTTTTTTCTGTTTAACAATTATGTTACTTCCTACATAACGCAGCGCTATGTTATTAAATTATAGTGATGACAATTGCAATACCGCATACGGTGCGGTGTTTATGTAGCGGTATTTAAATAACGGTCTAACTAAAATTTATTTGAAAATAAGAGCTATTACCATCACTATAATTTCATAGCGTAGCGCTGCGTTACTTAGGTGATGACATATTTGCTATAAACAGTATAGGCAACAAGAAATAATGCGAACCCCAACACAAACTAAACATCATCTAAACAATAAGCACAATGATAACAAAATCCTTAACCTCAGAAATCCGATTTGTTCTATATTTTCAACTGCGCAGGACAATTATGTGCCGTATTTACAATAACACTCAACGGTACGTAACCGTAAGTTACGAGAAGTGCTAACGTTATTAGCGTTAGAGATGTAAAGCAGTGAATCGCGCATTCAATAAACGTCAAAACTCCGCAAACAAAATTACCGCAGACCCTTTCTAAACAAGCAATATCTCTCTAGTGCTACATAAATTGCAATTGGCAATATCCTTTTCATATTTGTGCAGAGTACACATAATTAACAGCTCGTGTCCCATGCAATATGTCCCATTAACTTATCGACTGTAAGATCAGTAACGGTTTTACCTGTGTGCTAATTTTTCTATCTATCTATTTTAACTTTTTTTTGACAATTTGACCAACTATTATAAATATAACCTGATATGAATTTTACTATTTATGACTTTTTAAATATCCACCCTAAGGATACACGTTTTGTAGCACATCACTAAACAATGAATTGTAAGAGTCTCTTAAAACGAAAATATCCTCAGGTTTTCCATTGAAGGTGAAAGTTCCAGGCAGTTTATGAATAGTAGAGTCTATCAAAGGCTTCTTTGTAGGCTTTTGAGGTCGAGGCTTAGCTTGAGTGTAGCTCGGATATGTTGGGGGTGGTTCAGTAGGAAATCCTTGGAATGATCCTGACCATTGGTATATGGAGTTGGGTTTACCATTAGAAACAAATGGTACAGGAAGATTTAAAAATTGAGATACTGGTGAGGAAACGTAGCCAATACCTGGGACAAATACGTAAGGCTGTGGTGGCATTCTTATGTAGTAGATTGGTGAATCATGTTTTATAGAGGGAACCTTTCTACTTAGAGGATTTTCTTCTAATGCAAGAGGCATGTAGTTACTATTATGCAATTCTATGCTATTGTAATCTGCTCTTGGTATATCAAAGTATGCTAAATGCTTTTCTCCTCGTTCATTTCTTGTTTCTAGTGGATAACTCTCTATTGTTCCTAGTATCACCAAAACTATAAGGGCAGGATAGATAAACTTCATCTGAAACAAAACAAAATGATAACTAGGAAAGCATTATCATGATAACAAAAAAAAAATAGAAAGAATTCATGCAGCTAAAGCAATTATTTCCCGCAATCGTCAGTCTTTTCAAAGTATGCGATTTTCAATAAGAAAACTTTAATAGTTATTTATGCAACAAGTGCAAAAAGTGAGTGTTTTTTGCACGCGACGTGAAATTGTCCAACGAGGTCTTTAGGCCGAGTTGGACAACACGTCGAGTGCAAAAGACACGTTTTGCAAGAGTTGCATACAATATTTTTTCTAAATTCATGCAAAAACTGGAAAATTAGAATATAAATATGCTAAGAACCTAACCTAACCTAATCAAACTCAACCTGTTCTTCTTTTTTTGTATCTTTATGGCCTCCACCTTGTCAGTAATCAATCATAGCTGGTTTTCGCCTTGACCATTTAAATTTTAAATAATAAAAGATTTTTGCAATAATTGTAACTCGTTGAGACTAAGTAGTAAGATATACATGTATTATTGTTGTATTAAAGCAGGATCAGATACTTGCTATGGATTTTTATTTAATTTAAATGTTTATGTTTGTCAATAATCATCACAAATCTGACACAAGAATGACAGATGAGTGCAATAAAGAACCACTTTTTCCATTAAATGTGATTCAAAAAAGTGTTGTTTTTTGCATGAATGTAGAAAATAGTTATTTATGCAACAAGTGCAAAAAGTGAGTGTTTTTTGCACGCGACGTGAAATTGTCCAACGAGGTCTTTAGGCAACAAGTGCAAAAAACACGTTTTGCAAGAGTTGCATACAATATTTTTTATAAATTCATGCAAAAACTGGAAAATTAGAATATAATATGTCAAGAACCTAACCTAACCTAATTAAACTCAACCCGTTCTTCTTTTTTTGTATCTTCATGGCCTCCACCTTGTCAGTACTCAATCATAGCTGGTTCTCGCCTTGACCATTTAAATTTTAAATAATTAAAGATTTTTGCAATAATTGTAACTCGTTGAGACTAAGTAGTAAGATATACATATTATTGTTGAATCAAAGCAGGATCAGATACTTGCTATGGATTTTTATTCAATTTAAATGTTTATGTTTGTCATTAATCATCACAAAACTGACACAAGAATGACAGATGAGTGCAATAAAATATTTTATTGCACTAGTGCAATAAAGTACCACTTTTTCCATTAAATGTGGTTCACAAAAGTGTTGTTTTTTGCATGAATGTAGAAAAAAAGTATTTGTAAATGTGACCAAATTTTGAACATCTCTTGTAATTTGTTGGCTGCTTAATTCTTTTGTTTACAGTGGCGTAACAAAAATTAAAGCTAAACTCTGCATAAAACATCTCAAGTGATTTACCAGCTAGAAAATGAAAATCATCTGCAACACTCTCTTACGGATTTTATTTGGAAGTTATAATTAAACGCAATAAAAAGAAAACAAAAACTGAGAGTATGTCTTTGATGAGTATGACCCGCATGATAAGATTGCATTTGACTATATTTAGTTCATCTTGACCATAGATAAAAAAATACTTATAGATGGGAAACTGACCCGTGGCGCCCTCTATTCATACGGGTGGCGCTACCTTGAGAGTCCCGTCAGTACTTCTGGCACAAAGGTTGTGAACTTCGCTAACATCCGAAAAAGAAGATTCCTGTCATTTTACAGTTTTTTGCGGTATATTCAAAATTACTGTAATTTTACCTTTATTGCAAAATGACATTTACGATCCATTTTTTGGTATTTCATTTAAAATTACTTAACATTAGATTGATATTACAATAATAACAATGAAAAGTCAAGTAAAATTAAATGAAACGTCTAAAAATTGATCATATATAATGTCTGAATTGTGAAAAATAAAGCAATAATCATCAAGTTCATATATTTTATTGATTAAAAAAAGTATACAATAAATGAAACGTTTTTGTACATATTTAAATGACAAACATGAAGAAAAATAAATGCTGGTAATTCAACAATGATGCTGGGAAGTTCAAAGTTGTATGGAAGAATAACTACTAAGCACTTTTGTCACTTTCTATATTTAATGGAACATGTTTTTTAATGAAGATAAAGCTTACCGTGTGCACCTCACATTACAGTCTTTCCCATAACATATTCTTGACATTGTCTCCTAAAGTAAAAGTCCCACTATGAACAATAAAAACCAAATACGAATACCTACTCAACATACTCAACACACACAAATAAGCAGTTGTCAATGGTTGTCAGGTTAGGATGTCAGCGCTAATATATATGTGGAAGAATCTGCAACTACTACTTACGGCGTTACAGTTTTCATTAAATTACAAATTTTAGTACTGACGGGACTTTTTATGTGGCAGCACCCACGAGCCTTCAGAGATCCCCTACCCTGATCTTGACAACGCTAGCAGGAGCGCTACCGAAACGTTGAAATAAACAACCTAAAAATCATTATTGTGGTTTGATTCCTAAAAAATAGGAGAAAAAAGAATAAATAATTTGCCACAAGGAACATACAGAAAATTCTAATGAAACTACTCAAATTCAATAAGTACTTAGTTAAATTATTAATTTGTATTCAATTATTTAAACCTTCAATTATCAAAATGTTATTACAAATATTGCAATATTTTCCAAATACTTAATAGATGAGACCTTGGTTATTAAAATTGTAAATATTTGGAATTTAATATATAATTTGTGACATCATTCAACAATTATATAGAAATTAATTTCAATGTCACTGATGTACTGGACCCCAATATACTGGCAATGGAAAAATATTTTTAAAGATTAGTTGCAATAATTAACATTTCTAATCATAAAGTAGCTGGTCTGTCGTTTTGAATAGTAATCGAATAAATGGATATATTCAAATTACTAATGACAATGATATTTCTATTAGTTTAGGAGCCAGTGGCACTTTTTTATTGCGAAAGGCGAGTCAAAATGTGTCCTTGCGAAAAAGTTGATTGATATGATCCTATTGAAGTGAGAAATAATAATAATACCAGACGATGTTTTTGAACGAAAAACCTCGACAGACATTTTTGGATATCGAAAGAAAACAAATTTATTTCATTATTTTCTTGCAGTTTTTTTTTCCGGAATATTTTGTGGAAATATACTATTAATAAACAGCATTGTGAGTTCTAGTGCACACTGGAATAGAAGGAAATAGATGAACCAGTGGAAAGAAGAGCTGAAACACTCTTATGGAGGCTAGAGCCATTTGCACAGCTTCAAATTGGAAGATATTGAGATAACAAGATATTTGTCATTAGATATCAAAAAATATTAATTATTCAAACGCTTTATAACTTTTGAAAAATATTTTTCAAATACATTGACCGTTCAACTAAGAAGAAACAGCTACTTCCTGGGCTATAGGCCCCGACGGATATTGGATTACACTTCAAAGTCAAACGGGGTTGGCATATCTACAAGATATTTAAACCAACCATTCTGGTTTGCAGTTAGAAGTGACAGCATAACTTGTAGACCGGTTTCGGCGTTTGAATAATTAATATTATTTGATATCTTTTGGTAACTCGCTTTATTAAATATGACAGTATTACAGTGTACTGTAATAATACTTTATATTTGTCATTACAGGACACCCTGAAAAGTACAACACTTAAAAAACTAGAGGATGGAAGACGGACACTTATCTAAACCAAACCCTGTAGATATCCTAAAATTCCTTGAGGGAATAGGTCTGAAAGAACTGCTATAGTCGAGTCGCTCTTGATGTATGTATTGTTGTATGTATGTATGTTTTTTTTGGGGTAACATTCACTTAGACCTGAAAGATCTATTGTGCCTTCTTACTTCTACTTAATTTCTGAGGAGAGTCTCTGAAACTAGTAGCTCCTTTAGTCCTATTTCCTGGAAGGATTTCAGGATATCTGCAGGCTTCAACTTAGGTAAATGTTCCTCTTATATCCAGTAATCTCCCAGGTACTGCGCTCTAGGATTCTGGAGTCATCTTCTAGGAGGTTTCATCTTCCATGCCAAAATATCTGCATTCTTCTTCCTCCACTATTTTGAGCTTTCTCAGGTTTCCATTCAGGCGACAATGTTCTGTTAGGATCACTGTTAAAACTTTTAGCGCTGTTTTACTTTGACTTATGCAATCTCATTTGATTTCAACCGGTTGTACGGATAGTGCGCGACGCAGAACTGATAGATAGTAGCCGATTATGTTGGATTGTTACCCCTAGCTGAGCGCACTCTCGACTTATGCTTGTGAGCAGAATCGACTGTGGTCTTGACTTATTGAATTGTTCTATCATTTTTAAGTTAATTATATAAAAATTGTGCTCTGCGGAAGAAGAAACCTTAATAGATTTGGTCAGGGAACATCCTGCATTATATATTCTTCGACAGACATTTTTAATAAAGTACGTACAACGAGCTAAGTCACCAGTCGTCAGTCGGAATATCTACCCTAACATTCCACTCTAACAAAAGCAGACGCGAGTCGAGGTGGACAGATTTTGTCGTAAGCTTACGTCGTGCGCTGCGCGTTCTAACAATCCGTATTGGGCGACGACCCAGAACTGTAGTAAAACGCATTTGATGCGATAATTACAGTCAAGCTGTCTCGGCATTGGTTAGTACTTGGATGGGTGACCGTGCCAGGAAAAATCATCGCATAGGGCCCGTACAGCCGGCAGCGAAGTAGCATATCACACCTCGGAGGCATTAAACCAACGAGCACGAGGTATAATGTAGATATGCCGTCTTTCGGAGGAGACGTAAAATCAAGGTCCCGAGTCCATGGATGTTGGGCTCGTTAAAGAACGCTACCACTGGTTGGAACACTAGTGGATTCGCCAAAATTTCCGTTAGGGGTAGAGTGCTACCGGCGTCGGTGATTAGCATCAGTCGCAGAAATAGGCCGACGTTAAATAACCAAGTAAAAAAAACAATCCATACCTTTGGTTCACCACTTTCGGATAAGACATTTATAGCGATAAGGTGCTCAGATCGTTATAAACTTCTCACAATTTAAACGTTATTTCCAGGATTGTGGCAGAAAAAACCTAAAATGATGTCGTTTTTCTTATGAGCGTATATCCAGGTGAGACTTGGACAAATCTATTAGATACTTTAATATACATACAGGGTGTCGCATTAGAAATAGTCCACCTCAAATATTGTTGGCGGGGGAGGTTTTTGCGGCAAACCCCGAGACACGTCGATTTTTTTTTCGATGGGGACAACTTTTAATAGTTAACTGTTAACTTATGGTTAATGGTCATCCTCCTAAAAGGGGTGCCCACTCCTTCAAGAATCTTTAATGGCATGAGGGGTCGAGTGACACATAATTTGAAAGGTATTTCGATTCTCATTAAGGCATGCCAATATTTTTGTGTTAAGTGTTAAAATTAGTGGAAGAAATGAAAAAAAAGGTGTCAGAAAAATATTGATCAAAGTAAGTGTTCAAATTGTGATCCGTTTACTTCCAAACAGTGATACAACCTTTGTTCAACTTTGTGCGAATATTTCCTAATAAACCGTTTCGTCAAGCACTCTAGAGATTTCAGTGCTATCCATTTATTGTGGTCTTTGTGGAGCTTTCGATAGTGAGTGTTGGAAAATACTAGTGTTTACTATAAATTACTAGACACTTTTTCGTGATACAATGTTACATTACTTTCAGAAGCTATAACTCCAGAACGGGTTAAGTTATCGGATTAGAATTTGCACTGTGCAGTATGTTTGAGTTTGAATTTGTGTATTTGTTCACCATGCTGCCATTTTTAAAATTTGTTTACATTCTACATAAAAAATTAATCAGAATACCACTTTTTCCAAATTCATTTTGTAATAACTTTGTCGTTAATAAAATTTTTTTCATAAAATTTTGGTAGTTTACATTTGTGATGATTCTGAATCCAG
Organism: Galerucella nymphaeae; assembly: GCA_963978555.1. Taxonomy (NCBI): domain Eukaryota; kingdom Metazoa; phylum Arthropoda; class Insecta; order Coleoptera; family Chrysomelidae; genus Galerucella; species Galerucella nymphaeae. Next base: position 1,988,575 of record OZ021711.1, on the reverse strand, counting down.
TAGTGAAGTCACATTTAAAAAAAAAGTCTTTTTTGGCAAAGAAAAATTAACATAGAGTGCCTTTGAAATAGTAATTATGCTCTGAAAATTTGTGCCAAAATACTGTTATCAATACTGAATCTAACAAAAAAAAAACATTAAATCAAAATCGGTTGAGAAATCCAGATTTTATAGGGATGCTTCAGAACAAAATGGGTCACACTGTATATTCATGTAATCTATTACAATGCATCATTAATTCAGCTGAAAGAAAATAAAGACCATATGCCAAAGCCGTCAGGAAGTGTCTTCTGACCCTAATTTCAGAACCTAGGATATCCAGACATAAGATTTTAGTGTGGAATTTTATTAGTTCAAGTGTGAAACGAAAATATTAATGCTTACGAATATTTCTTAAAATTGTCAAAATTCAAGAATTTTCTCATGGTTTTTTTACATTTAGTTCAAGATAGTAAAAATATTTGACTAGAAATAGCGTTAATTAGTGTTGATGAAGTACCATTTTTTGAACTAAAATCGTGATTTTTCAGGTAATTACTGGGCCCAACAATATTTTTGTTGTGAGCTTTGAAATAAATTGAAAATTAATATAAAATTCCGAGGGTCGCGAAGTCGACCAACATCAAAGTGACACCTTCATGGATTCTTTCCCATTATGTTATATATTCAATAATAAAATGACGAGACTGAGCAAATGCATTTAATAATTATATTAACAATACTATAATATATAAAAGAATATTGAACTAGACTGATCACTGACATACTCATGTCAAACATATATCACCATAGCTTTTTGGAGTGTCCAGTGTTCAGTACTAGTTTATAGTGAACAACTTTCAAAAACTGCATCCATATTAGCATCCAAGGGAATGAAGAGGCCGATCAAGTTGCTCGAAAAGCAATACCAGTGAAAACGCGAGTGGAGCTCAAAATTCAGTGCTACAGGACATAAAAGTGTACGTGAAGTTGAAAGTGTGATAATTGTGGCAAAATTACGAAATGTTGCAACAACAGTAAAACCTTGGCCCTAAACAAATCTTGATAGAAAATCACTCACGGTTACATTTTTACAAAAACTGAACCTCCATTGTGTGAACAGTGTAATTGCCAATTAACTGTAAATCACATTCTAGTATAATGTTCAATTTCCAATTATGCAAGGATAAAAAATAATATTAGCAATAAATTAGATGTGTAAATTGTAATGTTCAATTTCAAATAACCCTAGAGTTTGATGCAACTGAAAGTTGAACAAAAATTATGAATTAAAACAATATTTATTAATTGAATAATTTATTGTAAAAAAGCTATAAGCTTTATAAAGGTTTTTGTAACGTCCTCTACTTTTCCAAAACTCCATGTACTCTAAACCTGTATACACAAGTAAAATCGGGATTGTTATAGTTAGTTAATACACGGAACTCCACGAAATTATAAAAATTAGGGTTATTAATATCAAAAGTTTGGATAGTTTGCCCATTCAATCTATATGTAAATCTTCCAATATACTCTCCTTTTTCCATTACATCTTTAAGACCCCAAATCTCAAAGTCTTTGGGAGCTGATTTATTATCCAGTGTAGGTGACATAGTTACGGGAATATGCTCTAAAGTAACTGCATTTATTTTGATTTTACCTAATAGTTTAATAATAGCCCCTCCACTAGATCCTTTGATAGCCCAGCAATGACCCGGGGACATATCTGCTTGTAGCATTGCTCTGGGACCGTGAAATCCTTCGCAAAGCGTGATTCCTAAAATAGATTTTGCGCCATCAAAATTCTCAGTATCTCGTGATATTTTAACAATTCTTCCACCGGAAGCTTCTAAAGCAAAATCTGTTCTTCCAGTTTTATCCCAACTATATTTTTCTAATTCTTTAGAAACTATTGTTTTGAGTTTTCTTTTGAAATATTCTTGTTCCCTTTTGATATTGTGTAGAGTTATTTCCATTTTGTACATACGTGTATCTATATCGACATTGTCACTTAGTTGTTCCTTAATATGTTTTATGTTTTCTGTTAAGATACGTATCTGTTCACCATTGTGTATCATCACGATGATAACGTACAAAAAAATGAGCAAACATATACCGTAAAAATATTTTTTCCAATTATTTTGGGACGATACTGTTGTGCAAAGTCTTGGTGCATGCATCATAATAGTTTTAAATTAAAAAAAATTGATTTTTATAAGTACTGTCTAAATCTGACACATTTTTATTTTAATACGTCAAACAATATTCTCGAAACAGAGGTTAATACATGGTTAATACTATGATGGTAGAGACCATAGATGTAAAAACAAGGAGAACAATGGGAATTTATTTAGGCAGTGACTCTAGTCCCATCTGTATCTGTAGAGTAGGGAGGGCGAGTGTAGGCTCACAGCACTTAGGCCACACGTGACCCATTGTACATCCTCCCAAGGAGTTGTCCTACTGATCATCGTCCATCCTATCCTTCTCAGGAAGGTGGACAGGTCACTAGAAGACATCTACTTTATATCTGCAGGTGTAGGCCAAGACTCACCGAACACACACTCTCTTATTGACGATAACTCCGGACACTCGCATAGGACATGCCTGACAGTTCCATCTTCCTGTTCACACATCCTGCATAGAGGTGTGACCAGTCAGAAATCCCACTGTTATACGTAGGCTTTTCCGGGTCATTGCCAAATATTTCTTCGGCGCCATCTTCCCAGGGTCGCCCAGGGTGATCCTGGCAAAACTGCATCATTTGATTCTCTCCCATTTCTCAAGGGATTGAGCATGGGTGTAACGTTTGGCTAGTTCCGCAATAGGGTACACGCAAATTTCATATTTTACCTAAATATTAATTTGTAATAGTAAAGTTGATATCAAAAATAACTGAATAAACCAGTTTCCATTTCAAATAACTTCCAAATTTTGAAATGAAATTCAAATTTCAATGCACTTTCCGACCAACACCCGAGGATTTCCGAATACGTGTGACGTAACACTTTTACAATTGCCATGGCCGGTAATGCATAGGTTTGGGTAGATTATCCCTCAGGATATAGCCCAAAAAAGAAAGGAAGAAGAAGAATGCATAGGTTATGTGTAGTTTTGTGTTTATTATTGTATTTTAATTAACTATTTAATGTAAAAATATCATTTATATGTTTGTTTGAGACCATTAAGTGATTGTGTGTGCTTTTTTAATTTTTAAAAGTCAACGTAGAGTGGAAAGTGTTCATAAATATTCGATATTTCTGAATAAGAATGTAAACGAGTACGTGTAAAACAGTGACGCCAAACGCGTTTTGGCGGACTTTCAAATTTTATGATTTTCAAAGTCGTTTTAAAAGTAAAGTTGATATTTTTTTGAAAAAATGAGCATGCAATGTGTTAGGAGACCTGATAAAACGTCGATTCCCACCAATAGCAAAATTTATGCCTGTACCCTATTGTCGAAGTCGTCAGGCCGTAGGTGTCACTTAAACGGCTTCCCTGGCTAAAGAATCGGCAATGTGATTTCCTTTACTCCTGTCGTGCCCTTTAACCCACCTCAGGATAATATTGTTATCTGCCGAGGCGTTAGCTAAATCCTGGTGGCACGCTAGTACTAGCCTCGATATAACACGTTGTCTGTTCAAGGCTAATAGGGCTTGTCTACTATCAGTGCAGATCATTATGTTTTTGTCAGAAATTCCTTTTCTGGTTAGTTCTTTTGTGGCAATTGAGATACCAGCCAGTTCTGTTTGAACCACGCTGGTATTGTTGCCCATTCCCCACTTAATCCTTAAGCTTAGTGCTCTCGAGTATACTCCACATCCTGAGCCTTCATTCATTTTTGAACCATCTGTATAAATGCGAATTGCAACTGCAGCATATGGCTCTGTGTTGTGTTTTATTTGTATTTTGTAGGGTTTATTAAACAAAAACCTGGGTTTACTTGCACCATTGGCTGCCTGCAGCAGAGGTAGCGCAGTAAGCGCTTCCTGCCATAGGCTTAACTGTAGTCCCAGCGCAGGAAGTATTAATTTCTTAAAAAATTACAGGTGTGGTGGCCGGGATGCGAATTTCATATATGTGTATGTTATGATTTCTCATGAAAATAGAGATATAACTAACTATATAGAAATGCTACAAAAATCTAAGCGAAAATGGACATTTATGGACCAATGGACCATTAAACGAATATCAACAAAAATAAATATAATGGACATCTGACATAACTAGTGACTTGATGCAAAGAATGAAACGGTGATTTGCTAGAAGCTCCTAGAATTATTGGCCACTAAGTATTAAGCTAAAAAGTCATTTAAATTTTCAAGATCTACGCTTCGGGGGCGCTATTCTTGACATCGTTCACAACGTCACATATACGCAAGCTTCCGAATGCTCCATTTGCGAATAGTTCTTAAAAATGATATTCTTGAGCACCATACGTAAAATCTTACGAATTATATTATTATACTGCTCAAATATACTCGACAACAGCGCAATTCAGCGTTAGTTGACGTTACAAATGACATTTTGTTATAATTTCGAATGTGAATAAGCTATTGAAAATTAAAAAGTTTATCAGTTTATTTCATAAAAATGAACTCTACAGCAAATACTTCTATTGAACAAAAACAACTTAATGCATACAAAATTCAGGAACATAACCTCTTAAATCTCTACTGAATCGCATACGCAAATCGCAAACACCAATGAAACACCACACGTTGTAAAGTACGCATGATCGAATAGTTATTGATGGTCAAGAATATCAAGAGTTATTGTCATTCGCAGAATCATGAGATGCGCACGACCTTGAAAGATGCGAACGGTCAATAATAGCACACTGGGGGTGTATTCATTATTTTTTTTACTGGTGAACCCTTTTACCTATTCAAAGCACGCCCCAGCGTGTTTAAAACGAACTTTAAAACACGCGGTTTACCATGGTAACATGAACATCTCAAGAAACGAAGTGTAATGGTTTAATGTCTAATGGTCTAAATGTCAATTTTTTATTATTATTGATCTGACAGGAGTACTTTGTAACGTCAAAACCGAGGTCAAAACCTTTATTTTAGCAATATTTAACAATTTCAATTTTATAAAAGAAAATGGAAAGTGCAGGTGGAATTGTTTGAGATATTAATATTTCGATTTTTCAAATAGGAGGAAATGGTATTTAATTTGATACTATTAACATTTCCATGACAACACAAGGTAAACTAATGTCATCACGTATTCAACCATTTTACATTGTCAGTTTCTATTTCCATTTCTCCTTGTAGAAGTAATAGATACCAGTATTTATGATTTTAAAGAGCACCAATAAAAAAAACAGCGTAAAGTATTCGTGGATAACTGGTCTCTAAAACACTTGCTCTATTTCGAGCACCCCGGCTTCGCCGTCGTGCTTTACAAATCGCGCGTGTTTTAAAGACCTTAATATCCTTATACTTTAATATACTATTAATAAAGTAATAGATGCAAAAATCTTATATTTTGAATGATAGATCTCAACTGTCATTCTTGTCAGAAAAATAACACTTTTTGTTGACCACACTGACCTAAGACTAAATTCCTCTATTCTTAAAATATGTCATTGATCCTAATTTTGAGGTTAAGTGTAAAATAACATTCAACTAATATAAGACAAACGTAAAACAGAAGAATACGTCACCGATTATGACGTAATGGATTGGCGACACTAGCATGTCGTTAAACTCTTTTCGGAGAATGTTTTACCTGCCTATTTTGATCAAAAACTATGAAGCCATCTTCTCTATGGGCTATTTATCCGATGCTAAGAGCTACACTGAGCACTAATAACATTAACATAGCAAATTATCCAAAACTAATCGCCCTACTGGAGCGGAAATCGGATGGTTTTAAAAGAAAAAAAATCAAAAATCCTTTCTATACAACAAATTGATAAGTTTCTAAGAGATGCCCCTGACGTGCGTTGACGATAAACAGTTGTTGTCAAAGGTAAACAATTAAAGTGTGAATAATGGCAAGAATCTGGGCTCAACAATAATAATAGCTTTCTACTCCTGTACTATTTTTCTTTCTAAGAGCGTAGAAAAATTATAGTAAACACCCAGAGTCAAAAACATTTTCAGCCACTCGTTTCATAAAACTCGCGGAGACTCAAAAACGTATCTGGTCCATACTACGTGACATTTTTTACATGATGCACAGTTTGTTGTCTACAAGGATTTTGCTGCTTTTGAAGATTAGCTCAAATTAGTATTAATCAAAATGTTCAGATTCATGGGTTTTTAGGATCAAAACACTAAAGTTTCACGAACTTGTCGTGAGTCACACGAAATTATCGATTGAGAGAATATATGAAATTAAGAGTGGAGATTCTTCGAAATATATATTTACCAGAATCACTCAAAACTAAGACTCTGGCATAATAATACAATTCTAAAATAGTATATTATACACCAAGGTGGAGAAGTCTATTTAGTTTGATATTAGTTTATTTTAAAATTTTAGAAACTTCTTTATTCAAGGTGTTTACAATTTGATTTTCATGTCATATCCTGCATAATAATAAAATGATTGGCACCTTAACCGCGATCACTTTACTCTTCACGTTTTAAAGATTAAATTTTAACCATGAACGACGGTGAAATTATTCACGCACTAGTATTCGTATTAAATTAACATGGATATAATTGTTTCACTTGTTTTCTCCGTTAATAAATGGTACATACTCTACTTAATATTGACTGTTATCCAGAGGCGGCTCGAATCATTCGAATACCCGTCGTAAATTTAAAAATTTTGGTTCGAAGGAGATAATAAACGATAGTTTAATATTGAATCGAGAGATAAATATACGGTAATTATGTAAAAATGGAAATTAAAATCTTCACTGGGCACTTATTTGAGGTCGTATTCTCGAGCTATTTTCGATAATACTGTCCCCGTTCGAAATTTTGTAGCATATATACAGTATGTCCTTTTAAGTTGGAATCTTATGGAAAACTTTTTCATTATTGATTTTAGAAAAAAAAAGTTATTCCTCATAAAAAGTATACCTACCCAAGAGTAAAGTACTTTTAAATTTAACAATATAAAAAAATATTACTGAAGAAAATTTGGATTAGTATGAGTGGAAATTGAATTTGTCTGTTTCTAACATTAAAATGATATTAATTTTATAACTTTGTATTTTATTATTTGCAAAATAAATAATAATGCACTTATTACGCGTTTTAAATGCAAGATTATTGAAAAACATGGAAATCATGTGTTTCGTGATCACAAGAGATAAAATGTTCATTCAAAATAGAAACATTGGTAAAAAATGAAATAATTTCAATTCAATTGTTAGATATCACAGAATATCAATTATTCTATCGCTGAATAAGTTTTTGGAAAATTTTTCAAAGGCAATGAACATTCAACTGAGAAGAAACAACTACTTCCCGGGCTATAGGCCCCGGCGGATATTGGATTAGACTTCAAATTATTGAATACGACAATATTACAGTTTACTGTGATAATACTCGTACTTTCAAATGAGTGTATTACATATTGAATCGTAGTTTTTAATTCTTATCAACTTTTTTCAGTATTATTATTCGATATTGTCAATTTTAAAAGTACTTTACTCTTGAGTGAAACTAATATTTATTGACAAACCTCGTATACGACTGAAAAATTTGATATTTGATGACTGTATCCTAGGTTTCAGATAATGCCGATCTTTTTGATGAAGAATAACTTTCCTCCCTAAAAATAATAATAAAAAAGTTTTCCATATGATTTCAGCTTTAGGGAGACATATTTTAAACATAGATATCTGAATTCTTAAATTATTTAGTTAGTTTCATTGTTGCGGTTTCCTTCTAATGTTTTGATTAAAGTTTTCCCTATCATCACCATTAGATTTTTTATGGGAAAATATATTGTGACGTATAACTGAAATAAGATTGACGACACACCGAAAACCCGGTTATACGTCACAAACGATGACGCATACCAAAAAGGCTATTAAATAAACCATATCAGCGATTCTCCCAGAAAAAAGGAAGAAAAAAATAAGTATTTAGTGCTAATATTCTTGAAAGTTTTTGGATAGGTTGAAAATTTAGATCATAAATTTGGTTTCATTTAACATACTATTTAGAAATTACTTTTTTCATTGTCTATTCACGGTTTTTGACCTTATTATCTGCAATTTTCCCATGACATTGTTTGAACGAAAAAAAAAATACAAACACTTAAATAGTTAGTCCTGTTCTATAAATCTCTGCCATGAAAGCGTAATTTGAAAAGAAATTTGGTATTAATTTGATTTAACGGTTTCTGAACACGAAATTGTTATGTCGTCAGGTACTAAATACATATTTTAAACTGTGTCACAAGCAATATGTTATGGGGGCTCTTTAAAAGTATTAAAAGTGCATGTTAAAATTATTCATATTGATAATCACTCCAGACTTTTTTTTTTTGAATACTTCAATTCAAGTTTTGTTGCTTAGATTTATGAAATAGCAAAAAAATTTCCGATATGCAATATTATGTCCCTAATCGTGAACATATAATTGTGACGATTACGGTCTCGGAAGGGTGGTCTTTCGAATTTCAAGAGGACCAGATAGGCGGTGCACCCCTAAAAAGATGCACAAAAAAACGAGTTGACCGACCACTACAAGACGCAAGGAAAAAACCAAAAGGAATCGAATAATTATATTATTAGGAACAACAAACCTCGTTAACACTTTTTGTCCCGATGGTCAGTCATTTGTTATTAATCAAAAACTTGTAAAATTGCGGAAAATAGAAAAATCGTTACGCTAATCATTTCTCAAGGTGAAATGGATGAAAATAAACACTTTTTGACGCTTGATATTTTTTTTGAAAAATGCTTTGTTTCCAACTTATCGGCATTTCAAAGTCAAAAATCGACCGAAAAATGGATTTTTCGAAAAAAAATTTCTCGGCTTCTACCACAGCTTTTTCAAACTGGCAGAGGTACACCGAGGTGAGAAATACCTACTACAAGGAAATTAGAAAAGCTAAAAGAAATAGCTTCAGGAAATTCTGTGAAGATATAGACGCAACACCTGCTGCGGCAAGACTTTACAAAGTCATGGCGAAAAGTAGGGTCAACACAGATATGGCTTTGAGAAAGCCAGACGGCAATTATACCGAAAATGAGGGGGAAAGAGTTCGACTCTTACTAGAAACTCATTTTCCTGGAAGCATCCCAAATAGGGGAGACAATCCTCTCGAAGCTCACAGAAGACCTTCGAGGGCAAGTATTACAATGGCCAAACACATTTGTAGTAATGATAGGTTGAAATGGGCTATGAACACCTTTTCGCCTTTCAAGACACCGGGAGCGGATGGAATTTTCCCAGCATTGCTCCAGCAAGCTCAAGACGAAATTCTACCGCATCTGGTTAGAATTAGTCGAAGTAGCTTAGAACTGGGTTATATACCAGAAGTTTGGAGAAGGGCAATAGTAACCTTCCTTCCAAAAACTGGGAAAAGGGACACAACAAACCCCAAATCCTTTAGACCAATTAGCCTAACATCGTTTGTACTCAAAACGATGGAAAAAGCAATTGACAACTACATTCGAACGGAAATCCTAGAGAGACTACCTCTCCACCCATGTCAGCACGCTTACCGGGCAGGCAGATCTACGGAGACTGCACTGGTACAACTGACGGAGGATATCCGAGGTGCTCTAGACAACCAAGAAACTGTAGTATGTGCATTTTTGGACATAGAAGGAGCTTTTGACAACACTCCACATGAGGCTGTCAAAAGAGCATTAAGCAGAAGAGGTGTTGACAGCACAACATCCAAATGGATGTCGGAACTGCTCACCACAAGAGTAGCAGAGACAAGGACAAGCAAAGACATTGTCTCCATCTGCACTACCAGAGGATGCCCACAGGGAGGAGTAGCATCCCCTTTAATGTGGAGTCTGACGGTTGACGAACTCCTATGTGGTTTGACGAATCTAGGAATATCCTGCCAAGGATATGCCGACGATATTGTCATAACAGCCAGGGGGAAATTCGAAAATACCCTTTGTGATATTGTACAAAAGGGTCTGAACTATACAAATAGCTGGTGTAGGCAAGTGGGACTCAGCATCAACCCCACTAAAACCATCTTGATAGCCTTCACTAAGAAAAGAAAACTCAACCTCAAAACCATAAAACTTAATGGAAACGAGATTGAATGGAGACAAGAAGTCAAGTATCTAGGCTTGATTCTAGATAGTAAGCTCCTGTGGAACAAACACGAAAAGGAGATTACCCACAAGGCGAAAATGGCTCTGATGGTCTGTAGGAATCTGGCAGGGAGAAATTGGGGTTGCAACCCAAAAATCCTAAGCTGGATGTACACTGCCATAGTGAGACCAATCATCACTTATGGAGCCATTGCATGGAGCAGCAGAACTAGTCTATTGACAACGAGAGAAAACCTCTCCAAAATTCAAAGACTAGCTTGTATATGCATTACAGGAGCAATGAGAACATGCCCAACGGCAGCAATGGAAGTAATTCTCAACCTCACCCCTCTACACATGGTGGTGGAGAGTGTTGCAGAAAAAACAAGATACAGACTAAGTAGAGAGGGAATCATTAAAAGAAAAACCACCTCTTCACTTCTTAGAAATCAGACAACCTGGGACATGCCACAAGACGGTATGATGAGAAAGTACAACTTTTCGAAGAAATTCGTTACAGAATTGAGCAACAAGAAGGAATGGGATCCGAATACCATTTCCAGAATTGGGAAGAATGCCATTCAATGGTACACAGATGGCTCAAAAGCAATAGGAGGAACTGGGATAGGAGTGTTCGGGCCAGGAACCAAACACTCCGAAAGCTTGGGAAAAACCCCAAGTATCTTTCAAGCGGAAATTCACGCCATAAGAAAGTGCGCCCAGTTCAATCTTGATAAAGGATACAGAGGACAAAGGATTATCATAATGACAGATAGTCAAGCAGCCATCAAAGCACTGAGTTCTTGCGTAATCAGTTCTAAGATGGTTTGGGAATGCCTAGACAAACTAAATGAATTAGGCGAGAACAATATAGTTACTCTACTATGGATTCCAGGACACACTGGAATAGAAGGAAATGGAATAGCAGATGAACTAGCAAAGAGGGGGTCGGAAATACCCTTCTGGGGACCTGAACCTTTTTGCGGAATCAGCCCCAATGTAATATTGGAAGAAATAGGCGAAGCCGAAAGAAAGAGAAGATCTGAACATTGGAAAGATCTAGTAGGGCTTAGACAATCAAAGATTCTCCTGGGTGACTACAACCAAAGGAGATCAAATGAATGCATAAGTCAAAGCAAGACCGCACTAAGAGTTTTAACAGGGATCCTAACGGGACATTGTCGCCTGAATGGGCACCTGAAAAAGCTCAAATTAGTGGAGGAGGAAGAATGCAGATACTGTGGCATGGAAGAAGAAACCTCCATCCATCTACTTTCCAACTGCACAGCACTCCAGAATCCTAGAGCACAGTACCTGGGAGATTACTGGATAGAAGAGGAACATTTACCTAAGCTGAAGCCTGCAGATATCCTAAAATTCCTCCGGGAAATAGGACTAAAGGAACTACTAGTTTCAGAGACTCTCCTCAGAAACTAAGTAGAAGTAAGGGGGCACAATAGACCTTTTAGGTCTCAGTGAATGTTACCCCAAACAAACACACATACATACATACATACAGCTTTTTCAAATTTTCAAAATGCAAATTACTCGTGAAAACATATACTTCTGCATGGTACTTTTAATTTTCTTGCTACATTCATTTACCTTGTCGAATTCGTCATACCAAATTCACGAAATTTACGGATTCCAAGACGAAATTGCCGCGACGGAGTGCGTAACGTGTACTGATTTGCGGAACTATTTTTCGATTAATAATGTTACATTATAATACGTATTTTCGGCTATCTTTAATGTTTTATTAATTTCTGCTACAAAATATGTCATGAAAATTATTGAGTTATGAATGTTAAATTAAAATGAGACTCATTTAAAAATAAACAAACTGATTTATTTACATAAGATTTACATTTGAATCTGTTATAATAGAGTTACATATAATCTTCAGCCTCTTCTTTATAGCTTAAGCATATATAATCGTTTGAAGTGTTTTGATTATTGCAAATTGTAGAACACGCACATAGTTCGCAACATGGGAAACTTTGAGATAAACAAGAACATCTTTCGTCATCTTTGCACGGTGACTTTAAACTACAATTACAAATGAATTTTTGTAACAATTCCATGGCTGTATTTCCTTCAAAATAATTGACTAACAATGAGTCGTTATTTTTCATCCATCCATATTGAGTTGGTTCAAATGACATGATATTACTAGATCATGCTTGCAACCATTCGTTTACTTGCCATTTTACACGCTGTACCAACGCGGGCTCTGACGGAGGCAGTTTATCTACCGCAATATCTTCAATTCTATCCCATTTCTCAAAGTATTTATTGATAAATTTTCCTCTTCAAAAACTCTTTTTTTAGTTTGCTAGGAGTGTGAATGAAGCTCAGCCATTTCGAGACTGCATACAATGCTTTGTCTAAAGGTAGATAAACTATGTTAATTAGGTCATCAATATCTTTAGCTCACAGCTTAGAAAATCCAACATAAGCAGTTTTTTCCCTTTATAATTAAACGAACTGACAGTGTCGCAACCACTCAGGACGTGTGGAGTAATAAGAGCTGAGCTTTTCTGAGGTACCAGTTTGTCGTAAAGAGTATGGATTGGTATGAATCATCGATGATCTAATTTTCTTTCAATTTTCCCTGTGTAAAACCATATCAATGGCTTAGAATTTGGTATGACGAATTCGACAAGGTAAATGAATGAAGCAAGAAAATAAAAAATACCATTTAATAGTATATGTTTTCACGAGTAATTTGCATTTTGAAAAAGCTGTGGTAGTAGCCGAGAAATTTTTTTTCGAAAGATTCATTTCTCGGTCAATTTTTGACTTTGAATTGCCGATAACTTGAAAACAAAGCATTTTTAGAAAAATTATCAGGAGTTAAAAAGTGTTTATTTTTATCCATTTTATCTTAAGAAATGATAAGCGTAACGATTTTTCCATTTTCCGTAATTTTGCAAGTTTTTGGTTAATAACAAATGACTGACAATCGGCACAAAAAGTGTTATCAAATTTTTTTGTTCCTGATGATTTAAATAATCGATCCCAATTGGTTTTTTCCTTGCGTTTTGTAGTGGTCGGTCAACTCGTTTTTTTGTGTATCTTTTTAGGGGTGCACGGTTCGCCTAAGATGGCAGGGGCTTAAATAATACAAGCAAACCTCCAACACAGCAAGGCTACATCTGCAGTCCCTATGAAAGTATTGTGTTAATACGGTGTGGCTTTCATACAAGTGGAGTAATTTTTCTACAATAGGTCCTTCAATTTATCTAGAGCATAAAAGAGTAAGTAATAATATGAAGACTGCCTTCAAATAATTACGGTTTCAAAAGACCTAACAACGGTCAAAATAAAATAGGTACATATCCGAAGGAGGACCGATGGAGATTATTATCGGATCGGTCTATCTACCAGGAGATGATTCTGAACAGACATTGGGTAAGATGTGAATGCACATCACACATCCTGGGGACGTACAAACACCAACTAAAGTAGTGATTCTTCACAACAATTCACTATGGAAAATAACTTAGACATTATTAAATTTATGAAATGAACCTACCTTTGTAACAACACAAGGCGAAGGAGATTCTAGATATAATAATTACAACTATCTTTACAGGTATTGATGCTGCGAATTGGCATGTGACTGATGAGGTGAGTGGTTCAGATCACAGGCACATAATCTAGACAACAGGATTTGGAACTTAAGCTGGAATCCAAAGAAAGCTAGAGGTTTATCAATCGACCTGGATCAATATATAAAAAAAACCTATAATTTTGATTTGATTTTCCTGAGCACACTGTTCAAACAATCGGAGAAATTATTTTAATTAGATTTACTGCTTTGATTACATACATCTATTGCCGAGGCGGTAAATCTGTCACTACTCATAGTTGAAAATAGTATATTAAACAGCAACGCGCTATTTTCGTTTAAATAAACTCCAACCAATTCAGCATTATCTACCAAAAATAAACTGTACTAAAAACAAAGTAGAGGTGTATATGTACCCAGCTGATTATTGGTTATTTAAGCGAAAAACTTTTTTCGCCAAATTAATTGTTAGAATGTTTCTTGTTCTTTTATAAGTTTATTGTTTTAATTTTTTAATCTGGTTTAATTTTTTATTAATTATAATTTTGATAAATAAAATTGTCACACATTATTATCCTTATGATGAAATGTTAAATTTCGTTACTGAGTAGGGTTGCCAACCGTCCTCCAGTCAGGAGGACATTCCTCCTTTCGATCTAAATGTCCTCCGTAAGTACCTCGGAGGACGCAGTTTGTCCTCCCCTATTGACCCCTAAGTAAGTAAAGTCTGATTTTATATTAAACATTTCATGTTTTTTATTTAGTATAATTTTTGTTATTGTTCAGAAAAACGTTCAAGTTTATTTTTGTTACTTTATTAATATATGTTTTGTAAAAAAAGATTTGTTGTATTTCGTGGTTACTGAGAAATTTGTAGTTATAGATCAATTACAGCTCATTTAAAAACCAGGAGAAGTGATTTGAAAAGCTTAACTCACATCACTAAAAGTTACCAGATTAGTTACTAAAAGGCGTGTTCCGAAAATTTAGTCAACAGTCGTATTCCGAATCTATTAAATATGCCTTGATTGATGAAAAAATCAGCCACGCATAGTCATAAGTAGACTTCTCGTCTGTCTAGTGAATTATTTTATACCCAAGCATCAATCAGACGGGTATTTTGTCAACAGTAAAAACACAAGAGCTTTTTTTTTATCGGATAAATTTCTCTTTGCAACGAAACAGTTTTGCCAATCACTAATTTTACGAGAAAAACTGACATGATAAAATCGCGACACCGAAGGTGGAGCTATTTTATCTAATGTCAGTTTTTCGAGCCAATTTAGTGATTGGCAAAACTTTGAGTTGAAGAGAAATTTATCTGATTAAAGAAAAGCTCGAGTGTTTTTTGGCAAGATAAATTAACGACAGAATATATCGATGAGCAACAAAAATCTCATTGTCATTGTGTAAAAGTGACGTCCGCTTACTAGAAATTGAGGAAGAGAGGTTTTTATCGCGATAAAAAAGGATGCACCTTTTTTATCGATGTCAAAGTGACAATAACCTTTCCAGGTATATGACATTTCAACATTGGAGTTAATTTATCACATGTAAAACTTTCCTTGTGTCGTATTTTATTTCGCATTATTTTTAGTGTGATAGTTATACAGATACAAATAATCGACAATTACTTGTTTGAGTTAACTGTATAAACCCTCACTTCGTGGAATCTACTCATCATATGGTTTTAAATGAAACTAACTGTTTCTAAATGACTCCACAATATATTTGAAAAAATGTGTAAATTGCAATTGCAAATATATCATCATCAGATGATATATATCATCATCAGATGATGATATATTTATCGAAACAATTGTCAATTTACTTGCAATTTACACATTTTTTCAAATATATTGTGGAGTCAATTAGAAACAGTTAGTTTCATTTAAAACCATATAATTACTTGTTTAAAATCAATTTCATTAACATTGAAAAAATTCTATAATTTAAAAGATTATAATGTATAAAAATCATACCATAAATATATACTTTTTTTCACAAACCATCTTTGGCAACCATGTACAATAACCGTGACGGCTTGGCTCAAAAATCAAAATACAAAACGCCATTTTTGACACTTCAGTTTGCTTCGCTGTTTGAAGGTTGTCAATCCGCGATATCATTTGTGTTATTTGACTAATCGATTGTAGGTTGTGGTAATATTAACTGAAAATAGTGTACATTAGTATATTATTTTTATGAAATGAATAAACATCACGGGGTAGTGTATTGTTCATACGGAGACTGTACAAATAAATTTTTTTCGGAAGGAAAAGTAAAGAACCGGCACTGGAAACTGTTATTTTCCATAAGTCAACATTGCAATTTGGTAAGAAATTATTTTAAACTGGCAACATCGCGGCCATACCGAGTTAAATGTCCAAGGTCATTGAAGTCGGAGTTGAAAATCTTTTGATGTTTTGCATATCAACAATCATGGAGGTTCTGTTGGATAAAAAAATCATAGAATTCTGCTATGACAGAGCCTTAAGCCGGGCACAGACGACTCGTGTAGTTGGCGAATACACAATTAGTTCCGTACTTGGCAAGTATACGAGCTATGCGAATTGCGATGGCAAGCAGAGCGCTCACACTAAGTGTACAATTAACGCAAGTGTGAACATTTGGCTTATTGATACCAATATAAGAAAGACGATTCCCGTTCAAGGAATTTTTACCATCCCGAAATGGAAAACCAGCGAGTGACAAACAATTGTACAAGCAGGTACGAGTAACCCACTCATACGACATGCAAGGAGACACAAGTAACGATTATTCGTCGAGTAGTCTGAGCCCGGCTTTACCATAGTTCTCAAAACCTAATTAGCACCTTTGACGATAATTAAACGGCAAGTTAATTTAGGTTAGGTTTGTGGTGAGTGGGTCTATGAGGCCCTCGACTGCGACTGGCAAGAGTCCCCAAACAAATTCAGCTTCTCGAGACGATAAGTTTATTTGTTGAATGATTTTTCAGGTCCGAGGGCGAGAGACAGACCCTGCCAAACATCAGATTCCTGATTCGAGCCGTGGCGGGGCAGGCACAAATTATATGCTCTGCTGTTCCATCATCTTCCAGACAAAGACGGCAAGTTTCAGCATATGATTCAGATGACAGTGGCCTGTTAAACAACGTAGGTCATGCCTGCTCGGTGCACCTCGATTCCCGTCAAAAAGGTTTGCCTACCTGCATTAGTCCCCCACAGTTATAATCCTACACCTCGATTGCCGTCCGAGTCAGTATGACCTTCTGCTGCAAAAGAGAAAACTGGAACCCCCGCTGTTACAAAAGAAATCATGAAACTGTTAAAGGTAATGACTTTTCCGAAATAACTATGAATATTTAAAGAAAGGAGCTGATATTAGTTCACCCACCCTCATACTTTACTTGAATTGCAAAAATTGTTAACAACTTCAGTTGAATTAGTGCCCTTGGTCAATCATCATGTCTTTACAAGTTATGTCAAGTAAAAGAGGGAAAACATTGATAATTTTTAAAGATTTTAAGTATTATCAATACCGCGAATTAAAGGGTTCAAGTGAGTGTGCTGGTGTTGTACTAATAAATCATGTCGCGCAAAATTATATACTTTGGGGGCTTTTAAAGAGCCTATTTTTTTCAAGAGCAACCGGAAATCACGATCATGACAGTGTACCGGAGCGTGATCTTAATCGACAAAAAATAAGCAATAGTGTCAAACGAAAAGCAGTTGAAGATATATCTACAACACCTTCGAAACTTATTCATAAAGAGCTCCAAATGCAGCCCGGAACTCTTTCCACAATTCGGAATGCCATATCACGGAAGAAGTTATCACTGGCATCTAAATTACCAAATTCGATGAACGAGGTACAGACCTTTATGGAGGCTGTAAGCATAAAAACTGTTCAAGAAGAGAATTTTTCAATGGTGAACGAAAAAAATTCCAATATCGTAATATTTTCTCCCAAAAGTAATTTAGAATTTATATGCGGTATAGATACTTTATATGTGGACGGAACATTTGATTACTCTCCAAAATATTTTCTACAATTATTTACGGTACATGCATTTAAAAACGAACAATATATTCCAGTTGTGTTTTGCCTTCTGCCAAATAAGGAAGAAGCAACTTACAAAAAGATGTTTCGCTATATAATTGATAAGTGTCAGGAGTATGGATATAGTTGGACTCAAAAGTGTATCACGATGGATTTCGAAATGGCGATCCACAACAGCGCCAGGGAAATATTTTCTGGTATTCAAATAATAGGATGCAGATTTCATCTGTCACAATCTTGGTAAGAAGTTTTTACTCGATTTGTAAATTTATTTTGAGTTTTATCTATTATCTTACAGGTGGAGGAAAACAAAAACACAGATTCCCTTATAGGAAAATGGCTTCACCACGTTTTTGGATTGACATTTTTGCCTCCACACGAAGTTGGCGATTCATTTGTTTTCGATTTTTTGGAAGACCTACAAGAAATTGCTCCGGAAGATCGCCGACTGACATCCAAACATACACACATTTTTAAATAGTATTAAGTCCATGGAAATCGATACTTATGTGAAAATTAATAGTGCGTTACAAAATGAGAGTCGGGTTATTCGCAAAAAAAATATTCAAAGTGAACAGCTTATAAGCGCTAAAATAGAGCAATATAGAAAGAACGAAATAAGCCGGTACGATTTTGTCAAATGTGTATCATAGAAATATAATTGTATATAATAGGTATTAGGTATTAGTTAGGTATGTTAAGATCTTTTTATTGTAATTTCTTTTGTTCATTTTAGTTTGAAATAAAATTGTTTTGAATTAAAAAGTAATTTTTATTCTTATTTCGGCGGTATGGTTACGAGAACCATCACCCACTGTTAAATGTAAATTATGGGTACGGACGGCAAACGAGGTAAGGATTAACGTCCACGAAATCACTAGACGGCAATCGAGGCGAGGGATTATCGGAGCAGGTAGCCCTGACGGGAATCGATGAGCGCCCTGCCTGCTATAATCTAACATTTGTTTGGAGACATTCTGACATTCTTGGGAGGATGTATAAAAGCCTTTGAATGGAACAATCCTGGCAACGGCAAGTTAGGTCGTTATTTAAAAGTTTTGTCACTTTGTTTAAAATTTTTTATGCAATATTTTGTGCAATTAGGAAAATAGTTGTAATGAAGTGTAAGCATTCAATAAACTCTGTCTTTTTTTAAACGTTATTTGCTTAAGAACGAAATAGTATAATATTAAACATCAAGGTGGTGATAGTATATTATTAAACGAGAAATTTATGATAGCCATTATTCACGATGGGTGACCCGAGTGAATATTGGTCATAAATTGCGAGTAGAATACTATACTTTGTCCACTACCCTTAATTTCTTTATTAAATGAAAGTCAGTAACGATTTGGTATTAATAACCTCAAAATGTTGTGACAGCTACAAGTTTTTGTTGAACTGTTATCCCTGGATTCTCAAAATATTTGAATTTGTCCATTATTGACCTAGCGCTAGGTTAATAATAGATAAAATTATTAACCATTAATAGAGAAATTCAACTTCTCGGTTGGCTAGAAGAAGACAGCTAATAGTGGAAAAACATTTTTGCTAATCAGTAATAATAAATAGTAGAATATGCTATTTATAAAAATTTTTAAAAATTTGATAAAGTTTGTTGACTAGTTCTCTAAAATTATCTAAGTATATTTGGTTATAATTTCCGTGTACTGTTTGTTAAAAATCACGCTTTATATCAAAAATATTGAATTGTAAAATTTTCAAATGTAGTTCTTTCAAAAGTTTCTCCGTTGAAGGGCAGTATTATTATGGTCGTATTGTGGGTAACCTCTTTTTTATATTTTGATACGGATACGGAAATAAATGAATCGGTACAATCATATTTAGGAATTACGGTTAAAAGGTAATTATTTAATAGACCTTAACCACGATTTTACCTGAAATTTAAAATCTCAATAAATAATAATCGGTAACCAATTGAACAACGGTATCTACTCCAGTTATGAAATTGTATATCTTCAGATTGTCGTCACGATTCCAGAGTAAAAAAATAAGTAGGTAACCGAGTTAGCATTGGAAAACATCCACGACTATTAAGTATCTTGAATTTCAAACTATTTGAAGAATTCCATGAAATGATTGTTTATTAATTCCTATTAAATTGTTCGTATTTTTATATCCGTGGCTATTGAAGAACAATCATTTAAAAGAACAAAATAATAAGAAATTATGACAATACAATACAATATAGACAAGACAATATGCGCCCCTAAGCTAGAATCATATGAAAAAATTTTTCATTATTAATTTTAGAAAATAAAGCTATTCCTCATGGAAAGTTATATATTTCCTAAAACCTAGAATACATTCATCAAATATCAAATTTTTGTCAAAAAATATAAGTTTTACTTAAGAGTAATAAAGTGCCTATAGTCAGATGCAGTCTTATCGTGCGGGTCATACGATTCAACAAAGACATACTCACAGTTTTTGTTTCCGTTTATTGCGTTTAATTATAACTTCCAAATGAAATCCGTTGGATGAATGAGACAGACTTATGCAATTTTGACGGGAAAAAGAAGGATATGTATTTAGTTTTCAGCGATTCTAAAAAGTCTTTCACCAGCAGAGTTTTTATTTAAACATGTCAGTTTTGTCACTTTGACAATTCAAAGTGACAATATGAATAATAAGTAGCAGTATTCCTTTTTTTTTGTATCCTCAAGCAAAAAATGGTACTTAGTTCGATGGATTATATCGAGAATGAAAGAAGGAGTGGAAATTCGTCAATCAGTGTAATCTCACATTCTGGTAACCTCTGTGTTTTCTGATTTAATACATATGGTTAGTGACCTTTGAACCCGCACGATAAGAGTGCCTTTGACTATACCTTTAAATTTGACAATATCGAAAAATGTATAAAAAAAATGATCAGGATTAAGAACTTAATCTAAATATACAAGAACATCTATTTTGAAACTTTAGATTATTTTATTTTTTAACCATATTTCTATTATGAATGAACATTGATTTCTTGTGATTACTAAATACATGATTTTTGATGTTTTTGAATAACTTTTTTCAGTATCATTATTCGATATTGTCAATTTTAAAGGTCCTCTTTAGTGAATCTGAAAATTTAATATTTTATTTTTATAAATTTTGGGAGAAAGCATTGTTTTTCGCTATTTCCTTTTTTCTCGTACTGGACATTCTTCGATATCTTTATGGTTTTTTTTATCTATTTCTCGATAACGATGATCGATATATGAAAAACGTATGGGATCATAATAATTGTAGATCGTACAGAGAACAACAAAAGCATACAAATTATCGCATCTCAACGGGGAACCAAGTTATGATAGAAAATCTGAATTTAACCCTTTTTTTCAAGATGGTGGAAAATCCACAAGGTTGTTTTGGTCGACAATTTGAATTTAAGCTTTTCTAGTGGATTATTACGGTTTCGAACATTTATTTATTTATTTTATTTATTTCAATTACAATATCCTCGGGCAAGCCCAATTACAGGATAAGGACAAACACAGTATAAGACAGATATAAGACGTGAGCGACGAAAAAAAAAATAATAATAATACAATACAGTATTTCTAATGAAGCTAGGTATTTGCATGAACTCACTTTTGGGAAAAGAAGAGTAGCACTCACAAACAGCTAGGGATTCACATAAAGAAACTTACACAAACATTATATGTAAAGGGAAGTCTTGACTATGAATTACCCCGGAGAAAAGATTCGTTTTATTTGACTATCATTTGTGCAGAAAATATCAATGCTTGACTCAATCGAGGAGTACTCAATAATAAGCTGATGGTTTAATGGTGAAAATTTGTAAACGTTTGTTCTATGTAGTAATTCATAAAAAAGGCTATTGGTTCTAGACTTTGCTTTAGGAACTCTGAAATTCAGTAACGATACAATATTATCACATTTAAAAATATAATCAACAATTTTATATAAAAACACAACCGAATGCATTGAGCGACGTCGAAGTAAACTACTGCTATTAAAACGAGAATAAAAGTGTTCTTGAGGTGTGCCTCTAACAGGATAAAGACCGTCCATTAGACAATATTGAATTTATAATGCTTTTTGTGTAGGTAGTTTACTTTCTCATAAAATTTTCAATAACTTTCCTTAGAAGTATCATACATATACTTTTTATCTAATTCCGCTATCAAATGTGACACTTTACGTTACTCTTTGACGTTAGGTAACGTCACATATTTCATTACCTTCATAAAACGGTTATGAAAAGTAGTGAAAACAGTTATGTATAGTATATTATTCAACGAGCGTGTAATGATGGCTATTACTCATGAGAATGAAGATTGCGTAATCATTCGAGTGAGTAATAGCCATTACACGAAAGTAGAATACTATACTTTTTCTATGACTGAGTGTTCACCTATCAATTCAAACGAACGAGATATTTAGAGAATATTTTATTGAATAAACTTAATGCTTTATGTCAAACAATTCCATTTTGGAAGCTACAATGAAAATTCATTTATTTCTTACAATATTGATGGTGAAATTTGAGCAGTTGAATTCGTTTTCACTTTCTGTATCCATTCTAATAAAAAGTCAGCTCCAAATCACCTTCGGTAGGTAGGTATAGGTACTGTCAAAGTCAAATTATGACATTTCATAGCGAGTCTGATTCAAACATTACACCGAACATAGTCGTGTGTAATGGCATTCTTTGACGGTGATTGGCCAGATAGTCGTGTGTAATGGATCATTACACACGAGGCGTGGCTTGTTTTGTGTAATGCATCCAGTTACTCAACAAAAATGTTACATAAAAAGGGTCCATTTCTCAACAGTCATAGAAAAAAGACTTTACATAACTGTTTCTGACTGTTTCCATAGTAACACTTTGATTCTACCTTAATATTTTCATTCTAATTGAAAATTTTATTAAATATTATAAAAGCGCGGAATTAGATAAAACTTTGTACGTAAACACGTTATGAAGAGAGCGACATTGTTCAACTAGCGTAATTTGCAAAACTCGCTAGCGCTCGTTTTGGCAAATATTACGCTCATTGAACAATATCGCACTTTTTATAACTAGCTACGTAGATAACTAATTGATATTAAATGCTACTATACCCCGACAATGTTCATCTTAATACTAAAACCGTGAAAATCTGGGCATACTGCAGATATAACTTTTTTTTCTTGTAATAATGTGGCTTTAATTATTTTTTACAAAAATAGCGCTAATGTAAAAGGCAAAAAAGTTTTGCGCATATTTATGCCGAATACGTAGCCTATGTGGCGCCCCCTACAAAATACATAGAAATAGGCACAAAATTATGATTTCTCATATTCAAAAACCCCCAACATAAAATTTTTGTGCATATACGCCAAAAAGCGTTTGAGTTATTGTTACAAACGAAAATTAAAATTTCATATTTAACACCCTGTATCTCTCTTAATATCAACATTTTATTGAGGCTAGTTGGTTAAATCGGAATATTTCAAAGTGAATATTGTACTGTAATTCTATGTACAATTACTTAGGGACCACCCTGTATTTTTTAAATAGTTTTAATGATTTTATTTTCTATTCTTCTATCTTCCAATCATTTCCATATTCTCTCCCTAGGAACCGTATCAAATGAGGATAATAATTGTGATAATCATTTATTGCTGGTATTGCTTTTTATAATTTCCAATGTCGATCAGCTATTAAATGTAGTAAATCGAAACGCTTGATGAACATTCAATACGTTTTTAAGGGTGTTACTTGCAATAAAAGCTATACGCACTATTTATTAGCAATAATTCCATTCTTATGCACTACAAAGCATAGACCGTGGTTAGCATACTTCATAGTTTGAATCAATTAACCATATTATTATTTTCCATAAGCAGGGTAGGAATATTCGGCTTTTATTTATAAAGTAAAATTTGGTTCTTGAATTTGATCCGTCTCACCCCAGTAAATTTAATTTTTAATGGTGTAAACACGACACGATTCGTTAACCAAAGTTTGCTAAAAGCGCAGAGTCAAGGCGAAAACACATTATTATCACGTCACGTGAGTTCACATGCTTTCATACCAAACGTGAAACTATATTTTTCTACGACTGCTATGGAAAATAGTCCTTTTCCCACAATTTACGAAACTACACTGTGTCACTTTGCCTAAGCCGTGGGAAAAGTTGCCCAAGCCGTGAGAAAAAATCTTTCCCACGGCTTGGGCCACGGTACGTTAAAGATTATAGAATGCTTTGGACTCCTGTCATAAAACGTCAAACGTTAAAAGTACCCAAATGGTAGTGTTTTAAAAGTAGAGAGAAGGTGTTTCTGTATAAGGGAATTCCAAGTAAATTTTGTGTTATTATACATACAATATAAAAAAATTATTAAAAATACATTTTTTGTATATTCTGAATGGGTAAACTTGGTATAGTTTAAAGAGGTTGAAGTTTCGAATGATCACCTACTTTAAATCTACACTAAACGTTAGGGGGTATTGTGAGCTTCAAAGTGTGGGAAATTTTATATCCTAATGCAATATTGAAAAACTGTCTCTCTGTAATTTCAGTGATGATTCAGTAAAAGACTATTTTTTAAGATAATTACTAAGTATTTTTCGTTGGGATTGTGGTTAAAGGGGTTATCGGAGCATACCCATTTACCCAATGTGTAAGAAAACTCAACCTTTCAATTGAAATAAACGCAAAATTTTTTGTCATTACTCCTCTGATAGGTCATAATAATCGATTCAATATTAGCACGACGATTGACCGGCTCCAATATATGTGGTGGGATCAATGAACTTTTCATTATTAATTAAACCTCATTTTTCGGAAGGTATGTTGTTGTGACAACTATTCCAAAAGTATATGCCAATTGGCGTGAGAAAATTGTCGGGTTAACTACCTGGCAGGACGACTTAAATATCAGATATCCGTTCTGATTTAGTACCCTCGGTACCAGAATAAATATTGGCATTACGAATGCTTAAGTCACCATTCGTTGCAAAAATACAAATAAAATTTTTGAGGATTTTAATACTTGACTAGGTAGGCACCTACTTTAAATAAATACTTATTAACGTGTCCGTAAAGTATGGAACAAACTCATTTTTTGCTAAACCAGCCATTTCAAGAAATAATCCTGATACACGTCGATTTTTGATTTCAATTCACCGTATTTTAAAGCACACTTCATCGTACAGACGTCCAGTTCATGTCTTACTTTGGTCCAAACGACCCAGTAGGGATGTTTCAAAGACGTTTTAAATATGTCGTAAATGTGGACGTCTAACTCCTTTAGCTACACTTAATGGGGTAAGTCACCAGCATCTCTAAACTATTGAGTACTTGGAAAGTAGAGGGCGACACCATCATACACATCTTATTTATGTCATTCTATATCATATGATTCAACATTTGAGGCTAACCTTACCATAGTCTCAGATTGTCGTTGAATATTTTGTACACGTTAGAAGGTACCTGTATAAAATTTTCCCGAACAGGTGGATTGGTAGACGTGGCGATTTATTGAATCGCCAGCGAGGTCACCAGATTTCAACCCTTCGGATTATTTTGAATGGGGCGGTCTGAAGAATGTTGTGTATTAAACGGAAGCAGCAAATATCCAAGAATTGAAAAAGATAATTCGGACAGCAATAAACAGTATTTCAACAAGAATTTGTACACCGTTTGGGTTACTGTCAAATCGCTACGCTCGGCTATGAATTCAGCCTCGGCAGTCAATCTACTACTTTGCTGCCTAGTTAAACAAATAACTATTTTCCAGGTAAACTCGTGAAAAATAATACCATTTTTTTTCAATTTTCCTCTTATTGTTCATAAAATACAACTTATTATTTATCGATTGCAGTAAACCGCGTATCAATAGCGTTAATGTTCTTGAAATGAGACAAGATTGAAAAATAATATATATACTTCAATTTTGTATAGCCGCCATTTTGAATTTTCGCAATCCAAAAACACCAACGTTCTTAGGTACCGAACTACCATATTTTCATGTATTAGAAAGTCCTTATTATTGTTCTAATGATGTTTGCCGCTTAAAAAGCCATTTTGCAATAATCATTTCAATTTTTCAAAAATTTATAGGGTTGAAGAATTTTTTCCAAATTTAGCATTACATCATCTTATAGGGTATCAAATTCCCTACAATTTTGATGCCCACAATTTATTTTTACCTTAAAATCTAAAAAAGTTATGGACGAAAAACTGTTGCATTTCAAGTGCTCCAAGCTTTGCTTGCAGGCTGCATCGCAAGCTCGAGCGGAATCTTCTTACAAATCTAAGAAAGTAGTATATACTACATATACTTTCGTTTAAAAAATTAAAATCTATGGTGGACATCTTTTCCATTTCACGACAACTTTCGACCTAACTTATTTGGACAGGAGATTTCCGGCACACCTTTGCAAAACTTAGTAATACCAGATCATCATCATGTAACTGTAACGAGTTTTCTTATTGGGATCTGAACCATATCTTTTTGGTTGCTCTAAAAATCACGTCTTGAAGTTCAAATGGTTATTTAAATAGCCTATAAAGTATAACCATAACTTTCCCTCAAATATAGTCACATCGTTAATTATGCTCATAGAATAATTAATGATTTATCAATAAATTTTTTGGAGGAGTCCGACATTACCATCTGAATCTTAATAATATATACAGGGAGAATCACGACTAACGGGACGAAGGTTTATAGCGAAACGGTGAAAATTTTAAAATGTTTGTCACTTGAGTAGTTTGTACATTCATATGTATGTTCCAATAAAGTGTGGTGTATCAAAGTTGTATTTTTTCTTATAGAACACTTTCAAAAAATGAAATACTGTTTTATTATGGTTCCCTATACCTAAATACAAAGGTTATGCTGACTTTTTTAAAAATGTGAACATTTCAAAAAAAATTAATAAGTCATATATATCAAATTCTTACAAAAATGAAAAATTGAGTAACTTAATTAATATTTCCACAATAATAAAGATTTATTCCTATGATGCATGGTAAGTTAAACCGGAAAATGACAATTGTGTCGGGTTCCGGGTTTACACAGCTTTTATGTTCGCTCTCGTTTTCAGTTCAATGAATAGAAGCGACCCGAGAAGCATAATTATACAAATCTATTCCATACGTATGAATAAAACTTAATTATGAATGTTTTGTTCTGTTTTATTTTATTTTCATTGATAACTGCACAACATGCTTTCTTGAACCAAAAGCATGAATTGAAACTTTGAAAGTTGAATTTAAATTTAACGTGGGTATAATTTATTGAAAACATTTCTGTGACTTATTATACAGGGTATCCCGTGAATAAATACTGTTAATTAAAGGTATGATGGATCGTCAAGAAATATTTAAAATATCCAAATGCAACTTCTATGTAGCCTTCTTAGTTTGTGTAATGAAGAAAAGGTGCACAAAAAATACACTTTTCATTTTATTTCATATCTCCTCGGGGGATGGAAATACAAATTCGAAATTTTTTGTAGGTTATTGTCTCTTCAAAACACATTAACAGTATTAATTATGTCAAATTCTAATAAGCCAGTGGCGTGGTACGAGAGGTTCGTAAACTTTTATTGTACATATTTTTGAAACATCTTGTACTTAGACCTAAAGACTTTTGTGAATAAAATAGTATACAAATGTTGGTAGGTAGTTTCATTCCTGTCTTGAGATAATAGCTAACCTCGGTTAACTAACTAATCTCTCGACAGTAATGAAACTCTTCCCACATCGGTGTGTCAAAATCAATACATTTTTTTTGTGACGGGAAAAAATTTTACATTTTATCTCTGTTGACAGGTAACAAAATATAACTTCACGAAATTACCTTTTTCCCGGATATATATACATATAGATTTTCTATTCCTTAAATCTTGAATACGCGCGGCTTCGTAAATTTTCCGCGATTTAGCTGGCAATAATTTTCGTGACGCTACTTGTGCTTCTTCTACCAACTCCGGTGGAGTCAGAGAAAACTGGGAATCAGACATTTTTTAACTTTATATTATTTAAAGTGACCACTGAGTTGTCTCAATTTTTGGATCAAATCACAGAATTAAATTGGTGGATATTTGATTAGTTTGAAGCTTTCCTTAGCAACGCAGGTCTAATTATCGCTATAACTAAACAGCCTACTAGTTTAAAAATTCAAATTTCATATCAATAACTTCAATAATATTGTTCTCCCATCAGATAAAAAATACTGTATTATACACGGGAAAAATATTAGATTTTAGTTCGAGGTTGAAGACAACATAATGAGCTAAAATCTAATACTTTTTCCCTTGTATAATAAATAACTACTTTTGTGGGATTGATCTTTTTTGTTTATTTACAGCATCGGTTGTCAGGACGGTTGGTTGTGTTTACTGGTTTTTAAGTCAGACTGGTTCAGACGGTAAGTCGGCAACCGCCCACTTTATACCAAAATGCAAATATATTTTAAACTGATCGAGGAATATAAATGTGAGTTTTGACTTTTCGTTCATTTCGAAAGAATTTGAACTATTTTATTTGAAATTTATATCAACATAATCGCGCAAAAAATGGTATGAGCAATGAGCATCTCGAACGTTAAGGATTTTACCTGTATTCAGCAAAAGCCTCCAAATATTGCTGTCGTCCGGTAAACAACCCTTACCGTTCTTAATACTTATGGCCGTTTGCACCCATTGATATTTAAGTCGACTTAAAGTTGGGTGGCGCTTCAAGAAAGTTTCGTTTTGCACCATGAACAACTTGTCATTTTAAGCTGCACCTAGCTAAGCTTAGAAAATCGCTCGCCTATTCTCCACTTATCCTCAAAGTGGAGATTTCTAACCTAACATTCTTTCTTGTGTTTTGATTGATATATGTCAATGGTTTTTCTCTTTTCGGGTTTTCGTTTTCCGTCTTCCAATTTCAGGTGTGCTTCTTTTAATTTTTGAAGAAAGATGTTTATGGAGGATGATATGGAAATATTGAATATTCTTGAAAATGGATTTCCAAGAAGACGGTACAATCGTAAAAACTATTATGAAGAATTGGATGAAAATATTAGCAATTCTTTTTCCTGAACTGTATAATTTGCCGATCTGATTTTCTAGTTTCTTACTGTTTTTCATTATAAACAATTTTCTTATTTAAAAAACAAGAATAAAATTCATTTATTTCCAAAGAATTGACTTTAAACAGCTTTTAATACGTTACTTTAAACCACAAAAACGAAATTATCGGTATAATACCGAATGATTGGCTAGAATAATGTATTGCTATTGGTTAAAACCACCAAAATGTCAAATTTTAATAAGTGAATAAAATAATCATATAATTTTTTATTTTCATCACTCAAACTTGGTTATTTAAGGCAAAAACATTCAAACAAACAGAATTTAGATAAAATCACATCTCCTAACAGAGTCGTGATTTTATCAATCGGTTTGTTTGATTATTTTTGCGAAATAAACGTGGAAAAGGAAAAATTATCGATTAAATTTGAAGCACTCGTGGTATTACCTTTGATAATTTCATTGTGGGAATAAATATCATTTGTAATTAGAGAAAATACTTTGGAATAATAAACATTTAATGTCGTTTCTCTTTTTACAGGTAACATTTTGTTAATGTGGAAAGTGATACTTTTTCGCACGCTATTGCAGATGACCAAACGACACTTCAGACGAACTATGTTTTAAAGCCTGTCCTGCCAGCAATCGTGTGCAAAAAAGCCACTTCACGCAAGTGTTAGGTACACTATTTTTTGTACTAGCATGCGGAAAAATATATTTCAACAAAAAGAAGCATATATTATCAAATACATATCAATAAATTAGTTATTATTTTTTGACATTCATTATTTGATGAGGTTTATCTTAGGTTTATCCTTGGGCTAAAATTATTTAAAATTACGGATGTCCTTTTTCCGAGTTTTTCAATGTTTAAAAGATACTTTCTGTTTTTTGTTTTTTCATAAAATGTCTTTAAGAGTGGATAGTGATTTTTATTTTCAACCACTTGGTATAGGATAGCAGAATTCTATATTTTTTGAAGGCTTGCGACGTGATCTTCCTAAATCCATTTGAAGGAAAAGAATTATATCGGTAAGCAAATACGGAACACACTGTATAATATATTAAAATATTTACAAATCATAGTTTAAGCTGAAGTGAAATTTGTGGTACAAAAAGATTTTAAAATATTTTTTTCAATAGAAACTTGTCCGGTACCAGACTTTTGCCAAACTCTGTATATGTTCTCACAATTACCATTATTAAGGTTCCCACTGTACTACTAATTGTATGTTTTTTTTGCCGTAAGCTTGAAAACGCATTTAAAAAATATCATCAATACACAGTTTTAATACTCGAATATGCATCAATATTTGATTAAAAATGAAATTTTTAAATTAAAAATAATAAATAAACAAACCTCCAGTGGAAAAAAATTCCGCGCTTCCATGACTTCAATTTATCCTCTGCGTTTAAAAAATTAATGTAGAGTCGTTATCTTCACTCCGCCAACAGTAAACAATAGGAGAAGATACCGCTCAATCGCTTGTGAACGGAATGAAGAAACGGCCTTGCTCGACCTTGCACACTATTCTTTCTTGCAATGCGTTTGCCGTAAACGACCGAAACTCTGTTAACAGCTATAGCGCCAGTGGCCAGAGTTGAGTGAAGACTACGCGGATCTCAGATGAAAGGATGATAACGGATCGCGTGAAAAGAAGACAATGCGAAGAAAACGGGGGATTTGTTAACATCTTATATTGTTAAGATATTATTTTATAGGAGAGAGGGGTACCTATATGGTTTTTGAGATGCATACGTTATTTCACTTTCGGCTTCAGCACCTAATTGGGATTAATAGCGTCGAAGTTAATATCGTTAGTATATAATTAAAAGCTACTGAAGAAAAACATAAATAAAAAACAAGGTGCAAAAAATGGGCTATACAATAGTAGTTTGTGCAACTATCGTGGACATGACGGCCATATCGCAGGAGTAAGAAGTTTGATTACGACGCCGTAGGCGGAGTGCTCATTCGTTAGAGTGCCATATGGACAAATCACACGAGTCAAACAGTTTATTTTTTATACGACACACATATTCCATCAAACTAAATTATATGAAACATATTTTGCTCCCACCAATGTAGAAAATAATGATTAATGACCTTATTTTCTGAAAGACCAAAACTATTTATGAATGATTTTTATTTGTTGAATAAAAGAGGCTGTATTCGCAAGAACAGGAGCTGGTCTTAAATGTGTTGGAGTATTTTGAGATAGAAAAAAGAAATGGAGGACCTTTGGAATTCGAGATTTTATATTTCAGGTCAGGAACTAGATATCGAGATACGGTTTTCACTAGCCTATTCAAGTATCATTTCATTACATTTTTATGGAAAGAAAGTCATACTATTGCATTTAAATTTTTAGAGAATTTTGTGATATTCTGTTATTACCTATATCAAAAAACGCGCTCTAGCGGCATCACTGAGAATTACATATATCATAGGTAGTATGAATTTCATGGAGCAATGAATGCTCTGTCCAACAAGACCAAGTTTTTTGAAATCTGTTCAGTCGTTCAGGAGTTACAGCTGTTTATTTAAAAAAACATTGAATCGCCCCCCACCACTTTATTTTAATAGATTCGCCAAAAAGTTTCGGACAAAAATTACCCGAATAAAGCTAAACTTTGAAAAGCATATATTTTTTCGGTACATTCACAGGGTAGATTTCAGTGAAAAATCACTTCAAAAGCTTAAGATGACGGTTACGCCCTCTGGCAGCCATCTTGGGAATCTGAAAATAATTTCCAGGATTTTTTTTTGGCCATATTAGTCATCAAATTTTTTACTGCAAGTCTGTACGACCAATAGTTTCCTAGATACAGCACTTTGCATTCTTAGCTGGCCACCCTGTACATTATTATTCGGCAAATATGTACTATAACTATATTTAATTGAGTCTTGAATATATGTATTTAAAAAATATTTATTTTTCATTTACACAACCCAAAAGATTTTTAATTTCCATTGTTGAGCCGTATGGGTGGGACGGCCCAATAGTAATGGTTGCCAGCCATAACCCTAAAAGGGCAATTCTGATTTGAAAAGTTTCTACCTAGGAAATTGTTATTAATATGAACTCTTGTGCAAGTAAATTCGCAGAATAACCCCATAAAACTGTGGAATACCACCAGTTTTTCCAAACTAAAGGTGTAGGTAACACATTGCTAAATGGCTGTAAAAAATATTTACAAATATCTATCACACCAGCTTCAATAATAAATAACACACACCGTCATTTTAGCCACATCCCAATTAAACCATCAATCTACGACCTACGTGTTATTTAATGTATTGATGTATTGTGTTTGTATATTAATGATGACGCATGGGAAAATATTATCGTTATCAATATCGAGCGGAATGATTATTTAGAAATTAAATTAAAATAAATAAAAACGTTCCCTACTGGGATTTCAACTTTGATCCACCGCGTGAGAGTTAGGGCTGCTTACCACTGTGCTACCGAGAAATATTTCATACTTATAACTTCAAATATGTATATAACAGAATTTTATAGGTATCCGATTACAATATACCATTCATTGTTTGCTGGGATTTCATTTACATCCTAAAACGTATATGAAAGCCACCAATCAGCATTCGCGTTTAGTATTCGTCAACTCCCCTTTTTTCAATTTCAAAGAAACGTCAAAATAACATCAGAAAAAGTTTCTCCCTGAAGCACTGGATCAATTATATTTATTTACAATAATGAAAATAAATAAAATAATCCGTATAAATTGACAACAAATACCAAAAACAAAATAAAATGGGTATTTAAGATAGACGTCAGTTTTTATGAAATTATGTAATACATGTGATGTTATAGATATACGATTAGAACTCTCCTCGGTAGTCGAATGGTTAGCATACTAGACTCTAGCGCGGTAGGCCAGGGCTCGATTCCCCATGAAAAAATAAAAAAAAACAATGAAAAAAATTTCTTCATTGGGAGTCGAACCCTGGTCTTTCGCGCGTTAGTGTGGTATGTTTACCGCTCGACTACCGAGGAGTGTTATAATCTTATATCTACAGATTGCCAAAGTTCGTTCGGAACCCCGCGTCGTACGCAAGTGCGAAAAGGAAAATATGAGAAAAAAGCTTGGAAGAGAGAGAAAGAATAGCTGTGCGCGGTCATCAAGGCGTGTATTTAATTCCAGTAGCCGAATGTTGATTGTCCCCCTATTTTAACCGCTGTTGCCAGAAGCGCAGATTAATTTGTACGAATGAAATTTTTGACTCGTTAGGGTGACTTTTTTTCGAAGTCATGCATATTAGGTGAAATAACACTTTCATCATTCTCTCTGTAAAGTACACTGTTGCCGGAAACATTTATTTACAAATACATACGAAAATTATTGGAACATATAAATATGTTTTGTTACTAAAAAAATTTAGCAGAATTTTAATGAGTTTCTTGGTTTTTTAGTCATTTGGGAAGATACAACCATACAAATATAAGTATTTTTAATTTGAATATTCCAATGCCGGTACATTCCACAAAAACTGTACAAGAAAATAGCAAAGCTGGAAAAATAATGCGTAAAGTATACGCTATGTTAAGATATATACGATAATTACTTGATAATAATAATAATAAAACTTTATATTTATTAGTTAACATACTATGATTATAATGAATATATTAAAAATGTTAGTCACTTAGTAAAATATAAAATGTCATATATGTAATATAAAAGTCATATAATTGTGATATTTTATTTAAAAGAACATTAAAACTAAAACTAAAACTCAACACGCTATGGTACTTTTCCGTTTCGAAATGTCAAACAAAGCTACCTATGACCTGTCAACTTTTTTTGACAACTCAACTTAATAGTTAATTTCTTATCAGTGTACAATTTTTTATGTGTAAACCAAAATTATGTTAATTATTTATTTCATTATATATTTTAGTTTATTTACTACTGGGCGGAGTAGAATTCAATGAGACCTATGGCGGAAAAAATTGTAATTGTCGCAATGAGTAAAACAATTCGTTTTGCATTGTTTTTTTATTATATGCAAGTCAACGTAATTAACGTAAATTCGTACTTTATTTGTTTAATTTTGTGTCAGTGAGAAGCTTAAAACTGTGTTTTTCTATTCAACTCAACTGTCATCATTTCTGAGGTTATATTCTTATATAATCAGAGATATTATGGAAGAGGTTATGTAATTCTATTTTTTTTTCATTACACTTATTTCCTCTATAGGTACCATGCAAAAATATATGGCCAGCATTTAAAACTGCCTGTCCCTCATTTATGCACCTAGAAGAAGGCTCAGCATTTAAAAATTCAAATTAACTTTGAATAGTCAGTGTATACCTGATACATAGATACAAAAACAAAGATTATTAAGTCGGTATTAAAGATTTAAAATATTACTCAATACAAACGTACCTGCCCTGTAAATTTTGTAAATATGTCTATATCAAAAATAAAATAAAAACACGAAATCAGACCTAAACTTGTTTTATTTTTGACAAATATTAGGGGTCAAAATTTAGTTTGACAACACAAAATACTAAAGCGCAATCAAAGAAAAAGCAAAAATTTCACAAAACACACAGTGAAAATAACTAAAACAGCAAAATAAAAGAACTTAAATATCAAAGCGCTTATTATACGGAAGCTGATTTGTTTTACTCGTTGTTAAGATGACATTGACATTTCAGAGCGCTATCTATCGAACTCTACTGCTTCCAATAAGACAATTAACGTATTGAGCATCATTTTAGGTACTATGCAAGATCAAAATAATAATAATTACATTAAGTTTAAATAAGATAAATGTATTTCTTTAACTAATAGATGTGATTCTAGATTAGGTATTTATGAAACAAGTGCAAAAAGTGAGTGTTTTTGCACGCGACTTGAAATTGTCCAATGAGGTCTTTAGGCCGAGTTCAAGTAGCATTTCAATATCCTGGGCAAACAAAATAACATTTTTGTTAAACTACAATCAAGTCAAACTCAAGTCAATCTTTCAGAAATAATATTCAAGTCAAATCAAACTGGACAATGGGTACAGGTTTGAAAATTCAAACTGTTTGTCAAACTAGTTTGAGAGGAGTTTGAAATAGTTATTTACGTAGCTAGTTATGAAAAGTGCGATATTGTTCAATGAGCGTAATATTTGCCAAAACGAGCGCCAGCGAGTTGAACAATATCGCTCTCTTCATAACGTGTTTACGTACAAAGTTTTATCTAATTCCGCGCTTTTATAATATTTAATAAAATTTTCAATTAGAATGAAAATATTAAGGTAGTATCAAAGTGATACTATGGAAACAGAAACAGTTATGTAAAGTTTTTACATAACTGTTTTTACTACTTTTCATAACCGTTTTATGAAGGTTATGAAAAATGTGACGTTACCTAACGTCAAAGAGTAACGTAAAGTGTCACATTTGATAGCGGAATTAGATAAAATAATTCATTTAGTAGATATACAATTGCTGCTTTCGTTTATTTGGGCTTCAAGCATTTGTGCGTGACGCCTCAGTCGTCAAGACTTTTGAGAAAAACGAACACGATTTTTGGGATCCTCAAAGCCACTTGTCATATCATGTCATCATCCAAACTATCATCTGATATTATCAATGAATTTCCTGTTTTTAGAACAGTTTTGGACTATGATGTTATTGATAGTATAATTTTGCATATTTAAATATTTCCAGTAAGATTTAAATCGTAATCGGCACAATTTTAACCTTAAAATAAACGTCAAACCTGACAAACGTCAAACGTTTAATGTCCATGGCTTGAAGCCCATACTTTTCGGTATGTGCTCAAGGGGCAAGGGGAAGGTAAGATTAGGCGTCACGCCCGGTAATAAACGAACGAAATTCAGTCACTACGAGCTACTACTAGCAGACAAAAGTAAATAATCGAAAACGCCTCTTGAATGGGTGAAATATTTATGTTAAATATAGTAAGTAGGTACAAAAAATACATTTATTCCAAACAAAAAGAAAACACATTATTTCAAAAACTTTTTTGATCAACTCAAATTTGAAGTTCTTAAAAATTAAGTGAAAGCAACAATATACCTATTACATAGTAACATCTTCCTGCGATCCTTGTGTGATATTTGTTAAGGATTCTTGTTGAAGCAACGAATTTTAACACATCAATGCTCTAATAGACTGGTCGTTTAATCGGTTTCGTTTTTTTTGCGACTGTCAAAGAAGCTCTCGAAAAATAGCGTGCTATGCAGGCTGGGGTGGCTAGAAGGGCTCTTGCCATTTTTGATAAAGTAGGAAATGCAGTTTCGTGCTGTTTCCACCACTTTAATATGTCCTCGGTACTGTCTGCTCGTGATTCAGCTGCGTATTTGTCGATTTCGTATCTCCATGAATTTTCGTTTCTATTTATTTTTGGAGATGACTGGAAAAGTCCAAGCAAGTCTATATCAAAATCAGTAACTTCAGACTTTTTTTCGAACACACTGACTGTACATTCAACTTGGGTTTGGGGTGACTCTTTGTCATTGTGAGGTGAATAATAATTTTCGTTATGAATTTTTTCAAATTTCTTGATGCTTCATCTTTTAAGGATTGTCCCCATGACGTTAAAAAAAATGTTTCAATTTTATGACGAGGATCCAAAATCAAAACGATACAATACATCCAGTTAGTCCTACTATAATGCTCAACAATTTTATCGCGAGCTACCTGAAGGGCAAGAATTATTTTTACACCAAGATCGTCTCTATTTTCTAGGAGGTAGGGGTAGGAGGTAGGCTGTATGCTCTCATTTATTAGAATTGGAAGTCAACACGTTGTTGTGAAATATGATATTCAAACTGTTTGAAGAAGTTTGATTTCAAGTCAAACCTAAAGATACAGAAATCAATTCAAGTCAAACTTTTTTACATAAATAGTTTGATTTTCAAGTCAAGTCAAGTTTCTTGAGTAAAATCAATCTAGTTTGACTTGATGCATCTCTAACACTAGTTGTACAAACTACTATTTTTCTACTACTTGCTCTGAAGTTAGGTTTTTCCACGAGCACAAATCTAGCGAGTGGAGAAAGTGATTTGCGTACAAGTTGTGCACAATATTTTTTCTACAATCACATCTATTAATAAGAGAAATACAGTAATTTATATAGTTATTTCATTCAAATTTTGAACAGTATAAGAACTTACAATATGGAAATAAGTAGAAAAATCTGTTGAATGGATATTTAATTGTAAAGTTTAAACAATTTTGTATGGATACTTCAGGTAAGAAATTTTCGGTAGCCTTTTCGATAATAACTGGAGGAGTATTTCCAATTGGATTGATTAAAAGAAATAGGTATTATTTTGATCTTGGTTCAGAATTCCTAAAATAATGCTCAATAGATAAATATTTTTATAATTAATAAATTAAAATAAATAATGAAATAAATAGATTACTTACTTTTGGTTTAAATTTAAAAATTGTACATCAATATTCTTATACAATGAAATTGTAAAACTGTAACTATTACTATAAAATTGTATTGTCTCCCCCGCTAATAACTCATAGAAGTTGATGCGGGGTAAATGAATGTTTTTTGAAATAAAAAAAAAAGAAATTCACTATTAGTATGATTTGTCAAAAAAGTTGATAGGTCATAGGTAGGCTTTGTTTGACAGTTTGTTGCGGAAAAGTGCCATAGCGTGTAATTTTCGCATTACTTTTTCCACGGTTATTAAAATAATTAGGAAAAGCCCTGCTTGGCGTATCAAAATTTATGTAAAAAAGCGTGATTTGCATAATTGTTGTAGGGAAAGTTTATTTTTCTACGGCTGCTATGGAAAATAGTTTTTTCCCCGCAATTTACGAAACTACGTAGAAAACCATGAATGATAATAAAAACTGTTCAAATATAACAATACATTATTATAATAAATACCTACCTACTTACTTTTCATTGTATTCGTACCTATATTGAAAATATGCCACTTTAAAATAGTTAAATTTTTCATTAATTTGCATTCGTAGGAATTGTATAGTCTACAACACGTGGGAAAAGCTTAATTTCTCTAACTCGTGTGCTGTGGTACTCGCCTGTCAGGCTCATGACACAATCGCACACTTGTGAGAAAAATTAAGTTTTTCCCACTAGTTGCACAATATACAATTTCCGAATTGAGATCAAGTATGTTTAAGGGTACAGTATAAAATAAACTACATTTGACAAATATCCATCACATGCTATTGTAACGTTTATTTTAACTTATATTTACAACTAATTAATTTATATTTACAAATTTATATGTATATATATATAATTAATTGTATTGTTCATCTCTAGTAATATAATAACTCTGATTATATTTAGTGGTTTTTTTTTAGAGAAAAATACTTATTTTTAAAGTACACACTTTATTTTGTTAAGCTTTCGTTGCACTTCGTCAACTTCGTCAGAACAAAACTTGTGATTAAAAAATAAAATCTAAAAACTCCATTGTATAAAAATACAAAATACTTCCATGAAAAACACGTTCAAATTTTGAATGGTAAAATATTCAAAATTTGAACGTGTTTTTCATGGAAGTATTTTGTATTTTTATACAATGGAGTTTTTAGATTTTATTTTTTAATCACAAGTTTTGTTCTGACGAAGTTGACGAAGTGCAACGAAAGCTTAACAAAATAAAGTGTGTACTTTAAAAATAAGTATTTTTCTCTAAAAAAAACCACTAAATATAATCAGAGTTATATATATATATATATAATCAATAACCCAAATACCATTTTTAATGGTGTAGGGTGAAATTTCATTACTCATGTTAACTTTATTCCGTGAACAAACTTGGCCCATTCTTTCTTATTTCTTGCTAACATTTTTGCCTCATTCCATGTTTTTCCCTTTTCTTTAAGAATTTTACCAACTCTGCTGTCCCATGTTTCTCTCGGCCTCCCTCGTTTTCTTTTATTAACATTCCTTGCCTCCCATACTTGTTTAACTTGTCTGTTATTTGACATTCTTTGTAGGTGTCCCCACCATCCCAATTGTCTTTCTTCAATATATTCAAGTGTTGATTTTATTTCCAGATCCTTTCTTATTGTTGCATTTCTCACTTTATCAATTTTTCTGACTCCTTTCACTCTTCTCGGATATTTCATTTCTACTGATTGTATTTTGCTCTTCTGTCTGCCTGTCAGTGTCCATGATTCACAACCAAACGTCAGAATTGGTCTATATATGGTCTTAAATACATTTAGTTTTGTCTTCATTGCTATCTCTTTTTTGTTTATAAAAGCCTGGCTCATCGCATAGTACAATTTCAATGTTTTTTGCACTCTATCATTTATTTCTTTTTCCTGTCTCCCGTTATCTTGTATTTCTACACCTAGATATTTGAAACTTGTTACTTGTTCTATTATAACATTGTCTACTTTTATGTGTATGTTTTTATGTTCCTTTCCTATTGCCATAACTTTTGTTTTATTTTTATTCAATTTCATCCCATATTGTTCGAGTGCACAATTCCAAATCTCCAAGTTCTTTTGTAAATCAACCTCCTTTTCAGCCACAATGACTATATCATCTGCAAATGCTCCTTCTGACACTTGTATCATTTCCATATATCTGTATCCTACCTTAAATTTCTTAACTTTTCCTTTACAATTTATATGTACGGTCCTTAATTTACTAATTTATATTAAACACTTAACTAACTAACTACACTAATTTATATGAACGTCACTGATTAACACAATATCGATCGGTTTGCTAAGCACTAGATGTCCATCTATGTTACTATGTCTCAACTATCTGATGACTGTTGTTGACTGTTAACTGTTAACTGAGCCCTGTGCGGCGATGCTTATATTTATATGGCAAAGGTAGATTTCTAGAACACTCCCGATGTTTTGTCGCTAGACGAGTTTCTGGACTGTTCTCGTCGGCCCGTAGTCTCGATCATCGTCGAAATCTCTGGAATGTTATCGGTTACTTAGCTTGAGGGGACGCAGGGCAGGTAATCATAGTCGTCTCATGCGGGAATTTCACTGGGACACTCGCGTAACATTGCCCCCTCCTTAAGAGACAGTTCCTCCTGGAACTAACTAGGAAATTGAGACGAGATGACTGTATCGGCAACTGGTTCCCTTGTTACATTTTCCAGTTGCATGGAAGTAACATGCGACCGTCTTCTCTGTTGACTGTGCTTCCTGGGAATGTCCGCAGACAATTACCTGCACTTCGGTGTCTCGGAAGATTACTTCTACCATGTTACGGATTATTCGCCAATCTAAATGCCTACATTCAATCTTGGGCATGGCTAGCCTATGAACGTTTAGTTCAAGCACATGCTCTCTCAAGTTTAGTAAAGCTTCCCAGACATTCACGTACGTTGGTCTTTCGTCGAAGGTGTTTCTCGTCACTAGGTGGAAATGGTAACGGGTGCCATCTTGTACCTTCAAAGCTTTACCTGGTACTGGTAACTGGTTTTCCAATCTTCGTGCGCCACTCTTCTTTATTAACAGAGATGGCAATCCACGCGCATCGGTTATGCTGGCAGGGATGTTTATTGCCAGTGAGAATTCCTCCGGTACGGTGAGCAGATCTTGTCGTTTCTCCGTGGTGACGCCGTATCTTGCTTTTCCGGTACCACCATAAGCACCCATGAACTCTACAAAAGCAGGATCGGCTACTTCTTGGAGTTGTCTTATTTCCTCATCGTGGTCACCCTCGAATGGCGCTAATCGATTACGGTGTACCACCTTTGGCTTTCCGTTTGGGATCTTGGTGATGCGATAAATGACGTCGTTGATTCTTTTATTTACAAGGTACGGACCGTCCCAAGCTTTCTGCAACTTTGGAGAAAAACCCTTTTGACTTCTTGGGTTATGCAGCCAGACTTTGTCTCCTTCGTGGAAACCTCCTTCTGTAGCTTGCGTATCGTACCTTTTCTTCATCCTATCACTAGCGATCTAGAGATTCGATCGAACCAACTCGTGTATGTCGTCCATTCGTTTTCTCAGCTGGGTTCCGTAATCTTCACCAGCTATGTCTTCTCCGGGTCGGCATCCAAATTCAAGGTCGCAGGGTAACCTCATTTCGCGTCCGAACAGAACTTTTGCTGGTGTTTGGCCGGTAGACTCATTGATGGCGGATCTGTAGGCCATCGCAAATGGCGAGAGATACTGGTCCCAATCTCGCTGATGGTTAGATACTACTTTGGACAAGTATTTGCCAAGAGTTCTGTTCATTCGCTCTACCATTCCGTCTGACTGTGGATGTAAGGCCGTAGTTCTCGTTTTCTTCATGCCAAGCTTATCACAAACTTCCTGGAACAGCTGGCTTTCGAAGTTTCTGCCCTGGTCGCTGTGTATTTCCAGGGGCACTCCATATCGGCAAATGAACTCCTTCACAAGCACGTCGGCAACAGTTGCGGCTTCTTGGTTTGGAATGGCATACGCTTCCACCCATTTTGTGAAATAGTCCATCACCACCAAAATGTACCTGCTGCCATCTGCTGTCGGTGGAAACGGTCCGGCAATATCCAGGGCAATGCGCTCAAAAGGGCTTCCGACATTGTACTGCTTCATAGGAGCCTTTCTTCTCCCGTGCGGTCCATTGGTAGTGGCACAGGTAGTGCATTTCTTACACCAGTCCTTCACATCTTCGGAACTGTGCATCCAGTAAAACCGTTCTCGCACCCTCTGGAGGGTCTTCTTCACACCTAGATGTATTCCTGATGGACTGTCGTGTAATTTCTGCAGTACTGTTACTACCCTTGATCTTGGAATCACCAACTGTCTTCTACTTTCGGAACCATCATCGTTCTCGATTACTCGCTGTAGCAAACCGTTTTCCAGAACCAGCGAGTCCCACTGGGCCCAATACGATTTCATCGTTGGCGAGTATCTTGAAATCTCCTGCCAAGTAGGTCGACAGTTTTCCTTTTTCCAATGTCGGATTTTCTTTAAATCGAGATCGTTCTCTTGTTCCTCTTCCAGCTTTTCTGGTGTCCATTCGTCGATGGTCACCGTGGTTCTTCGAATCGCAGCTTCCTTAGCAACTGTTTTGCTGCAGTGGGAGCGTTCTTCAGGACGTGGTCTTCTAGACAGGAAGTCATTGGAACTTTTTCGGGTCGAATCTGTTTTCCGAAGGTCGACCTTTGCTAGTTTTTCCTGCTGGATGTCTTTGTTTGTAGCAGTTTTGGCTCTCTTGCACGAACTGCGTACATGTCCCCTTTTTCTACAATTCCGGCATCTCACAGTTTTCGGCTTTTCATTTGAGATGCTTTTCATCATGTTGACAAGCTGGTCGAGCTTATTCTCAACTTCTTTGTCTGCTACAGCCCTCACATTATCGTATAGTCCGGAAGCCTGTGTAGCAGCTTCGTACTCCAGGGCTGCAGAGAGTACGTCGACCAGTGTCTTATGCCGAGCCAAGCGTAGAGTTCTCTGCATTTCGTTGTCACGAACTCCGTCGATGAATGCCTGTACCCCCAAACATTCCATGACATTCTCCGGTGCCGATGGATAGGCAAACCGCACCAATCTCGCAATGTCCGCTTCGAATTCTTGCAGAGTTTCGTCGCGTTTTTGTTTGCGGTTTTTCAGCTGCGACTGGTACAGATGCTCCAGGTGTTCCAGGCCATATCTCATGTTTAGTCGCTTTTTGAGCTGCTCAAAATCATCGGTCTCTTCCACTGGAATGGTCTGAAGGATATCCATAGCGTCTCCTCTCAGGGCAAGAGTTAAATTTAATACTTTTTCCTTCTCACTCCAGTTGTTCGCCTTTGATGCCGCCTCGAATTGTTTAAGATAGTTCGGCCATGACGTTTTACCATCGAAAGTTGGCAGCTTCACTCGACTGTTGATATCGTTTTCTATTTTCGGTTTCAACTCTACTTTCTCTGCCTGTTCGCCGTTGTTAGGGACTTGCCTAGTTGTGATATCCGGGTTATAACTAGTCTCACTTTCGATTTCTTTAATTTTTTGTCTCATTTCTTGCTCCATCCTTTCAATCTTTTCTTCAAAGGCAGAAATATCAGTCTTCATGGATGACATTTAATTTTTCATGTCCGTCATTTTATTTTCTATGTCCGCCGAAAGCTTACTTTCCATGGACGAGATTTCTTTTTTCATATCTGTCGAAATTTTGTTTTCCATCGAAGACATTTTGTTTTCCATGTCTTTCGAAATTTCGTTTTTCATGTCCGACATTTTGTTTTCCATTGAAGAAAATTCGTTCTTTATGGAGGAGGTTATAGAGGCGGACGCTTCGTTGGTGAATTCAAACGTTTCCGGGTCCAATCCATTATTAATCATAGCATTTTTCAGTCTATCGACTAACACCGACTTGGTCCCACTTGTGTCCAGCTCGTAATCCTCCAACTCTCTTCGAAGTTCTGAAACTTTTAATTCACAAAGTTTCTTTGCCATCTTCCTGTATATTTATTTTTTAACCCCACACCTGACACCAATGTAACGTTTATTTTAACTTATATTTACAACTAATTAATTTATATTTACAAATTTATATGTACGGTCCTTAATTTACTAATTTATATTAAACACTTAACTAACTAACTACACTAATTTATACAGGGTGTTTCATTGGGAAATGGGCATACGGTCAGGGTAGGTAAAGGTCGCCTAGGTGGTTCTAAAAAACCCCCATATGATGGGTCTAGCGCTCTTTATAACCGAGATACAGGGTGTTTTATAAATTTATCCTATTTCTTTCGAACCTCATAACTTCCGAGTTAACCTGTATATTATTTTGAGATTTGGTACACGTAATAACCATTACCTAGAGACTCCATCAAAAGCATCTCCAAAAAGATAGTGCAGGTCCGGCTTAATAAAAAATTTCAAAACTCGTCTTTCCTAAAAACAACACCCTGTATATGGATTTTTTTTGAATTGCTCTTTATAATTGGAAAGGGTATAAAAAATCGAATCTACTTATTTCGTTTTTATTTTCCCGCAGACAATTTTACTGCCAAAAATTTACCGTCAAAGTTATAATTTATGCACGTTTTGGGGGTTTACAATGGTATCGGAGAGTTTTTATTTTATTTTTTAGCTTGAAATGAAATCCATTTAATGCATCTAGAGAAGCATCCTAGAAATTCAATTGAGTTTGTATGTTTACGAGTACAGACAACTAAAAAATGTGATTACAGAGCCGTACTTAGGACATACCCATTCAATATGTTTCGAATATCTCGAACACCCTGTATAAGGATATGTATCTGGAAACTATGCACTTCTACATTTAGAATAACAAGAGTAAAATACGAAAAATGAATTTATACTTCAAAAAATGTTAAAAGTACTCGTTTGGACAATGTTGTTAGAATTCCTTGTTTTCTGTTCATGTCAATTAATAAAATTAATAAAAATCTCTCCGTTTTTTTAAGTATAAATTCATTTCTCGTATTTTACTCTTGTTATTCAAATGAAGAAGTGCATAGTTTCCAGATACATATTATTATACAGGGTGTTCGAAATATTCGAAACATACTGAGTGAGTATGTTCTAAGTACGGCCATGTAATCACATTTTTTAGTGGTCTGTACTCGTAAACATACAAACTCAATTGAATTTCTAGAATGCTTCTCTAGATGCATTAAATGGATTTCATTTCAAGCTAAAAAATAAAAAAAACCTCTCCGTACCATTGTTAACCCCAAAAACGTGCATAAATTATAACTTTGACGGTAAATTTTTGGTAGTAAAATTGTCTGCGGAAAAATGAAAACGAAATAAGTAGATTCGATTTTTTATA
The DNA here is from genome assembly GCA_963978555.1 of Galerucella nymphaeae. Lineage (NCBI taxonomy): Eukaryota > Metazoa > Arthropoda > Insecta > Coleoptera > Chrysomelidae > Galerucella > Galerucella nymphaeae. The sequence goes on along the minus strand of OZ021711.1, from coordinate 1,943,977 downwards.
CCCTTTCCAATTATAAAGAGCAATTTAAAAAAAATCCATATACAGGGTGCTGTTTTTAGGAAAGACGAGTTTTGAAATTTTTTATTAAGCCGGACCTGCACTATCTTTTTGGAGATGCTTTTGATGGAGTCTCTAGGTAATGGTTATTACGTGTACCAAATCTCAAAATAATATACAGGGTAACTCGGAAGTTATGAGGTTCGAAAGAAATAGGATAAATTTATAAAACACCCTGTATCTCGGTTATAAAGAGCGCTAGACCCATCATATGGGGTTTTTTTAGAACCACCTAGGCGACCTCTACCTACCCTTACCGTATGCCCATTTCCCAATGAAACACCCTGTATGAACGTCACTTAATCACACTTTATCGATCGCTTTGCTAAGCACTAGATGTCCATCTATGTTACTATGTCTCAACTATCTGATGACTGTTGTTGACTGTTAACTGTTAACTGAGCCCTGTGCGGCGATGCTTATATTTATATGGCAAAGGTAGATTTCTAGAACACTCCCGATGTTTTGTCGCTAGACGAGTTTCTGGACTGTTCTCGTCGGCCCGTAGTCTCGATCATCGTCGAAATCTCTGGAATGTTATCGGTTACTTAGCTTGAGGGGACGCAGGGCAGGTAATCATAGTCGTCTCATGCGGGAATTTCACTGGGACACTCGCGTAACACTATTATAATTGTGTATTACTTACTATTCGTTGGCTAATCCAGCCTTGAATTTTATTACATTTCTTCATATTATTCAAATTGAAATTAAATGTTTTAATGTTCTTGCGATCTTCAAATATTTTTTAATCTTATAATCCCTAAATGCCAATTATATTATTTATTCAGACTTACGTATTGAAGCAACTTTCGGAATATAACTTCCCTGTTTATAAACACAGTTAAATCTTCAATTTTAACTAAGCTATTCTTACAATAATAATTTTAAATGTTTTGAAATTGTAATTATCCTTTTACGGATGAAGCAAAGCAATTAGGAGAATAGTTAGTCCTCGTCAGAGCTTGATCTAAATGAATTTAATAGCATGATTTTATGATCGCGGTGAATACAATAGATTTGGTTAGTTTTCGCAATATATCGCTGTTCTGAACATTGCGAAAATTAAGGTAAAGGAGGTAACTATAGAAAACCTGCATCCGCATCCCGAACAGGAGAGCTGGGGTGTTTGTTTGATTTATTTCCATAAATGTAATCACTTCAGGTGTTCATAAGCACCTAAACTGTTTCAGCTGCCCCTCTCGGTGCAGTCATCGTCCGGTTGCTTTCCATGCACTTTTCTTCCAGTTTTCGGTCTACTTTTAGGAGTTTTTGCGTGTGTTTAGTGTGGAAAGGGTGATTGTGGTGTCCAAGGTTAAGAGATGGGCGAAAATTTGATAGTGTACATTAATATATTATTTTTATAAAATGAATAAACATCACGGGGGAGTGTATTGTTCATACATAGACTGTCCAAATAAATTTCATTCGGAAAGAAAAGTGGAGAACCGGCACTGGAAATTGTTATTGTCTCCAAGTCAACATTGCAATTTGGTAAGAAATTCTGAGAATATTTTAAACTGGCAACATCGCGGCCATACCGAGTTAAAGGTCCAAGGTCATTGAAATCGGATCTGAAAATCCTTTGATGTTTTGCTGGCATTCGTATCTGTTTTCATTTATAATCTGTGGTATAGGCACAGATTATAAAGAGAACAGATGCGAAAGCTTGACAGAGAACAGTAAAAAAGAGAGATATGGGTGGACATACCCATTTAAAGGTCCATCGTCGTGTGTCGACTCCGTTCGGGCCTCTTCGCGAAACTTTTCAACAGGGTTATCAATTTGCATAATATTTCCCTCGATTCACGATCATGCGTCGAATATTTTATAAGCATTATTTTTAGTGTGATAGTTATACAGATACACATATTCGACAATTACTTGTTTTAAATCAATTTCATTAACATTAAGAGAATTCTACAATTTAAAAGATTATAATGTATAAAAATCATACCATAAATATATACTTTTTTTTACAAATCATCTTTGGCAAACATGCACAATAACCGTGACGGCTTGGCTCAAAAATTAAAATACAAAACGTCAGTTGTGACACTTCATTTTGAAGGTTGTCAATCTGCAATATTATTTGTGTTATTTGACTAATCGATTGTAGGTTGTGGTTCCTGAAAATAGTGTACATTAGTATATTATTTTTATAAAATGAATAAACATCACGGGGGATTTTATTGTTCATAAAAAGACTGAATAAATTTCATTCGGAAATAAAAGTAAAGAACCGGCACTGGAAATTGTTATTGTCTCTGAAATCGGATCTGAAAATCCTTTGATGTTTTGCCGGCATCCGTATCTGTTAGTAGGGCAGTATCCGGTAAAGGATCGTCTCGATTACCATCCTGGGGCCGAAAGAGATCAAGATATCACAAGTTATCACTCGAAATTTTTGGGTTTCCGAAGAGAAACGTGATGGGAGTTCTCGAGCTTTGAGAATGGGATTTGCCTTTTCGAGCATTTTGGATGGTATTTGAGTTGGTCACTGTCACTAGTGTTGGATTTGTCACACTTCTCGGGTAATCACGACCACAGTTTTACATCGAGCACAACGTTTTGAGACAAGCATTTAAGATTTCGCTTCGATGGTTTAGGCCAAAGAGGGAGATGTCTTTTGAGATAGCTTTTTAAAGTAGGATTTCAGAGTTTGTGATGACTCTGATTAGGGTGGTTGGAGTGTTTGTGGCTTTGAAGACGATCCTCCAACATTTGATTTGAAGATATCCGAAGAGATCAAAGGTTTTTTCGTTGGAAATGACTTTGTCAACCCTGGTGATGACAAAAGAGAGGTTTTGAGACTTGTTTTTGTTGGAGTGTTCTTTCTTGGGGCAGAAGTTTAGGAGTGAAGGGGAGGACATAACATAATATCGTTATGGATTTGGAGTTGAAGGGTCTTAGGTCTAATGTTGAGGTCTGTGCCAATGATTTTTGCTTTGTGGTGTGATATTGGACTTCTTAGATGAAAAGTTCCTTCTAAGAGCTGAATTTGGGTGGGAGGTTTCGAAAGTTGATTGTTCGATATTTTTTGAGGAACAATTGGCTTGACATGTTTGACGAAATTCGGCTCAATCGAGATATTCGAGAAGGAGAGGTGATGGACTGAAAGTTTTAATGAGCAGGTGGGGTTTTTTTCAAGACAATAATCTTCGAAGTAGAGATGGGTTTTGGGAGGATTTAGTGGTTGATCGATGTTGATGATGAGTTTTCGAGGCTGATGGACATTGAAGAAATTCTTCATCGCTTTTTTTGCGTCGGAAAGGATTTTATTTGGAAGCCCTTTTATCTATATATCAGGTATCACAAATTTAAGGAAGAGCGGTGGATAAACAATGTTGCCAGCTTTCATTTTCGTAGCTCGTGGTGGTTTGGGAATCATTCACACCACAAGGTTTGAGATTTTTTCATCAAAAAGTTTCGGTGAAATATTCTCAACAATTAGATGCACTGCTGTTTCAAAAATTGGTTACTATTATATATTTTAGCATGGTAGTTATTGAAAAATATACAAGAAAAATGTTTTTCCCATTTCATCATTAAAAAGTTATAATGTTAACATGAAAACATTAAATATCTTGTGAACAACAAATTTTTTTATATGCAAGGGCTATGCGTTTTTCACATGAAGACCATCAAGGAATACAAAATTGGATAAAAACTGCTTGAAGTGTCAGTTGCGGAAAAATTTGAGGGAAAAGGTAACATATTATTCCAAATGTACACCACTGGATTAGGAATTGGAAAATATTTTTTATCAAGATATCCACTATTACATTTCAAAATAACCTGCCAAATGTCAAATCCATTTATCCAACCATTTTAAAGTTATCAAATTGAAACATTTGAATTTTCTTAACTTCAACACCCCGTATTTTAAAAAGTAAGTTGGCTGGACCCCTCATTCGTTATATCATTTGGTGCAATTTCACGAGAGGTATCTACATGCAAACGTTTTTAGTGCCATTTGAAAACACTCCGTATAATATTGCACACCTTACTAAATATCGAATTAGGCCAATTTAAATAAAAAGTCAATGATATATTGTAGTACATGTATTTCTGTTTTCAAATAAAAACACCCTGTAAACCTCTCGAACGATCATCTAGTGGAATGATATATTATGATAAAAAAATAATTCAAAGAAATTTATTTGAAATTAAATGAGAAATAGCAATCAAGTGGCGATTCATTATTTAAAAACTAGGGCTTACGTCTAATAAAATAATAAATAGTTATTGATGTATGCTTTCAATCCTGTTGAATATATATTGACGCTCTATAATTTACTGCTTATACACCGAACAAAAAATGGAGGATGACTATAATTTGTGATCATTAGACGAGCAGGTATTCGACGTCAATATCCACAGGTCTCGTGACCTTACTAATTAATGATATACATATTATATACATCACTGATATACAGTAACAGTATTACAACTGTCACAATTTGTTTTACACAATCATAAATAATCACCAATCAATAATTGCAGGAAATAGAAGATCGATATTGGGATTGAACCAGAATTATTTATTTGAATAGTTACCTATTTCTTGGTATGCCATCTTAATGATTTGGAATACTGTTTTTTAGTAGTTTTTAGCAGTTTTTATATAAATTATAGGAGGTAAGCAGCTGGGTATCTGTATCTGTAGAGTAGGGAGGGTGAGTGTAGGCTCACAGCACTTAGGCCACATATGACCCATTGTACATCCTCCCGAGGAGTTGTCCTCCTAGGTCATCGTCCATCCTGTCCTTCTCAGGAAGGTGAACAGGTCACCAGGAGACATCTCCTTTATATCGGCAGGTGTAGGCCAAGACTCACCGAACACACACTCTCTTATCGACGATAACTCCGGACACTCGCATAGGACATGCCTGACAGTCTCATCTTCCTGTTCACACATCCTGCATAGAGGTGTGTGTCCACTAGCCCCATAGTGTGGAGGTGTTTCCTTAGTTGACAGTGGCCAGTCAGAAATCCCACTGTTATACGTAGGTTTTTTCTGGTGATCGCCAAGTATTTTTTCGGCGCCATCTTCCCAGGGTCGCCCAGGGTGATCCTGGCAAAACTGCATCCTTTGATTCCCTCCCATCTCTCAAGGGATTGCGCATGGGTGTAACGTTTGGCTAGTTCCGCAATTGTCGAAGTCGTCAGGCCGTAGGTGTCACTGGGTCCAAGAATTTTTGGTCCAGCGGCTTCCCTGGCTAAAGAATCAGCAATGCGATTTACTTTACTCCTGTCGTGTCCTTTAACCCACCTCAGGATAATATTGTTATCTGCCGAGGCGTTAGCTAAATCTTGGTGGCACTCTAGTACTAGTCTAGATATAACACGTTGTCTGTTCAAGGCTAATAGGGCTTGTCTACTATCAGTGCAGATTATTATGACAAAAGCAGCTGGGTATTGCACGTAAATTCAACTGTAAAGGTGAAGTTTGAATAAAGATGCAATAATTATTGATTTTATTAATTATTAAACAGAGAGTGATGTAGATACTTTGAGGTTATCTTGCATGCACCGAATTGTCTTTTCCTTTGCCAATGGTTTGGCTTTAATTATCGCTTTGTTTTTATCACATAAACATTCCTTGTAATTACACGAGAAATTTGCTTAACACTCTAGCAGTGTGAAGTTTGTGTATATGTTAGGATCAAACACCGATATCGGCCAATGGTCGAAAAATACGTCCAAAACGCGTTCTGGCCACTAGTATATTACCAATGTCAGAAATATCGTTTTCCGGTCGTTTAGTGTAGACCAGAACGCGTTCTGGAGCCTTAGCAATTGCCAGAATGTGTATTGAATTTCCCAAGCTAGTCTGAGAGAATTTTGTTATTCGTCACGCTGCCAGAACGTGTCGAGCACACAAACAAAACGTCAAAATGTCATTGTAATAAGGAAAAATAATTTTTTCTCCGATTGGCAGCAAATATTAATTTTGCTGACTGATATCAATCAGCAAAGTATTACTTTGCTGCCTGTGTTGCTGCCAAGTTAAACAAATAACTATTATTTTCTATAAGAGTATGGCATACAAATTTTGAAAATAACTTTGATTCTTAAACAGGAAACGTCCAAACACAAAATAAAAAATGAATAATGTCAAATAACTCGTCGGTCGTGCAGAAATAACACAGCTCAGCAGTTTCGTCCACTCTCCTCTCTATCAGCTTTTCGGTTTCACCAATTTTTAAAATGTCGTACCTTTTTAATCGTCTTCTTTGTTTCGAAGAAATTGCGTCACCCTTATTTTTACAAGCTCTTGCTACCTAGTATTTGATCGTATCTTTCTCTTGTGAAAATATTGCTACGATCATTACTATCACATATAAATTTTTGCAGTTCATCATTGAAACGAGTCTTCCATGGTACTAGGATATATTTGCACTTCAGCGACTTTTATGCACGCAGTCGAATCAAATACTAGGCGAGTACTGGGACTCTGAAACGAAACTGCGAGAAGTGGTGTCGTTTGCAAGCTGAGACATGCTGAAAATCGGTTTTTGGACGGTTCAATTGTGTGTTAGAAGCGTTCTGGCAATCGCAAAAGGTCCCGAATGCGTTCTGGTCTACATTAAGCGGACGGAAATCGTAATTTCGGATTTTGGCAATATGCTGAGGGCCAGAACGCGTTCTGGGCGTATTTTTCGACCATTGGCTGGAATCGGTGTTTGATCCTAACATATGTATTATCTCTGGTGTGAAGGAGTGTTAGTATACTACACCCCGAGGTGGGAAGAGTTTAATTACTGCCGAGAGATAAGTTAGTGGATAGGTATACGTCAAGCAATAGGTATGTATGTATGTGTGTTTGGGGTAACAATCACTGAGACCTAAAAGATCTATTGTGCCCGAGCAATAGGTAAATAATTTTGACAAAAATACTACTTAGTAGAAAGCAAATGATACCAACATATAAAGGACATGCGTAGTATCATTAGAGAGATCGGGCAACACAAATAGCGTGATACGCTAATTACGCTCTACGCAATTTGACATTTACGCATGAACAGTTCGAATTATTTACCTAATTACGCAAAACGATAATTCCGTCAGTTTACGGTTTGATTTAACGGGAGGATTTACGGTAAATTGGGGAAGCCGATTGTATCCAAAATCCAAACACGTGTTACGCCATTTGTTAAGTAGGTAAGTGTCAAAAAGTGTAAGTGTCAAAAGGTAATTAATAGTTATTTATGCAACAAGTGCAAAAAGTGAGTGTTTTTTGCACGCTACGTGAAATTGTCCAACGAGGTCTTTAGGCCGAGTTGGACAACACGTCGAGTGCAAAAAACACGTTTTACAAGAGTTGCATACAATATTTTTTCTACATTCATGCAAAAACTGGATAATTAGAATATAATATGTTGGGAACCTAACCTAACCTAATCAAACTCAAACCGTTCTTCTTTTTTGTATCTTTATGGCCTCCACCTTGTCAGTACTCAATCATAGCTGGTTTTCGCCTTGACCATTTAAATTTTAAATAATTAAAGATTTTTGCAATAATTGTAATTCGTTGAGACTAACTAGTAAGATATACATATATTATTGTTGTATTAAAGTAGGATCAGACACTTGCTCTGCATTTTTATTTTATTTAAATGCTCCTGTTTGTCATAAATCATCACAAAACTGACACAAGAATCACAGATGAGTGCAAAAAAGAACCACTTTTTCCTTTAAATGTGCTTCACAAAAGTGTTGTATTCACATGAGGGATAATAGTTATTTGTTTAACTAGGCAGCAAAGTAGTAGATTGACAGAATTCAGCCAAGGCAGTCAATCTACTTTGCTCCCAAGTTGAACATATAATTTTTTCTCCGATTGTTCATGAGGATATTGTATTTGCAAATTATTACAATTCCCACAATCTCTTTATTTTAGTTGGTTGCTATGGAAATGTATAATCACAGGCAGCAAAGTAATCACTTTCGTGCCTAGGCAGCAAAGTAACCACTTTGCTGCCTAGGCAGGAAAAGTAATACTTTGCTGATTGATATCAGTCAGCAAAATTAATATTTGCTGCCAATCGGAGAAAAACATATTTTCTCTGAAAACAAAATTGATTTCGTACATCCTTCCATTTTTCCCAAAAACCTAAAATTTATGTGATGCTGCTCTTCACGATTAGCCATAAGATTATTTATTATGATAAATTCTATAACATCATCATCCGCCCCAGCTAAAATTACAAACTGCAACATTTGTTCCATATTGCAAAATTAACCCAACTAAACCGATCAATACAATGTACAAAATATAAAGTGTCAATGTCAAAACGAAAATAGCGTATCGCTCTATTCATGTTTGCCCGATCTCTCTATTTTGATATGTTTCGGACACGCAAATGTTGTTCAGTCATTTGTTATTAACATTTAAAACGAAAGAAAAACTAATTTTCCTGATTTTTCCCATATAAGGTGGAGCGTACTGAAGCTGTTTCAATGGTATTAGGAAATAAATTGAAGATAATTAAAGTTTCAACTAAATGAGGGGTCGAGCAAGTCAATCGGATAATTAGGAATCGAGAAAATCAGTAGCGGAAAATTAGTTCTTTTTGAAAATTCACATCTTCGTCATTTTTCACTTGCAAAAACTGAAACTCGGTATAAAACAAGTTCTTCTTATGCCCTTCCTATGCGCGAAAAGCAGACGCCAAACGACGGTTACTTTGATCGCAATTGCAATTTTAATTTTTTCTTACGATCATTTTCAGCGTGTCTGGATGCGTCGTCAATTGTACGCTTTTAAATTTTAAAACAGTCTTGAAAAGTAGAGGTAAACGTAGAGCAGCAAAACGTATATTTCCGATTTTTATTAAAATAATGTGAAGTCGTCCAAAACGCCCGAGAACACATCTAAAAATGACCTAGCGACGGAAAGTAACGAGTTAGAGGGGTAGGGGGATTACGTAGAGGCATACTATACATAAATATATATGACGAGTTCGACTGGGGAGCACCCACCCCAGTTCCGTTTGCATTTTCTCAGTGCCATGCAAAAGCTGATCCAATTCGGATCCGGTGCAGTTACCAATGGGCACTAAAGAAATGCGAGCCACACCAATGCAGTTCTTAAGCCGACATTGATTCGACTGGGATTGACAGAAAACAGAATCGAACGAATTTATAAATTACAAATACAAACGTAACCTAATAAGTAGGTATTGATAAATATAGTACATAATAAAGTACATTATTGTTCATATTGGAAAGAAAGAGTATTCATTATAAAAAGTCGGTATTGGAATATTTTGCTGGACGAAATTATAAGTAACATGAAATGGAAGATTTACAGTTAGCAAGCTAACAACTCGTCATTCAAGAAATCACTCTCGCTGCTCGATATGTTCAGAATTTCTTCAAGTGCCGCCATCACTATTTATTGGTTATGTTTGCTCCTCTAGAACTGTACCGGTGCAGAGCTGAGTCAGTCGAACAGCCAGCACCGAGATAGAGTGCTTTCAGTGCGCACGAATTCGCCACTTCGCATTATTTTATTACAAATCTAGAATATGAGTTTTTTTGCTCTACCTTGACACTTTTCAAAACCGTTCTCAAATTCATAGTCGCACAATCAACAACGCATCCAGACACTAAAAAAATTATCGTATGAAAAAATTGTAATTGCGCGATAAAGGGCACATGAAGAATTTCTTTTGTACCAGGTTTCAGCTCTTGCAATTTATGAGGTCGGCTAGTACCTAGAGTTGTGTGATATAACACTTTTTAACCTTCAGTGACGTAAGTAATGACAGCATTGAATATATGGCTGTAATAGTATATATTACATACCGAGGAGGGAAGTGTTTCATTACTGTCGAGAGATTAACTATAATCTCGAGACATTAATGAAAACTTTCCTTCTAGGTATGTATACTATTTTATTTACAACCACATCGTTTGTTGAAAATTCTATTTCACATTTTTTAAATGTAGTAAAAATTAAATTAAAAATTAAGTTGAAAATTATTTGACACCATTCAAAAATGTGACAGTGACAGTAATGGAATTTCAAATCATCAAGGAGGTTAAATATCTCGGTTAAATCCTATAATAAGTCAAATATCACCATTAATTTTATCAATAATATATAAGTTATTCAAATGTTGTTGTTAATTAATTGCTCTGTTGTTTCTATATAAGAATTTGTTCAATAAAATATATTACTCAAATAAATATTTTGCTTTATTGAACGGAGTGAGGGAAATGGAAGAGGGAAGTAGACGTAGGTAATGTGACACTTTCAAACCTTCAATGACATCAGTAATGTCAAAATTACAGGTATGGTTGTAAATAAATAAACAAAATTACCTTCTGTGAAAAATGATTTGACTTCTTATCAAAACTCGATATAGCTTCTGAGGTAATAAGATGTTATCATCGCCTTTAGAAATGATAGCATTTTTTCCATTATTGGCGAGATTATACGACAACCAACGAACTTAATTATTAATCCCCAGTAATTTTGTTTGACAATTCAACTCATGTATAAAAAATCGCATATGCCTCAGTGTATTTGTCACTTTGACACCGGCAAAAGTTAGCTTTAACTTTTTCAGCGATAAATTAACTCCAATGTTAAAATGTCATATACCTGGAAATGTTATTGTCACTTTGACATCGATAAAAAAGGTGCATCCTTTTTTATCGCGATAAAAACCTCTCTTTCTCAATTCTAGTAAGCGGACGTCACTTTTACACAATGACAATGAGATAATTATTGTTGCTGTTCATCGATATAATTATTCTGTCGTTAATTTATCTTGCCAAAAAACACTCGAGCTTTTCTTTTATTAGATAAATTTCTCTTCAACTCAAAATTTTGTCAATCACTAAATTTGCTCGAAAAACTGACATTAGATAAAATCGCTCCACCTTCGGTGTCGCGATTTTATCATGTCAGTTTTTCTCGTAAAATTAGTGATTGGCAAAACTGTTTCGTTGCAAAGAGAAATTTATCCGATAAAAAAAAAGCTCTTGTGTTTTTACTGTTGATAAATGCACTTGTGGTTTTTTCAATTATGCATTTGTTACCATGATAAATAATTTGACATGTTTGTCAACAACTTATTGAATTTCTAAACACTAACAATGAGCCGATTCATTGAATTGTCCTGCCGAATTACACTCGATGTTTGTATTGATATCGGGTAAATTTGTGTTGTTCAATTTCTAAACTATTTCCTTTAGCAATTAGACTCGAAAAACTGTCAACCTAAAAACATGATAGTTGACAGTTGTTCTCGTCTAATTGCTAGGAAACAGTTTCTCATTAAACAATCCAAATTTACCCGATAAAATACAAACCTCTTGTGCAATTATAAGTGATTATCCATTTTTGCCCACTTCTGACTTGAGATCTGATAACTGTACTACGAATCATGATATTTTGTGTGTGTATACTACATCTATACTACAAGCCAAAAAATCTAGTCTCTGTGAAAGCCATTTTAGAGCCATGTCTCTTGCATCTTGAAAATGAGAAAATGGTGAAGGTGATAGAAAGAAACTTAAATGAGAAATAAGGGAAGAGGTATTTAGGAAGATGGGAGAGGAGAAAAAAACACGTGAAAAAAAGAGGCCTGGACAAGCTGATGGAAATTCTGATTACGCAAATTGGGGAAAAATTGAAGCTAGTCGTATAGTATGCTAGACCATCTAGAACAACCAAAAAATTAAAAATCTAGTTTAGAAAGCAAATTGAAAATGACACAGTAAATTCGAATATAAGACTTCGTACTCAAGCTAACACTAAGTAACTAGCACTTAAATTGAAGGGACGATCTCCTCCTCCTTCCATATAAGAGAATCAGGCTCGATTCGAAGAACATTTTATCGAAACCACTCCAACGAGATCATCAAGCTACCCAGATTTGATAAACAAATGGCATGGGAATCAGATCGACTCCTATTTAAAGTTTTAGCCAAAGCCAATGGATTGAGACAAATGACAACTTCATGAGATGCTTTTTCCTGGCAGAATTTGCACAGGCTATCATCTTCTAGGCCAATTGTGTGCATATGCTTGACTAGTTCGTGTGACAGTCTGGCCGAAGGGCCTTTAAATAATAATTTAGCACGCCTGTGTCCTGGGGTTTCATACCACCAGCTTCACGCCTGATTGTTTATCCGTTTGTGGATGCTCTTTTCACTTATGCTTTAAGCAGTTCCACAGCAAAGTTCTAGCCCTATCATGGCCTACGTATCTCCCTGCTTGGCTAGTTAGTCAGACTTATCATTGCCATTCATTCTTTGGTGATTGGTAACCAGGCTAAGGTCACTCTATTATGGCCACTTAATCTGTTGAGGTTCTTGCGACACTCCCACACCAGATTTTATGTTATCCAATATGAGCTTATCGCCTTCAGTGCCGCTTGGCTGTCGGAGTAGATGACGATTCTTGGGCTTTTCCCCAGGAAATCGGAACACATACATTTGTTGATGGATTACAAGATGTAAGAATGCAACAGGCTTTTTGGCACCACAAAATGTGCATCTCAGGAATACAAGGCATCAAAAGCATATAAAAAATTTCCCGTCCTAAATTGGAAGAAATCAGGTTGGAAAAAACGGAGAGGCAACTTCTACTAACCACCCACATTCTACTCTGTCACAAATATTGAATTAACTCCAAGCTATGCAGCGGAGCACCCAAAATGTAAGTGAAAGATGCTTCAACCGTAAAACAATAGGAATCGGCCGATCAAATCGTAGCTTTCTTGTTGTACCACCCAAAGCTGTCCGTTAATCGATTGATTTTACGGATACAATTAACCGACCGTTTTCGGGCGATAATTGCAAATACGGACCGTTTTTTTAAAAACTTCACTATTTCACTGATGACATTTATTCGATGTGGAGTTTCCACGGATTCGCCAATATTTTTAATATCATTTATAAGTGGTAGCACATTGCGATTGAGCCACTACTGGAAATGTACATTGTTACACATTACTCAAAAGCAATCATGAATACGTCTTCATCTTCTTCATATGCGAAGAGATCGACCGCATAATGCAACTTCTTCCAGGAATAAGTCAACTAGGATCGAGATTTGATTTATTCAACAATTTAAAAAGTTTGAAACAAAATATTGTTACTGTGAAGAAAGAGTCATCCAGGTATTGGAAATTATTGGAGATTTTATACGTTCCGAAGTGACTGCTATGAGTCAATAGTAAATATGAGTCACTAGTTATGTCAAATGTCAGTTATATTGAACTGAAGAACAGAAATGAAGTGGTGGCATGCCAATAGTTCCTAGAATTCCCGATATGTTGAGTATTCAGCTGAAAAGTCATTTTAAATTTCAAGATTTACGCTTCGGGGGTGTATTTACTATTTTAATAAAGCAATATAGATTCTCGCAATGATAAAAAACATGCAAAATCTTATGTTTTGAACGGTAGACCTTAACAGTCATTGTTGACAGAAAAAAAACACTTTTTGTTGGCCATACTGATCCTAGACTTAACCTCTCTATTAATATCAACGTTAAGGTACTATACCCACCACAGATTTATTTTAACAAGTGCTCGATGATCACTAGAGCGCGGATTTATAGCTATTATACCATAAGTCATTTTTTAAGGCAGATGTATTTTGATCACATGTATGAATGAATTTCAATAAGAGGATTCACAGGGTCAATTTGTTTTTGTGCCATTATCCCTATTTTCAGTTTTAATGCATTTATTTTCTTTGGTGCTAGTTTTATGCATTTTTTAACAATTAGTGGTGTATTTGGTGCTAATTTTGTACATTTACTTCTCGGTATGTAGTAGTTTTTAATATATTTGTCAATTTCCGATAAATTTATTTTATATTATCTAAGCCACAACGTGACAACATCGTACAGCGTGGTGTTAAATGAAAATGGAGAGTATATAGCTTTGAACCAAATAGCAAATTTAATGTTATTAAAGGAAATGTTGTTAAAGATTTTCCGATAGATGCAACTATTGTCCCTAAATTTAAATATGCACCAATTGCCAGCGTGGATGTTGAACGAAGTTTTTCTCATTTAAAATTTGTGCTGAGTGATAGAAGAATGGGATTTACTGTTGACAATTTAGAAAAACAATTAATTATTGGTTTATTCAAAGACGAGTAGTTTGTAATGTTCAAAATTTCATTTGTTCCTATTATATAGTGTTTTTTTGCAAGAAGTAAGTTTCTGGTTTTTTTTTTGAGAAAGAGTAGTTTCTTTATTTACATTATCTTATGACGAAATGAGTTTCATTTTTATGTTTTTTTTCGAATTCGAATTAGTAAAAAATATATTTCAAGCTAACTTCAATTATAAATAATCTTTTACCTATGTAATACATTTAATATTACATATATTGATTACAATTGAAGTAAGTTAGCAACCATACTTATTTCCAAATTCAACTTCTTTTCCTTTTTCCGTTCCATTTTATATTTCATATGACATTGACAATACGTCTACATTATACGTTACAGTTTAAACGCTCACTTCGCTTCAAATTTAACGGTCTGTTTAAATACCAACTGTAATTTTTTCTGGAGTACCTGTTATTTCGAAAAATCGGAAAATCATCGATAAGTTCGATCAACGGTTATTGTATTGACTGTTTTTAAGGTCGGTTATTCAAGCCGGGCGTTGTCTTTAGGAACCTACAACCAACTTAGTTCTCGAAACCGCTGCAGCACACACTGTTCCTGTTCGAGGAGAAATAACAGATATTTTGATGAAACACTAATTTCTGGTAGCCGAAATTTTCGTAATTGAGTTACCAAAAATTCTGAAGGAATCTTCTTCGCAAGACTTAGCCACTAACCACATTTGGGCATTATAGAAAGTAAGAAGCTAGTGGGAATTTCGATGTCCTGTCAATCAATTTCCGCTAGAGCTGCTAATATTTCAAAGAAACCTCTGATATTACAGAAATAACAAAATATAGTACTTTGTACATCAGTGGAAAGCATAATCAAGTGCAAAAATATTTCCAAAAAACATACACCACAAGTAATTCAGACGATATCAATCTCATTGAACATCTATAAAGTTAAAAATTATGGCCACATATCAACACTGAAATAAAAAAATTAACAGCTTAATCGATAACAACTGCGACATTTCTAGAACTGGACAGTACAGGGCGCACCACTCTAGTCGTTAATCCGAACTATGACAGGAATTGATAACATTAGATATTGAGGTTTTCTCAATGTCAAATTCGCCTCCTCATCCACAGGCTGATGGCAGGCACATCGGATGACATAGTAAGAAGACACCATGAGAATATTCATCAACATCTTCCAATGTTTTTCTAAAAGTGGGACACTAGTTCCTCCACTTCTGCTAGCTTGAACATGAATCAACCGGTTAATGTCCTATTATATAGTAAGTGGCAGATAATTTAGCTTCCCACGATCTTTTTTTCGAAAGACTACCTTCTTGTGGGAAAGCAGAAGAAAGTACCTTCTATGATATAAAGCTTTAAACAAAAATTGGAAAAGGTGCACAGAGTAAGCGCAGGTGGTCCATATCGAGAGGTTATCCCCTCACTACGGACCCGATCACCCTGTTGGCTTCAATAACCAGAACCCAAAAGTCAGATTATTCGAGATAAATAACCAGAAGAGAGGGAGCAGTGCTCAGATTAGACTAATTGTGATCCAATTGTGGTGGAGCCAATCATCTTCATCCTTTTTCAAGTAATGTCTTACTGGTGGCTCCTCATCGCCTAGTACAAGAAACCGCACACTCGCCAAGTAGTCGCACTGGCATAGGATGTGCTCTGCAGCTTCCTCTTCTATGTGACAGAATTTGCACTTGGCTTCGTCTGCCCTCTTAACATGCCAACTACCACTTTGACAGTTTTCCTATATTTGCTTACTAGGTCTATTGTAAAAGTTGTCGAATGTCCTTTAATGAACTTGATACGCCTTGTCTGACCGTTTAATCCGTCAATTCATTGCCCTTATGACCCTCGGGCCCAGGTTGTTATAAGCTTGTTCTTCAGGTGCATTTAAGACACCCATACTAGCATAGAATTGACCTTTATGGAATCAAGTAGCTTCAGAGCCTTCTGCAACTAAATAAATTTTATTATCTTCACTTGTATTTATGGCCCGTTTTTTCTTTCGCATTGGTGTAGAAGAGGATAGTTTATTTTTTAGTCCGGGGAAGTAAGGATATACAATGGAAAAGATTGCCACTAGAGATTTCACGTTTTTGTAGTATATACTACTTCTATCTTGGGTGTCACATTTACCTCGAGTGGGCTATTCAATGAAATGGTCACAGTTAGTTGTGAAAAGGGTAAACAGAGGCTGTAGCAGCTATTCTTCCCATAGCTAAGGCTAAAATCGATACTTGGTGCCCAAGAATTAAACTGTTTGAATCATTGGCTCTTAGTACCACGTTCAATTGTGTTTCTGTTTGGGGACTTAAATATCTAGAAATTCTTGAAAGAGTGCAACTATATTTTTTAAGGAGAATACTTTTAATATCTTTTAATACACCTGATGCTATTGTTCGAGTAGAAACGGGAAGAGTAAAATTACAATGTTTTTAAATATTCACTCAACTAGCTGCATAAACTGTCTCAGATGGAAAATGATCGTTACCCATAGTTGTGCTATAACCAACAATTAAAACTAATTGATTCATGCGAGATCGAGTACAACTGGTCAAGGCAAATACTACTTCATTGACTACGTTTTTCGTTCATAACTTTTTTAGATTTGATTGTATAAAAAATTATCAGCATCAAAATTGTAGAGAATTATACCCTAGGTATAAGATAACTTAATGCAATAAAAAAAAATTTCAACCCTCAACTTTTGAAAATTGAAATAATTTTTACAAATTGGTTTTATAAGCGACAATTATAATAATTAGAATAACAATAAAAGCTTAATAGTACATGAAAATATAGTAGTTCGGCAAACGAAAACGTTGTTTTTTTTTAGTTTGAAAATTCTAAATAGCAGCTCTACCAAATTTCACAATATTTTTTTCAATCTTGTCCCATTTCATAAACATTAACTCTATCGATACGCAATTTACTGCAATCTATAGATAATAATATTAAGTTTTATGAACAATCACAAGAAAATATATATAAGTAAAAACCAAAGTTGCGTGGACGTCATCATTGTGAACATTTGCAGCGTTGTCAGACTGTTCGCGAAATATGGAAATTAACAGAAAATAACTGAAGTCAACAAAAAACGTAAATGTAGGAAAGTTCACAATATAAATGAAAACTACAAAATTATCGATAGTTTTATAGTTTTCGTTTATTATAACGCGAAGTTTTTTCATTTACGTTTTTTGGTAATTAAATTTATGAATTGATTTCACAAAGTAAGGAAATCTAGAATAAAAGTGGTAAGGTTATTACTGATTTACCAAATCTTTTAATAAATAAATATAATAAAAATACAAGCAATAAAATAAAATATGTTCAATAATGAACGTATTTTCGAAGACAAAAACTTACATTAAACAAATCAACATAATGTAAAATGAAACTAGGCAGATTCAAATTCTTTGCAGCGGCTATTCAGCTGTTTGGGCAGTATAACAATCACAGAAGAAAATGTTTTGTTGTTTTGAAAAAAACAGTTTTGATTATAAATATTTGTCACAAGAAAATTTTATGAAGCACGTAAATATAACCTCAAAAATCGATGACACTACACAAGTAGAAAAGTCAAAAACAACGCGGCAACATGACATTATTTCTTGCAGTGACTATTATACCGTCAATAATTGGAGGCTTCTTTATGAAAATTTTTACATCGTGGGACGTCTAAGCCCAATAAAGCTATATTGCTTATACATTATTTTGGTACCAATTTTTTTCATTGATTGGGTTATCTTTAGAACCGATTAATCAACAAATTTAAGTATATGCAATTTTCGATAGAAATATAGCCACACATGCGATAGAAATACGACCTTGATGACGTGCACGCAACATTTATTTCATTTTAACTATACTTTATTTTTTAGTTTTAGTTTTTCTGAAAAACATATTTTTTTGTCTCCGTTTCTCTTCAATCTGACGTTGAAAAATATGATTCATGGATTCACGTATTTTGAAAAAAAAGTTCAGATTCGATAACTAGGAACTGAGAAAACCGTCCTCAAAGTTCAATAACCACTATACTAATTTTTATAACTTTATATTGCATTCTGTTATCCTATAGGACAGAGATCTACAAACTACGGCCCGTGGGTCACATCAAGCAAGTGTGGTGGTTTTATACGGTCCGCGTTGACATGTGTAATTTTTACCGAGATCACTCCCATTCTCACTGCTCTAACGCAGCGTGGTCACATCCCCATTCGGTCCCTGAAATAATAAAATTATTCCAACACTCCATAAGTTTTTTTTCCACCTACATAAAAATAAAAAAAAACGGACGAGTACCTTCGCATTCTTCCAAATCTTATTGGTTCGCCTTACAATTTGGCCCGTGGGTAAAAAAGTTTGGAGACTCCGGCTATAGGGTATGGAATTCCCTACAATTTTGACTCTCATTATTTTTTTCGTACAATCAAATCTCCAAGCTTTTCTTGCAAGCTGCATCGCAAGCTCCAGTGGAATCTTCTTACAAATCTAAGAAAGTAGTATATACTACATATTATACTTTAGTCTTAAAAAGTAAAATTTCTAGTAGAAATCTTTCCCATTTTACGACAACTTTCGACCTAACTTCCCCGGACTATTTGTTTTTTGGTATATTTAGGTGGTTTTGTGAATTAAATCATCTTATGTGGCTTTTAGTGTAATGGAGGGGAGTTGAGTTATTTCGAGTTTCTTTGATCAATATGAAGTTATATCATAATAGTCTCTTTGAAGTATTATTACAGTAAACAGTAATATTGTCTCATTTAATAAAGCGAGTTACTAATAGATATAACAACATTTCAATTATTTTATTGCTTTATAAGTTTTTGAAAAATATTTTTCAAAGACATTGACCGTTCTACTAAAAAGAAACAACTACTTCCCGGGCTACAGGCCCCGACGGATATTGGATTACATTTTGAAGTCAAACGGGGCTGGCATATATACAAGATATATTTGAACCAACCATTCTGGTTTGCAGCTAGAAGTGACAACACGCTTTATTAAATAGGACAATATTACAGCTCACTGTAATAATACTTTATAAAGTTTCGAGGCCAAGGTCTCGTTGTCAGATTCGAATTCTGGTTTGTGGTTGGGGGTGAAGATGTCACTACTATCACATCTTTTACACTTCCGTTACTGGATTGTGATTTTAGTGTAGTGTTCATTCCTCGATTATGCTTTAAGCTCGCGGAAGGATAAAGGTACACACACACACATTGGTGCGCTGCGCCGTGCCGAACTTTGAAATTTTGTTGGTGTGGACGGTAATCTGCGCACGAACGTGCAAGCCCGTGCACGAACAAGCACGATCCATCAGGAGTGGGTACATCAAAGAAATTTACTCGACAAACATTGTTCAGTTTGGACGTCTATTTGTTTTGACGAACATTTCTTTAATGCGCGCACACATTTTCAGCATTTCATCAATGTTTACTCGTTACAAATTATATTAAAAGTTGAAAAATATGAAATAAAACCCGAATTATGGGATCCCACAAATGCCAATTATCATATGCGAAATAAAAAGCATGATGCATGGGTCGAAATTGCAAGCGAATTAGAATCTGATAAAGATGTGGTAAAGGCTTTTTTGATAAACCTGCAGCAATTACAATAAACGCAGCACAAGCAATAGCAACATATTCGTCGTCCATGATTATACGAAAACATATTAAAGGCGCATAAAACTGGAACCTTCACAAACATAAATGAACCACTAAATGTTGCAGCAGTTTGAACGTTCTACAAACCAATTGTCTGGTAACGTTTACGAACGTTTTGCGCAGCGCACCAATGTGGACATACCTTAACATATACCTTGTACTGATGAGGCGCAAATACGCCGAAACTGGTTTACAAATTATGTTGTCACTTCTAGCTGCGAATCAGAATTGTTGGTTTAAATATCTTGTAGATATGTCAACCCCGTTTTACTTTGAAGTATAACCCAATATCCGTCTGGGCCTATAGCCCGGGAAGTAATGGTTTCTCCTTAGTTAAACGGTCAATGTATTTGAAAAATATTTTCCAGAAACTTATAAAGCGATAGAATAGTTAATATTCCGTGATATCTAATCTACCCTTTATATAGTTTCTTGGTTATGTCAATGGAGACTAATATTTCTCACGAATTATTAAGAAATACAAAACGCATAATTTAAATAGAAAACACCAGTTGAATATTACGGAAAAATATTCACCTACCCATATTTCCATGATGAATATTTGAAAATTTTTTTGTGTGTGCTTTCAAATAATTATTATAATTATGTCAATTTTTTTCTAACATCCAGCGAATAAGCAATTTTAATTGTTAGAAAGTATCTTCTAGGATCACAAAGGCTAGGATGTAGCAAAAATTCCCAAATAGTAGGTTATAAAAACAAAATAAAAATTCTTATTTACATTCTGCTTTAGTTCTCACTTATATGAAATATTTACCTACAATTTGTTTTCACACTGTCTAAATAATTATCATTTTAAACGATAGGAATCTCAATTAACCGTACTTGAAACCATCTGCATGGGGTTTTCATACAGAAAGCTGTATTTTTATTTGTTTATTGTTGATCTACTTTTTATAATTAGATGGTAT
Source organism: Galerucella nymphaeae (assembly GCA_963978555.1). Lineage (NCBI taxonomy): Eukaryota > Metazoa > Arthropoda > Insecta > Coleoptera > Chrysomelidae > Galerucella > Galerucella nymphaeae. The sequence goes on along the minus strand of OZ021711.1, from coordinate 1,923,184 downwards.
TCGTATGCGCTTTCTTTTCTGTGGCTATTGAAGTAATTATGTGTAACTAAAATGATTACTTGGAAATTTCTAAGCAATCATAACGAAAAAGTCAGAAATTATTCGCGATTCTTCTTTTAAAACTTGATTTTCAAACAATATATAACTATAGGTCTATTCGTAGAGCAGTCCATAGATAAAAAAATACTTATAGATGGGAAACTGACCCGTGACGCCCTCTATTCATACGGGTGGCGCTACCTTGAGAGTCCCGTCAGTACCTCTGGCACAAATCAGGTTTTGAACTTCGCTAACCGCCGAAAAAGAAGATTCCTGTAATTTTACAGTTTTTTGCGGTTTATTCAAAATTACTGTATTGTAACATTTATTGCAAAATGACATTTACGATCCATTTTTTTATATTTCAATTACTCAACATTAGATTGATATTACAATAATAACAATGGAAATTCAAGTAAAATTGAATGAAATGTCAAAAAATGGATCATAATATAATGCATGAATTGTGAAAAATAAAGCAATAATCGCCAAGTTTATTTATTTTAATGGATAAAAAGGGAAACAGTAAACGAAACGTTTTTTCACATATTTCAATGACAAACATGAAAAAAATAAATGTTGGTAATTCAAAAATGTTGCTGGGAAGTTCAAAGTTGTATGGAAGAATAACTACTACTTCTGTCACTTTCTATTTAATGGAGCATGTTTTTTAATGAAGATGAAGCTTACCGTGTGCACCTCACATTACAGTCTTTCACAAAACATATTCTTGACATTGTCTCTTAAAGTAAAAGTCCCACTTTAAACAATAAATACCAGATACGAATACTCAACACACACACAAATAAGCAGTTGTCAATGGTTGTCAGGTTAGGATGTCAGCGCTAATGGAAAAATCTGCAACTACCAAATTACAAATTTTAGTACTGACGGGACTTTTTATGTGGCAGCACCCACGCGCCTTCAGAGATCCCCTACCCGAGCGGTCATAAACTGTTGGAAACTAGAAGACTCATGCTCAGTCAATAAAAATAATTCATAAAAAGACTCTGCGCATGAGTCGTCCAGTTTCCAACTGTTTGGGTCTGCTCTACGAACAGACCTAATGTCTGTGTATCAATTTATTGTCACTGGTCTTGGAAAACCAAAAGGCCAGTCTAATTTATTAACCCTGTACAGTGTACACAGCTTAAAAGCAATGTAGACGAGGAAATATTGTGAAATCAGGGTACCGTTTGGTGTCAATTTTCCAAGAAATTCGTTACGGAATTGAGCAACAAGAAGGAATGGGATCCAAATACCATTACCAGACCTGGAAAGAATGCCGTTCAATGGTACAGAGAGGGGTCAAGAGTGGACTAGGATAGGAGTGTTCGGACCAGGAACCAAACACTCTGAAAGCTTCTGAAAAACCTCAAGTATCTTTCAAGCGGAAATTCACGCCCTAAGACAGTGCGCCCAGTTGAATATTGATAAAGGATATAGAGGACAAAGGATTATCATAATGACAGATAGTCAAGCAGCCATTACAGCACTGAGCTCTTCTATAATCAGTTCCAAAATGGAGTGGAAATGCCTAGACAAACTCAATGAACTTGGCGAGAACAATATAGTTACCTTACTATAGATTCCAGGACACACTGGAATAGGAGGAAATGAAACAGCAAATGAACTAGCAAAGAGAGGGACTAAAATACTTTTCTGGGGACCTGAACCCTATTGCGGAATCAGCCCAAATGTTATATTGGAAAACACAGGTGTAGCCGGAAGAAAGAGAAGATTAGACAATTGGAAAGATCTAGTAGTGCTTAGACAATCAAAGATTCTTTTGGATAGGGTAGGTTAGGTTAGGTTAGGTTTGTGGTGAGTGGGTCAATAAGGCCCTCCACTGCGACTCACAAGAATTTATTGTGGCTCACACCTATTCAGATTTCAGCTTCTCAACAAAGCCGATTATTTCATTTGGTGAATGATATTTCAGGCCCGAGGGAGAGAGAGACCCTGCCAAAATCAGATACCTGATTCGAGCCGCGGCGGGACAGGCACAAATTATATGCTCAGCTGTTTCATTATCTTCCAAACAAAGATGGCAAGTCGGACCTTCCGACAGTCCAAGTTTTAGCATATGATGATTCAGATGACAGTGGCCTGTTAAAAGGCCTGTTAGACAACGTAGGTCATGCCTGCTATGGTCTAACATTTGCTTGGAGACATACTTCGAAGGATGTAAAAAAGCCTTTGAATGAACCAATCCTGGTAAATTATGCCAGAAGTCTAAAGCTCTTCTTGCTGTCCAGGTATTTAGTGTTTGTTTGGCAAAACTTATTGCGATGCCAATTGTAGGTTCTGGTCCGAAAAAAACACGTGCGGCACCCTCCCTTGCAAGAAAGTCTGCCTTCTCGTTCCTCTCCATGCCAGAATGGCCAGGGATCCAGACCAGCAATACTTTATTGAGTTCTCCTATTGAGGAGAGTCTTTTTTGGCAATCTAAAACCAATTAATTTCGACGTTACACGACGAGAGCTAAGTGCTTTTAAAACGGCTTGGCTGTCCGAGAAGATTTTTATTATTCTATGTATGTTACTGGCTTGCTCCACTCTCTCCACACATGAAACAATGGCGTAAATGTCCGCCTTTTGGGTAACTACAACCTGTTAAGATCACATGAATGCTTAATAAGTCAAAGTCGCCTGAATGGGCACCTGAAAGAGCTCAAAATAGCGCAGGAAGAAGAAACGTCCAGAAAAGTTAAAGACAATCTCCTGGATATTTACAATTATGTCGCACAAGTTTTTGTTGAACTACTATCCCTGGACGTCTATTCTTGAACAATCAGCAGCGTCGTTATATTCTTGGCCCGTGATCCGCTGATATTAATCTCATAGAAATCATATGTCCCGGATCGCATGGTCCGAAATAGGGGAACAGACTCGAATAAATTGGCGCTTGCGCAGTAAAGAGGTTATTTTATGGAAATTTGTTTTCATTCTGTCATAGAGAAATTATTATTACTATATAATCACTACTTTCAATTGGCTAAAAGAATCAATAATTGTCAACTTCACAGCTAGAAGTGATATTGTCTAATATGATTTATGTGATTTAAAATCCCTGAGTAGTTTACAAATAGAAAATAATCGTTAAGCTGAATGTCCGGAACCTCGAGTGCCTAATATAACATGAAATCACTTTAATTACCGCGGCTATTTGTTTAACTTCCTTCTACTTACTTAATTAATTAATTGTCTGATCCTGTTAGTTTCAGTTAATTAAGTATTCAAACAAACTAAACATTATTTATTCGCTTTATTGTCCGACGGTCTACTTTTTCCAGAACATTAATTACATGAACGCATCATGGTGAAGTTGTAAAAGTTATAATAACCGTAATACATACAAAATTTACTGTTTAAATGATAAATAACATAAGCACGTATTAAATTAAAACTATGCGGTATAATTTTATGTTAATATATATCTTATTGTATATATTGTATACGGTACGATGCAATTAGGTAAATTAAAAAACGACTCAACCTCAACATCCAAAGTAAAAGTTTCCCGCCTGCTTCAAATTGTTGTATACAATCGAAATTTAATCTGGTTAAGTTACACCATTTTGTGCGTCGGGTTTAGGGAGGAGGGAGGATGAGAAGTTTAAAATTTGAAAATTAGTAGTTTTCATAGGTTCTTCCTAAATATTTCGAAAACTATGCGATTTAGCGCAAAAAGTGTTATTTTTTCTACTAGCGTGCGGAAAGTGAAGGTTACCCTTGGCCACCAGACCAAAGCCGCATAGGTGAGCATATGCAGCATGATCACTTTATAGAACCATATGATCGTTTTGGAGGTCAGTCCCCACCTTGGACCAATGGCTCTCCTACAGGCCCAATGCGTGTTTGACACCTTACTTAGGCGAATTTCAGGTTAAGCCTTCCATGTCAGTGATTCATCAAGGATCACTCTTAGATACTTCACCTGTTCAACCACCGGCAGTGGTACTCCATCAAGATATAGACCCTCAGGCTCTATACCTTTCTTTTTCTCTATCTCAGCCTTGGCAGGATTTACTGCAAGTCCGTATTCGTTACACCACCCATGTGGGTACCCTATTCGTTGCCCTTTGCATGAGGTCCCTGAGAACGGTGATGTGCCTTCCAGCAACAAGGACAACGATATCATTGACATACCCAATCGTTAGAAGGCCCTCGCCGTTTAAATGGGTTATTAGTTCCTCAATAACTAACTTCCACAATGTGGGCAAGAGAACACCCCCTTGCGGGCATCCTCTAGCGACGATCATTTTCGCCACATGGTCTCTCCATGTGGCCTCTACTGTAAGGCTGCACAACATGGCCCCAAGCCAGTGGAAGATCATTGGCTCTATTCCATGATTTGCCGCAGCCCTACACATAGATCCTTCAAGGGTGCTGTAAAACGACCCTTGTATATCCAAGAATGCTCCCAAGGCGATCATGCCATTTTCCAGCGCCTTCTCCACCTGGGCTACCAAAGCATGTTGGTTGTTGTGTAAAGGATACCTAAGCCCAACCTATTTCTTCATGTACCGATCGGCCACCCTCTCCAATATTTTTAGCACAAGGGATGCTGGGCTGATGGGTCTGAACGATTTAGCCACTGTGTATGTAGTACGTGGATATGAATACAGCTCTCACCTGCCTCCACTGTTCAGGGATATACCTGCGTGCCAAACAGGCCCGAAAAATATGCAGTAAAATTGTGTCAAAGGCCTCACAGCCTTGTTGTAGCAAAGCTGAGAAGATTTGGTTTTTTCCCTGAGGTATGGTCTGAGCGTCCGTATTGCCCAAGTACTCTGCTCGTATGTGACTATATCTTTTTTATACGGTTGTTCTCTGTCAACATATCCCATGTCTGAATACTTTCGCTCGATTTCCTCACATCTGGGGAAGTGTGTCTTACCAGATCCATAATAGATCCCACGAGTAGTTAGGAAAATATTGATGAGGCTACCTACAATGGGGTTCTGCCCAGATCCCCAAGGAGATGACCATTGGGTGCCACGCATCCTGTAAGCCCGGTCATCCCGCCGAAGGATTCAGGTTTTTGGTGAGGTTTTCTCTTCTTGGTCCGGACAGTCAAGCCAAGACCCCCTATATACCTCTGGCCCGCGAGACATAACCACAGACGACCAGGGAACGTTGGTATAACAGGTGATTTCATGATAACCTCAGGACTCACCTAGCATCGTAAATCCTGTGTGCAGTCCCTTAGCCACGTTACAATAGCTGGGACCAATAAAGCTGGTCCGCGACAGGGTTGAGGGCTGCCAGTTGAAGTTCTATATTTCCTCACAACCTTTTTCTCATATGAATCATTGTCAGAGGCCCTCCTATCCTCCTATATTCAATCACAAATTTACAACCTGAATGAACTAAATATCGGTTTAGTTGCAACTAACGATTAAATAACGGAAAAAATATAAATTCTACCTTTGTTATGATTTCACTCTGTGGTCTATTGTAGTTATAAGTCTACAGGTACTGACGAACTAACGGGAAGAAGTAATGGGCGGCCGTAAAAGTCTAAACCGGTCAGATTATTTAATACGGTTCAAACCTGCCAGGCAATCGAACAAGCGTAACTGAGCCACAAGACAAGTTCAATTCACCCTTTGGATTTGAAAGGAAGAACACGGAAATATAAAGAAAACAAATTTACCGGTTTATAAAAAAACACGTTGGTAATCTGCCGGGTAAACGAACAAGCGTAACTTAGCCACAAGACAAGTTCGAATATCCCTTTGGATTTGAAAGGAAAATCACGGAAATATATAGAAAACAAATTTACCGGTTTATAAAAAAACGCGTTGGTAATCTGCCGGGTAAACGAACAAGCGCAACTGAGCCACAAGACAAGTTCGAATATTCCTTTGGATTTGAGTTTAAAACGGTACACTACTATTCCAGCACTAAGGAAATAAATAAATTTTTTAAGGTTAAAATACTTCTACCTATCGACACACAGAGTAAGAATAACTCGGGAAAAAATTGGAAGATCACAATCCTTGATAGTATCAAATGTATATAAATAAAACACAAAGAATCGTACCCTCAATAGAGAGCCGGCGAATATTGAATAAATAGCAATTACTTGTTTAGCAATAATAAAAAAAACAGTTTTTCTAGGACAAATCAACTTTTATTCAACATTTCCATTAATCTATAAAAAAAATGAAACGAGTTTCTATTCGACAGCGGTTAAAATCAAATTTCGGAAAACAAAGAAAAATGAATTTCTTTACCATTAAAATCTAATTACTATAACGGAAACAAATTTTCTTAAAACAAATTACCATAATGTAATATTACCGGTTATTTTCAAAATAAAAAAAAACTTACCAAAGCAAAAGTTTTCACAAAAAATATCAACCGGTACGAGAATTAAATAAAATATCAAACTATTTCAAGAGTACGGAATACGGAGGTACGGAAATTGTTGGGTATACTGTGATTATTACAAATATTTTTACCTTCTTAAATCGGCTTCGGTATTCACGCTTCAATAAACAAAATTCTTATTTTCAAAATATAAATTCCGGGAACCAGATCGGACACAAACTCTCGGACAAAATTATCGTTAACGGCAGCAGTTGAGAACGTCGCGTTGAGAATTACGATTTGACAACCACGAGCTGAAAACCACCAGAATTAGAGCCCAAAATCAAACTCTTCTTCTTTTTATATTCTCATTGGTGAAATTTTATTTAAAATCTACAAAAAAAGTTCGTCATATACCATACGTCTTTCAGAATTAATTCAATGAAATTAAATGGTATATATACCAAATGTCCTTTTGATTGAATGATGCTTAACTTCGGAAATGACTGAATTTTATGATTGAATATAAATTTGCATACCTCCGGACTAATACAAAAAATCCTTTAGACCCATTAGCCTAACATCCTTTGTGTTGAAAACATTGGAGAGGGTGGCTGATCGGTACATAAAGGAAAAAGTTGGGCTAAGGTATCCTTTGCACAACAAACAACATGCGTTCAGGTGTGGCAAGTCAACTGAAAGTGCCTTACACCAACTGGTAACCCAGGTGGAGAAGGCGCTGGAAAATGGCCTGATCGCCCTGGGAGCTTTCTTGGATATACAAGGGGCGTTTGACAGTACCCCTGTAGGATCTATGTGTAGGGGCGACAAATCATGGAATAGAGCCAATGATCACTCACTGGCTTGGGGCCATGTTGTGCAATCGTACAGTAGAGGCCACATGGAGAGACCATTGTAACAAGTACCAAGGGTGGAATGATGGAAAACATCATCCTGTATAACAAATTTCGAGTATATTCAAAACAAAATTAATTTCATAAATATATAACCTAGATTCAAGTATTGTAGCAAAGTTCAATCAGACTAAACAATGCTGATAATGCACAATGACACAATTACTAAGTAACCAAAAAGGAACCCAGTTTCGAAAACACGAGTTCGCTGATGAAGCAAAGCGATCGTGGGTTACAAAGTACACGTGTGTCCAATAAGAAAGCTAGAAATGAAAAAGTGGTGAAAAGCTGACTGGGCAAAAATTGCCCAAAGCCGGAGGAGATAGAAAAAACGACGAGGCAGTTGGGTCCCGAGCACGGTTGCGAGCGGTTGCCTCATAGTGTTCGCGGTTAGCGGTCATCTGGAAAAATCCAGAGTTATATTTTGACTTGTAAGACGAAAGTAGCGCGGAGTCAAAATAAGTTTCGTTTCGACACCGGAGTAATTTCTTCGAGAGAGCGTCTACTGTAGCGCTTAAAGTGTAATTCGGTAAAGAGGGTAGCGAACGGCCAAATAAGATTTGCTAGAGGCAAACAGGTTCGATAAAAAGTCTACCCTATCCGATACTGTGTTGGTGTCAGTTAATAAGCCGGGGATAAGAAGTCTCCAGCATCATTGGAGAGCATCCTACCTGCACTTGGTGAGTCTGATTGATCTTATACTAACTGTGAAACAAATATTTTTGTAGTTTGGTTAGCCTGTATTTATTTGCCACCTCATGCATAGATTGTTTAATATATTTTATTTCTTAGTTTTACACATATTTAATTTAATTATATATTTGCTAAAATAAGGGATTCAGTCGTAATCCTTAAATTCGAGAAAATTGATAATTTATTAATGTTGGTTATAAAATTCATACCCGTAACCTTTAATTACGTTTTTTAAGATCAAGATCAAGTTTTATGATTATATTTTATTATTCATTTTCTATTCTCTTTTTTTAATAAACCCATTTAAATTCGGTAACGTTTAGTTTGCTTTCATACACAGGTATTCCCTAAAAACTACTTAGTAAAATTAGTAGTAATACCTTATCCTGAACCTTATACCAGACGTAACCCTACACATAAAGACCTCTCATTATCAACAACAACTGATAGCAGCGGAGGCCGGATCTATCCTTTCGGACTATTCTTACAGGAGTCGTTGATTCCTGTTTCCCACGTACTCGTGGGTGGTGACAGCCATCTACGCTGCCTTCTTGTTATTTTCAGGGACACGCCAGGAGAATTTTACTTTTCCAGGTTCCGGCTCGTGAAACTCGGCACCAAGGTGTTCTCTGGAGTAGCAGCTTTTACGGTGGACCAGCAGTTTTTAGTGTCTCTATCACAGGTTATTGATTACAGTGGTTTTTACCGGTTATTATATTGGTGATTAACGGCCGCCGGTATTACATTGGTGACAGCGGTTTTCGGATTTTTTTGTATTTTTCTTTCAGTATAGGAAGAACAAAGGGTTACGTCATTACCACATTCCTCCGCTCCCATAGATAAATTTCAGTTTTAATTTTTGAAATCTATTAATTTTTTTTTAAGAAAATAATATTTGATAAAATTACCGTAACAATACAGTTAAATATAAATAATACATTGCGAAAAATTTGCTTATACAACGTTATTTCATAAGAAAAATAACTAACTTTGTTTTGTCACAGTAACTTCGCTGTTGTAGGTATTCTTTACCATTGTCTGTGAAATACTTATGGGTGCAAGGTCACTAGAAAAATAAAGAGAGTGAAATCGTATTAGTAGACAGGGCAGTCTTTTAGAATATATTTAATTATTAAAATAATTATATGCAATTTTTTTTATTACATATAAAAGGAAATTTTATTATATTCAAAGTTAAAATAATTAGGCACAAATAAATAAGTAATAAATTACTATTTTATTAGCAAAATATTTTTTTTAATCTTAATTAGTTAATTTTATTCTATTTTTTTTGCACAATTGCAAAGGAATAAACTTCCTAGAGGTACATAATCTCAAACCGCAGAATCAAAAACCCAACTCGCAACCATCCCCAGCTCGCAACCAACCCAACTCAACCCCCTCCCTCCCAAGAGTTTTTGTCTGTTTTGATTCTTTTTCAGAAGTTTCTACAAAAGGTAAGCTAGTTTAGTGCTGTGTGCTTATTAGAGTTAAATATACCAAACTACAAAAATGCCTACTAACAGTAATATAGGTGCTAATCAACAAACAACAGGAGCAGCCGTCACAATTGCAGCTGAAGCTTCAACGGCTTCTGGACCGTTGGTGGTGCAATTGCCGCCACAACCACTAGGGGTAATTGCGGCAACATTATCTGATTTTAACGGCGAGGTTATTGTCGCATAGTCAAAATATAAATTAAACATAAATTCCGATAGTACAACAAACTATCTAATTAGTCCCCATGTGAATTTAAACACATAGGGAAAACTTGCATAAAGAAGGTAGTTACTTACTGACCTTAAAGTGCATATAAAATATGACAAATTTCTTTTTATTTTTTTATTTTAATTTCCTTTCTTTTCAATAAAACATATGTTTCATACGGACATTTTATAGATGTCGATATAATTGCAAGGTCAATAACCTGCAGCTCCAAAATAGGGGCAACAAGTCAAGAGATTGATATAAAAAAAGTAGAATGCAAATGACTTAAGAGCGGAAACACTCGCGTCTTCAGAAGTCAGTACTGTGGAATGAACGTGTAGACGAGGCTTGAATGGAAATAAATACTACACAGAGGGAAGGTCGAGGAATACGACTTGATTCTAATCTAGAGAAAAGGACTGATCACCCTGGACTAATAGAATTATTAAGGCGACCAAAGTATTCTTTTCAACTTTGTCCCGTGCCACAAAAAGATTTTAAGGAAATAATAAAAAACAAAAAATATTAATATAAAATAGGGAAATTAATTTGAATTGAAAATTCGCGAATAATTTACATAAATCAGGTAGTACAGAAAAAGGTACAATATGGCAACGTGTCAAAAATTGACAATGATAGATACTAAATTGCAGTACAAGTAACTAAAGTACAGTGTCTGCGAAGAATTTAGTTACAAGGTGATACCCATTTTGCTTCAAACCCGAGGCCAGCAAATAAGCTGAACGTGTAAATACACGTGTTACGAGGTATCAAAGAAGAAATAATAATTGCAAGTTTAATATTGTAATAAATACCCCAGAAAGGGAAGTGCTAAGTGCAGGAAAAAAAAGGAAGAATTAAAGGTGATAAAGTTGCCAAAACTAGGCAAATAAAGGAATAAATACCCCATAAAGGGAAGTGCTAAACGCAAAAGAAAAGAAGAATAAAGGAAATAGAGTTGCCAAAATGAGGCAGATAAAGGAATAAATACCCCAGAAAGGGAAGTGCTAAATGCAGGAGAAAAAAATTATTAAAAAAAAATGAAGTTGCCAAACTAGGCAAATAAAGGAATAATAAACCCAAAAAGGGGATGTGCACAAAAGGTAAATAAAAAGTTATAGAAAGCAAGGCTAACAAAAAAAAGTTGTACAGGAGATAGTATAAGAGTAGGTAGGGAGAAGAAGAAAAAATAAATTTTATACATTTACACTGCAGGTAAAGTAAAATTTTTTTTTAAGTATTTGAAGCAGAACCTACGACAACAAATGTTTATATATCGCTTGCATACCGAGACATGGTGAAGTTCAAGGACACAAAAGCAGCTGATATTTGAATAAACAATTACTGATGATCCAGTGACAAAATGCGTGATTACGATTAACGTAAGTTCGCCAGGACCGGACTGGAATGAAGGTATAATAATTATAAATGTCGAAAGCGACACAGGTGAATATTTATAAAACGAAATTTCAAAGGAAAAGATTTTGTAAAAAAAACACGGATCAGTGAATCCGAATTAAAAGGTGCAGAATATGGAGAAAACTACTAGGAGAGTAGTTAAAAAGGAAAATTTATAGCGGAAAGTGTCTGCGACAACAGAGAAACGCATTAACCCACCCTAACGACACAGAAATGGCAATCAAAACAAACGTATCCGTAGTAGGTCGACGCTCTATCTACCAGAATTAAGGGGAACTGTCAAAATGAAGTACGAGGGTTAGTTCAACGTACCTGCGCGATGCCCTATGGTTACTGTGGATACTAACAGGCAACATCCCTGGACCACGTTGAATTGACACTCTACTACATTAAGGCAAGCACCCAAGATAAGGTAACGCTAGTAGTAAGGACAACCGGTTCATTATCTTAATAAGATATTTTGATTATCTGTACAAAGGGGTTTCTCAAAGTGTAAAAGTAGGGTTTCTAGTCAGTTGTTTCTAGTTAGGTTAAATGGTGCAGCAGTTTCCTCGTACAGGGGAAACCAAACAATTTCAGAAACGAGCAATTGTTTTAATTTTTTTTCAATTTTGTAAATTAATTACTTAGAGAAAACTAGAAGGGGTTATTCAACTTAGATAAGTAAGGTTACAGAAATAAATGATATTATATTACTATTATTTTAAATTAGTTAGCAAGTGAAATAAGAAGGGAATATTCAACTTAGATAAGGCTACAGAAAGCCAAGAAAATTTTTTTATATATATTTTTTTTGTGTCAGCTATTGACAGTACACATTAAGGGGATTACTTAATCTATATAAGGCAACAAGAAGCCACTAACAATTTTAAGGTATTTTTTTTCATAATTTTTTTAAGTCAATCATTGACATTACATCCAAAAGATTTTAGGTAATCTGGACAGGGCTACAGGAAGCCATTAACATTTTTTATTTTTATTTTTCTTCCAATGAACATAAAGGGTTCACTTTAGTTAGAGAAAGCTAGAAGCAGCCACAGTTGGTCATAATTCTTTCACTGAAAAAGGAACTTTACTACATTAGGACTTATAAAAACAAATAGTTACAATTATGTAATGTGATTATAAGTACCAAACAACAGAATACAAGTACATTAATAGGTGCATGTACACTGTTAATATCATTAACTTTTATTTTTTTTATATACATTGTTATGGTTATTTTTTTTATATTTGTGTCACATTTAGAATAAGAAAAGTGAGTAGTGAATCGGAGCTCATTGAACTCAAATTTTATCGAACGGAAGAAAACAGAACCAAAATTAGGAGAAAATGGTCAACCGACACAATACCATGACTACCCTAACGCTAATCTTCGCCATACTACATGGAACACATGGTTTAATAGCCTACGATTGTACGGACGCGAAAACTAACGCAACGGTAATATCGTTAAGAGACATTTAACCGGGCGTGCCCTCAATAAAACATACGTAAGTGGAACAGTGTCAGTCCAAGTGTTTCAACGGAACACAAATGGTATGGAGCTGCAACGTCGAAGTGACAGAATTAACTTTACGTCGTATATTGAAATCTACACTATTTATGTGGAGTAATAATAAATAGTTTAAGAATTTATCAAACCATAGGCTGCGGAGTAGCTATATTCGCAGGCATTTGGTCAAGCCTAACGTCATGGGTACTACACAAAAACGACCTGAAGAAGAAATCCAAAGAAGAGATTGAACTCACTAAACACGACGAGGAAAACCCTCAAGAAACCCATGGACAAGCATCTAGCACTGCTCACTGGACTGACTCGCGCGACAATATAAACTCTCCATAAAAAGTGCGTGGAACAAACTTTTATTACCATAGTTTTAAGTTAATAATTAACAAAAACACTTTAAAGTCAAGTGCAAACAGAGTGCGTGGCAAACAAAAATCGCAATCGTATGGCTAACAACAACTAAAAAGGAGTCAACATTACAAGGAAATGTAAATCCCACCAGAACTTGGTGCAACAAGCAGCTTATCACATTTTCGGTCCTTAGACCACCCTAAATTATTCAGACAACTGTTTGTCAAATCGCAAATCGTCCTCGCCCCATTCCACGGGCACAGTATTGAAACCATAACGGTTTCTCCCCCAATGTTTCCGCCAAACTAGTAATGCACTAGCAGCAATGAAGGACACTTTACCCTTCGCTGTACGAATAATTTTTCAACTACCAAAATGTATATCCCATTACAATACTAAAAGTGGATGAGGCCAATGGTAAAATGGCCCAACCACCCAGCAGAGCCGAGGAGCAGCAAAGCGCAACAGGGGAGTCATAGGTATTACATCAAGACAAAAGGAAAAGACTGTGCGGGCAAACAATGAAACAGTGTCTCAGTGCCACGGTAAATTCGCGGTAATATGTAACGCAGTGGCGCAACTTTGTACTTAGATAAGTTTAGCGTAAGGGGAGCACGTAAAAGGTGTTGGACAGGTAAGTCCAACACTTTTTCAAAGGGGGTGGCAATGTAACAAGTACCAAGGGTGGAATGATGGAAAACATCATCCTGTATAACAAATTTCGAGTATATTCAAAACAAAATTAATTTCATAAATATATAACCTAGATTCAAGTATCGTAGCAAAGTTCAATCAGACTAAACAATGCTGATAATGCACAATGACACAATTACTAAGTAACCAAAAAGGAACCCAGTTTCGAAAACACGAGTTCGCTGATGAAGCAAAGCGATCGTGGGTTACAAAGTACACGTGTGTCCAATAAGAAAGCTAGAAATGAAAAAGTGGTGAAAAGCTGACTGGGCAAAAATTGCCCAAAGCCGGAGGAGATAGAAAAAACGACGAGGCAGTTGGGTCCCGAGCACGGTTGCGAGCGGTTGCCTCATAGTGTTCGCGGTTAGCGGTCATCTGGAAAAATCCAGAGTTATATTTTGACTTGTAAGACGAAAGTAGCGCGGAGTCAAAATAAGTTTCGTTTCGACACCGGAGTAATTTCTTCGAGAGAGCGTCTACTGTAGCGCTTAAAGTGTAATTCGGTAAAGAGGGTAGCGAACGGCCAAATAAGATTTGCTAGAGGCAAACAGGTTCGATAAAAAGTCTACCCTATCCGATACTGTGTTGTTGTCAGTTAATAAGCCGGGGATAAGAAGTCTCCAGCATCATTGGAGAGCATCCTACCTGCACTTGGTGAGTCTGATTGATCTTATACTAACTGTGAAACAAATATTTTTGTAGTTTGGTTAGCCTGTATTTATTTGCCACCTCATGCATAGATTGTTTAATATATTTTATTTCTTAGTTTTACACATATTTAATTTAATTATATATTTGCTAAAATAAGGGATTCAGTCGTAATCCTTAAATTCGAGAAAATTGATAATTTATTAATGTTGGTTATAAAATTCATACCCGTAACCTTTAATTACGTTTTTTAAGATCAAGATCAAGTTTTATGATTATATTTTATTATTCATTTTCTATTCTCTTTTTTTAATAAACCCATTTAAATTCGGTAACGTTTAGTTTGCTTTCATACACAGGTATTCCCTAAAAACTACTTAGTAAAATTAGTAGTAATACCTTATCCTGAACCTTATACCAGACGTAACCCTACACATAAAGACCTCTCATTATCAACAACAACTGATAGCAGCGGAGGCCGGATCTATCCTTTCGGACTATTCTTACAGGAGTCGTTGATTCCTGTTTCCCACGTACTCGTGGGTGGTGACAGCCAGCTACGCTGCCTTCTTGTTATTTTCAGGGACACGCCAGGAGAATTTTACTTTTCCAGGTTCCGGCTCGTGAAACTCGGCACCAAGGTGTTCTCTGGAGTAGCAGCTTTTACGGTGGACCAGCAGTTTTTAGTGTCTCTATCACAGGTTATTGATTACAGTGGTTTTTACCGGTTATTATATTGGTGATTAACGGCCGCCGGTATTACACCATGTGGCAAAAGTGATCGTCGCTAGAGGATGTCCGCAAGGGGGTGTTCTTTCGCCCACATTGTGGAACCTAGTCATTGACGAACTAATAACCCTTTTAAACGGTGAGGACTTTCTAACGATTGGGTATGCCGATGATATCGTTGTCCTTGTTGCTGGAAGGCATATTACCGTTCTCAGGGACCTCATGCAAAGGGCTCTGAATAGGGTACATGGGTGGTGTAACGAACACGGACTTGCAGTAAATCCTGCCAAGGCTGAGATAGTCCCTTTCACCAAAAAAAGAGGTATAAGACCTGAAGGTCTGAATCTTGATAAAGTACCACTGCCGGTGGTTGAGCAGAAGAAGTATCTGGGAGTGATCCTTGATAAATCACTGACATGGAAGGCTCATCTTGACAGTCGCCGAAGCAAGGTAACAAACACGTATTGGGCCTGTAGGAGAGCCATTGGTCCGAATTGGGGACTGACCCCCAAAACGATCATATGGTTCTATAGAGTGATCATGCTGCCTATGCTCACCTATGCGGCTTTGGTCTGGTGGCCGAGGGTAACCTTGGTCACGGCTAGATCGCAACTGACACGCCTTCAAAGGGTGGTCAGTTTGGTGGCAACTGGCTGCATGACAACTACACCAACTGCTGCGATGGAAGTGATCCTTGGTCTTCGGCCCCTTCACCATGTGATCGAGGCTGAGGCGGGGAGGGCTTTTCTGCGCTTAAAACAGCTGGGACACGTGTGAAGAGGGGAAGAGTGCAGGCACGTCAAGAGGCTCCGGCTTCTGGAAGATATTCCAGTTCTGGCTCGAGCACCTGACGAATGCCTGCGTAAGTACTACTTCGCAACTCTGTACAGGGCCATGATCCGGGATAGAGAATCCTGGGAAAAAGAGAGGAATACACAGCCTAATGGGACTGTCTGGTACACAGATGGCTCATGCTCCGGTGATAGAGCAGGGGCTGGAATTTACTCCAGGAACCCAAGAACACAAGTTCGTGAATCATTGGGTGATGGTGTATCTGTATATCAGGTCGAGATATATGCTATCTTGGAATATGCGCAGATAAACCTAGACAGAGGTTATGTGGATCGACGCATAACCATATACTCCGACAGTCAGGCAGCAATCAAAGCCCTGAGTGGGTACACCAGCAATTCAGGACTCGCTAATGAATGTCGAGCAAGACTTGCTAATCTTGCAAGGCGCAACGTGGTGCGGCTAGAATGGATTCCAGCCCACTCTGGTTTTGAAGGCAACGAGATGGCGGATGCACTGGCTGCGGAAGGGGCGGCAACTCCCTTCTGCGGCCCGGGCCCGATCCTGGGCCTAACAAAACAAAGAATACACAAGGAGACGAAGAAGTGGCTGAAGAATCAGCACCTCGCTCATTGGAATGCTCTGCAGGGTCCTAGGCAGTCCAAACTTTTACTGAAGGGATGGACACGCTAGGGCAGCTACTGAACTACCAAGGAGTAGGCTGAGGAATATAGCAGGACTTCTAACAGGGCACTGCTGTATGATGAAACACCTCCACAACTTAGGAGTAGAGGAAAGTTCCCTATGCAGGGGTTGCGGCATGACTGACGAAACGTCAGTCCATGTTCTCCTAGAGTGCCCACACTGGGCTGTACTACGCAGGCGAATCTTCGGAGTCCCTGTTACGGCCCCTGGAGACACAAGCAGACATCCACTGAAAAAGGTTGTGGCATTTAAGGAAGGGCTCGGCTTTATGTATGTCTAGGTGGCGGGAATGGCACAATGGGCCCGCCGGTGGCCTCAGTGCCGGAGCCTTGGCTTGAGTTTGTCCAGGACAAGGCTCGCCTGCAAACGTAGTAGTAGTAGTAGTAATACAAAAAATACTAAAACTACAATATAACGGCAATGGAAAAAATGAAAATAATAATTTGGTAACAAAAGGGAATCGGAGAGTTGGTAACGAGTTATTTAAAAATAAACGGCAAAATAAAAATATGTAACGGAGAAAAAACTTACATTAGTGACAAAAAAAAAAATTACTCGTTGCACGTTTGGTGAAAATGTAGCTTCATCCGAGAAAATAGCCTTTTGTAAAAGCATGGGATCTGTCTTATTTTGTTGAATCATGATTTTACAAAACTCATTCCGTCTTTCAGAATTATCTTCCATAAGCTCTTGTACTAAACTTATTTGTAGGGATGCACTTTTTCTCCTTTATAGGTATATTAATAATATTACATTGTATTGATACTTTACACAGTATCACCCATCTCTATATGTCAAATTATATTTTTATGTAGCTGTCAGAACATTTTGAGGTTAGTAATACCAAATCGTTACTGACTTTCATTTAATAAAAGAAATTAAGGGTTGTGGACAAAGTATAGTATTTTACTCGCAATTTATGGCCAATATTCACTCGGCTGATTTGCGCCCCTCGCCTGCGGCTCGTGACGCAAACGTCACCCATCGTGAATATTGGCTATCATAAATTGCTCGTTTAATAATATACTATTTTGTGTGTCAATAAATACATCATACTAATACTTAATACATTTTTTCTACTCCTGTTTTATAATATACTTATTAAAAGACTAAAATCTGTATTATAATGATATTCATTATGATACAGATTTTTAAGCCAATAGGAATGCGACATTCGCATGGATACCTGGTTGACATTTCTGTACCCTGCAATAAAAGTGTAGCACTGAGCTATACGATTCTATTTATTTTAATTATGTTTTAATGCTTCTTGCAATATACAAATGCAATATACATAGATACTCCCAAATTTAGTAATTTTACACGTATTTTTTCACAGATAGACCTGAATTTTTCAAAATTATACAGCTCAGTGCTACACTTTTATTGCAGTGACACTTAATTTGATAGCTGTCAAATAATTTCGATTTTCAAAAGTAACAAACTATATTTAAAATTAATTTAACTAATAATTATTGTTTAAATAATTTTTATTAATCGGAGTAGAAAAAATATTGTATGAAACTTTCATGTAATGGCCATTAATACACTCGCATATTATATACGAAGCTCGCCTGCGGCTCGTTTCGTATCCTACAATATGCTCGTGTCTTAATGGCTATCATTACATGTTCGTTGCATAAAATACTATTATTATAAAATCTGTTGAAATTTCATCAGTAATATTTGGGCCAATAGGCGAATCAATTACTGTACATATTGATATTGCTGAATAGGTATTTAAAAGACCTTTCAAATAATGTATTACAACACCCACATTTCCATTCAAAAATTTTAGCAATGACGTCATCACGCTCATATAGACGACGTCAAAAATAAAAAGGTATCCTTACGCGAATAGCCTGTTTAAAAATGAAAATCGAAGGGTCTCTGGATTTTTCCCTAAAGTCGCCGGCCTACGAAATAACGAATTTATTCCTTTGATTTGCACCATACTGTATAACTCGCGATTAATATAATTCACAAATGGATGGTACTGTTCATTCAATAGCCTTTTTGGTGTGCGTCATCGTTTGTGGCGTATAACCAGGTTTTCGGTATGTCGTTCATTTTATTTGCTATTTTGACATATATCTAACCTTAAATTTGATAAATATTCATCAGTATCGCATTCAGCAAAATTCGGGTTCTGGTCGACTTAGCGACCCTCGGAATTTTATGATAATTTTAAATTTGTTTGAAAGCTTACCTTAAATAAAGCAGATTAGAACAAAAATTTTCTTGGATCATCCAGAAATTACTTCAAAAATCACGATTTTAGTTCAAAAATTGGTACTTTTTCAACACTAATTTATGCTATTTCACGATAAATATTTTCACTGCAAACAATAAAAGTTATTATCTTGAACTGAATTTGAATCTGTTTCACAAAAAAAACCGGAAGAAAATACTTTAATTTCACTAATTTTTAGAAATATTTGTGAGCATAAATATTTTCGTTTGACACTTAAGCTTATAAAATGACTCACTAAAATCTTATGTCTAGATATCCCAGGTTCTCAAATTATGATCAGGTGATACACCTAACGTCGTTGTCAAATGGTCTTCATTTTCTTTCAGCTGAATTATTTATATTATATATATGTTATAGATTAGGTACATGAATATATAACAATATAAAACTATTTGCATCTATAATCATGAAAATTTAAATAATAAACATTCTTTTAATGTAGTGATTACCTTATATTTGTTCCATACATTAAATAAATGAGATTAAAACAAACTTTTTGCTGGCCCACAGTCTGTTTCTTTTATCACGAATTTTAGTTCAATATGATAAAGGTTATTTTTTCTTTTCTTACCTTGCCATTTCATTTGTATAAAGCTTATTGTATAGTAACTTTTCTCAATTCAAACAATTATCACTCACATTCATAATGAAATCAACAATAAACGACAGATTAAAAATCTCTTCTAGCGATTTTCACACATTATCGATTTGTTTTGAAAAGTTTGTAGGCAAGTTTCGGGGTGCGGTTGCGCCAATTAACAGCTGTAGTAATCTGCGCCTGCGCCCGTTACACGCCGCGAAACTTTGATTTAGGTATTCAATAAATTATTCCTTTTCTTCCAACGAAAATACTCGTGAAGACTCCTTTGTTATTTCTAATTGCATTTTTCTTCATACTGTTGAGTTTTATTTGATCTATATAAGTATTTAATGATATTCTGTTACACTTTGATCTGTGTCAGTTGGTCGGGAAGCGATATGTGTTGAATTAATATAAACATTCCCATTAAGTCAGTCATTTTGAGGTGAAGAGATGAAGAAAGGGGAAGGAACATACATATGTATTCCCTTCCCCTTCCAAAAAAGTGTCTAATAATTTGTATTCCACATGAAAGCGCGCCGGGTCGACGTTTCGCAATTTTGAGGTGAAGAGATGAAGAAAGGGGAAGGAACATACATATGTATTCCCTTCCCCTTCCAAAAAAGTGTCTAATAATTTGTATTCCACATGAAAGCGCGCCGGGTCGACGTTTCGCAATTTTGAGGTGAAGAGATGAAGAAAGGGGAAGGAACATACATATGTATTCCCTTCCCCTTCCAAAAAAGTGTCTAATAATTTGTATTCCACATGAAAGCGCGCCGGGTCGACGTTTCGCAATTCGAAACGTCGACCCGGCGCGCTCGCAATATCAATCAGTCAACCTAGATCTCTAAATTAGAAAATTCATTAATAAGTATACTTACTTTCTTTACCCTCTTTATAAAACATGAAATTAAAATCATTTGATCTTCATGTCTATCTATATACATACATGTATATTCCCTTCCCCTTCTCGAAATTTTTTTCCACTCCCATCCTATAACTTGTTAATTGAATGACAATGTTCAGTTTCATAATGATACTCATTATAACACTGGTTTTGATTATAAAACTGAAAAATTGACCAATGAAAATCTAGATTTCCAAATACCTAAGTATGCAAACACAATATTTTCTGTAGAATGTTTGACAGTTCGACAGGTTTAATCTTTTGCTTGAGTTTTCAAAAGAAATGTCGAGGACCAGTCCAAAAATTCTCAATCACCAAGGTAAATACATATTTAAACTTATTAATTTTATTCAAATTGTGCATGCAGGGTTCGAGTCCCGATAGGTACGTTTTTCTTAAACTTTTTTTTAAATCAAATTTCTTTTCCCAGAAAAAAAGTGTATGTAACTCTCATGTAATGTTTATTAATACATCCTTAGGCTACGTATTATATGTTGATTTTTTATCGTTTAACCTAAGCTCAGTCTAAGCTTTTTATATTGAAAGGTTAACATGAATAAATCAATTCTTCTTTTTTCGTCTGATCTATCGATCGTTTTATGAAAACTATATTTTCCCATATATTTAAGTGAAAATTTGTCGAATGTGAAATAATATCAATATAAATATAAAATACTATGTTCTTTATAGGACAAATATTTATATACCTACTTATCGGGACATTTAACGTTAATTTTTAACTAAAAATCACGAAAATATACGTTTTCCATTTTTACTCTAACCATATATAAAATAATTATAGTTAGTACCTATGGAACATACAATATTACTTCCAAAAAGTACATTTTGAATACATATATTTTAGATAATAAATATACTAAGTAAGTACATCGGTGTTATGTGAGAATCAAATATAAATCTAAAATCTTGGTGTTATTTTCAAGCCGTAACGAGTTAGCGAAATAAAAACTGGCAGCATAGCTCATTCGCCGCTCCTTCTAAAATTTGTGACCATCCGATATCTAGACATAATTGTCAAAAAATGTCAAATATTTACGAAAAAATGGCGGATTTTAGCATTTTCAATTGCGATTTTCTCTCTCAAAAGTGGATGATCCAAGAATTTTTTTTTATTAAAACGTTCTATATCCATAGGGCTTTCTATTAAAAAAAAAATCGTTGCAAAATTCAGAGGGTCGCAAACCTTACCGGACCCCAAAATTCGAAAAGGCTATGAAATTAAGAATTATCAGCTTCTTCATATTCACTTTTCTTAAATAATAATGGACCGGCGTAAACAACAAGACAGACCTGACAAGAACTGTCACCGGGAGAGTAGAAAAAGATGTAAGACATATTGCCAATACGAAAGGTATGTTTGCATCCCATTTTAAACAAAGAAATTTCTCACTTCACAACCAATCAAATTTTTGTAAGTCAATGATTAGGGTTGACGTTTGTAGTAAATTTAAACGGTGCATCATTGTGATATTTTGATAAGGATTAATCTCAGACCTGCCCTTTTTTCCATTTCTTTTGACGTAATGTGCTAGAAAAGCATTAACAATTTATGACGCACACCAAAAAGGCTATTGAATGAACCATATATGTATGTCGGAACGGTTAGCACGAAGCAATTTAATATTGAATAGTTGATTATTTAACAAAAAAATTTTAAGGATATTACCTTTATAGTTATCGTAAAAAATTTAACTCTAATAGTTAATAGTAAAACCCATAGATGGTATTAAATAGTTGCAGGTAGGTAGTAATGTGATAAAATGAAGAAGATCCTGCATACTGAAGGAAATACAGAAATCTGCGAAGCAATAAAAGTTTTTGTAGAAACGAAATGCAAGTTTAATCTATTTAAATATCGAATAGCGGTGATTTCATTATTCCTTCTTAAAGTCTAATAGTAATTCAAATTATAGTATATTATTAAACGAGCAATTTATGATAGCCATAATTCACGATGGGTGACGTTTGCGTCACGAGCAGCAGGCGAGAGGCGCAAGTCACCCATCGTGAATTATGGCCATAAATTCCGAGTAGAATACTATACTTTGTCCACAACACTTGATTTGTTTATTAAATAAAAGTCAGTAACGATTTGGTATTATACTAACCTCAAAATGTTCTGACAGCTACATAAAAATATAATTTGACATATATAGAGATGGGCGATACTGTACAAAGTATCAATACAAAGTACCGTTATAAATATATTGTTTTAAAATACTTAATATTAGAAAATGTCGCTATGAAAAGTATCAATACTAAAAATTACAATATTTTATCGATACGATATATGTCAGAAACAAATTTCCTGAACAAAATACACAGATTTAATAGTTTATTTCATATTGTAGGTACCCCCATCTCTAGTTCATAATACACTGTAGTGTATTATGGTCCATAACTCACGACAGTTGATATATGGGTACCATATACCTTTTGTTAGTAGGTAAAATATCGGCTTATTATTAGGTGGTCGTGGACAAATTTTATTTTTGTAGCACGTTTTACGTTCAACGTTGATTTTCAACATTCTGGTCACTTTGGACTAATTTGGAACATGATGACATTTTAAGAGCTCTTAGAACTTTGCGCTGTAAAAATGTGATAAATTTCATGGGTTAGGATGATAGTGTTAGCGTCTTTTCGTCGCATTAAGAATGGTCCGCAGGGCAGGCCGTTTAGTCCGTTGGCCATCGATCCAATCTTCAACAGGGTGTTTATTCTCTAGCAGCGTCTAACAGTGGAAGCTCTTACTGGAGTAGAGTACACACTTATAAAGTGCACATGCGGACCATCTCATAATTTGAAATTTCGAAAGATCTCGCTAAAATTGGATTTACTTCAGTCAACGTAAGCTTTGTTATAGTGGGCAAGGTAATGAATTAATTAATTTGATTCAATATTCAATATAATATGGAAAAAAAGTACCTGAGAAACCCCACATGCCTACAGCATGTAGAAGTTTTCATAGATAAACAGATACTTCAAACCTTTATATCCTCACTATACCTTGAGCCCATGTAGAAGTTTGACAAGCTTTATGTGTTATGATTTTGATTATGGTAAACCATTGATATCGTGTGATTAAATTAATGTTAAAGTTATGTCATTTCAATTCGGTGAATTTTATTTTTTTCAATGTTATTTAAATTAATGAAAGTTATTTTCAAATTTTCTTGATATTTAAGCATATTCACCTCTGACTTATTTAAATACAAGGAGATATAGTGAAACTGAACTAACCGGGACGCGTAGATGATTCTGGATAGAGAGAGCATTGGTTCAGTCATTCTTTACTGCGTTGCAACAGCATGAATGCGTTACAGCATAGTAAACAATGCCAATACGAAACCGGGACTGAATGCTTTATGTAGGTACAACTTATACCAACAGTTGTTCCAAAATATGCGTATGCAACACAAAGGTTTTATAGAAGTAAATCGTTTTATTGTTTATTATTATAAGACACATCTACATAGAATGTTCTCGGACAGCCAAGCGGCTTTGTACTTAGCTCTTACCTTGTAACTTCGAAATTGGTTCAAGGCAGCCAAGAAAGACTCTTCATAATAAGAGAACTCAATGAAGTATTTGCTGGTGTGGATCTCTGACCATTCTGGCATGGAAGGAAACGATAAGGCAGACTCTTGTAAGGGATAGTGCGCATGTGTTTCTATCGGACCAGAATGTCTCCAAACAAATCGTAGTCATGACCTACGTTGTCTAACAGGCCAATGTCATCTGAATTATCATATGATTAAAACTTGGACTTTCGGATGATCCGACTTGCCGTCTTTGTCTGGTAGATTGAAATAGCTGAGCATATAATTTATGCCTGCCCCGCCGCGGCTCGAATCAGGTGAGTATTTGATGTTTGGCAGGGTCTCTCTCTCACCCTCGGACCTGGAATATCATTCACCAAATAAACCTATAGGATTGGTTAAGAAGCTGAATTTGTTTGGTGAAATCTGAATCCGTGTGTGCCACAATAGACTCTTGTGAGTCGCAGTGGAGGGCCAAACACCTAACCTAAATCTAAAAATTTTCCTCATAGGATTATTAAACAGGGAAAAAGTCAAAGGTTGACCAATTATTAAGGGAATGCTGTGGTAGAAAAACAAAATAAAGTGCAGAAAATATTGGTGGAATAACAGGACTTTTGAAAAATTGTGATAAGTGAATTAAAAATGCTGTTCGAAGAACAAAAATGAGCTATATCTGTATTGGATAAAATTTTGCAAGCTTTGAAACAAATTAAGAAGAATTGAATGTAACTATTTGTTCATTATATGCATTGTATGTTTACACATTTGTAAACATATCGTAGCTCAACTTATGTATGCTGTCAAAAAAGGGTGGTACATGCGGACAGAAATCGCAAATCAAAACCGGATTTTTACCCATGAATTATGCTTTTTAAAGGAAATGCAAAGGTAACTGAATCATCGCCGTCAAGTATTCGAATAACTGGGGAGGGGGGGTAAATTCGCCGATTTCAAAAATTTCTTCTGCCTGTAGGTACCGCTATTTTTGACGGCACAGAGTTTAAGAGCATTCTTTTTCCATTTCCTCTTTAACGAGAATAGTGCCGTCATGTATAAAGTAATCGAAAAGTACTCCCTTTTTTTCTACACTTCAACTCACCTGTGCACTCACCTGTACCGCGGAAATTTGACGGCATAGTGCCTAAACTTTGTTTCTCGATCAGTACTTCAAGATTATATGTATGTGATTCGTTGTGTATAAAATCACCCCCTGACTGAAAATTTGCTCGGGCTTGTAGTCTATTTGGTGTTATCCGAAATCCGAAATCCTATAAACCGGTTTCCTTAATCACTGTCCTTGCTTTTTACCACTCAGCTGAGTGGTTAAGTTCACTCAACGGTTATAACCACTCCCATATAGAATCAGGCCAAATATCTGTCTATGAAGGTTTTAATAAGCTATCGAAGATTCAAAAAAATATAAAAAAGAACGGGTTTTGTTGGAAAATTGATTTTGGGAGGTGAAAAAAGGGAGAGAGTTTCTCACAAGTAATTATTTGAAAACTAAAAGTGTAGTGAGAATTATAGAGTATTTTCCAAAATATCGACTTCCTTTTTATTGCCTTAAGTTATTTTCTAATTAAAAACAGTTATATTAGAGTAATGTGTATTTTTATTTTGTCTATGATGTGTATGTTCTAATCTTTTAGTTTGAATTAGAAATTTCAAATACAAAACAGTGATTGCTTCATCAATCAAAGTATATTTAATAGATTAGGAACTAATCTGGTAACTTTTACTGTTATAAGTAAGACTTTTCAAATTACTTCCCCTAAACTGTATTGTTCAATGTCATTTTGTTTTTGAAATTTTTTATCATGTTACATAGCTGTTGTTGATTACCACAAGATGTGTACTTTGGTTATATCCTTGGAAAATAATATACCTTTCACCTAATGATAAGAAATTAAAGCTGATGTTTTTTAAAATGTTTATTGTATCTACATCATACTTGTTATCATCGGTTCATCTGGAAATATGAATAGTAGCATATTTATACATTTGTAGTTTCTCTGTTAGTATTTTTTAAGACATCGTTTTCAAATCCAATGTTTTCAACTCCATTGTTTTCAACTCCATCAGTAACTGGTATAATATCATTCCAAACCTGTTTCTCACCAGTTCCAAATATGCAAAAGATAACTCCACAAGCAATATAAACTAAAGAT
Organism: Galerucella nymphaeae; assembly: GCA_963978555.1. Taxonomy (NCBI): domain Eukaryota; kingdom Metazoa; phylum Arthropoda; class Insecta; order Coleoptera; family Chrysomelidae; genus Galerucella; species Galerucella nymphaeae. Next base: position 1,897,186 of record OZ021711.1, on the reverse strand, counting down.
CCAATGTAGAAAATACGATGCCATTCATTAAGCCCATTCTGCAACGAATAAAAAATATTAATAAAAATGAACATTTTTGTATGTTTGCCTGGCTATATTGATTAAATGAGTATAAAGACAGTTGTTGAATATAATTCGAGTATATTTCAAGCCCGACAAACACTTATAATGATAAGTTGATAGTTATTCAACCAACAAGTGTATTAATGAGGGCCATTAACAATCGAATCGAGATAATTTATCGCACGAGCAGAGCGTTAATGTTCGAGAATGTTAATAACCCTTTTTATACTCGTGTAAGATACAAAGTTTTTACGTCGACTGTATAAGTGATATTTGTTTTTCTTAATATTTAGAAAGTGAAAATATTTTGTTCCATAGGTAAGTACTGTCAAAATTAAATAATGACATTGAAATGTCACAAAGGTGGTCGCTGGTTCAAATGTCACTGTTTTCGTTTTTCTTAAATTCTTTTTTGGATGTCAACCCTAATAATTAGGCATTATGATTTTGTAGAATAATATAAATAAAACGAAAGGTAAGTCAAAAACTGCAAATATTTTATACTAGTAATCATTTTAAAAGGTGTTATTGTATGTTTCGTTGCCTGCACCACAGGTAACTGTAAATATAAATATAATGTATAAGAAGTGCGTTGGGTTGCCTGTAGAAAAATCGTTGATTAATATAAATCATGCATTAATAGGGGTGAGAAAGGGGTGAGAAAGTTAATAGCATATGTCGACAGAAAGGTTTGTTTAATGGTTACTCAGGGTATGACAGCTTGTTGTTGTATTTATTGTTATGAATATTTCCCTTATGTATTCAACATCCCATATGAAGCGTGAATTTTTCGTCGAAAACTGTCTGGTATGATCTAAAAATTTCCTGCTAGTTATCGAAAATTTCCCTGTAGGACCGTAACTACAGTACTGAGTGTTAAAATTGAGCATTTGTCATTCTAGTATAAGCCAAATTTGAAAATTCGTTGAAATGTCGCGATTTGGACCCTTTTCTTCATGTTTTAGAAAGAGTGACCAAAAGTCAACCCAAAAATACAATACTGAACCATAAATACATATGGAAACAGTTTATAAAAGGGAGAAATTCTAGTTTACACGAAAACACTTCAATACCGACGCTCGCCAGTTTTCTTACTGACTGGGCTTACAGCATAAAGAAGAAAAACGGTGAGGATAACAAAGACTTTACTGACTACTGGAAAAATACCAGGACGTATATAATATTGAATTCAATCCTTTCGTTAACAAGGGATTCAAGACTATCCGTGAGGCAAAAAATGTCAAAAGGAAGCAGTTGCAAGCAAACCCCCAGAAAAGTATTGAGTACTGGACTACTGGAAAATAATACGGAGAATGAGTATAAGTTGGCGGTGAGTTACTTACATTTCCTTGTGAATGACATGTGACATTTGAAATTTAAATTAAGATCTTACGACTTCACCTATAGGGTAATCAATTGTAGGTATTTATATTCAGGTGTTGAATATTTTTAGGAAACTATGATGTTATTTTAGATTATTATAATGAGTAAAGATGGATCTCTCAGATTACTTTGCAAATAGTGTAGGAAAAATGAAATGATGAAATATTTCGAAAATGTTCTAGTGGTATATCACCTAAACTTCTGTATTTTGATAAAGTTTTCGATAGTAGGAAAAATATTGTATTGTAATAACAATTTTTCATCAATGACCTAGCTCAGTAATGGACTTGTGCAACATAATTTTGTATTCCCAGGAGAATGTCAAGTAGAAACTTACGTGGTCAGCTGTAAGGTATCCAACTATGGCAGGATTAATGAAACCTGTAGTACTTCCTACGCAGTTAATAATACCATATAATGTACCAGCGAAATTTGGAGATAAGTCTTGTGAGTTTTGTAAATTGGTTAAAGTGGATGCACCATTCATTCCCAAAGACATAGTTATTAAAACCATGGTCCAGGTAACATCACAACCAACAAACGTTTGAGTGAACAAAAGAAATCCAGGTAGGAAATGAGCTGAAAATAATAAATATTAATGAATCGTCAAAATTCGAGAAAATACTTTCCCGCACACGACTGCAGTTGACCCGAACGACGAGGAGCAGATTTCGGGCAAGCGGTCAAGGAAGGAAAAGACACTACGCGTGAGTTACGAACATTATTTTTTCTACGACCGTATATACAAAAAAGTATACCAACCGATTTTTCAAAAATTATTTCATTTCAACATATTAATACAAAACTATAACTAAAAACTACTAATTAATATTAATATTAATATTAAAAACACAATTTGTTGCATTCTGTTAATTACTTAAAATTGCCGGTCCAGTGGAGTAATTTGGTGTTAGGGTTATATAAAAATATCTTCATTATTTTATATTTCCAAAAAATGAAAAATGCAACAAAAAAGCTAGAGAAGATGTAGATTTTATTTGATGGACTATTTCGTTAATATTTATTTACCTGTTGTAACAATAGTTATAACTTCCGAAGTGAAAAAACTATTCAATAAGGTGAAAATTTGCATAATTTTACTTTTCCGCATTAGTGCGGGAAAGTGACACTTTCAAAACTAAAAAGCGTGCGGTAAAATGGGCTTAAGCGCACGGTCGTAGAAAAAATATTATCCAATATTTTTTATTGTTATTGTTTTGCTTTTGTACGTAGGTAACTTTGGAATTGAGCTCAGGGTTCAAGTATTCTCTTGGCTATTTCCAGTTGTTGCATCTTGGACTGGTTAAGGACACAATGAAATTTCAATATAACTATTCCCTGTTTATTTTCGTATTTTATGAATATATTCAAACTTCCACAAAGCCCAGTAAAGCCGTCAATTATCAGATTGATTTTCGGAAGTAAGCAAACAGTTTACCGCAAATGCGGCAGGTGAAGTATTTTCACTTTGACATTATTCGAAAATCATGATCTGTCAGTGTTACGCTTCTCTCTATAGTCTATTTGTGATTTATTTATAACAAATTATTGTTGGAACTCCTTCGACTTCTGGAATTAACTTTTATAATTCTTCAGGGTGTACCTTCGATTAAAAAAAACAAATAATAAGTAAATTTGTTTTATATTTGCTGTTTACTTTGCCATAATAAAATGCAATGAAATATACCCCATTTTTTGTATTCTGAATGCTGAGCAGTTGGCGATAAAATTTTGTATGCACCACTCCAGTAAAGTGTCTTTATCAGACTCGCCTGTTATTTGCCTCGCTCGCTTCTCTCGCTCGTCTCATAATTTCAGACTTGTCCGATAAAGATTCACTTTACTGCCTTCCTACATAAATAACTATTAATAAGGCATATAAGTCCATTATATCGCTTTTGGTTGGAGTTCCCGAGAAAAAGTTTGTCCTGAGAGGCATTTCCTCTCTTTTTCTCCCTTCCTTTTTAGTTTCTTCCTGAAGGAATTAGAGCTAAAGCCTGCGGAACGATTCGGTACAACAGAGGGAGTAGTTTGCTGCTCACAGCAAAGATATTGTGCTGTTCGAGTCCATTATGTTTCCCTTGGCAGTTTTTGAGGATTTGATTAACAGGTTTATTTCATAGAGCGTTACAAATTGAAATACCGATCAAGGATCAAGAGTTTTAACAGGGATCCTAACGGGACATTGTCGTCTGGATGAGCACCTGAAAAACCTCAAAATAGTGGAGGAAGAAGAATGCAGATATTGTGGCATGGAAGAAAAAACCTCCATCCACATACTTTTCAGCTGCACAGCACCCCAGAATCCTAGAGCACACTATCTGGGAGATTGCTGGATAGAAGAGGAACATTCACCCGCCTGCAGATGTCCTAAGATTCCTCCGGGAAATAGGAATAAAGACTCTCCTCAGAAACTAACTCTTTCAGGTCTCAGTGGATGTTACCCCAAAAATACATACATACAAGGATCCCCTAATATACTTACAAAACAAAATGAAACTTTTCCTTATTGTCGTTTTTTCCATAAATTTTTTTCTTATTATAAAATCTCCTATTTGTCCAAATATTATACCAAATATCAATCTTGCTAAATATGGCAATGATGCCAAAATTCCAGTGTGTCCTAAAGTAAAACCTAATACGGAGGATAAGAAATTCGGTCCAGCTGTCATAAGGAAGAATAAGCCCCAAAGGTTTCCAAAATGTAAAATCATCAAGGCCCAAAAGGGAATTGTCAGGAATATGTCCTTATATGGCGGGAATCTCTGTAATAAAAAAGGAAAATCAATGATAACAACATATAACTATACAATAGTGTTGCAACAGAACTCTGCTTCCGCTTCCGCAACTGCAGAAGTTCCGCATATTTTTTCACTTCCGTTTCTGCTTCTGGTTCCGCAAACTTTATAACAGAACTCTGAACAGAAGCGGGAAGAGAGCGATGAGGAGCGGTGCAGCAAAGAGCTGGTTTAATATATGAAGAGAACATCGAAATAGGCTGAAAGGAGAAAAAGCGGCCAAGTAACACTTTATTAAATATAACTTGCCGCTTGACTACTGAAGTACAAATTTATTTAAAAAAATTTTTGAATGTAAAATTGTGCTTTTTTCGTAGTGTTAACGCTTCCGTTTCCGCTTCTGTTTCCGTTTCCGTTAAGATTTATTTTTGACATCTGTTTCCGTTTCTGCTTCCGTTATGCCAGTTCCGTTGCATCACTACTATACAAGACCCTCAGTCAATATTATTTCTTGTATTTTCGAACTGAAATTTCTTTTTCATTAGTTTCGTGTTTGTTGGTTGTGGAGGACAGTTTTTCGAGAATAACTTTATTCCTTAAATTGATAATAAAAAAGTTATCCATGTGATTCCAACTTAGGAAGACATATTGTATAAAGACAGTTTGTCTCCATTTTGAAGTATCTAAATTGTGAAACAATAACTTTCTTGGGAATATATCCTCCATATTTCCTTATACTATGACCTTGATTTAGTCATTTTTATTATACACTTGCCGCAGAAATATACATAATTTAAAATTGTCTTTATTTCTTTATTTTATTTTAGAATAGAATTTTCTACAATTTTGACGTCCACAATTTTTTTAAAGTAAAAATAGCTGCCTGGAATACTCCAAGTTTAAGTGCTTCACGTTGTGCTTGCAAGTTTGTGCCGCAAGCTCCAGCGAAATTTATTCGAGAATTTATAAGAATTATTAAGTTTCGATGAAGATATCCTAAAATTCCAAAAAATAGGACTATTAGTCTCTAACAAATTCCCCAGGAGGTAAGTAAAAGTAAGAAGAAGTAAGGGAGCACATTAGATCTTTTAGATTTCAGTAAATGTCACCCTAATATATATAGTCGATGCAGTCTTATCGTGCGGATCATACGATTCAACAAAGACAGTCACAGTTTTTGTTTTCTTTCATTGCGTTTAATTATAACTCCCAAATGAAATCCGTAAGATGAATAAGACAGACTTATGCAATTTTGACGGGAAAAAGAAGGATATGTATTTAGTTTTCAGCGATTCTAAAAAGTCTTTCACAGCAGAGTTTTTATTTAAATATGTCAGTTTTGTCACTTTGACAATTCAAAGTGACAATATGAATAATAAGTAGCAATTTTCCGTTGTTTTTTATATCCTCAAGCAAAAAAATGATACTTAGTTTGATGTTTTATTTCGAGAATAAAAGAAGAAGTGGAAATTCGTCAATCAGTGTTATCTCACATATTGGTAACCTCTGTGTTTTCTGATTTGATACATATGGTTAGTGACCTTTGAACCCGCACGATAAGAGTGCCTTTCACTATACATACATACAATATTCGATAATGTTCTCGACATTATCATTTAGCATAACATTTGACTTCTTGTCCAATTTTTGTATTATTAAGGTGGATTTATAAACTTGACGTTCGCCGTTGGCGTTCGCGCTGGCCAATGTCGTTGCTACGAACTGCCGACGGCGGACGCCAGCGCGAACGCCAACGTCAACGGCGAACGCCAAGTTTATAAATCCAGCTTCAATACTGATTGCTTCTGTTAACTGTGAATTTCGTTTCACCTCCATGTACAATGTCCGCCATAAAGTTGGAACCATATGGGAATTTTTTTTATTATTGTAGTTAAATAACAACTTTGGATAGCAATCACTTCTGCTTCTGAAATAATTTAGAATGCGCCAAGTCAAAGTTGACAGGAAACATCTGTCAATTGTCAAGTTCGTTATTTTGGAAAAAACGTCCTAAAAACGGGTCAATTTGTTAAAATTTCGAAAAATGTTACTTGGAAATTATGATTCTAATCACATTTTATGCTTATGTGCCGATTTTGAGAGAGAAATTTTGATGTTCAATGAATTTCATATTTTCGTACTTGTTAATTCACCCCCGTATCTGGCTACTTTAAAATCATTTGAAACTCCTTAAAGTAGTATGAAGGCTACCACTCCATTGCATATTGTGATCATAATATTCGTACGTAAGCTGGTTTTGAAGATTATTGATATTTTCAACTAAAAAAGAGGTGGTCTCTGGATTATTTTCCAAATTTCAAAAAAATTAGAAGTTGTTTTTCAATTTTTTCTTTATTAAACTTTTGTTGGATAGTACAAAAATGATTTTAGTTATAATCTGAATATCTTAACGTATATCGACTACTTCAAAATTAGAAACAATAAATAGATCACTTTAAAGGAAACTACATCTCCGTGTGCCTCCGTGATGAAATGCCGTTGAATGAAAGGTCGCGTTTGGTTTTTTAACAAGATGGAGCATCAATTCACAGTACTGTAATTTTTAAACATTTTGTTCAGAGGAAAATGGATGGGGAGGTTTTCTGAATTTCTTTGGCCGACGCAATCCCCCGATTTGACCATAATGGGCTATTTCCTTTGGGGTTATTTAAAAGAAAAAGTATACCAAAGATGGCCTTTTCCAAATGTGGATCATTTTGTAGATGTTATAAGGGAAGAGTGTGCAAATATACCTAGGCAGTTCTTACTAAATGCTGTCAGGGAATTTAACCGTCGAATAGAAAAATGTATGGAAACCGAAGGGAGGCACACGTAGATGTAATTTCCTTTAAATTGTTCTATTTATTTTGTAATTTTGAAGTAGTCGTTATGCGTTAAGATATTCAGATTATAATTAAAACCATTTTTGTATTATCCAACTAAAGTTTAATGAGGAAAAAGTTGGAAAACAATTTCTGATTTTTTTGAAATTTGGAAAATAATCCAGAGACTACCCCTTTTTTAGTTGAAAATATCAATAATCTTCAAAACCAGCTTACGTACGAATATTATGATCACAATATGGAATGGAATGGTAGCCTTTATACTACTTTAAGGAGTTTCAAATGATTTTAAAGTAGCCAGATACGGGAGTGAATTAAAAAGTACGAAAATATGAAATTTATTGAACATCAAAATTTCTCTCTCAAAATCGGCACATAAGCATAAAATGTGATTAGAATCATAATTTCCAAGTAACATTTTTCGAAATTTCAACAAATTGACCCGTTTTTAGGACATTTTTTCCAAAATAACGAACTTGACAATTGACAGATGTTACCTGTCAACTTTGACTTGGCGCATTTCACGTTATTTCAGAAGCAGAAGTGATTGATATCCAAAGTTGTTATTTAACTACAATAATGAAAAAAATTCCCATATGGTTCCAACTTTATGGCGGACATTGTATAATGGGAGACCACTCACTGATCCTTTGCAGGTAATCCGAGAAATGTTTTCACTTTCTTCCTTTCTCTAACTTTTCACTACTTAGAATTTTGTATTTTTGTATAAGAGAAAAAAAAAACAAGTGAAAAATTTCAGTTGATGTAACACTCTTACCCACCTTAACTTTAGATATACTTCCCGATAGACTCTCCATTATATACTTCTTTTCGTCTTCAGATATGCTTCTATGCTGTTCTGGTGAATCGGTAACAAGAAAAAACCAACAAGCTGTCCAAGCAATAACAATAGCACCAGATCCAACGAACGCCCAAATCCAACCTAAAACTTCGATAATGTAGCCCAGGAGAGGCCAAGTGATTACAGTTCCCAGGCTTCCCCCTAACAGAGCTCCCATAAATTTCCCTTTTTCGTCAGGAGGTGCCCAGCGAGCTACTAGGCAATGAAGACTAGGGAAAACAATACCCTGAAAAATGAAATTTATCATCGCGTAAATTAGTTGAAAAATATGAGAAAAACTAAACTTTGGCAAGTTTATATGAAGCCGTGAAATTAATGCAGTCGGAAACATTCAACATTGCTACGTTTAACTATGAAAAAGCTAAGGTGCTAAGTGTAGTGATGATAATTAGAGAATGGACAATTTTTTTTTTATTCAGCTTAACGTGCTTTGTGACAGCTCTGGCTATTAGTACTAGGTACAATACATACAATATGTCACATTGGTTTTATATACATAAAATAAATAAATGGAATGTAATTAAATTTTGTCGAGTGGATTTTCTTCTTTCAGGAATTGGATGACTGTAGTTATTTGGTTTGGACTGGTTAATATTTCTTTTATGGATGTTTTCATTCCCAGCTGTTGACGACGTTTGGTATATAATGGGCAGTTCACTAGTATGTGCTCAACTTTTAATAGGGAATGGCAATGTTGGCAGTTTTGTTGAGGTGAAGAGCTCATCAAGTGGCCGTGCGAGAGACGAGTGTGACCGACTATTATTAACAATATGATCAAACGTTAATTCTTTAATGTGCTTGTTTTCTTGGATTTTGTCTATTAACATAACTTTTCAATTCATAAATATTAAAAGATTAACACTTCTCCAAATTTGAACTTCTTCAATCTCTGGCAGCGTTGTGCGAAAACCATAATTACCACACCCTCCAAATCACATAATTGGTTATTTTTATCGACTTTTTATTGGCAAGCGCATGCGTGTGTTCTTACCTCTCACTTCGTCAGTTGACTGAAATTGATTTATCCAGTGACGTTGGTATTTGTCAGTAACCTTTGTTTTTTCAGTTTTACGTTATAAAATAGATAGAGTACGCCATTGGAACGTTTATGACAGATTGCGCCATCTTTCCTCGCCTCTCACCGATGTTCTCTGTAGCTTCAGATAAACTTGACGGCTGCTGCCAAGGATATTAGATGAGAATAGGATGGATTATTCCCATAAGAGCAACGTTAGCCGTTTGGGTAACCAGTGACGTCACAGCAACGTTCTTTTGTCGACATTGGTGTTCCATCAATTATATGTCTATCTTCTCTTTCTCTTTGTAGTAAACAAAGACAGATTTCGAACTATATTGTAATAAGTGTAACTATTGATAATTTCAACAGCTGTTTCTAGGACGAAACTCTTCATGGATATTAGTGTATTATTTTCATGTAAAAATACCAGTTTTGTCCTGTTATAATTGCAGATTAATAAAAATGAGTACAAAATTGAATCAGCCATTTCAAAAACCTCATAAATCACACAATTCGAGTTTTTTTAGAAATCAATAATAGTATTTTATGCAACGAACATGTAATGATAGCCATTAAGACACGAGCATATTGTAGAATACGAAACGAGCCGCAGGCGAGTTTCGTATATAATATGCGAGTGTATTAATGGCCATTACATGAAAGTGGCATACAATATTTTTTCTACTCCGGTTAATAAATAGTTATTTGTTTAACTAGGCAGCAAAGTAGTAGATTGACTGCCGAAGCTGAATTCATAGCCGAGCGTAGCGATGCTAGGAATCCAGCTAATGGACAGTGATAGCGACCTGGAAGTACTTACTCCTCCAGAAATAAGGGAGGTGGCAAAAAATATAGAGTTGAATTTGTTGCCGCAGAAGTCTCGGATAAAATATGAAAGAAATTATAAACAATTGATGGATTATTGCATGGAGAAAAATGTGAAGACTTTTTCGGAGAATGTATTACTTGCTTATTTTGCTGGATTATCTCAAACAATGAAGAGTTCTACCCTTTGATCTGTATATTCCATGTTGAAGGCAAGTATAAATGTTAAAAATGGCGTAGATATATAGGAAGATACTTGAAGTTGCGGGCATATTTAAAACGGTCATCTGAAGGCTACAAGGCAAAGAAGTCCCGAGTTTTCGAAAAACAAGATATTATAAAGTTCATACTGCAAGCACCAGTAATATAATTAATGTAGAGAGAACGGTATCCGGGGAGAAAAAAGGAGGGATACTCGTTCAAAATTGTAGTAACTTCACCATTAATGTAAATAACAACAATTAATAAATGTTTACGTCAAATGTTTCATTCCAATTGAGTATAATCACTTTGCAGGCAGCAGTGGTTGCTATGGAAATGTATAATCACAACCTGAAAAACCTGAAAAACCTGAAAAACTGATCATGACATGTTGTTTTAGCAAGAAATTTGGTAAGTGGAACATAATTTAAAATAGTAATCATATTTTTTATTGCTTATTGAAAATTAGGTACACTTAAAAATTTGTCATGTTATACTATCTAAGGTGCGTAAACATATTCTCCATCATTCTTATCCGGATTATCTTAACATTTTGCAGTTGGCCAACTAAAAATGCTATTACATAATGGCTTATGTTTTTCCAGGATACTATCCCTTGAACTTGCTTTTAAATCGCCCAATTAATTATTATTATTTAAAGTAAAAGGAATATGTCTTTTGACTTAAATGATCTATACCCAGAATGATTTTATCATAAAAAAAACATGTTGAAAAATGTTGCTTATATATTAAATACTTTATTTTTTGTTATTAAAATTTAAAAAATAAATAAATCACACCACGAATTTCACAGTTTCATAATTCGCGCAAGGCGACGCGCGCATTGGTAACCGGTGACGTCATCAAATTCGGCTGACACTTTTAATCAATCCTATTCTCATCTAATATCCTTGGGCTGCTGCTACACCAATCTGATATGAAAGCAGCGTTGCCAGTTTATAGTGTTTGGTACTTTCTAACTTATTTTGCATTTGACATTTAACACGGAATAACGCCGTATTTAGTGGAATTAACTCAATATTGGTAATATTGACTTTTGAAAAAAATGAGTGAGATCAGTAGAGAATTCTTATCTGTGGGATAATATAGTTCAAAAAAAATTTGGACAAATTACAATCTACAATAAATAAAATCCATACACTGCTATCGATTTAACAAATATTGATATTTAACATTGTAGCCGACAAAAATTGGGAATAACAGCATCTGATTGCGCACAATTATTCTTCTCTCTCTTCCAAGTAGTTTTTCTAATATTTTCCTTGTCGTACTTGTGGAAATTGTATGCATCTATTGTAAGTAACAAAAATGACAGCTTACCCCAAAGAGTCCTATTACAAATCTTGTGACTATGAGGAACCAAGGATTTAAAGAGGCTGCCCAAGGTCCTATTAATGTAAGTACTCCCGAAACCAAAAACGATATAGTGACACATTTTGATGGCCCAAATTTTTCTGCTATCGCGCCTCCTGGAAAGCCTGCTATAGTAAATCCCCAAAAATAGGATCCTAGAATTATTCCTTGAAGTTCATTGCTCCATTGGTACCTATCACCATACTAAAAATAAATATACAAAAAATTATAGGTACATTGTTTCTTTCAGTTAGTCTTCAAGTAATATTCAATCCCCATAATTTAAGAATAATCATTGTATGTCTTGGAATGGAATGATTTAATTGATTGAAATAATGAAACATGTTTTGCATGGGTTGCCTACAATATTTTCTCTACATTTATGCAGAAACTGGAAAATTAGAATATAATATGCTAGGAACTCAAACTGTTCTTTTTTTTTGGCCTCCACCTTGTCAGTACTTAATCATAGCTGGTTTCCGCTTTGACCATTTTAATTTTAAATATTCAAAGATTTTTGCAATAATTGTAACTCGTTGAGACCAAGCAGTAAGATATACATAATATTATTGTTGTATTAAAGCAGGATCAGACACTTGCTCTTAATTTTTATTTTATTCAAATGTTTATGTTTTTGTTATAAATCATCACAAAACTGACAAGTGCTTTTTGTATGAATGTAGAAAAAAGTTATTTTTCTACGACCGTGTGTTTTTACCCACTTTCCCGCACGCATTTTAGTTTTGAAAGTGTCACTAGTGCGGTAAAGTAAAACTATGCAAATTTTGACCTTATTAGATAAATATTCACAAAATAGTCCATAAAAAAATCTTTTCTAGCTTTTTGTTGCATATTTCATTTTTTGGAATTATAAAATAATGAAGATATTTTTATATAACCCTAACACCAAATAACTCCACTGGACCGGCAATTTCAAGTAATTAACAGAATGCAAAAAATGGGTTGGTATACTTTTTTGTAGGTATATACGGTCGTAGAAAAAATAATGTTCCTAACTCATGCGTAAAGTGTCTTTCCCGCACTTGACCGCTTGCCCGAACTCCGCTCTGCGTTGTTTGGGTCAACTGCAGTCGCGTGCGGGAAAGTATCACTTTCCGCACTAGTTAGGAAAATAACTATTTAGTAAACAGACATACAAATACTAACCTATGAAAAATCGCAATTTGAATCGCTGTAGAAACTGTGTAACAATAAGTTCTAAGATACAAATATCAATAATTGCCACAGTCATTTGAGAACAAAAAAGAAACAGTTATCAATGTCCTTGGGTTATTAGGTACTACTCAAACTCACACAATTTTTATGAAAATTGGTTGATATAATATGTTTGTTCTGTGACTATTAGTTATATTTCATTGAATTACTCAGTTGGATATGGAGTTAAAAGATGAAAAAGTAGCAAGAGATGATTATTTTGTTCATTAAATACTTAAATGTTTCCACCCAAATAGTAAATTTGAAAATAATTTGCTCACGTCTTGAACATCTGCATGTAAAGCTTCTGCTTTTGGTACATAAACGGTGAAGTTTTCTTCAATTAATTTACATTCTGGTACAAACGTTTTGTTATCTTTGGTGTTAGGATCTACCATGGCCAAAATAATAATGGATAAGTTGATTCTTAACATATATAAGAATAACGTACAAGTAAAGCACATTATCCATATCACTGCTCGTACTGGTATACAATCTGAAAAGAAAGTTATTTTATGTAATTGAGGGGTCTAAAATCAAAACTCACTCATTCCCATATAAATTGTGATGACAAGATTGGTTTAGTAGCAAATCTCACATCATCCATACGTTCACTTAATGCCAACGAGCGGCGCGCGATCAACTCGCATCCTCCAATGTAAGCACAATTGCGAAGACGCCTGTGTTTTTCGAAACCAACACTTTCCTAATAATGACAAGTTGATTTTTCTGACGAGAATCTAAATTTCTACAAACATATTCTTGATGCCGCGGAAGATGAAGCAGAGCAGACTGATGAAATAGATTTATGTGAGCCTCAAGAAGAAGAAGAGTTAGAACCGATTTAAAACTTTTTTTATTTACGCTAACTATTGAAACTTTTTGATTAAACGTTAGATCTATACTTATTTTAACTGAAGTTTTCTTCTAGTACAGCTCTTTTAATACATTTGTCCACGACCACCTAATAATAAGCCGATATTTTACCTCCTAACAAAAGGTATATGGTACCCATATATCAACTGTCGTGAATTATGAACCATAATACACTACAGTGTATTATGAACTAGAGATGGGGGTACCTACAATATGAAATAAACTATTAAGGGCGAGTTGTACCAAACGCCTAAACTCGGTTTAATGTTAACTGATGATTAGACTGATGTAATTGTTGATAATAAATACATCAATCAGACACAGTCTAAACATCAGTTATCATTAAACCGAGTTTAGGTGTTTGGTACAACTCGCCCTAGATCTGTGTATTTTGTTCAGGAAATTTGTTTCTGACATATATCGTATCGATAAAATATTGTAATTTTTAGTATTGATACTTTTCATAGCGATATTTTCTAATATTAAGTAGTACGTTGTATTGATACTTTCTACAGTATCGCCCATCTCTATATATGTCAAATTATATTTTTATGTAGCTGTCAGAACATTTTGAGGTTAGTATAATACCAAATCGTTACTGACTTTTATTTAATAAAGAAATCAAGTGTTGTGCACAAAGTATAGTATTTATGGCCATAATTCACTTGGGTGACATGCGCCTCTCGCCTGCGGCTCGTGACGCAAACGTCACCCATCGTGAATTATGGCTATCATAAATTGCTCGTTTAATAATATACTATTATACCATATTTTCACAATCAGAACAACTAAACTGGAAAAAACTATGGATTTTTGGTAATTGGTGGACGATCAAAACCTGTTACATGATCAGTTTCTGAACTCACATTTTCTCAAAAGTTGGTTTCAAATTTCACATTGCACACAAGTTATTTTCAAATCTCACAATCTCCAGCATAAAGTAACAAATTAAGACAAAAAAAATTATACTATCAACAATATTTTGTTCATTAAATATCAACTAACATGCTTATCTAACAGCGCGAAACAAAAAATACTTTCATTTACATAGATGAGATCATAATCGTGTTTTGCGTTTCACCACAAAATACAAAACCAGGAGAATATGAGTTTTGATTCTAGACCCCTCAATTGCACTACAGAACTGATGAACTTATTGGAGAAATATACAAGCTTTTTTTTCGATAGTATATCATTATGACATTATGGTGAAACCGATCAAAATAAAAATCAGAAAATTTCTAATAGGTGATTTCGGAAATTGATATTCGGTGACTTCTTGTTGTACCGGAAGCTGCGGTCACGGGTCAATCATATTATTTTAGATGATTTTAGACACTTCGCATATTCTCAGCTTTTCGACTTCCTGACTTAATCTAAGCAGCTTTTTATAACAAGTTACAAAACTTACGATTCTTGAGATAATAATTATCATTTTAAAATCAATGTTATAGACCAGGGCCGAAGCCTCCAAAAATGATATGAAGTGAAAAAAACTAATAGTAGAATGAAACCCATAAGAAAATGAGGGGAATATAATGAAATTGGGGAGAAAAATAAATTACAGCGAGTTCAGGAATTGGAAGGGGGTGAGTTTTTGAGGGTAAAAAATGGCTTATCTCGTTTTGCGACAAAAATACAAGTCCTAATGAACAAATTTGAATGGCAAAGTTGCAGGTAATAAAAAGCTCTACAAATGTATTCATAATTTTCACACATCACCCCAAAATGTATATGGAAAATTCAAATAAACAAGGTACTGGGTATTTATTCATATCTTCGTGAAGAATAGTAGTTTACCTAACTAGTGCGGAAAGTGATACTTTTCTGCACGCTATTGCAGATGGTCGAACGACGCTAGCGGAGTTCGGCCAGCAATCGCGTGCGGAAAAGACACTTTACGCACGTGTTAGGTACACTATTTTTTCTACTAGCATCCGGAAAAAAACCCAAAAGTTAACATGAAGAGTAGTATTTTATGCAACGATCATGTAATGATAGCCATTAAGACACGAGCATATTGTAGGATATGCGAGTGTATTAATGGCCATTACATGAAAGTGGCATACAATATTTTTTCTACTCCGATTATTAAAAATTATTTAATCAATAATTATTAGTTAAATCAATTTTAAATATAGTTACTTTTGAAAATCAAAATTATTTGACAGCTATCAAATTAAGTGTCACTTAATATGTCTGTTCGCCTGCAATAAAAGTGTAGCACTGAGCTATATAATTTTGAAGAATACAGGTCTATCTGTGAAAAAATACGTATAAAATTACTAAATTTGGGAATATCTATGTATATTGCATTTGTAAACTGCAAGAAGCATTAAAACATAATTAAAATAAATAAAATCGTATAGCTCAGTACTACACTTTTATTGCAGGGAACAGACCTAATATGATTAATTTCAGAAATGTCAACCAGGTATCCATGGCTATATACTAAAATATTGTGCGAATATCGCATTCCTATTGGCTTAAAAATCTGTATCATAATGAAAATCTGTATCATAATGAATTTCATTATGATACAGATTTTAGTCTTTTAATAAGTATATTATAAAACAGGAGTAGAAAAAAATAGTTATACATAAATTTTTCAATACATTATTGATTATAGAGTTTTTTTTATGACACGTACATCTCGGGGTAATCCTGAAGAAAAATATAATTATTTCATATGTTTAAGCGATAGCTGAAATGTCCAGGAGATAGTAGATTGAAGAAAGCAATTATGTTCTACTTGAAAATCGCAATACTTACTTTTTCCAAAAATGTTCTTCATATTTTTCATTCTCAAATCAAAGAATATTCGAAACAGACAAGCGGGCGTAGTTTAGTGGATAATCTGAAATAAAACAAAATATTCATAAGTTGATCAATTGTTATTGGATTTCACCACAAAACAGGGTGTATTTATTATGGGGGTGAAAACTGAGAAAAGAATAAAAATGGAATAGATATACTGTAGCATGCAAAAAACAGCAGTTTAAAAATTATATTGGACAGTGATTTTTTCGATTACAATATAGAGTGATTAGTGAAATTAAGTCCAGTACCCTGTGAATCTTTGAAGAATCAAATGAAATTTTTACTACTGTAGCCTGTCTAAAGGCAAATATTTTTATATAGATACCTAATCATTCCAGAACGACGTACCAAATCGAAGATTCATTTATTTGAGTGGGGACTGTATTTCACTTCAAATTTGAGTTCTGCTTGATTTTGCCAGTACAATAATATAAACTAGTGATAGCTTATACAGTGGATTTTAAAAGCTTGACCAATAGTTTTTGGAAAATGCAATGAGTTCATAGCTCCCGTATACTTAACTGTATGATTTAAAATTCATTTCTCACAGCTTTGCATTTGTGATGGTCGTCTAGTATCATAGAAAATATATGGATGGAGGTTTCTTCTTCCATGCCACAAAATCTTATTACTGCTTTCTTCACTGTTTTGAGTTTTTTCAGGTGCCCAATCAGACCTATTCAATTTTAACAGTGTTGAAACTCTCAGCGCAATTTTACTTTGATATGCATTCATTTGATCTCAACAGGCTGTAGTCATCCAGAAGAATCTTTGATTGTCTTAGCCCTACTGGATTTTTCCAATGGTTTAATCTTTTCTTTCTCTCGGCTCCACCTATTTCTCCCTATATTACATTTGGGCTGATTCCGCAAAAGGGTTCAGGCTCCCATCAGAAAGGTATTTCAGCCCCCCTCTTCGCTAGTTCATCTGCTATTCAATTTGCTTCTATTCCAGTGTGTCCTGGAATTCTCAGTAAGGTTATATTGTTCTCGCCTAGTTTATTGAGTTTGTCTAGGCATTCCCACGCCATTTTGGAACTTATTACACAAGAGCTCAGTGCTTCAATGGCTGCTTGACTATCCGACATTATGTTAATAGTTTCTTGAAAATCTCTTAAAAATTTCACTATGATTCCCAGTTACCTGTATGCTTGTATACTCTTTCATCATATATTCAGAACCTAGAGAGTTAACATAGAAGTAAATTTTCAATATGGAATTTAGAGTTTAAAAAGATTTTCCGTGGACTCTTCTGCGGTAAAATCTTGAAAATTTAAAGAAGTTAAATGAAATTAGATGGATATAAAATCACATCCAGCATCTGTAGTTTGCGTTTAGCAGGAGAGTATTTATAAAAATCACCATAAAAAATTCAATCAATGTTTTTATGTCAAATATCAAACACTACAAAGCTATAAAAAATTTATTTCATCTCGTAATAAAAATCAGAAATAATCTTGTCCCTCACAAATTTTTTATTGAATATATGAACCTTGATAGCATAAGTGGCATTCTTAATTTTCTACATACAGGGTGTACCAATATTACGACAATCTATTATGTTAAAGCTATAAACGTTGAAAGTAACAAAAATTCCTAAATAATATTAAATTTCAATGAATAGTTTATTCTAAAAAACCAAAAGTATAATAATAATGGTTTACAATAGATAATACAAAATAACTCTGTTGTGCAGAATACTTTTTTATACGTAAATTTAACTACGATTTTCACATAGACCTGCCCTAACCTTTTGAAGGACTTTGTATAACGTAGCAAACCTTATATTAAATGCTTCAAAGAAATGTGGAGCAGTCCGAGTTTGGTGTATTAAACAGGGGTTCTCATTTGAAAAATCATATATTTGGTTTGTAACGGAGTTATGCACCACTCTGTATAGTCCCAGATAATTTCAAAATATGCACTTTATAGACATCTATTATTTTTTTCGAAAACATTTTTTTATATCCGTTAAAATAACCCATAAACCGAAGTTTGTCGTAAGATTGATACACGCTGTATAATGAAGTAATGTTTTCTTTGTAGTAAATAATTATATTAAATTCAATATTGAAATGGAACGTCTATTACTCACTCATTATTTATTTGTTATGACAATTCAACTCATGTATAAAAAATCGCATATGCCTCAGTGTAATTGTCACTTTGTCACCGGCAAAAGTTAGCTTTAACTTTTTCAGCGATTATTTTTTTCACTTGTCAAAATCTGACATTTTGGTGGTTTTAACCAATAGCAATACATTATTCTAGCCAATCATTCGGTATTATACTGATAATTATGCTTCCTCATCGATAAAACCTTGTTTACATCGAAACGTCAAAATTTTACTTTGAATTTGTCATTATTGACAACTAAAAGCGCTTTCAAAAATCCTTTTAAATTGTTGAAAAAAATAATCTTCCCAAATACAACTCGCTCTTCAAATTTTATCACATAATTTTTTATTTTCATCACTCAAACTTGTTTATTTGAGGCAAAAACATTCAAACAAACCGAATTTAGATAAAATCACTCCTCCTAACGGAGTCGTGATTTTATCAAATCGGTTTGTTTTCATATTTTTGCCAAATAAACAAGTTTTCGTGGAAAAGAAAAAATTATCGATAAAATTTGAAGCACTCGTGGTATTACCTTTGATAAATTAACTTCAATGTTGAAATGTCATATACCTGGAAATGTTATTGTCACTTTGACATCGATAAAAAAGGTGCATCCTTTTTTATCGCGATAAAAACCTCTCTTCCTCAATTCTAGTAAGCGGACGTCACTTTTACACAATGACAATGAGATAATTATTGTTGTTGTTCATCGATATAATTATTCTGTCGTTAATTTATCTTGCCAAAAAACACTCGAGCTTTTCTTTTATTAGATAAATTTCTCTTCAACTCAAAATTTTGTCAATCACTAAATTGGCTCGAAAAACTGACAATAGATAAAATCGCTCCACCTTCGGTGTCGCGATTTTATCATGTCAGTTTTTCTCGTAAAATTAGTGATTGGCAAAACTGTTTCGTTGCAAAGAGAAATTTATCCGATAAAAAAAAAGCTCTTGTGTTTTTACTGTTGATTATTTTTTTCACTTGTCAAAATCTGACATTTTGGTGGTTTTAACCAATAGCAATACATTATTCTAGCCAATCATTCGGTATTATACTGATAATTATGCTTCCTCATCGATAAAACCTTGTTTACATCGAAACGTCAAAATTTTACTTTGAATTTGTCATTATTGACAACTAAAAGCGCTTTCAAAAATCCTTTTAAATTGTTGAAAAAAATAATCTTCCCAAATACAACTCGCTCTTCAAATTTTTTCACATAATTTTTTATTTTCATCACTCAAACTTGTTTATTTGGCAAAAATATGAAAACAAACCGATTTGATAAAATCACGACTCCGTTAGGAGGAGTGATTTTATCTAAATTCGGTTTGTTTGAATTATCGATAAAATTTGAAGCACTCGTGGTATTACCTTTGATAAATGCACTTGTGGTTTTTTCACTTATGACTTATGCATTTGTTACCATGATAAATAATTTGACATGTTTGTCAACAACTTATTGAATTTCTAAACACTAACAATGAGCCGATTCATTGAATTGTCCTGCCGAATTACACTCGATGTTTGTATTTTTATCGGGTGAATTTGTGTTGTTCAACTTCTAAACTGTTTCCTTTAGCAATTAGACTCGAAAAACTGTCAACCTAAAAACGCTCCACCTTCGGTGTTGCGTTTTTAATAGTTGACAGTTGTTCTCGTCTAATTGCTAGGAAACAGTTTCTCATTAAACAATCCAAATTTACCCGATAAAATACAAACCTCTTGTGCAATTATAAGTGACAATTCAACTCATGTATAAAAAATCGCATATGCCTCAGTGTAATTGTCACTTTGACACCGGCAAAAGTTAGCTTTAACTTTTTCAGCGATAAATGCACTTGTGGTTTTTTCACTTATGCATTTGTTACCATAAAAAATAATTTGACGTTTGTCAACAACTTATTGAATTTCTAAGCACTAACAATGAGCCGATTCATTGAATTGTCCTGCCGAATTACAATCGATGTTTGTATTGATATCGGGTAAATTTGTGTTGTTCAACTTCTAAACTGTTTCCTTTAGCAATTTGACTCGAAAAACTGTCAACCTAAAAACGCTCCACCTTCGGTGTCGCGTTTTTATTAGTTGACAGTTGTTCTCGTCTAATTGCTAGGCAACAGTTTCTCATTAAACAATCCAAATTTACCCGATAAAATACAAACCTCTTGTGCAATTATAAGTGAAAATTGTTATAATTCCAAATAATTTGTAGTAAGCTGTAATTAATTATTTATTATTTTCATCAACAATCACCTCTCCCTAGACATTTATTTTCGTCGGCCACTGGTTGTGTTCCTTCCTTATCCAATGTAGTCTTTTTGAGCATTTATGCTTATTTACTTATTACTATTTGAGTCAAAGCATTGCCAAATCAGAGAATTTTCTTAATTCAACTTTCTTTTTTTCTTCAATTATTTCACAGAACTCCAATTTGCGCTCTGATAGTCATCTTGACTATTGAGAAAAGTAGAATTCGATAGATGGCGCTCTGAAATGTCAATGTCATTTTAGCAACTAGTGAAACAAATCAGCTGCCGTATAAGCCCTTTGAAATTTAAGTGGTTTTATTTTGCTGTTTTAGTTATTTTCAGTGTGTGTTTTGTAAAACTTCTGCTTTATCTTTGATTGTGCTTTAGTATTTTGTGTTAAACTAAATTTTGACTCCTAATATTTTGATTTTTGGAGTAATATAGGTATAGTTGATTAGTTGATATTTGTCAAAAATAAAACAAGTGTTCAATTAACTGTTTAGTTAACTATGCTGATTATTGTAACAAACTGTACAACAGTACAATAAATTCGTGGCTGAATGGATCAAGCTGTCCAAGGCCAAAAAAAATAAAAAACTGTTGAGTTTTAGATATGTACGAAGGTACGTTTGTATTGAATGGTATTTTGAATCTCTAACACCGACTTGTTTTCACTTTCTTTTTGTAACTATGGATTGGGTATACACTGACTATTTTATTTGAATTTGT
Source organism: Galerucella nymphaeae (assembly GCA_963978555.1). Taxonomy (NCBI): domain Eukaryota; kingdom Metazoa; phylum Arthropoda; class Insecta; order Coleoptera; family Chrysomelidae; genus Galerucella; species Galerucella nymphaeae. The sequence continues at coordinate 1,875,864 of OZ021711.1, read as the reverse complement.
AAATGCTGTGCGTTATTCTAGGTGCATAAATAAGAGACAGGCAGTTTTGAATGCAGGCCATATATTTTTGCATGGTTCCTATAGAGGAAGTAAGTGACACTTTTATAAAAGTGCAATGAAAACAAAAAATAGAATAACATTACCTTTTCCATAATATCTCTGATTATATAAGAATATAACCTCAGAAATGATGACAGTTGAGTTGAATAGAAAGACACAGTTTTAAGCTTGTCACTGACACAAAATTAAACAAATAAACTACGAATTTACTGTAATTACGTTGACTTGCATATAATACAAAAACAATGCAAAACGAATTATTTTTCTCGACAATTACAATTCTTTCCGCCAGAGGTCTCATTTAATTCTACTCCTCTCAATAGTAAATTTTATAAGCGTTGATTTTTTTCTGATTTCATAATTCTTACCACTGACGTTTGAGCGATTTTGTTGTCTAGTGCCAATTGCTCAGCTTGGAGTTGCACATTTAGTTTTGTTTAATTATCATCACGCTTTTCAGGACCACCCAGTTAGTATTGCTGTGACATGAAAATATGCAATTCTTTTGAAAATAGCGCTAATATGAAACGCAAAAAAGTTTTACGTACATTTATGCCGCATATACGTGGCCTATGTGGCACACTCCACAAAATACATCCAAATAGGTACAAAATTATGATTCCTCAGATTTAAAAACCCCCACCTTAAATGTTTGTGCATATACGTCAAAAAGCATTAAAGTTATTGTAGAAAACTATTAAAATTTCACGTTTAACACTCTGTATCTCTATTAACATCAACATTTTATTACGGTTAGTTGGTTCATATCGCAATATTTTGAAGTGAAGATTGTACTGTACTATGTACAATTACTTAAGGACCACCCTGTATATGTATACGTATTTAAGTTTTAATCATCCATTGACTCATTTTGGAAGTGATTATGTACATTGTACAAGCCTACCAATTAATAATCATAGCATACCTGAACTAATATTCACCGATAGTGCACACGATATCAAAAATTCTGTTATATCAGAACTCGTTTGCCCGATTTCACCATAAAATATTAGGTAATATTTGAATCGCACTTAGGAATTCTGAAATACAATTTACATTCCACCACGTGATAAAAGTGATAATATATGAGGTACAGTTCTTTCAACGATCCCATGATAGCCTTTACTAAGAAAAGAAAACTCAACCTCAAAACCATAAAAATTGATTGAAACGAGATTGAATGGAGACAAGAAGTCAAGTATCTAGGTTTGACTCTAGACTGTAAACTCATGTGGAACAAACACGAGAAGAACATTACCTACAAGGCGAAAATGGCTCTAATGATGTGTAGGAATCTGGCAGGGAGAAACTGGGATTGTAATACAAAAATCCAGAGCTAGATGTACACTGCCATAGTGAGACAAATTATCACTTATGGAGCTATTGCGTGGAGTAGAAGAACTAGTCTATTGACGACTAGAGAAAACCTCCCCAAAATTCAAAGACTAGCCTGTATATGCATTACAGGAGAAATGAGAACATGCCAAACGGCAGCGATGGAAGTGATTCTCAACCTCACCCCTCTACATATGGTGGTTGAAAATGTTGCAGAAATAACAGAATACAGACTAAGTAGAGAGAGTATCTTTTGAAAAAACCACCTCCTTTCTTCTTACATATCAATATTGATAAAGGATACAGAAGACAAAGGATTATCTTGATGACGGATAGTCAATCAGCCATTAAAGCACTGAGCTCTTGCGTAATCAGTTCTAAAATGGTTTGGGAATGCCTAGACAAACTAAATGAATTAGGCGAGAACAATATAGTTACCCTACTATGGATTCCAGGACACACTGGAATAGAAGGAAATGAAATAGCAGATGGACTAGCAAAGAGGGGGTCTGAAATACCCTTCTGGGGGCCTGAACCCTTTTGCGGAATCAGCTCCAAGGTAATATTGGAAGAAATAGGCGAAGCCGAAAGAAAGAGAAGATCTGACCATTGGAAAGATCTAGTAGGGCTTAGACAATCAAAGATCTTTTGAAAAAACCACCTCCTTTCTTCTTACATATCAATATTGATAAAGGATACAGAAGACAAAGGATTATCTTGATGACGGATAGTCAATCAGCCATTAAAGCACTGAGCTATTAGGTAATCAGTTCCAAAATGGTCTGGGAACACCCAGAAAAACTCAATCATATAGCTGAGAACAATGAATTCCAGGACACACTGAAATAGAAGGAAATGAAGTAGCAGATGAACTAGCAAAGAAGGGAACTGAAATATCTTTTTGAGTGCCTGAACTCTTTTGCGGAATCATCTCCAATGTAATATTGGAACAAATAGGTGAAACCGAGAGAAAGAGATCTGATGACCTTCGGAAAGATCTAGTTGGGCTTAGACAATCAAAGATTGTTCTTGGTGACTACAGCCTGTTGAGATCAAATGAATGCATAAGTCAAAATAAAACCACGCTAAGAATTTTAACTGGGTACCTAACGGGACATTGTCTCCTTAATGGGTACCTGAACAAACTCAAAATAGTGGGGAAAGGAGAATTTATATTTTGTGATATGGAAGAAAAAACCTCCATTCACATTCTTTCCTATTGCACAGCATTCCAGAATCCTAGAGCACAGTACCTGGAAGATTCCTGGATAGAAGAGGAACATTTATCTAAGTTGAAGTCTGCAGATATCCTAAAATTCCTCCGGAAAATAGGACTGAAGGAGATACTAGTTTCTGAGACTCTCCTCAGAAACTGAGTAGAAGTAAGGTGGCACAGTAGATCTTTTAGGTCTCAGTAAATGTTACACCAAAAATTCATATACATTTTACGATCCAAGAAACTGACTTGACTTGACTTAGGCTTAAGATGCATTAAAACCATAAAACATTTTCGGATTAACCGTGCAGAGCCTGATGAAAAAAAGTATTCACAATAAGAATAACCCAAAAGTCTTATAAAGTTTTCAGATAATAATTTATCATTCACCAAGAAAATAAATACGAGCCTAGCATGGCTAATACTTTTATAGCTTCATTGCATGTCATTATCCCATCTCAGGTCAGGTCAGTTTCTTAGATCGTGAGCACAAAAGCTTCTTTAGACTTAGGTGCAATATCTACGCACCATTGGGAAAGCATGCATCTGTATTCCAGGCGGAAATCTATCCTATTCACAGGTTATCATCTCAGATAGAGTTTGGTAGCACTAAAATCTTTAGCATGTCCCCAGGTCAGATACAGACCTGGTATGACAGGTATAGGGCTGCCTACAGAAACTCTTAAGGTGAGTAAACATGACTAAGAAAGTCAAGAAAACAGTTTTTTGTATTTTGTGTAATTTTGCCTGAACAGTTGACGAAACACAAAGACAAACAAACATATATTGATAGCTGTCATTAGTTGTTCATCAACTGTAAGATGTAAAATACCCCAAACTAAATAGACCTGCAAACTTCTCGGGTAAAACTTCAAACTTTTCGGGTACAAGATCGGGGGTCTAATGAGAACCCCTTACTTAATCTCATTCAAAACAGAGAATTTACACATAAGTCCTAAGTGATTCCAAATCATTGCAAATATCATAGAACAGTTCCAAACAATAAATCATGTAATTTGATAATTAGTAAAAAACCCAAAAACTTGGTTATTTGAATTTTTCAAATAAATTTTCAGGTTATGTGTGAAAATTGTGAATACAAAACTTGTAAAGCTTTTCATTACTCACCACTTTTGTTATTTAACTTTCTCCATAGGAGTTGTAGTTTTGCCGGAAATCGATGTAATTTATTTTTTACCCACTCCACTACCATTTCCCGAACTCGGATCGCTTGTAATTTATTTTTATTTTCAATTTTATCACATTTCCCTCCTTTTTTAATGGGTTTTATCACACTGTTATTCTTAAAAGTATATTGTCATTGTAAACGTGAAAAAAATTCCAATACCTATAATTAGCTGTTGGGTATTCACGAGGAAAAAACTAAAATTCATCCATTGCGATGGTGATATGACAGACAAGTTCTGGTTGAAAATCACATGTGTGGAATTTTCTCCAAAAAATCAATGCAGGAATAATTGAGGCTACTTAATTATCAATAAAGACGTTAAGAGCGCTTTCAGACGAGACACTTTGTGGCCGGCTACTAGTGTCTGAAAATAACCAAGCGGCTAAAAAATATTTATTTACGTAACAAGTTCCGAGAGTGGTATTTTATTACTTTCGGGTAGCGTTGCATACAATATTTATATACCCACTATAAAATATTATTTAGGTACATTAATTGTACAATTAGCAGCTTGCACTGATTTCATGTGAAATAATTATTTCCCCGTCACTTCCGTTATCGATTTCCATTTCTAGACCGTGAAATTGAGAATACAATGAAACTATCAATAAATTCATTTTGAACAGCGATGTCATAGTAAAATTTCCGTGAATGTCATTGCTGAGGTCACCTACATAGATATTGAAAATCATTCCGAAAGTGAAAAAATCGCCCCGAAAGTAAAACAAAACATTCCGAAAATAGCTACTTTCGGTACGATTTGTATAAAGTTCAATTTTCGATTTAATTAATCATACCGAAAGTTCTATTTCGAGACGGCTACAGGAAAAATACATAAAATATCACGTATTCCTTATCTGTGCCTCGTGTGAATGCGTCTATTCATTAACACGCTTTTATTAGCTTTACTCGTATGTTTGTTTGTTTTTATGTTTGTAACTCTCATCTGGCAGCTGCTGTGAAAACTCGCTTCACCCCACTCCGTTATGCGTATTTATATTACATTATAGCATCGAATAATTAACAAGCATCACTCTCAACCCTGCCTTCTTTTACGATATTTTCATGACGTCATTCTGTGGCATCGTCGCAACTATTTTTTTGGAGTCTGTCGGAGTCAGACTCCTCACACGAATCATCATTTCAGAAATTGTTACTCCTTCACAACCTGCAGCAAAAAACAGGCGATGAATATTTTAACCAAAAGCATACATAATTTCTTTGAAATATATTAAATAGAAAAATTCATGAAATCTTCCAGTTTGAATAAAAAACACTAGAATTTTGCAATTTGTTGAAATATCCGTATCAACAAGCAAAAAATCGGAATCGATTATTTGAAAGCGAATCGAAATGATGGAGACAAAAATTATAGCGATAGTGTAGTTTTGTGCTGACGAAGTATTCAGTTATCTAAGTATTTCCGACAATTAAAAAGCTATAATAAAGATGCTGGATATACCCACATGATAAATAAAAAAATTGATTTGGATAAAATCATTGAATTAACAAAGTATTCTAATTGAATTAATATTGAATTCAACTTAAATTAAATTTAAATTCAACTTCGAAATAAAAACGTAAGTCTAGATTGTTTTTCATTAAAATTTATCACTGCAAATTTTCTCTTTAGCTCGAAACAACTTTTACTACTGTCCGCCCTCTGTTGGGGAGTCACTATACTACCTGCTTCTGTATCACTTTAAAATTTGGCACCTCAAATTTTATTGTCGAAATCTAAAAAGTGGAAAATAAATATACTTTGAAAAAAACTAAAAAACATGCTTTTATAATAGGATAAATTGAAAAGTAGAAAATAATTTGATTGCAAAAATTAATAAACAATAAATAGTATTATTGTGGAAAAATCGTGGGGTGCTCCATATATCTGTTCTTAAAAGCACCTTACATTTGTTCCACAATAATACTATTTATTGTTTATTAATTTATAGATTAAAATTATTTTCCACTTTTCAGTTTATCCTATTATAAAAGCGTGTTTATTAGTTTTTTTTAAACTATATTTATTTATATTAATGTATTTTTAGCTGCGTGATTCCTTTCAGACACCAGTAGCCGGCCGCAAAGTGTCTCGTCTGAAGGTGCTCTAAAAGTAAATCTCAACACTCTTAGGAGAACCAGCCAGTGGAACTTGGTAATATTTAACTTCCTCGCTAACCCTCGTATTTGAAGTTAAAACACTATTCCAAGTATAATCAGACTACACTATTCCTACCTCCGAATCATAATTTTATCGTTTCCTTCTTTATTGAAAAACACAAATATAATATAAAGTAATTATTGGAGTTGAAAGAGAGTCTTCGAAAACGTACATATACTAAGACGGTAGCGGTTAACATAAATCTAACCGCCCGACTATTTTGACATTATAAATATATAGTTTTCAAACCTTCTGCGCCCCAACGGTAACAGTAACAAAAGTTTTTGTTAGTTACAATATTATTTGATTTGTTTCTACTAGCAAAAGGCGTAAATTTGCAGAAATTTGAGTGAATTATGGTCCATTTTGAGGGATCTGTAAAGGGTTGTTTGCCAAAATTTTAGTTAGCAAAATCTGATTGTCTTCCTCAGAGAACTGAATCCTACTTCTTCTTAAATTGTTCAAGTTACTACTATTAATTGATAGCATAATAATTATGAATAGTATGTGCTATCGCAATTCACCAAAAAACAGATGCCAGAGACAACATACAGAATACAGACCACTCATTAAATTGTGGTTAGACTTTTCGTCTTTCCGTGGCCTTTTCGTTAATGCAACCGCTATGTCTACCGTCCGTAAGATACCGGTGGTGTACGGGAACGGTATATGCTAAGTGTCAAATAGCGTAAATCGGAGTGCTTTTTAAGCGGCTTCGAAAACTCTCTAATATAATTGGATTTGAAGTCATTAATAAATTTTCAAAACATAATTTGAGTATTCCAAATCATTATTTGCGTCATACTATTTAAACCAAACACGATTGGAATTATAGAACAATGTGATTTATTGTGTTAAAACTTGTTTCCGTCGAATTTTTGTCGTGATTTGATACTGCTCCTTGAAAATAAATATACCTGAGTATTCTATAGGTAAATCGATATGGATATATTGTTGATTCTAAATGGTTTTTCCAAATTACTTAAACTGAAATTTTTAATGGGCCATCTATTTTTAAATCGAAAAGTATTTATAAACGTGAGTGAAGTTTTGTCCTTAATAGGTTCTGACTTCTAGATATACCAGTATACAGAGTGATTGATTTATGCAAGTCCAGTACCTCACAGTCAACCCAAGTAGCAATTTCAAGTTGTCATTTTCAAATCTAAATTATGCTTATCTGCAAACTAAAATTGAATATATTCAGGACCGAGCTAAGGTATTCGTGCTTGATGGAAATGAATTTCTGATTTGATTAGTTCACGGATCAAACTAAAAAGTGGAAAAAATACAAACGCTTTTTGTAATCAAACAAATATTGATTTTCAGTTATTAGTTCTATTTTCTATAAAATCGAGTTTTTGGGTTTCTCTGAATAATATTTACTGTTAAAAATAAGCTTAAACTGTGAATGAAATTTGATGAAAACTACAATTTTTTTAGTGACGTTACTTACTTCCAAAATTTCGATTATTACTGTCTCAGCCCCACGCAAAATTATATTTCAAAAATTTTTTTTATATAAAGTGCCTTTCTGTGGGCATTTTTTATCACAACGATATCAAAGATGACATCTACCTTTTTTTCGGAAATTTTTCCAATTCAGTCATAACGTCGGAAAAATCGGATTAGAAATACAAATGAGCCGAGATAGCCAAATTTTGGATATTACGCTGGGAGTGACTAAAAAAGCTTAAGTTTAAATTGTCGACCAAAATAATAATAACTCGGTTCCCCGTTGAGATACGAAAATTTTTATGCAATAATTTTTTGTTGCATTACAGTTTTCACGACTTGAAGAGAAATAATTTCTACAGCCAGGACCACAAAAACGACGAAAAGCATGTGAAAAAAATGACCATGACCAGTAATTATTATTTTTTGCTGCATAAAAATTATCTGATCAATAAATTCCATGTGTTTGATTTATAATTTGGCTGGTTTATCAATTTATTTTGTATTTCAATAATTTCTTCAACAACCATTTATCCATCTTGACGTGTGTATACAACCGTGCGAGCGGCTAAATCAAAACCAAGTCTTACTGACTTGGCGGCGCGCTAGAGGTCGTAATTTTTCTCGAAAATAAAAAATTTAAAAAAAGAATTTGTAGGTCTGAACACGTTTCATACTGATGGGCATTTTTCGATATCTTTCTGGGGAAAATATGAAATAGCGAAAAACGATTTTTCCTCCCCAAATTTAATGCTTTTTATCTATATCTCGATAACGATGATCGAAATGTGAAAAATGTTCAGGACCTTAATTGTAGATCGTACAATGAACAATAAAAAAGTATTGTGTGAAAGTTTCCGTATCTCAACGGGGAGCATTTTTCCGTTCCCTGTACAGTCAGCGCGACAGGTCGCTCTCGCAGTATAGGAAACGGAATGTACAATAGAATATATGCGCATATATGCGCGAAGTGCCCACTGCCCCTGAGTCCAATCGCATATGTATCTACGTTTAAATAATTTTTTGAACATTTTTAATTCTTAGTCGAAAGGAGACAGAACTTAATATAATCATACCGAACATTATTCATGCAGAACTACAAATACATACTGATAATAAATAGGATTTCTTTGTAACTTACTATAAAGAATAAATAATATTATAGTAATCCAAATTAATGTTCAATGTGCACTGCCATAACTTATAGCGTTTGTGGCATTCCGTTGTATGTTTGCAATCAATTATCGCTTTTTGCAAGGTCTCTTTCTTGAACTTATTTCGCTGCTGGATGGCCGACCTGCTTGCATTGCTTTGGCAACCCTATACCCAGATGCTCTTCTAGTGATAGAAAATGAAGATTGTATATTAATTATGCGAGACTTCTATTGCTGAGTAAAAGAGGAACACAGAGCATAGAACGAAGCTTCGTTATCAATATTTTTCATCTGCCTATTAAACTTCTTGACAGTAGGCAACAGTGCTGTTTGCTTCAATAGGAAAACTATTTTCTTCATTAGTCATGTCATCCAGTCATTCAGCCGACTGTTATTGTCATCATAGATAAAATGTGGAAAATGCATAATTGCGTGAGGCATGGATGCGCTTCGCGCATATCAGCTAGGGATCGGAGAACTTGATTTTCAATTCCGTTTCCTATATAGCGAGAGCGACCTGTCGCGCTGACTGTACAGGGAACGGAAAAATGCCAACGGGGAACCGAGTTATGATGAAAAGACTGAATTTAACCCTTATTTCTAGACGGCGGAAAACCCACAGGTTATTTTGGTCGATAATTTGAACTTAAGTTTTCCAGCCACCCCCTGAAACGTGAACTTTGCGTTCATCGTTTCAGTTTAAATTTGGATTGGAGAATTTCTTCACAATTCTGATTTTTAGTGGAATAGTATATAAATATTTCCTAAAAATATTTCATTCAAATAGTTAAGAAATTATTTCTTTTATGATTCATGGTAGAATAAACTAGTAGACCAAAAATCAATATTCTTGATGTATTATACCGTGAAATTCAAAATTTTGGACTGTCTATAAATAAGAATGAGGAAGGTTCCGGCAGGTCCAGGGCAGGTCTTCTCTCATCGTCTGTGTAGTAATCCATAGGTAAAAAATATCAACTAAGTGAGTTGAAAATAAAACTATTAGTTGCTGCTGTTGTTCCTTGAGTATCTGGATTACTGGTATGTTTTTTTCTATATACTTGTTACCTTCTTTTTTCAATATTTCACTGTATTTCATTAATATTCTATAAGTATTTTTTTTGACAAAATGGCTACCCATTTTGGAAGCCACATTTCCTCTCCTATCTAGCCAAGAATATTTTAGTTTTATAAAATTGTTTCTTTTTTTATATAATTCAGATATTTGTCCAGGATGAATCCTTAAGTTAAATTAGTAAATTGTATTTATTGAACTGGACAGATATCCTTGTAAGCTTTGAATTTTTTTTGTCATATTTTTTTATACCGGCATATTTTTATAGCACCGTTTCTGGGAGACAACAAACCCAGGCTAAGCAACAGTTCCTGATTTTCTAACAGTACCTGGGAGACTAACAGTTCCTGTTAGAATAACAAATTTTGGGAGAATAACAGTTCCAGATAGTCAAAGATTTCCTAATAGTCTGAAAGTTTCTGTGAGACTACAATCCCAGTCTAAGTAACAGTTCCTCTTAGTGTCCCTGGAAGTCTCTGGGATAATATCTGCACCAACATCTGCTAATCATACATCATTTTCAAGTGGTTTATATATAAGTATTTTTTACTAACCCTTTTTTGTGTATATTTCTAGTTATTATATACATTTTTTCCACTTCTTTAGTTTTATTAATTACTATACAGAAACGTTAAGCTTTTTTTTATTTTTCTTAACAGATTGAAGTTAGCCATTGAGTTTGATTTTGTTTCTAATTTTCTTTTAGGAAAAAAAATTAGTGTCGCTCTAAAATTGCCTTCTCTTTCTTTCCTTTTTTTTTAGTTTTGTAATTTTTTTTGTAAGATCAATAAAGTAACAAAGTCCTGCGAACTGGAATAGCTTACTACCAAATTTAATTGGTTAGTTAGGCAAGAACCTGCAATATATTTTAACATCATTTTTTTTAACGCCAATCTTAAAACCTTGTTTCATTGTCGCCCAACATTAAGCTTTTGTTTCACCCCACGTAATATCCTAAATTTGGATTTCTCGGATCATTTGCATTTCCACATGTATATAATGACTGGTCTATTTATCAATGAAAAATTACTATATCTAATAAGGTGAAAATTTTCATAAGTTCACTTTCAAAACTAAAATCCGTGCGGGAATAGTTATTTGTTTAACTAGGCAGCAAAGTAGAACATATAATTTGTTCTCCGATTGTTCATGAGGATATTGTATTTGCAAATTATTACAATTCCCACAATCTCTTTATATTAGTTGGTTGCTATGGAAATGTATAATCACAGGCAGCAAAGTAACCACTTTCGTGCCTAGGCAGCAAAGTAACCACTTTGTCGCCTAGGCAGGAAAAGTAATACTTTGCTGATTGATATCAGCCAGCAAAATTAATATTTGCTGCCAATCGGAGGAAAAATAGGTTAAAACGCGCGGTCGTAAAAAAAGTATAGGTAACAAACAATGACTAGCCGCCGAAGCTTTGATCCATTCCATCTAAATAATTAATTCTAACAGGAAAATGTAAAACTATAATCCTACCTGATCCATAAAAGTATTCATGAATTATCAGCAATCCTCAAGGCACCAATTAACAATTCAAAAACCAAGTTCATTATACAAAATGTTTGAAAAACAATGAATTACATGTAAACATAATAAAGGCAAAGCTATATGGATATCAAACAATCGTTTTATTACTGGATAAATGTGCAGGTTTATTTAACTATAACCACCCAACAGTGTAGGCTGCAACTTGTTATATATGGGATTTTCAGTATCAGGAAAAATTTTTTATAATCAAAATGGAGAATCAAGAATGCTTCTGCAGCATTCTTGAGATATTCACATTGAAAAAGATATTGCCACAAAAATACAGTGTTGAAAATAACGTATGTTTATTGGGTGGATATTAATTGAGACTTAGTTTCTGAAAGAATCTCAGAGACTCTTTACACCCATTTCCACAGGAATTTTTGGATATCTGTAAGTTTTAACTTGGATAAATGTCTCAGTTGCAAGTACACGGACGTTTCTTCTTCCTCCATTATTCTGAGCTCCCTGTGATCCCTGCTAAAACTAGATCTTTTCAATGGTCCAATTTTTCACTTCCTTTCGGATTCGCCAATTTCTTCTTTTATACATTGGAGCTGATACCGCCAAAGGGTCCTGGATCTCCAAAAGGGTATTCAAGTCCTCCTCTTTTCTAGCTCATTCGCTCCTATTCCAGTGTGTCCTGAAATCCACAGTATGGCATAAGTTCTAGTTTGAAAAATACTTGCTCAATTTTTTTTCGAATTTATTTTACCTTCTTGTAATTAAAAAGTTTTCTGATTTCTAAAAAGCGAAGATGATATTTTTTGGAATTACTTCCTTCATACTTGTATATGTGTTTGTGCGTGTATGTATATTTGGGGTAACAATCACTGAGACCTAAAAGATCTTTTGCGCATCCTTACTTCTACTTAGCTTCTGAGGAGAGTCTAGTAGCTCCTTTAGCTGTGCTGTAGGATTCTGCTGTAGGATTCTGGTGTATTCTGCAGTTGGAAGGTATGTGGATGAAGGTTTCTTATTCCACGCCACAAAACCTACATTCTTCTTCCTCCATCAATACGAGCTTTTTCAGGTGCCCATTCAGGCGACAATGCCCGTTAGGAGCCCTGTTAAAACTCTTAACGCAGTTTTACTTTGACTTATGCATTCATTAGATCGCAACAGGCTGTAGTCGCCCAGAAGAATCTTCGTTTGTCCAAGTCCTACTAGATATTTCCAATGGTCAGATCTTTTGGATTCACCTATTTCTTCCAATATTACATTGGAACTGATTCCGCAAAAGTGTTCCGGTACCCAGAAAGATATTTCAGTGCCCGTCTTTGCTATTTCATCTGCTATTTCATATCCCTTTATTCCAGTGTTCCTCTATACTTAGTTATTATCCTGTTCTCTCAGCAACACAACTGAAAATCACTTCCATTGACACCGTTGGGCATGTTCTATTAGCTTATGTAACGCATATACAGACTAGTCTCTCAATCTTGAAGAGGTTTACTTCCAATAGGCTATTCTTACTAATCTACAGAGTAGCTCTAAAAGTAAAAATTGATCTCAATATGTCATCCAGCACAGGATTTTTGGGCTATATTCCCAATTTTCACTTTCCAATTTTTTGCACACTTTATATAATATCATTTTAATCGATGCTGCACAGGAATTCACTGTCTAGAGTGGAACCTAGATATTTGACCTCTTGTCGCCATTTAACCTCCTCTCAAAAAGTTTAATGATTTTGAAGTTAAGTTTTCTTTCCTCAGTAAAGACCTTAGGATGATTTTTGGTGGGATTGATGTTAAGTCCCACTCGTCTATTCCATCTATTTGTATCGTTTATACCCTTATGTACGATGTCAGAACTCGAATTTTCTTCTGGCTATTATGACAATATCAATGGCAGGATATTCCAAGGTCAGTCAAACCACAAAGGAATTCTTCAATCGTCGCGCTTCACATTACTGTAGAGTCTGTAGATATACCTTGGTTGTATATTATACTGATGGAGACAAGGTCTTTGCTCATCCTCGTGCCTCTGCTACTATACTGCTGAGCAGTTCCGACATCTATTTAGATGTTCTGTCTACACTTCTTATATTCAATGATCTTTTGACAACTTCATATAACTTTTTATACACACCTTGTATAAAATAAAACATTTTTCAGCATAGATTTAAATACGTCTGACCTTGCTAAAAGCAGCCGAACACAAATCATTTTCATATCTTCAAGGGTATCCCTATAAAAAAATAGGTCTGCAATGGTTAAATTTCTTACAAAAAAAACTAATAACTCAAAAGGTATGCATTTTTCTAAAAAAGTCTCCAGATATAGGTATACTGAAATTTTACGTAATGTATTAGTATACAGTTTGTTGCGTTTAAAATACCAAAGTTACAGTCGGCTTCCGGTAGAACCGGAAGTCGGTCATTTTTGAAAATATTTTTGTTAAAATATACATATACAGATAGTTTCAGCTCTTCGTAGGACATCCTGTATTCCTGTACATACAGATTGCGAAAATCCTTATGGAACCCTTGCGTCGGATTACACAGGTACGACAAGGATATATGAAAGAGAGAGAGAGAAAGAAGGCTGGCAGTGTAAATGTGAATTCTCTCTGTAAAAGACAATGCTGCAGGATTAAAGTGTTTTGTTTTACCTATTGTGCGCGACATTCGAAAAAAAGTCAACGAAAACGAGAGAAAAATATCATTTGTACAAATTAATATGCGCTTCTGGCAATAGAGGTTGAAATAGGGGGGCAATCAACGGCCACTGGCTTCTGAAATTAAGACCACGCCTTGATGACCGAGCATAATTATTATCCTTTCTCTTTATTACAGCTGTTTTTTGTTGCACTTGTATAACCCGGCACACTTCCAAAAGGATTTTCGCAATCTGTATATTAATAAGGTGTTTTCAGGCTGCACGTTTTTAAAATATATACAGAGTGGTCCTTAAGTAATTGTACAGTACAATATTCACTTCAAAATACTGATATTTAAACCAACTAGCATGAATAAAATGTTGATAACAAGAGGGATACAGGGTGTTGAACATGAAATTTTAATTTTCGTTTTTTACAATAACTTTAGCACTTTTTGGCGTATGTGCACAAAAATTTGAGGTTGTGGGTTACTTCATATGAAAAATCATAATTTAGTACCTATCTCGATTATTCTGAAGAGGGCGGAATGAATGTTCGCAAAACTTTTTTGCCTTTTACATTATAGCGCTACTTTTCTAAATAATAATTAAAGCCACAGCATTACAACAAAAAAAGGTATAATTGTTAGAATCCTCAAATCTTAACGGCTTTAGAGATAATACCATTCTTGTGATTAACTACATGATTATTATTGATGAAATTACGTTCGAAAAATATAGTTCTGTGTACGATCTTTTTTTAGTATTAAGATGAACAGTATAAGGGTATAGTAGCAGTTAACATGAAAAATATGTTTGGTAATTTGAAGATTTGAAAATAATAATTATCGTCCACACAACTACATTTTTCGAACGTAATTTCACTAATAATTATCATGTAGTAAATCACTAAAATGTAGTTATCTCGAAAAGATTTTGGGATACTAACATGTACATCTTTTTTTGTTGTAATGTTGTGGCTTTAATTCTTTTTTACAAAAATAGCGCTGATGTAGAAGACAAAAAAGTTTTGCGTACATTTATGCTTAATGCGTGGACTATGTGGCGCCCTATACAAAATACATAGAAATAGGTACAAAATTATGATTTCTCATAATATACAAAAATCCCCAACATCAAATTCTTGTGCATATACGTCAAAAAGGGTTAAAGTTTTTGTAAAAAACGAAAACTAAAATGTCATGTTCGACACCCTGTATCTCTCTCAATATCAACATTTTATTAAGGCTAGTTGGTTCAAATCGCAATATTTTGAAGTAGATATTGTACTGTACTTCTATGTACAATTACTTAAGGACCACCCTGTATTACTGGAAAGTCTCGGGCCTGTCATATAAATGGCGCTAGTTTTATTGCGATCGCCTGTTCTTCAGTTAGTGCCAACCTCAAAAATTATATATCACGCTACTTTTGTTATTTTCAAAACAGTGGATCAAAAAAAATTTCGTCTTTTAATTTCACACTGCTTCCTGAAAAAAAAACACCATTCAAAAGAACCAATGGTTTAAATATTGTTATGGGGACTCCACTTCATCAGAATTAATGAAAAACGATGGTTTGCTGACTTTAAATTTAGTCGTCATGCGTCCAAGTGAGGCGGTAGAACCAGAAAACATTTAAAAAATGCACAAAATCGTATTGAATGATCGCAAAATGGAGTTGCATGAGTTATTTGACATCAAAAGGGTATCAATAGAATGTGATGGCTTTATATTGCATAAGTAATATATGACAATGGATGAAATATGGATCCACCACTACACTTAGGAATCAAAACGATCGTCATCTGAGTGGACAGCAGCTGGCGAACTTCGTCCAAAGCGTCCGAAAGCACAACAATCAGCTGGAAAGGTTATGGCCTTGCTATTTTGGGATGCTATTGTAATATTTATCGGCTATTTTGAAAAGGGCCTACGGATATTTATGAATAATACGAATATTCACATCATTAATTCGTTACGCGATTTCCCTTCCCCAGTAATAGAAGATTATAAAATTTTTGAGTTGGTAGCTTGGACCGCTTCAAACGAAGCAAACAGTTTGAGTTTAACATACGACACACAATATGTTGATAGTAATGAGAGCTATTAGAGAGATTTTGAGCCACTTTTTGATCAACGTTGAAGGTTATCGGTTATTTTGCTCAGGCGTAGTAGTAAAAAAAATAACCGATCACCTTATAAGTGATAACGTACTCCGTTATTTACGTCAAAATAAACGAAACTTAAGTGGTGAGGTTTTAACATAATTGCCAAGTGTATCATGTTTATTTCGTTGAATAAAATCAAAAATAAAAAAAAATGTTAAAAATGTATTGAAACTAATAATTTTGAATTATAGGTATATTTAAACTCTTATATTTTGGCTTTCAAAATGTACCATACACATCTTGAATGTTTTAACTTGTCAATGCCGATTTTTAACGTCAATTTTGCCTGATGTATGCTGTCAAATTATAATTCTAATTTAAAGAATAGCGCCCCTTATTAAGTTGTGGTGTATTAGACCTTGATCATTTCTACGTCTAATTATATTTTCTATATTATCCACAATTAATGCAAATTAAGCAAATAGAAAATTTGAGGTTAGTTACACCAAACAAAATAACGTTTAACGAATAACGTCGCTTACAGGTTATGCCTTCAAAAACTTAAATTATTTAAAAATTCATCCGCTATTTTAGAAAGATTGCGCCTGCTCAGTTTAACGTTTAGCAATAACGTATATCAAAATTTTATGTGGCTTAAAATCTCTTTAAAGTTAATTAAATAGTTATTTATGCAACAAGTGCAAAAAGTGAGTATTTTTTGCACGCGACGTGAAATTGTCCAACGAGGTCTTTGAGCCGAGTTGGACAACACGTCGAGTGCAAAAAACACGTTTTGCAAGAGTTGTATACAATATTTTTTCTAAATTCATGCAAAAACTGGAAAATTAGAATATAATATAAGAACCGAACTTAACCTAATCAAACTCAACCCGTTCTTCTTTTTTTTGTATCTTTATGGCCTCCACCTTGTCAGTACTCAATCATAGCTGGTTTTCGCCTTGACCATTTAAATTTTAAATAATTAAAGATTTTTGCAAAAATTGTAACTCGTTGAGACTAAGTAATAAGATATACATATATTATTGTTGTATTAAAGCAGGATCAGATACTCGCTATGGATTTTTATTTAATTTAAATGTTTATGTTTGTCATTAATCATCACAAAACTGACACAAGAATGACAGATGAGTGGAATAAAAATTTTATTGCACTAGTGCAATAAAGTACCACTTTTTCCATTAAATGTGGTGCACAAAAATGTTGTTTTTTGCATGAATATAGAAAAAAATATAAATTCAACTATCTATATAAGTGTCATTTGAAACAAAACTATTATTTTGAAAGTATGTCTGCCTCTGCATTTGTAACTCCAAAAATCAATTAAGAGCGTGATAACAATGGCCCATCGATACCATTAAATGGTTTACCAGGAGTAAGCTACCTGCTGTCCATAAAAAGAGAAAAAAGCATTCCTTATGGAGCAGTTTTATCACCTCTACCGTGATCACTAGTGGTTCAACACTCTTTAGCGAAAATTGAAAGACAGCTGTGATTGATGGGCTTGATCCAAATTCTCTGTAATTAAATTAATCAGACTTCAACTAAAACCAAACTTATGTCACGCCTCTGTAAAAATATAAAATGAACGGAACCTTTATTACTCGCGATTATATCAACAAGGACATTGATAATTGCATCGAATGTACTCAAAACCAAACAAAATTGTGATGTTTCTATTAACAATTATTTGTCTCAGATATTTGGCAATGGCTGACGACTTTTGATAAATATCTTTTAAATTACATAATGACATCCATAAAAAATAACTCATATAATGATGTTAAATAATTATAAAGAATAGCGAGAATCTATAAAAATTACTTATTCTATCATTTCAATTGTTATTGTGTTTTGAATGAATTTTAGTGAGAATACAATTTATGTGTCACCTGATTTATTTCTAGTTACACGTTTCTAGTTAGCTGAAATAGAGTAATAAGAAATTATCAAACTGATGAAAGTTCTATCCCTGCTTGCTACTACATTGTTTATTATCATGCACCACTCATGACAAAAATTTGTACTGTCAGTTTTGATATTCAAAATAATGCTGCTTAAAATTCACCGAGAAAAAATTAAAAACTCAAATAGGGGAGATATTTCTCTCGAAGCTCATAATAGGCCTTCGAAAGAATGTATTAAAATGGTCAAACACATTTGTAGTAACGATAGGTTGAAATGGGCCATAAACACCTTTTCACCTTTCAAGGCACCGGGAGCAGATGAAAGGACAAGACGAAATTTCACCGCATCTGGTTAGAATTAGTCGAAGCAGCTCAGAACTGGGTTATATACCAGAAGCGTGGAGAAGGGCAATGGTAACTTTCCTTTCAAAAAATGGAAAAAGGGGCACAACAATTAGGCTAATTGGTCTAATAAATCCTTTAGACCAATTAGCCTAACATCGTTTGTGCCCAAAACGATGAGAAAAGCTATTGATAACCATATTAGAACGGAAATCCTGAAGAGAGTACCTCAGCATGCTTACCGGGCAGGCAAATCTACGAGGACTGAACTTGTACAACTGACGGAGGATATCTGAGGTACTCTAGAGTCTAGACAACCAAGAAACTTTAGTATGTGCATTTTTGGACATAAGGAGCTTTTGACAACACTACACATGAGGCTGTCAAAAGAGCATTAAACAGAAGATGGATAGACAACGCAACATCCAAATGGATGTCGGAACTGGACATCACAAGAGTAGTAGAGACGACGACAAGCAAAGACATTGTCTCCATTTGCCCCACCAGAGGATGCCCACAGGGAAGAGGAGCATCTTATTAATATGGAGTTTTATTAATGTGGAGACTTGAAGAACTCTTGTGTGGTTTAGGAGATCTAGGAATATCCTGCCAATTATATGCCGACGATATTGTTATAACACCCTTTGTGATATCGTACAAATAGCTGATGTAGGCAACCTCACCCCTCACATATGGTGGTGGAAAATGTTGCAGAAAGAACAAAATACAGACTAAGTAGAGAGGAAATCATTAAAAAAACCACCCCCTCACTTCTTAGAAATCAGACAACCTGGAGCATGCAACAATACGGTATGATGAGAAAGTATAATTTTTATAAGAAATTTGCCACGGAATTAGATAATATAATGAGAAGGAATGGGATTCAAATACCATTACCAGACTTCTGAAGAATGCCATTCAATGGTACACAGGCGGCTAGAAAGCAATAGGAGGAATTTCGATAGGAGTGTTCGAGCCAGGAACCAAACATTCTGAAAGCTTGATAAAAACCCGAAGTATCTTCAAAGCGGAAATCCACGCCATAAGAAAGTGCGCCCAGTTCAATATTGATAGAGGATACAGAGGACAAAGGATAATCATGATGACAGATAGTCAAGCAGCCATTAAAGCACTGAGTTCTTGTGTAATCAGTTCCAAAATGGCGTAGGAATGCCTAGACAAACTCAATGAACTAGGCAAAAACAATATAGTTACCTTACCATGGATTCCAGGACACACTGGAATAGAAGGAATTAAAATAGCAGATGAACTAGCAAAGAGATGCGCTGAAATAGCTTTCTGGGGGCCTGAACCCTTTTGCGGAATCAGCCCCAATGTAATATTGGAAGAAATGGGTAAAGCCGAAAGAAAGAGATCTGACTATTGGAAAGATCTAGTATGGCTTATATAATCGCAGATTCTTCTGGGTGACTAAAACTTGTTGAGATCAAGTCAAAGTAAAACTGTGCTAAGAGCTTTAACAGGGATCCTAACGGGACATTGCCGCCTGAATGGACACTTGAAAAGGCTCAAAATAGTGGAGAAAGAAGAATGTAGATTTTGTGAAACTTCCATCCATATTTTCCAGCTGCACAGCACTCCAGAATCCCAGGGCACAGTACCTGAGAAATGTCTGCATAGAAGAGGAACATTTACCTAGATTGAAGCCTGCTGATATCCTGAAATTTCTCCGGGAAATAGGACTAAGGGAGCTACTAGTTTCTTAAACACTCCTCAGAAACTTAGTTGAAGTAAGGAGGCACAATAGATCTTTTTGGTCTCAGTGAATGTCACCCCAAAAATACATACATTAAAAATCGGGTTGCAGTAGACAGGGAATGCACACACAGAACGAAAATTACCTACTGCGTCGCTATTATTGACATCCTTCGTAATTATACGAATGCGCATGGTTAGGAATGGTGAATTTGCGATTTTGCGAACACTTTATGAAAATGGTATTCTTAAACTTTCTTTGTAGAGATGTGCGAGCATTCTCATTCGCTTGGTGGAATGAGCTTGACAACATCGTAATTTCTAGATTATTCAGTAGTTCTGTGTCATCAGATTATGGAGACACACAAGGGCTTTGGCTAAAGGTTGGAAAGAGAGAAATTTCATTCAAATTCAAAAAGATAAAAACTTTCTGGGAAATAACAAAAAATTAACTTGACGACGCCAGAGCACAAGTTAGAAACAAAGATAGAGCTTTAGAAGAAGGTGTGGAAAAAAAGAAGAATTAAGATCCTACAAGCAAAAAGTAAAACATCTCCAGTACGGACATAAAAATAATCTAACAGATTCAAATCAGAGTATTTGGTAGCTTTGGTTTTGTGAGGAGATATCCATTCACAAAGGGCGTACAATGAAATTCTTTAAGGAGGTCAATTTATTTGGGCAAATTTACTCCCATTATAAGCGTATGATAAAATTTCTTCAAAAAGGGTTAATTTTTTTGGAAGAATTCCCATTTAGGGAATACCAAATAGGCGTTGCCACACCTATGTTTCATGTATATTAGACCTTCCAGACCACATAAAATGATAAATGTTACATATGGTTGAACTCGTATTAAATAATGACTAAATGAGTTATGCATTTGAAAAACCAAAGTTACTGATAATATAAGGTAAACGGCAAACCTGGTAACATTGCATTTATAAAATATGGAATCTCCGTATCTTTAAACAGGTGTACTCCAAATTTCAAACAATTGGAACTAACAATTCACGAGATAATTGGCCGTTGCCAGACTTTTGGGCCACTCTGTATATGTGCACTGTTGCAAATTATTATCTTTATAAAAGATATAAGTCTAATATTATAGATACAAGAAGTATAAATGAATTTTAGAACTGTTGTTGTTACATGGTGATAATTTCATAAGAGCAATAAGAAATGATTACTCACAATATCTCGGAAACGGTATCCAGGAAGTCAATTTATATTTTCAATCAACGTCAATGTTAGTTGCCATCAAGTTTATCTCCTATTTCCTGTAAAAAAGTATATGTTATTTTTTTTGCCCACCACGCATATTTAGGTAGAAAATAATTTTTTTTTGTATTAATACCTTGAGTCTCACTTAATTTATATATTTAATGATAATATTCTTTAAATTGGAGGTAAATCTGAACATCAATGTTTACCGTGATAAATAACCAACCTGATACAGCGTGTAAAAGTCAAACGAAGTAGGTACATATTTATATCGTGAAATTTAAATTATAAATTCACATTATTTAATGTGAAAATGCAATACCGGTCATTATATAGAACAGGTACCTTAAAACGTGAACTTTGGGTTCATCGTTTCAGTTTATATTTTCATTGAGGATTTTCTTCAGAATTTTAATTTTTGGTGGAATAGTATATAAATATTTCATTCAAATAGAAATTATTTCACTTTTGTGATTCGTGGTGGAATAAACAAGTAGACCAAAAATCAATATTCTTGATGTATTTTACCGCAAAATTCAAAATTTTGAACTGTCTATAAATAAGAATGGGGAAGGTTCCGGGAGAGTCTTCTCTCATCGTCTGTCGTCAATACTACCTACAACTGTGCAGTAATCCATATAACATTTCAGCATCAATTTTGAATAAGAACTAATAGCTGCAGCCGTTGTCCCTTTAGTTTCTGGATTACTGCACAGTACCTGGGAATCCTGGGATACTAACAGTTCCTGGGAGACAACAATCCCAGGCTGAGTGAAGGATCCTGTGAGACTTACTGTTCCTGATAGTCTGACAGTTCCTGTGAGACATACTGTTCCCGATAGTTTAAGGTATCCTCTGATAGTCTAATCGTCTCTGGAAGTCTCCAGGATAATATCTACATCGACAGTTACATCTGCTACTCAACATCTTCTAATGTGGTTTATGGTCTAAGTATTTTTATTATAACTTACCAACTCTTTTTTTGTAATTGCTAGTTATTATATACATTTTTTTCACTTCATTAGTTTTATTCACTATACAGAAACGTTAAGTACTTTTTTTTATTTTCTTATTAACAGACTAAAAGTTAGCTGTCCATTAAGTTTTATTTTGTTTCTAATTTTCTTTTAGGAAAGAAAATTAGTGGCGCCATAAAATTGCCTTCTCTGTTTTCTTGTATTTTAGTTCTGCTAATTTTTTTTTGATAAGATCAATAAAGTAACAAAGTCCTGCTAACTGGCTCAGTTTACTACCAAATTTAATTGGTTAGTTAGGCCAATCTTAAAATCTTGTTTCATTGGCGATCAACTTTTAAAACCTTGTTTCATTGCCTCCCATCAGTGAAGCTAGGCTGTGTAGGCTCACATCACTTAGGCCTCTTATGACCCATTGTACATTCTCCAGAGGAGTTGTCCTCCCAGGTCATCCTCAATCCTGTCCTTCCCAGGAAGATGGACTGGTCACTAGGAGACATCTCCTTTATATCGGTTGGAGCATGGGTGTAACGTTTAGACTTTACTCCTGTCGTGCCATTTAAACCATCTCAGGATAATATTGTTATCTGCGGAGGCGTTAACTAAATCTTGGTTGCACTCTAGTACTAGCCCCGATATAACACGTTGTCTGTTCAGGGCTAATAGAGCTTGTCTACTATTAGTGCACATTGTTATGTTTTTGCCAGAAATTCCTTTTCTAGTTATATCTTTTATTGGAATTGAGATACCAGACAGTTCCTTTTGGACCACGCTGGAATTGTTTCTCATTCCCCACTTAATCCTCAGGCTTAGTGCTCTGGAGTAAATTCCACATCCTGAGCCTTTTTTCATTTTTGAGCAATATGTATATATGCGTACTGCACTCAGGATGTGGAGTTTACTCGAGAGCACTAAGCCTAAGGATCAAGTGGGGAATGGGAAACAATACCAGCGTGGTTCAAACAGAACTGGCTGGTATCTCAATTGCCGCAAAAGAACTAACCAGAAAAGGAACTTCTGACAAAAACATAATAATCTGCACTGATAGTAGACAAGCCCTATTAGCCTTGAACAGACAACGTGTTATATCGAGGCTAGTACTAGAGTGCCACCAAGATTTAGCTAACGCCTCGGCAGATAACAATATTATCCTGAGGTGGGTTAAAGGGCACGACAGGAGTAAAGGAAATCGCATTGCCGACTCTTTAGCCAGGGAAGCCGCAGGACTAAACATTCTTGGACCCAGTGACACCTACGGCCTGACGACTTCGACAATTGCGGAACTAGCCAAACATTACACCCATGCTCAATCCCTTGAGAGATGGGAGGGAATCAAAGGATGCAGTTATGCCAGGATCATCCTGGGCGACCCTGGGAAGATGGCGCCGAACAAATACTTGGCGATGACCAGGAAACACCTACGTATAACAGTGGGATTTCTGACTGGCCACTGTCAACTAAGGAAACACCTCCATACTATGGGGCTAGTGGACACACCTCTATGCAGGATGTATGAACAGGAAGATGAGACTGTCAGGCATGTCCTATGCGAGTGTCCGGAGTTATCGTCGATAAGAGAGTGTGTGTTCGGTGAGTCTTGGCCTACACCTGCCGATATATGTCTCCTGGTGACCTGTTCACCTTCCTGAGAAGGACAGAATGGACGATGACCTAGGAGGACAACTCCTCGGGAGGATTGACAATGGGTCATATGTGGCCTAAGTGCTGTGAGCCTACACTCACCCTCCCCACTCTACAGATACAGATGCGTACTGCATTTGCTGCATCTGACTTTGTATTCTGTTTCATTTGTATTTTGTAGGGTTTATTAAGCAAAAACCTGGGCTCAATTACATCATTGGCTTTCTGCAGTAGAGGTAGCGCAGTAAGCGCTTCTTGCCATAGGCTTAGCCTCAATTGGCCCACTCCTACTTCGGGGCTTACACAAGCCGTGCGCAATCGTGCCATGGCCATTAACGCAACCTCCTTGACGTGCAGGATCAGAGGGGTCAGACCAGTAATTAGTTCCATTGCCGCGGTTGGTGTTGTTCTCATGGATCCTGTGATGTTCAAACAAGCCATTCACTGTATTTGATATAGTTTTTGGATTGCCGTTCTTGTAGAGCCTTAGGTTCCTATGCAATTACTCCATACGTTAACATGGTTCTTATTATTCCAGTGTAGATCCAGGTGACCGAACGGGGTGACAGATCCCATGTGCATCCCACTGTCCTCCAACATTGCTCTTTTTGCTCTGCTGTGTGAAGTGAGAGTTTCCGGTAGAGGGTAATACCAAGGTATTAATCATCTTCCGAGAAATTTAGTTTGCGTTTGGAGATTTCGGGAGGTTTTGAACACAATAAACTCCTTTTCCTGGTAAAAAGGACCATCTCTTCCTGGGATTGATCTACAGTGAGTGTTTCTTACACCTTCCTTATCCTTCTAGAGAAATTAATCGATCATCTCATTTAAAATGTCATATTATCATTTACCTAGGAAAACAAGGAAGACAGCTACTTTTGGAAATGCTTAATAAAACTTGGAAAACCGCTCAAGTGCCCAACGACTGGAACATAGGAATAATAATGCCAATACATAAAAAAGGAGACACGACAGAATGTACTAATTATCGAGGTATTACATTATTGAGTGTATTTTCCAAATTATATGAAAGCATATTGGAAAATAGATTAAGATCCCTGATAAAACTGGAGGGTTCACAAAGCGGATTTAGGAAAGGACACAGTACCCAAGATCACATTTTTACAATAAAACAAATGATGGAAAAAACACAAACAAAAGAAGTTTATATGGGTTTCTTGGACCTTGAAAAAGCTTTCGATAGTGTACCACAAAAAACAGTATGGATTAGCCTAGAACAAAGATCGGTTCCATAGAGTCTGATCACACGAATAAGGAGTCTGTATAACAAAAATTACAGCTACGTCAGGAGTAACCTTGAATCCGATAAATTCAGAGTCAATGACGGACTTAGACAAGGTGGAGTACTGAGCCCCCTTTTGTTTATTATTGTTATGGATGATGTCATTAGGGCAACAAAAACGCACACTAAAAAGGTACATATAGGATACAACAGGTTGAAAAAAAATCACATTGTCTGAGTGTGCGTTTGCAGATGACCTAATGATTTGTGCACCCAGCGAAAAGGACTTGCAGAGGAATCTTAAGATATGGGAAGAAGAACTAAAGAGGAGAAACCTGAAAATAAACATACAGAAAACAAAAGTGATGACCACTGGAACAGAAGATAAAAGAATTAATCTAAAGATACAAGAACAAGAAATCGAGCAAGTAGACGTATTTAAATACCTCGGGATAAAGATAAATAAAAATGGAAATGAGGATATTGAAGTAAATGAAAGGATCACCAATGCTTCAAAACTGTATCATTCACTATCAAGAGTCTTTATAGGTAAAAAGGAAATCAATGCTAAAACAAAAATCACGGTATATAAAACAGTCTATCGGCCAATCCTTACTTATGGAAGCGAAAGCTGTATACTGTCACAAAAGTCCAAAAGTCGAATCCAAGCGATGGAAATGAAATATTTAAGGAGAGTAAAAGGTATAACACGAAGAGATCGGATAAGGAACGAGGATGTGAGAAAGGAGCTGGGAGTAGAACCAATCCTAGAACTATTGAATAAACAAAAGCTTAAGTGGTTCGGACACTTGTCAAGAATGAACAACAGACCAGTCAGGGATGTATGGGAAGCCCGAGTAACTACCAAAAAAAAGAGAGGAAGACCTAAGAAAACATGGAACCAAGAAGTTGTGGAAATACTAGAAAGAAGAAATATAAAATGGGATGAAGCAAAAAGATGGCAAAAAATAAGAAGAAATGGACAAAATTCATCTACGAACAGAATACTTAGATACAAATACCTACCCTTACACCTTCGGGTATAAAAAAGGGTTTTTGATTATATATATATATATATAACTTCTGTTATCCTGCTGAAACCATATAATATTCACTGTAACTTGAGGGTATTCTGGATCAGGATAAAAATTTGTTATATGTTGAAATGAAATTGGAAACGATAACAATTTTGAATGGAGAATAGAGAAACGTTATATCGATAACCCATACTTCCCATTTGAAAAACTGAGGGGTTGCACGTTTCATTCGAAGGGGGCTGAATATATAAATCGCATTTTCACGTTGAAAAGAGTAAATTTATAATTAAATTTTGACGTGTTTTAGGATTATTTATGAATGTGTAAAGTAACCAAAATAAAGTGGGTACCCACTTATTTCGTTTGGCTTTGTCTGTATACGGTTTGGAAGTTATTTAGGAGAAGCGGTGACGTAAATCATTTTTCAAATGTTACATTCAAATACAAAAGTAGTAATTTCAAAATTCATTTTCTCAATTGGGTGATATTTTTTATAGCAAAATTTATAGAAGCAACACTTGTAAATTAATTACAAATTCCACAACACAAATCCTGGTATAAAATACAAGATCCGGCTGGTTTCACAAATTAAAAGATTTACATAATCAGTATAATAAATTATAAAAGTTTACATAAATAATCAGATATTTTTTTATGTAACTTGAGATACGTATTATTAAGATATCATATTATGTTATACAGGGAGGTCCGTAAGTAGGTAATGGTCCAAAGTGAAAGTGACTGGCATCACAGGATCTAAGACACATAGTAAAAGATTGGAGAGAATCGGGTGAACCGTCTCTCTCCGATCATAGTATCATAACATTCACATTAGAACTGGGCATACCCGAGGCAAGCCTCAGGAGAATACCAAGAAAAACAGATTGGGACACTTATAACACCAATCTGAAAATAAATCTAGCACAAATCCAGAGAAAAGGAAGGGCTAAGCACCATCTCGACCTGGAGGATCTAAACAGGGTAATAATCGATGCGTTTGAATCGAGCTGCCCTCTTCAAAAACAACAAAGCAGCAAGATGCACCCTGGTGGAACAAACATCTGTCAGAACTAAGATCTCGAACCCGGGACCTTTTTAATAAAGCAAAACTCACCGGAGACTGACAGAGTTACACCGAGGCGAGAAATACCTACTACAAGGAAATTAGAAAAGCTAAAAGAAATAGCTTCAGAAAATTCTGTGAAGATATAGACGCAACACCTGCTGCGGCAAGACTTTAGAGAGATTCAGATATTTTCGCATTTTCCAGCCCCTGTTCATAATTTTTGTTCCATTTATTAGCACAAAAGTGATAACGTTATTAGGCGCTAGTGTCAGCAAATTTATTATCAGCTATCAGCTAGCAAGTATATACATTAATAATTTGCAATAATTTTGCCATTACTTTCCTCAAGCTTGTTACTTTGAGACATCAACCTTCGGCCAAGCAGTACGATTTTGATATTTATGAAAATGTTATTGCAAATTATGAGTGTACTTAGCAAATTATAAATGTTACTTGAACTTTGAATAAGTATGAGGAAATTTATTAATGTTGGCTTTCTACCATAAAATAGAAATCAGTTTGGGTATAGGAAATACTCATTAAATTTTGAAGTATGGTTAAGTAACTTTCATTTACCGATATAAAATACAGGGTGATCCATTTGAAAATTTTGTGAAATAAATGTATTCTAGTTTGGCCTCGCCCTGTAAACGGTTTCTCAGATATCGAATCAGTTCGATTGAATTGTAGTACTAAATCAATATCACAGACGTGTGGCTATGAATGATTTATTTTAAACTCTGGAGTTTTAAGTATACAGGGCGTTGAAGTCATCTCGATTTACACAAATAAGTGGTTAGAACTTTTTAAATACGTTGTATAATCGATCATAATATTATATCATTGTTATAGCGAAGTCAAGCAGAATTCAAATTTGATACAGGGTGTCCCATTTAAATAATATATAACTTTCATGTGGCACTGCGTTCTGGAACACGTTGTACAATTGGGACTAATTTTAAAATATGATAGCTGGCTACAATCGGTCAAAATTTCATTCAAATATCTTCCATCATTCACAAGATATAGGACTTTATCGAACTAATAAATCACCCTGTATTACACAAAAATTATGAAAGGGGGAAAAAAATGCAAATATGTATCTCGAAAACCAGTAACTATTGAGATTAATGATATTTATACCTTTTTGTCGCAAAAATGATGTAGTTTCAATATTTTTCAATAAATAGAGTGATACCGAGAACTATAAATAGGTTAATCACACAGTTAGACCAACAACATAGCTTTTATGGCGCCCTCTATCAAATATATAGAAACAGATAACATATTATGATTTTCCAGGCACTAAAACCCCTCTCTTCGAATATTTACGTTTGTATATCCCAAATCTTTCAATTTACAAAGAAAAATCTTTTTTGATATTTCAACTTTGCCACCTTGTATAGTTTTTATCATCAATATTTTATTGAAGGAAGTTGCGTCAGATTGCATAACAACAACAGATCACAGGGCTTTATTATCTGCTAGATGTTGTGGGTCAAGTTTCGTTTAGCCGAAATCTGTTAAAAAAGAAAAAAAAAATTGTTCATTTAGGTACCTCAGGGAGTATATTACTGAAAAAATTTTGCTGCGGAAATGCGCGTTGCCATCTTTTTCTAAAGAGGACGTCAAGTTTCTTTTAGCCGAAATCTGTTGAAAAAGAAAAAAAAATTTTGGTCATTTAGGTACCTCAGGGAGTATGTTACCGAAAAAATTTTGCCGCGGAAATGCGCTGCTGCCATTTTTTTCTAAAGAGGACGTCAAGTTTCTTTTAGCCGAAATCTGTTAAGAAAAAAAAAATGTAGGTACCTCAGGGAGTATGTTATGTGAAAAAAATTTGCCGAGGAAATACGCTGCTGCCATATTTTGAATGGGGCTAGAAGTAACGAAATGAGATACATGAAAAATTATTGTTATTTTATATTGTAGACTTATTTTTAAGCACCGATATGAAAATGAAAATGCACGGAAATGCGTTCTTTGACCACCATGCAGTGATCTTCTCAACCTTTGACACAGATCAATAAAGAATATCTATTCTTATCAACTTAATATCGCTATGAAAAAAAACGCACATATGTAATATTCCCCACCCACTTTACTCCACGATTCCGAAATTATGTAAAAAAGTTGAGAATACTATGAAAAACTTCGAAATATTGAAGATTTCCCATTATACCACCCTTAAGATAAATTTCCGCGGAAAAAGTTATATAGAAAAGTTATAGCAAATTATTAATCAAACAAAAATATGTAGTTTTTATATTCCTATCACATTTCGGCTTTTCTAAGCCCGGAAAAATCAATGAAAATTATTGTGATAAAAATACATTTTCGAATAAAAATCAGTTCGGGTGGTTATAGGTATTAAATGTTTTTGCATCATTCTATAATGGAAAAATACTAAAAACACCGTAAAGTTTCGAATTTTAGTTATAGATAGAAAAATGAAAAATTCGAGTTTTCTCAGAAACGAAGAATTTCCGCGGAAAAAATCAAATTATTTAGTGCTAGCTTTCTTATATAGTATATATAGAATCTTTCTTTAAGCCAATATTCTATGTAACTGTTTTCGGCTAAACGAAACTTGAGCCGATGTTATGAAGGGATTAAGTTAAAAAAAAGGGCGCCACTAGTTTTTTTTTCCTGGAAGAAAAGTAGAAAAAACTCAATAGTTAAATTCCAGCTAACCCTTACTTTGTTGTACTACAACCATATCCGAATCCAAATTTTGCATTTAGCAGGAAGTTCAGAAAAGGTTTTCGTTTCCAAAAGATTTTGGACTCCAAAGGTGCATAAAGCTAGATGAATTCAAAAAATTTTAAATATTAACGCAAAGTTGTTTTTAATAGGGCAGCGTTTTTGGTATCTCAAATACTGAAATAAACACAAAAATATACCTACGATAAAACACAAAAATACTTCACGAATTGCTTATTGCACAACGAAACGTCAAAAAATACGTAAGTTCTTATGATACATACTCTAAACATAAGGAAAAGACAAAAATATTCTTGAAAAAAATATACAGATACGCCACTGCATACTCAAGAAAGGCAATTATTTCCGATAAAAAGTAATTTGATAAATTGACTATCAGGAAATAATAAGAATTGAGTTAAAAATATATTAAAGCAAAAAAAACTGGAACCAAATCCACAGTAAACTTATAAATGTATTACTACTGAAGGTCACTGAAAGATAACGATAAACAGGTAATTAACTAAATAATAAGTAAATTGACTAATTAATGAATATACGAATCCTAAATCTTTACACTTTGTTATCGATAAAATTAGCTATAAAAATGTTTAACGAGAAGTAGATAGAATACCTAGTTGAAAGTTATAACAAGTTTGGCTTTCAATGAAACGAAAAAATGTTGAATGCCGTTGAAAAATCATAAGAAAATCATGGAAATTACTAAGGGTTTTTGCCATACTGAATTTACCTTTTGGTAGATAATAAAGTTGAGTGAAAAAAGAGAACATTTTAGAGCGCCAGTAGTTTTTTTTCCCTAAAAGAAAACTAGAAAAAATTAAAATTAATACTATTATGAAATTGCCGAAGATTAGTGGTTTAGAAAATAAAACTTTTGAATAGGAAAAATATAGGTATATATTTTCCCATAACGGATTAAAACTATCTGAATATGGCAATATACATTTTCACGTTCTTATCTGAAGACACAATTTTTTAAATTTCCGGTAAAATACTTCAAGAAACATTGATTTCTGGTCTATTAGCTTATTACAACACAAATCAAAATTGTGAAATGATTTATTAATTTTTCCGAGGACCGTGCGTTTCAACCCATTTTCCCGCACGCATTTTTGTATTGAGAATGTCACTTTCCCGCACTAGTAAATCTATGGAAATTTTGACCTTATTAGATAGTTTTTTCGCTTCGGAAGTTATAACTATTGTTACTACAGGTAAATAAATATTAACGAATAGTCCATCAAATGAAATCTACATCTTTCCTAGCTTTCTGTTGCATTTTAAATTTTTTGGAATTGTGGAGAAATGGTACATGTACGCAGTTTGTGCAAGCGACCAAGAACTGCTACAAACAAAGACGCCCAGCAGAAAAACTAGGAAGGGTCGACCTCCACATGGCAGCTTCGACTCGAAGACCTTGCAAAGACCCTCTCATCCTAATAGCCTCTCTGAAATGTCGCGATGCTAGTGTATACGTGGATGGTGAAATTAATAGAAGTATACACTATTGGTGGACACTGGATCAACGAGGACTATTATTCGTCCCGAGACTGTCAACACTCAAAAAGACTGCTACAGGTGAAAGCGCCAACGTCCATGGAGAACTACCGGTGCAATTGGGAATTGGCACAGAGAAGTTCACCCACACTGTCGTTGTCGCTGATATCGAAGAGGACATAATACTCGGAATGGACGTTATGAACCTACACGGCTTCCAGCTAGATTTCAAGATCCGAGTGATTAGAGTAGGTTCTGAGGAAGTATTCCTTCACCCACACGAGGATAAAACTGTTCCGGTAGCCGTACAGGAGGATACGGTTATACCCGCAAGTAGTGAATTTTCACTGTGGCAGGGCTACAAGGAGCCGCCGAAGAAGGAACACCGGTCATGATGGAACCATGGAATCACGATGAAGAGGTTGGTCGAGGAATCCTGGTTGGAAAAGGGTTAATTATGGCTGACGAAGAAATACCTGTACGCATTATAAATGTTAATGACCATCCCATAACTATAAATAAAGAAACTAAAATTGGAACTTGCGTACCAGTTAAGTCAATAATTCATTCAACAACCTCTTATGATGCCAATAATAAATTTAAACAAATGATAGCAGTAGCTGGATAATCCCTTATCCTGCAAGAGAAGGAAAATATCAGAGAACTCCTGCTACAATACCGATCTCTTTTTGTACCAAAAGGAGGAGAGACAGGAAAAACATCTGCTGTCAAACACAAAATTGACACCGGCAACGCTAAGCCGATAAGACAATCGGCTCGACGGCTACCACAGGCCAAAAGAGAGGAAGCGGAGAGAATTGTTCGCGAGATGGAGAAGGGAAAGGTAATATAACCTTCTACCAGCCCTTGGGTCTCTCCGGTAGTCCTGGTAAAGAAGAAGGATGAAACCACGAGGTTCTGCGTGGACTACCGGCAATTGAACAATGCTACTAAGAAAGATAGCTATCCGCTGCCAAGAATCGACGACACTCTGGATACGCTGGCCGGTAGCAAATTGTTTCCTACCTTGGACCTGAAGTCTGGATATTGGCAGGTGGAAATGGATCCAGCCGATAAAGGAAAGACAGCGTTTACCACCGGATCTGGACTATGGCATTTCATCGTTATGCCATTTGGGCAGTGTAATGCCCCCGCAACGTTCGAAAGACTGATGGAAAACGTATTGCAAGGGTTGTCCTGGAAGTCCTGCTTAGTATACCTTGATGACATCATAGTCTTGGGAAGGACATTCGAAGAACATCGAAAGAATTTGAAAGATGTCTTCAAAAGGTTGCAAGCTGCCCAACTGATGCTCAACCCCAAGAAATGTCAACTATTTCAAAACAAAGTCAATTACCTAGGTCATGTAGTCAGCAAGGATGGTGTAGCTGTAGACGAAGAAAAAGCTGCTGCTGTACGAAAGTGGCCAAGACCCACCGACAAGCACCAAGTTAGAAGCTTCCTTGGACTCTGTACATACTACAGGCGATTTATAAAGAAGTTTACAGATATCGCTAAGCCTTTGACACGACTTACAGAGGAAGCAAGGGAGTTTCGCTGGGACGAAGATTGCCAAACTTTGTTCGAAACCTTAAATAAGCATTTGACTACTGCACCTATACTCGGTTATCCACTACCAGAGCGAGAATTCATCCTAGATACTGATGCTAGCAATGTTGGAATTGGAGGAGTGCTATCACAAGTTCAAGGAGGACAAGAGAAAGTTCTGGGATATTTTAGCGAAGTCCTTTCCAAACCAAAACAAAACTACTGCGTCACAATAAGAGAGCTCCTAGCAGTAGTGAAGTCCGTGGAGCACTTCTATCAGTATCTGTATGGGAAGAAATTTGTGATTGAAACCGATCATGCAGCACTTAATTGGCTTATGCAATTCAAAAACCCTGAAGATCAAATCGCTAGATGGATCGAGCGGCTCCAAGAATATAATTCCACTATTGAGCATAGAGCCGGAATAAGCCACAGAAATGCAGACACGCTGTCTAGAAGACCATGTCCTGCAGAATGCTCCCACTGCAGCAAAACAGAAGCTAAGGAAGCAGCGATTCGAAGAACCACGATGACCAGCGACGAATGGACAGAAAAGTTGGAAGAGAAACAAGAGAACGATCCCGACTTGAAGAAAATCCGACATTGGAAAAAGGAAAACTGTCGACCTACTTGGCAGGAGATTTCAAGATACTCGCCAACGATGGAATCGTATTGGGTCCAGTGGGACTCGCTG
Organism: Galerucella nymphaeae; assembly: GCA_963978555.1. Taxonomy (NCBI): domain Eukaryota; kingdom Metazoa; phylum Arthropoda; class Insecta; order Coleoptera; family Chrysomelidae; genus Galerucella; species Galerucella nymphaeae. Next base: position 1,842,345 of record OZ021711.1, on the reverse strand, counting down.
GTTCTGGAAAACGGTTTGCTACAGCGAGTAATCGAAAACGATGAGGGCTTCGAAAGTAGAAGACAGTTGGTGATTCCGAGAACAAGGGTAGTAGCAGTACTGCGGAAATTACATGACAGTCCATCAGGAGGACATCTAGGTGTTAAGAAGACCCTCCAGAGGGTGCGAGAACGGTTTTACTGGATGCACAGTTCCGAAGATGTGAAGGACTGGTGTAAGAAGTGCACTACCGGTGCCACGACCAATGGACCGCACGGGAGAAGAAAGGCTCCTATGAAGCAGTACAATGTCGGAAGCCAATTTGAACGCATTGCCCGGGATATTGCCGGACCGTTTCCACCGACAGCAAATGGCAGCAGGTACATTTTGGTGGTGATGGACTATTTCACAAAATGGGTGGAATCGTATGCCATTCCAAACCAAGAAGCCACAACTGTTGCCGACGTGCTTGTGAAGGAGTTCATTTGCCTATATGGAGTGCCGCTGGAAATACACAGCGACCAAGGCAGAAACTTCGAAAGCCAGCTGTTCCAGGAAGTTCGTGAAAAACTCGGCATAAAGAAAATAAGAACTACGGCTTTACATCCACAGTCGGACGGAATGGTAGAGCGAATGAACAGAACTCTTGGCAAATACTTGTCCAAAGTAGTTCTAACCATCAGCTCTGCTTCAAAATGGACTGGAGCTACTTTTACCCATCCTCATTAAACTGTTTAGAGCTAGTCTGGCGTGGAATTACATACCACCCAGCTGGGTGGCGACTAGGGTGGTATATATACCAAAGGTGGGCCGCACAGATCCACACCCTAAATCAGTCAGACCAATTAGCCCAACATCTTTCCTTCTTGAAGGGCTTGAAAAAGCACTGGGCTGCTACATCAGGCGGGTTGCTTTATATAATTCCCCCCTGAGCATCCATCAGTATGCTTATCAAACTGGCAAATCAACAGATTCAGCGTTACACAACCTTGTTGAGAAAATCACACAATCCCTTAACAACAAGGAGATTGCGGTGGCCATATTTCTTGACATTGAAGGAGCATTTAACAATGCACTACCGACCTCCATTGGTTCAGTTTTGACTGAAAAGGGCATCAAACCAACCATTACTGGTTGGATATATGCCATGCTCACAAATAGGACAGCCACTACATCTCTTCAGGACGAGACCATCAGCTTCAAGGTTTCCAGGGGATGCCCACAAGGCGGAGTACTATCTCCCCTACTGTGGTCTCTCTTGATGGATAACTTGCTTAGCGGTCTCGAAAGAGAAGGGGTAGAACTGCAAGCGTATGCAGACGACCTTGTTATCTTGGCAAGGACCAAGTCAGGAAGGGTAGCATATAATATCCTCCAAAAGACGTTGGACGATGTCTACAGCTGGTGTCAGAGGGAACAGATGTCTGTTAACCCTGGCAAAACTGTAATAGTTCCCTTCACTAGAAAAAGAAAGTTGTAGGATCTTCCACCACTTTCCTATAATGGTGAAGTTATTCCATTTGCAGCGGAAGTAAAATATTTGGGGATTATCCTAGATAAGAAACTTACTTGGAAAAAGTCATCCATAAGGCCAGACTATCTTTGTGGACATGTCGCAGGATCTGTGGAAAATCTTGGGGCTTGGGACCTAAACAAATCTATTGGATATATGTGATGATCATTAGACCAATGATCACATATGGAGCTATTGCCTGGTGGCCAAAAGCTTTACAGCGAACGGCCCAAGCAAAGCTCTCTGGTTTACAGAGACAGGCTTGTCTGGCAATCACTGGTGCTATCAGCTCTGGTGCAGGTGCTCTGGTGCAGGTGTATACGGGCGCAGACCTAAGACAGAAATGCCAACCTCTCTAGGATCCTATGCAACCGTATTTCAGGCGGAAATTTACGCCATTGTTTCATGTGTGGAGAGAGTGGAGCAAGCCAATCTCATACATAGAACAATAAAAATTTTCTCGGACAGCCAAGCGGCTTTAAAAGCACTTAGCTCTCGCCGTGTAACTTCGAAATTGGTTTTAGACTGAAAAAAAAGGCTCTCCTCAATAGGAGAACTCAATAAAGTATTGCTGGTCTGGATCCCTGGCCATTCTGGCATGGAAGGAAACGAGAAGGCAGACTTTCTTGCAAGTGAGGGTGCCAATGTGTTTCTATCGGACCAGAACCTACAATAGGCCTCTTGCATAGATTTTTATTTTTACCTTAAAGTATTCTCAAAACCTCTTAAAGTATAATAAATATCCTTCCACATTTTTTTTTTTCCAAGAAGTACTCAAAATTATCTCATGAATTCCCTAAGAAAGTTTCACGAAGCCCTTTAAATTTGACGTCACACGAAAACACAATGAAATTGGTCGTGACGTCACAAGGTACACCTGTCGTCCGCTAAATGTAAACTTCAAATCTGGTTTCCCGTTTATCCATTTTAAAAGCATTTTTACTTGAAATATGTTAGCATCAATTTATTGTTTAATAGTGTTTACTGTTGTGTTTCTTTGTTTATCGTTAATTTTAAATATTAAGATGTCTGAAGGATTTTCAAAGGCACAATCTGATAATTTACCTCTGGGTCCTTTTTCGGAGTTTTTCTTCAATGGGTAGCTTAATGAATGTTTTTCCAAGAGTGGAGATTGTTGTACTTCCACAACCTGGCACGATACAATACCAATAAACCATTTTTTCTCAAAAAATCACCAAAAACAACGTCAAAATTAACTTTGATAGACGTCAAAACTTGGCATAAGTACCTTGTGACGTCACTGTTGCATGAAATGTGTTTTTGGCGGCATTTTAGTCGTTTGAATTTCAATTATTTATTACGACTTTAATATCAAACAAAATTTGAAAATATTCATGTGGGATGATATTTACGTATAATTGATCATTTTAATGCAATAAAAAAATTATCTGCAAGGGGCCTATTGGCATCGCAATAAGTTTTGCCAAGCAAACACTAAATACCTGGACAGCAGGAAGAGCTTTAGACTTCTGGCATAATTTACCAGGATTGGTTCATTCGAAGGCTTTTATACATCCTTCGAAGTATGTCTCCAAACAAACGTTGGACCATAGCAGGCATGACCTACGTTGTCTAACAGGCCTTTTAACAGGCCACTGTCATCTGAATCATCATATGCTAAACTTGGACTGTCGGAAGATCCGACTTGCCGTCTTTGTTTAGAAGATGATGAAACAGCAGAGCATATAATTTGTGCCTGCCCCGCCGCGGCTCGAATTAGGTATCTGATGTTTGGCAGGGTCTCTCTCTCGCCCTCGGACCTGAAATATCATTCACCAAATAAAATAATCGGCTTTGTTAAGAAGCTGAATCTATTTGATGAAATTTGAATAGGTGTGAGCCACAATAGACTCTTGTGAGTCGCAGTGGAGGGCCTTATTGACCCACTTACCACAAACCTAATCTAACCTAACCATCAGCGAGATTGGGACCATTATCTCTCGCTATTTGCGATGGCCTACAGATCCGCCGTCAATGAGTATACCGGCCAAACACCAGTAAAAGTTCTGGTTCGATCGAATCCCCAGATCGCTAGCGATAGGATGAAGAAGAGGTATGATATGCAAGCTACAGAAGGAGGTTTCCACGAAGGAGACAAAGACTGGCTGCATAACCCAAGAAGACAAAAGGATTTTTCTCCAAAGTTGCAGAAAGCTTGGGCGGTCCGTACCTCGTAAAGAAAAGAATCAACAACGTCATTCATCGCATCACCAAGATCCCAAACGGAAAGCCAAAGGTGGTACACCGTAATCGATTAGCGCCTTTTAGTACTTGCCATTTCAAAAAAAAATTATTAAAATCTGATGTTTACAACTTTAAATTTTAGGAGGGTGTTTCCATTAAAAATGGGTCACACTGTATAACTTTGTCCAATTTTACGAGAAGTATTTACATGCAAACGTTGTAAATGTCATTTGAAAACACCCTGTATAAGTTTAAAGGTTAAATGCTTGTGCCCAGCCTTGGGCAGAATAAGGTATAGTATATTCGGTTTTAGTACCGTAGAGCCGAACGATTTCAAAAAAGTATCACCAAATACAACCATGGACTTCGTCAAAAGCACAGGCTTGTGAAGCGAATTTTAATCCCTAGGGGTGAGCCACAATAGACATAAATAAGGTCGCAATGCAATTACACACTGCAGATTGTCTGTATGATTAGGTATAAAAATAACTCTTTCCACTTTAAATCTCAATTTGACAATGAATTCAAAAGCACCAAGAAAACTCAACTGAAGATTATGATCAATAAATGTCAAATGAACAGGAATTTTACTAAATGATCTAAATCATAGATAACATATCTAAACAACGTCTGCAAGTTTTACAAACCTGTATAAGTACTGCAAAGTATATACTCTATTCATTGGGTATTATATTGTATTCACGGTTGGTGACTTTATATTTATTCTGATGGAAAATAACTTAAAGTTACGTCATTGTCTTTTTATTGTAAATAAACCATAAATACAATCAGTTCCTTCCTCACAAATCGAGTTGTGTAACATGATTTAAATTCCGAGTTACCTGAATTTCTACTCCAGTTAACTTAGCTCGAGACGTGTTTTTTTCGAGTTGGCACATCTCTAACTTATTAATCCACTGTAATTTGAGATTTATTTTTTCTACATGGAGACTAGATAAGGAAAACTAACTCATACGGGAACATTGACAAAATCGGTCCTGAAATTGACCTATCTAATTAGTGTGTTTTCTCACCACAGCGTTGCGCGCTGCATCGCTTGCACCAATTGAGAACAGTAACCTTACTTTTTATGAATGACAGTAGTCGAATAGTGAACATTACTTATTAAAAAAACTCAAAGTAAAAACTGGAAATATTGAAATTGCTAACAATTAAAAATAGACAGAGAGTTCGTTGTTTAAAATTATTGCAAAGAGCATGCACTGAATTCTGTCTCAAGCACGTTTTAGACTACGCAATTTCTTGAACAAGATTTGGTTCAATTTCTTGAACGCTAGTATCATACAGCAAATTGCTCCAAAAACGTAGATTGAAACGAAAATTTTGTCGGAAAATAGAACATGTTCTATTTCTACAAAATTTCTAGTCCGAGCGCATGCGCAGTTGGGATAACGCCTTATTTTATAACTTAACCAAGTTGATTGTCATTGTTCACAATTACTTTCACGTATATTATCGTTTATGTGGGTTGTTTGTTTTTTAAGGATTTTATTGTTATTTTTGCCCAAAAATTTTGGGTTATAATTTCTTTTTGACATTTCAGGGGAATCATGAAACATTACATTTCTTTTTAACATAGACGTAAACGGTGGCTGCGCAGAATCACGGACTATTTTTTGAACAATATATTGTACAGTATAATACAGGATAAATTTGATGTCAAACAATTTAACATTCTAGATCTTGTTCAAGAAATTGCGTAGTCTAAAACGTGCTTTAGTTTAGTGTGACCAGTTATGGTCCATTCTACTTTAAATCGGACTTTACCTTCGCTTACTTGATCACAAGCTTGCACCCGGAGAATTAAGAAAGAAAGCCGTAAGAAACAAGGCGGAAACAAGCGGACACAATCCCGGATCATCCCTTTTTCAGCTGTGCAGTTAGCTATGCAGCTGTAGCAAAACAACGAAAATGGAAATTTTGTGTGAATATTAGGAAGAGCTATTCTCAATTGTAGAAAAATTATCCAACCAAAATGTACAGGGCAAGCCAAGTAAGAAGCAATATTCCTAGTCATTGCTTTTGGGGCTGTTGCAAAATAAAATTTTTTACTCCAAAACTACAAATTTTATTTGACAATATGAAAAAACTATCGGAAAAGAAGATATATAAAATTTTCAGAAAAACTTCATGTTTTGTATTAAACAAGTATTTTTTTCGAAAACTATGTGAAATAATATTACCATACAGCGTAATAAGGTTTTATTGAATAACAAATGGACAGACACTGATGTCTCTATACATTTTGATTAGATAATTTTTCTACAATTAAAAAAAGGTCTTCCTGATAATCATACAAAATTTCACCAGAATCCGGCAGATTAAAATATAATTATTCAGAGACTAATTTGTTTCATCACTTCTGATTTGCGCCAATCTAATTAAATTTTCTGCACCAAATGTTGCATTCTGCTTAGCTTGCGCAGTGGATTTGATCCATGGCGACATTTTGTTACAAATGAATACACACTTTTACATCAATTCATAATACTGAATAACGCTAACCTTCTGTGGAAGATTTGCTTTCTTCCATGATGGATCCGGATGAATCCACAAAAATAAATCTGAAACAAAAATAATTACGAATAAAAATTAAGAAGATAGTAGGAAACACTTCACAATATACAGAGTAGCCCAAAAGTCTAAAAACGACCAATTATCTCGTAAATTGTTAGTTCAAATTGTACAAATTTTGGGGTACCTCTATTTTGGGATACGAAGATTCCATATTTGATATTTTCATTGTTGCCACATTTGCCGTTTATCTTATACTAGTAGTAACTTTGGTTTTTCAAATTCATCATACTCAATAATTATTGGAATCTCCTATTTAATACGAGTTCAACCATATGTAACATTTATGATTTTATGTAGTCTGGAAGTTCTAAAATAAATAAAAGTTGAACCTGGTAACGCCTATTTGTAAGCTGAATTTTCCAAGTATCTCCAATAAAAATTATATTTTAGGATTGAGATCAGGTGAACGTGGAGGCCATTAAATTCTACTTGGTCTACCAATCCATCGTCCGGGAAATATCTCATCTGAATAAAGTCATATCTGATTAAAATTGGCCTTAAGCAAGATAAGTAAGTACAATTTAACAGTAATTTTCATCTGGGATCCATCCCATATTGGTATCATCGGCAACGAAAAAGCAGATAAGTGTGCTCGCGACGCAATCTCCAACTGTATTGCTACGAGTGTAAATAGTGTTATTAGTGCGGATTTTAAGGTGTCTGTCAAAAACAAAATGATTGAATTTTGGCAATCGGAGTGGAATAACGATATATCTAAATTGCATGAAACTAAGCCGTTGTTTCACAAGTGGCAGTGCTCTTCCATCAGTCGGTCGTGTCAAGTCAAAATAACAAGAATGCGTTTAGGTCACACAAGATTTACGCACGACTACTTAATGAAAAAAGAAGAGAGCCCGATTTGTGATACATGTAATGTTATTATCACGGTAAAACACATATTGCTAGACTGTAAAAAATATGATATTCAGCGAAAAAATGCAAATTTACCATATGTACTATCGTCCATTTTTTATAGAAAAAACGAAAATAGCCTATGTCAATTTCTTAAGTCTTCAAAGTTGTATAATATTCTGTAATTCATGCATCTCTACCTAATGTACATTAAATGGTTTCTGTCGCTAATAACCCCCAGCGGTTGATGCGACAATAAATCGGAAAAATAAAATAAAAAAAAAAGTACAATTTAATTTCTAAGGACCGTTTTACACGTACGAGAATTATTGCGAAATTTACTCGGAAAATTTTCATAAGAATAATTTTTGTAGTTTTACACGTCAAATAAAAGGTTCGAATACAGCTGATTATTCAGAAATGTTAATATGTAAATCGTAACCATGACAACTTATCCCAGGCGTATGGCATGAATTCTTATGAAATTTATAGTGGTAAAAATATTATGTGTAAAACAGTCAAGCAGTGAAATTTTCTCAAAATTCTTATGAAAATTATCAATATTATTTTCAGAGTAAATTTCACAATAATTCTCGTACGTGTAAAACGGTTCTAAGTAGAAGCTGATAATTATTTGACGTTAAATTTCCTCCGATAAAGAATTGCCCAATGGACGCTGATACTTAAATAAACAATTAGTCGGAGGAAGTAGCGATATACAATGGAAAGGATTTCCACCATTTCACTTTTTTGAGCGAAATTATATAGACTACTTTTCTAGATTTGTGAGATTTCTGTTTGGGGTTCTCATCAGACCCTCAATCTTTTTCTGCTCCTATTGATTTTTGAAAATTTGGTTCTCTCTAGACCTTAATATCAAATATATTTTAGAATTTTATTTGGGAAATTTACATTTTATTTTTTTGAGTCATCACCGGATCACATTATTTAAAATGATTTTTTTTCTACTAGAGTACGAAAAGACCCACTTTCCCCACTCTTTTTAGTGCGGAAAGCCTGAAGAGCTTTGCAATTTTTGAAAAATTAAAATTTTCACACAGAACATTGTTTTCTTGACTTTCTTAGTCATGTGTACTAGCTATAAAGATATTCACAATAATGGTGTATACCCAGGAGATTGTCTTTCAAATATTTGCAGCTTGAAATTACCTCTCGCTCAACCAAAAATTACTGCTGACAGAACGAGTACTTTCATATAATATATCGAAAACTGACAGTGACAAACATAATTAGAATAACATAAACGACTTTCCAATTCATGAAAATAAACTAGTCCAGCATTTGATAACGTTGGTGTTTTTGGATTTCAAAAATTTAAAATAGCAGCCCTACAAATTATCAATATATACAGGGTGATTCATTAAGAATGAATGAATCTCTGAGTTGTATATTCTAGACCTCAAACTATGATGATTCTACTCAACATGCCTCATGCAAATATTGCTCGTTTCCGAGATACGGGGTGTTTGAAGCTTAAATTTAAATTTTGATTTTCGCAATAATTTTTTATGTTTTCACAATTTCTCTTTGGAAATTGGCAATCTTACGTTTTTTGGCATGAGGAATCAAAATTTGCACTCTCTGGCAATTCAACATTGCCAATATTATTATTTATATTATTTCCTTCTAAAAAGTTCAATAAATTTAAATTTTTTCATAAAAAAAATTTATTATTCCTTAAATATGTAACAATAACAAATTTGTGAACAAAAATAATAAAACTTCAAAGCAAATGCTCAAAATGCTTACCATTAACTTCAATACACTCTATGATCCGCTTTCGTAAAGATCTCAAATAATCCTTGTCTATTATTTTTAGTTACATCCGCGGCTTCTCCTATTTTCCGTCGCAGTTGTGGAAGAGAAGTAATTTTTTCTTTGTAAACTAATGCCTTCATTTGCGACCAAATTGAAAAATCCAAAGGATTGAAATAAGGACCTCTTGGTGACCAAGCAAATTCACTTCCACGAACAATCCATCTATGCTGAAACTATTCGCTTGAGTATTGACGAGCTTGTAAAGAATAATGTGGTTGTGCTCCGTCGTGAAAAACCACATATTTTGTCTTAAAGCGAGAGGTACATCCCATAGAGAAATATAATAAAATGAGAGTTGTCAATCCTGCAGTTGGCATCACGTTGATTGAATCGCACCCCGAGGGGTGCTGGAACTAATTTTTTAAGGCGGGATATTTAAATTGGTTGGTTTGGATTGTGGGCAGGTAAATGTTACAATTTGTCTAAAAATTGTTTATATATATATATAATTTTTTCATTACAATAAATAAAATTATACTTAATTTTTTCTAATGAAATGATTATAATTAATAAACAATTTCGAGACATAAATGAGAAATCAATTTTTTTATTAAACTGCACATAATAACACGACAAATAATTTACATCTAAATTATCAATTTATGAAACATTTATATATTATAAATCTCAAAAGAACATTCTTTTTCTATTTACATTATATTTAGAAAATGAGTATTTTGCACAATGAACCTGTAAATGCATTATTATCAAAATGATCTTTACACAATCTTTGATCCTTGGATTTAGAAGGAAATCCTAAAATTATGGACCACTGTTTACTTTGACTAATATCAGATGGAAGTTTGAAAAATGATTTATTTTTAATACGAAGTGGCCAAAAATATTCAGCATCACAATTTTTTGCAATACATTTATGACGAGTCATATCTGGTGATGATATTTTGAAGGTTCACTTACTTTTATTTCCTAAAAACCTAAGTGAATCTATTAGTAAAACAATCCTACTCACCATTTTGTTGACACTTTTACTTTGACAAGCAGAAGTAGTAATTCGTATGAAGATTCTTGAATAAAATCTAAATAAAGAGGTTCATTTAAATTGGTTGGCAGTTCAAAAGGACTCATTGTAAAAAATTATTGCGAAAATCAAAATTTAAATTTAAACTTTGAACAACCCGTATCTCGGAAACTAGCAATATTTGCATGAGGCATGTTGAGCAGAATCATCATATTTTGAGGTCTATACTCGATTTGGAATTGGTTGATAGTAATAAATAATTAAAATCCGTCAAACACGTATACAAAGTGGTCCACCTAAATTGCCAAGTTTTAAATAGTATATACATTGAAAGTATAGACCCTTTTGCATTTATTAAACTTTCCATTTCTATAGATCTGATAAGGGCGTCGAATACAAAGCTTAACCCGAGGCTCGAACAATAAGCGGTAGGATTCTACCTATGATGTTTTGCACTCATGCACGTGCTTTCGGGTGGGTTTAAGTTTATATTAAACACAATAATTATATAATTTAGTGAACATTCGGATGTGTGGCATAATTTGTTACCCTTGTATTTGAATAAATATAATACTAATAACAATAAAGCAACCAATAAACAAGTAAATTTGGAAAAATGTTTCTATTTGAAATTCTATAAAATTTATAGTAAGTCATTACATTTCTTCGCTTTAAATAAATCATCATCAGAAAATGAAATATCTGAGGGACTGTCTTCTTCCCCTAAATTGATAATAAGTGGTTCGACCGTTTTCTCCAGTAAACTATCCAATTTTTCCTCCTCCTTTATTACATGCTCTATACATCTTTGCCACTTCCCCGCGTTGACTTCTTGAAGCGCTTCTTCAAAGAGTTTTTGAACATCACTCATTTTATAAGTGGTATTTTTTCTAGCCACATAACCTTTCACGTGAGCCCATACCAGTTCGATCGGATTTAATTCGCAATGGTAGGGGAGGAGCCGAAGCACTATTATATTTTGTTTTTTGGCCATTTCGTAAACAACATATTTTTGAAACCGATGTTTATGGGTGTTTACAATTGATAGCAACTCCTTTTTAACCATATTGTCCTCAAATTGTATTTGTTTCTCCACAAGCCATTCGATAATTTTTGCTTTTCGCCAAGCAGTTGTAGGCATCTTCTCCAATCTTCTGGAGTGATACGGAGCGTTATCCAACACAATGACGGAGCCAGGTGGAATCAGCTCTATCATGTGTTCGAAATACTCCTCAAAAACATCAGCATTCATATCCTCGTGGTAATCGCCTGTACGAACTGATTGGAATGATAATAGTCCACCTTCTAAAAAGCCATTGGAGCTACCGATGTGAGTTATAATTAATCGTTTTCCTTTTCTAGAGGGCGGATTTATTCCTGTTGATAGACCGTCTAAAAATGCTTACCGGTGAGAAGTCACATTTTTGTCTGTCCATATTTTTCCAACTGTGTAGCCTTCGTTCAGCCATGTTTCGTCCAAATAGAAAATTGTTTTGTTTTCATTGCGAAATTGTCTTATTTTTCTCAAATAATTACGTCTCCAACACACTATTTCATCTTTTTCGAGCAAATGAGACTTCCGACTATGTTTTTCCCATCTAAAATTCATTTCTCTTAGAACTTTCCATAGTTTATCTCTCTTGATTGCAGGAAAGTCTTCTTTTACTGCCCCTAAAACTCTATCCAAAGTAGGGATCTCCTTATTGAAATAGAATGAATGCACCTTTCGTCTTATGATGGCCTTTTCGTCCTCATCGATCGGTATTGTTCGCCTTCCTGGAGATGGTTTTGGTGGCGTCACGGTTCCTGCATCAGCCTGTAGATGGTTGCTTTTCCAATACCTGTCATCTTTGAACAAAGTTCCACTGTAGAATCGATACTTATTGCACTTTTTTGATATCTAAGTGCATTAAATACATTAAGCACAATAATCTTTTCACTAATGCTTAGCGCTGATTTCGCAGCTCGCTTAACTGGAATAAATCCTGAAAGACTCTCCATTTTCAAAAATTACCCAAATGTGTGTCCTAGAATACTCGCATTAGGTTTGTTCGCTCCTAAAATGACTGACAGATTTATACCAATAAGTAGAGGTACCTACCTACCTTTTTCGTAACAACCTGAAGTAACATTGTGTATTAATTGTTCCCGGAATTCTCGGCATAATTATTTTTACCTGTTATGACAATAATGATTACTAAATTATTCGGATAAGTAAATAGGGTTCAAATCGGCACGTCAGGTAGGTGCGCCTATGGAATCGGCTGCTAAAAATGATTTATTACTATCAACCAATTTCAAATCGAGTATAGACTCTACAGATAGAGATTGGACAGTCTTAATTAATCACCCTGTATATATATTTTTTTCAATCTTGTCGCATAAGTTGTAGTTTCACAATGTTTTTAATATACAATTGTTTTAAAAAATAATAAAAAAATATCCATTCAGTAATTACAAAAAGATGATAAAATTATACTTTCTAGAACGACTGCGTAAAATTATAATGATATAGCTTAATTTAAATTTATTTTTATTATGTTCAACAAAGACTACAAAACAGTTAAACATTGTATATTGTACATTGTTGTGGTTCCAGCGTTTAAATTAAGTTGTATAACAGCAACTGAGCACGTATTAATCTCCATAAACTTTTCGCCATAATAGACTGATTACGATACCGATGTTTCACTTTCAAAGTTGTTCGTTATTCGTAGTTCGTGATATCCGCTGATCGAAACTGAAACATCGGTTGAATTCATCCCCAAATAACAAATGGTGCAGTCTCTTGATTGAATTAGATAATAATTATAATGTCAGACGACGAAAAAAGCAATCAACAGAAGAGTTAAGTGATTCCAACAATAGACAAGAGCAACACAGATTCAGGTGCATAGGGAGATCATTTAAATAGTCACCTAGCTTTGTAAAAACAGCTGAAAGACAAAAGAAGATATCTTATCTCTTGCACTCCTCATTCCGCACTTAACAACACTGCAAAATAATGGCATTCTAGATAATTTTGATGACTTATTACTTATTAAAACCTAACTATCATCCGTTATTAACCAGTAAACAATTAAAACTAGATAAAATATGACATATGCCTTCCAGAACAATATGGCCGATCTGTCAGTGACTTTAGTTTTTATAAATAACAGTAATCAAATGGTATACAATAGTTATGACAAAGTACTCCAACTCTACCTGGACATTTTTCCAAACTGTTTTCAAATTCAAAATCGGACAATCGACAACGCATCCAGACACTTTGAAAATTATCGTTTAAGAAAATTAAAATTGTAATTGCGATGAAACTAACCGTCCACGAGGACGAAGTTTGAGCACGACGCCGTAGGCGGAGTGCTTAATCCTTCGAGTGCGATATAGACAATCCACACGAGTCGAACAGTATATTTTTTTTACGACACACTTAAGAAAAAATCTAGAAAAATGATTATTTGTTTAACTAGGCAGCAAAGTAGTAGATTGACTGCCGAGCGTAGCGAGGCTAGGAGTTCAGCTAAGGAAGTCAATCTACTTTGCTGCCGAGTTAAACATATAATTTTTTCTCCGATTGTTCACAATGATATAGGAGAATATTGTATTTGCAAATTATCACAATTCCCACGATCTTTTTATTTTTTCTGTAGTGTTCAATTAAAATAAAATTTGATAGAAATCTCATTTGTTGGAATGGTTGGTTGCTATGGAAATGTCCATAATAATTACTTGGTTTGACAATTCATGAAATTTCTCACAGTTGTGTGAAAAAATATCGGTATATTTAAATTATTTTAAAATGGACAGTGTAGTAATTTCACCATCAATGTTAATAACAACTAAACATATGTTTTTAAATTCTCGTTAAAAGTGTTATGTAATAATTGCTAATAAATGTTTTATTCCAATTGAGTATAATCACTTTGCAGCCTAGGCAGGAAAAGTAATACTTTGCTGATTGATATGTGTCAGCAAACTCAATATTTGCTGCCAATCGGAGAAAAAAGCATTTTATTGGAATTCAAATTAAAAATTTCCAACAATTTTATTCATAATTTTGCCAATTCAATTTTACATTTCCACTGATTCTTTTTGATAAACGTACAGTTCTTTAATATACAATTTGTATATGTTACGGCTTTCTTTTTTAAATCTGCGATGCTGTTATATAAGTAGATGTTTGGAGTTGGCGGTCGATGGGTACCATACCATTATTTATAATAATAAATATTCCGCTAAATATTTCAAGTGTGTACCTGCTGTCGTTATCAATATCGAGCGGAATAATTATTTAGAAGTAAAATTGAAAAAAAAATTTCCAAGCGGGATTTGAACTCTGGTCCATCGCGTGAGAGTCTGGGTTCCCTACCACTCCAAATATAAAGGGTGTTTTCAAATGACACTTACAACGTTGCATCTAGATTCCTCTCGTGAAATTGGACAAAATGATATAGGGACTAAGGGTTCCAGCACATTTACTTTTCGAAATATAGGGTGTTGAAGTTAAGGAAAATGTTATGTTTTAATTCGATAACTTTAAAGTGGATGGATGAATTGATTTCATATATGAAAGGTTGTTTTTAAATTTAAAAGGGTACATTTTTATGTAAAAATATTTTTCGTTTTGACCCAGTGGTGTACATTTAGAAAAATATGTTAACTCTCTCCTCCCACTTTTCACGCCACAGACTTTTGAAGCAGCTTTTATCCAATTTTGTATTCCTCAATGGTTTTTACGTAAAAAACGCATAGCCTTTACATATCAAAAAGTTTGTAGTTTTCAATATATTTAATGATTTCATGAAGTCTGCAACCTAATTTTTGAATAATAAAACGAAAAAAAAGATTTCTTGTATTTTTTCCGATAACCTCCAATATACTAATTATTAAAATATGTATCAAAAACTAATTTGTAAAGCAGCAATGCATCTTAATTAAACATTGGTAGACTCTCAAAAATATTTGTCCAAACTTGTGCATTTATTATTGAAAATGATGTTGCACACTTCATGAAAACATTAAATATCTTGGAAACTACAAATTTTTTGATATGTAAAGGTTATTTGAAACTACAAAATTTTTGATATGTAAAGGTTATTTGTTTTTTACGTGCAAAATATTGATGAATACAAAATTGATTGAAGATAGCTGCAAATGCCAGTGGCGTGAAAAATGGGAAGAAAAAAGTGACATATTTTTCCAAATATACACCACTGGATCAGCAATTGACAATTTTTTTTATCAAAATATGCCTTTTCAAATATAAAAACAACCTACCAAATGTCAAATCAACTAATTCATCCATTTTAAAGTTATCAAATTAAAACATTTAAATGTTTTATAGCTTATAGCAATCCTTATATCAATATAAAAACTGACGTCTGTCAAATATCTCTTAAATATCCATATTTTACTTAAGCTTATAGTAAATAAATATTATTGATATGGTGCTTCTAGCAGAGACTTTTTTTGACAAGTAATTTTGACGTTTCTTCAAAATTGAAAAGGGGGAGTATACTAAACGCAAATGCTGATTGGTGGATATCATATACATTCTAGGATGTCATATCCGTTCAGTTAACCGGAATGGCCTACATTTTCATTCTATAAACTGTGCAGAAAATGGGTAATATACATGTGGGTGTAGAAATAGTAGTTTACCTAACTAGTGCGGAAAGTGTTACTTTTCCGCACGTGTTAGGTCACTATTTTTTCTACTAGCATTCAGAATAAATCCCAAAAGTTAACATAAAGAAACATTTATTATTATATATATATCAACAACTCAATTATATTATTATTCGACATCCCGTTGATAAGGCTTTTACCAGGGCCAAAAAAAAATTATTGAAAAAACTGTTTCTTTTTATAAAAAAATTGTAGCAGAATTCTAAGGAATTTTTTAATATTTCAGTCATTTGGTAAACTACAACCATACAAATACATATTTTAAATACTCAAATGTCGGTATACTCCCCAAAAACTCTACAAATTTACTTTCCGCACGCTTTTTAGTGCGGAAAAGTGGATCTTTCCGCACGCTAGTAGAAAAAACCATTTTCCGCTACATATAAACAATTTAACCTACGGCCTCAAGGAAATCAAGAGTCTTACAGCTCCTGAAAGGTACTCATCTATACCATAAATCTAATTTGAAATTTGTGATAATATCTGTACTTAACTATTTTTTCTGTGCCAATAACCAACGCTGTCGAAGCACGTTAAGCTTAAATAAATAAAAATAAGTTTCACTAAACAGTTTCTTAGAAAGTTTCATTACAGTTCAAAAGGAGTTTGTAATTCCAGAAACTAATTATCATTGACAGTTTTTTTTAAATATTAGATCTACTTATTTCCTTTTTACCACCAAAGTTGACTTTCCTTTTTATTAATTTTTATTGACTGATCGACGGTAAACAAGTTTACCAAGTTGATTAGCCAAATCTTCAATGTCGAATAGCATGTTGAATTGAAAATTTAGGTCATTTACATCTACAAACTGCACAGAAAGTGGCTACAGTAAGATTTCAATAAACTCAAAACTAAATACAATTTCTAGCTTATTATAATTATATTATTATAAGTAGTGTTATCAAAAATTCATATTATAAATTTTCGACGTTTTTTGTATTACCTTGAAAAAAAATCCAAAAGTGATTTAAAATTAATATTTCCACTATTCCACTAAGATAATTATTGTGAACAAATTGTTAGTTGACACAGTTTCACTCGATGTTTAAAAACAACTCGATTCACGTTTACTACTGTCTTACGATAGGATATATTGTGACCACAACAGGTACTGCCGCATTTCTGCGGTACCACCTCCACCAGTCTCGCAAAATTAATGCATTAGTCCGAGAATCCGGTGATTCTGTAGTACGATTGAAATTTAATTTTTCAAGGTATGTAGCAAAACTAAAACTAGGACGTCCACGAAACTCGATTGAAAAAAGGAGGAAAGGTCGCTTCCTTCTCGATTTTCTTTAGGTATAACCTCACATGGTCTTTGTAATATGATAAAGTAGGTCTCTGGCCATCCGAAATCGGAAATCGTAATATTATTTAATGGGGACATCACTTTTTGTTGCGAAATTTGTCAAAAATCTATCAAAATTATGTTTTATTACTTTTCCACACATACCTCACGATATCTCCGGAGCTAAACAAGATATTTTCAATTTTTTTTTCAATCAGCAATAGAAACATAATCGAAGATTACTGCGTTAGTTTCATTAGTATAAAAAAACTAGTTTTTTTGTAAGATCAGAGAAAACTGTAGTTACTTTTTTTGCAGCACTATTTTCAGTAATCGAGAAATTTTTTTTGTACAAAATTTTACCAAACGTTCTGTGTACCAAATAAAGCTGAAGCTTCAAGGAAGTCATTAAGACAAGAATCACTATTCTAAGTATCATAGTTTTTCAGCAATAAGCAAACTTGAAAGTTTCTACAGCCGCGCTTAATTTTTGTGCTTTCCTCCCGTAAACGCATAATGCGGTCTATTCCTGACAAATTTGGCCGATAACTTGACTCAGTTGATAACTGCGATTAGGTAAATATTATTTTGGATGTGTGTATGTCCATTGAGATTTCCTGGGTAAACGATGGAGTGTTTTTTTTGTAGTCAGACTTTGCAAGAAAAAGACTAACTTGTGACGCAAAATCCGAGATTGAAAGGATTAAATACAATTATATGTGCTGCAGAAAAAAGGAAAGACACTTGTTTTCAAAAGAGTTTGAAAAGCAAGTATACCTAATGAGTTGCAAAAATTTGTTCAATAGATGATGATTGCTACGAAAATGTTGAAGAACAAGAAATAATAACTAAACCATACATTTTTCAAGTTTAGGAACTTTTATTAATTTACTGGTCATAGGTATAATTAAGTCGGTGCCACAACAGTATTTTTAGCTAGATACACGTCCGTGGAGGTGCGGAGCCTTTTAACTTCAAGTAACTAGGTACTGCTTGAAAACTATGATATATAGAATAGTGATTCTTGCTTTGAAAACTTCCTTTAATATCCAGCTTTATTTGGTACGCAGATTGTTTGGTAAAATATTGGAATATAAAAAAGCTGCTCGATTACTGAAAATAGTTCTGCAAAAAAGTAAAGTCTACATTTTTCTCTAATTTTACAAAAAAACTAATTTTTTTCACTCATGAAACTAACGCAATAATCTTCGCTTATGTTTCTGTTGCCGATTGAAAATAAATTGAAAATATCTGGTTGTGTTCCGGAGATATCGCGAGGTGTGTAAGAAAAAGTAATAAAACTTAATTTAAACAGATTTTCGATCAATTTCGCAATAAGAAACGTTGTCCCTATTAAAAAATGTTGTGATTGCCGATTTCAGATGGTCAGGTATCTACTTTATCATTTTGTCCCCATCAATCAAATTAATTTGGAATGATTCACAGCTAGATAGGTATCGACATGTTTTGCGCAACTCTTTCCCAGTAATGTTGTCTGATAGTAACACAGAGAGTTACCCCCTTTGCGTGATTCAATCTACCTTGCTGCTGATAGCTGCGGTATGAAGAAAAAATCTATAAAATTAAACAAACCATTCACTTATAATAACAAACCTTGGTTTGACTTAGAGTGCATTAATTTAAGAAAGTCAGTTAAGTCAAAACTCAAAGTTTATATAGCTCATAATTTCAATAATGTAGTCAAAAATGACTACCTAATAGCAAAAAAATCTTATAAACGCGCTTGCTCAGTAAAAAAAATTGCCTTTGAAAATAATATGGTTAAATTGCAAAGTAACTCTAATGACAGTCTCACATTTTGGAGGAATTTCGCCCAAATAAGAATATTTCTCTTGAAACCTGGGAAACTTATTTTGATACCCTTGCCACAAAGAAATTTAATTTTCTGTATTTGCAGATGGACGCTAGGCATCCTTTTCTAGATACGGAAATATCCCAATCTGAAGTTTTTGAGGTGCTTAGCAGCTGCAAAAGAAATAAAGCCCCGGGACTCGATGGAGTTCCCTTTGAGTTCTTCAAATAATTTCCCCAAAACTGGTGTCTTTTTTCATGTAGTTTATTCAATAAAGTTTTTGAAGATGAAACGTTTCCAGCTGAATGGTCTACAGTGTCGCTTTCAATGGTACACAAGAAAGTTCCAATCGATGATCCCATTAATTATAGGGGCATCAACACTGTTATTGAACTTTTTAGTATGATCATGTTAAACAGATTAAGCTCTTGGGTTGAAAGTAATAATATTCTTCCAGAAGCTCAAGCGGGTCTTAGAAAAAACAGAAGCTGTATGGACAGCATTTTTGTCTTGAACAGCACCATTCAAAGTTTCCTGCATCGCAAAGGCAGAAGAGTCTTTGTCGCTTTTATTGACTTGAAACGCGCATTTGATTCCATTAATGATTCCCTTTTATGGCAAAAATTATTTATGATGGGCATCAGTTCTAAATTTATTCGCCTAGTCAAAGCTTTGTATGACAAATCCTTTTTTTGCGTTGAAGTTAACAATGATTTCTCCAAATTCTTTTTAATAAATTAAGGTGTTCTGCAGGGTGAACCATTGAGTCCCTTACTTTTCTCATTATTTATTGCTGATATTGACAACTTCTTCAGAAAATCCAATATGGTTGAAATTAATATTGATAATATGAATGATTTGTTACCTTTATTATATGCGGACGATTTGGTTATCCTTTGCTGACTTTACTCGCCTTAACAAACTTACTGTCAACAATTCAAAATCTAAAATTATGTTTCTCAAGAGGCGGTCATAGGTTAACTAGAAATTACAAATTCCTGCTCAATAATGTTGAAATTGAAATGACTAACCACTACATACTTAGGGGTTACTATCACTTGTTCTTCTCTATTTCGCGAGCAGGCAATGAATTGTTCTTCCAAATGCAAACAAGCCATAGGTGCCGTTATGAATACGGTCTCACGTTCAACAATAACTTCCTGACAATCGCATATAAACTTGTATCATTCCATTGTAATTAATACACTTGCCGATTCGGTCTTTGTCTGGGCCTCCGGTATCTCAACATTGTTGAAAAAACACAAGTTGGTTTTTCAAAAAATTGCTTCTATTGCCGCTTAGCACTCCTGATTATTTAGTGCGTCTTGAGGCGGGTGTTGTTAAGCTTGTTTATACAGTTATTAAACTGTGCCTCAATGGGCTTGTTATCAATGAAATATTTTCTCGGTTTTTTTCACGTTTTTTTTTTGTAAAACTAAATCATCAAAATAACAGGTGAAATTTTCAGCTCTTAAACTTTATCCACTACTTAGATACTAAAGGTTGAAAATGAAGCTCCCTTAAAAAGCGACAGAGCGGACTGTGACGTCACATTGCATGTCGGGGTATAATATTCGGCATTACACCGCTGCGTTTTACATAAGAAAATTGGTTCCAGCTACAATATCTTCAAATTTCAAAAAAGTTAGTGGTTTTTGCTATTAAAGATTCAAGTACATACCGGATTTATTAAAGTATATTTTGGAAATTCACCTGAAATTGATCTTTCAGGTGATGGACTACTTTAATAGAAACAAAGAATTTACACTTGGTTTTTGAATTGAAATTTCAAAACAATCTATAATACATTGTACCTTTTCACATCTCCCTCTGAAGGGAATATGAAGGTCTTAACTCCAGATAGGGGCATCCAATGCACGAATGGAACCTATAGGTATTTTTGGGAAATAAGGGTTCAAACTTGCATTAAGGCTTATGCACGTTCCAAGGCGATTCAATGCGGAGGCGAAAAATTGCTAAAAAGAGAAAATAAAGAAATCGCGTTTGAAAAAAGACGAAAACCCATCATCAACGAAGAGTTTTCAATATCCACTAGAGGTTCTTCTTTTACATTTACTTCGTCAGATTTAAGTTTGTGTATGTGCCTTGCTTTTGGATGAGGTAGCATTATAGACACATATTGATGTATATAAGAAGAACAGGGGAACAACATAATAAATCATTCCATTTTATATTATATAAGCTATATACAGGGTGTGATATCCATTTGATTTCCTCCTCTACTTGATTTTCTTCAGGGGTTCTATTTTCTGTTCTTAATGAAAAATTGCTGTGCTTTAGTTTGTAACAAATGTGACATGACTTTTAAATATGCGTTGTAACTCTATTTCTTTGACAGTCAAAAAATCTCGCTACTACTCCAGGCTTTAGTTTAATTTTTCCACTGTTCATTATTTTAATGTACATATATTTTTTTGGTGCATTCTTGGATGTGCTAGGACATTCGGAAACCCAACAGAACTTATTTACCACTTTTTCCTCACTCATTTTATGATAAAATAAAGACCAGCTCAATCAACAGTCCAGCGTTTTGTTTCTTACACAAAATGCAATACACAGTACACTTCCACATAGCTCTCGACTCGCGGCGTTTCAAACGTTAGGGATAGCACATGCAATATGACGTCACAGGTAACCACGCCCCGTTTTCGTTCAATCCAATTTCTTTAATTAATTTGAGGGCTTAAACGTTTGCGGAAAAATGTAAAATTTTGGGATTCCATTTAAAATGTGTTCTAGTTTCCATTTCAAAAATAAAAATTTTTCCTTGAACAAGCCCATTGGTTATTAAAAATTCTATCCTTCGCAAACACTAGGTTGCCAAAAATTGTCTTTCCCAAACTTATAGAGTTACAGAACTTTGACAACCCTTGCTTATAACTGGGCTCTACAAATGAAACTGATTTTTATACAGCTCGGTTTGACCGACATTTGGATTAACCTTTCTTTTGGATTACTAAAAAGTCACTATGATACAATTCTATTGAAATTTGAAAACAAATTGCTTAACGCTTACTTACAGCGCCTAGCCGATAGTAATTACTGTGTAATCTACAAACATTTAACAGTGACTTCAAGTCCTGCAAATTATTTAACTAGCAAACTGCCGACCAAATTAATTCGAATATTTTGTCAGATTCGCTTATGTTCGAAGCTCTGTGTAAGGTTAACCTACAAAGGGATGTATTCATACAATTAATCAAGACTAAATCTGTACTATGTGCAACTCTTGCAAAAATGAGACACTTGAACATATTGTGCTTCAATGCAGGATGTATGATTGTATTAGAGTGCAAATTATAAGAAATCTGCGGAATTTTGATAATTTTATTGCCTTATTGAATACCGCTTCTTCGGTGGATATTAAGCAAATTTCATATTATTTCATTGGTGTACTTAAAATTCGCTCATTTATTAGGAACGAATATCTATAGGTAGTTGTATTTTTTTTTCTTCTTTATGTTGTTATTTTTATTGAAACTTCTCTGTACCTATTATGTACTTATTTACTGACATTGTGCCGGAATTCTTGCTATATTGATTTGTATCAATTAGAAGCAATGAAGATATTATTATTATTATCATTATTACTAAAAATTAAAACCATACTTTGTTACATTTTATTGTAATAATCCATTTGTAACATTACCGTACGCTAGCTACAGCAGTGCGGTATAGTTTGTATGTATTTTTGGGGTAACATTCACTGAGACCTGAGAGATCTATTGTGCCCCCTTACTTGAAAGTCTTAGCGCAGCTTTGCTTTGACTTATGCATTCATTTGATTGCAACAATATTTTACGATATTTTTTTTATTGGTGCACTTTGAAATTATAAATACTGATATCTATTACTACTAAGTACAAGCAAAGGAATGGAAATAACTGATATGTAATGTAAAATGGTTGAATTCGTGATGACATTAGTAGTTTACCTTGCATTGTCATGGAAATGTTAATAGTATCATATTAAATACCATTTTTTTTTTATTGGTGAACCCTTTTACCTATTTAAAGCACGCCCTAAAGTGTTTAAAACGAACTTTAAAACACGCGCGTTTTTTAAAGTTACCATGGCAACATCAACATCTCGAGATACGAAGTGTAATATCTAATGGTTTAAATGACAATTTTTTTTATTGATCTGACAGAAGTACTTTTAAACTTCAAAACCTTTATTTGAACAATATTTAACAATTTCAATTTTATGAATGAAAATGGAAAGTGCAGGTGATATTGTTTGAGATATTAGTATTTCGATTTTTCAAATTGGAGGGAATGGTATTTAATTTGATTCTTTTAACATTTCCATGACAACGCAAGGTAAACTAATATCATCACGAATTCATCCATTTTACATTGTCAGTTATTTCCATTTTTTTTCATTGTAATATTTATTATTTCAAAGTGCACTAATAAAAAAAAATAGCGAAAAGTATTCGTGGATAACTGGTCTCTAAGACACTGGCTCTATATCTCGCGTGTTTTAAAGACCTTAATATCCACTTATACTTTAATATATTATTTCCGATTTGAAAAATCTTAAGCAATATCACCTGCACTTTCCATTTTCATTTATAAAATTGAATTTGTTAAATATTGTTGAAATAAAGGTTTTGACGTTACAAAGTACCTACTCCTGTCAGATCAATAATAAAGAAATTGTCATTTAGACCACTTCGTTTCTCGAGATGTTGATGTTGCCATGGTATCTTTGAGAAACGCGCGTGTTTTAAAGTTCGTTTTAAACACGCTGGGGCATGCTTAAAATAGGTAAAAGGGTTCACCAATAAAAAAATAGCTATTTACCTAACTAGTGCGGAAAATTGAATTTTCCATACACATTTTAG
This sequence comes from Galerucella nymphaeae, assembly GCA_963978555.1. Lineage (NCBI taxonomy): Eukaryota > Metazoa > Arthropoda > Insecta > Coleoptera > Chrysomelidae > Galerucella > Galerucella nymphaeae. The sequence continues at coordinate 1,818,715 of OZ021711.1, read as the reverse complement.
TGTGGAAAATTAATTTTTTTCTCCGATTGGCAGCAAATATTAATTTTGCTGACTGATATCAATCAGCTAAGTATTACTTTTCCTGCCAAGGCAGCAAAGTGGTTACTTTGCTGCCTAGGCACGAAAGTGATTACTTTGCTGCCTGTGATTATACATTTCCATAGCAACCAACTAAAATATAGAGGTTGTGGGAATTGTAATAATTTGCAAATACAATATCCTCATGAACAATCGGAGAAAATAGTATATTATTCAACGAGCGTGTAATGATGGCTATTACTCATGAGAATGAAGTTTGCGACGTGAGCCGCAGGCGAACGTCGTAATCATTCGAGTGAGTAATAGCCATTACACGAAAGTAGAATACTATACTTTTTCTATGACTGAGTGTTCACCTATCAATTCAAACGAACGAGATATTTAGAGAATATTTTATTGAATAAACTTAATGCTTTATGTCAAACAATTCCATTTTGGAAGCTACAATGAAAATTCATTTATTGCTTACAATATTGATGGTGAAATTTGAGCAGTTGAGTTCGTTTTCACTTTCTGTATCCATTCTAATAAAAAGTCAGCTCTAAATCACCTTCGATAGGTAGGTATAGGTACTGTCAAGGTCAAATTATGACATTTCATAGCGAGTCTGATTCAAACATTACACCGAACATAGTCGTGTGTAATGGCATTCTTTGACGGTGATTGGCCAGATAGTCGTGTGTAATGGATCATTACACACGGGGCGTGGCTTGTTTTGTGTAATGCATCCAGTTACTCAACAAAAATGTTACATAAAAAGGGTCCATTTCTCAACAGTCATAGAAAAAATTATATGTTCAACTTGGCAGCAAAGTAGATTGACTGCCTTGGCTGAATTCCTAGCCTCGGCAGTCAATCTACTACTTTGCTACCTAGTTAAACAAATAACTATTCCCGCAATGCGTGGAAAATATTTTCCGCACCAATATGTCAAATTAATATCTTCTGTATGTTCCTTGTGGTATATCATTCATTTTTTTACCTTCTTATATTTTTGTGAATTAAACCACAATATATTTTTGAAGTATTTATTTCAACGTTTAGGTAGCGTTCCAGCTACCTTTGTCAAGTAGAAGTGAGGGGGCACAATAGATTTTTCAGGTCTCAGTGAATGTTACCCCAAAAATACATACATACAATCTTCAATAACGTTAGTAATGACAGCGTTGCATATATGGTTGTAAATTAATTTTTTTTGCTATATTTTCCCTCATTACAAAAGTATGCTTTAGAAAGTGACAAAAATAAACAATGAAGATTTGGTAAATTATTTCTTAATACATGTAAAACGTGACACTTATTATAAGAACATATGCAACAAGATATCCAGGTCGACCACAAGTCATCCGTGACATCGTAAAGAGAATAAAATTAACACAATTTAAATATTATTAAGACATATACAGCATACTGTTGATAATAATGATTATAACATGTGTTGATATAAATCCACATATAACCATACATATGCATCACAAACTCCATTATCGCGAAAAGCGCGTAAGGTCACAAATAATTTTTGATGACCGACTTTCATGAGTCGATTATTTAACTGTAGACACAACATCTAATGAAGCTTACTTCCAAAAAATTTCTTACACTGGACACATTGATACAATCAATAAACATCTATTCAATTCTTGGCAAGCAATATGGAATCATACAACATCCACACTAAAAGAAGCTTAGCCACAAGTTGATTTCTGTCTATCAATACCAGACAAGCGAAGAGATCAAGTTGTCTTGAACCGCCTGCGTATAGGTCACATATTCTCACGCACCAATATCTCCTCAACAAAGAACTAACATCAGAATGTATAAACTGCCATACTTCTCCTACCGTGAGACACATCATCTAGGAGTGTCCTGAATTTTCTGGACGTAGAAGACAGAATCATTTAAGTGCAGTATTCAAGGATGTGCTTTATATTGTATAGTTTGGCAAGTTTATCTGACCCTACGTAAGGAAAGAGGCGAGGGAACATGGCGCTTATCTATTAAAAACGTACAAATGGTGTACTGTACCTATTTTATAAAGTAAAATTGAAAAAAACAAAGGTCACTGACAATACCAACGCAACTGGATAAATTAATATCAGTCAACTGACGAAGTGAGAGAAAATAACACTCACATGCGCTTGCCAATAAGAAATCAGCTGTCGATAAAATCACCAATTATGTATTCGGAGGGTGTGGTAAATATGGTTTTCGCACAACGCTCCCAGAGATTGAAGAAACCCATTACAAATTTGGAGAAGTGTTCATATTTTAATATTCATAACTTGAAAAAATAAAGTTGATATTGACGATATCCAAGTAATCAAGCACATTGAAGAATTAATATTGATAATATTGTTGATAATAAAAAGTCTATTTCCTTATTATTATCAATACATACTTAATACTCCACTTTTCCATAGTTAAACGTGGCAATATCGAATGTTTTAAACTGCATTCCTTCCACAGGTTCAGTTAAACTTGCCAAGCTATACCTAACGAGTGTTTTTCAATATTGATTTGAGTTTTCTTAACGTATTCTTCTACTTTTCTTACCATTTGGTTTTAAATAACTCGTTACTAACTCTCCGATAACGGAATTTTTCCGCACGAGTTTGCCGGTGAAGCAGTGTTAGGTACAATACGGCAGTGTTAGGTACAATATTTTTTCTACGAGCGTGAGGATTCACTTATTCTCGAGTAAAATATTTTAGAAATGCACTGACAGTTTTCTGACGATAAATAAACAAAAATGAAAGTAAATAGCTGGTTAGTTACACATGGTAACTAAAGCTTCTCGAACCACCATAATATACCGGCTTATTATTAATTTGACATTTTTTTACTCTCTTATTTTTGGGGGAATTAAACCACAATATTTTTTGAAGTAAAATTTGACAACTGTCAAATTTTTTTCGTTGTGTCAGATAGGGATAAAAAATTAATTTCTATTTAGTTTATCTTGACAAAGGTAGCTGGAACGTTGAACGTTGGAATAAATACTTCAAAAATATATTGTGGTTTAATTCACAAAAATATAAGAAGGTAAAAAAATGAATAATATACCACAAGAAACATATGGTTCATACAACAGCCTTTTTGGTGTGCGTCATCGTTTGTGACGTATATTCGGGTTTTGGGTATGTTGTTTATTTTATTTGCTATTTTGACACATATCTAACCCTAAATTTGATAAACAAAATCATCAGGATCGCATTCAGCAAAATTCGACAAGGTTACGAAATTAATAGTTACCAGCTTCTTTTTCTAACTGAAATTACTTGAGAGCTTTCGAAATGCTAATGTTTTCCGTGTATCTAGGCATATTTTTGTATTATTCGAATAAATATAACAATAATATTCATATTAATTTTTCATAAATAATAATTGACCGTGAACAACAAAGTACAGACCTGACAAGAACTGTCAGTGGGACAGTAGAAAAAGATGTCAGACACATTGACAATACGAAAGGTATATCTGCAAGCCTATTTTAAATAAAGAAATTTCTCACGATTGATAGGTCGCGCTTGCGCTTGATCTAAACATCAACCAATCAAATTTTGGAAGTCAATGATTAGGATTGACGTTTGTAATAAATTTAAACGAATCATTATTGCGATATTTTGATTAGGATTAATCAAAGACCTGACTTTTTTGCATTTCTTTCCACGTAATGTGTTAGAAAGACATTGACAAATGATGACGCACACCAAAAAGGCTGTTGTATGAACCATACAGAAGATATTAATTTGACATATTGGTGCGGAATAGTTATTTTTTTAACTAGGCAGCAAAGTAGTAGATTGACTAAGCTAAGCTAAGGCAGTCAATCTACTTTGCTGCCAAGTTGAACATATAATTTTTTCTCCGATTGTTCATGAGGATATTGTATTTGCAAATTATCACAATTCCCACAATCTCTTTATTTTGGTTGGTTGCTATGGAAATGTATAATTACAGGCAGCAAAGTAATCACTTTGCTGCCTAGGCAGGAAAGTAACCACTTTGCTGCCTAGGCAGGAAAAGTAATACTTTACTGATTGCAAAATTAATATTTGCTGCCAATCGGAAAAAAAAAAAAATTTTCCACACGTTGCGTTCCAATGTGGTTATCAATAGCTTTTTCCATCGTTTTAAGCACAAACGATGTTAGGCTAATTGGTCTAAAGGATTTGGGGTTTGTTGTGTCCCTTTTTCCAGTTTCTGGAAGGAAAGTTACTATTGCCCTTCCCCATGCTTCTGGTATATAACCCAGTTCTAAGCTACTTCGACTAATTCTAACCAGATGCGGTAGAATTTCGTCTTGTCCTTGCTGGAGCAATGCTGGGAAAATTCCATCTGCTTCCGGTGGTTACTTTGCTGCCTTTGATAATACATTTCCATAGCAACCAGGAAAAATAAAGAGATTGGGGGAATTGTTATAATTTATAAATACAATATCCTCCTATATCATTATGAACAATCGGAGAAAAATTATATGTTCAACTCGACAGTCAATTTACTACTTTGCTGCCTAGTTAAACAAATAACTATTGGCCATTGTAATATTTGCTCTCGAAGGTCTAGTATGTGCTTCTAAAGGATTATCTGCTCTTTCTAGGGTACTCCCAGGAATAATAGTTTCTAGTAAAAGTCGAACTCGTTTCCCCTCATTTTCGGTATATTTACCGTCTGGCTTCCTCAAAGCCATATCTGTGTTGACCCTACTTTTCGCCATTACTTTGCCGCAGCAGGTGTTGCGTCTATATCTTCACAGAATTTCCTGAAGCTATTCCTTTTAGCTTTTCCAATTTCCCTGAAGTGGGTATTTCTCTCCTCTGTGTATTTCTGCCAGTGTGACATCTAAAACTTCTTGCCTTACCCTTGTTATAAAGGTAGGGATATTCCCTATATTGTGAATATTGAGGTTTTTATCAAGGATATATTCTAAAAGCTGCTCACCTCTTTTGTTGGTGCTGCTACTGCCACAAACGATGTTGTGTGCGTTGGCGTCACATGATAAAAGTAGAGGTAGTCTCTTCTCTTTACAGTGCTTCCCCAACCTTTGTACCTCTGGTGATGGTGCAGGTCCATCTCCCTCAAAGTAGCATGACTATTTTTTGTCCTCTTTCTTGTGTTCGAGTTGTGCTCGGACTGGAACGAGGTCTCGAGTCATGTATTCTGAAAGACAAAAATAGTTAATATTGTTCCTTATCATGATACATGTTTTTGGTATATGACTACCAGTGTGAGATACTATTTTAGCATCTTTACATGCTTGTTAGATATTCGAAAACTCACCTACCCGTTGACTGAATAAAGGACAATAATATGGATGTGAAACAGAACAAATACTCGATAATCCAAAATAAAACGTTCAATATAATTTTTAAAATTGTAACGCTTATTTTAATTCATATCCACAATTACTTAATTTATATTTACATAATATTTATATGTACTACTGTCCGTATTTAATAATTTATATATTACACCTAACACACTAACTATAATTCATATGAGAGTCACTTAATAAACACTTTCCAGTATAAACACTTACTGTTCATCTATATGACTATAGGTCGACTATATATGTGCAGCGATGCTCGTCTATTTATATTTTATACGCGCGTGGGGTATAGTTCTAGAAGTTCTACTAAAGGCGCTGGATAGCCTAGAAAACTCTCTACAAGTGGGAGGGCGCGGGGTAGGTAGTCTTCTCGGTTGTTCTCGACTAGTGAGCGGAGGAGTCATAGTCGTCTCATATGGCACTGGGGTACTCGCGTAACATTGCCCCCTCCTTAAGAGACAGTTCCTCCTGGAACTAACTGGGAAACTGAAACGTGATGACTGTATCGGCAACTGGTTGCCGTGTTACATTTTCCAGTTGCATAGAAGTAGCTTCGGTATCTCGGAAGATTACTTTTACCATGTTACGGATTATCCGCCAATCTGAATACCTACATTCAATCTTGCGCATCTAGCCTATGCACGTCCAATTCAAGCACATGCTCCCTCAAGCTTAGTAAAGCTTTCCAGTCATTCTCGTACGTTACTCTTTCGTCGAAGGTGTTCCACGTCACTAGGTGGAAATTGTAACGGGAGCCATCTTATAGCTTCAAAGCTTTACCTGGTACTGGTTTTCCACTCTTCTCTATAAACAGAGATGGCAGTCCGCGTGCATCGGTTACGCTGACAGGGATGTTTATTGCCAGTGAGTATTCCTCCGGAACTGTAAGCAGGTATTGTCGTTTCTCCGTGGTGACGCCGTATCTTGCTTTTCCGGTACCACCATAAGCACCCATGAACTCTACAAAAGCAGGATGGGCTACTTCTTGGAGCTGTTTTATTTCCTCATCGTGGTCACCCTCGAATGCCGCTAATCGATTACGGTGTACCACCTTCGACTTTCCGTTTGGGATCTTGGTGATGCGATGAATGACGTCGTTGATTCTTTTCTTAACGAGGTATGGACCGTCCCAAGCTTTCTGCAACTTTGGAGAGAAACCCTTTTGTCTTCCTGGGCTATGTAGCCAGATTTTGTCTCCTTCGTAGAAACCTCCTTCTGTAGCTTGCGTATCGTACCTTTTCTTCATCCTATCGCTAGCGATCTGGAGATTCGATCGAACCAGCTCGTGAATGTCGTCCATGTCGTTGGGCTACGTAATCTTCACCAGCTATATCTTCTCCGGGTCGGCATCCAAATTCAAGGTCGCAGGATAATCTCATTTCGCGTCCGAACAGAACTTTTGCTGGTGTTTGGCCGGTAGACTTATTGATGGCGGATCTGTAGGCCATCGCAAATAGCGAGAGATACTAGTCCCAATCTCCCTAATGATTAGACAGGTATTTGCCAAGAGTTCTGTTCATTCGCTCTACCATTCCGTCCGACTGTGGATGTAAAGCCGTAGTTCTTGTTTTCTTCATGCCGAGCTTTTCACAAACTCCCTGGAACAGCTGGCTTTCGAAGTTTCTGCACTGGTCGCTGTGTATTTCCAGGGGCACTCCATATCGGCAAATGAACTAATTCACAAGCACGTCGGCAACAGTTGCGGCTTCTTGGTTTGGAATGGCATACGCTTCTAGCCATTTTGTGAAATAGTCCATTACCACCAAAATGTACCTGCTGCCATTTGCTGTCGGTGGAAACGGTCCAGCAATATCCAGGGCAATGCGTTCAAAAGGGCTTCCGACATTGTACTGCTTCATAGGAGCCTTTCTTCTCCCGTGCGGTACATTGGTCGTGGCACTTCTTACACCAGTCCTTCACATCTTCGGAACTTTGCATCCAGTAAAACCGTTCTCGCACCCTCTGGAGGGTCTTCTTAACACCTAGATGTCCTCCTGATGGACTGTCGTGTAATTTCCGCAGTACTGCTACTGCCCTTGTTCTTGAAATCACCAACTATCTTCTACTTTCGGAGCCCCCATCGTTCTCGATTACTCGCTGTAGTAAACCGTTTTCCAGAACCAGCGAGTCCCACTGGGCCCAATACGATTTCATCGATGACGAGTACCTTAAAATCTCCTGCAAAGCCGGTCGACAGTTTTCCTTTTCCCAATGTCGGATTTTCTTCTTGTTCCTCTTCCAACTTTCCTGGTGTCCATTCGTCGCCCGGCACCGTGGTTTTCCGAATCGCAGTTTCCTTAGCTTCTGTTTTGCTGCAGTGGGAGCACTCTGCAGGACATGGAGCTCTATACAGGGAGTCTGCATTTCTGTGGCTTATTCCGACACTTAATAGTGAAATTATATTCTTGGAGCCGCTCGATTCATCTAGCGATTTGACCTTCGGGGTTCTTAAATTGCATAAGCTACTTAAGTGCTGCATGATCGGTTCTAATCACAAATTTCTTCCCATACAGATACTGATAAAAGTGCTCCACGGACTTCACTACTGCTAGGAGCTTTCTTCTTGTGACGCAGTAGTTTCGTTCTGATTTGGAAAGGGCTTTGCTAAAAGATCCCAGAACTTTCCCCTGCCCTCCTTGTACCTGTGATAGCACTCCTCCAATTCCAACATTGCTAGCATCAGTATATAGGATGAATTTTCCATTTGGTAGTATAGGTAGATTTGGTAGTATAGATAGCCGAGTATAGGTGCAGTAGTCAAATGCTTCTTGAAGGTTTCGAACGAAGTTTGGCAATCTTCGTCCCAGCAAAACTCCCTTGCTTCCTCTGTAAGTCGTGTCAAGGGCTTAGCGAAATCTGCAAACTTCTTCATAAATCGCCTGTAGTATGTACAGAGTCCAAGGAAGCTTCTAGCTTGGTGCTTGTCGGTAGGTATTGGCCACTTTCGTATGGCAACAGCTTTTTCTTCGTCTACAGCAACACCATCCTTGCTGACTACATGGCCTAGGTAATTGACTTTGTTTTGAAATAGTTGACATTTCAATTGGGGTTGAGAATCAGTTGGGCAGCTTGCAACCTTAAGAAGACACCTTTCAAATTATTTCGATGTTCTGCGAATGTCCTTCCCAAGACTATGATGTCATCAAGGTACATTAAGCATGTCTTCCAGGACAACCCTCGCAATACGTTTTCCATCAGTCTTTTGAACGTTGCGGGGGCATTGAACAGCCCAAATGGCATAACGGTGAAATGACATAGTCCAGATCCGGTGGTAAACGCTGTTTTTTCTTTATCGGCTGGATCCATTTCCACCTGCCAATATCCAGACTTCAATTCCAAGGTAGAAAATAATTTGCTACCGGCCAGCGTATCCAAAGTGTCGTCGATTCTTGACAGCGGAGAGCTATCTTTCTTAGTAACATTGTTCAATTGCCGGTAGTCCACGCAGAGCCTCCTTCTTCTTTACCAGAACTACCGGAGAGACATAAGGGCTGGTAGAAGGTTCGATTACCTTGTCCTCTTCCATCTCGCGAACAATTATAATTGCTTCATCTCTTTTGGCCTGTGGTAGCCGTCGAGCCGATTTCTTATCGGCTTAGCGTCGCCGGTGTCAATTTTGTGTTTGACAGCAGATATTCTTCCTGTCTTTCCTCCTTTTGGTACAAAAAGAGATCGGTATTGTAGCAGGAGTTCTCTGATTTTTTCCTTCTCTTACCGGCTAAGGGATTGTCCATCTACTACTATCATTAATTCAAATTTATTATTGGCATCATTAGAGGTTGTAGTTTGATGTATTACTGGCGCCACTGGTACGCAAGTTCCAATTTTGGTTTCTTCCCTTACAGTTATGGGATGGTCATTAAGATTTATAATGCATACAAGGAAGAAAGAAACTGATAAAACATTTAAAAGAAGCAAGGGGAAGAGGTGAAAGAGCGTTTTGAAATTCGATAGATTGGTAATAAACAGCAAATCTAGGTTTGCTCTAGGTAGCTCCTGTGGAACAAACACGAAAAGGAGATTACTCACAAGGCGAAAATGGCTCTTATGATCTGTAGGAATCTGGCAGGGAGAAATTGGGGTTGCGACCCAAAAATCCTGAGCTGGATGTACACTGCCATACACTTATGGAGCCATTGCATGGAGCAGCAGAGCTAGTCTATTGACAACGAGAGAAAACCTCTCCAAAATTCAAAGACTAGCTTGTATATGCATTACAGGAGCAATGAGAACATGCCCAACGGCAGCAATGGAAGTAATTCTCAACCTCACCCCTCTACATATGGTGGTGGAAAGTGTTGCTGAAAAAACAAGATACAGACTGAGTAGAGAGGGAATCATTAAAAGAAAAATCACCTCTTCACTTCTTAGAAATCAGACAACCTGGGACATGCCACAAGACGGTATGATGAGAAAGTACAACTTTTCGAAGAAATTCGTTACAGAATTCAGCAAAAAGAAGGAATGGGATCCGAATACCATTACCAGAATTGAAAAGAATGCCATTCAATGGTACACAGATGGCTCAAAAGCAATAGGAGGAACTGGGATAGGAGTGTTCGGGCCAGGAACCAAACACTCCGAAAGCTTGGGAAAAACCCCAAGTATCTTTCAAGCGGAAATCCACGCCATAAGAAAGTGCGCCCAGTTCATTCTTGATAAAGGATACAGAGGACAAAGGATTATCATAATGACAGATAGTCAAGCAGCCATTAAAGCACTGAGCTCTTGCGTAATCAGTTCTAAAATGGTTTGGGAATGCCTAGACAAACTAAATGAATTAGGCGAGAGCAATATAGTTACCCTACTATGGATTCCAGGACACACTGGAATAAAAGGAAATGAAAAAGCAGATGAACTAGCAAAGAGGGGGTCGGAAATACCCTTCTGGGGGCCTGAACCTTTTTGCGGAATCAGCTTCAATGTAATATTGGAAGAAATAGGCGAAGCCGAAAGAAAGAGAAGATCTGACCATTGGAAAGATCTAGTAAGGCTTAGACAATCAAAGAATCTCCTGGGTGACTACAACCTAAGGAGATCAAATGAATGCATAAGTCAAAGCAAGACTGCGCTAAGAGTTTTAACAGGAATCCTAACGGGACATTGTCGCCTGAATGGGCACCTGAAAAAGCTCAAATCAGTGGAGGAAGAAGAATGCAGATACTGTGGCATGGAAGAAGAAACCTCCATCCACCTACTTTCCAACTGCACAGCACTCCAGAATCCTAGAGCACAGTACCTGGGAGATTACTGGATAGAAGAGGAACATTTACCTAAGCTGAAGCCTGCAGATATCCTAAAATTCCTCCGGGAAATAGGACTAAAGGAGCTACTAGTTTCAGAGACTCTCCTCAGAACTAAGTAGAAGTGAGGGGGCACAATAGATCTTTTAGGTCTCAGTGAATGTTACCCCAAACACACACACATACACATACATACACATAAACAGCAAATAATACACATATGAAGACTTCGGTGCTTATGGGGTACCATAAAAAGAACGTAAGCAGACAGATCCCCACTGAATAATAATGGAAAAGAACGATCAAAGAAAACATCAGGTGTCTCTCAAAAAACTATTGAAGATAGACAATCGATCAGGATGTAATAATGATGACAAACGCGATGTAATAGAACAATGCAATAGGAAAAAATATAGAATAAAAAAAAATGAAAAAAAATCACTAGCAATATGCATTTGGAATATAAGAACTATGTTAGGAAAGATGGAAGAGATTGCAAATGTAGTACAAAGGTACAATATTGATTTGAATATCTTTATAGCTGAGTACACATGACAAAAAGTCAAGAAAACAATTTTTTTGTATTCTGTGTAAAAAATTTTAATTTAAAATCGCAAAGCGCTTTCTGCTGTTACGCCATCATCAGTACATCACTCGTCAGGCGATTACAAAAAACCCTATCCATTAAAAAGTCCACAACACATTTTTTAAAACAATTAAAATTTTCTAATTAAAAATACATGTAAGTTTTATAAAAAAATTGTTTTCCCTTATTTAGGGTACTGTCGTTTAATATGCATTTTTTTTCATCATACTTGATATTCAGGTACACCTGTTAGTGTTACGGTAATTGAAGTGATCATACATGAAAAAACCAATATATAATAATGGACAAAGGCTTTGTAATTTTGCATCGTGATGACATGGTGATAAGTAGCACAAAATACCAATAAAAAAAATACCATTAATATACCTGGAGATCCCCCGACCAGAAATCATATTCCCATATGGATCATGTTCTGATTTCAATACGAAATCAATCATCGATGAGAAATTTCATGTTATACAGCAATTTTGAAACAAAGAATGAAATAGTATATCAAAATAAATAATAAAAACCAAACAAAGTTGCGTGCACGTCAGCATTGTGAACATTTACAGTGTTGTCAGATTGTTCACGAAATATGTTGTAAATGGTATCACGAATAGAGCTTGTATTCAAAGTTTCTGTATTTGTTACTCGTTTAAGAGCGCAACGTATTTTTGGTGACTCAAACTCATTACCTTTTTTCTTTGTTTGACAAATTTTGCTCACTGTTCTTACACTGATTCTACACGCTTAAATAATAGAAACTTTCTTAAAGTAAAGTAAGGATATTTTATTTACGTTTTACCAAACTCATGTACAGCATTTAAGAGCAACAAAGGACCATTACTATTCCTTTCTTGTTCATAATAATTTACTAATGAAACCACAAGTTATTTGCATCGGCTATTCAGCTGTTTAGGCATTTTAACAATCACAGAAGAAAATTTGTTTTTTTGAAGAAAACAGTTTTGATTATAAATATTTGTCACAAGAAAATTTCATAAAGTAAGTAACTCAAAAGTCTACACGAGTAGAAAAGTCACAAGCAACGCGCAACATGACATTATTTCTGGCAGTGACTATTTCACCGTCAATAATTGGAGGCTTCTTTATGATAATTTTAACACAAATTTTCACATCGAGGGACGTCTAAGCCCAATAAAGCTATATTGCTTATAGATTATTTTGATACAAAAGTTTTTTTCTACGAGCGGGCGGTAAAGATAAACTAAGTGAAAATTAATTTTTTATCTTTATCTGACACAACGAAAAAAATTTGACAGTTGTCAAATTTAACTAAAATAGTTATTTATGCAACAAGTGCAAAAAGTGAGTGTTTTTTGCACGCGACGTGAAATTGTCCAACGAGGTCTTTAGGCCGAGTTGGACAACACGTCAAGTGCAAAAAACACGTTTTGCAAGAGTTGCATACAATATTTTTTCTAAATTCATGCAAAAAACTGGAAAATTAGGATATAATATAATAAGAACCTAACCTAACCTAATCAAACTCAAACCGTTCTTCTTTTTTTGTATCTTTATGGCCTCCACCTTGTCAGTACTCAATCATAGCTGGTTTTCGCCTTGACCATTTAAATTTTGAATAATGAAAGATTTTTGCAATAATTGTAACTCGTTGAGACTAAGTAGTAAGATATACAAATATTATTGCTGTATTAGAGCAGGATCAGACACTTGCTCTGGATTTTTATTTTATTTAAATGTTCATGTTTGTCATAAATCATCACAAAACTGACACAAGAATGACAGATGAGTGCAATAAAAATTTTATTGCACTAGTGCAAAAAAGAACCACTTTTTCCATTAAATGTGTTCCACAAAAGTGTTGTTTTTGCATGAATGTAGAAAAAAAATATTGTGGTTTAATTCCCCAAAAAATTAGAAAGTAAAAAAATGTCAAATTAATAATAAGCCGGTATATTATGGTGGTTCGAAAAGCTTTAGTTACCATATTTAACTAACCAGCTATTTATCTCTGTATCTGTAGAGTAGGGAGGGTGAGTGTAGGCTCACAGCACTTAGGCCACATATGACCCATTGTACATCCTCCCGAGGAGTTGTCTTCCTAGGTCATCGTCCATCCTGTCCTTCTCAGGAAGGTGGACAGGTCACCAAGAGACATCTCCCTTATATCGGCAGGTGTAGGCCAAGACTCACTGAACACACACTCTCTTATTGACGATAACTCCGGACACTCGCATATGACATGCCTGACAGTCTGATCTTCCTGTTCACACATGTATTGAGGTGTGTCCACTAGCCCCATAGTATGGAGGTGTTTCCTTAGTTGACAGTGACGTCTGAAATCCCAATGTTATACGTAGGTTTTTCCTGGTCATCTCCAAGTATTTCTTAGGCGCCATCTTTCCAGGGTCGTCCAGGGTGATCCGGGCAAAACTGCATCCTTTGATTCTCTCCCATCTTTTAAGGGATTGAGCATGGGTGTAACGTTTGGCTAGCTCCGCAATTGTCGAAGTAGTCAGGCCGTAGGTGTCACTGGGTCCAAGAATTTTTAGTCCAGCGGCTTCCCTGGTTAAAGAATCGGCAATGCGATTTCCGTTACTCCTGTCGCGCCCTTTAACCCACCTCAGAATAATATTGTTATCTGCCGAGCGTTAGCTAAATCTTGGTGGCACTCTAGTACTAGCCTCGATATAACACGTTGTCTGTTCAAAGCTAATAGGGCTTGTCTACTATCAGTGCAGATTATTATGTTTTTGTCAGAATTCCTTTTCTGGTTAGTTCTTTTGTGGCAATTGAGGTTGGCTTTGTATATTCCCCAGTTTTCTTTGAGTGTTGTTCATTTTACCTTGTTAAAGGTCGTTCTCGCTGTCTTTCTGAGGTGTTCCAGTTTAGGGCACCACCACGCAACTTTATTTGGTTTTTACTATAAGTGGATATTAAGGTCTTTAAAACACGTGCGATTTTTCGAGCACGACGGCGAAGTCGGAGCAAGTACCTATTTTAGAGACTAGTTATCCAAGAATATTTTACGCTATTTTTTTCATTGGTGCACTTTGAAATTATAAGTACTGGTAACTATTACTACTACAAGAAAAAGAAATGGAAATAAGAACTGATAATGTAAAATGGTTGAACTCGTGTTGACATTAGTATACCTTGCGTTGTCATGGAAGTGTTATTTGTGGCAATTTTAATACCATTTCTCAAACAATATCAACTGTACTTTCCATATTCATTTACAAAATTGAAATTGTTAAATATAGTTAAAATAAAGATTTTGACGTTACAAATTACTCCTGTCAGATCAATAATAGAAAAAATTGACATTTAGACTGATTTAGACCATTAGACATTACACAAAAGGTGTTTTCGATTATTTACTTTTGGCTGCTAGTAGCAGCTCGTGATGCCTTGCCCCTTGAGCACATACCGAAAAGTATGAGCTTCAAGCCATGGACATTAAATGTTTGACGTTTGTCTTGTTTGACGTTTATTTAAAGGTTAAGATTGTGCCGATTACGATTTAAATCTTACTGAAAATATTTAAATATGCAAAATTATATTATCAATAACATCCTAATCGAAAACTGTTCTTTTAAAAACATAGGAAATTCATTAATAATATCAGATGATAGTGCGGATGATGACATGACATGACAACTGGTTTTGAGGATCCTAAAAATCGTGTTCGAATTGCTTAAAAGTCGTAACGACTGAGGCGTCACGCACAAATGCTTGAAGCCCAAATAAACAAAAGCAACATTATACCTTGTTTTTAAACTAATAATGGCCGGTTGCACCGTATTCGCTAACTCACTGTTTAAAATAACACACTGTTAAAATTTAAACAATCGATTAAATTACAATCACCTGCACCGTAATTTAAGGGTTCTTGGTTAAAATAAACTAATCAATCTGGGGAAGTTTTGCTAAATTAAAATCGGTTGGTACTAACACCTAACTTCAGTCTGAGACTGTCTCAGTCAGACAATGATATTTTGAGGTTAGAAAATTTTCTGGCAGTCGCCGGTATTTCCTATTTTGGTGAAATTTTTGCTTCAGGATAGCGAAATAAAGTGTTCCTAATTTCTGGAGCACAAGGGTAGGCGTAATGATGGATTCAACCTCCACCAGCGCGAAACGGGTGCGAACATCAAATTTCCCACCAAATGAAAAATCCCATCTCATTGATATCATATCAAAATACAAAAGCATTATTGAAAACAAAGAAACAGATAAAGAACGGTTGGTTTCAAGAGACAAGATCTCTTGAAAAATATTAGATTATCCATGTTGTGGAAGTGGTTGGCTCTATCATATACCCTTCGTGGAAAACCCATATCAATTATATCCAATATATCCATACCATCTTCAAAGAATATGTCGTTGTCGTGTTCCCAAAAATCCATTTTTTAGAAACTAAAAACTAACTCAAGCGCACATAGTACTTTTTTGAAGTTAGGCACATCAGTTTTGTGTGTTTTTTAGGTTAGAATTCATACTACTGTGGTTTATTATCAAAGGTAATACCACGAGTGCTTCAAATTTTATCGATAATTTTTTCTTTTCCACGAAAACTTGTTTATTTGGCAAAAATATGAAAACAAACCAATTTGATAAAATCACGACTCCGTTGGGAGGAGTGATTTTATCTAAATTCGGTTTGTTTGAATGTTTTTGCCTCAAATAAACAAGTTTGAGTGATGGAAATCAAAAATTATGTGATAAAATTTGAAGAGCGAGTTGTATTTGGGAAGATTATTTTTTTCAACAATTTAAAAGGATTTTTGAAAGCGCTTTTAGTTGTCAATTGTTGTGATGTAAACGAACCTTGTTAGTTCTGTCATCAGGTATGACATATATAATTAATAGTTTCCTCATGTCCTGTCAACAGTTATGTTATATGTGTATTTGTGAAGAAGAATAAATGTTTTTCGTCTAAAAGCATAAGTCCTTTAATATAAATACACAACAGTATTTGGCGACGAGCAGCGTAGCACCCACGAGTCATACAGTCGTCGAGTCCAATAGCAGTTTGTCACCTGAAGTCTGAACAAAAAAAAAATTGTCAATAAGTCCACAAAAATGGCCAATATAATTGGTAATATTGAGCAGTTTGATCCGAAAACAGGGGATATTACAACTTATATAGAGAGGCTAGAACAATTGTTTGTTTGCAATGTCGTAGAGTCTAGAATGAAGGTATCTATGCTACTTACTTTAATTGGAAGCGAAGCATACAGTACTTTGAAAGATATTCTTACCCCTGACTTGCCATCATCAAAGTCTTACGATGAATTAAAGGCAAAACTGATTGAGCATTTTAGTCCAAAAAGATTGCAGATTGCAGAACGTTACAAATTTTGGAATGCCGTGCAGGATCAAGGAGAAGATATCAAAAGCTATGTGAAGCGTCTAAAAAGCTTGTCTTTATATTGTGATTTTGGTGCCTTTTTACAAGAAGCATGGAGAGACAAGTTTGTGTGCAGCATCAAATCTCAGGCAATAAAGAAGAAGCTTTTGTCGATAGACAAACTCGATTTTTCCAAGGCGGTGTCAGAAGCTCTTGCTATGGAACTTGCAGAAGGTCAAGTAAGGTCTATGACAGAAAGTGGTGTCAGTGGTATCTCGGAAAGTATTGACAAGTTGTCATCAAAAATGTCAAGGGCGTCAAGGGTTAAAACTAAGTCAAAGATAAATAATAGTCAATACAAAAAAAGTGAGTATTCAGTAAAATCGAGAGATAAAATGTGTTTTCGTTGTGGGGTCCGGAGGCATGATCCAAAACAGTGTCCAGCAAAGGATTGGGAGTGCTTCAAATGCAAATCCAAAGGGCATACCAGCAGGGTATGTAAGAAAGTCGATGTACATGCTTTGGAAGAACAAGAGGCAGATGAGGCTTCCAGTTCAGAGGATGATTTTCAGTTGGGATTTTTGTCAGCCATAAAAGATGAGTCGAGGGCAAAAGCTGCGAAGGTAACACTACACCTTGAAGGTAAACCAATTAAGTTTGAGATAGACAGTGGTGCATGCAGGTCAGTTATGCATTTTGATGATTATCACGAAAAGTTATCAGATTTGAACTTATTTGAAGTAAAGTATGATCTAAGAGTTTTGACAGGTGATGGTGTTAAGATTGTAGGGGAGACAGATGTTTTTGTAAAGTATAAGGAAAATATTGTTAACTTACCTCTAGTTATTTTAGAAAGTGATCATAGATTTACACCATTGCTTGGCCGAAACTGGCTAAACGTGCTTAATCCAAGTTGGCGTCAAAATTTATTAATGAATAGTCAAAAAATGTCAGAGAATACTCCTCAGTCCATGTCACAGTGTCGTCAGTCGAGTAATCCTTATCAGTCAAGTAAATCATGTCAGCAAGTAGTGAATGAAAATATAAATGTTTCAGTCTTATCAGAAAAATCTGAAATTATAAAAAGTCAGTTTTTAGAGTCAAAAAACAATTCGATATACAATGTTGAAGTTGTTCCGAACAAGTCAGGTTTTGTCCAAAAAGCGTCAAAATTAACAATAGATGAGTCAGAGTCGGAGATTCAGTCAAAAATCAAGAAGTTAGTGTCTTCACTAAAAAAGGATTTCAAAAATTTATTTTTTGAGAAAGCTGAGTCCAGCATAAAAAATTTTAAAATTGATTTGAAACTTAAAGAGGATGCACAACCTGTATTTCACAGGGCCTATGACATGCCTTATGCGATGAAATCTAGGGTAGAATCTGAGATTAACAAAATGTGTAGTTCTGGAATTCTAAAAAAAATAAGCTTTAGTAACTGGGCAAGTCCCATTGTAGTAGTACCTAAGAAAAATTCGTCAGATATCAGAATATGTGTTGATTTTAAGAAAACCTTAAACCCTGTCCTGGATGCAGATCATTGTGCATTGCCTCGTCCAGATGATATATTTGCTTGTCTAAGTGGAAACAAGTATTTTTGTGTCATCGATTTGAAAGGAGCCTACCAACAACTAGAAATAAGTGAAAAGTCACAGGAGATTCTAGTTATCAATACACATATCGGGCTATTTGCTTATAAAAGATTAACTTACGGGATCAGTTCTGCTCCTGGGATTTTTCAAACTGTGATGGACAGCATTTTATCTGGACTTAGAAACACGAAATGTTATTTAGATGATATTTTGTGTTTTGGATCCTCCTTACTGGAGTGTTACGACATCGTAAGAGATGTACTGAATAGACTTGATCAATATAATGTCCAGATTAATACAAAAAAATGTTTATTTTTTAATACCAGGGTGGAATTTCTGGGCCACAAAATTGATTTTGAGGGAATTCATCCTACTGAGGAGAAAATTCAAGCTATTAAATCTGCCAGATCTCCAAAAAACATTACAGAATTAAAATCGTACCTGGGACTTTTGAATTACTATATTAAATTCATCCCTATGCTGTCTACCAAGCTAAAACCTTTGTATAATCTTTGTAATAATGAAACTGATTTTTCTAGAGAATGGACAGATAAATGCGAAGATATTTTTCAGTTGAGTAAAGACCTAATAACTTCCGATACTGTCTTAACACATTATAATCCTGATTTAAATATTTTTGTTACTTGCGATTCGAGTAGCTATGGGGTAGGTGCAGTACTGAGTCACATAGTAGATGACGTAGAACGTCCAGTAATGTTTGCTTCAAGCACCTTAAGTCCTACTGAACAAAAGTACAGCAATTTAGAACGTGAAGCCCTAGCATTGATCTTTGCTGTGAAAAAGTTCCATAAATACTTGTATGGACGCAAATTCACTCTTATTTCAGACCACCAACCTTTACAGTTCATTTTTGCTAAAAATAAACAGATTCCAATTACAGCTGCATCAAGGATTACTCGATGGGCAATAATTCTGTCTGGATATCAGTATGATATTATTTATAAAAAAGGTAGTGCCATAAGCAATGCAGATGGATTGTCACGATTACCTCTGCCTGGTCAGACTGAAATCCCAGATTTTATTTATTCATTCAGCCTAGTGAATGAAATTCCTCTAAACGCTGACGACATAAAAAAGACTACTAACAAAGATTTAGTGTTTCTTAAACTTAAAGATTTCATTCTGTCCGGATGGCCAAGCAACGTACAAGATGAAAGGATGAAACCATATTTTGCACATCGAAATGAGTTGTCCATTGAAAACGGTTGTGTACTATTAGGTAATAGGGTAGTAATTCCACCTCAGTTAAGGAAAGAAGTACTCAATCTATTCCATGAACAACACACCGGAATTGTACGCACCAAAATGTTAATCAGGTCTTATTGTTGGTGGCCAAAAATAAATAGTGATATTGAAAAATTTATATCAACTTGTGAGATCTGTCAACAATATCAGAATTTTACTAATAGCAATCCTCTTTTATCCTGGCCACAAGCGCCACATAACTTCTTTAGAGTATTTATAGATTTTTTAAAATTATTTGATTTTACATTTTTCCTTGTCTTTGATCAAAAATCAAAGTGGTTAGAAGTTAAGCTCATGAATAATGGAACAAACGCTTCTGAGACCATTACTAAATTGAAAGATATATTTTCAATTTTTGGGTTGCCAGTAGAGTTGGTGTCGGATGGAGGACCACCATTTAACTCAGTAGATTTTGTGTCTTTTTGTCAAGCTAATGGCATTACGCCGATTAAATCACCACCAGGACATCCACCTAGCAACGGTTTTGCTGAAAGAGGAGTTCAGATTGTAAAGAAAGAACTCAAAAAGTCGTTATTTCCGGAAAAAGAGAACATGACAAAACACCAAGTGCTCTTGAAACTTTCAAGTTTTCTTTTTTCATATAGGAATACGCCTACAACGTCTACAAATATGTCTCCTTCTGAAATGTTATTAAAAATAAAACCAAGAACCAGATTTGATCTTCTAAAACCCTCTGGCCATAGTAAACATACCAAAGGAAGTTCTGTAGATGTACCTAGAGTAAAAAGGTTATATAAACTTAATGAATCAGTATATGTTAAAAACAAAAAAATCAAACAGTGGCAAAAAGGAAAAATCGTAAAAATTTTAAGTTTTTGTACTTATTTAGTACAGGTCGATTCAAATATTAAATTCATGCATGCTGATTCAATAAGACCTGATGCAACTAATGTAACCAATAATGATGAGTCGGATAATAATACAGATGTATATTCTACCAGTGGTATGGTTTGTGGAAATCAGGGTGGAAACCTTACTCAAGACAACCTTGTATTGCCGGATTGTTCTTCAGTTATACCCCCATCACCGATTTCTCCACAAAACAATGCTACTTTAGCATCACAATGTGTATCCTCCCAAAAGAAACCTAATAACAGTCCACAAAATACATATAGTAATAATAATGTTATTAGTGTGGAAAGTGAAACACCCAAAGTTTCTCGTTTTGGTAGAGTCATTAAACCTACACGTAGATTAGATCTTTAAGAAAGGGAGAAATGTTGTGATGTAAACGAACCTTGTTAGTTCTGTCATCAGGTATGACATATATAATTAATAGTTTCCTCATGTCCTGTCAACAGTTATGTTATATGTGTATTTGTGAAGAAGAATAAATGTTTTTCGTCTAAAAGCATAAGTCCTTTAATATAAATACACAACATCAATAATGACAAATTCAAAGTAAAATTTTGACGTTTCGATGTAAACAAGGTTTTATCGATGGGGAAGCATAATTATCAGTATAATACCGAATGATTGGCTAGAATAATGTATTGCTATTGGTTAAAACCACCAAAATGTCAGATTTTGACAAGTGAAAAAAATAATCAATTTAAGCCTCCAAAATCAGTGGCTTAGTTTAACAGTGGTTTAGAAGAGTTTAACCGTGGCTTAAATCGCGATGCAAGCCAAAATTCAAAGTTAACTATTAGTTAAATTTTAAACCACTGTTATAATGGCGGTGCAAGTGGCCATAAGAGGAGCGACTTGAGTTTAAGTTGGCATTTCTGCAGGCTAATCATTGGTTAGATAGCAGCTCTTTTGATAGAACTGACAACGCTATTTGTCAGTTTCGACATTTGTGTTTATTCACATGAAAATATTCCAATTTTTATTACCACTTTTTTACGTTTGCTGTTCCACTCATCATTCTGTTTGCGTTAGCTATTTCATATTCTGTACTTATCACTTCATATTATTGTATTTGTGTTTTTTACTTCTTATTTTGTGTTGTTGTCTTGTATTGCTTTGTAACTATTTGAATATGGACCAAGATTGTATAGGTACTTCAAGTACCAGTGGACTTTCTTCGTCCCCGAAACGAAGGAAATTATTAAGTTTGGGTCATTTATCGCAGAGAAGCAAAGTTTATAAGTTAACCCATTGACTGCTCAAGGCGTGTATACACGTCTTTAGCATATCATATCCAGTGCGCCGGACGTGTATACACTCTTGTACATAGTCCGCTTTAATTAATTATTTTTTAGGTGAGCGACGGTGGATTCTAGTTGAATTTAAGTGAGCGTTGCTAGAAGTGTAAAAACGTTAAAAAAGAGTCGAAATAAAGAATTTAAAAATATTGTGGTTTAATTTCCAAGAAATTAAAAAAAGAATGAATAATATACCACAAGGAGCATACAGAAGATATAAAACAATATGGCTGGAAGATTTTAAAAACGTCGTAACAGAGACGGAAACACTGGAAGAATTTTCGGAAGACGAAGAATTAGAAGTAGAGCAAAAACCAGAACCAACGCTAGAAGGAATAAAATATATCATTAGTAAAGATAAAAACGGGAAAGCACCAGGAAGTGACGAAATAAATATTGAATTGATTAAATATGGAGGATAAAAACTGACAGAGCAGATATATGAATTAGTAAGGTGTATATGGAGGGATGAAAAGATGCCGGAAGAATGGAGATTAGGTAAAATAATAACAATACAAAAAAGGGGACCAAAGAAACTGCACAAATTATAGAGGAATAACGCTACTTAACACGACCTATAAAATACTATCCACACTCATGCAAAAGAGACTGGCAAGCAGTATAAGCACAATATTAGGAAAATATCAATACGGATTTGATAAAGGCAAATAAACCATAGACGCAGTTCATATCCTGAAGCAAATATTGAAAAAAACTCACGAACATCGAATAAGAACAGAGCTGCTATTCATTGATTTTGAACAAGCCTTTGATTCAGTAAATAGACAACAACTAATGAGAACACTTAAAACTATGGATATAAACAGAAAACTGAGAAAGTTGATATGGATTACTATGAAACAATCAACAGCTACGGTAAAAACACAAAAAGGTGAAACGGACATATTCCAGACAAAGAAGTCAGACAAGGAGATTCTCTGTCAACAACTTTATTAAATCTGGCGCTAGAATATGTAGTCAGAAACGTAGACAAAAGAAACATAAGGACAAGGGGTGGACAATTGATAGCTTATGCGGACGATTTAGTCTTGGTAGCAAAAAAGCAGAGAAATTATGAAAAAAAATGTTTCAAGAAATTGTGGAAGAAGGTTGAAAAATAGGCCTCAAAATAAATGAGACAAAAACAAAAATAAAGACTGTGAACAAACACCTAATGAACAATAATAATAGCGTGAATATATCTTTATAGCTGAGTACACATGACTAAAAAGTCAAGAATTTTTTTTTGTATTCTGTGTATGAAATTTTTTAATTTAAAATTGCAAAGCGCTTTCGGCTTTTATGCCATCATCAGTGCATCACCTGCAAGTAAGTATAATAATAAGTTAAAGTTAGGAAATTTTAAAGAATTACTTACTCGTCAGGTAATTACAAAAAATTCACAACACATTTTTAAAAACAATTAAAACTTCCAATTAAAAACACATGAAAGTTTTATAAATTTTTCCCCTATTTGGGGTACTGTCGTTAACTAATATGCATTTATCATAGTTGATAATCAGGTACACCTGTTAATGTAACGGTAATTGAAGTGACACTGCATTAATAATTAATTTGAAATTAACAAGAAACCTACATGGAGCTATGGCAATTGACTGTCTAAATGGACACTGAGTTAAAGTTATCTAAAGTTAGCATAGAACTAACATATTAACAGTGAGGTATAAATGTAAATTTTTTTCCCTTTGTCGGTCAATGGGTTAACTCTCGGGGCAGGGGTAACCCGAGCTTATAAAACCGGGCATAAGGAATATATTCAAGTAATAAAATCATTTCAATTGAGGCCTGTGTACCATCAGACATATTGATGAAAACGCGGTTAGGATTTGACGCTTTATTATGTGAAGCTAATGACTATATTTTCATTTAACCAATAACAAATGTTACCAAGAATGTGGGAGCTTAATTTTTATGCAAATGCATAGCATGTCAAATTGACATAATCACAATTAACGATTTAAATGAAAAAATTTGAAGTTCCTACATTTGGAATGATACAAAAGGTAACTTTTTCAAGAAAATAATTCTTGGTAGAGTCTAGTTTTTCCATAATTCCTAACCGCGATTTGAATAAAACATTCCTTGTTAAGTGCTGACACGGCATTATTGATAACTAAAATTTCTGGATACGGCAACATCGGAAATCGTCAGTCTTCTAAGTATGTTATCTGTGGTTAAGATCATGTTTGTATCATTTTATCAGAGGTCTCCAATTTAATACACATCTATAGTTTTATAGATAAATTATATTCTTCTTTACCTGATTGTTGGCAATGTTTACCCTTTTCTGAGTGAAATGATTCTTAGATAAAAACAGGATTTTAGTTTTTTTTTTGTGAAATGGGTAAAAGGCAAAGGAAACTACATTTGTATGTTGCCTGAATATCCGCAACGTATAAAGATGAAGGGTCTTCTAATTAGAAATTCCAAATAAATTGTAAAAAAAAGAATGTGTTTTATATATTTATCAGAACCTGTAGTTTATTCAATTCTTTGGATAAGTTGAAAGACTACGAAAGATGTTTTCGAGATATGTGGCTGTCAGAATATACATTTATGCCGTAGTGATTAGAGTTAAGTATCTAAAAAAATAAGTCACTAATGACAAAAAGGTCAATGGATATAGTAGGGAAAAAGAAGTGGACATGCTCAATTAGAAAATATTTGGAATATAAAATACAAAAATTCTAAATAGGTAGTCAACAGTTCCAAGAATCTCCGCCATTTCAGATAGGTAAAGGTATACAATATATTATTTGTAAAAACGAGTTATAATAACAATTCTTAAATAAAAATATTTAATTCTTTCATTCAATGAAATTGATAGCAGTCTGAACATTAATATAATCAGTTTCACGCAATTATCTAAAACATATTTACACCTAAAATTTGTAAATCAATGTAATAGGTGAATAGTTCAGTGAAAAAACAAATCTCAATAACCGAAATAATGTTGGAGTAGGAGGTTGGATTTGGTTGTGGATTGAACACAACACACTTTGGTACACACAAAGAAAATATATTCTTAAACAAATAATCGAATATTATTAAAACAAAACTAAATATTACATTAAGGGTAAATGAATCTCAAAGTCTAAACCACAACTTCTTGGCAACTAGTTTCGGTAAATTTCACCATCATCAGGCTGTAATAGAAAGAAAAAAGGTTACAATTATCAGAAGATCAAATTGAATTAATGTTAAATTGATACAAAATTATATTATATTGTTGAGATGATTTGAAATCTTAGATATTAAACAAACTTATAAAATAAATTAAATATTGACTTATATTATAACTTATAATATAACTTCAGTCAATATTTAATTTATTTCAAGTCTTTTAATTTGCTACTGCCATCCATCTGAGTGCAATCGATTGCAGATTTATTGTCACACCAAACTTTCACAGGATACATGGTTTTGCCTATCATATCTCTTACAGCCTTGTCGAGAGAAATCAATTCTTGACAAACATCTGTCATTGCTAAGGTTTCGGCTTGACAGGTGGAGTGAGTTTGTTTGTGACTTCTCTAGGCCACAGTGTCACCGAATAATTTTATGATATAGCCTCCGGTCGAAGAAGAGTCGCTACAGTCCCCGAAGCTAGCGTCTGTCATAGCTTGCATATCATCTGTCTTAGCACGGAAAATTTACCCTAGGTCTGAAGTTCCTTTGTGATAACGGAGCAATCTTTTTACGTCTTTCCAATTATCCTCAGATGGAGACACTTGAAACCTAGATAGATAGTTTACAGCAAAGGCAATGTCTGGCCTGGTAGCCCCAGCTAGGTATAGTAGACTGCCTATAGCTTCTCGATAGGGTTCATTTGCTCTTACGTCTGATTCGTTTTGTGGTTTATCTCTGAGTTTCCTCTTTTTAACTTGTTTTGTCACCATGGGTGTCTTTTGAAACTTACACTCTTTCATGCCGAAACGTTCTAAGCATTTTTCTACATAATCAGGCTGGGATAAAGTAATTATTTGTTTGTCTTTACCTCCGACAATCATAGCATACCTAGAAAGTGTCATGGCTCACCTAAGTCTTTCATCTGGAAGGTTGAGCTTAGGTGTTCTTTGGTTTCTGTGATTTTGTCATGATTGTTTCCTGTTAGAATCATATCGTCTACGTAAACTACTTATTTTTCCGCCAAGTGAAAAGACATGGTTGGTTGATGTCTTGGCCAAAGCCCAGCTTTTGCATTTCAGCCGAGAAACGCTCGTTCCATTTCTTCGGGCTCACTCTAAGATCATACAGAGCTCTTTTCAGTTTGCAGAACCTGTTCTTTCTGATCTCTGAGCTTTCTTTTAAACCGTCTGGTATTTCCATATATATTGTTTCATCGAGTGTTCCGTTCAGGAAAGCTGTCTTCACGTCCATCTGGCACATCTCGAGATTTTCTTTGTTCGCCACTGCAAGAACCGATCTGATAACAGATAGTTTTGAGACTGGGGCATATGTTTCCTTGAGCTCATACTCATTAGCTGCCCATACACGAAGCGATATTTTGAGCGACATGGTATGTGACAGACTGTGTCTGTTCAATTTGGCATATTGGGAACGCACGTTAGTGCTGAACGACGGATCTGGTCGGTGAAATACGCCATCGGTGACGGAACAGGTCGCTACAAATCAAATTTTGTAGTTGCAACTAACGAAAGGATCCAGTCGTTGAGCTCGTCTGTTGTTTTGAATTTTGGGGTGCAATGGAGTGGACAAAAGATATAGTAACAGAGTTTAATTATAGAATTATATAGAGAACGGACATGTTTGTGGAATATTAAACACCCAGATTATATAAATAAGAATTTAAAAAGACCTTTTTCGCTCAAGCAATATTTTACATTACATTTTTCAACTTACTAAGTAACTCATTGAAAATTGGACCTCTCATTCTTAAGTAGTTAATTCTTTAAATCAACTTGTTCGGTTTGTCTCAATTCCCGTACCAAAGATACATGACTATATTTTCCTCGTTCTGAAATCCATTTCTTGACCCATGTTGTTCTTTTCTTTCTTCTATTATCCTTTTGACAGATTTTTAAAATACCCAAACCCATGAGAGCAATTTTTTTGTCCATTTTATACAAAAAAGATTACACTGACTGACGAGGTATTTTAGACCAGCTTAAAATACGGAGTCGCACGACCCAGTATGCCGAATTTTCAAATATCTACCAACTAATGTGAAGACCGCGTATGTGCAGGAACCGATCCTTCGACAACTCGCGGACCAAGTATGGTCGTGTGTAGACTCGACAAATCAGATCGCTCACAGACCAAGCTGGCGGTCTTGGTGTGTCAGATCTGGTCGGTCGACACCGTCGGCCGACCAGATCGTTTCGTGTATGGGCAGCTATATTAAGATCCTTGGAGCCTCTGATTACCAATCTACCTTTGAATTTTGTTCGACCAAATCCATCCAACTTTTTCTTAAAAATCCAGCGTGAATCGATGGTCGGTATTCTCTTGTCCTCTGATGTAAAAGGTCGATCGACGATCTCCCATACGTTGTTGTCCACCATGGATTGCATTTCCTCTTTGATCGCTGCAGACCATTCAGCGCTTTCATTGGATTTCATTGCCTCGTCGTAATTTATCGGGTCTCTGTTTGTTTCAGCAATGAACGCATGCTTCAGTTCATCTTCTGATTTGTGGCGGTCTTCAAAAAAGTAAGTAGACTGTTCTACTCCAGCTCTCTCTAATCCTTTTGGTTGTTTTTCCATCTGAGATAGTTTTAGATGTGTCCAGGTAGGTCTGTTTGTCTTGGCTGTTCTTTCACGCACGTCTCTTTTCCTGAATATGTGTTTCTTTTGGGTCTTCCCCCCTTAGATTTCACTTTCTCATCTGGAACTATTTCTGTCTTTGATTCTTCTGAATTTTCCAGCCAGTTTTTATCATTAATGTTAGTCATTATTTCAGAGTTTTTGATTTTTCCTGCATCTGAAATTGGTACATATACATCTTTATACACCAATTTTTCATTGAATCTCACGTTTCTCGAGGTTATAAACTTTCCGGATTCGGTATGCTACAATACATATCCTGAATTTGTGTACCCCACCATGATAGTTCTAATTGCTCTCTCTGAAGATTTAGAACTTGGAATTAGTATTTTGGCATAGGCTAGGCAACCAAAACGTCTGATTTTATCAAGGTGGGTCTTTCCGTTTGGTAAGAACTTTTCTATGGAAGTTTTGAACTGTAACTACTTATGGGGAGAATATCTTTATAGCTGAGTACACATGACAAAAAGTCAAGAAAACAATTTTTTTGTATTCTGTGTAAAAATTTTTTTATTTAAATTGTAAAGCGCTTTCGGCTGTTAAGCCATCTTCAGTGCCTCACCTGCAAGTAAGCAATAGTTGTTTTAAATTAAAGTTAGGAAATTTTTAAAAAGAATTACTTACTCGTCAGGCGATTAAAAAAAACCCCTTCCATTAAAAAGTTCACAACACATTTTTTAAAATTTTTAAAATTTCAAATTAAAAATACATGTAAGTTTTATAAAATTTATCCCTTATTTAGGGTACTGTCATTTAATATGCATTTTTTATCATACTTGATATTCAGGTACACCTGTTAGTGTAACGGTAATTGAAGTGACACTGAATTGACTGAATTAATAATTAATTTGAAATCAACAAAAACTTACATGGAACTATGACAATTGACAGTCGTTGAGAGGTAAATTTTTATATAAAATAGTGTTCATCTGGTCAGGTCCTGGTGCTTTATTGTTGGGTAGTCGTTTTTTGATCTGTTTTATTCCACTAGGAGAGGTTGTTACGTGTTAAAAGTGTAACTTAATATTTAACAACTTTATTTTCCTTGTTTGCTACCTCTACACTGAAAGTTGGTTTTATGGAAACAATTTACATTTCGTTTAATAACAAAAATATTCTTTCTCGTTTGTTGTTGGTTGAATATCTTGGCGACCATTCATTTGTTATTACCTGAAAATGATTACAAAAATTGGTACTAAATATCCATGCTGATGTACAGGTAAATATAACCTGTTGAAGTACCTGTGTCAGTGTCAATTCTCTTCTGCACTTGAGGAAGGTGGTCTCTACCAATGTTAATTATGGTCTCTACTCATTCAGTATCTAGCCACTTTATTTCAAACTAGTTTTAAGAATCTTTCTAGAACATGGGAGTACAAAAAAAAAGTAATACGACTACGATTGGACATCTTTTTGTGAGAGTCCATTTTGGTTTTGGGGGATAAAAAATAAATAAAAGCACTTTTGGTTCAGGAAGAACTTGCTACGCATTATTGCGGATTTTAAATAGAAATCTGAGAAATTTCAATAAAGTTTTTAATTTTGGTTAATGAAACTAAAATAAAAATATCACTACTGTGGATCTGTGAACATTGGAATATTCTTCTTTCCATTAGTCCTTCATCTTCGATTATCCATCGAAGCCACTTACAGGCCACATCCCATCCAAGGTGAGTCCTCCATTACTTCCTTCATTACACCACTTCTTTGCTAGATACTCTAGATACTAATACTACGTCATTTATTTTAGGCCTGTTTGTCAGAGTTTTTTTTTGGTACTTATACCTTCTTTCGTACCTCTTTATTTTTTTGGAGTATTATTGGTTTATTTCCTGCGGTATATCTGGATTTTCTTTGGGACATATGGCACATTAACTAGAAGATACCAGAGCTAAGTTTAAATAAAAGTTGGGAACGACAACTCAGCATATCATAGGAGTACCAGATAAGTCGTAATCTTAAGTATTCGCTTTAGTGTAGGCAGCCTTATAATTTTAGCTGATATTTGATATTATATTGCGACATCTCATACATTTTTCTCCATATTTAACGTTATTGCCTCATTGGACAACCTAGAACAAAGTTACATTGCTCATTTGTTTAAATCTTTGAATTTAAAACAGACAGGAAGGAGCATTGCGCTGTCTGCACGAAGCCGAATGTGCGACGGAAGCGGCCATCTTGATCAACCAAGTATGACTCATTGTTGTGGTTGTTCTTTCGGGTGTAGTATTTGACGTGGATGTTTCCCTGTTTTTTTGCAGTTTTGAATGCAAATAAATCGTTAAAGTAAAGCTTTATGTGTGTAGTTACTAGCTATCAACTTAAAATAATATTGACAATACCGTTTGTGTTAATGTGTAATATTTGGAAGACAAAAGAAAATGGTTAGTTGTGTATACTGTGGCTGTTCCCTGACACCCAAAAATAAAAATTCTGGTATTACATTTCATAGGTAAGTGTTTTCAATGAATACATTTTTTATTATAACAATATAAAACTAAATAAAAAGGCAATCTTTTTCATTGACATTTAGACTATTTAAAGGTTATACAATAACAAACACTTCGTGTCCATTGACGTAGAATAGGGAATAGGATCGCATTAGGGGCCTGTGTTTATTTAAGATTTTATATGATACATACCCAAATGAGAAGTTAAATTGCAGTATACGGCTATCTAGTATTTTCATCTAATTTGTAAATTTACATATTTATATATAAAGAAAGAGAAAACCATATTATACTGCACTATTTTGATAACTATTAGTGTGCAGAGCATAACATGTACGTATTTTTTCAGCTTTTCCGAAGATCCAAGTAGAAGAATACTGTGGATACATTTTTTGAGGAACACATCAGAAATATATATACAAAATTAATTTTATTCGAAGGACAATAAATGAATGTTTTTTCTATGTTTTTGTTTATTATTTACCTTATTCCCATCCGATCAACCTATATTATTTTGTAATTAATTAAAAATATTCGATTGTTTAAAATTTAGCAATTATATATTGTACATATTTGAATGGTTATATTTTTTTGAAAATGATGAAATTCAGATAGTATCCATATTGAAATACATTATTTTCTGTTCCCTAAATCCCTACGCCACTGTAAAACCGGAAACACTGGTCCGCCATATGCAACAACCATTCTGGTCCCTTGTTATTCATTGTTATGCTCCTTCCTGTCTGTTTTATATTCAAAGGTTTAAATATATATTTATATAAAAATAACTAACCTTTTTGTGTAGAAAATCCACTGTAAGCCCAGTGCACATATACGTATATCAGCAGAGGGTAAAACTAATAAGATAAGTTACCTTTATCGACCACCAATCATTGAATCACTTAAGTTTACATACTATTTTCTTCATAGTGTCACTTGAATATCTGTATACCTTCTTTCAACAAAAGATGTTATATATAATAAACTGCACAAAATTTGATTCATTATCTATTTGAAGAACCTGATGCCCTGAGATATTACCACAACTAGCAATATTCTTTTCGTTTTGTTTACATTTCAATTTGTTTTGCTCATTGATTAATTGTGCGGAAGCAATCCAGGTTGAGATAAACAATAGGTAACAAGGTAATGTATTTAGTCAATTCATTTGTCCCTATGTCGGTACTGGTATTTATGATATCGGTAATATTCTGTTCTATTGTTTGTTCGTAGTCGGTGTTATTGGGCCGTATTCATAAAAAAGAGGATTTGCTTTTGCTTGCAGAAATCGAAGCCATACTTTCACATTATATTTATAAAAATAAGATGGAAAAGGATTGGACTTGAAGCAAAAAGGTTTTGTTCCAAAGGAAAAGGTTTTACTTTTTTGGTATCTATAAACAGTAGCATTTGCTTTAAAATAAAAGGATTTGCTTCAGAAAATATGCATCTAGTCGAGAGAAGCTTCTATAATTAATGATTATCTACTTCAAACGTTTATATATACTTGTAGGGCGAAGGTGTTCAGTTTTGAAGTGATATTATTAAATTTAAATTTTTCATGACAGATGTGGTGCAGGTACGCGCACGAAAACTTTACAAAGAAAGACGTACTACACGTGAGTGCGACTTTCGAACCCTTTTTCGGTTTGACGAAAATAATGTACAATGGTTAGCAGAGTATTTTATCGGCGAGAATTTGAGGAGGCGCGCTTTCGCCAGTACAAAAAATGAAAATATTTTTACGGTACATGGCAGATCCGGGCTTCCAGAGCGGTATCGGTGAGGAAATGGGATGTACACAGCCTACAGTTTCCAGAATCGTCCGTACCACTCTCGGTCTCATTGTGGACAAAGCAGATGAGTGTGTATACGTGTGTATACCTTTTCCTTTTTTGCGAGGATTTGCTTGCAAAGAAAAGGAAAAGCTTATAAATACGAAGTAAAGCAAAACCTTTTTCTTTAACCTTTTCCTTGTGAGCTCTACCTTTTACTTCTACCGTTACCTTTGAAGGAAACACTTCATTTTTATAAATACCGACTATTGTCTCTTTCGTCATTTATTTGTATTAGTTTTGTAGTTTTATTTCTAGCTTCTTTCATTGAATGTTTTAGTAAAATTATTCCTTTTTCTATATCGTTTGCGCAGTTAATGTATGTATGTATTAGCCTTAACATTTCCGTAGAAATGATCGGCGCTCCATCTTGGAGCTCTTGGATTCTTTTATTGCGGTGAATCACTCCGCCTTGTTATCTGAGGTCTATTTTTCCTCACAGTTTTTTGTCTTTTTTCGCCTTGTCTACAATTTCTCTCCACTTCTTCCTGTCCTGGCATAGTTTGTTCCAGTTTCTGATTTCAAGAGTTTTAATGTCTTCCATTATTTGATTCCCCCATTTCTCTTTTGGCCTTCCCCTTGGTCTTGTTGTTTGTGGTGTCCATGCATTTTTCTTATTAGCTCCTCTGGTTGTCTGCGGAGAATGTGTCCCCACCACCGTAGTCTTTGGGCTTTAACTACATTAACGATATCTTCTCCTTCTAAAATATCTTCAATCTCGTTATTGTATAGGCTTCTGAACTGATCGTTGTCTATTCTTTTGGGGTCGTTAATTCTTCGTATGATTTTCCTTTCGAATATTTTTAGTTTTTCTTTGTCCTTGGCTGTAAGGCACATGACTTCCGCTGCATATGTTACAATTGGGCAAATTGCCGCTTTATATACTTTCAGCCTTGTTTGTTTACTTAAATTTCTATCTTTCAGAATTTTTTTGTACTTCCAAAACATCTTATTGCCCATTAGTATTCGCTGGTTTATTTCCTCGCTTCGGTTATTATTGCTGGTAATAATTACCCCTAGGTATTTAAAGAGTGACACTTTTTCGAAACAATTTTCTCCTATTCTTATTTGTTTTATGTTCGGTTTCTCTTTTCTTGAACATATGAGGTATTTTGTCTTCTCTTCGTTAACTTGTAAACCTCTTTTCCCTGCTTCCTTGATGAGAGTTAACAGTGCGTTTTCCATGCTTCTCTTGTCTGTTGCCATTAACGCTATATCATCAGCATATGCTACTACCTGCGTTGAGGCTTGTGCAATTGTTCGGCTTATTTCAGTCTGCCTTACTGCTCCATCTAAGGCAATGTTGAAAAGTGTGGTGAATAGGGCGTCTCCTTGTCTTACTCCAGTTTCAATCGAGATTTCTTCCGTGACTCCTTCTCTTGTTATTACTCTTGCCTTGGATTGTTCCATGGACATTTTTGTTAATCTGATCAGCTTTGATGGTATTGCCAACTCTTTCATATCCTGTAATAATTTACTTCGGGAGACACTGTCAAATGCTTGTTTGAAATCTATAAATATTACATGTAAGTCTATACCATGCTCGTAGCATTTTTCTATTGTCTGTGTTACAATGTGTATTGCGGAACTAGCCAAACGTTACACCCATGTAGTAGTAGTAGTAGTAGTATTTATTTGATCACATTATGAGTTAAGTACATTTGTGACATGTCTGTACATATAGTATTTATAGTATAGCTAAGTACCTATACATTAAATAGAAACATATATATATAAATAAAAACAATACAATATATCAATACAATACATAATTATGAACAGTTATAATGTAAAAGAGACATCACATTGGAGGAATTCTAAAATTTGATAAAAACACTGGCTTAAAAGGAAGGATTTTACTTTTTTTTTAAATTGATTGTAGCTTAATAGCCGGATGTCATCCGGTAGTTTATTATACAAGCCCACATCCATTGTATTGCGAGCTGTCAATCTCAATCTTGTGAAATGTGGCCTCAGATGAGACGCTTTCCTAGTGGGGTAGTTATGATAATCGGAATTAGTCTGATATTCATCTTTGTGTTTATGGATTTCAAGAACAGCATGCAGAATGAACAAGCATGGCAAAGGTAGAATTTTAAATTTCTTAAATAAAGTCCGATAGTGATCTCTAGGAAAAGCACCCGCTAGGATCCTTATTGCCTTTTTTTGCAACGTAAAAGCTCTATCAGCATAAGAAGATTTTCCCCATAGGAGTAATCCGTAGGTCAAATGACTTTGAAATAAGGAGTAATAAGATTGCACTAAAACACTGCTACTAATTACGAACTTTAACTGTCTAAGGACAAAGAGCTGAGTGGACAATTTCTTGCATAATTTGTTAATGTGCGCCTCCCAAGTGAGTCTGTCATCCAAGGTGAAACCCAATAGCTGAACTTGTTTGTTGGAAGTCAAGTTGTAATTAGATGAAAAAATAATTTTTTGGGTTTTGTCTGTGTTCAACTTGAGATGATTGGAAGCAAACCACTGTTCCGCTTTATCATCCGTCCTAGAACTCATATTTATTAAATCGTTGATATTAGAGTTAGCATGTACCAACGATGTATCATCAGCGTAGCAGATACATATTGTGGGTAGCAAGTAAGTGAATATATCGTTAATATAAATTACAAAGAGAGTTGGTCCAAGAATGGAACCTTGTGGTACTCCATGAAACACAGGTTTACAATTACTAATTTCTCCTGAAACATAAACAGCTTGTTTTCTGTTGTATAAATACGATTTAAAGAGTTTTAATGCTGTACCCCTGATTCCATAATACTCCAGTTTACCCAGCAACAGCTGATGATCCACACAATCAAATGCTTTACTGAGATCACAGAGAGTTAAAGACGTGTGCAAGCGACTCTCAATATTGTCTGTAATAGATTTAATAATAGCCGATACAGCTAGAGTTGTGGACTTACTTCCGACAAATCCAAACTGGTTGGTATTTAAAGTTGAAAATTTTGCTAGAAAAGAAAGCAATCGTTCTTTAATCAATGTTTCAAAAATTTTGCCAAAAATCGGTATAATTGATATGGGCCTGTAGTTATCAGTGACATTTGGATCGCCTTTTTTAAAAATGGGTATAACTTTGTTGGTTTTAAATACATTTGGAAAATATCCTTCTGACAAACATTTATTAAATAATACTGTCAGAGGCGCAGTCACAAACTGTATCGTCTCCTTTACAATTTTACTATTTAAATGATAAAAGTCAAAACAAGATGAATTTTTCAATTTTCTAATCGTTATTTCTACCTCTTCCTCCGAAATTGGGAGCAAGTAAAAAGAGTCAGTCGGCGTTGGTATTTCAGAAAGAAGATTCAAGGCGTCTAATTTACAAGTTGGAAGTAATTTTATTATGTTTCCCGCAATATCAGTAAAAAAGGTATTAAATTCTTCTGCACATATGTTGTTGGAAATAGATGATTTCCTATTTGCATTACGCTCGTAATTAATTAATCTCCAAGTGTCTTTGGATTTGTTGTTAGATTCAACTAGGAAATTGTCGTAGGATTCCTTTTTAGCAGTAATAATTGCCGATGAGTATTGTTTTTTAAAGTTTTTAAAAGCAAGAAGATCTTTGGGATCTTTAGATGCTATGCTAATCGTATGAAGAATTTCTAGGGTGTTTCTCATGTATCTTAATTTGTCATTAAAAAAGTTTACCGGTCTTGTAACCTTATTATTTACCCTTTTAAGAGGGAAATGTTTTTGTACAAGTGTACTATAAGTGTCGTTTATAAAATTAGCTAATGAATGAATGCTATTGAAATTATTGTAAATATCCTGCCAATTTATACAACTAAGGAAGGTTTGTAATGACTTAAGACCCTTGACAGTGATAGGTCTACCTAAAGTATATTGGGAACTTTTATTGTGATAGTTATTTATAGATATGAATTGACCCTTGTGATCAGCAATACAAGGATCAAATGTGCCAAAAGTACAATCATTATTCTCTACATTTGTAAATATATTGTCTATGCAAGTAGCTGTGTTAAGAGTGACTCTAGTTGGAGTTGTTATTTTAGGTTCTAGTCCGAACGAGTCCAACAGATTTATCCAATATTCTGAAATGTAGGAGTTTTCATTTATATCGATGTTAAAATCCCCTACTAAAATAAGATTAGAGAACCTATCAGTCATGGATACAAAAACTTCTTCCGCTTTACTAAAAAATAGCTCTACCTCTCTGGATGCAGACGATCTATACGTAGTTATAAGAGTAGTTTTAATTTCCTCAATTACAATGGCACAAAATTCTGCATGCTGTTCAAGACAAAACTGATTTAAGACCAGAGCCTTGCACCCTAAGGTATTGCGAGCAAATATTGCAACACCACCATGTATCATAACATTTCTGCAAAAATATGAAATAAGAGAGTAATTACCAAGATTAATTGAGTTAATTTCATCTTCTTTAAGCCAGTGTTCACTGATACATAAAATGTCACACTGATTCTTTTCAAGATAAAGTTGAATATGTTCCACTTTATTTGATAAACATTGTACATTCAGATGAAAAATTCTGAGACCACTTCTCTGATTTTTCTTTGTTTTTATTTTGTGTGGGTAAGTGTTTGTTAATTTATTGCGTACTGTTGTTGATTTATCCTCACACTTGATGTTCGTATATTGGCTTTCTACTCTAAAAAAGAAGACGTCGTTTGATCCGTTGTTTGATTATTCATCTGGTCTTTATCACTTCCTAGCAGAACGTTGCGAGTTTTATGTATGCTACTCCAAGCGGCCAAAAATCTGGATTGTACAATTTCTCCTTGAATGTGAAGTCAGCTGCTATCACGAATGTTTTTAGTTTATTATTCTCCTTTAAGTCCTTCACAGTGAACTTTTCACTTCCCTCTCCGGTTTTTTCATCAAGTAATCGACTATGTCCTTTTCTTTGACCTCATTTTGCACTCTATAAACATAGATCCACACTTTAGGTTTTTCACCTTTAAAGTTTTCCGTAGCTTCTTCAGATTTTCCAATGTTTTTAGTTGTCCTAGTTCTATTTCTTTTTGATGTTTTTATTTGCCATTGTTCGTTTCGAAGCTGGTCTTTATTCCCATGGGATGTGCTAGGTTGAGAGGAATAACCCATCTGGTCTTGGAGCCTTCTGTCTGATATTTATTTCATTTTCGTCTCCAGTTAACTGTACTATTTCGTTCATTTTCAGTTCTGTCTGAGTTCTTAAGATTCCTAATGAAACATTATTTTCTTTGATTTTTGGTTCATCCTGTAAACTAGAATCTCCTACTAATGACTTCCTTGAGTTTGTTTGTTTATTATTCGCCTTATCAGATATCAGGTTTTGTTCACTCACATTTAATGTTTTGCATGTTTCCAAACACTGGTCGTTTTTATTATAAAAAACTTGATGACTTGATGTGGAATGTTTAGATTCTTGATAATTAATTTGTTGTTCTAAATAAGTTATTTTGTCATTCAATAATTTAATTACCAGTTCTTTGTCAGATATTATAATATCTTTGTTCGATATGATCTGCTTAAGTAGTTTAATTTCATCACTTACATGGGAATTGTCCAGAGCGGTTATCACACCTTCTTTACCATCTGCTTGACGTTTTTCATTGAGATTTTCATTGCAGCAGGTTTTAACCCTTAGTGCACAGCTTGAATGGTAAACTGAGTCACAAATAACACAAAATACACCTGAATTAGCATTTTCTTACAGTATTTGCACACTTTTTTGAGACGATCTGAATCGTTTTCTTGACCACCGGCCATCTTGGATATATAATTGCTCAATCCCTTGAGAGATGGGAGGCAATCAAAGGATGCAGTTTTGCCAGGATCACCCTGGGCGACCCTGGGAAGATGGCGCCGAAAAAATACTTGGCGATGACCAGAAGAAACCTACGTATAACAGTGGGATTCCTGACTGGCCACTGTCAACTAAGGAAACACCTCCATACTATGGGGCTAGTGGACACACCTCTATGCAGGATGTGTGAACAGGAAGATGAGACTGTCAGGCATGTCCTATGCGAGTGTCCGGAGTTATCGTCGATAAGAGAGTGTGTGTTCGGTGAGTCTTGGCCTACACCTGCCGATATAAAGGAGATGTCTCCTGGTGACCTGTTCACCTTCCTGAGAAGGACAGGATGGACGATGACCTAGGAGGACAACTCCTCGGGAGGATGTACAATGGGTCATATGTGGCCTAAGTGCTGTGAGCCTACACTCACCCTCCCTACTCTACAGATACAGAATGTGTATTGCATCTGTAGTCGACCTATTTTCCCGAAATCCATGTTGGTATTGTCCAATTGATCTTTCTGCGTATC
This sequence comes from Galerucella nymphaeae, assembly GCA_963978555.1. NCBI lineage: Eukaryota > Metazoa > Arthropoda > Insecta > Coleoptera > Chrysomelidae > Galerucella > Galerucella nymphaeae. The sequence continues at coordinate 1,780,739 of OZ021711.1, read as the reverse complement.
TTGCTAACTTTCGTCGTATTAGGGCGAGTTGTATCAAACGCCTAAACTCGGTTTAGTGTTGACTGATGTTTAGACTGATGTAATTGTTGATTATAAATACATAAATCAGACACATTCTAAACAACAGTTATCATTAAACCGAGGTTAGGTGTTTGATACAACTCGCCCTAAGAGTCGTGAGTAATTTGTAAGTTGTGTTAAGCAGTGTTATACATCTATAGCTTTGGCATTGTGTTGGATCTCCTTTCTTTAGTATTGGTGTTATCCAGCCTTCTCTCCATTCCACAGGCATATCTTCTTCCTCCCATATCACAGTTATTAATTTGTAGATTGTTTTTAGTAATTTTTCTCCTCCAGTCTTTATTAGTTCGTTCACGATTTGATCAGGACCTGGGGCTCTTTTTTGTTTCAGTTGATTAATTATTTCCTTGAACTCATCATATGTTGGGGGTTCTTCTTCTTTACCATCACGGCTCTCGTTTGTGTCCTCTGTATTTTCTTCCTTGTTCATCTCTTTAAAGTAATGTGTCCAGTCTTTTTTTTCTATTTTTGCAGGTACTTTATATCTTTTATTTTGTGATTTTATGTATCCGAATAGTCTTCCACTGTCCCTGCAATTCCTCTCCAAGTCTTCCATTTGCATGTCAATCCATTCTCTTTTTTTGTTTATACAGCATTTATTTGCTTCTTTTTTCAGTTTGTTATACGTTTGTTGATCTTCTTCCCTTTTTGTTTTTAGCCAGTTCAGTCTTGCATGATTCTTCGCCCTAACTTTTTTATCACATTCCTCATCATACCATTCCTTACTTGCTTTAAATGTTAATTGCCCTAGTGACTGCTCTGCGGCGCTAATAATACTTTCTTTTATGTTTTTCCATAGCACTTCGATATTATTTCCATTGATAGTTTCTAACTTACCATTTATTGTTTCCACATATTGTGTCTTACTGTTTTGTGACTTCAATTTGTCTATGTTCCAGCGTTTTTTGGCGTTGTGTGTATGGTTAGTCTTCATTAATTTCAATTTTATTTTGGCTATTACTAAAATATGGTCTGAGTCTGCATTGGCTCCTCTGTATGATCTAACATCTTGTATTATTTTATTCCATTTTTTGGATATCCAAACATGGTCTATTTGGTTTCCTTCTGTCGTTCCTGGTCTCATCCAGGTTATTTTATGTTCTCTCTTATGTTTATGTCTCGTACTTACAATTAAGGTATTAGTTGCTGCTGCCAGTCCACAGAGTCTGCCTCCGTTGTTATTGGTGTATTCATGAATAGTTTCTTTTCCAGCAACTTCCTTTATATATTTCTCCTTTCCGATCTTTGCGTTGAAGTCTCCAATTAGCAACAGTATATCATTTGCTGGTACTTCAAGAGTAGTCTCTTCTAATAGCTCGTAGAATTGGTTTTTTTTTGTTTTCTTCTTCATTTTCCGTGGGTGCGTATGTGTTGATAATAGTTATGTTAGCTTGTTTATGTTTTATTCTTATAAGTGAAAGTCTTCCACTAATTGCTCTAAATTCTATTATTTTATCTTTAAGGCTTTGAGCTACTAAGAATCCTGTTCCATTTCGTCCTTGTTGCTTTTCTCCTGCATAGTAAAATGTGTAGTTTCTCTTCTCTATTGCACCTTCCCCTCTCCATCTTATTTCTTGTAGAGCCAGAATATCTATATTGTATTTTTTCATTTCTCTTGAAATTTCTTCCAGCTTGCCTGGTATCAATAATGTCCTGACATTCCATGTACCTAATGTGATTGATGGCTCGCGCCTTTTATTCCTTTTTGTTGTAATTTTCATTTTAGTTTGGGCCTTATTTCTATTTACCTTTTTCTTTGCCTGGTCATCATCCTTTTTTCCTGCTGTGTTCTCAGTTTTAATCAGTTTTTTCCATTTGTTTTTATTATTTTTGTGGATTGTTCCTCTGAGTGTCCATCTGGGGATCTCATGCTAGCGGACCTCTTTCTCTCATCCTGGGTTTCATTATCTATTCCGCTACTCTGCTGTAAGTCTGTTAATTTAAACTCTTTCCCATTTATATACAATTTGTTGTAAACCAGTTTCACTCTTTGTCCGCTGTCTCTTGCCTCTTTCATGTATCTGATTAAATTCTTTCTCTGTTGTAGTATTTCTTTTGGATAATCTTCGTTGATGTATATTGTTGTCCCTTTTAACTTATTTGCTTCTTTTAGTATATCCATTTTTTTACCCCAATCTTTCATTTCCACCAGAACTGGTCTATTTCTGCTATTTCCACCAATTCTTCGGATTTCAGTTACATCAGTTTTTACATCAATCGTGCTGTTTATTTTACTAATAATATTCTTCAATTTATTTTACTAATAATATTCTTCAATTTATTTTCCAACTGTATCTTGCTTTCCTGTTCCTCCTCCATGATTCCATGTATTATAACATTTTTCTTTCTTAGACTCTTTTCTATCTGTATGGCGCAGTTAATATTTGTGTTAATTTTTACATTTTGATTTAAATTTAAGGGATATTTGCGCCAGTATGTTGAGTTATAGTCGTAAATTTGTCGTTTTTTAGGTATGTTTGTACTACTGTTGCAGTCCGGTATTTCGAATAATACGGGGTCATTATCCGACCACAAAACAGTCTAACCTATAGAAGTGAAAGTCCAATAGTATTATCTAGAATGAAAAAATGAGATGTCAAACTCATCCACCTGAAGCGCTAGTCGCAATTGAGTCGTCGAAATAGGCAAGGCAGCTGAGGCCAAGAAACATACTAAGGGAAGAAGAATTTCAGCGTTCGCAGTGCATGGGTTCAGAACTATTTCATAGCGATTTTTTTCAATGGAAGTTTGTTCATTTGAATTACAGACAATGGAATTACTAATGCCTGATTTCACTAACCATTTCCTAAAGTTAGATAACACCTAAAGCGAATTTAGGAATCCCTAAATGCAATTTACATTTTACCACGTGTTAAGTAATACCTAAGAGAGATAATATTACGTATTTCCCATCACTTTTTGATCAAGTTTTTTCCACTTTTTCATGCTATTTTTGTTATTATTTGTTTTCACATTTTTCAATAATACAATACTATGATTAGTAGAAAATTTCTTGAAGAAACATATGACATCTACTCAATTTTTCAATAAAACAAACTTTTATGTTTAATACTGATGTAAATAAAAAATGGTGACAACTATATGACAGCTGTGATTAATTTTAAAATCTTTTCTTTCCGTGCTAAAGGCCTTAGCTGCCAGGCCTGTTTAGACAACTCAATTGCAACTAGCGCTTCAGGTGGATGGGTTTGAAACCTCATTTTTGTATTCAAGATCATCCTATAAACTTTCACATCTATATGTTAGACTGTTTTGTGTTATCCGACCACAGCTCTTGTATTGTCATTAAGTTGTCAATGTTACTGTAATTTTTTGAAACTATAATGCCGAGTGTGCTAGTCGTGGTACCGTCAAAAGGAAAATGAGTCGGGTCATTTGTACAGTATAGGTATACATAAGCCATTGTCATCCACGAATTCTTTAAGAACCGTTTTACACGTACGAGAATTATTGCGAAATTTACTCTAAAAATTTTCATAAGAATAATTTTTGCTGTTTCACACGTCAAAGAATCATTGCCAAAATTTTCGGAGTAAAGAATATTGACGTGTTCTATATTTTTTAGAAAGTGCGTGAGAATCGACGCAAAAGCCAAAAATTGAATAAAAACAATAATGGCGTCAATGTGTCATTATTTGTTGTCGTTTTCTTCATTTAGGAAAGCCAAAACCTTGGCATAAACGCAAATCTCAATTAATAGAATAAATAATCAATCAAATAAACGGTTCGAATACAGCTGATTGTTCAGAAATGTTATTATTATTATTAATATAAGGGATGATGTGCACTGCGACCTAAAAAGATCTATTTTGCCCCCTGTCATAACAGATTTGATGTCAAGTCTCGAATCATAATACCACATAATACTTCGTCTAGTCCTATTGCCTTAATGAAGGCCAGTAGCTGAGACGGTGTCAAGGATGCTATGTCTCCTTCTGAAACTTCACAGTCACCCAGATGTGTGGCTCGACTGTAGCGACGGCTTCACATACGGTTAGTAGGTATTCTGGAGTTTCTTCCTCCTCCCCACGAAATCCATATCCACCGGATTCTTCCAGTAGCATTTTCCTACGATGTTCTCGAAGGTGGCAGTGCCCTGTCATAAACCCTGTAAGAAATCTTAATTTATTTTCACTTAAACTGACTGAAGCTTTAGATTTCTTGGGATTGAAGTTTCCAAGAAATAACTAAGAATGTCTCAGGCCCGGAAGGTCATCTCAGAGGCGTGCTCTGTGATTTTCCTCCATTTTCTCAAGCTCCGATATATAAGCTGTAACATGTCTATCGACCTGTTTCGATTTTAACGAAATAATTTCAATTTTACCGCTTGCCGTCATAGTAACCACTTCCAATTTAGTTCTGTGATGTAAATTTCTCTGATCGTTGATCGTTGCGACAATTGACATATGATGCCAACGCTCGATTCTTATTCTCGATTTTCCTTCTTTTCGTTACCGACCCTTGTGAAGCAAGGACCTATCTCTTTACCGTCTCTTAATTTTTAACAGTTTTTATCTTAAATTGCTGTGGTAAGTCCAAAATTATAATTTATATTTATCAAGCTTTTTCTAAAGTAGTGGCTGATATAATTTTTTGTGTGCATTTCTTATGTTTTTACAGAGATAGATAGACGAATATACACATACCACGTGGTCAACTACATTTCTTTTCATTTTATACTTGTACATTACTTTTAAACTTAATCTTTTATCGTTAATAGCTGTTACCTTTTTTAATGCAAATATTTGCTAGATTCTCTGTTGTAAAATACCTAATTATTTTCAAAAATAGATAACTTTTATATTTAACCCTTTCAAATATTCTGCCAGTGCTGGTTTTACATTTCATTAAACATTTTACTCATTTAGAAATTGTTTATTCATAACTTTTACTTTAATTAATATTTCAAGGTCATTAGCACTTTTTTTATTTGTTTTGGCTTATAATTTTTACTGTTTTAAATGGGACATATATGTTGGAAAGCTTTCAGTAAAGTTAAATTTCATTATTTTAAACAACTGCCTTCCTTTTTTACCTGAAAAGCTAAACCAACATTATGTGCCCCATTACATTAAAATTCCTATATATCCCTAATCCACCTGAACTTCTAGGTAAGCACAGCAGCCAGGTTACCCCGGCAAGTTACGGTCAGGTTACCTCTGCAAGTTACGGCCAGGATACCCCTGCAAGTTACAGCCAGGTTACCGTTACAAGTTTTTCACTGCCAGGATATCCCTGACAGGCTTACTGCCAGACTTCTACTTCAACTTCTAGACTTCTACTTCAACTTCCAGACATCTACTTCGACTTCCAGACATCTTCTTCAACTTCGACAGCTGATTCTACCACTGTGAAAAGCTAAGTACCTCTAAGAAGTACAGGTTTTCTACCTTTCACTTTTTTACCTTCCTTTTTGGGCAGAATAAATTTAATATTTGAATTTCTTTTTTATTTCTTATACCCGGCTGTAAGAGCTGTAGGGACTCCGGGTTTATATAAATTTTGTAACTTTTATTTTTAACTTTCAAGTAAATTCTACAAGGTGTTTCTACCTTTTTCACCTTAGTTTTTTTTTTAATTAAATTATTTTTTCGTCTAAAAAGGTAGTGGCGCCCTAAAGTTCTTATAGTCTGTCAACCCTCTGGCATACCTAGTGTGGCATCAACATGGAGTCGATCCACCCTTGAGAGAGTCTCTAGCCGGGATCTGTCTCTTGAGGAGAGAACAAGTGTTACAAATTGGCGCCCCTTGTTTTTGTTGCACTGTATGACGGTTGGGTTGAAACGGGCTATAGTTTTTTTGCTATTTTGAATTTTTTTGTCTTCAACTTTGAATTTTTTTTAGCTCTTTAAAACTTTTTTGCTAACTTTTTAATTAATTTTTTACCTTTTCACTCTTTTGATTAAATGTTGTAACGTCCCTGCATTCACATTTTACCTACAGTATCTGCCTTATCTAATATATATTTTATATTTCGTTTTGATATTTTTTGGGTCTACATGTAACATTTAACACAATCTTATGTTGTTAAAAAGATGAACTTTTTTTTATCGATTATTTATAGATGGTGTATAACATCTGATTTCTTGGCAGTGTTGTCACATGTAAAGCAATTTTTTAAGATGTTCATTTTTTAATATCAGATTTAATCTCCTTTCTTTATCTCGTTCAGTTGAATTGTGTCTAGTTACACAAACTGAAATATCTTACTTTCTTTATCTCGTTCAGTTGAATTGTGTCTAGTTACACAAACTGAAATATCTTATCTATTTTCAGTATTGTTATTCAAGTGCAGTGTTTCCAGAGTAACAATTTATCTTTAAACTTACTGTTACTTACCTATTCTTTAATTTTGTTATTCAAGTGCAGTGTTGCCAAGTTAACTATTTATCTTTAGAAATGAACATTTTTCATTCCAATTTTTTTGAATAGCATGAGAGTTGTGATGTGTTACAATCTATGATCTATTTTTGATTTTGATTGGTTATATATTTAGTCATTGTGCAACATTTACATTACTAGATATAAATTTTTAAAAATATCGTATAATTTGTTGAAAGTATCGTACAGTATTGTTTATTTTAAATGACATTTATCGGTAGTGTGTATATGTTGTTTTTATATCTATAGTCATTTGCTTACATTCAGTTTCTTTATCTATATCTCGTTGCCAGGCTTTTATGTTCATTTGGATTTTAGATTCTTTGCTTTCGTTAGTGCTATTTGATTAGTACTGCTGATTTAGATACCGTTTCTTATTATTTTTCTCTCCTTTTAAACATGATGCAGGCCAATCACTTGAAGTCACTTGAACTATCATATGAGATTAAAATCAGAAATTTTCCTGTTCCGGATACTGTCGAACAGAAACGAAGAGTTTTAACAGGTCTTCTTGCTAGGGAAAATTCTAATAGAAGTTTTACGTCCCCAGTTAATTCCTACCTTTTTGAGGACGATTTATTAGAAGTAACAGAAACAATTACTGACTTGACAGATATCATTGAACAATTTAGTGGCAATAAAAACGAACCAGTCTTTTCCAGAATCAATTCAAGATTGACACATTTGACTAATAGAATCAATAGATTAAATGCCGAAAGTAACGAACAACTACTAACAAAAGAAACATTGACAAATAGACTAATACTTTTAGAAGCTGACCTTGCAATGAAAACAAATCCGACATCTAACTACAGAACTGAAGACACCATACCTTCAAACTCATCTCCCTCCCCTACTCGTTTTGACACCCCTTATCAAAGACACGATCCAGTTTACAAATGGAATGTTTTCTTTACTGGTAAAAATGAATCACTTCATTTATTTTTGGAAAAAGTTGAAGTCCTTAGACTTTCTAGAGGAATTACAGAAAATGAGCTCTTCCTACAGTCATGTGAACTTTTCAAAGACAATGCCTTCACATGGTACCTTAATAATCGTAATAAATTTCAATCCTGGAAAGACATTGTTGCCAAATTGAAAGCTGACTTTTTGCCCTATAGTTATGAGACTGATTTGGAGTTGGAAATTTCTAATCGCACCATGGGTGCTAACGAACCAGTTGCTGTATACATATCTTCCATGATAGGATTATTTAATCGCTTGTCTAGTGTCGTTGACGAACGTACTCGTGTAGCAAAGATTCGTAGGAACCTTTTACCTTCTTTTATCTCGTCTTTAGCACTTCATAATCCCCAAACAGTTGATGAATTAACCGAACTGTGCAAAAGAATTGAAGAATCCCGTGTTTGGTCAGATAGATATAGATCACCATCTTCTAATAATCCCAGATTGCTTGAACCAGATTTATCTTGTCTTTATGTTTCCTCCCCGTCAAATCAAAGACAAAGAACTGCCGCAAACGTTTCAGCATTAACCTCTTTGGTTTGTTGGAATTGTAATAAAACTGGTCATTCATATTCCGAATGTTTCTCGCCCAAATCTATATTTTGCTACGGTTGCGGTGCAAAAAACACCACAAAACCTAAATGTCGTAGATGCATCCAAAAAAACTCGAGACTGACTGGCACTCCGAATCTGGCCACTGTGTCCAGTCAAGCACAACCAACTACATCCCAGCCAGAAAACCCCAGAAGAACGAACACACGACCAAACAGACCTCCAAACAGATCTTCGAACAATCCCAACCCCCCTACGAACCAAAACTAACTTTTTCAACTTCCGCTGCTGAATGGCAAAATTATCTTATCTTTGTTAAAGATTTCCTAGCGTCCAATCATTTTAGAAATACAGGCAATCCATTACCTTTATCTACCAAACAACTTACAAATACCTTACCGAACACTAACGACATCCAGAAAACAGATGACAAAAACATTTCGCTTACTGACAATATTACTTCTGTACCTATCTGTGACATGCCAGTTACTTTTTCTTCAACTCAGTCAAACACTGTTTCAACCTCTATTAATACCTGTCCCATATTCGCAAAAAAAACCTAACGATAATAGACCTTACCTTACCGTGAAAATTTTAGACGTACCCGTTTTAGCTATGGTTGACACAGGTAGTAATTCTACTGTTCTTGGAAATCAGGGTTTCTCTTTGTTGCATTCTTTACATTTACCTATACAGTATGACTCTGGTTTGAATATTACCACTGCTGACGGCGTACCTCAACAATATATGGGCTATATTTCCGCACCAATGACAGTGAATGACGTTACAAAGACAATAAAAATACTGATAATACCGTCAATAACCCATAACCTTATTTTAGGAATGGACTTTTTGAACTTGTTCAAAATAGACATGAGTTTTCATGATTTGTCATACTCTTTATTATCTTCTACTTGTGTAATTAACACAATACAATCTGCTTCTACTCTCTCTATTGAAGAAAAAAACAAACTTGAGCAAACTATAAACTTATTCTCTTCTCTTGCCCCTCCTGACCGAATTGGCAGAACGAATTTTGTTGAACACGATATCGACACTGGTGATGCAAAACCGATTGCACAACGCCAATATCCTCTATCCCCAGTTATGCAAGGTCATTTAGTAAAAGAAGTCAACGAGATGTTACGACTAAATGTCATTCAACCTTCGAACTCCCCTTGGTGTTCACCCCTTTGGGTAGTCCCAAAAAAGTCTGGAGAATGCCGCGTCTGCTTCGATGGCCGAAAGCTGAATAAAATAACTACTCCGGATTCCTACCCCATGGCTCAAGTAGATGTCATTCTTAGCAAACTTCGAGACGCTAAATTTCTTACCTCCATTGATTTAAAAAAAGCCTTTCTACAAATACCCCTTACCGAATCTTCTCGCCCCAAAACTGCTTTCGCTGTCTATGGCTTAGGCTTATTTGAATTTACGACGACTCCCTATGGTCTAATTAACGCACCCAAAACTATGGCACGTCTAATGGACATTGTTATAGACCCTTCTTTAAGGCCCTACTGTTTTTGTTATTTAGATGACATCATTATTGCTACCCCTACCTGCGAACTTCATTTAGAAATCCTTAATAAGTTATATCTTCGTCTTAAAGAGGCAAACCTTACTGTAAATTTCCAAAAATGTGAATTCTGTCGAGACTCTCTTAAATTCCTTGGTTTTGTAGTCGACAAAGCTGGTCTTCGAACTGATGAAGACAAAGTTTCCGCAATCCTTAACTATCCTGCTCCCAAAAACACCACCGAAGTCAAAAGACTTATTGGCTTAATTGGCTGGTATCGCCGATTCATCAAAGATTTTTCTACCGTTTGTTCCCCGATAACTGACCTTCTTCATGGAAGAAAAAAAGGACAACCAATTTCCTGGACATCTGAGGCTGAAAATGCTTTTATAGAAATCAAAAAACGACTTACTTCCAGCCCCATTCTTGCAAGCCCTGACTTTTCGAAAGAGTTCATTATACAGACTGACGCTAGTGACACTGGACTTGGTGCAATCTTATATCAACAATGTGATGGTATCGAACACCCCATCGCATATGCAAGTCGTACCTTGAACAAAACCGAAAGAAAGTACAGTACCACAGAAAAAGAACTCTTAGGTGTAATTTTCGGTGTAGAAAAATTTAGAGGCTATGTGGAAGGAACCCACTTCACACTTGAAACAGACCATTCATCTTTACAGTATCTGTCAAAACTTTCCAACCCATGTGGACGTTTAGCTCGTCTTTCACTTAGATTATCGCAGTTCGATTTTGAAATCAAACATAGAAAAGGAACCACTATGGTTGTAAGTGATGCACTTTCCCGTTCATTTCAAGACATTTCAGTGATTGATGTCACTACCTTCAAACCAGATACTTGGTATACCGCCATGATTGATAAAGTTAATAATAATCCTGAGTCATTCCCCACTTTTAAAGTAGAAAATAATGTCCTCTACAAACATGTCTTCTCTCCAAACCCCATATCTAGTAATTTATCTAATTGGAAAATTGTAGTCCCTACCCCGAACAGACTTGATGTCCTAAAGACATTTCACGACAATCAAACTAGTGCACATCTCGGCATCTCTAAAACCATCGCTCGAATTTCTGAAATCTACTATTGGCCAAAACTTAGAAGCACTGTATCTCGTTATATCAAGAAATGTTCCGTTTGCTCTTCCTGTAAAACTCAAAATTTACCTAAAGCTGGTATAATGGGCCAGTATAAAGACATTAATTTCCCTTGGCAATGGATCTCTGCTGATTTAATAGGTCCATACCCCAGATCTAAAAATGGCAATAGATTTGTTCTCGTTATAACAGACTGGTTTACTAAATTTTGCCTTGTTCACCCTATGCAGAATGCCACAGCTGCTGGTATTGTTAAATTTATCGAAAATCAAGTTTTTCTTATTTTTGGAGTTCCGCAAATATTTTCCGTCGATAATGGCAGTCTTTACCTCTTCCCTCTTCAAAAATTTGATGAATCAATATAAAGTACAAAAAATTTTCTACAATGCACGCTATCACCCACAAGTTAATCATACAGAACGGACCAATAAAACTATAGTTACTGCCTTACGTTGTTACATTCATGACAATTCCTCTCATAAAAATTGGGATGCATCAATACATAAAGTTGCACAAGCAATAAGAACCGCAAAACATGACGTTACAGGTTACTCTCCCGCTTTTTTGAATTTTGCCAGAAACGTACCGTTAAGTGGAGATTTTTATGGTGTAATTTCCGAAAATGCTAACAATTTAATCAATAACGCAGACAAATTACAGCTGATTGATGACTTACAGGCTCTTCCTAAACTTTATATTTATGTACGCAAAAAACTTAAGCAAGCTCATGACAGAAACACAAAGTATTATAATTTACGACGAAGAAATGTAGAATATCATGTCGGTGACCGCCTTTGGAAAAAGAATTATGTACTTTCATCCAAAAATGATAACTTTGCAGCAAAATTTGCTCCTAAATATATTCCGTGTATCGTCCATAAAGTAATTTCTAGACTTGTTTATAATCTCAAAGACCTTTCAGGTAATGATCTTGGAAATTGGCATGTTTCAGATCTGAAAAACCAATTTATTGACGTTGACGAAAACCTTCCGGATGACTTAGATGAACAAGACAATAACGCTGACATTGCAAATTAATTGTTCCTTTTTGCTTTTTTAACTCAACGTAGAGTCCCGTATCTTAGAAACCGTGTCTCACATGGAGTTTCGATATCGTTCTCCTAAAAAAACGGTACAATTGTGTTTTAGTTTACCATTATTATTATTTTAGTTTTCTTCGTTTTTTTCCTTCTTTCCGTTTTCTGTCTCCTAGACAACCGTGTTACCTTTTTTTATGACTGCTTAGTCTCTCTATTTCTTCATAGCAATCTCTTCCCTTTCCCTTGTCTTCAATAGCAATACTTCCTTAGTTTTTAGTCGTTTTTATTGTTTAACCAGGTTGGCCACTTTTTTATATGTACCGTATTTCCTGACAGAATCATGGGTGTAATTTTATTTTTATTATCTTTTCAATTTAAGAAGGCATATCAAAGGACGAAATATATGGAGCTAGATCGACTTTCGGATCGATGACCAATGGCTACTGTGGACGCTAACTGGCAACCTCACCGATTGTCGATTGGGCGCTATTATTTCTGGCCTCTATTTGTGCTTTCTGTCTTTTAATTAGTACCTATTTTAGTTTAATTATGTGATAAGTCTATCAATTTTATGTTTTCATTATGTCGCCACATTCTATTCTTGCCACAAACGCCCTTATCTCAACCTTTGATTTATCTTCCAGAATTACCACATATGTCGTCAATTCCTTTTTACCGTTACCCATTCGAAGTAAACATCTATGTATTTTTTTTCTCTCTTCCTCAACATACCTTTTGCGTTGCCATATTGTGAAATTTGTGAACTACCTACCGTTATCGGATATTTTAGAACCGTTCCTTATGGAACACTAGTGTTGTCGCCATGCCAAAATTTCTGCTAGGTTAAGTAGTATTTCACCTTGGGTGACGTCTTTGTGACAAATCTTTACTCTTTGCTCGGTGAAAATTAGGCTGATTTTTTAAATAATTAGAATTCCGACGGAATTATATTCTGAATCAATTTTAGGCTGACATCACTCCCCGTGTTTATTTTTGTGTCTCCACGGAGACATTTGTTTGATATTTGCTGGAATTGCGTGAAATTGCGAATCTGAGATACCAGCGTTTTATCAAAACACTACCTACCGTACCTTACCTTATCGTTATATACACTGAGAAATTATCGCACCCTATCGTTACCTTTCGTTCTCAGTGTATGCTTTGCCTTATCCGATGACATAACGACACAATAATCACAAGATGACAAAACTACCTTACCTTTGACAATTACCTTCCCTACCTACTATACATAGATTTTGCATTGATACTTCACCCCTCCTTTATCTTATTAACCCTTTAAATAAAAAAATAATTCTTCGAATCATTTTTTTCCCGGAGGAGAGGGGGTGTAACATGTCTATCGACCTGTTTCGATTTTAACGAAATAATTTCAATTTTACCGCTTGCCGTCATAGTAACCACTTCCAATTTAGTTCTGTGATGTAAATTTCTCTGATCGTTGATCGTTGCGACAATTGACATATGATGCCAACGCTCGATTCTTATTCTCGATTTTCCTTCTTTTCGTTACCGACCCTTGTGAAGCAAGGACCTATCTCTTTGCCGTCTCTTAATTTTTAACAGTTTTTATCTTAAATTGCTGTGGTAAGTCCAAAATTATAATTTATATTTATCAAGCTTTTTCTAAAGTAGTGGCTGATATAATTTTTTGTGTGCATTTCTTATGTTTTTACAGAGATAGATAGACGAATATACACATACCACGTGGTCAACTACATTTCTTTTCATTTTATACTTGTACATTACTTTTAAACTTAATCTTTTATCGTTAATAGCTGTTACCTTTTTTAATGCAAATATTTGCTAGATTCTCTGTTGTAAAATACCTAATTATTTTCAAAAATAGATAACTTTTATATTTAACCCTTTCAAATATTCTGCCAGTGCTGGTTTTACATTTCATTAAACATTTTACTCATTTAGAAATTGTTTATTCATAACTTTTACTTTAATTAATATTTCAAGGTCATTAGCACTTTTTTTATTTGTTTTGGCTTATAATTTTTACTGTTTTAAATGGGACATATATGTTGGAAAGCTTTCAGTAAAGTTAAATTTCATTATTTTAAACAACTGCCTTCCTTTTTTACCTGAAAAGCTAAACCAACATTATGTGCCCCATTACATTAAAATTCCTATATATCCCTAATCCACCTGAACTTCTAGGTAAGCACAGCAGCCAGGTTACCCCGGCAAGTTACGGTCAGGTTACCTCTGCAAGTTACGGCCAGGATACCCCTGCAAGTTACAGCCAGGTTACCGTTACAAGTTTTTCACTGCCAGGATATCCCTGACAGGCTTACTGCCAGACTTCTACTTCAACTTCTAGACTTCTACTTCAACTTCCAGACATCTACTTCGACTTCCAGACATCTTCTTCAACTTCGACAGCTGATTCTACCACTGTGAAAAGCTAAGTACCTCTAAGAAGTACAGGTTTTCTACCTTTCACTTTTTTACCTTCCTTTTTGGGCAGAATAAATTTAATATTTGAATTTCTTTTTTATTTCTTATACCCGGCTGTAAGAGCTGTAGGGACTCCGGGTTTATATAAATTTTGTAACTTTTATTTTTAACTTTCAAGTAAATTCTACAAGGTGTTTCTACCTTTTTCACCTTAGTTTTTTTTTTAATTAAATTATTTTTTCGTCTAAAAAGGTAGTGGCGCCCTAAAGTTCTTATAGTCTGTCAACCCTCTGGCATACCTAGTGTGGCATCAACATGGAGTCGATCCACCCTTGAGAGAGTCTCTAGCCGGGATCTGTCTCTTGAGGAGAGAACAAGTGTTACAAAGCGTTCTTACCTATACCGCAGAAAGGCTCCGGTACCACAAACTGATGACCTGATCTTTCCTCTGCCAAGGTGTTGGCTTCTTCATTACCTTTAACCCCTGTGTGTCCAGGTACCCACAATGAAGTAACTTTGTTTTTCTTTCCTACCTCATTAAGTTTCCCTAAACAGTCCCGTACCACCTTAGAACTGACGCTACATGAGCTCAGCGCTGTAATGGCCGATTGACTGTCGGTGAATATTGCAATGTCCTGCTTGAGGTAGTTCCTGTTCAGAGCACATCTTTCAATTGCGTGTATCTCCGCCTGAAAGTGACTCATAGTATTTTGTATGAGGCCCAAACACTCCTGCTCCTGTTCCTTCATCGGATTTAGAACCGTCTGTATACCATTTGATGGTATTTCCTTTGAGAGATTCGGTGACCTTACCGTTTTCCTAATCGATTTTGCTATCGATCTTTGTAAGGAAGTTCTTCTCAAGGTGAAATTCCTCAGTTATGTCGTCTTTAGGAAGATCGAATAGAGGAATACATCGTGTTTGAGATGACCATGCTCTCTGGTCGATAATGTCCTGAGTTCCTGTCCTGTTCCTAGCTAATCTAAGCATAGCCCTTTTGGCAGCTCCCTCCACATAAAGGTGTAGAGGTGTGAAGTCAAGTATGACGTCTAATGCTGCTGTTGGACATGTCTTCATAGCTCCTGTGATACATACACCTGCTAGTCTTTGCACTTTATCAAGTACTCGCCTTGTAGTGCTTTGCTTCTAAATGTTTTTTCCATAGAAGTTTGCTATCTAGTATTACGCCTAGATATTTAACTTCGTTTGTTTGTTTTACTACTTCTCCACTTAGGTAAATTTCCTTAGCGAGCTGTATTTTCATTTTACGAGTAAATGGTACAATGGTTGTCTTTTCTGAGCTAAGACTCAGCCCCACTGAGGTGCACCATTCTTCAGTAATCCTAAGGCCTTTTTGTGTGAGGTGATATAATGTACCCTCAAACTTTCCCTTTGCAATTATGACCAAATCGTCGGCATAACTTAATATGTAAATCGTAACCATGACAACTTACCCCAAAAACAATCTCACTGAGCAGGAGTATGGCATGAATTCTTATGAAATTTATAGTGGTAAAAATATTATGTGTAAAACAGTCAAGCAGTGAAATGTTTTCAAACTTCTTATGAAAATTACCAATATTATTTTCAGAGTAAATTTCACAATAATTCTCGTACGTGTAAAAAAGGTTCTAAGAGTGTTGCCGTTTCTGTTTGTACCCAGACACTTCCATTCTGGATGACGTGCATTAAAATCTCCCATTATTAAAATTTTATTTGAAATTAAGTATAAATTCAAAAGGTCTGAATTTGTGATTTTGTTAAGCGGTTTGTTGTACCTATACTATAAGTAATAAGTGTAAATTATTTTTAAGTCTTAATATTAAATGTTCTATGCTAGTATCTACATTATTTACAAGTTGATGAGGTACATCATTTTTAACAATAATAGCGACCCCGCCCTCTCTTTGATTTCCGCGAATATTATTATATCTTTACGATATATTATAGTATATCCCCTAATTTTCAAATTATGACACGGTTTCAGTTGTGTTTCTGTTAAAAGTATTATATCTAAGGAGTTTTTATATATGAAGTTTAGAAATATAGAGTATTTGTTGTTTATCCCATTAATGTTATAGAAACAGATCTTAAGTTTCTTAGACATCGCAATTATTGTGCCTTCCTAAAAATTATACTTGTCTATACCAGCCATAAAGGCTCTGTATGCATTGAATTTTGACTCGTTATCACTTGCATTTACCAGTACCTAATGAATTTGAATCTCTTACCGCTTTCAGCATTTCATTGAGGTTGATGTATGAATTCAATTTCTTTAATTCATTGTTCATTTCTTGGATGGTGTCCTCAATATTGCCAAGCATGTGAGAAGAAGGTTCTTTATGGGAAATTTGATTGTTCGATTCTTGGCCGTTTTCAATTGGTGGAAAATTCTTCTTGCTTTCCCATGCGTTGATTTTGGTGGCTGGTGCTGGAACGTACCTCTTTGTTGGTGGCTGGTTTTGGCTTTTCTTTGCTTCTAAGGCTTCTATTCTTTTGACATAGGCAGGACATTGTCTGTAGTTGGCTGGGTGATCTCCCATACAGTTGGAGCATTTCGCTGGGAGGTCTCTTGGTTTCGTGCATGTATTTGTGAGATGATCACCAGCGCACTTCAAACATTTTGGGCTTCGGCCACAATTTGTGGTCGCATGGCCCCAGTGTTGACATAATATGTGGCATTGGGTAACAGCTCTCTGACTTTTTCGTAGCTCCCAGGTTACTTTAGTTCTCAATACATATTTAACATTTTGATAAAGGTACTTGAGGGTAATTGTCGGACTCGTTGTAACTAAGAAAAGTGGTCTTGCTTTTGTGCTCATTCTGTATATGTTTTTTATGCTGATTTCATACAAATTCTCCATATCCTTTTTCATTTCAGTAATGGATGGTTTTCCATCCATACCACGTAAATCGAATGCGTGAGATTTTTGTTCCGGTGATGAATATGGTTCCGGTATGGTGATCTATTTTGCTTTCAATCAATTTCTCTCTAAATAATTTAAATTCTGGTTCGTCTTCGATGAACAGTTATGTAGTGTTACTGTTATATTTGAGATAAATTTCGCAATTTAAGGACTGTTTCAGTTCGTTAACAAAATGAGTGTGCTCCTCAATTTTGGCGTAAAAAACTATTGGTGGTGGAGAGTTCTTGGACTTTTTATTTGCTGGTCTTGTTGTTGACCTCGTTGCTGGTTTTGTATGTGCCTGCTTAGTCCAATTAAAAATAACGAAAGTGAACCGATTTTTGTTGAGGCGATGTGATGTATGAATTACTATAGATTTTCATCTCAGGAATTTAGTTCTGAACAAATTTTTGAGATTAACCCCCGGGAAGGGGTTGAAAATCGTGAATAAATGTTAAAAATCGCAATATATTGAGAATTAAAGCAATTCCGTTGAAAAGTTTCAGATAAAAGTTGTAGAGAAAAAAATTCTGCTTCTGTTACGTTGAATCGATTTTTTTCTGTGCATAACAGAAAAGTCATTAAAATGTATTGAAACTTTTATACCTCTTCTATCCTACAACTGACCTATGGCGCATTTACCTCTGTTCCATATTTGCACGTGTTGATCAGATTGCTATGATGCCAGGCTCACTTTCTTTCCTGAGAAATAAGCATCTTAATTTTCAATTGTATTTGTGAAGTTATTTCACTAGTTATTAATAAATGAAGATTATTAATATAAATCGTATGTAAGGTACCTGAGCTGATGACTTTGTTTTTTGTTTGTGAACGAGTGTTAGTATGTTAAATATAATTTATTGGTTTTACAATATTTTGGAAACATAATACTTACCTTGTTTTATTTTTCAAGAGTTAATAGCATAAACGTATACTATTTATTATAAACACAAATGTCCATGGATTACCGTTTCCCAAGAAATATTTCTTGTCAACGCTACTAAAAATTGGTGTGATTTATGACAATATGTTATGGGAAGTTTATTTAACCAAAATAAAAACATAATAACTCGGTTTTAGCATTATCAACCTGTTCTCACGACCCTTGTGTCAAGTAGAAGATAGTAATGCAATGAGGAGAGGGATGCATGTTTGTTCATGTTTATGGGTTGTCGAAGATAAATGAAATAGATATAGACATACCGGGTGTCCCAAGTTATCGTATACATACAATATCTCGCTTATTTGACAAGATAATTTGAAAATTAAAAAACTGTTTTGAATGGTATTGAAGTCCCTTCATAATGACTTATGAAAAAACTTGATTGCATTTGACAGGGATGTGCAGCCACCTATCACTTTTTATTTTAAAATGGTACACACTGTATATTGTCATTAAAAATTGCGCGTTATTCTATTAGGAATACAACGATACAACATACTTCTGCTTATTTTTTATTATTAACAACAAAAAATTAACATTTCTGAAATTTAACTAAAATGCATATGCAATTCAAAAAACTAAAACAAAATTATAGCAAGTGTTCAAAATTATTTCCTGCATTCTATGCACGCTTCAAGACGTCTTAAAGTTCTTGTGCAGGCCGCCTGAATCATAGCTGGTGTAACAGCACGACATGCTTCACGAATGCGTTCTTTCAGATCATCTACATCTACGGGTTGCGTTTGATAAACCAATTCTTTAAGGTAACCGCACAAAAAAAAATCCAGTGGTGTTAGATCTGGCGAGCGAGGAGGCCAAGCTATAGGTCCATAAGTACCAATCCACCTGTTGGGAAACAGTTGACCGAGGTGCTCCGCAACAATACCTGCATTATGAGGGGGAGCACCGTCCTGTTGCCAGATAATTGTATTCCGTTGTGCCCAAGGAATGTCTTCCATAAGTTCAGCTAACTCGTGTTCAAAAAAATGTAGATATCTTTCCCCATTCAATGTGCCCTCATAAAAGTATGGCCCAATCAAGCGACCATTGAATAAACCGCACCATACATTTATACCCCAAATAGTCTGAAAACGAGTTGAAGAAACCCAATGTGGATTTTCGTTCGACCAATAATGGGCTTATGTGTATTCACTACACCATTGTTGTGGAAGCGGCTTTCATCACTCCAAAATATTTTATTTAAAAGCAAGGGATCATCGGTAATCATAACATCAATTAAAGAAATAAATTCTAATCTTCCGTCGAAATCAGTAGGCTTCAGTCCTTGAACTAAATGTAATTTATAAGGGTGATATTTGTGTTTTGTCAAAATTCTCTGTACACTACTTTTGCTTAATCCGTTTTCTTCAGCTATTTTTCTAACAGAAGTATGGGGATTAATACCAACATACGCAAGTATATTAATAACATTATCATCATTGGTCACAGGATTTCGGTGTGGTGCATGGTTTTTGTTTGGGAATGAACCGTTGCGCAATTTTCGTTCCAATCTAGGAAACACCATGTGTGCTACTTGACGACGTTGAGGAAAACGTTCTCGATATAAACGGGCTGCTCGTCGAGCATTTTTCCTGCATTCACCATAAACTAGGAACATGTCAACGTATTCGTCTGAACTAAACGTAAATGGCATCTTACTGATAACAATCGTAATTATTTTTTAATTGGAACTTGTTAATAGTGGGCACAACAAACAATTAAGTCATAGATTAACTACACTAGGCACTGTTTAACAATAAGTATTTGGAGTTCTTTTTTTGACAGATGCATCGGTTTTTGACAACAGATAATTAATGTACTTCTTTTTGACATTTTTATAACCATCGGCGTAGGCAACATAATTTTTATAAGGATAATTAGGTAATACTTATGAAAAAATCTAAAATGTTAATTTTTTGTTGTTAATAATAAAAAACAAGCACAAGTATGTTGTATCGTTGTATTCCTAATAGAATAACACGCAATTTTTAATGACAATATACAGTGGGTACCATTTTAAAATAAAAAGTGATATGTAGATGCACAAGCCTATCAAATACAATCAAGTTTTTTCATAAGTCATTATGAAGGGACTTCAATACCATTCAAAACAGTTTTTTAATTTTTAAATTATCTTGTCAAATATGCGAGATATTGTATGTATACGATAACTTGGGACACCCGGTATAGTCTGTTTATTAGTGTCCGTCGAAATAAGTTGAACTATTAGTTTTCCCTAACTGTGTGGTGGTTATTGTTAAATTGAGTAGTCTGATTGAGACTGTTGTTAATATTTTTAATAAACACTAAAATTAAAGTCCTACATAAATCAACGTAGTGCCATCATTTGAATAAATGTACAATAGTTAGTTATAGTGTGAAAATTAAGGACAATAAAATTACTGCTATTAAAACGAGAATAAAAGTGTTTTTGAGGTGTGCCTCTAACAGGATAAAGACCGTCCAAGATATAAGAAGCCGACTTAAAGTATCTTCTTTGTACTCGTTCCAAAGCGGAAACATGAATATTATAATTCGGGCTCCAAATAACACATGCATACTCCAGTTGCGATCTCTGACGAATGCCGAGAACAAAATATTCAATGTGTTGATATTTTTGAAACATTTCGCATTTCTAACGATGAAGTCCAGCGACCGATATGCTGCAGAGACCGTTTTTTGTATAATATGAGGAACAAAAGTTAACCGTTGATCAAAGTAAACACCCAGATCTTTCAGGACATCCGGTCTGTCGAGGATAATGTTGCCCAAGGTGTCATCAAATCTGATAGTTGTTTCTTTCCGACAAAAGGACATTACGTTACATTTATTTGGGTTCATAGGGAGCTTGTTTCTGATACACCAATTATTGACCAAATTAAGGCTACTCTGGAGTTTTAAGCAGTCATCAATGGAGTTTATTGCACAGTATAGTTTCATATCATCAGCATATATGTCTTTTTCAATGTCGACATCCAGATCCTCGGTAATGTCATTTATAAAAATGTTGAACAGTAAGGGACCCAATATAGAACCCTGTGGGACACCGGAGGTTTGAAGAAATGGTTGAGATTTGTATCCTAAATCCTGAACATATTGAGTGCGATTATGAATATAAGAACTAAGTATAGCAATTAACATGTCATCTACACCAAATAAATTGAGTTTATGTAAAAGTAGGCCATGGTCAATTTTGTCAAAAGCTTTGGAAAAGTCAGTATAGATAATATCAACTTGACTTTTCTTCTCCAGCACTTCACAAATGAATTGGGTCACGCAAAATAGATTCGTAACTGTGGACCTACCATTTATGAAACCATGTTGTTTAGATATAATGATATTACTGACATGAAACGCAAGGTGATTATGGACGACTATTTCGAACACTTTGGCGAAATTGTTTAGAATAGCTATTGGAGGATATTTACTTATGTCATTCATCAAGCCTTTTTTAAATACGGGGCAAATCCTAGAAATCTTCCAACAATCGGGAAACTTCCTACTATTTAGAATGAGATTGAAAATTTTGTAGAGCGGTTTGCAAAAAGTATACGCACAGTCCTTGACTAAGAAAGCCGGTATTAAATCGGGTCCATTTGTCTGTTTAGGCTCAAGTTTAGGCAGCCACTAAGATTTCGTTTTCAGAAAATTCTCTGATACTTAAGATGTTTTGATTGTTATTATGACTGTCGTGATGGGAGAATGTGCCCGATAGAGTAAAATTATTGGAGAAAAATGAAGCAAATCCATCAACTACCTCCTGTGGGCCATTATATTCAGAATTTTCATATACCATTTGAGCAGGAATAGAGGAACTACCCTTTGCGGAATTAACAAACGACCAAAACCGATTAGGATTGTTTTTAATGTCGAATTCAAGATTTTCGGTAAACTTTTAATAGGCTATCCTAGATTCTTTTTTAGTAGTTGATCTAATATTACTGAAGGATAAATAATCAATGTTAGAACGACTTTTACGGTATTTTATCCAAGCCTTAGATTTTGCTAAAACAAGGTTGATTAGACGTTTGTTAAACCAAGGGGGATAGCTCCTATTATTTATAATTTTTGGTGAAACAGTTTTATTAAAAATATCATTAAGAATATGGTAGAATATATCAACTGCGCTATTGATCAGACGAGAACCGGTATGTTCAGTGTGGTATGGCCGTTGCCGACAATATTTTGAATTTTCGTGAAGATATACTTATTATTCGTATATGAAAGAGATGCAAAATTATTAAATCATATCTGGATCTTGAAACAAACGTTCTACTTACTTGGATTTTAATATTACCTATAATACAAAAATGCGAAAAAGGCAACAGCACGCGGTGTTCCCAAGCGGTCACCCATCCAAGTACTAACCGCACCCGACACTGCTTGACTGCGGTGATCGGACGAGAACCGGTATGTTCAGTGTGGTATGGCCGTTGCTGACATTTTATGAATTTTCGTGAAAATATTATACTTACTATTCGTATATGAAAGAGATGCAAAATTGTTAAATCTTATCTGGATCTAGAAACAAACGTTCTACTCACTCAGATTTTAATATTACGTTCAATACAAAAATGCAAAAAAGGCAACAGCATGCGGTGTTCCCAAGCGGTCACCCATCCAAGTACTAACCGCACCCGACACTGCTTGACTGCGGTGATCGGACGAGAACCGGTATGTTCAGTGTGGTATGGCCGTTGCTGACAATTTTATGAATTTTCGTGAAAATATTATACTTACTATTCGTATATGAAAGAGATGCAAAATTGTTAAATCTTATCTGGATCTAGAAACAAACGTTCTACTCGCTCAGATTTTGATATTACGTTCAATACAAAAATGCAAAAAAGGCAACAGCATGCGGTGTTCCCAAGCGGTCACCCATCCAAGTACTAACCGCACCCGACACTGCTTGACTGCGGTGATCGGACGAGAACCAAAATACCAAATACCAAAAATGTTATTTACAAAATTAAATATGTACATTTTTATAAAATACCAAAAGTAAATATAATATTAGTCCACGTACTGTCTTCCTTCGTGTCTTCAGCGTATGCCTTCTCTCCTTGAAGAGGTCTCATATGCTTAGGCTACTGTTAGCCGATTTATTCACTATTTGCTATTTCCTTTTGAGATAGTTCTTCAGGATAGTTTATCTGCTCCTTGACATAGGTTTATGTCATTATCAGATATCTTTGATTGTATGCTTAGAGCGATAATTGATTATAGATTTAAATAATTGTCAGGGAGGCACATAATTGCGATAGTATTTCCCTGAAAAACTTGTATGAAAAAACAGGGTTGTCAACATTGAAATATTAGGGGATCATCTTTATTCGTAGAACAAAGGTAATCTCTGATGTAGATATCCGTGCTTCATATTAGGATTATTTCTGGCTCTTTTTTCCGTTACATTTTGTAGTAATGGCGACCTTAGTTTGTGTCTATAAAATTTGTCAGAGTTTTTAATTATAAAATCGTGTATTGTGTCTATGTCTGCTTCCTCGTGTAGGTCAGCAATTCTACTATATCGTCCCTTTCCCAACGCGAGTCTTAGACATTTATTTTGGATCCGCTGTATTTTTACAAACGTTGTGTCAGGGGCCGAACAAAACGCTTGGTAACCGTATGTTAAAATTGGTCTGATTGTTTGTTTATATAGAAGTAGTTTGTTTCCTTTACTGACATAGCTATCTTTATTCAATAGAGGGTAGAGTGTTCTTATAGCGTTACTGGCTTTTGATACCAGGTTTTTAATATGTGTGTGATAGCTTAACCTTTTGTCTATATGGAAACCTAAATATTTTATGGATGTCTTTGGCGTTATAAGTTCGTTTTTAATTTTCAATTTTGACCTAATTTTGTTATTTGTGTGTTTGCGGGTAAGAATTATTTGTTCAGTTTTTTGAGAATTTAAATTGATTTTGTTTTGTTGTAAATATGGCATTATTACTCTGTTCAGATGTATATCAATTTTTCTGTTGGCAACTTCCGCGTAAAATGATCTTTTATACATACAGGTGTCATCTGCGTATAATGATGTTTGAATGTCATTGTGCATTGGGAAATCGTGCGTCATTATTGTATATAGAAAAGGGGATAGCGAGGAGCCTTGCGGCACTCCCGCTTCTGTTAGATATGGCCCACTTAATGTGTTATTGATCTTAACATGAAATTTCCTATCTTTCAGATAAGAATATATTAGCTTTGTTACGTATATGGGATAGCCGGCCGACATCATTTTATGTGTCAGTCCCTCTATCCATACAGTGTCGAAGGCCTTTTCCATATCGAGAGCTACCACTACTGTGTTCATTTTGTTTCGGAAGTTTTCTTTGGCGTAATGAAGTAGTCTAATTATCTGAGCCACTGTCGAATGACCTTTTCTAAATCCGAATTGTTCATTGGGAATCAATTTTAACTTATTTCCAATTTTGAGGATTCGGTTCAGTATGATTTTGTCAATAATTTTTGCGAGTATGTTAATTAATGATATTGGTCGGTAGCTATCCAAGTATTTTGGATTTTTGCATGGTTTCGATATTGGAACGATAATTGAATCTTTTAAGTTTTGTGGATATTGTTGAAATTTTAATATTGCATTTACTATATACTTAATTTGGACTAAAACTTTGAGAGGTAAGTTTTTATATAAAAAGTGTCCATCTGGTCAGGGCCTGGTGCTTTATTGTTGGGTAGTCGTTTTATGATCTGTTTTATTTCACTGGGAGAGGTAATGTATTTAGTCAATTCATTTGTCCCTATGTCGGTACTGGTATTTATGATATCGGTAATATTCTGTTCTATTGTTTGTTCGTAGTCGGTGTTATTGGTTTTATTCATTTTGAATATATTTTCAAAGTGTTTCCCCAACACCGTCCCTTTCTCAGAATCGTCAATGTATATTTGTCCATTGTGTTCGAAAGCAGGTATAGTTTTATAAGATCGTTTAAGTCGTTTTGTAATTTCCCATAAGGAATTGTCGGAAACGTTAAGTTGTTTTAATAAATCTGTCCATTTATTGTTCCGGAATTCCCTGATTTTTTCGCCTATTTCCCTACCTAGTTGTAGCAGTCTTTCTCTGTCAGTACCTAATCTGTATTTTTGCCATAATTTTCTCACTTTATTTTTTGTTTTTATCATGTTTAAAATGTCGTCTGGTAATTTGTCTCTTACGTCATTTATTTGTATTAGTTTTGTGGTCTTATCTCTAGCTTCTTTCATTGAATGTTTCAGTGAAATTATTTCTTTTTCTATATCGTTTGCGCAGTTAATATTTGTATTAATTTTTACATTCTGATTCAAGTTTAAGCGATATTTGCGCCAGTCAGTTGATTTATAGTCGTAAATTTGTCGTTTTTTATGTATGTTTGTATTACTGTTGCAGTC
This sequence comes from Galerucella nymphaeae, assembly GCA_963978555.1. Taxonomy (NCBI): domain Eukaryota; kingdom Metazoa; phylum Arthropoda; class Insecta; order Coleoptera; family Chrysomelidae; genus Galerucella; species Galerucella nymphaeae. The sequence continues at coordinate 1,755,398 of OZ021711.1, read as the reverse complement.
CGGTATTTCGAAATATACGGGGTCATGATCCGACGTCAGTTCTTGTATTGTCATTAAATTGTCAATGTTACTGTAGTTTTTTGAAACTATAATGTCGAGTGTGCTGGGCGTGGTACCGTCAAAAGGAAAATGGGTCGGGTCATTTGTACAGTATATACATAGGCCATTGTCATCCACGAATTCTTTAAGAGTGTTGCCGTTTCTGTTTGTACCCAAACATTTCCATTCTGGGTGACGTGCATTAAAATCTCCCATTATTAAAATTTTATTTGAAATCGAGTATAAATTCAGAAGGTCTGAATTTGTGATTTTGTTAAGCGGTTTGTTGTATACTATAACTAAGTGTAAATTATTTTTAAGTTTTAATATTAAATGTTCTAAGCTAGTATCTACATTATTTACAAGTTGATGAGGTATATCATTTTTAACAATAATAGCGACCCCGCCCCCTCTTTGATTTCCGCGAATATTATTAGGTCTATCTTTACGATATATAGTATATCCCCTAATTTTCAAAGTATGACATGGTTTCAGTTGTGTCTCTGTTAATAGTATTATATCTAAGGAGTTTTTATATATAAAATTTAGAAATATGGGGTATTTGTTGTTTATCCCATTAATGTTATAGAAACAGATCTTAAGTTTATTAGACATCGCAATTATTGTGCCTAAAAATTATACTTGTTAATACCAGCCATAAAGGCTCTGTATGCATTGAATTTTGACTCGTTATCACTGGCATTTACAAGTAATGAATTTAAATCTCTTACCGCTCTTAGCATTTCATTGAGGTTGATGTATGAATTCAATTTCTTGAATTCCTTGTTCACTTCTTGGAAGGTGTCCTCGATATTGCCGGGCATGTGAGACGAGGGTTCTTTATGGGAGATTCGATTGTTCGATTCATGGCCGGTTTCAATTGGTGGAAAATTCTTCTTGCTTTCCCATGCGTTGATTTTGGGGGCTGGTGCTGGAACGTACCTCTTTGTTGGTGGCTGATTTTGGGGTTTCTTTGCTTCTATGGCTCCTATTCTTTTGACATAGGCAGGACATTGTCTGTAGTTGGCTGGGTGATCTCCCATACAGTTGGAACATTTCGCTGGGAGATCTCTTGATTTCGTGCATGTATTTGTGAGATGATCACCAGCGCACTTCAAACATTTTGGGCTTCGTCCACAGTTTGTGGTCGCATGGCCCCAGTGTTGACATATGTGGCATTGGGTCACAGCGCTCTGACTTTTTCGCAGCTCCCATGTTACTTTAGTTCTTAATAAATATTTCACATTTTGATTGAGGTACTTGAGCGTAATCGTCGGACTCGTTGTGACTAAGAAAAGTGGTCTTGCTTTTGTGCTCATTCTGTATATGTTTTTGATGTTGATTTCATACACATTCTCCAAATCTTGTTTCATTTCAGTAGTGGATGGTTCTCCATCCATACCACGTAAAACGAATGCGTGAGATTTTTGTTCCGGTAATGAATATGTGTAGTGATCTATTTTGTTTTCAATCAATTTCTCTCTAAATAATTTAAATTCTGTTTCGTCTTCGATAAACAGTAATGTAGCGTTACTGGTATATTTGAGATAAAATTCGCACTTTAGGGACTGTTTCAGCTCGTTAACAAAATGAGTGTGCTCCTCAATTTTGGCGTAAAAAACTATTGGTGGTGGAGAGTTCTTGGACTTTTTTTTGCTGGTCTTGTTGCTGACCTCATTGCTGGTTTTGTATGTGCCTGCTGTGGTTTCTTTTTAGGTAGAGGTTGTTCTTCGTTCTGTGTAGACTCGAGTGCAGCGAATTGGTTAGAAATTATCGTTTCTTTTCCTTTGTCATTTTTCTTCAACAGTTGCGAGAGCGATGCAAATTTCTTTGGTTTTCTGAAACCTCCGTTTGGATCTTGAATACTATCAACGGTGATAGCGTCCATATCTTCAGTCGTGAGAGTTGGAAGACGTCTCTTTTGGCCCTGAGGTGTTTCTTCTCTCATCGTGGTAGGTTTCTCTGTATGAATAAGAGCTTCTGTGTTTGTATTTGTATCCATTTTTAGCGGATTTAATTTTTGCTGTTGGAAAGTTTTAGTTATAGGCACTTCCGTATCTGATAACTCATTATTGTCACAAAACGGGGGCGCAGCCCCCTCACAAATCTGTTGCACTGAATTCACTATTATTGTTTGGTTTTCAGTTCGAATTTCACACGACCAACATATACATTAACAATTTTGAGAATTTTATTTTACAACACTGAGAAACTTCTAAGTCCGATTTCTCCGAAGTCAACACGGCGGTACGCCTTAGGGTAGCCGAACCTCTCTTGACCAGGGTTGAAACGTGACTGGACGAGAACCGGTATGTTCAATGTGGTATGGCCGTTGCCGACAACATTATGAATTTTCGTGGAGATATACTTATTATTCGTATATGAAAGAGATGCAAAATTATTAAATCATATCTGGATCTTGAAACCAACGTTCTACTTACTTGGATTTCAATATTACCTATAATACAAAAATGCAAAAAAGGCAACAGCATGCGGTGTTCCCAAGCGGTCACCCATCCAAGTACTAACCGCACCCGACACTGCTTGACTGCGGTGATCGGACGAGAACCGGTATGTTCAGTGTGGTATGGCCGTTGCCGACAATAATATGAATTTTCGTGGAGATTTACGTATTATTCGTATATAAAAGAGGTGCAAAATTATTAAATCATATCTGGATCTTGAAACAAACGTTCTACTTACTTGGATTTCAATATTACCTATAATACAAAAATGCAAAAAAGGCAACAGCATGCGGTGTTCCCAAGCGGTCACCCATCCAAGTACTAACCGCACCCGACACTGCTTGACTGCGGTGATCGGACGAGAACCAAATACCAAATACCAAAAATTTTATTCACAAAATTAAATATGTACATTTTTATAAAATATCAAAAGTAAATATAATAATAGTCCACGTACTGTCTTCCTTCGTGTCTTCAGCGTATGCCTTCGGTATGTTCAGTGTGGTATGGCCGTTGCCGATAATAATATGAATTTTCGTGGAGATATACTTATTATTCGGATATGAAAGAGATGCAAAATTATTAAATCATATCTGGATCTTGAAACAAACGTTCTACTCACTAGGATTTTAATATTACCTATAATACAAAAATGCAAAAAAGGCAACAGCATGCGGTGTTCCCAAGCGGTCACCCATCCAAGTACTAACCGCACCCGACACTGCTTGACTGCGGTGATCGAACGAGAACCGGTATATTCAATGTGGTATGGCCGTTGCCGACAATAATACGAATTTTCGTGGAATTATCCTCACTGTTCGTATATGAAAAAGATGTAAAATTATTAAATCATATCTGTACGCCACTGAAAACTTTTTTTTCATTTTCCTCAATTACGCGAAGTTATAGTACCCTGTAATTATCGACAGTTTTCAATAATTGCCCTTTATCTTCCAACTGCAAGAAGTTACTAAAGATTCAATTGGCTATCGTTACAAAAAAAGAAATCATAAAATCGTAACTGCTAACTGCTCTTGTGCTTCTCTTCTTTCTCTCCTAGTTTACAAGATACCCTGTACATTATACCTACATAGTACTTACCTACATTCCAGTGTAATCCAATATGTTCAATAAACGAAATTATATTTCTCTTCACGTAGGTACTTAGGTTATGTTTTTTTTCAACGAAGGTTATTAACTATTTGAAAATAAGTAACACCCTAACACAAATTATCACAACAACTGATTTCATAAACAAGAAACTAGGCAACTAGGTTCCAAAACTGAAGCGCGCTGCTTTACACAACAAGGGATGAGAAACCATTTTTTACGACCGGTCTACCGGTAAACTATAAAAGATAAAAATAAATGGCGAGCCACATGTTTGTATCTGTAGAGTATGAAATAACTAAAAATTTCTTGAAAGAACCTTAAAGAAGTCAATTTTTATTAGTATCTCCTTAGACGAAAAACGGCCAGTGGCAGTCGGTCTTGATTTATTTAGAATAGAAAGCATCCATAGATAATTTACATAAGTAAAAAAACAAAACAATTTCCATTATGTTTTCAATAATTTAAATAGTTAATAATAATACATGAATTTCCATTAAGCAGAACATAAGACAAATGGCCGATTTGAAATTATGAATAAACATAACAGAAATTCAAGAATTAAAATTATTAAAAACATAATAGAGATTCAATTTCTATTATGTATTTCTATTTGTATCCGAAAGTGCGAAACTGGGTGTTCAGCCGGCAACACTTCTAACCCGCTGGCTCGGACAATGAGGCCCGGTTTATCAATAGCCAATATTATCTATCCGCAAAGTCTATATTATTCCAATAAGTCCGGTCACTCCTTTGATCGTCGGAAAACGCCGGCATTTTTTGCTGGGAGTCGTAAATCATCTACGACACCTGTTTTTGGTGGTTTATATATATGTGAATTCATTTGTGAAGGAGTTTACCGGGTGCAATTAGAAAATATGTTGAATTTATTCTTTTTTCGAAAAATATTGGCAATTTATATAAATTATATATATAAAAAATAGCTACCATTATTGCTAAGTAGCTTTTTAGAAATTTTGTTTTAACCGAGGAATGGAATGAAAAAAATCATAACCATAGACTTCAATAACGTATATCCGAGCGTATATCTGATGATACTCAATAACTAATACAGAATGATCAGCGAATGAACATTTGTGTTGATATAATCATTATTAAAAGAAATAGCACAGTTTAACATCTACTTGGGACAAAACGGATACAAATGAATAATTATTTAGGTCAAGTCCATTTGGAGTGTACTGTGTAGCGTTGTATTGAATAAATAAATAATAGTATATTAAAGTATAAGTGGATATTAAGGTCTTTAAAACACGCGAATACTTTACGCTATTTTTTTTATTGGTGCACTTTGAAATCATAAATACTGGTATCTATTCCTACTACAAGGGAAAGAAATGGAAATAGGAACTGACAATGTAAAATGGTTGAGTTCGTGATGACATTAGTTTACCTTGCGTTGTCGTGGAAATTGGTGGAAATGTTAATAGTATCAAATCAAATACCATATTTCTCCGATTTGAAAAATCTAAATATTAATATCTCATACAATATCACCTGCACTTTCCATTTTCATTTATAAAATTGAAATTGTTAAATATCGTTCAAATAAAGGTTTTGACGTTACAAAGTACTCCTGTCAGATCAATAAAAAATTGGTCGCGTTCATCACAACATAGCGCTACCGTAGCGATCAATAATTTTCTGCTGAACGAGTGTTTTGTTGACTGATCAGATTGAGCGCTGTGGTATCAGTCGCCATTTTTTTAATCAGAATTAAAATGCGCTACATGCTACCGATGATGATGCATTAACTGTCATTTACGACATATGTTGAAAACATAATAAAAATATTTTTGTTTGGAGATATTTTAGTTTGTATTTCAGTGAAAATGAATGAACAAATGGTGGTGACTTATGATTTTAATAAAAGATTGTATAGTGTGTCAGGAAGTTCCACTCCGAGGGGTAAACCACTGAAGAAAATAGTGTACAAATTAGAGAAAATACATTGAAAATACAGAAAATAATCTTAAAAATACTAGTATCATTAGAAAATACAAGGAAAATGCAGTGGAAAATACAGAAAATTTCTGTGGAAACATTTCTTAATCATATAGTAATAGAAATAAAGATTTTCTCAAAGAAAATACTTGAACAATACCTGGAATAGGAATATACAGAAAATAGTGTACAGATTTTTCTTCAGTGGTTTACCCCTAGTTTCACTCTTCATAGTATGCTCCGAAGTGGTGTAAGCTCATGAGCTCAATTTATTGCGACTAACTCCCATTTTTTAATGTTTAGAATACTTATTCCATAACTATTGACGTATATATCAAATAAAATTGAGTTGTTGTTGTTGTATTCATTGACTGTTCATTGACATTGACAAATATGGTTTTATTAGCACGTTCAGCAGAATTACAAACTGATGGATCACTCTAAAAATCGCTACCTGATCAACTTTGTTGGGATGAACGCGACCATTGTCATTCAGACGATTAGACCAACACATCGTTTCTCGAAATGTTGATGTTGCCATGGTAACTTTAAAAAACGCGCGTGTTTTAAAGTTCGTTTTAAACACGCTGGGGAGTGCTTTAAATAGGTAAAAGGGTACACCAATAAAAACAAATAATGAAATATTAACAAACAAATAAGTATTATGTACATTCTTTAAAATTAATAAATATGTATTTGAATAGTTATAAATTTTTCAAGATTTTCAATTTAAGATGTTCTTTATTCTTTCTAAAGGTCCTTAGTGAAGAATTTGCAAATTTCAGTGTATAATATATTCGCACCCTTGTATGTAAGGACAGCAGGTTGTGTTTCTGTTAAAAGTATTATATCTAAGGAGTTTTTATATATAAAGTTTAGAAATATAGGGTATTTGTTGTTTATCCCATTAATGTTATAGAAACAGATCTTAAGTTTTTTAGACATAAAAATTATACTTGTCTATACCAGCAATAAAGGCTCTGTATGCATTGAATTTGACTCGTTATCACTTGCATTTACCAGTAATGAATTTTGGATCTCTTACCGCTTTCAGCATTTCATTGAGGTTGATGTATGAATTCAATTTCTTGAATTCATTGTTCATTTCTTGGATGGTGTCCTCAATATTGCCAAGCATGTGAGACGAAGGTTCTTTATGGGAAATTTGATTGTTCGATTCTTGGCCGTTTCAGAAGGGTGGAAAATTCTTCTTGCTTTCCCATGCGTTGATTTTGGTGGCTGGTGCTGGAACGTACCTCTTAGTTGGTGGCTGGTTTTGGCTTTTCTTTGCTTCTAAGGCTTCTATTCTTTTGACATAGGCAGGACATTTTCTGTAGTTGGCTGGTTGATCTCCCATACAGTTGGAGCATTTCGCTGGGAGGTCTCTTGGTTTCGTGCATGTATTTGTGAGATGTTCACCAGCGCACTTCAAACATTTTGGGCTTCGTCCACAGTTTGTGGTCGCATGGTCCCAGTGTTGGTATAATATGTGGCATTGGGTAACAGCGCTCTGACTTTTTCGTAGCTCCAGGTTACTTTAGTTCTTAAAACATATTTAACATTTTGATAAAGGTACTTGAGGGTAATTGTCGGATTCGTTGTAACTAAGAAAAGTGGTCTTGCTCTTGTGCTCATTCTGTATCTGTTTTTGATGCTGATTTCATACAAATTCTCCAAATCTTGTTTCATTTCAGTAATGGATGGTTTTCCATCCATACCACGTAAATCGAATGCGTGAGATTTTTGTTCTGGTAATGAATATGTGTTGAACAGTTATGTAGCGTTACTGGTATATTTGAGATAAAATTCACAATTTAAGGACTGTTTCAGCTCGTTAACAAAATGAGTGTGCTCCTCAATTTTGATGTAAAAAACTATTGGTGGTGGAGAGTTCTTGGACTTTTTGTTTGCTGGTCTTGTTGTTGACCTCGTTGCTGGTTTCGTATGTGCCTGCTATGGTTTCTTTTTAGGTAGAGGTTGTTTTTCGTTCTGTGCTGACTCGAGTGCCAAGAATTGGTTAGAAATTATTGTTTTGTTTACCTTTGTCGTTTTTCTTCAACAGTTGCGAGAGCGATGCAAATTTCTTTGGTTTTCTGAAACCTCCGTTTGGATCTTGAATACTTTCAACGGTGATAGCGTCCATATCTTCAGTCGTGAGAGTTAGAGTTAGAAGACGTCTCTTTTGGTCCTGAGGTGTTTCTTCTCTCATCGTGGTAGATTTCTCTGTATGAATGAGAGCTTCTGTGTTTGTATTTGTATACATTTCTAGCGGATTTAATTTTTGTTGTTTGTTGGAACGTTTTAGTTATAGGCACTGATTACGTAACTGATAACTCATTAGTCATTATTGTCATAGAACGGGGGGCGCAGCCCCCTCACAAGTCTGTTGCACAGAATTCATTATAACTGTTTGATTTTCAGTTCGAATTTCACACGAACAACATAATATACATGAGCACTTTTGAGAATTTTTATGAAACTTCTAAGTCCGATATCTCCTAAGTCAAGACGGCGGTACGCCTTAGGGTAGCCGAATCTCTCTTGACCAGGGTTTATACGTGACTGGGATAAGAACCAGTATGTTCAGTGTGGTATGGCCGTTGCTGACAATTTTATGAATTTTCGTGAAAATATTATACATACTGTTCGTATATGAAAGAGATGCAAAATTGTTAAATCTTATCTGGATCTAGAAACAAACGTTCTACTCACTCAGATTTTAATATTACCAAAGTCTATATATTATTCAAGAAGTCCGACCACTCTCTCGACGACCCGAGAATCCTCCTCCTGCCGACACTCACTCTCTCAGCGGCGAAAGGCACAGCCGCTGTGTATTTATTGATTTTTTCAGTTCTGTTTGACTTACCTACACGGTGGTGTAGCTGAGCGTTGTATCGGGTGCGCCCAAGAAAGTGATTTTGAATTTTAATTTGTGCGAACGTTATCTGCTGTGTTTTTGATTGTGTGCGATGCCTTCTTGTGGGAATTATTGTTGCGTTGATTTCTGTAGAAACAATACTGCAATTCATAAACAATTATCATTTTTTCGTCTTCCTAAGGATCCTGAAAGGTGAGTTATTGACTTGAAAATTTCAGTAGTGGTACATAATTTGGAATAAATCTAGAAATATTGAATATTATTAATTATTATAATTAAGCACCTCCATGAGTTGATAATAATATAGTTAAAAAATTAACAAAACAATGCCAAAATTGAAATAGTGTTAATTTAAGATTGCAGCACTGGAAAGACGTTCTTGGATTTGCTGGAGAACATAAGTATACAAACATAACACCTGAAAAAGCTTATAAGAGTTTAGTCATATGTAGCATTCATTTTGATGAAAACTCATTTACTTCGTCCACTGTAGCATTTTCGCATCCTTGCCCAAACTTCCCATGGGAATACCTGCTGTCCTTATATACAAGGGTGCGAATCTATTACACACTTAAATTTGCAAATTCCTCACTAAGGACAATTAAAAAGAATAAGGAACATCCTAAATTGAAAATCCTAAAAAATTTATAAATATTCAAGTTTTATTAATTTTTAAGAATGTTCATGTTATTTTTATTTATTTATTCAATACAACGCTACAGAGTACACTTCAAATGGACTTGACCTAAATAATTGTTCATTTGTATCCGTTTTGTCCCAAGTAGATGCTAAACTGTGTTATTTATGTTCATTCTGTATTAGTTATTAAGTATTATCAGATATACGCTCGGAAGTCTATGTTGATGATTTTTTTCAAATCATTCCTCGGTTAAAACAAAATTTCCAAAAAGCTACTTACCAATAATAATTTATATAAGTTTCCAATATTTCTCAAAACAAGAATAAAGTCAACATATTTTCTAATTGCACCCGGTAAATTCCTTCACAAATGAATTCACCATCCGTCCCCTCGTATACTACCAAAAACAGGTGTCGCACATGATTTACGACTCCCAGCAAAAAATGCCGGCGTTTTCCGACGATCAAAAGAGTGGGCTGACTTCTTGAATATATATAGACTTTGATAATAGAATAGTAGGTTCACTCCCTGTCGGCTGTTTGATGTAACGCTAATAAAGACTTGCCGAAAAACGATCGTAAAAACACACGTGTTTCGTACATATAGGGGTCGTGCGAATTATTATCTTTATAGCTTGTTGATTTATAAATTAAGTGTGTGGTACAGGGGCTGATAAAAATGTACGTCATGCTAGAAAATTTATTTCAAAAACGATGTTGTTTCACTATGTATTTAATTATAAGAAATAAACTAGAATCATTCATTGGAATAGCTTTCATTACATTATATAAATAAAACAATTCGTCAAAAATGTTAAAATTGTTAAAATATAATATATCTTATAATATAGAAATAGAAAACAAACAACTAAAATAAGTCACCACGGGTGAAAAGTTCCTTTTTAAAAACTTTATTTATTTATCAATTACAATTTATAATATTCCCGACAATAAAATTAGATGTTTTCTACTCGAAAGATAATTACTGACTGACTGTTCTGTGTGATTTTAAATAAGAAGTAAATTATTTAGTGTTAGCAAATATAAATAGTGTGTCAGCTTTTTATATATAATATTATGGAAAAGGGATGACATAATTACTATTTAATGTCATTAAAAATTATACCAGATTGCTACCAAAGATTACAAAAAACTAAGATTTCATACGGGACGTCGCCCGCCAAGTGCTGTTATTTTAAAATGGTTTTGATAATTGGTTGTTCGTGTTTTAAAAATTACTGAAAAAAATTAGAATAAATTATTTTTACAATATGGATATTATATAAACAAGTACATTAAGCAAGATTATCTAAATAAAAAAAGTTACTAAGCAACTAAAATTTATGTCTGGGTGGAAAATAACTATTCAAGCAATTATATCATGGGAAACTCTTGAACTTAAGGCCTGTTTCCAACGTTGACATCTAAAATGATTTTTTGGTAATATTTCATATTTCAGTTTGAAACAGAAAACATCTAGGTACTACACTTTACCTAGTTTCATCCTTGGGAAATCTGAAGGAAGATATTTTTACATCATCTCTACTCCTATAACCGTCCACACAACACATTCGTGGCATTTTTTTTTAATATGAAAAATACAGTAATAATAATTAAATAATCCACTGCGAAGAAAGTCCAGCCGGTATACTAATAACTCCGCTCGTACTTTCAAAGTACAAAAGACACACTGTATCTGTCTTTCGCTCGATCGGGAGCTTCGGGATACCAGAAAAGACGGAGAAGAACACCGAGTGAGATAGACATCGAAGTGGGATGGGCTTAGAGTGAACCTACTATTCTTGTCTATGTACTGTGATATTACGTTCAATACAAAAATGCAAAAAAGGCAACAGCATGCGGTGTTCCCAAGCGGTCACCCATCCAAGTACTAACCGCAACCTAACCTAACCGGTATGTTCAGTGTAGTATGGCCGTTGCCGACAACCAAATGAATTTTCGTGGATATATACTTATTATTCGTATATGAAAGAGATGCAAAATTATTAAATCATATCTGGATCTTGAAACAAACGTTCTACTCACTTGGATTTCAATATTACCTATAATACAAAAATGCAAAAAAGGCAACAGCATGCGGTGTTCCCAAGCGGTCACCCATCCAAGTACTAACCGCACCCGACACTGCTTGACTGCGGTGATCGGACGAGAACCAAATACCAAAACCAAAAATTTTATTTACAAAATTAAATATGTACATTTTTATAAAATACCAAAAGTAAATATAATATTAGTCCACATACTGTCTTCCTTCGTGTCTTCAGCGTATGCCTTCTCTCCTTGAAGAGGTCCAGGCGCGGATACAAGGGGGGGGGTAATAGGGTAATTACCCCCCCCCCCGAGTTATTAAAGATTTGTTCGTCCAAATGTGATTTGTGATTTTTAAGTTTATTTTTTTTTTCTTATTTTTATGTTTTAAGAGTTTTTTGTTATTTTTTTTATAAACGAATGATCCAGGATTCAGTGATAAAATTATTTACCCCCCCCGAAAAATCTTCCCAGATCCGCGCCTGAAGAGGTCTCATATGCTTAGGCTGCTGTTAGCCGATTTATTCACTATTTGCTATTTCATTTTGAGATAGTTCTTCAGGATAGTTTATCTGCTCCTTGACATAGGTTTATGTCATTATCAGATATCTTTGATTGTATGCTTAGAGCGATAATTGATTATAGATTTAAATAATTGTCAGGGAGGCACATAATTGCGATAGTATTTCCCTGAAAAACTTGTATGAAAAAACAGGGTTGTCAACATTGAAATATTAGGGGATCATCTTTATTCGTAGAACAAAGGTAATCTCTGATGTAGATATCCGTGCTTCATATTAGGATTATTTCTGGCTCTTTTTTCCGTTACATTTTGTAGTAATGGCGACCTTAGTTTGTGCCTATAAAATTTGTCAGAGTTTTTAATTATAAAATCGTGTATTGTGTCTATGTCTGCTTCCTCGTGTAGGTCAGCAATTCTACTATATCGTCCCTTTCCCAACGCGAGTCTTAGACATTTATTTTGGATCCGCTGTATTTTTACAAACGTTGTGTCAGAGGCCGAACAAAACGCTTGGTAACCGTATGTTAAAATTGGTCTGATTGTTTGTTTATATAGAAGTAGTTTGTTTTCTTTACTGACATAGCTATCTTTATTCAATAGAGGGTAGAGTGTTCTTATAGCGTTACTGGCTTTTGATACCAGGTTTTTATATGTGTGTGATAGCTTAACCTTTTGTCTATATGGAAACCTAAATATTTTATGGATGTCTTTGGCGTTATAAGTTCGTTTTTAATTTTCAATTTTGACCTAATTTTGTTATTTGTGTGTTTGCGGGTAAAAATTATTTGTTCAGTTTTTTGAGAATTTAAATTGATTTTGTTTTGTTGTAAATATGGCATTATTACTCTGTTCAGATGTATATCAATTTTTCTGTTGGCAACTTCCGCGTAAAATGATCTTCTATACATACAGGTGTCATCTGCGTATAATGATGTTTGAATGTCATTGTGCATTGGGAAATCGTGCGTCATTATTGTATATAGAAAAGGGGATAGCGAGGAGCCTTGCGGCACTCCCGCTTCTGTTAGATATGGCCCACTTAATGTGTTATTGATCTTAACATGAAATTTCCTATCTTTCAGATAAGAATATATTAGCTTTGTTACGTATATGGGATAGCCGGCCGACATCATTTTATGTGTCAGTCCCTCTATCCATACAGTGTCGAAGGCCTTTTCCATATCGAGAGCTACCACTACTGTGTTCATTTTGTTTCGGAAGTTTTCTTTGGCGTAATGAAGTAGTCTAATTATCTGAGCCACTGTCGAATGACCTTTTCTAAATCCGAATTGTTCATTGGGAATCAATTTTAACTTATTTCCAATTTTGAGGATTCGGTTCAGTATTTTGTCAATAATTTTTGCGAGTATGTTAATTAATGATATTGGTCGGTAGCTATCCAAGTATTTTGGATTTTTGCATGGTTTCGATATTGGAACGATAATTGAATCTTTTAAGTTTTGTGGATATTGTTGAAATTTTAATATTGCATTTACTATATACATAATTTGGACTAAAACTTTGAGAGGTAAGTTTTTATATAAAATAGTGTCCATCTGGTCAGGGCCTGGTGCTTTATTGTTGGGTAGTCGTTTTATGATCTGTTTTATTTCACTGGGAGAGGTAATGTATTTAGTCAATTCATTTGTCCCTATGTCGGTACTGGTATTTATGATATCGGTAATATTCTGTTCTATTGTTTGTTCGTAGTCGGTGTTATTGGTTTTATTCATTTTGAATATATTTTCAAAGTGTTTCCCCAACACCGTCCCTTTCTCAGAATCGTCAATGTATATTTGTCCATTGTGTTCGAAAGCAGGTATAGTTTTATAAGATCGTTTAAGTCGTTTTGTAATTTCCCATAAGGAATTGTCGGAAACGTTAAGTTGTTTTAATAAATCTGTCCATTTATTGTTCCGGAATTCCCTGATTTTTTCGCCTATTTCCCTACCTAGTTGTAGCAGTCTTTCTCTGTCAGTACCTAATCTGTATTTTTGCCATAATTTTCTCACTCTATTTTTTGTTTTTATCATGTTTAAAATGTCGTCTGGTAATTTGTCTCTTACGTCATTTATTTGTATTAGTTTTGTGGTCTTATCTCTAGCTTCTTTCATTGAATGTTTCAGTGAAATTATTTCTTTTTCTATATCGTTTGCGCAGTTAATATTTGTATTAATTTTTACATTCTGATTCAAGTTTAAGCGATATTTGCGCCAGTCAGTTGATTTATAGTCGTAAATTTGTTGTTTTTTATGTATGTATGTATTACTGTTGCAGTCCGGTATTTCGAAATATACGGGGTAATGATCCGACGTCAGTTCTTGTATTGTCATTAAATTGTCAATGTTACTGTAGTTTTTTGAAACTATAATGTCGAGTGTGCTGGGCGTGGTACCGTCAAAAGGAAAATGGGTCGGGTCATTTGTACAGTATATACATAGGCCATTGTCATCCACGAATTCTTTAAGAGTGTTGCCGTTTCTGTTTGTACCCAAACATTTCCATTCTGGGTGACGTGCATTAAAATCTCCCATTATTAAAATTTTATTTGAAATCGAGTATAAATTCAGAAGGTCTGAATATGTATGTGATTTTGTTAAGCGGTTTGTTGTATACTATAACTAAGTGTAAATTATTTTTAAGTTTTAATATTAAATGTTCTAACCCACATAGCATTGAAAGAAGATTCATATGCCAAGTATATGCCTTCAACGTCCCGTAAAAGATGTTCGTTTCGGTACATGATTAGCATATGCTGTCCACATACTTTTGAGCACATTTCTGTACATACATCCATAGCAAGTGCTAAGAATGTCAGATTCAAACTTGTTTTTTCCGTAGATCTTTCGCATATGATTCGCACATACCATAAAAGTCAACCTTAAGCTTTTTTTAAATTATATATTTAGCATATGTAATAATGATTTACCATTAACTAACCCATTTTCACTACATTCAGCGCATATGCTAAGTATATACCTTGAAGAATATCAGAAGTATTTTATTTCACAGATATCCTAAGCATGTGATAGGGATTATCAATCAGGTCAGGTAATTTTACATCAGATCTTCAGCACGTTTTACTCGTTTTACATACATGTATGAATAAATATTTACGATTTCCGTTTAATAGATTCTAAGCCATCATTGGTATTGTACCCTTTCATTTTAAATATGCATCTGCCGATATCAGAATTAACCCAAAAGCCCATCCTCAGCATGTGCAATATATAAAACATGGGATATTATTTGGTACATTTAAAGCAAATACTACGCATTATACCTTTTTAGCATGCGATAATGACTTAATATATTCTTTATTAAGCTTACTTCATTCGATATTGAAGCCATTATCATATATATCATTCCATTCATAATATACAATTAGCATGTACCTATATATCTGAATAATCTGATGAATAACCTTAAATCATATTTTTAGCATGTGCAAAGTATAAAACATAGTACATTATTTGGTACATTCACTGCACATGCTGAATACGTCCTTCGCACAAGCGATCACATCCTGTTTCAGTATATGCTTATCGCATGTGAATGACACATTATTTGGAAGAGTATAGACATCATCTACATTTCTCCAATTAGTTATTGAATTGAATTGAGAAATACAGCGTGTATAAAATTGATTTGATTATTGATTAAACATTCATGAAGTGAGAACAACTCTACAGATAATGTTATTAAGGAGATACATTTGAGAAGAGTTCCTTTTCAACAAAGTATTCGAAATAATACATAAACGCATCGAAAGAGGGCGCTGACTTTTATTTGTAGCTTTACACCGATTCATATGTAACCATGAAAATCAAATACCGGACCAAAGCTAAGGAATTGAACTTACCTGGCGAAGGGTTGCCGTGATCAGCATAGCATGCAGATGACATGGGGGTCCCCCCAGAACAAGGATTTTTCATTGCACTAATTAATAATGTTACATTCGTAAATAGTAATTGAAAATTAAGAGGTTGACAACAAAGTTAACTTCTGTATCATGTACATGGCACCTAAGAAGTGTATGCATTGCAAGCGAGAAGCTTCAGTAGAGCATGTGCAAAGTACATTCTTTTCGTAAAAGGAAGTGTAATGGAAATGCGTAGGTCCTGCGAATAATACGAGATATCTTTAGCATGTGCCTAGCATCTACACTAGCACATGTATAGGAGATTAATAGCACTCGGATAGGTACCTATATAAAATATACGCCAATAGCACATGCCTGGGATGTACTGTATATCAGAAGGCCTATAGCTGGAAAATGCGTGGCATGTGAAAAGGATGTGCTATCACATGCTTGTTGGCACTTTGAGCTTTTTAGTGCTGGGTACATACTCAGCATCTTATGAGAACATCTTCCATCACATTCTGAAAACCTGACCAGCATGTGACCAGGGCGCAACACAATCTATTTATAGCACTTGTTTTGGTATTATTTTAGAACATGCTTTGCACATCCATGTTCTTCTTGAAAATATTCCACGCACATGCTTAGGATGTCAAATTGCTATGTGGGAAGCTAGTATCTACATTATTTACAAGTTGATGAGGTATATCATTTTTAACAATAATAGCGACCCCGCCCCCTCTTTGATTTCCGCGAATATTATTAGGTCTATCTTTACGATACATAGTATATCCCCTAATTTTCAAAGTACGACATGGTTTCAGTTGTGTCTCTGTTAATAGTATTATATCTAAGGAGTTTTTATATATAAAGTTTAGAAATATGGGGTATTTGTTGTTTATCCCATTAATGTTATAGAAACAGATCTTAAGTTTATTAGACATCGCAATTATTGTGCCTTCCTAAAATTTATACTTGTCAATACCAGCCATAAAGGCTCTGTATGCATAAATACCCCAATCGCGATCCAATTACTCAATCAGCAGTAAGTAAAATTGAAAAAAAATTTAGAGAAACGGGCCATGTTAAAGATCTTCCCAGAAGCGGTAGAACTTCAATATCCGAAGCCAAAAAACTGGACGTTGTACTGGCGTTTCAAGAAAATCCTCATACAAGTTCTAGGCAGGTCGCACTAGATATGAATGTCCACCAATCAACTGTTGTAAGAGTGCTAAAAAAGGAGAAGTGGCATCCATACAAAGTACATCTGGTCCAGGAGCTATTAGAAGATGACTTTGATAGAAGAATCGAATTCTGCGAAATCGTTATGGAACAATGTAACAGAGATCCGGGT
The DNA here is from genome assembly GCA_963978555.1 of Galerucella nymphaeae. NCBI lineage: Eukaryota > Metazoa > Arthropoda > Insecta > Coleoptera > Chrysomelidae > Galerucella > Galerucella nymphaeae. Next base: position 1,738,511 of record OZ021711.1, on the reverse strand, counting down.
TTCATACAAAAGGTACTTTTTTCAGATGAAGCGTCTTTTATGCTGAACGGTCACGTAAATCGCCAGACATGTCGATATTGGGCAAGTGAAAATCCACATTGGATGGAAGAGTATAGGACACAATATCCCGAGAAGGTGAATGTTTGGACCGGCATTATAAACAATCAAATTGTAGGGCCATATTTTTTTGAGGAAAACCTAACTGCTGCTAGTTATCTGGAATTTCTTCAAAATTATCTGTTGCCACAGCTGAATCAGCTATTTCCAAATAGAAATGATTTATGGTACCAACAGGATGGGGCTCCCCCACACTATGGCGTTGAGGTACGAAATTACCTTAATAACGTTTTCCCAGGAAGGTGGATAGGAAGAAGGGGGCCTATCGAATGGCCACCAAGGTCTCCAGATTTGACACCGTTAGACTTTTTTTTGTGGGGATATTTAAAGAGCAGAGTATATCAAAGTCGACCGAATAATGTAGAAGAGTTGAGGGAGCGAATCCGAACGGAAATTGCACAAATAACACCTGAAGTCCTCGAAAACGTTACGAAAGAATTTACTGCTCGCCTTTCTCATTGTATCATTGCTGAAGGTCGGCAATTTGAACATTTGTTGTAATTTAATTGTATGTAAGTAAACATTTATTCCAAGTTAATTGTATTAATAAACCAACAGTTTTGGTTAACCCTGTAGAAATAAATATTTAAATGATTACATTGTTGCAAAGGCGATAAGGAGACCTTTCAAATGAGCTGTCACGTGACCTCGGTTTGTATTTAAAAAAATCGTTGATGACGTCATTACGTAATTACGTAATGACGTAATGTCCAACACATCTATAGCAGTTGATGGCCATTCAAAAATTAAAAATGACGTGTTTTAAGATTTTTTTTAAAAGTCGTCTGTTTCTGAAATAATGAATTTATTCCATACTTTTGCATCATACTGTATAAATAACGATTTAGTATTCTTTGCAAATAAAATTATTGTGCCAAGTAGCCTTAGAAATGAAATGCTTAGACTTTTACATGAGGGCTATTTGGGCATTGAAAAAATAAAAGCGCGTGCACGACAAATTTTCTACTGGCCAGGTATGACATCTGACATAGAGTCTTATGTGAAAAATTGTAAAATCTGTGAAAAGTTTATGCGCAAAAATCCCAAAGAAAACTTGTTACCATATCCTTTACCAACAAGACCTTGGGAGAGAATTGGGTCTGACATTTTTACCTACGCAAATAAGAGTTATGTTGTACTGTTTGATGCTTTTTCTAATTGGTTGGAGTTGATTCCAATTAAAGACAAAAGTGCAAACTCAGTTATTAAACAAATAAGGTCTGTTTTCGCACGGTTGGGTCCTCCAGATACACTTGTAGCCGATAATGTACCATATAATAGTGACTCATTTAGAAAATTTGCTCGAGAGTGGAACTTTAATATTGCATTGAGAAGTCCTTATTTTCCGAGATCAAATGGATGAGTAGAAAAAGCTGTCTCCATTTCAAAAAATTTACTTAAAAAATCAATGGAGGAAGGAAAGGACATAGAAAGTGCATTACTAAGTTATAGGAATACACCTCTAAAATATATGGATTATTCACCTTCTCAATTAATCAACAGTCGAAGATGCAAAACTAAAGTACCCACTCATAATCATTTGTTGCAACCTGAACTGTGTAGAAATGTTAGTCAGAAATTAGAAGCAAAGAGAGATTATAATGTTAAGTATTTTAATAAAACTGCTAAGTGTTTTAAACCGCTTGACAAAAATAATGATGTAACGGTTTTCAATCATTTAACAAATTCATGGGACTCAGGCAAAGTAGTAGAGTTAGATAAATCACCACGATCATATATCATCCAAGATTCATATGGAAATACTGTTAGAAGAAACAGACACGACTCAAGAATATCTAAAAATCCTTACAGACAATTGTGTAATGACACTGATAATGTAGTTAGTGATACAAATTCTGACAGTTTATTTGTTTCTTCCGATAGTAGTGCCGCTAATGCCACAGTGAATAAACCAGAACCTGAAGCTTCCTCTGAGCTAAGTGAAGAGACCCCAGCTAGAGAGAAAACCTCTCGATATGGACGTCTTATAAAAAGACCTTCACGCTTAGATTTATAAGGGGGGATTTATGATATGAACATAGTAGGCACTGGACAACTACTAGTATATGCATGGTTGCATAGCCTGTAGACACTGTATGTCAGCATTAGTGTCATGCGCAGTGCAGAACAGACACTAGGCAGTAACCACGTGCTGAATGTATTTTCTTGTAGCATTTAACATCCTAGAAATAGTAAAAGCATATGTACAAAGATATTCGGATGTTTTATTTATGAACCATACAAAACAGCGTCCATATCTTCAGTCCTGAGAGTTAGAAGACGTCTCTTTTGGTCCTCACAGTGCCCTGAAGGAGACAGGCTATATAAAGCGCAGCCTCTTATAGATAAAATTCTCCATAACTATCAAGCAATCTATACTCCAGGAAAAACGTTTTGCATCGATGAGACTATGATACCATTTCAAGGTAGGCTTTTATTCAAACAATATAATCCACAAAAGGGTCACAAATACGGCATCAAGCTTGTGTAGTAATCAAGGCTATACTTGGAATCTATCCATTTGTTCTGGAAAATATTCAATATAACTTCAATAATTTAAATAAGTAGTATTACCCGCGAACCTGGACCACTCCCTGAATTTATATTAGTTTGGTATGCGAATTCACGCCTGAGCAGCTCTTTATCTGACTAGCCGTTACAACTTTCATCAGAAACTAAGTAGTAGTAAGGGGGCACAATAGATCTTTCAGGTCTCAGTGAATGTTACCCCAAAAATACATACATACATAACCAGATGAGTGTTGAATCAAATGTACCACAACACTAAAACTAGAAATGGGCTTGGAACTTTCGGGATTGGTGGGATCTTCGTCAGACTTCGAAATGACTATAGTATTGGAAGTGTTCCATCCACTAGGTTAGTAGATTAGACAGAAGCAGGCATTTACTGGAAATACAGTAAGCGTCAAACGTGATGGCGATCCCGCCCCCATGCGCACAAACTCATTTTAGATGTTATCTCCCATTACAGCTCTTGCAAGACATATAAATACTATGTACAGAGGCGTATCATTAGTTGTCCTCCAAGTTCCCTTTGCTACCCTAATAAAAACTAATTATAGGTACGACATTGACCGGCAAGGGTCTTATCGTAATTCAAGAGTAATTTAGTTGGGAGAGTCCATAGTCTACCATTGGAGAGGAGTTAATTTTGCCTGCTGTTGAAGAGGTCTTGAAAACTGTCCTGCACAAATCTTCATTTGACATACTTGAAAGAATTCCTTTGAGTAACAACACTGTACAAAGACGTATTGATGAAATGAGCTCTGATGTTGAAAGTTTCTTGTGTAACTATCTGCAAACAACTCATTTTGCTATTCAACTGGACGAGTCAACTTTACCTGGCAATGAAGCATTATTATTGGCATATGTTCGATTTATCAAAGGCGAACAAATGTTTGAAGAGTTACTATTCGCGAAAACTTTGAAGACTGACACTAAAGGTGAATCAATTTTTAATGTTCTGAATGATTTTTTTACGGAAAAATCAATTGCATTCACAAACATTATTTCGGTGGCAACAGATGGAGCTCCTGCCATGGTCGGGCGATATCGTGGGTTTATAAGTCATCTTAAAAGGATTATACCAGAGGTAATTGCAATTCACTGTGTCATCCACCGACAACATCTAGTAGCGAAAAAATTGAGTGATAGATTGCACCAAGCGCTTCAATTTGTGATTAATGCAGTTTACAAAATAAGAAGCAATGCATTAAATAGGTACGCGCTTATTTGCACAATTGTGCGAAGAAAATGATGCTGCTACATACCGAAGTACGCTGGTTGTCGAAAGGTGCATGTCTATCAAGATTCTATTTACTTTTGGACTCTGTTTTAGAGTTTTTGAACACTAAAGATCCTGTTTTAAAATAAAACCTTATGAATTTCAAAGCAGACATTGCGTATTTGACAGATTTGTTCAAAACATTCAATGACCTCAACCTACAGTTACAAGGGGACAGCCTCAATTTGATAAAAACAAAGAGTGAAATTTCAGCTATTCTTGGTAAACTGAAACTTATGAAGCAAAATATTGGTCGACGTGAATTTTCCCAGTTTCCAAATTTATCGCAGGTAGAATGCCTCGACGAAGATATTCAGACGTATGTTCAACATTTAATTGCCCTGTATGATGATTTTAAAATCAGATTTGAAGACATTCTGTCGATGGATATACCACCATGGATAATAAATCCATATGATGAAACTGAAGTGGAAAATGTGGTACTGCAAGAAGAGCTACTCGAGCTTAGCACTAATGAGGAGCTCAATGTAGCATTCAAAAGAGGGTATCAATCATTTTGGCTGCAGGCACAAATACCTGAAAAATATCCAGGACTGTGGGGAATTGTGCAAAAATTTCTCATAGCGTTTCCTTCGTCATATCTTGTCGAACGCAGTTTTAGTGCCGTAATACCGCCGTTATACTTAACTAAACTCAAGCCAAATATTGATAATTTGCTGTCAATTCACCAAGTACATCCCTCCCATTAAAATTATAACATCATCAAAATTTTGATTATATTGCGACTGTTTTTAAAATAATAATCATTATTAGTTTTGATGTTAAATTTTGATTCTACTGAGACTGTTATAACAACAAATTAAAAGTGTAGTAATTTTTGTGTTTGAATAAATAGCTACAAAACAAGAAAATATTTATTTTTACTTTTTACCACTCCGAAGTGGAAGCTTATTGGTTTCTTGTACTGTGAGTCAATCTTAGAATACAAAAAAGTAAAGTAGGAATCCAACTGTTGGAGGAAGACGCTTTTTAGACTGGCCTTGAAACTTAGCTTAAATGACAATACTCACAGCATAATCAAAGGAATATAAATTCTCACCTTTTTTTTGAAAACTGTAACGTGTTTTCCTGTTTTCTGTGGTCTTCTACCACACTAACACGTCACTATGGACACCCTAGACGTAAAATCTTATAACGGAATGCTCTGGCGCCAGATTTTTAACGTGGTTTGCTCCACGGCCCCTTGACTCTATCGTCAAGAGTTCCAGATAGCCTCAGATGCAGGTTACGGATAATTCCAGGGGTCTTGTTGAACTTATTTTGATCAGCTACTCTCAAATTTATAATAAAATGACGGTTTATTTTCAACTAACGATTAAATAACGGAATAAAAAGAAATTTTTCCTATGTTATAATTACACTCTGTGGTCGATTGTAGTTATAAATCTACAGGTACTGACAAACTAACGGGAAGAACAAATGGGCGGCCGTAAAAGTCTGAACCGATCAGATTATATAATACGGTGTAAATCTGCCAGGCAATCGAACAAGCGTAACTTAGCCACAAGACAAGTTCAATTCACCCTTCGGATTTGAAAGGAAAGTCAAGGGAATAAGAAAAACAAATTTTCCGGTTTGAAGAAAAACGTTTGTAATCTGCCGGGTAAACGAACAAGCGTAACAGAGCCACAAGACAGGTTCGAATATCCCTTTGGATTTGAGTTTAAAACGGACACTACTATTCCAACACTAAGAAAATAAATTAATTCTGTAAAGTTAAATACTTCTATCTATCGACACACAGATTAAGAATAACTCGGGGAAAAAAAATAGATATTACAGTCCTTGATAGTATCAAATGTATATAAATTAAACACATAAAATCGTACCCTCAATAGAGAGCCGGCGAATATTTAATAAATACCAGTTACTTGTTTAGCAATAAATAAAAAAACAATTTTTCTAGAACAAATTAACTTTTATTCAAAAAAAACGAATTTCTATTCAACAGCGGTTAAATCAAATTTCGGAAAAACAAAGAAAATTAAATTTCTTCACCATTAAAATCTAATTCCTATAATGGAAGCAAATTTTCTTTAAACAAATTACAATATTTTAATATTGCCGGTTATATTCAAAAAGAATCACCAAAGTAAAAGTTTTCACAAAAATACAAAATATCAACCGGTACGAAAAAAAATCAAATTATTTCAAAAGTACGGAGTACGGAGGTACGGAAATTGTTGAGTATAGGTACTGTGATTATTAAAAATATTTTACCTTCCTAAATCGGCTTCGGTAGGTACCAGTGGCGGCACCTCGAAGGAGGCTACGGAGGCTCAGCCTCCTCAACAATTTATTCACCAAATAGCAACAGAAATATTTTATTGATTATTCTTCATTTCATTTCTCGTTTAACTGAAATTTTCTAATTTCACAATTAATTCCCCGTTTACACTACTTATTTTTGAATCTGACAACAGAGCCCGGAGGCTAGATTCCACTAACATCTCTATCGAAACATGTCTTGCTCAACATAGTTGCCGTTTTTTCTATCATACGATTAGCGGGAATAATTAAGGGACGCCACGCGAATTAAGGTTAGAATAATTAGTTTGTTCGGAAAATTAATAAAATTTAAAATGAATTCGATCTCTTCTGCTAGTGATTTAGTTGCTGAATTGTTAGAAAATCCATTTAGTCAAATTTAGTGGATTAACATACGACCAAAAAGTGTTTTTTTAAAATAAACGCGGCACCTACCGGATTTAAAAAGATTAGTGTTATCAGGTAAGTATCAAAATCGATCATTTAACACTGACAATTATAAAAAATATTTATGGTTAACGGGGTCTGAGGTACACAATAAATTGTATTGATGGACTTGTTTACTTTTTACAACTGATAATTCTTCATGTTGGGGGCGCTTGGGTTATAATGATTTAAAAAATTTATCTCGTGGGCTAGACAGACATAAAAAATCACAAGAACATATCACATCGAGTATTAAGTTTAAATTAATTGGCTGAATAGAGTATATATTGAAAAAAACGTTTTATGTCCAGCCTCCTCTCTTGAAAAGTACACGAGCCGCCACTGGTAGGTACCACTTAACTTAACAGAATTGTCTTTTCAAAAATCTGAATTCCGGGAACCGGATCGGTAATAAACTTAACACCAAAAAAAACAAACGTTTAACGGTGAGGAACGAATTGAGAACCAGAGGAACGAACTGAGAAAATCGAGAGCCTCGAATCCAACTCTTCTCTCCTTTTATATTCTATACAAAAAATACTAAAACTAATATAACGGTAATAATAATAAAAAAAATTAAAATAAATCGGTCACAAAAGGGAATCGGAAAATAAGTAACGAGTTATTTAAAAACAAGTGGCAAAATAAAAATATGAAACGGAGAGAGAAAAAAACTTAAATCAGTGTCAACAAAAAAAATAACTCGTTACAAAACTTCTAACTCATAGTTGATTGAAAAATAGCCACAACATATACTTTTTTCGGGTTTTGGAAGTAAGTTAGTAAATGTACCTAATAGCTGCAGGGGGTCCACCAGATCCAGCAAAATGTTTAAAGTGGCCTATGAGAAAAAAAAGTATGGGAACCTCTGGTCTATACCAACGCGATCGCTTTCCATTATGTTTGGCACTAGTGTGCCAAATGCATATTTTTATAAATTTTGTAAGTGCATACCCAAGCATAATATTATTATAAGTGAAGTAAGTACATGTCACTTGGAAATACCGTAATCGGTATTACCAAAATAAGATAAATAAGACAATAGACCCCACTGACCGATAAGCCGGTTGCCGTCATGAAATCAATTATTGCTTTTGCCGAAAGCTTGAGAAATTTATCAAAATACCCAAATTGCAAGTGGAGGAACCTATTTACACTGAGCCAATGAAATCGCACCTCCTTTGAAATTTGAAGTTTGAAAAGAGAGTAGGATTTAGTTCTTTCTGTACCTTTATAGTTGGTTCGATAAACTTGTGCTTGCTTAATTATTGTCTATCAAGAGAGTCTGATAATGCCAAGACCAAATGCTAACAAATCAATTTAAGTAGATTCATAATAAAAAGTTTTGTGCATGTATTTGAGCAGCGCACTTACATTTCGGGCTTCGTCCACAATTTGTGGTCGCATGGCCCCAGTGTTAACATATTGGGTAACAGTGCTCTGACTTTTTCGTAGCTCCCAGGTTACTTTAGTTCTTAATACATATTTAACATTTTGATAAAGGTACTTGAGGGTAATTGTCGGACTCGTTGTAACTAAGAAAAGTGGTCTTGCTTTTGTGCTCATTCTGTATATGTTTTTGATGCTGATTTCATACAAATTCTCCAAATCTTGTTTCATTTCAATAATGGATGGTTTTCCATCCATACCACGTAAATCGAATGCGTGAGATTTTTGTTCCGGTAATGAATATGGTTCCGGTATGGTGATCTATTTTGCTTTCAATCAATTTCTCTCTGAATAATTTAAATTCTGGTTCGTCTTCGATGAACAGTTATATATGTAGTGTTACTGGTATATTTGAGATAAAATTCGCACTTTAAGGACTGTTTCAGCTCGTTAACAAAATAAGTGTGCTCCTCAATTTTGACGTAAAAAAAATTTGGTGGTGGAGAGTTCTTGGACTTTTAATTTCTGGTCTTGTTGTTGACCTCGTTGCTGGTTTTGTATGTGCCTGCTGTGGTTTCTTTTTAGGTAGAGGTTGTTCTTCGTTTTGTGCTGACTCGAGTGCAAAGAATTGGTTAGAAATTATTGTTTTGTTTACCTTTGTCGTTTTTCTTCAACAGTTCCGATAGCGATGCAAATTTCTTTGGTTTCCTGAAACCTCCGTTTTGATTTTGAATACTATCTATCAACGGTGATAGCGTCCATATCTTCAGTCGTGAGAGTTAGAAGACGTCTCTTTTGGTCCTGAGGTGTTTCTTCTCTCATCGTGGTAGGTTTCTCTGTATGAATAAGAGCTTCTGTGTTTGTATTGGTATACATTTCTAGCGGATTTAATTTTTGGTGTTTTGTTGGAACGTTTTAGTTATAGGCACTGATTACGTAACTGATAACTCATTAGTCATTATTGTCATAGAACAGGGGCGCAGCCCCCTCACAAGTCTGTTGCACTGAATTCATTATAACTGTTTGATTTTCAGTTCAAATTTCACACGACCAACATATTAATATAAATGAACACTTTTGAAAATTTTTGTGAAACTTCTAAGTCAACACGGCGGTACGCCTTAGGGTAGCCGAACCTCTCTTGACCAGGGTTGAAACGTGACTGGGACATAGATAATACAAGACACGGATAGATAGGACACTGCAATGTTAAGGCCTGAACCTGAGTTTCAGCGCCACCTGTTCGTTTGGAAGGCACTAATTTGAAAAAGTGGCGGCAAATTTGAATTTATAGTCCATTATCTGCTTCATATTTAATATTCCACTGGCCGCTGTATCAAACACCTGAACTCGGTTTAATAATAATAATTGATTATTATTAAACAGAGTTCGGGTGTTTGATATAATTGTGTTAATAAAATTTAAAATACAAAATTAATTCAATTAATTTATTGGTCTTATTACATATAAATATAGAATTTTGATGAATATACAATATATATACACGTACATAAATATATTTTTTGTTTGTATAATAAATTATAAATAAAAGTAAAATAGTGAAATTAGATCATATTATGTACAATTTCATAGAATATAAAGTATTATTTGGGAAATGACAAGTATTTAAGTAAAGGTAAGTTTACAATATATTTTAAATAATATAGTAAACACAAAATTTGAAATAAAATACAATATAAAAGGTGGATAACTTTTATGAAATAAGAATTAGAAGTAATATAGAATCAAAACCCTAATGTTTCGCTGGAGCACATCAAAACTAAATTAAATAACAAATATATACACATTTAAAAATAATAAGAAACTTTAAAACTTAAAGATGAAATAAACAATTTAATTTGTTTAAATCTTTATTGTATCTGAACAATTTAAACTTGTTACACCTTTCGCTAACAAAGTTGCTTTATCAAACAAATGAAAGTATAATGAAATGTTTTTAATGTATACAGTGCATAAATATAGAATTTTACGAATATTAACAAAAGTGTTACATGGAAATAAAGTACAAATAGTGACTAAATACGGAAATCTACAAATATTTCTTAAATAAGTGTACCTGGAAATTAATTCACTACAATCATTGTTGAATTATCTTCTATCTCAATTTAGTTGTTAAGATTACCTGAATATTTGTGATCTCATTTAATCTTTTAGGGTTAAGCTGTAGAGCCTGGTAGTTTTCACTTCAGCTAACAAACCTGAAATATCAATAGAAAACATATTTTTACAAGAACTCATTTTTACATACATATAGTTATCTACTGATTAAAAAACAATTTATACCTTGTCCAGTAGGCGCAGGAGTGTTCGGAGGCGTCACATTATGAGATTTTCCTAACTTAGGTATTTCAACATCAACTCCTACTACTCTTGATGGACCAGGCTGATCATATACTACTTCCATACAACCTAGCTCTGCTTTGGACAATAATATTGATGGTTGTTCTACTGAAAGAAACAAAACAAATATTATGAAGAAGTAATAGGTTTAAAATACATTATTATCTGAGTGATGTAAAAATAACCCACCTGGGATTTTTGCTGGAACGTTTATATGTGGAACAGCATCAGTGTCTTTAAGTTTGTTCCCAATGATATCATCCTCAGTAAAATGGCAGTGACACACCCTAAAATTTGAATAAATTTTTTGGTTTGTCACACCATCTTCAGACAATCTTTTTTTGGCATATATCCACCCACTGTTGGAACAAAGTCAAATTCTTCCTAGGATTTGGAAAACAATGTTTGATACACTCTCCTTCAACAACAAAATAACAAAACACACTACAATTAATATGAAAAATCACTCTTCCAATAATGCAATCAGAAATAGAGGTTATGAAGGTTATAACATTTGTATAGCAGGTAGCTACGAGATCCTGCTATTCGCGCCATCTCTTCGTTTGGAAGGCACTAAAAACGTGGTTTGACCTTGGCCATATAAGTGTCTACCCCCTGGACTGGGACGAGAACCGGTATGTTCAGTGTGGTATGGCCGTTGCCGACAGTTAAATGAATTTTCGTGGAGATATACTTATTATTCGTATACAGCATGCGAAATCTCTTTTGGAACCAAGGTACGAATTACACAAGTACGACAAGGATATATGAAAGAGAGAGGAAGAATAATTCTGAACAATCATCACTTTGTTTCACCTTAGAAGGCGTTAGCTCATTCCCGAGAGATCCCGACTGCTCATTGCCCTCCTATTTAAACTAGTTGGTGGTGGTAAATGGTAATTCAGTATGCTCCCAACACGGAAGGAGTGAGGGCGTTAAAGAAATATAAAAATACAATCGTTATTACGTAACCTGTAAATCTTAAAATTAATTTTTGTCAACATGATCATTTCAGACCAAGTTGACAATTTCTAACTACAATAGGATATTATTTTAGCCATTGTAACTTGAAAATGAAACAGTATTTCTTTAGAGAACCACAATTAATAAACTAAAAATCCCTTCCATTAATAAATTAAATTGGAAAAATAAATTACCAATTATTATCACAATAATTGTTGACTTTGAAGGAATTGGGCGATTTTCAAATGCCACAAATGACCTCCAAAATACCATCTTACAATTTGCACTTTTTCGCAGGTTAAGTAGGTATGTTAATGAAGGCATAATTGTAAATGTTTTGTTTTCAAATACAATGGCATGCGCTTCCAACGTGATCAACGTTTGTAGCGAAAAGACCTAGGAATAGCAGTTTGTCTCTGTAGCAGTTTAAATGTGAATTCTATCTGTAAAACACAGTGTTGCCAAGTGAAAGTGTTTTGTTTTAGCTATTGTGCATGACTTCAAAAAAAGTTAACGAAAACGAGAGAAAAATATCATTTGTACAAATTAATCTGCGCTTCTGGCAATAGCGGTTGAAACAATAGGGCAATGAGCATTCGGTCACTATCGTAAATAGACCACACCCTAACTGGAATTAAATACATGCCTCGATGACCGCGTATAATTATCTTTCTCTCTCATTCAGCTGTTTTTCTGTCCTACTTGTGTAATGTCGAGGTTCGAAAGCACATTTCGTTACCTGTATGAAAGAGATGCAAAATTATTAAATCATATCTGGATATTGAAACAAACGTTCTACTCACATAGATTTTAATATTACCTATAATACAAAAATGCAAAAAAGGCAACAGCATGCGGTGTTCCCAAGCGGTCACCCATCCAAGTACTAACCGCACCCGACACTGCTTGACTGCGGTGATCGGACGAGAACCAAATACCAAATACCAAATACCAAAAATTTTATTTACAAAATTAAATATGTACATTTTTATAAAATACCAGAAGTAAATATAATATTAGTCCACATACTGTCTTCCTTCGTGTCTTCAGCGTATGCCTTCTCTCCTTGAAGAGGTCTCATATGCTTAGGCTGATGCTGTTAGCCGATTTATTCACTATTTGCAATTTCATTTTGAGATAGTTCTTCAGGATAGTTTATCTGCTCCTTGACATAGGTTTATGTCATTATCAGATATCTTTGATTGTATGCTTAGAGCGATAATTGATTATAGATTTAAATAATTGTCAGGGAGGCACATAATTGCGATAGTATTTCCCTGAAAAACTTGTATGAAAAAACAGGGTTGTCAACATTGAAATATTAGGGGATCATCTTTATTCGTAGAACAAAGGTAATCTCTGATGTAGATATCCGTGCTTCATATTAGGATTATTTCTGGCTCTTTTTTCCGTTACATTTTGTAGTAATGGCGACCTTAGTTTGTGCCTATAAAATTTGTCAGAGTTTTTAATTATAAAATCGTGTATTGTGTCTATGTCTGCTTCCTCGTGTAGGTCAGCAATTCTACTATATCGTCCCTTTCCCAACGCGAGTCTTAGACATTTATTTTGGATCCGCTGTATTTTTACAAACGTTGTGTCAGGGGCCGAACAAAACGCTTGGTAACCGTATGTTAAAATTGGTCTGATTGTTTGTTTATATAGAAGTAGTTTGTTTTCTTTACTGACATAGCTATCTTTATTCAATAGAGGGTAGAGTCTTCTTATAGCGTTACTGGCTTTTGATACCAGGTTTTTAATATGTGTGTGATAGCTTAACCTTTTGTCTATATGGAAACCTAAATATTTTATGGATGTCTTTGGCGTTATAAGTTCGTTTTTAATTTACAATTTTGACCTGATTTTGTTATTTGTGTGTTTGCGGGTAAGAATTATTTGTTCAGTTTTTTGAGAATTTAAATTGATTTTGTTTTGTTGTAAATATGGCATTATTACTCTGTTCAGATGTATATCAATTTTTCTGTTGGCAACTTCCGCGTAAAATGATCTTTTATACATACAGGTGTCATCTGCGTATAATGATGTTTGAATGTCATTGTGCATTGGAAAATCGTGCGTCATTAATGTATATAGAAAAGGGGATAGCGAGGAGCCTTGCGGCACTCCCGCTTCTGTTAGATATGGCCCACTTAATGTGTTATTGATCTTAACATGAAATGTCCTATCTTTCAGATAAGAATATATTAGCTTCAACTTCCAAAGATCATCCATTACTCAAATGTGGTTGAAATCCAAATAAAGGTAAATGAAACTCAAAGTCCAAACCACAATTTAATATTGATTGTCCTCCAAACGAACAAACCAAAAAGTTTAGCAACTAGTTTCGGTAAAACATTACCATCATCAGGCTATAATAGAAAGGTTACAATTATCAAAAGATCCAATTGAATTAAAGTTAAAGTTAAATTGAGACAAAATTATGTTATTAAGATGATTTGAAGTATAGAGATTAAATAAAATAAAATAAAATTTACATAAAATATGAAATTGACTAAGTTATATTATATTAAATTACAAATTAGTTACCTTATAAAACATCTACTACTGGTGTAAGTTAATTAGCTCACCAACATCATCATTGTTGTATGTTTAAATGGTTCGGAAAAGAAAAGAAAAAGACAAGGAGAAAATTGTTAAAATTTGTCCATGGCCATGGAAACTTAATTACCTATTTAATGTTAAGAAATATGTTAGGTTCACATATATAAAAGGAAGGAATAGGAAAATGAAGAAATCACGGAATTGTGGCTTAAATTCTCGAAGAACTCTAAATTTGAATAAACGTATAATGTTTAAACAACGAAAATTTTTGTTCAGTTTTAAATTTACATTTGAAAAGGCCGAAAGGGACCGAAATTGGGAAATAATAAGAAAGTGTAGTATCATAAAAATAAAAATGAGGGACTACAATTAATGAAAAATTCTTGTTTTCATTATTAGCCACAGAAATTGTAGACCAAATCATCAAAATGAGTAAAATTATAATCATTTTGAAAAGAAACAAATTTTAAATCCATTAGATTCAAATATATAATAATACTTGTCGATTGTAACACTGCCACTAATTGAAGCACATGTACAAAACTTTGAAATGTGATAGGAAACGGATACTAATTAGATAGAAATGACGAATGACAATTGTCATTCATACCAACATAAACTAAAACTATGATGACAATGGTAATCAAAACCATAGCAAATGTTCAACTTACAAAAAAGAAGAAGAAATAGTATCGAAATCAACAATAAAAATAAAATTACAATTACAATCTTACAATAAATATCAAATTATTAATTGATTAACCCAGTAATAATTACAGATTACAAAATTAGTGGCAGTGTTACAATCGACAAGTATTATTATATATTTGAATCTAATGGATTTAAAATTTGTTTCTTTTCAAAATGATTATAATTTTACTCATTTTGATGATTTGGTCTACAATTTCTGTGGCTAATAATGAAAACAAGAATTTTTCATTAATTGTAGTCCCTCATTTTTATTTTTATGATACTACACTTTCTTATTATTTCCCAATTTCGGTCCCTTTCGGCCTTTTCAAATGTAAATTTAAAACTGAACAAAAATTTTCGTTGTTTAAACATTATACGTTTATTCAAATTTAGAGTTCTTCGAGAATTTAAGCCACAATTCCGTGATTTCTTCATTTTCCTATTCCTTCCTTTTATATATGTGAACCTAACATATTTCTTAACATTAAATAGGTAATTAAGTTTCCATGGCCATGGACAAATTTTAACAATTTTCTCCTTGTCTTTTTCTTTTCTTTTCCGAACCATTTAAACATACAACAATGATGATGTTGGTGAGCTAATTAACTTACACCAGTAGTAGATGTTTTATAAGGTAACTAATTTGTAATTTAATATAATATAACTTAGTCAATTTCAAATTTTATGTAAATTTTATTTTATTTTATTTAATCTCTATACTTCAAATCATCTTAATAACATAATTTTGTCTCAATTTAACTTTAACTTTAATTCAATTGGATCTTTTGATAATTGTAACCTTTCTATTATAGCCTGATGATGGTAATGTTTTACCGAAACTAGTTGCTAAACTTTTTGGTTTGTTCGTTTGGAGGACAATCAATATTAAATTGTGGTTTGGACTTTGAGTTTCATTTACCTTTATATATATTAGCTTTGTTACGTATATGGGATAGCCGGCCGACATCATTTTATGTGTCAGTCCCTCTATCCATACAGTGTCGAAGGCCTTTTCCATATCGAGAGCTACCACTACTGTGTTCATTTTGTTTCGGAAGTTTTCTTTGGCGTAATGAAGTAGTCTAATTATCTGAGCCACTGTCGAATGACCTTTTCTAAATCCGAATTGTTCATTGGGAATCAATTTTAACTTATTTCCAATTTTGAGGATTCGGTTCAGTATGATTTTGTCAATAATTTTTGCGAGTATGTTAATTAGTGATATTGGTCGGTAGCTATCCAAGTATTTTGGATTTTTGCATGGTTTCGATATTGGAACGATAATTGAATCTTTTAAGTTTTGTGGATATTGTTGAAATTTTAATATTGCATTTACTATATACATAATTTGGACTAAAACTTTGAGAGGTAAGTTTTTATATAAAATAGTGTCCATCTGGTCAGGGCCTGGTGCTTTATTGTTGGGTAGTCGTTTTATGATCTGTTTTATTTCACTGGGAGAGGTAATGTATTTAGTCAATTCATTTGTCCCTATGTCGGTACTGGTATTTATGATATCGGTAATATTCTGTTCTATTGTTTGTTCGTAGTCGGTGTTATTGGTTTTATTCATTTTGAATATATTTTCAAAGTGTTTCCCCAACACCGTCCCTTTCTCAGAATCGTCAATGTATATTTGTCCATTGTGTTCGAAAGCAGGTATAGTTTTATAAGATCGTTTAAGTCGTTTTGTAATTTCCCATAAGGAATTGTCGGAAACGTTAAGTTGTTTTAATAAATCTGTCCATTTATTGTTCCGGAATTCCCTGATTTTTTCGCCTATTTCCCTACCTAGTTGTAGCAGTCTTTCTCTGTCAGTACCTAATCTATATTTTTGCCATAATTTTCTCACTTTATTTTTTGTTTTTATCACTTATAATTGCACAAGAGGTTTGTATTTTATCGGGTAAATTTGGATTGTTTAATGAGAAACTGTTTCCTAGCAATTAGACGAGAACAACTGTCAACTATTAAAAACGCGACACCGAAGGTGGAGCGTTTTTAGGTTGACAGTTTTTCGAGTCTAATTGCTAAAGGAAACAGTTTAGAAGTTGAACAACACAAATTTACCCGATATCAATACAAACATCGAGTGTAATTCGGCAGGACAATTCAATGAATCGGCTCATTGTTAGTGTTTAGAAATTCAATAAGTTGTTGACAAACATGTCAAATTATTTATCATGGTAACAAATGCATAAGTGAAAAAACCACAAGTGCATTTATCAAAGGTAATACCACGAGTGCTTCAAATTTTATCGATAATTTTTTCTTTTCCACGAAAACTTGTTTATTTGGCAAAAATATGAAAACAAACCGATTTGATAAAATCACGACTCCGTTAGGAGGAGTGATTTTATCTAAATTCGGTTTGTTTGAATGTTTTTGCCTCAAATAAACAAGTTTGAGTGATGAAAATAAAAAATTATGTGATAAAATTTGAAGAGCGAGTTGTATTTGGGAAGATTATTTTTTTCAACAATTTAAAAGGATTTTTGAAAGCGCTTTTAGTTGTCAATAATGACAAATTCAAAGTAAAATTTTGACGTTTCGATGTAAACAAGGTTTTATCGATGAGGAAGCATAATTATCAGTATAATACCGAATGATTGGCTAGAATAATGTATTGCTATTGGTTAAAACCACCAAAATGTCAGATTTTGACAAGTGAAAAAAATAATCGCTGAAAAAGTTAAAGCTAACTTTTGCCGGTGTCAAAGTGACAATTACACTGAGGCATATGCGATTTTTTATACATGAGTTGAATTGTCATGTTTAAAATGTCGTCTGGTAATTTGTCTCTTACGTCATTTATTTGTATTAGTTTTGTGGTCTTATCTCTAGCTTCTTTCATTGAATGTTTCAGTGAAATTATTTCTTTTTCTATATCGTTTGCGCAGTTAATATTTGTATTAATTTTTACATTCTGATTCAAGTTTAAGCGATATTTGCGCCAGTCAGTTGATTTATAGTCGTAAATTTGTCGTTTTTTATGTATGTTTGTATTACTGTTGCAGTCCGGTATTTCGAAATATACGGGGTCATGATCCGACGTCAGTTCTTGTATTGTCATTAAATTGTCAATGTTACTGTAGTTTTTTGAAACTATAATGTCGAGTGTGCTGGGCGTGGTACCGTCAAAAGGAAAATGGGTCGGGTCATTTGTACAGTATATACATAGGCCATTGTCATCCACGAATTCTTTAAGAGTGTTGCCGTTTCTGTTTGTACCCAAACATTTCCATTCTGGGTGACGTGCATTAAAATCTCCCATTATTAAAATTTTATTTGAAATCGAGTATAAATTCAGAAGGTCTGAATTTGTGATTTTGTTAAGCGGTTTGTTGTATACTATAACTAAGTGTAAGTTATTTTTAAGTTTTAATATTAAATGTTCTAAGCTAGTATCTGTTGAATGATTACTGTGTATTGAACAGCTGATTGTTAGTTGTCTTAATTGATGAGCGTGGCGCTCTATGTTCAAGTTGTCATGTATGTGTACATTGTATTATCTATGATCTTTGTAGTCTATGCAGAGCACATGTAGAAAACGCTGAAATAAAAGGTTATCCATCTTAAGTTCAGTTAAAGAACGTGTTATCAATTTTTCATCAATTTCACCCAAAAAGTTAATAGGTTATGGGCCCAGACAACGTGTAAAGTCTGCGGAATTGGGTGAAATAAGTGTAGGACAATTTTGTATGGTAAATTGTCGAAAAAGACCGGTTAAAATTAGTTAGGTCAAGTTTCTAGAAAAATCCAGAGAAAAACTAAGAAAAATAAAAAGATGACTTCTACGGGAATACTACCATTTCCACAGCTAACGAGTAGCAACTACAATAATTGGAGATTTCGTGTAGAAATGTTGCTAGAGAAGGAAGGAGTAAAAGAAGTTTTAGAAACAAGCCAGGAAGACTTTGATAACCTTGATGAGAACCATAAGGCTAAACATAATAAATTAGACACCAAAGCTAAATGCATCATAGTACAGTGCATGACGGATAAGCATCTGGAGTATATTAAGGATGCTAAAACAGCAAAAGAAATGCTTAAAAGTCTACGAAATGTTTTTGAAAGAAGGAGTACTTTTTCTAAGTTATATATAATGAAAAAGTTATTGAAACTAAAATGTACATCTGAGGAATTGCAAGAGCATTTCATGCATGTTGAAATACTGCTGAGAGAATTAGAGGGTGCTGGTGCAACTCTAGATGAAAGTGACAAAGTTTGTTATCTGCTGTTAACAATGCCTGAAAAGTATGACACCGTCATTACGGCGATAGAAACTGTTACAACAAATATCTCCTTAGAGTTTGTAAAAAGTAGACTTTTAGATGCTGAACTGAAATTTAAAGATTCTGAAAAATGTGATAAACAAGAAAATCACTCCGAGGCAGCCTTTTATAATAAGAAACATACTTCAGTAAAGTGCTATGGATGTGGAGGTGACCATTTTCTGAGAGACTGCCCTAAAAATGTAAATAAAAATGTGTCACCATCAAGAGCTCATTACAAAGGCTACTCAAGACGAAGTAGAGGACGTAATCCAAGAAATGGGCCAAGGCAAGCAAATTTTGGTAGTGCAGAGAACCGAGAAGTTGTTCATGAATCTGAAATTTCATTTATATCAGAAGTTCTTAGTGTAGTAAAGACAGAAATGAAGTTTAGTGACTCAAAAGTGGACTTTATTCTAGACAGTGGAGCAACAGATCATTTGGTGACCGAGGATATGGAAAAGTACATGACAGACATTATCACACTAGACAAAGAGATCAGAATAAGAGTAGCAAATGGAAACTCACTAGTTGTGCACAAAAGGGGTAAGCTTATTCTGGAATATTGTAATAAAAAAATTGATTTTAATGCCTTGATTGTACCAAACTTGACATACAATTTGCTCAGTGTTAAGAAAATCAATGAGAAGGGAAATCAAGTAATATTTGATAAAGAAAAGGCTGTTATAAAAACAAAGAATAATGCTAACTTAGAATGTATGTCAATAGGAAACTTGTACGTAGCAACTTTTAGTTTACCCGAAGAAATGTGCAACATTGGAACTACAGGAGATATCTGGCACAAAAGATTAGGCCACTTATCTGAGGCTTACTTAAGAAAAATGCAGCTACCAGTACCAAGTACAGTATGTAGTTCATGTATGGAGGGAAAAGCTACAAGAAAACCGTTCGAGAAGCTGGAATTACCTCGATCGAAGGCAGTAGGAGAGCTGTTGTATTCAGACATTGGTGGACCAATCCGAACCCCCACTAGTGATGATGAAAAGTACTACCAAACCATTACTGATGACTACTCTCATTTTATTGTTGTTTACTTATTAAAAAGAAAGTGTGAAGCACAAAATAATCTAATGAATTTTATCAGAGAATTAAAAACAAAAGGTCACATAGTGTCAAGGATAAGAATGGACAATGGTGGTGAGTTCACAAGTTCTGAATTCAAAAATTTCTGCAAACAGAAGGGAATAAGGTGTGAATACACACTTCCATACACACCTCAGCAAAACGGTGTTAGTGAGAGAGCTAATAGAACTTTACTTGACAAAGTTAGATCAATGTTTGCTGAAACAAACTTACCAAAGCATTTGTGGGGAGAAGCCATAAGAAGTGCAGCCTATCAACTTAATAGATGTCCTACAGTTGCTCTAGATAATAAAACACCTGTCAGTGTATACTATGGAAAAACTGATTTAAGTAAACTTAAGGTATTTGGTAGTAAAGCATGGGCATTGAAAATACCAAATCCAGGTGACAAGTTGGAATCTAGAGCAGTACCAGTCCGAATGGTAGGATACAGCACAAATGGATATCGACTGTGGAATCCTCAGACTAATGAAATTATTATTTCACGAGATGTTAGATTTGATGAGAATGACACAACATACTACTACGGAATAACTCAAGACGAGAAAGAAGAAGAACAGTACAAAAGTGAAGAAATTGATATTGAAAATAAAGAGAAAAAGAGTGACGATGAACAAAATACAGGCAACCAGGAACAAATTATAAACAATAAGAGAATATCTAAACCACCAATACGATTCAATGACTATGAGTTATATTCAGCATATTGTTTTCTGTCTGAAGAGCCAACTAACTATGAGGAAGCAGTGAAAACTGGACAAGGTTGGAATGAAGCCATAAAAAAGGAGTTAGAGGCACATGAAAAATATAATACGTGGGAGCCAGCAGTCCTGCCAGAAAACAAACAAGCCATTGACACACGTTGGGTCTTCAAAGTAAAACAAAATGGATTGAAGAAAGCACGTCTCGTAGCTAAAGGCTACCAAGAAGAATACCCTTATAATGTTTATGCACCTGTTGCTAGATACCAAACAATAAGAATGTTCATGGCATATGCTTTAAATAATAATTGGGATATTATACAACTTGATATTCCCACAGCCTTCTTGAATGGGAATTTGAATATAGACATCTACATCAAAATTCCTGAAGGTTTGACAATAGACCAGAAATTTAATTCATTGAAATTGAAGAAAGCTTTATATGGGTTACGTGAAGCACCAAGAATGTGGAATGAAAGATTTCATGAATTTACAGAAAAACACAATTTGAAAAGATCAGGAAATGACTTTTGCCTGTATATAGGGAAAGAAGTGTGGTTATTACTTTGGGTGGATGATATCATTATTACTGGCCCGAATCACCCAAACATCCTATCAGCTCTAGAAGTAGAGTTTAATGCTAAAAACTTGGGAAAATTGAGCAACTTTCTTGGAATGGAGATACAAACTAATAATAATAAAATGATTATTAGCCAAACAACACTAATCTTGAAAATGCTCAATAAATTCAATTTACAAGACTGTAAGCCTGCTTTAACGCCTATGGAACCAAACTTCCAAGTGCAGAAACAAGAAATTGACAAAAATATACCTTATCGAGAATTAATTGGATCTTTACTTTATGTAGCAACCATCAGCAGACCTGATATATTATATTCTGTAGTTTATCTCAGCCGCTATCTTGATAAACCAACACAACAATTATGGATTGCTGCTAAGCGTATTCTGAGATATCTGAAGCAAACTATTAATGTGACATTGATTTATGGATCTGATCTTTGTGAAGAACCAAACATTTTGGCATATAATGATGCTGACTGGGGTGGTGATCAAGTAGATCGGAAAAGTATAAGTGGATGTGCAGTGTTCTTCAATAAAAATCTTATATCATGGATATCGAAGAAGCAGAATGTTGTCGCTCAATCCAGTTTTGAATCGGAATATCTTGCTAGTGCCATAGCAGCTTCCGAACTACTTTATTTACAAGGACTTTGTGCAGATTTTGGACTTTGTGATGTACCAACAACTTTACTGATAGACAATCAAAGTGCTTTGCGGTCAATTGAAAGTTTTGAAAACAGTAAACGTTCAAAACATATAGACATTAAAGCTCATTTCATTAAAGACATTGTAGCTAAAGAACTTATTCAAATGAAATATGTTTCTACGAGTGAAAATGTATCAGACATATTCACTAAATCTCTTGCTGAAGAAAAATTTGAATATTTTAGAAGTAAGCTTTGTTTAAAATATTTTTAAGTACCTTCATAGAAGTTGAAATTTTTTTGTGTATGTTAATATCATTTTTGCAATTTAAAATTTATAATTTGAATGTTTAAATTGAGAAGGGGTGTTGAATGATTACTGTGTATTGAACAGCTGATTGTTAGTTGTCTTAATTGATGAGCGTGGCGCTCTATGTTCAAGTTGTCATGTATGTGTACATTGTATTATCTATGATCTTTGTAGTCTATGCAGAGCACATGTAGAAAACGCTGAAATAAAAGGTTATCCATCTTAAGTTCAGTTAAAGAACGTGTTATCAATTTTTCATCAATTTCACCCAAAAAGTTAATAGTATCTACATTATTTACAAGTTGATGAGGTATATCATTTTTAACAATAATAGCGACCCCGCCCCCTCTTTGATTTCCGCGAATATTATTAGGTCTATCTTTACGATATATAGTATATCCCCTAATTTTCAAAGTATGACATGGTTTCAGTTGTGTCTCTGTTAATACCCTAGTAGAAATTTATCTTGGCACAATGTTGGCTAGACGTTGACGCCAATATTCGACTATATTGGAAATAGATAGAGATGTTAACACTTTCCAATGTCCGTCCAATATTGGCATAATATTGCTGAATATTGCACCAATACATACCCAACTTTAGGTTACATTGGGAAGCAATATTGTCCTTATATTGGACAATATTGCTTTCCAATGTAACCTTAAATTGGCTTGAAATATTGGCCAATATTGACTAAATATTGCTTGCCACTGTAGGTTACATTGGCGTACAATATTTGTGTTGTATAGCGCCAATATTGGTAATAAATTTGGGGTTTCCACGGCCACACATTGGAATCGAATATTGCACCTATATTGGCTGACCAATGAAACCCAAAATTGGGCGGCGAAATATTGTGCCAATATTGGCGAAACATGTAGTTCCAATATTGGAAGACCAATGAAACTCCAATAATGTCGGCGAATATTGCGCTAATATTGGTGAAACGTATAGCCCCAATATTGCTATACAATCCAGAACTAATATTGGCGAAATATATACAAAATATATAACCCCAATATTGTTCATGAATATTGGGGTAATATTTCCGAAATACATTTCCCAATATTGCTAGCTCATTTTGAGCCAATGTTGTTCTCACCTGAAAGTTCAATAATTGTAAAATATCAACAACCAATATAAGCCATATATTGTATATATTTCTACTTTATACATCTGATACTTAATGGTGGCTTGTAAAAAATTCAAAAGCTATTTGTTTGTTAATAATTGACAAATTTGATGTAACTACTTAAACTGAAAAATCAATATGCTTTGTAGTGTCGTCACCATTATGTACCGAATATATAGGTAAAGGCAATGTAAAACAATGTGTTATATTAAATATTTAGCTCAAATTGAAAGTTGATATTTCTCTTTAGTGGTAATTGAGGTGTGAAATATAAAAATTAGTTAGTTTTTAATATAAATTTATTAAAAACAAAAAATAAGTTTAACAAACAAATAAGAAATATTTGTAATAATTCCCAAAAAGCTTAAAAATATGTTAATTCTGCATAAGAACTTACAAAAAAAAAACAGTTACAAACAGGGTGTGCTGAATGTTTAAGAACCCCCAGAGAATGTGAGCTCTTTCATTCTCCCAAGTCGCTAAGGTATTTTCAATTCAAAATACAAGCAAATTCTGATCATTTTTTTTTCCAGAGTAAGTATATTATTTGCAGAGCAATGCGATATTTTATCGATAGGATATATTTCAGGAACAAATTTCCTAAACAAAATCTCTTGTAACCTATGTAAAAGAATGTTGTAAAGGTAAAATATTGACTTATTAATAAGTGGTCATGAATAAAAATATTTTAAATGGTAAAGAATGTAACGGTTTTGACGAGTTCTTAAAAGTTTATATGAAGAAGTCAAATTTTCAGAGGATTCTTTTTTGGAATTTTCCAACATGATTTTGAGTCGGGAGCAAAAAAAAGTAACTTACTAAAAAAAGCACACCATTATATTTAATATATGAACTATCAATGAATGGGCACACCCTGCATATAAATCACATAAAGGGAAAAATAACTTACTAAATAACACTCACTTAGAGTAACGAAAACATCGTAAATTATACAAAAATAAGAAGAACTCAGAAATTCGTAGTAATTAACATAATTGCACAAACAAATTCTGACAAGTGAAATATGTTTAAATAATAGCTTGTATGATTAAAAGAATAACTATCCATACAAAAAAAATTGAAAACCTTCCCTAACCTACTACGCAAATAACACATACATGATGATCCTACAACGCGATAATAATAAATAAAAGATATACTTTACATCTTATATCCTAATGCACACTACCACACTGCTCAGGTCCTATTGTGTCACAATTACAAATCAGTATCGTCGCCTTCCATTAGAGACGGCAGCTTGAAGATGCGGTAGAATGTCTCGAAGACAAAGACGGTCTAGAAGTATCTAAAACAATTAGAAGACTCATTAGATAATTTGCATAAAAACATGAGAAATTAATTGTTTGATCCATTACTAAGTGAAATATATCTATAAATATTAAATAAAGTCAATATTTATTGATTTTATAAAATAATTATGAGAATTGTATTCATGGCAGAGACAATGTTAAAAAAAATTGGAAAGTGAAGAGTTCAGGTGCAGTTTATAGGTACAAAACAATTTCAAGTAATTTCAAACTCACCATGTTGTTTCATTAATCTCTATCTTCTGCCACCATCACGATCACCAGATGTGGCCAGTACTACTGAAATTCTTTTAAGTATTACAATATCATCCAACGTTTTTTAATAGCTGCCAATACAACTTTGTAAAGCTCCAGTTTCGAAAAATGTTTCTTTATTTTTCTACCGACACCGCTATATTTGAGGCTGAGTTACTTGGACAACAATTTTTGCATTATATTTGAAATTAGGCTGTTCATGTCTTTTCCTCCAACAAGTGAGACACAAGCAAGCTAAAACACAACAAAGAAAGAATTCATAATAATTATTGAAGTAACATATCATAATCGAATTCAGTTGCATGTATACTCCACAACATAACTCACAATTTTTTGGAAAAATTCATAATTTTGAAGCTCCAATTCAACATTCTGAAGCCTTTCTTCGGACTGTATGGGTAGCATTGAAGCTATTTCAACATCTTCTTGTGAAATATTACTTTTCACTATAGGTATGTTCGAAGTTGACAATTGTTCACGCAGACCCCTTAGTTCATATTGAATGCCACCAAGTATTTTTCCCTGTTTTTCCATAGCATTGGATACCTTCTCGATAAAATCTGGAAATAAAATCATTGTTAGCTATTTGTATACCTACAATAACAGTAAAAGTTACTGTTATATTTTTGTTATCCGAATTGAGCATTACCATTGAAACAATTAGTCTGTTAGATATATTGCCAGTAATAAATTTCTTCGGAATGTCATCTGTATTTGGTGATATGGTGTCAGTAAGTGTTTCGTCCAATTCAATTGACATATCTTGTTCTTCCACATCAGTTATATCGAAAATAATAATTGGAGTGGCTATAAAAAAAAGTTGGAAATAATATCAAATTAATTTTTCATCATTTTTTTTATTGCCGAAAGGAAGAAAAAAGTTAATATGATACTTACAAACTTCTTGCACCTCCTGGTTTTTGTGTACTCATGGCAATGCCCACCCTTTAACTGCATGGTTCAGAAGATTTCCTTCTCCATGTTTGGGGGAACAACCAACCGATCTATGTAGTATTTTTCCTCAAAGTAGTGGAGATACAGGTAGGTGCAATTTTCTAACAATCTACATTTTCCTGCTCGAAATGCTCGGCAGTAGCTATAGTACTGCAATCGTGGACATTGCACATTAGGGCATCTGTTCTTCAAATAAGCGGAACATAATCTACAATATATTATATGATTGATTAACTTTATACAAAATCCCCTTTTGAATAACAATAATGAAATAACTTTCTATGGCATATTTTCCTAGATACTATACTACTAATTGAAGAAGCTAAGAATTGGTATGGAGAGTGTCAGGTGTGCTTATTTGTTTGTTGTATGTTTATGAAAAAATAATGACTTTTTTAATAATAGAGGTTTCTTTTTTGTGAATGCGTGTGTTCAAATGATAGCTCAAAGAGGGTAATGGATTTAATTACACACTTGAAAATAATTCCTGAAGAGCTGATTTCATTGCCCTATTACACTACCAGAGGTCTAACGAAACAGATTTAAGTTTAAAACTGATTTTTTTTTGGAAGCTACCTACCTATGTATTAAAAAAATTCAAATAATGTTACTTGTCCTACCAAATATTATAGCACTCAGTACCTACGCTTTAATTAACTTAAATTATCAAAGGAATATTTTCAAAAAAATATAAGGTATAATATATCACACTGTCATAAAAGATTTTTGTCAAATATTTTCCTTTAGTCTGGGTAAGCCGCATTATGGCGGCGTGGGGCGTAGGTACCTGAAGGTTTAAAATTCTATGTACTTACCGTTTACTTGAAGTTTCCATATTCCCAGCACAAAAACAAATAACTGTTAAATAGTTTTATTGAATGTCACCTTCACCACACTATGAAAATTACCAAAAACGCAAAGAATTAAACCAAAAACGCAAATAATAAGTAAGCAGACACTATCTAAGATGTCGGCCAACACAAATGAGATGTAACCACTCCACCACAAGTATTACACTTCGCAACGGCTTCTCTAGCAACAGTGTTGCCAGATGCTGAAGATGAAATTATTGTTCATTGTAGAGAAAATTATCGAATTGACCACAAAATTATGTAACACGTGTATTTTGATTTTTTTTAAGCTATGTGCATTTTTTTATGAAATAATCTCTCACGTTTATTCATTTGAAATTAAAAACAGTGTAACAAAAAACTTTAATTTTTAAAAAAGAGACACCTCTTATCATAAGTTTTCACACGAATCAGTATTAGTAACGTTGACGTGAAAAAATTGCCAAGATACCTATACTACCTAAATCATTTATGTATTATCAAAGGTAATACCACGAGTGCTTCAAATTTTATCGATAATTTTTTCTTTTCCACGAAAACTTTATTTGGCAAAAATATGAAAACAAACCGATTTGATAAAATCACGACTCCGTTAGGAGGAGTGATTTTATCTAAATTCGGTTTGTTTGAATGTTTTTGCCTCAAATAAACAAGTTTGAGTGATGAAAATAAAAAATTATGTGATAAAATTTGAAGAGCGAGTTGTATTTGGAAAGATTATTTTTTTCAACAATTTAAAAGGATTTTTGAAAGCGCTTTTAGTTGTCAATAATGACAAATTCAAAGTAAAATTTTGACGTTTCGATGTAAACAAGGTTTTATCGATGAGGAAGCATAATTATCAGTATAATACCGAATGATTGGCTAGAATAATGTATTGCTATTGGTTAAAACTGGTTAAAACCACCAAAATGTCAGATTTTGACAAGTGAAAAAAATAATCACGAGAATATTTTACATAATTTCTAAAAACCTAAATTATATGCGAGATAACCAAATCATGTTACAATTATCGATTATGGTACAGACATTTTTTGTGAAAATTGTATGGCAAAATTGTTACAATTCGGTAATTATATTACATCTGGCAACACTAGTACTGCGAGAGCAACTCCAAGCATGCGCATGTTGTCTTTCCCCCGCATGTTGAGGTGCGCATGGATTTATGTTCATGCAGCTCTTAAGATTTGACTCGACTTGTTGCATGAGGAAATTAGCCGATATGGTAGAATGTTGGGCTGACAACAGAGAGGTCCTTGGTTCGAAACACGGCTTGGGCATTGCTTTTTTTGTTTATTTTTCAGTTTTCTATTTTTATCCGTGACATCTTTTTACATTTTGTTCATAAATCAAATAAGTAACGTCTTTCCCTTTCTCAAAAAAATATTCACATGTGCTTTTAAATCAAATAAGTGACGAGAGAAAACTAGACCCATGTAATAATATAATAATATTTGAAATACCTAATATTGACAACAAAGTTGGTTATTTTGGATGGATCCGACACCGACCGACAGGCCACGAACTGTCCAAATACAGTCACTGTTGCCATGCCAAAATGAAAAAAAAAGTGGACAGGAGAATAATTAATAGAAAATAATGAATAATATACCACAAGAATCATACATAACAATAATTTATACTCTTCACCACAGATTACAGCTAACAAACTTTGGGTGAGAGTTATTTGTGAGTTAATTCACGAATAAAGTTATGCGAAATTTAGATTAGGTTTTATTAAATCATCGTATTATTCAAAATAATATCTCTATTTCTTATAAAATAAGTTTAAAAATTAAGAAAATAAATTTAAAAAGCAACCCGTATTGAAGTATTTAAATTTGACAAATGTAGTCGGAGTCTGTTGTAGCGCAGAGGTAGGAGCGGTTGGATTCTACGCGGATGGCCCGGGTTCGAAACCTGCATAATGTTTTTTTTTCAATTCTTAATAAGATTTTGTTTTTTATCGTTTTTTAAATAAAATAATTTTGTAAGTTGTTGAAATTTCGAAACAAATGCATAAATCGTCTGGAATTTAGATCTGTTAGATGTCAAATGCATGACATCTGAGTTTTTGAATACACTCCATCAATACGTCTACCTACATCTAGTTTCATGAAAAATAGCTATTGAGGCAATGAAATAACCATTAAAAAATGAAAAAAACTTGGAGATTCCAATGACAACGCCCAAGAAAAATAAGTATAATACTAGATTAAGCTATACCTATTCATTACATTTTTTCGCATGTGTAAATGTGGCAATGCTGTGAATTTATGAAATACTGTTCAGAAAGGTCAACGAAGGACAATAGCATGCAAGACAAACTTAAAAATAAGATTAATTTGAAAGTAAGACTAAGAAGATAAAACATTGTTATTGTTTAATTTACATCCTAATTAATAGTTTCTTGCATGCAGGAAACTGAAAAATTGAGATGTAAATTAAGAAATGACGTGGTCTGATCTTCTCAGCTTTAGTAGGTATCAAATTAATCCTAGTTTCAATTTTCTCTTGCATGAATCCACATTCACTTACCTATTTGAAACAAAATGTGTATTCAAGTCTTGATATTTATCAACATAGATTGAATTTAAGAAGTAAATTCTAGCGGAAGTCTTCAAATACAATGTAAATATAAGATCAATATAATCTCCAATAAATATGAATAACTATTGTTACAATATCATTTATTTATGGAACTAAGAATTCAGGTAGAGTAGGTAGGTACAATAGGAACGTATAAATCAGATCCTTTTCTATTGAAATTAATAATTCTAATAATTATACCTACCTATAACCATCTAGGTACCTATAACAAAGAATTGAATATTACGAAGAAATGATAATCTTTTTATTGAGCATACTTTATGGTGTATGTTTATTAGGTATATACTTTTTAATGTTCAATGCTAATACAATGTTCTTCAATGAAATGAGCTTTGATGTTTTATAGAAAAATTATTTAATTTTGATTGATAGATTTCCAACGTATAAATTTCAACTTTCGAATTGATTTGGATAATAGCCGTTATTGAAAAGATACCTAAGTATACCTTTGATATAATATCTAATTATTTGTTATAATTATTGGTAAATTTTGCTTTTACTTGAAACGGCAGTGCATGCTTTATACCTGAATCATAACTATATAATCTATAAATTGGAAAAAAAGTGTTTACAAGTAGTTCTTTATCTCAATTGGACATAATGTAGGTAGTTGTGACTTGAGATCTTATATTTTCGGATGGACTTCAGGTAGTATTCAATCTATTAGCAAATATATTGAATTGAAAAAGCAAAAGTAATGTTGGCCAAACGCTCGCTTGACGATGTATACATAATATTGTCGCAATAGCGAGTCGCAATAAAGGCGCAATATTGGAAATGTGTTGGTACATATATATCTAGTTCAGACAATATTAAGCCAATATTCCGCTAATATTGATCCCAAATATTGGCCAATATAAAACTTCTATTTTAAACCAATATTAGCTGCAAAACGGTTTCATATATAATCGCCAATATTGTTGAAAGAGGTCTTTGTAGTAATATTGGCCAAACGCTGGCTGACAATGTTTACACAATATTGAGTTGCAATGTAAGCGCAATATTGGAAATGTGTTGGTACATATAGATCTGGTTCAGACAATATTAAGCCAATATTCCGCTAATATTGATTCCAAATATTGGCCAATATAAAACTTCTATTTTAAACCAATATTAGCTGCAAAACGGTTTCATATATAATCGCCAATATTGTTGAAATAGGTCTTTGTAGTAATATTGGCCAAACGCTGGCTGACAATGTTTACACAATATTGGGTTGCAATGTAAGCGCAATATTGGAAATGTGTTGGTACATATATATCTAGTTCAGACAATATTAAGCCAATATTCCGCTAATATTGATTCCAAATATTGGCCAATATAAAACTTCTATTTTAAACCAATATTAGCTGCAAAACGGTTTCATATATAATCGCCAATATTGTTGAAAGAGGTTTTTGTAGTAATATTGGCCAAACGCTGGCTGACAATGTTTACACAATATTGGGTTGCAATGTAAGCGCAATATTGGAAATGTGTTGGTACATATATATCTAGTTCAGACAATATTAAGCCAATATTCCGCTAATATTGATTCCAAATATTGGCCAATATAAAACTTCTATTTTAAACCAATATTAGCTGCAAAACGGTTTCATATATAATCGCCAATATTGTTGAAAGAGGTCTTTGTAGTAATATTGGCCAAACGCTGGCTGACAATGTTTACACAATATTGGGTTGCAATGTAAGCGCAATATTGGAAATGTGTTGGTACATATATATCTAGTTCAGACAATATTAAGCCAATATTCCGCTAATATTGATTCCAAATATTGGCCAATATAAAACTTCTATTTTAAACCAATATTGGCTGCAAAACGGTCTCATATATAATCGCCAATATTGTTGAAAATATGTTCTAGTTATATTGGCCAAAGGTTGGCTTGCCAATTTGTAGACAATCTTGTGTAACAATATTGGGTTTATATTGATCGCAATATTGGCCAAATATTTGCATTTCATTGGTTGATCAATATTTCTCTCGACCATATTTAACCAATATTCCACCAATATTGCTTGCCAATGCCAAGGCAATATAACAAAAAAGAGCTGGAGCCTATTTATAGCCAATATTGGCTATGTATTGGCAATATTGATCTATATTGCGCCAATGCTTGAGCAATATTTGCAATAGAATCATGGCGGTATGTTGAGAATCAACATTGTGCCAATATTGGCTTGATATAGATATTGTGCGCCAATATAGCGCCAGTGTTTCAATATTAGCGCGAGGTTGCGCCAATCTATATCCAACATTCGGTTCTACTAGGGTAGTATTATATCTAAGGAGTTTTTATATATAAAGTTTAGAAATATGGGGTATTTGTTGTTTATCCCATTAATGTTATAGAAACAGATCTTAAGTTTATTAGACATCGCAATTATTGTGCCTTCCTAAAAATTATACTTGTCAATACCAGCCATAAAGGCTCTGTATGCATTGAATTTTGACTCGTTATCACTGGCATTTACAAGTAATGAATTTAAATCTCTTACCGCTCTTAGCATTTCATTGAGGTTGATGTATGAATTCAATTTCTTGAATTCCTTGTTCACTTCTTGGAAGGTGTCCTCGATATTGCCGGGCATGTGAGACGAAGGTTCTTTATGGGAGATTCGGTTGTTCGATTCTTGGCCGGTTTCAATTGGTGGAAAATTCTTCTTGCTTTCCCATGCGTTGATTTTGGGGGCTGGTGCTGGAACGTACCTCTTTGTTGGTGGCTGATTTTGGGGTTTCTTTGCTTCTATGGCTCCTATTCTTTTGACATAGGCAGGACATTGTCTGTAATTGGCTGGGTGATCTCCCATACAGTTGGAACATTTCGCTGGGAGATCTCTTGATTTCGTGCATGTATTTATGAGATGATCACCAGCGCACTTCAAACATTTTGGGCTTCGTCCACAGTTTGTGGTCGCATGGCCCCAGTGTTGACATATGTGGCATTGGGTCACAGCGCTCTGACTTTTTCGTAGCTCCCAGGTTACTTTAGTTCTTAATAAATATTTCACATTTTGATTGAGGTACTTGAGCGTAATCGTCGGACTCGTTGTGACTAAGAAAAGTGGTCTTGCTTTTGTGCTCATTCTGTATATGTTTTTGATGTTGATTTCATACACATTCTCCAAATCTTGTTTCATTTCAGTAGTGGATGGTTCTCCATCCATACCACGTAAAACGAATGCGTGAGATTTTTGTTCCGGTAATGAATATGTGTGGTGATCTATTTTGTTTTCAATCAATTTCTCTCTAAATAATTTAAATTCTGTTTCGTCTTCGATAAACAGTAATGTAGCGTTACTGGTATATTTGAGATAAAATTCGCACTTTAGGGACTGTTTCAGCTCGTTAACAAAATGAGTGTGCTCCTCAATTTTGGCGTAAAAAACTATTGGTGGTGGAGAGTTCTTGGACTTTTTGTTTGCTGGTCTTGTTGCTGACCTCATTGCTGGTTTTGTATGTGCCTGCTGTGGTTTCTTTTTAGGTAGAGGTTGTTCTTCGTTCTGTGTAGACTCGAGTGCAGCGAATTGGTTAGAAATTATCGTTTCTTTTCCTTTGTCATTTTTCTTTAACAGTTGCGAGAGCGATGCAAATTTCTTTGGTTTTCTGAAACCTCCGTTTGGATCTTGAATACTATCAACGGTGATAGCGTCCATATCTTCAGTCGTGAGAGTTGGAAGACGTCTCTTTTGGCCCTGAGGTGTTTCTTCTCTCATCGTGGTAGGTTTCTCTGTATGAATAAGAGCTTCTGTGTTTGTATTTGTATCCATTTTTAGCGGATTTAATTTTTGCTGTTGGAAAGTTTTAGTTATAGGCACTTCCGTATCTGATAACTCATTATTGTCACAAAACGGGGGCGCAGCCCCCTCACAAATCTGTTGCACTGAATTCACTATTATTGTTTGGTTTTCAGTTCGAATTTCACACGACCGACATATACATTAACAATTTTGAGAATTTTATTTTACAACACTGAGAAACTTCCAAGTCCGATTTCTCCGAAGTCAACACGGCGAAACGCCTTAGGGTAGCCGAACCTCTCTTGACCAGGGTTGAAACGTGACGGACGAGAACCGGTATGTTCAGTGTGGTATGGCCGTTGCCAACAACTAAGTGAATTTTCGTGGAGATATACTTATTATTCGTATATGAAAAAGATGCAAAATTATTAAATCATATCTGGATCTTGAAACAAACGTTCTACTCACATAGATTTTAATATTACGTTTAATACAAAAATGCAAAAAAGGCAACAGCATGCGGTGTTCCCAAGCGGTCACCCATCCAAGTACTAACCGCACCCGA
The DNA here is from genome assembly GCA_963978555.1 of Galerucella nymphaeae. Taxonomy (NCBI): domain Eukaryota; kingdom Metazoa; phylum Arthropoda; class Insecta; order Coleoptera; family Chrysomelidae; genus Galerucella; species Galerucella nymphaeae. The sequence continues at coordinate 1,704,855 of OZ021711.1, read as the reverse complement.
CACTGCTTGACTGCGGTGATCGGACGAGAACCGGTATGTTCAGTGTGGTATGGCCGTTGCCAACAACTAAGTGAATTTTCGTGAAGATATACTTATTATTCGTATATGAAAAAGATGCAAAATTATTAAATCATATCTGGATCTTGAAACAAACGTTCTACTCACATAGATTTTAATATTACGTTTAATACAAAAATGCAAAAAAGGCAACAGCATGCGGTGTTCCCAAGCGGTCACCCATCCAAGTACTAACCGCACCCGACACTGCTTGACTGCGGTGATCGGACGAGAACCGGTATGTTCAGTGTGGTATGGCCGTTGCCAACAACTAAGTGAATTTTCGTGGAGATATACTTATTATTCGTATATGAAAAAGATGCAAAATTATTAAATCATATCTGGATCTTGAAACAAACGTTCTACTCACATAGATTTTAATATTACCTATAATACAAAAATGCAAAAAAGGCAACAGCATGCGGTGTTCCCAAGCGGTCACCCATCCAAGTACTAACCGCACCCGACACTGCTTGACTGCGGTGATCGGACGAGAACCGGTATGTTCAGTGTGGTATGGCCGTTGCCAACAACTAAGTGAATTTTCGTGAAGATATAATTATTCGTATATGAAAAAGATGCAAAATTATTAAATCATATCTGGATCTTGAAACAAACGTTCTACTCACATAGATTTTAATATTACGTTTAATACAAAAATGCAAAAAAGGCAACAGCATGCGGTGTTCCCAAGCGGTCACCCATCCAAGTACTAACCGCACCCGACACTGCTTGACTGCGGTGATCGGACGAGAACCGGTATGTTCAGTGTGGTATGGCCGTTGCCGACAATTATATGAATTTTCGTGGAGATATAATTATTATTCGTATATGGAAGAGATGCAAAATTATTGAATCATATTTGGATCTTGAAACAAACGTTCTACTCACATAGATTTTAATATTACCTATAATACAAAAATGCAAAAAAGGCAACAGCATGCGGTGTTCCCAAGCGGTCACCCATCCAAGTACTAACCGCACCCGACACTCCTTGACTGCGGTGATCGGACGAGAACCGGTATGTTCAGTGTGGTATGGCCGTTGCCAACAACTAAGTGAATTTTCGTGGAGATATACTTATTATTCGTATATGAAAAAGATGCAAAATTATTAAATCATATCTGGAATTTGAAACAAACGTTCTACTCACATAGATTTTAATATTACCTATAATACAAAAATGCAAAAAGGGCAACAGCATGCGGTGTTCCCAAGCGGTCACCCATCCAAGTACTAACCGCACCCGACACTGCTTGACTGCGGTGATCGGACGAGAACCAAATACCAAATACCAAATACCAAAAATTTTATTTACAAAATTAAATATGTACATTTTTGTAAAATATCAAAAGTAAATATAATAATAGTCCACGTACTGTCTTCCTTCGTGTCTTCAGCGTATGCCTTCTCTCCTTGAAGAGGTCTCATATGCTTAGGCTGCTGTTAGCCGATTTATTCACTATTTGCCATTTTATTTTGAGATAGTTCTTCAGGATAGTTTATCTGCTCCTTGACATAGGTTTATGTCATTATCAGATATCTTTGATTGTATGCTTAGAGCGGTAGTTGATTGTAGATTTAAATAATTGTCAGGGGGGCACATAATTGCGATAGTATTTCCCTGAAAAACTTGTATGAAAAAACAGGGTTGTCAACATTGAAATATTAGGGGATCATCTTTACTCGTAGAACAAAGGTAATCTCTGATGTAGATATCCGTGCTTCATATTAGGATTATTTCTGGCTCTTTTTTCCGTTACATTTTGTAGTAATGGCGACCTTAGTTTGTGTCTATAAAATTTGTCAGAGTTTTTAATTATAAAATCGTGTATTGTGTCTATGTCTGCTTCCTCGTGTAGGTCAGCAATTCTACTATATCGTCCCTTTCCCAACGCGAGTCTTAGACATTTATTTTGGATCCGCTGTATTTTTACAAACGTTGTGTCAGGGGCCGAACAAAACGCTTGGTAACCGTATGTTAAAATTGGTCTGATTGTTTGTTTATATAGAAGTAGTTTGTTTTCTTTACTGACATAGCTATCTTTATTCAATAGAGGGTAGAGTGTTCTTATAGCGTTACTGGCTTTTGATACCAGGTTTTTAATATGTGTGTGATAGCTTAACCTTTTGTCTATATGGAAACCTAAATATTTTATGGATGTCTTTGGCGTTATAAGTTCGTTTTTAATTTTCAATTTTGACCTAATTTTGTTATTTGTGTGTTTGCGGGTAAGAATTATTTGTTCAGTTTTTTGAGAATTTAAATTGATTTTGTTTTGTTGTAAATATGGCATTATTACTCTGTTCAGATGTATATCAATTTTTCTGTTGGCAACTTCCGCGTAAAATGATCTTTTATACATACAGGTGTCATCTGCGTATAATGATGTTTGAATGTCATTGTGCATTGGGAAATCGTGCGTCATTATTGTATATAGAAAAGGGGATAGCGAGGAGCCTTGCGGCACTCCCGCTTCTGTTAGATATGGCCCACTTAATGTGTTATTGATCTTAACATGAAATTTCCTATCTTTCAGATAAGAATATATTAGCTTTGTTACGTATATGGGATAGCCGGCCGACATCATTTTATGTGTCAGTCCCTCTATCCATACAGTGTCGAAGGCCTTTTCCATATCGAGAGCTACCACTACTGTGTTCATTTTGTTTCGGAAGTTTTCTTTGGCGTAATGAAGTAGTCTAATTATCTGAGCCACTGTCGAATGACCTTTTCTAAATCCGAATTGTTCATTGGGAATCAATTTTAACTTATTTCCAATTTTGAGGATTCGGTTCAGTATGATTTTGTCAATAATTTTTGCGAGTATGTTAATTAATGATATTGGTCGGTAGCTATCCAAGTATTTTGGATTTTTGCATGGTTTCGATATTGGAACGATAATTGAATCTTTTAAGTTTTGTGGATATTGTTGAAATTTTAATATTGCATTTACTATATACATAATTTGGACTAAAACTTTGAGAGGTGAGTTTTTATATAAAATAGTGTCCATCTGGTCAGGGCCTGGTGCTTTATTGTTGGGTAGTCGTTTTATGATCTGTTTTATTTCACTGGGAGAGGTAATGTATTTAGTCAATTCATTTGTCCCTATGTCGGTACTGGTATTTATGATATCGGTAATATTCTGTTCTATTGTTTGTTCGTAGTCGGTGTTATTGGTTTTATTCATTTTGAATATATTTTCAAAGTGTTTCCCCAACACCGTCCCTTTCTCAGAATCGTCAATGTATATTTGTCCATTGTGTTCGAAAGCAGGTATAGTTTTATAAGATCGTTTAAGTCGTTTTGTAATTTCCCATAAGGAATTGTCGGAAACGTTAAGTTGTTTTAATAAATCTGTCCATTTATTGTTCCGGAATTCCCTGATTTTTTCGCCTATTTCCCTACCTAGTTGTAGCAGTCTTTCTCTGTCAGTACCTAATCTGTATTTTTGCCATAATTTTCTAACTTTATTTTTTGTTTTTATCATGTTTAAAATGTCGTCTGGTAATTTGTCTCTTACGTCATTTATTTGTATTAGTTTTGTGGTCTTATCTCTAGCTTCTTTCATTGAATGTTTCAGTGAAAGTATTTCTTTTTCTATATCGTTTGCGCAGTTAATATTTGTATTAATATTTACATGCTGATTCAAGTTTAAGCGATATTTGCGCCAGTCAGTTGATTTATAGTCGTAAATTTGTCGTTTTTTATGTATGGTTGTATTACTGATGCAGTCCGGTATTTCGAAATATACGGGGTCATGATCCGACGTCAGTTCTTGTATTGTCATTAAATTGTCAATGTTACTGTAGTTTTTTGAAACTATAATGTCGAGTGTGCTGGGCGTGGTACCGTCAAAAGGAAAATGGGTCGGGTCATTTGTACAGTATATACATAGGCCATTGTCATCCACGAATTCTTTAAGAGTGTTGCCGTTTCTGTTTGTACCCAAACATTTCCATTCTGGGTGACGTGCATTAAAATCTCCCATTATTAAAATTTTATTTGAAATCGAGTATAAATTCAGAAGGTCTGAATTTGTGATTTTGTTAAGCGGTTTGTTGTATACTATAACTAAGTGTAAATTATTTTTAAGTTTTAATATTAAATGTTCTAAGCTAGTATCTACATTATTTACAAGTTGATGAGGTATATCATTTTTAACAATAATAGCGACCCCGCCCCCTCTTTGATTTCCGCGAATATTATTAGGTCTATCTTTACGATATATAGTATATCCCCTAATTTTCAAAGTATGACATGGTTTCAGTTGTGTCTCTGTTAATAGTATTATATCTAAGGAGTTTTTATATATAAAGTTTAGAAATATGGGGTATTTGTTGTTTATCCCATTAATGTTATAGAAACAGATCTTAAGTTTATTAGACATCGCAATTATTGTGCCTTCCTAAAAATTATACTTGTCAATACCAGCCATAAAGGCTCTGTATGCATTGAATTTTGACTCGTTATCACTGGCATTTACAAGTAATGAATTTAAATCTCTTACCGCTCTTATCATTTCATTGAGGTTGATGTATGAATTCAATTTCTTGAATTCCTTGTTCACTTCTTGGAAGGTGTCCTCGATATTGCCGGGCATGTGAGACGAGGGTTCTTTATGGGAGGGACGAGAACCGGTATGTTCAGTGTGGTATGGCCGTTGCCAACAACTAAGTGAATTTTCGTGGAGATATAATTATTATTCGTATATGGAAGAGATGCAAAATTATTGAATCATATTTGGATCTTGAAACAAACGTTCTACTCACATAGATTTTAATATTACCTATAATACAAAAATGCAAAAAAGGCAACAGCATGCGGTGTTCCCAAGCGGTCACCCATCCAAGTACTAACCGCACCCGACACTGCTTGACTGCGGTGATCGGACGAGAACCGGTATGTTCAGTGTGGTATGGCCGTTGCCAACAACTAAGTGAATTTTCGTGGAGATATACTTATTATTCGTATATGAAAAAGATGCAAAATTATTAAATCATATCTGGAATTTGAAACAAACGTTCTACTCACATAGATTTTAATATTACCTATAATACAAAAATGCAAAAAGGGCAACAGCATGCGGTGTTCCCAAGCGGTCACCCATCCAAGTACTAACCGCACCCGACACTGCTTGACTGCGGTGATCGGACGAGAACCGGTATGTTCAGTGTGGTATGGCCGTTGCCAACAACTAAGTGAATTTTCGTGGAGATATACTTATTATTCGTATATGAAAAAGATGCAAAATTATTAAATCATATCTGGATCTTGAAACAAACGTTCTACTCACATAGATTTTAATATTACGTTTAATACAAAAATGCAAAAAAGGCAACAGCATGCGGTGTTCCCAAGCGGTCACCCATCCAAGTACTAACCGCACCCGACACTGCTTGACTGCGGTGATCGGACGAGAACCGGTATGTTCAGTGTGGTATGGCCGTTGCCGACAATTATATGAATTTTCGTGGAGATATAATTATTATTCGTATATGGAAGAGATGCAAAATTATTGAATCATATTTGGATCTTGAAACAAACGTTCTACTCACATAGATTTTAATATTACCTATAATACAAAAATGCAAAAAAGGCAACAGCATGCGGTGTTCCCAAGCGGTCACCCATCCAAGTACTAACCGCACCCGACACTGCTTGACTGCGGTGATCGGACGAGAACCGGTATGTTCAGTGTGGTATGGCCGTTGCCAACAACTAAGTGAATTTTCGTGGAGATATACTTATTATTCGTATATGAAAAAGATGCAAAATTATTAAATCATATCTGGGATTTGAAACAAACGTTCTACTCACATAGATTTTAATATTACCTATAATACAAAAATGCAAAAAGGGCAACAGCATGCGGTGTTCCCAAGCGGTCACCCATCCAAGTACTAACCGCACCCGACACTGCTTGACTGCGGTGATCGGACGAGAACCGGTATGTTCAGTGTGGTATGGCCGTTGCCAACAACTAAGTGAATTTTCGTGGAGATATACTTATTATTCGTATATGAAAAAGATGCAAAATTATTAAATCATATCTGGATCTTGAAACAAACGTTCTACTCACATAGATTTTAATATTACGTTTAATACAAAAATGCAAAAAAGGCAACAGCATGCGGTGTTCCCAAGCGGTCACCCATCCAAGTACTAACCGCACCCGACACTGCTTGACTGCGGTGATCGGACGAGAACCGGTATGTTCAGTGTGGTATGGCCGTTGCCAACAACTAAGTGAATTTTCGTGAAGATATACTTATTATTCGTATATGAAAAAGATGCAAAATTATTAAATCATATCTGGATCTTGAAACAAACGTTCTACTCACATAGATTTTAATATTACGTTTAATACAAAAATGCAAAAAAGGCAACAGCATGCGGTGTTCCCAAGCGGTCACCCATCCAAGTACTAACCGCACCCGACACTGCTTGACTGCGGTGATCGGACGAGAACCGGTATGTTCAGTGTGGTATGGCCGTTGCCAACAACTAAGTGAATTTTCGTGGAGATATAATTATTATTCGTATATGGAAGAGATGCAAAATTATTGAATCATATTTGGATCTTGAAACAAACGTTCTACTCACATAGATTTTAATATTACCTATAATACAAAAATGCAAAAAAGGCAACAGCATGCGGTGTTCCCAAGCGGTCACCCATCCAAGTACTAACCGCACCCGACACTGCTTGACTGCGGTGATCGGACGAGAACCACCAAATACCAAATACCAAAAATTTTATTTACAAAATTAAATATGTACATTTTTATAAAATATCAAAAGTAAATATAATAATAGTCCACGTACTGTCTTCCTTCGTGTCTTCAGCGTATGCCTTCTCTCCTTGAAGAGGTCTCATATGCTTAGGCTGCTGTTAGCCGATTTATTCACTATTTGCCATTTTATTTTGAGGTAGTTCTTTAGGATAGTTTATCTGCTCCTTGACATAGGTTTATGTCATTATCAGATATCTTTGATTGTATGCTTAGAGCGGTAGTTGATTATAGATTTAAATAATTGTCAGGGGGGCACATAATTGCGATAGTATTTCCCTGAAAAACTTGTATGAAAAAACAGGGTTGTCAACATTGAAATGTTAGGGGATCATCTTTATTCGTAGAACAAAGGTAATCTCTGATGTAGGTATCCGTGCTTCAAATTAGGATTATTTCTGGCTCTTTTTTCCGTTACATTTTGTAGTAATGGCGACCTTAGTTTGTGCCTATAAAATTTGTCAGAGTTTTTAATTATAAAATCGTGTATTGTGTCTATGTCTGCTTCCTCGTGTAGGTCAGCAATTCTACTATATCGTCCCTTTCCCAACGCGAGTCTTAGACATTTATTTTGGATCCGCTGTATTTTTACAAACGTTGTGTCAGGGGCCGAACAAAACGCTTGGTAACCGTATGTTAAAATTGGTCTGATTGTTTGTTTATATAGAAGTAGTTTGTTTTCTTTACTGACATAGCTATCTTTATTCAATAGAGGGTAGAGTGTTCTTATAGCGTTACTGGCTTTTGATACCAGGTTTTTAATATGTGTGTGATAGCTTAACCTTTTGTCTATATGGAAACCTAAATATTTTATGGATGTCTTTGGCGTTATAAGTTCGTTTTTAATTTTCAATTTTGACCTAATTTTGTTATTTGTGTGTTTGCGGGTAAGAATTATTTGTTCAGTTTTTTGAGAATTTAAATTGATTTTGTTTTGTTGTAAATATGGCATTATTACTCTGTTCAGATGTATATCAATTTTTCTGTTGGCAACTTCCGCGTAAAATGATCTTTTATACATACAGGTGTCATCTGCGTATAATGATGTTTGAATGTCATTGTGCATTGGGAAATCGTGCGTCATTATTGTATATAGAAAAGGGGATAGCGAGGAGCCTTGCGGCACTCCCGCTTCTGTTAGATATGGCCCACTTAATGTGTTATTGATCTTAACATGAAATTTCCTATCTTTCAGATAAGAATATATTAGCTTTGTTACGTATATGGGATAGCCGGCCGACATCATTTTATGTGTCAGTCCCTCTATCCATACAGTGTCGAAGGCCTTTTCCATATCGAGAGCTACCACTACTGTGTTCATTTTGTTTCGGAAGTTTTCTTTGGCGTAATGAAGTAGTCTAATTATCTGAGCCACTGTCGAATGACCTTTTCTAAATCCGAATTGTTCATTGGGAATCAATTTTAACTTATTTCCAATTTTGAGGATTCGGTTCAGTATGATTTTGTCAATAATTTTTGCGAGTATGTTAATTAATGATATTGGTCGGTAGCTATCCAAGTATTTTGGATTTTTGCATGGTTTCGATATTGGAACGATAATTGAATCTTTTAAGTTTTGTGGATATTGTTGAAATTTTAATATTGCATTTACTATATACATAATTTGGACTAAAACTTTGAGAGGTAAGTTTTTATATAAAATAGTGTCCATCTGGTCAGGGCCTGGTGCTTTATTGTTGGGTAGTCGTTTTATGATCTGTTTTATTTCACTGGGAGAGGTAATGTATTTAGTCAATTCATTTGTCCCTATGTCGGTACTGGTATTTATGATATCGGTAATATTCTGTTCTATTGTTTGTTCGTAGTCGGTGTTATTGGTTTTATTCATTTTGAATATATTTTCAAAGTGTTTCCCCAACACCGTCCCTTTCTCAGAATCGTCAATGTATATTTGTCCATTGTGTTCGAAAGCAGGTATAGTTTTATAAGATCGTTTAAGTCGTTTTGTAATTTCCCATAAGGAATTGTCGGAAACGTTAAGTTGTTTTAATAAATCTGTCCATTTATTGTTCCGGAATTCCCTGATTTTTTCGCCTATTTCCCTACCTAGTTGTAGCAGTCTTTCTCTGTCAGTACCTAATCTGTATTTTTGCCATAATTTTCTAACTTTATTTTTTGTTTTTATCATGTTTAAAATGTCGTCTGGTAATTTGTCTCTTACGTCATTTATTTGTATTAGTTTTGTGGTCTTATCTCTAGCTTCTTTCATTGAATGTTTCAGTGAAATTATTTCTTTTTCTATATCGTTTGCGCAGTTAATATTTGTATTAATTTTTACATTCTGATTCAAGTTTAAGCGATATTTGCGCCAGTCAGTTGATTTATAGTCGTAAATTTGTCGTTTTTTATGTATGTTTGTATTACTGTTGCAGTCCGGTATTTCGAAATATACGGGGTCATGATCCGACGTCAGTTCTTGTATTGTCATTAAATTGTCAATGTTACTGTAGTTTTTTGAAACTATAATGTCGAGTGTGCTGGGCGTGGTACCGTCAAAAGGAAAATGGGTCGGGTCATTTGTACAGTATATACATAGGCCATTGTCATCCACGAATTCTTTAAGAGTGTTGCCGTTTCTGTTTGTACCCAAACATTTCCATTCTGGGTGACGTGCATTAAAATCTCCCATTATTAAAATTTTATTTGAAATCGAGTATAAATTCAGAAGGTCTGAATTTGTGATTTTGTTAAGCGGTTTGTTGTATACTATAACTAAGTGTAAATTATTTTTAAGTTTTAATATTAAATGTTCTAAGCTAGTATCTACATTATTTACAAGTTGATGAGGTATATCATTTTTAACAATAATAGCGACCCCGCCCCCTCTTTGATTTCCGCGAATATTATTAGGTCTATCTTTACGATATATAGTATATCCCCTAATTTTCAAAGTATGACATGGTTTCAGTTGTGTCTCTGTTAATAGTATTATATCTAAGGAGTTTTTATATATAAAGTTTAGAAATATGGGGTATTTGTTGTTTATCCCATTAATGTTATAGAAACAGATCTTAAGTTTATTAGACATCGCAATTATTGTGCCTTCCTAAAAATTATACTTGTCAATACCAGCCATAAAGGCTCTGTATGCATTGAATTTTGACTCGTTATCACTGGCATTTACAAGTAATGAATTTAAATCTCTTACCGCTCTTAGCATTTCATTGAGGTTGATGTATGAATTCAATTTCTTGAATTCCTTGTTCACTTCTTGGTAGGTGTCCTCGATATTACCGGGCATGTGAGACGAGGGTTCTTTATGGGAGATTCGATTGTTCGATTCTTGGCCGGTTTCAATTGGTGGAAAATTCTTCTTGCTTTCCCATGCGTTGATTTTGGGGGCTGGTGCTGGAACGTACCTCTTTGTTGGTGGCTGATTTTGGGGTTTCTTTGCTTCTATGGCTCCTATTCTTTTGACATAGGCAGGACATTGTCTGTAGTTGGCTGGGTGATCTCCCATACAGTTGGAACATTTCGCTGGGAGATCTCTTGATTTCGTGCATGTATTTGTGAGATGATCACCAGCGCACTTCAAACATTTTGGGCTTCGTCCACAGTTTGTGGTCGCATGGCCCCAGTGTTGACATATGTGGCATTGGGTCACAGCGCTCTGACTTTTTCGCAGCTCCCAGGTTACTTTAGTTCTTAATACATATTTCACATTTTGATTGAGGTACTTGAGCGTAATCGTCGGACTCGTTGTGACTAAGAAAAGTGGTCTTGCTTTTGTGCTCATTCTGTATATGTTTTTGATGTTTATTTCATATACATTCTCCAAGTCTTGTTTCATTTCAGTAGTGGATGGTTCTCCATCCATACCACGTAAAACGAATGCGTGAGATTTTTGTTCCGGTAATGAATATGTGTGGTGATCTATTTTGTTTTCAATCAATTTCTCTCTAAATAATTTAAATTCTGTTTCGTCTTCGATAAACAGTAATGTAGTGTTACTGGTATATTTGAGATAAAATTCGCACTTTAGGGACTGTTTCAGCTCGTTAACAAAATGAGTGTGCTCCTCAATTTTGGCGTAAAAAACTATTGGTGGTGGAGAGTTCTTGGACTTTTTGTTTGCTGGTCTTGTTGCTGACCTCATTGCTGGTTTTGTATGTGCCTGCTGTGGTTTCTTTTTAGGTAGAGGTTGTTCTTCGTTCTGTGTAGACTCGAGTGCAGCGAATTGGTTAGAAATTATCGTTTCTTTTCCTTTGTAATTTTTCTTTAACAGTTGCGAGAGCGATGCAAATTTCTTTGGTTTTCTGAAACCTCCGTTTGGATCTTGAATACTATCAACGGTGATAGCGTCCATATCTTCAGTCGTGAGAGTTGGAAGACGTCTCTTTTGGCCCTGAGGTGTTTCTTCTCTCATCGTGGTAGGTTTCTCTGTATGAATAAGAGCTTCTGTGTTTGTATTTGTATCCATTTTTAGCGGATTTAATTTTTGCTGTTGGAAAGTTTTAGTTATAGGCACTTCCGTATCTGATAACTCATTATTGTCACAAAACGGGGGCGCAGCCCCCTCACAAATCTGTTGCACTGAATTCACTATTATTGTTTGGTTTTCAGTTCGAATTTCACACGACCAACATATACATTAACAATTTTGAGAATTTTATTTTACAACACTGAGAAACTTCTAAGTCTAATTTCTCCGAAGTCAACACGGCGGTACGCCTTAGGGTAGCCGAACCTCTCTTGACCAGGGTTGAAACGTGACTGGGACGAGAACCGGTATGTTCAGTGTGGTATGGCCGTTGCCAACAACTAAGTGAATTTTCGTGGAGATATACTTATTATTCGTATATGAAAAAGATGCAAAATTATTAAATCATATCTGGAATTTGAAACAAACGTTCTACTCACATAGATTTTAATATTACCTATAATACAAAAATGCAAAAAGGGCAACAGCATGCGGTGTTCCCAAGCGGTCACCCATCCAAGTACTAACCGCACCCGACACTGCTTGACTGCGGTGATCGGACGAGAACCGGTATGTTCAGTGTGGTATGGCCGTTGCCAACAACTAAGTGAATTTTCGTGGAGATATACTTATTATTCGTATATGAAAAAGATGCAAAATTATTAAATCATATCTGGATCTTGAAACAAACGTTCTACTCACATAGATTTTAATATTACGTTTAATACAAAAATGCAAAAAAGGCAACAGCATGCGGTGTTCCCAAGCGGTCACCCATCCAAGTACTAACCGCACCCGACACTGCTTGACTGCGGTGATCGGACGAGAACCATACCAAAATACCAATACCAAAAATTTTATTTACAAAATTAAATATGTACATTTTTATAAAATATCAAAAGTAAATATAATAATAGTCCACGTACTGTCTTCCTTCGTGTCTTCAGCGTATGCCTTCTCTCCTTGAAGAGGTCTCATATGCTTGGGCTGCTGTTAGCCGATTTATTCACTATTTGCCATTTTATTTTGAGATAGTTCTTCAGGATAGTTTATCTGCTCCTTGACATAGGTTTATGTCATTATCAGATATCTTTGATTGTATGCTTAGAGCGGTAGTTGATTGTAGATTTAAATAATTGTCAGGGGGGCACATAATTGCGAAAGTATTTCCCTGAAAAACTTGTATGAAAAAAACAGGGTTGTCAACATTGAAATATTAGGGGATCATCTTTACTCGTAGAACAAAGGTAATCTCTGATGTAGATATCCGTGCTTCAAATTAGGGTTATTTCTGGCTCTTTTTTCCGTTACATTTTGTAGTAATGGCGACCTTAGTTTGTGCCTATAAAATTTGTCAGAGTGTTTAATTATAAAATCGTGTATTGTGTCTATGTCTGCTTCCTCGTGTAGGTCAGCAATTCTACTATATCGTCCCTTTCCCAACGCGAGTCTTAGACATTTATTTTGGATCCGCTGTATTTTTACAAACGTTGTGTCAGGGGCCGAACAAAACGCTTGGTAACCGTATGTTAAAATTGGTCTGATTGTTTGTTTATATAGAAGTAGTTTGTTTTCTTTACTGACATAGCTATCTTTATTCAATAGAGGGTAGAGTGTTCTTATAGCGTTACTGGCTTTTGCTACCAGGTTTTTAATATGTGTGTGATAGCTTAACCTTTTGTCTATATGGAAACCTAAATATTTTATGGATGTCTTTGGCGTTATAAGTTCGTTTTTAATTTTCAATTTTGATCTGATTTTGTTATTTGTGTGTTTGCGGGTAAGAATTATTTGTTCAGTTTTTTGAGAATTTAAATTGATTTTGTTTTGTTGTAAATATGGCATTATTACTCTGTTCAGATGTATATCAATTTTTCTGTTGGCAACTTCCGCGTAAAATGATCTTTTATACATACAGGTGTCATCTGCGTATAATGATGTTTGAATGTCATTGTGCATTGGAAAATCGTGCGTCATTAATGTATATAGAAAAGGGGATAGCGAGGAGCCTTGCGGCACTCCCGCTTCTGTTAGATATGGCCCACTTAATGTGTTATTGATCTTAACATGAAATGTCCTATCTTTCAGATAAGAATATATTAGCTTTGTTACGTATATGGGATAGCCGGCCGACATCATTTTATGTGTCAGTCCCTCTATCCATACAGTGTCGAAGGCCTTTTCCATATCGAGAGCTACCACTACTGTGTTCATTTTGTTTCGGAAGTTTTCTTTGGCGTAATGAAGTAGTCTAATTATCTGAGCCACTGTCGAATGACCTTTTCTAAATCCGAATTGTTCATTGGGAATCAATTTTAACTTATTTCCAATTTTGAGGATTCGGTTCAGTATGATTTTGTCAATAATTTTTGCGAGTATGTTAATTAATGATATTGGTCGGTAGCTATCCAAGTATTTTGGATTTTTGCATGGTTTCGATATTGGAACGATAATTGAATCTTTTAAGTTTTGTGGATATTGTTGAAATTTTAATATTGCATTTACTATATACATAATTTGGACTAAAACTTTGTGAGATAAGTTTTTATATAAAATAGTGTCCATCTGGTCAGAGCCTGGTGCTTTATTGTTGGGTAGTCGTTTTATGATCTGTTTTATTTCACTGGGAGAGGTAATGTATTTAGTCAATTCATTTGTCTCTATGTCGGTACTGGTATTTATGATATCGGTAATATTCTGTTCTATTGTTTGTTCGTAGTCGGTGTTATTGGTTTTATTCATTTTGAATATATTTTCAAAGTGTTTTCCCAACACCGTCCCTTTCTCAGAATCGTCAATGTATATTTGTCCATTGTGTTCGAAAGCAGGTATAGTTTTATAATATCGTTTAAGTCGTTTTGTAATTTCCCATAAGGAATTGTCGGAAACGTTAAGTTGTTTTAATAAATCTGTCCATTTATTGTTCCGGAATTCCCTGATTTTTTCGCCTATTTCCCTACCTAGTTGTAGCAGTCTTTCTCTGTCAGTACCTAATCTGTATTTTTGCCATAATTTTCTCACTTTATTTTTTGTTTTTATCACTTATAATTGCACAAGAGGTTTGTATTTTATCAAAGGTAATACCACGAGTGCTTCAAATTTTATCGATAATTTTTTCTTTTCCACGAAAACTTGTTTATTTGGCAAAAATATGAAAACAAACCGATTTGATAAAATCACGACTCCGTTAGGAGGAGTGATTTTATCTAAATTCGGTTTGTTTGAATGTTTTTGCCTCAAATAAACAAGTTTGAGTGATGAAAATAAAAAATTATGTGATAAAATTTGAAGAGCGAGTTGTATTTGGGAAGATTATTTTTTTCAACAATTTAAAAGGATTTTTGAAAGCGCTTTTAGTTGTCAATAATGACAAATTCAAAGTAAAATTTTGACGTTTCGATGTAAACAAGGTTTTATCGATGAGGAAGCATAATTATCAGTATAATACCGAATGATTGGCTAGAATAATGTATTGCTATTGGTTAAAACCACCAAAATGTCAGATTTTGACAAGTGAAAAAAATAATCAAAGGTAATACCACGAGTGCTTCAAATTTTATCGATAATTTTTTCTTTTCCACGAAAACTTGTTTATTTGGCAAAAATATGAAAACAAACCGATTTGATAAAATCACGACTCCGTTAGGAGGAGTGATTTTATCTAAATTCGGTTTGTTTGAATGTTTTTGCCTCAAATAAACAAGTTTGAGTGATGAAAATAAAAAATTATGTGATAAAATTTGAAGAGCGAGTTGTATTTGGGAAGATTATTTTTTTCAACAATTTAAAAGGATTTTTGAAAGCGCTTTTAGTTGTCAATAATGACAAATTCAAAGTAAAATTTTGACGTTTCGATGTAAACAAGGTTTTATCGATGAGGAAGCATAATTATCAGTATAATACCGAATGATTGGCTAGAATAATGTATTGCTATTGGTTAAAACCACCAAAATGTCAGATTTTGACAAGTGAAAAAAATAATCGGGTAAATTTGGATTGTTTAATGAGAAACTGTTTCCTAGCAATTAGACGAGAACAACTGTCAACTATTAAAAACGCGACACCGAAGGTGGAGCGTTTTTAGGTTGACAGTTTTTCGAGTCTAATTGCTAAAGGAAACAGTTTAGAAGTTGAACAACACAAATTTACCCGATATCAATACAAACATCGAGTGTAATTCGGCAGGACAATTCAATGAATCGGCTCATTGTTAATGTTAGAAATTCAATAAGTTGTTGACAAACATGTCAAATTATTTATCATGGTAACAAATGCATAAGTGAAAAAACCACAAGTGCATTTATCGCTGAAAAAGTTAAAGCTAACTTTTGCCGGTGTCAAAGTGACAATTACACTGAGGCATATGCGATTTTTTATACATGAGTTGAATTGTCACTTATAATTGCACAAGAGGTTTGTATTTTATCGGGTAAATTTGGATTGTTTAATGAGAAACTGTTTCCTAGCAATTAGACGAGAACAACTGTCAACTATTAAAAACGCGACACCGAAGGTGGAGCGTTTTTAAGTTGACAGTTTTTCGAGTCTAATTGCTAAAGGAAACAGTTTAGAAGTTGAACAACACAAATTTACCCGATATCAATACAAACATCGAGTGTAATTCGGCAGGACAATTCAATGAATCGGCTCATTGTTAGTGTTTAGAAATTCAATAAGTTGTTGACAAACATGTCAAATTATTTATCATGGTAACAAATGCATAAGTGAAAAAACCACAAGTGCATTTATCGCTGAAAAAGTTAAAGCTAACTTTTGCCGGTGTCAAAGTGACAATTACACTGAGGCATATGCGATTTTTTATACATGAGTTGAATTGTCATGTTTAAAATGTCGTCTGGTAATTTGTCTCTTACGTCATTTATTTGTATTAGTTTTGTGGTCTTATCTCTAGCTTCTTTCATTGAATGTTTCAGTGAGATTATTTCTTTTTCTATATCGTTTGCGCAGTTAATATTTGTATTAATTTTTACATTCTGATTCAAGTTTAAGCGATATTTGCGCCAGTCAGTTGATTTATAGTCGTAAATTTGTCGTTTTTCATGTATGTTTGTATTACTGTTGCAGTCCGGTATTTCGAAATATACGGGGTCATGATCCGACGTCAGTTCTTGTATTGTCATTAAATTGTCAATGTTACTGTAGTTTTTTGAAACTATAATGTCGAGTGTGCTGGGCGTGGTACCGTCAAAAGGAAAATGGGTCGGGTCATTTGTACAGTATATACATAGGCCATTGTCATCCACGAATTCTTTAAGAGTGTTGCCGTTTCTGTTTGTACCCAAACATTTCCATTCTGGGTGACGTGCATTAAAATCTCCCATTATTAAAATTTTATTTGAAATCGAGTATAAATTCAGAAGGTCTGAATTTGTGATTTTGTTAAGCGGTTTGTTGTATACTATAACTAAGTGTAAATTATTTTTAAGTTTTAATATTAAATGTTCTAAGCTAGTATCTACATTATTTACAAGTTGATGAGGTATATCATTTTTAACAATAATAGCGACCCCGCCCCCTCTTTGATTTCCGCGAATATTATTAGGTCTATCTTTACGATATATAGTATATCCCCTAATTTTCAAAGTATGACATGGTTTCAGTTGTGTCTCTGTTAATAGTATTATATCTAAGGAGTTTTTATATATAAAGTTTAGAAATATGGGGTATTTGTTGTTTATCCCATTAATGTTATAGAAACAGATCTTAAGTTTCTTAGACATCGCAATTATTGTGCCTTTCTAAAAATTATACTTGTCAATACCAGCCATAAAGGCTCTGTATGCATTGAATTTTGACTCGTTATCACTGGCATTTACAAGTAATGAATTTAAATCTCTTACCGCTCTTAGCATTTCATTGAGGTTGATGTATGAATTCAGTTTCTTGAATTCCTTGTTCACTTCTTGGAAGGTGTCCTCGATATTGCCGGGCATGTGAGACAAGGGTTCTTTATGGGAGATTCGATTGTTCGATTCTTGGCCGGTTTCAATTGGTGGAAAATTCTTCTTGCTTTCCCATGCGTTGATTTTGGGGGCTGGTGCTGGAACGTACCTCTTTGTTGGTGGCTGATTTTGGGGTTTCTTTGCTTCTATGGCTCCTATTCTTTTGACATAGGCAGGACATTGTCTGTAGTTGGCTGGGTGATCTCCCATACAGTTGGAACATTTCGCTGGGAGATCTCTTGATTTCGTGCATGTATTTGTGAGATGATCACCAGCGCACTTCAAACATTTTGGGCTTCGTCCACAGTTTGTGGTCGCATGGCCCCAGTGTTGACATATGTGGCATTGGGTCACAGCGCTCTGACTTTTTCGCAGCTCCCATGTTACTTTAGTTCTTAATAAATATTTCACATTTTGATTGAGGTACTTGAGCGTAATCGTCGGACTCGTTGTGACTAAGAAAAGTGGTCTTGCTTTTGTGCTCATTCTGTATATGTTTTTGATGTTGATTTCATACACATTCTCCAAATCTTGTTTCATTTCAGTAGTGGATGGTTCTCCATCCATACCACGTAAAACGAATGCGTGAGATTTTTGTTCCGGTAATGAATATGTGTGGTGATCTATTTTGTTTTCAATCAATTTCTCTCTAAATAATTTAAATTCTGTTCGTCTTCGATAAACAGTAATGTAGCGTTACTGGTATATTTGAGATAAAATTCGCACTTTAGGGACTGTTTCAGCTCGTTAACAAAATGAGTGTGCTCCTCAATTTTGGCGTAAAAAACTATTGGTGGTGGAGAGTTCTTGGACTTTTTGTTTGCTGGTCTTGTTGCTGACCTCATTGCTGGTTTTGTATGTGCCTGCTGTGGTTTCTTTTTAGGTAGAGGTTGTTCTTCGTTCTGTGTAGACTCGAGTGCAGCGAATTGGTTAGAAATTATCGTTTCTTTTCCTTTGTCATTTTTCTTTAACAGTTGCGAGAGCGATGCAAATTTCTTTGGTTTTCTGAAACCTCCGTTTGGATCTTGAATACTATCAACGGTGATAGCGTCCATATCTTCAGTCGTGAGAGTTGGAAGACGTCTCTTTTGGCCCTGAGGTGTTTCTTCTCTCATCGTGGTAGGTTTCTCTGTATGAATAAGAGCTTCTGTGTTTGTATTTGTATCCATTTTTAGCGGATTTAATTTTTGATGTTGGAAAGTTTTAGTTATAGGCACTTCCGTATCTGATAACTCATCATTGTCACAAAACGGGGGCGCAGCCCCCTCACAAATCTGTTGCACTGAATTCACTATTATTGTTTGGTTTTCAGTTCGAATTTCACACGATCAACATATACGTTGAAACGTGACTGGACGAGAACCGGTATGTTCAGTGTGGTATGGCCGTTGCCGACAATATTTTGAATTTTCGTGGAGATATACTTATTATTCGTATATGAAAGAGATGCAAAATTATCAAATCATATCTGGATCTTGAAACAAACGTTCTACTTACTTGGATTTTAATATTACCTATAATACAAAAATGCAAAAAAGGCAACAGCATGCGGTGTTCCCAAGCGGTCACCCATCCAAGTACTAACCGCACCCGACACTGCTTGACTGCGGTGATCGGACGAGAACCGGTATGTTCAGTGTGGTATGGCCGTTGCCGACAATAATATGAATTTTCGTGGAGATATACTTATTATTCGTATATGAAAGAGATGCAAAATTATCAAATCATATCTGGATCTTGAAACAAACGTTCTACTTACTTGGATCTTGGATTTTAATATTACCTATAATACAAAAATGCAAAAAAGGCAACAGCATGCGGTGTTCCCAAGCGGTCACCCATCCAAGTACTAACCGCACCCGACACTGCTTGACTGCGGTGATCGGACGAGAACCGGTATGTTCAGTGTGGTATGGCCGTTGCCAACAATATTATGAATTTTCGTGGAGATATACTTACTGTTCGTATAATGAAAGAGATGCAAAATTATTAAATCATATCTGTGCGCCACTGAAAACATTTTTTTCATTTTCCTCAATTACGCGAAGTTATAGTACCTTGTAAATTATCGACAGTTTTCAATAATTGCCCTTTATCTTCCAACTGCAAGAAGTTACTGAAGATTCAATTGGCTATCGTTACAAAAAAAGAAATCATAAAATCGTAACTGCTAACTGCTCTTAATTGTGCTTTTCTTCTTTCTCTCCTAGTTCACAAGATACCCTGTACATTATACCTACATAGTACTTACTTACCTACATTCCAGTATAATCCAATATGTTCAATAAACGAAATTATATTTCTCTTCACGTACCTACCTACTTAGGTTATTAACTACATATTTGAAAATAAGTAACACCCTAACACAAATTATCACAACAACTGATTTCATAAACAAGGAACTAGGTACCAGAACTGGAGCGCCTTGCTCTACACAACAAGGGATGCGAAACCATTTTTTACGACCGGTCTACCGGTCAACTATAAAAGATAAAAATAAATGGCGAGCCACATGTTTGTATCTGTAGAGTATGAAATAACTAAAAATTTCTTGAAAGAACCTTAAAGAAATCAATTTTTATTAGTATCTCCTTAGACGAAAAACGGCCAGTGGCAGTCGGTCTTGATTTATTTAGAATAGAAAGCATCCATAGATGATTTACATCAGTAAATTATTCAATAATGTCGTAAAATAACTCCAGAAATGTTACATTGTTCGAAACTCATATTGTGAGGCTCGATTGTATGTATCATTGTATGGAAACCAATAGAAGGAATTGGAACTATCCGTAACTCCTAACTAATTGACTTTTCACTTTTATTATTCATTTGTGTAATCTTCATCTAGAGGAAAATCCAGCAATGCAACAATGTATAGGGTGTTTCATTCAAAAAAATAGATAGTGGTGACCCTATTGAGGGAGGGAGTTAAAGTTGTAACGTCTAGATAAAAGCAAAAAGACGTCCCCTTTTATATGATTTTTGCTCTTTATTTTAATCACCAAAGGAAACAGATTCCTCTTTTGTGCAATAAAGACGTACCTCAATCTCTAATCTCGCAATTGTTTTGAAAATAATGAAGTGAGCAGGAATGCGATAGCTAAAGATGAGATCTGGCGGATGAGGATATAATAGGTACATAGTGATTTTCTGAACGGCTGAATTCACTTGGGTATAAGTTTGATTGATTTCTAAGTAGGTATATTTTAGATTCCATTTCATTCGTTATTATATTTTTTCTACTCCTGTTTTATAATATACTTATTAAAAGACTAAAATCTGTATCATAATGAAATTCATTATGATACAGATTTTCATTATGATACAGATTTTTAAGCCAATAGGAATGCGACATTCGCACAATATTTAGTATATAGCCATGGATACCTGGTTGACATTTCTGAAATTAATCATATTAGGTCTGTTCCCTGCAATAAAAGTGTAGCACTGAGCTATACGATTTTATTTATTTTAATTATGTTTTAATGCTTCTTGCAGTTTACAAATGCAATTTACATAATTATATAGATATTCCCAAATTTAGTAATTTTATACGTACCTATTTTTTCACAGATAGACCTGAATTCTTCAAAATTGTATAGGTCAGTGTTACACTTTTATTGCAGGCGAACAGACATATTAAGTGACACTTAATTTGATAGCTGTCAAATAATTTTGATTTTCAAAAGTAACTATATTTAAAATTGATTTATTGATTAAATAATTTTTATTAACCGGAGTAGAAAAAATATTGTATGCCACTTTCATGTAATGGCCATTAATACACTCGCATATTATATACGAAACTCGCCTGCGGCTCGTTTCGTATCCTACAATATGCTCGTGTCTTAATGGCTATCATTACATGTTCGTTGCATAAAATACTATTATATCGTTTATTTTGTATATTTAAATGGCTGTGAACCTATATGTTAGTATTTTTCTTTACAGTTTTGCTAGATGGAATTGGAAACACAGTAACTCAATAATAGACTACAGATACACTACACATCATTCTTTTTAACTAATGTTTATTGTCCATAGCATAGTTTTCGTGTTTTTGGTTCTGTTTCGTACTTTATTGTTTTTCAACAAAGAATAATAAAATAAATCGATGGTGTACTCTGTGATGACACTCTCGGACCACTCTAGGCTACCTCGTCCCTTTCCCCTGATACACCCAGGGCCTATTTTACCGTAAGGCCCATAAGGCCCGGTAGTCTGGGGGACCCGTTAAAGGTTGTGAAATATTCATAATTTCAAATGTAAATTTACATAGCAGAGAAAAAAAAAGTTAACTCTGATAAGGAATAAGGAAAATAGAATTAAATGAAATAAGCTTTAGTGATATAATTAATGCATTTTTAAAATTATTTATGAATTTATATCAAAGATACCGGCATCAGCGATTCCCCAATCTAAAAATAACTAAAGAAGTATTGCGGCACATACAGCAGAGGGCGGCGGCGGCGGTGGTGTTTTCTTTCACGCGGCGTTTTTGTTTATGCTGCTATTACCGACAAAGCATTATATTCTATTTTTGCCGATGCCGATGGAACAAAAAAAGAATATTGACGTTTTTTTGCCCATTTACAAATTTGTGCTAGTAGTGGGGCAGTTTGCTACATTTTTTATTAAGATTTTCTAGCTGTGTTCAATTCAGATTTCAAGTGATGGAGTGATGCTAGTTTATGGCAGCTAAACATTTGGGTGAAAAGTAAAATAATTGTGCATAATTTTACTTTAATTATTTATTTTCACAAATAGAATTAATTGTTGTTTTTTTTTCATTATTTATTTTGTTGAATATAATAATGTTTATTTATTTTTTTAAATTATTGGAAAAAAATAAAAATAGTTGTTTTATTTTTTAACCCAAACTAACAAGAGAATTTTTGAATTTTATTGGAAAAGAGGGCCCGACCAGATGAAAAATAGGCCCTGGATACACCTACTGTTTTCAAGGAGTTTCAAGATTTAAACGTCAAAATGTTTTTTTGTAGGTTATATAGGTTTTTATAAATGTTTATTGTTAATGTTTATACAAGTTTTATTTAATACTAATTTTAAACGAAATTGAATAAACCATAGTCCACAAGTAAGAACATATTGCCAAAAAAAAAATAATTATCCATAGATAAAACCACTTTTTTTATTTTGTCTATGGCGTCACATTTAAAAAGCTGGCGGTCAATGGTCATGGTTCTGGTTTTGAAGCGCGAGAATTGAAATTTCAAATTGAAGAAAATTAGCACGAAACAGGTTCCATAGTTGCTCCAGATACTCATCATTTTGGTATGAAATAAGGAATTGGTTATAATGGTTATATTCAAATAGTAGTTTTTTTTCAAAGTATATTAAATTAAAGAAATATAACAAAAATAAATACTTAGATAAAAGAATAAAAAACAATATTTTCTTGAGGTCCACTTCGCTTATGTATGATTTTCATACCAGTAAGGGAGAATTACCTGAATATAATACACTGAAAAATTCCGAAAATACGGAAATTTTAGATGCATGTTCATAAATATATATATTTTCAAAAACTGATAAGCACTGAGCTCTGAACTTGTACTTGAGCCCCCATATTGAAAAAAGTGGAATAATAGTTATTTATGCAACAAGTGCAAAAAGTGAGTGTGAAATTGTCCAACGAGGTCTTTAGGCCGAGTTGGACAACACGTCCAGTGCAAAAAACACGTTTTGCAAGAGTTGCATACAATATTTTTTCTACATTCATGCAAAAACTGGAACATTAGAAGATGAGTACGATAATTACGCACTTTTCTAACTTTTCCACCCGAAGTGTCTTTTAATTCAGAACATTCTACACTTTTCTAAATTAAAATCTAAATTAAAAGACGCTTCGGGTTGAAAAGTTAGAAAAGTGCGTAATTATCGTACTCATCTAGAATATAATATGTTGGGAACCTAACCTAACCTAATCAAACTCAAACCGTTCTTCTTTTTTTGTATTTTTATGGGCTCCACCTTGTCAGTACTCAATCATAGCTGGTTTTCGCCTTGACCATTTAAATTTTAAATAATTAAAGATTTTTGCAATAATTGTAATTCGTTGAGACTATGTAGTAAGATATACATAATATATTATTGCTGTATTAGAGCAGGATCAGACACTTAATTTCTCTGGATTTTTATTTAATTTAAATGTTCATGTTTGTCATAAATCATCACAAAACTGACACAAGAATGACAGATGAGTGCAATAAGAATTTTATTGCACTAGTGCAAAAAAGAACTACTTTTTCCATTAAATATGTTTCACAAAAGTGTTGTTTTTTGCATGAATGTAGAAAAACTAATTTTTCGCTTTGAATTATTCAAAAAACAGTAATTAATTACTTCCTACACACACATTATTTAGTAATAATTGACGTTCAAAGCATTGTTTACGAAAAAATATATAATTATTCGGCATTTTTCAATATTTTTATTTCTCTCATCATTTCCTCTCTTTAGGTTTGCTCTGAAAAAATCCTCATTAATATCGCCTACATCAGTCCCTTCTTTTACATCATCACCATTCAGCTCCGTGATACTTTAAAACTTGAACGCATTGAGAAGCATCGCAGCTCTGCTAATTTGATGTTGTACTGTTGCGCAAGAAATCAATTATGATATTGATTTCGGAGCTGGTGCGAAAAGTAATGTTGTTGGTTGTAGATAACCATACACTTTCGTCCATCTCTAATCTTCTCGGATCTTTGTATTCCATATTGTGCAACGGTGCAGTGGTAATAGTTCTAGCTTCTATTTCTGTTTTTGCAATGATTATTTGGCTTAACAGAAGCGGGGTTCCACCTGCTATTTTACGAGGGGAAGCCTGACTAGTTAAGGAACTCCAACTCAAATGGAGGCTGACAAAAGAACACCTCCATATTAAGAGTCTACTGCTTAAGATAGACAAGGAACTCTCGTCCAGGCTTTTGAAACTGGGTAGGAGAAATTTGAAGACAGTTACCGACCTGGTGACTGGACACTATTCTTGTAGTACGCTAAAAATCCCCTTATGTCAAGGAAAAAGTGACATATGACAACAGAAAGAAATTTTTTTAGGTATCAAAGAACACATATTTTAGAATGTAAGAAAGTTGTAATAAAAATCATATTAATAAATATAAGTTAGAGGGAAATAACAATAAATAATTACTCATGTGCCACCCCACCTACAAATCCTAGAACTATAACCTGAGGAAGTATATATGCACAGAATGGGTAAATTTAGTGAAGCTATGTGCAGAAAATGTGAACTCTACGATGAAACACATACTCTGTTTTTGTGAGAACTTTCAAGGATTCACACGGAAGCACTTTGAAGTGGAAATAACACAACCACAACTACTGAAGATCCCTCCAGTGGCCTATATAGAAGACACGAAGCTTTTGGAATGGAAGTATGTAGATAACATGGATAATGGTACAAAGATTCAGTTCAAGTGCCTGGATTGTTAAGCACAACCCAAACGTATGACGTAGTACCGTTTCCTGTTCCTGGCTTCAAAGCTCGTGGATACGACTGCAACTTCACGTGGCTTCTTCTAATGTGAAACTGAGTACCAGAATTAAAAGTGATATCCCACTATTTTTTTTTGCTTTGGAACTGGAAATTGGAAATTATTCGTACGTCTAGTAATCGGAAATTAGATAATTGATTTGTAAAAATCCACCACGACTGGTAGCTTTTATCAGATTTTAATAGAGGAGCTCAGTCTAAGGCCAGTATGACCAACAAGAAGTGGTATTTTCTGACAAGAATGACAGTTGAGGTCTACTGTTCGAAACATTAGATTTTACATGTTTTCTTTCATTGCGAACATCTGTACCTATTGGTTTATTAAAATAATGAATACACCCCCGAAGCGTATATCTTGAAATAATGACTTTCTAGCTGAATACTCAACATATCAGTGACCAATAATTCTAGGAACTCTTGGCATGTCACCCTTTCTTTTCTGTTATTCAGTCACTAGTTATGTCAAATGTGAGTGAAAAAAGTAATTAGAAGAATAGAGGTACAACTAACTAGAAATGCTACAAAAATCTGATCGAAAATGGACATATTCAATTGAACGAATATCAACAAAAATAAATATAACTGACATTTGACATAACTAGTGACTGAATAACAGAAATGAAATGGTTGAATTCCAAGAGTTCCTAGAATTTTTGGCCACCGATATTTTGAGTATTCAGCTAAAAAGTCATGTTAAAGTTCAAGATTTTCGCTTCGGGGGTGTATTCATTATTTTAATAAAGCAATATAGATGTTCGCAATTATAAAAAAACATGTAAAATCTTATGTTTGGAACGGTAGACCTTAACTGCCATTCTTGTAAGAAAAAACCACTTTTTGTTGGCCACACTTACCTTATACTGAACTCCTCTATCGAGATTTTCATTACACAAAACCCTTACCAGATTTAATACCATAATTAAGTTTGGCCTCAAGAAATAACAAACAAAATAATATTTGGTAACAATAAGAAAAATAATACTGTGCTTCAACTTTCAAGCCCAACCAAAATGAATACCAGTCATTTGATAAAAATGGTTATTAAAAGGCCTATAAAAATCCCTAAGCCTTTGTAAGACTACGGGATTGACAAAGGGATGGTTGCGTCCCTTCGTTTTTCCCAAACAATGAGGAGCAGAATGCCCTTCACTTTTAAATAAGCAGGGAAATCCTTTGGTTGAATTAAAATAAAAATGTTTTTCCGTGACGACTCGCTTAAGACCTAAAAAATCCTGAACTCGACGAAGTTCTATGGCCGGATCCAAAACTAAACGTTCCCCGCTGACGAATAGAAATTGAGAAAGAGGAAAAAATTTCAACCATCTCGTGAGATACCTGAAATTGGTAAATATCATTTTATTGAACAGTTTTAATATTTGGCAAGTTTATATGAACCTACGGGGCATCGGTAAGAGGCGAGGAAACATAGCGCATATCTGTCATAAACGTACCAGTGGCGTTCTGTACCTATTTTATAAAGTAAAACTGAAAAAACAAAGGTCACTGACAATACCAACGCCACTGGATAAATCAATATCAGTCAACTGACGAAGTGAAAGAGAAAAACAAACGCATGCGCTTGCCAATAAGAAGTCAGCTGTCGATAAAAATCACCAATGGACGAGTTCTATACAAGGGAATTGCTGCCAACATAACGAACAAAAAAATACTGAAAAAGGTTAGTCGCATAGGGGAGTGGTTTTTCCAATCTATTTTTAGTTTTTTTGTATGTTTTGAGTCCCTTTACCACCCATGTTGTACCCGAAAAGTTTGCAGTTCTTTTAGTTTGGGGTATTTTACATCTTACAGTTGACGAACAACTAATAACAGATGTCAATACATGTTTGTTTGACTTTGTTTGACTTTGACTGACGTCTCTCACAGGTGATGGCTCTTTTGACAGATATCTATCTGAACTACCGGACTTTTCATCTACTACTAGAGATGGGTGCGTGGGATCAAAAAAATGTTAAGAAGTTTTTTGGGACCCACTCGTGAGGAATTAAGAAGTTAGATGAATTAAACTAACCTACATAACGTAATTTTTGATGATTTTGTTCGGTTTCATTGCTTCCGCTTGCGGCTGAAACATCGACCTAACAAATTGGCCATTGCGAAGTCACCCTCTGGAGAAATTGCGATTCTGGTGGCACAGAAGTGTGGCAGATCTCCTCATGAGCCCCACATACAATACATTTGCTATTATTGCGAGATTTATAGTGCTAGGAGGTAAAATGTTATGCTCAGGACGCAACTTCAAGACTCCACCACCGCCAAACCGGAGGGCCTGCACAGTTTCTACCTATCACGATCTCTTAGTTATCATTAAGACTACAACATATCAAAAAAAATCGAAAATCGTACGAGAACCAGGATTACCTATAAAATGGTGCGGGTTCCTTTGGAAAAGTGTTCATACTTTAATATTCATAACTTGAAAAAATAATGTTAATAGACAAAACCCAAGTAATCAAGTACATTGAAGAATTAACGTTTAATCAGATTATCAATATTGTTGATAATAAAAAGTTTATTTTCTTAATATTATCAATACATACTTGGTACTTTACTTTTTCATAATTAAACGCGGCAATATCAAATGTTTTCGACTGCATTCCTTTCAGAGGTTTAGATAAACTTGCCAAACTATATTATAATTGAAAGTTTTTATCAATTGAACATAATGATATGCGTTTGTTTTGATGTACAGTCGAAAGAAGCAAACAAGAAAAACGAAATATGTGTGATTTAACGCAATAAAAAAATCAGGATTAGATTGTTTATTATACCTCATTTAAAAACCAGGAAAAGTGATTTGAATTTAAGTTGGCAATTCTGTAGACCTATGATTGATCAGATTCCACCCAGTTTCACACAACACTTTTTAGCATTGACATCAGCTGATAATTTAAATTTTTGATAGTTCTGACAGATGAATATATTTAATTTTGTCATCGCATCCGCTCTTGTTATTTAATTAATTTGCTTCGTTTCGTTTAAACTGAACATGACAGCATCTGTCTATATGGAGGTTACAAGCTATTGAAGATTTAAAACAATGTAGTTTTTGTTAGAAAATTGGTTCTTCTTTTTTATTTCATTCACTGGCATTCAGTTATTTGCTACTTAAAAACAGCCATATTAGAGTAATGTGTATGTTCTAGTCTTTCAGTTTAAATACAAAACAGGAAAAAGTTTTACATGTGACAAAATACCCGTCTGATTAATGCTTGGGTATAAAATAATTCACTAGACAGACGAGAAGTCGACTTATGACTATGCGTGGCTGATTTTTTCATCAATCAAGGCATATTTAATAGATTTGGAACACGACTGTTGACTAATTTTTCGGAACACGCCTTTTAGTAACTAATCTGGTAACTTTCAGTGATGTGAGTAAATCTTTTCAAATCACTACTCCTAGTTTTTAAATGAAGTATAGTAATTTTAAACCTAATCGGAAGTGGGTAATTTATAATGAATAACCCTGTGAAATGTAGACTTACCTTGCATATATTCCTAATTTGATGGGACCCCATGAAGTATCAATAATACTCCCGATGGACCCATTAACAAAAACTAATTGTTCGAAAGGTTTCATATCAACTTTTTTGGAAATAGCTTGAGCATAATCTGATATGGCCCTGGTAACGGGATCTCTAACAACTACAAGTAATTTAGTGGAGGGATTCATTAGATGCACTCGACGAGGGGCTTCTCTCGTAATGAAATATGATGGTGTTTTTTCGATAGTAAGTTGACCTTCGAGGGTGGCAGGCATGTGAATACGGTACCATTGAAATCCTTGCATGTAGTTCTTGTCAAAGAAATGGACCTCGCTACCTGCTGCCCTTACATCAGGATGTATGCGGATGAATTCAAGAAGGGCTCGAGTGCCTCCTTTTTTTACACCTGAAAAAATACTTTCTGTAAATCTCATTTCACTTCAATATACATTTGTTATACAGATTGCGAAAATCCTTACGGAAGTATGCTGGGTTATACAAGTGCGACAGAAAAACAGCTGAAAGAGAGAGAAAGAATAATATTTTCGCGGAGCAGATCCTGAACACATCCAGAGCACAAACCGAGTACATACTGGATTTCTTTAATGCGCAAGCGTGCCTACAGACTCATTCCGCATTTTAAAGGTAGCGCGAACGCGAATTTGAAGTGACATGAAGTTGAGTTAACACAAAATGTGCAAAAAAGAAGAATAACCTATTATTGGAGGCTAATTATGAATAAAAACCTTACCTTTTAGCAAATTTGTTTATTAAATAAAACTTAAAAACGAAGTCTATAGTAAAGTAAAAATAAAAAAAACAAACAACTCAACAAACACTGTTTATCATTAAAATATATATAATCCAAAAGTTTTTTAAAGTTTCAAACGCAAATTAAAAAAATATAAAGTCATACAACCGCATACAACCAAAATTTTGAGGTTATAATCTGTTCGGAACAAAAAATCCCAGCTATCATCTTAGGATTCATCGAGCACGTTCCGAGCATGCTCGAAATTGAATCCAAGTCTTTCTCGAACACATTCTGAAGCACTCCACGAACACTTAAATTTCAATTGCGCATGCGTAGTCCCTCCGAATACGTTCAGGATGTGCTCCGCGAAAACAGCTATTAAGATGTGCACTTTGTTTCTCCTTATTGGAGTATACTTGTTTCTCGAGACTGGCCTAATGCTCATTGCCCCCCTATTTTAACCGCTGTTGCCAGAAGCGCTGATTAATTTGTACAAGTGATATTTTTGTCTTGTTATCGTTGACTTTTTTTCGAAGTCATGCACAATAGGTAAAACAAAACACTTTAATCCGGCAACATTGTCTAAGTGATGACCGCAGACGATTATTATTTTTCTCTCTTTCATATATCCTTGTCGTACTTGTGTAATCCGAGGCGAGGGTTCCATAAGGATTTTCTCAAGCTGTATGTGATACAACTCAAGTGCACGAACAAATAAATATTTCAACCAAAAAACAGATAAATTCATACACACTCCAAAGAAACAATACAACTGTTGTCTAACGAAAGCTAAGCACCCTCAAATCTAAAATTTTTCATGTTACAGTGGACCACCTTAGTAAATGACCCCTTTCGAGACCCCTTTCTTCATTATATTATAAATACTGTACTTGATGATTGGATTGTTTAGAAGTTATCTGACACCTGGAGCTGTGTTGCCAGATATACAAAATGTTCTTGAGTATAGTAGGTATACATAAAGCTGTTTTAATTCATCTCTCTTTTTTCAGCCACTCATTTTAATGCTTACTAATTAATTTATATGTATTTTTTTTAATATTTCCAAACTAGCTTTCTAACAACATCAGGGACTCACATTTGTATAGTGAGCCCAACAATTTTAGAAAATACTTGAACTTATTTATCTTTTTTTGTAATTGTGATGGAAGCAAATTCGATATTTTCAGTTTAATACTTCAGGGGAAGGTTTAAAAAGCTTACCAATTATTAAAGCACTTGGTAACTGTCTTTCTGGCCTTAAGCCCTGTTCTCTGAAAAATTTGTATTTTGGCGATATGTCAGTTTCATTTCCTTCTAGTAAAGATACTACTCTAACAGAAGTGGTGTAATGAACCAATGGTATTTCATTTGGAATCACAGGATGTGTTTGCCACTGGAAAAGAAAACCGTAAATGTTTTAAAAGAGTACACTTTAGCAAATACAGGAATGAATGTGAGATAGGCACGCGGGCACGCCCTTCAATGTGCGTTTCAAGATAATAGTAGTAGGAATTAGTATGGTAAGTGATTAGAAAATAAGTCTGTACATTATATATATTTTCTAAAATTCCCAAGCCATTTATTGAACTTATTTATATATTATATATGAAAAATATACCAATATAAAAATATAGGGTGAATGACTAAATGCTATGTGCAAATACAGTATTTGTTATAAAAAAGTATCCTAAAATAAAAATCACTGTCATCATTTTTGTATGAAATTGGTTAATTACTAAATAAATTGGCAATATAAATGAATGTTTTGTTGTCCTGATGGTAAAACCTAATTTTTGTTTGCACACTGTTTGGTTACAGTATTTCATAAAATATTTTTTAATGTATAGGTTTGAAATAGAAGATGCAATTATTACTAAAGTTGTAGAGGCATAACAATAACAAATTCAGATTACTTATTATAACTAGAATTTGTGAGTTTGAAGCGAATATTTAATAAATAATTGATTACTTCAAAAAATGATCAAAAAATGTATACTTACCTTTGGTATTGCTTTGGATAGATTAGATATTACACAAGAATTGAAGACAAACGATACATATAAAGATATAGTAGCTAACAATAGTAAAGATAAAATTATTTTCTTTGAAATAAGAACTTCCATGCTTTCCCAGCATTGAACCCTCTCATATCTAAAATAATTAGTTTTAGTTAATGAACCTTAAAAAGAAAAGATAATTTTACTTTAAAAACCATTTTTCGGAGTGATTACATTTTTAAAACATTTGAATATTAATTCTTCTACTTCATTGCGGTAACCATTACAATAACATTGTATTTGTTTGTGTTTTTTGAATATTAAAATTTTCTTGATTATAAATTGCGCAAAATACTGACTTGACTTGACTTTTTAAGTTGGTTGTAGGTGGTCTGTGTTTTTAAGGTTGACAGGAATGTGTGGACAGGACAATTTACCTACTGGCCGTTTTTGATGTGCAAGACAGTGACATAATATCAAAAGAGGTAAAAGGCAAAGTAAGTTTGGTAACAATTAACAAAATGTAATGTGCAACATAAAACTATAGTAGCAGTACCATTAAATTCTCATTGCTTGCTTAAATAGACATATAATCAACAGTACTTATTCATATGTTCGGCAATTTATACTTATCCGGTATTCATTTCTATGATCTTATGTGCTACCAGTTACCAGTTCACTGCACTTCGAAAGATAACCTACTTTGCTACAGTACTTTCATCCACCCAGATCTCTACATCCACTTTGAAAATACAAAAAATAAATAATATATGCACACTTTAATCCATAGTGCATATTATGTCGACATTATGAAGAGCTAATGTTACTTCGAATCGAGTAATATGTACACTGCCACAGACAACTCTTGTACAATATTAGTGCAGTGTACAAAGGAGCTAAAATTCTCACGCACGTGTAATTTGTGACGTAATAATGTCATTAACTTTTCTTCCCGCTACTACAAGTATTACAATTGCAAATGACTTTGTTTTTTTAAAGGAAATATTTGTTGTATACCAATTAATAATTCAATAATTTTGTATTTTGATATTTAATTCTTATTTTTAAATTTCGGGAACTTTCTATTTTTGAAAAACGTAATAAGAAAATATTTCAAAGTGACTTTTGACAAGTCTTTTTGACAGAAGGGAGCAAATTGTCTAGACTGCCGTGAAATTACATGTGGTGTAGAACCGTTTTGTGAAGCCGGTTAAATTTGTAAAGCAAGAAATATAATTCGTGGCTTTTGATAGTCTATAAAAGATATCAAAATGCACCAAGAAACGATACAACTCATCCAGATACTAGAAAAAACAGTTTCTCCAGGTAAGTGTTATATCAATTTCCTCCATTGATGAATCCCTATGAATCTTATTGTTTAATCTCAAGTGACAATTTAAGCTTTTTAATCCATGCATCGGTTATGGTAAAGTACCAGAATTGATTTGTGGGTAGTATTTCACCAGAGTAGACTACAATCTTCCAAATAATTTAAAATACATTCATATTACTGTTAAAATCAAAAGAGGGCCCCAGATTGATAGCAACAAGTTGCAATTTACTATTTAACAATCATGCATCTTTCATTTTCAAATTTTTTTTTTGTAATTTAAATCACTTCCGAATTATTTATTGTCTTTGGTATTTGTCTTTTATCAGAAAAAAACAATCAGAAAGAATGCTTATATTTCTGATAAAGGGTAAACCAAGGTTAAATTGCTTACATTTTACAAAGTTAGTAGATGTGACTAATTAACTTACATTAAAATTTTAGATACCTATAGGATAAACATTTTTATATATCTAAAACTATTGACTATATTCTGTATAATCAAAGATGTACATCGCATACCCAAATTAAGTAATTTTACTATAAGTACTAATAAAATTATCCAAAGGAATAGGCAAAGTGTAGCATATTTTAATTTTTAATAAATATCTGACTGCATTAAAATTTTCCCTATAATGATATTAAACCTCATGGTAATACGAAGTTACTAAATTAAATTGAACAAGATTCCAAGAGAGTATCAAAAGCATTGGCCAAATTAAGTAATACCGCAATACAATTCCGTTATCATATTTTTAATATAATCTAAAACTACTGCTTTTTCTGTCACGGAAACTGTTTCTTGGCAAATATATTGTGAAAATCCAGTTAAGTGTACAGATATTTGTCTACAATTACATTTAAAAATTGGTGTTTTATTAGCTGTATTCACTGAATATGGGGATTCTACAATTGTGAAAACTTATTATTATATAAAATGAAGGGAAGATAATTAATATTTCTATGAATAATATGTTTTATCAGTGTCCACGTTAAAGATGTACAAACTCAGGTACATTGGATTTTAATGTTACAATAATTTATATTAGGAGCATTAAAATAATATTTATAAAAAAATTAATCATCCTCATTTTTGTTTTCAAATCAATTTTTAGGTTAATTTTTCAAATAAATTACAAAAAACCGTTTATTTTTCAATTGATTGTTTATTAGTTGGATTTGATAATATATATGTTTTATCAAAATGTCTATTTTTAGTAGATATACATTATATAGATTTGATCCTAAATTAAATTTAACCATATCACCATAATAAAATAATAACACACCATATCAACAATGTTAACTTATGTTTTCAAAATCTTAGAACTAAATACCTATATTTCAGATACCATGCTTCAAAAATTGTACTTCCATTTGAAAACGGAAATATTTTATCTATAACAAATAAAACTTTTTTATAGTAAATGTTACTGGTTTGTCTATATGTATATGAATAATTCTTTTAAAATATCTTTATCAAAATGAAAGTTGAAGGAGGATTGCAGACAGACTGTCTAATAAAATCAAGTGGTATAAACCAGAAATCTGAAAAGAAATTCAATTACTAGTATTTTTATGTACTCATGATTTTCTTCATCAAGTAATTGAAAGGGGTTGTGGGAGGTGAAAATTTGCCCTAAAAAATTGGTTGGTACTGGTACATAGGACTTATGAACCACATTAAAAAGCATATACTGCATTAAAAAAATTGTATATGGAAGCATTTTAAAGAACATAATATTATGATTTATTAAAAAAAATAAATGAACAACATTTCATTAAACTGCAATTTGGCATACTTCTTTCCCTTTTCAAACTTGCAGAGGATGAATTAACAGTATAATAAAAAATATGCCTTGGAAAATTATTTAATATTACAAATTTATCCATAGTGTGCTATGAATATTGAGTATCCATCCATGACGAGCCATGAGTGTTAAGTATTGTAACAAGCATTGAAGTTCCAGTAAACTCATTAATGCTTCCATGCTTATTGAAAAAAATTTGGGATTGCAACTGTCACTTGAAGACGTAAAATGTAGGATGTCAATTCATAATTTACAATCAACATGTTACCAAATGTACAATAATAGAAATAATAAATATGGCAAAACTAGTACTTACCTTTCTGATATCAAATAACCATTATAAAGATATTTAAATAAAATGGAATTAGATTCACCTATGGATGGGCTAATAATTCTAAGTAGTTGATGCCCATACAAAAAAAATTTAAGTGAACACATACAGGTTTGCAACTATTTATCTTCCCTATGTAGATCTTATTTAAGAGCAACAGTGAGCATACATGAAATTCTATATGTCCAAGACAGAACAAAGTACTTCCCCTCTATGAAATACTCACTTCTCTAGACTTTATTGGTTTTGATAAACTCTAAGAGTGTTGATAGCCTTCTCTTTTTCACTAACAGAATAGCAATATGGTACATAATTATTTGCCAAATCTGTATATGAATATAGAAGAATTGATTGGTCAAATAAATCATTCTATATTGTAGCACAAAATGAATTTAGTGTTTTTGGTTTTTACTTACATTAATCAGTTGTATAAAGCAAACATGTTATCAAAGATTCTAGATATCTAGATAATTAATCAAAACTTACTGTTTTTGTTTCTATATCTAAAGTGGGAAGTTATATTTTAATGGCTCCTTTTAGCCTTCTCGTCCTTCTCCTAGGTATATAGACATTCAACATTTTGTTTCTATATAATCAGTACCTACATTATACAGGGTGATTCATAAGTAATGGGCCAAATTGTATATCTACGTTCAGAAGACCAAAATAATAATATTTTCATCAACAATCATGGGTCTTAGTCTGCTCCTTACTGAGGTACAGGATGTTAAAGCGAAAAAAATAAAATAGATTTTTGTTAATAGATCAGGTACTTTTCTACATAATGACTTGAAAATTGGGTATGAACTAGTTTTTGTAAGGGTAAACAAGAATGTGTAAGAGGATTTGAGTTAACTCGTAGATGTCGCCACAGGCGCCATGTGAATTAGATGAAATCAGCTACAAATTTTTTATCGCTCATTATTTTACAACTTACTTATTCAATTTGGATAGCCCCATTATTTCTGTGCAAAAAAAGGTATACTTCTTTGATCTTCAAAATATTAACGATTTTCGAGATGTTTGAATTTTACCAATTCACTACACTACAGTTCACGGTGGTCGACGTAGCATTATAATTATTCTTGATTCAGATAGCTCATTTCTCTTTCATCTCTTCTTCCTTAATTGGAACTATTTTTCCATATTGTCTTGAAATGTATCAAGTTAATAAAATTAATCAGTTGCATTAAATGTGAGGAACTTACATACTTTATAGACATATAATATGATCATTAAACATTGATAAAAACACAATTAAACATTTTTAGTAAGACATAATATGTAAAAAATTTAAATCAATGTATTAGTGTGACTTGCTATTTGCTATAGTGATTGGGTATGTTCCAACTGACATGTAGGTATAAACGTTCTTGAATCTTATGTACTTGAACTCCCAAGAATGATTTAACACAAAAGAAATACAGCACTTGCGTGAGTTCATGTGTGTTAACAAAGTTTCAATAATATGTTGTATAGTTTTTATTTTCTATTTGTAAAATTTATGAAGAGATTTGATAGATAACATACATTTTATAGAAATACCAAAAGATTATAAATCAGTGCTGGAGAACAAATACAATTTTATTGAAATAAAATTAGGGAATAAGCAATATACTCCCATGCAATCCTCAAAAATTTCATATCTTATGAAATAATTGTCCCCTGAGGAGTACCTCAAGGCTCTCATTTAGGCCCTCTGCGATTTAGCAATTTTTAAACTGATATTTGTGATTGTTTCGAGTACAGAAAGTTTCTTTGATTTGCAGTCAATCTAAAATTATATTTAAATGTTAACACTTCAGATTATTATAAAATATTTCAATTAGATTTAAACAGAATGGTTGTGCGGTGTGATTTGAATGGCACTGAACTTAATGCTGATAAGTGTATATGCATTTTCCAGGAGTATTACATGGAGGAAGTTTGATTATAAAATTAATAATTCCATTTAATTCTGGGTGTCAGTAGTTGATGGCCTGGGAGTATGTACTGATTTATATCTGACATTTTCCTTCCACATATGTTCAAAATGTTAAATTCTCTTTCTAACTGCCACACCTACTGGAGCTACTGAAAATATGGAAGTTATTAAGAGAATAAGACATATTAAATGTTCTCATTTGCCAGGCAGATCTTATTAAGAAGCTATGGATAGTTACAAATATCATTAAATATGTTGAATAGCAATAGAAGGTCTTTCTATTTTCTGGAGTTCTCAATAAGGATTAAGTTGGTTAATTCTAATTGTAACAATAAGGCATCTACACAATTATTAATAATTTTAAAAGATATCCAGTTATCTGATGCTCACATGATTAAAACTCACTTGATTGAAAAGTAATGGGCCCAAATGAGATCCCTAAGATGCTCCTGAAGTAATAGAAAATGCAAGAGAATAAAAATGATTTACTCAAACCTGCAAGGTGGAAACACATCTGCCCTATGAATTGAGATTCTCAACCAAAATCTCATGGTAACTCTGTCATTTACCTTGGAAAAGTTGGTATATATTGTATCAACTTCTAGTTCCTATTCATTATAAGATGCAATAGGATTTTACTGGGGTGTTATATAAGTTGAGCGTACTGGAAGTCCTACAACAATCTGTGTAGTTTAAGAAATATGTTATCAATTATCCCGCCCTTTTTACCAATTAAAATGACAAGATATTTTCTATTTCAAGTTAGGCATGTATGCACCGGTCAATTATAAGAAATACAAAGTTGGTTAAATGGGAAAAAATCGCATAATTTAGAAAGCACTAATATTGCATTGACAAATTCAAAATATTGGCCAAAAACCAAATTAATTTGTCAACTTTCCATATTATGACTATTATTGTATATTGGGTTGACAATGACCCAGATATTTTAGTCAGCAACTATGGCAGACATTGTTAATGGAATAGTATGGGATGAGTAAATACTGACGTGTGCAATATTCTGTACACTGTATAAATTAAATACATGAAATAACATTTATTATTTTTATTTTTAGATAAAAATGAACTGGAACAAGCATCATCCTTCCTCGAACAAGCATCAGCAACGAATTTATTAGGATTTATAAAAACCTTATCAGATATTTTAAGGCATGGAGGGAACAGTCCTGTCGCCCGAATGGCAGCAGGTTTACAATTAAAAAATCAACTCACCTCAAAAGATCCAGCTATAAAAATCACTTATCAGCAGCGTTGGTTGGCTTTTCCTGAAGATATCAGAGATTATATTAAGAAAAATGTAAGTATTATTTCACATAAAATATTTGCACTGTGTTGGTTTAGTTGAAAATAAATGGAAGGGGTAGCTCATCTCGAATTATTATAAAAAAATTGTGATTGATAGAACGGAATTACATTATCACATCACACTTTTTTATACAGAGTTCGGCAAAGTCCGGGACCGGACAAGTATAGAAGAAAAAATAAAATATTTTTATACCACAAATTTCACTTCAACTTGAACTATGATTTGAAATATTCTAAAATATACAGGGTGTTCCAGTTTTGCGTACCGATCTATTTTTTTCTCTTCCAATAAATCTTTTGCTATACAGGGTGATTCATTAAGAATGTCCAATCTCTGAACTGTAGATTCTAGACCTCAAAATATGATGATTCTGCTCAACATGCCTTGTGCAAATATTGCTAGTTTCCGAGATACAAAGTTTAAATTTTGATTTTCGCAATAATTTTTTATGTTTTCACATAAAGTGTATTGAAGTAAATGGTGGGCATTTGCTTTGAAGTTTTTTATTTTTGTTTACAAATTTGTTATTGTTACATATTTAAGGAATAATAAAAATTTTTTATGAAAAAATTTAAATTTATTGAACTTTCTAGAAGCAAATAACTCGATAACCGATTGAGCTACACGAATCAAAGAAAAGTAACTTTTTTTTGTAGCATTTAACGCTTTTTAATATTTTTTTATTATTTTAGTTGTAAGCTTAACCCAAAAAACTTACTTTGATTTAATTAACACAAACAAGTGTAACTAGCGCCCTCTATTAGCAATGTTAAATTATGATTCCTCATGCCAAAAAACGTAAAATTGCCAATTTTCAAAGAGAAATTGTGAAAACATGAAAAATTATTGCGAAAATCAAAATTTAAATCTAAATTTTGAACACCCCGTATCTCGGAAACTAGCAATATTTGTATAAGGCATGTTGAGCAGAATCATCATATTTTGAGGTCTAGAATCTACAGTTCAGAGATTGGACATTCTTAATGAA
Source organism: Galerucella nymphaeae (assembly GCA_963978555.1). NCBI lineage: Eukaryota > Metazoa > Arthropoda > Insecta > Coleoptera > Chrysomelidae > Galerucella > Galerucella nymphaeae. The sequence continues at coordinate 1,666,091 of OZ021711.1, read as the reverse complement.
TCACCCTGTATAATGGCATATTTAAAAAAAAATCATGTTGTAAGCCTTAAGAAAATATAGGGTTCTGCTATCCTATACCAAGTGGTTAAAAAGATATAGCCACATTCACAGAAAAATCACTATCCACTTACATTTTATGAAATAACAAAAAACAGAAAGTATCTTTTAAACATTAAAAAACCAGAAAAAAGATATCCTAATATTAATTTTAATAAGTTGGAGTAAAATTTGTGGTATAAAAAAATTTCTCAAAAATGTTATATATCCTTCAATACTTGTCCGGTCCCGGACTTTTGCCGGACGTTGTATATTATTTGTAACTGAATGGTGTTATCAGAGGGAACTATTTCCTTGGTATTTTTAAATAGTGGCCATGCACCACATGCACTTATTTTTTATTAAGGGTTCGTCCACAAAGACATGAAAGCCTTGAACATGATTTTGACTCAAGCTTCAGCCTTGAAAAGTATATAGATTTAAAGTCACGGGCCGTCTAAGTGGAGTTCAATTTTTTTACCCATTTTTTTGAATTGAAAGTATAGAAAAAAAATTCGCTCGAACGGTAAATAGCCAAAATCCTCTATAGTAATGTTTATTTGAAGATATGATATTGCAAATTAAACAAATATTGGTCATATTTTATGAAGAGTAATACTTTTTAACGCAATTTTTGGGCAAGTAATTTTGTTTTTTTGTTGACAAGAAAAAAAATTCTCAAAATTTTACAGAATTGTGACAAGAACATGATATTTAATGATCAAATCACAAAATATCAAAATAAAATAAGTATTTCGGTAAAAACTCATTTTTTTTCTGGAGATTTTCTTATCCAAAAAAATGTTTATAGTTTGACCACCTGGATGTTCTGTAACATTGAATCTTTATATTTTTTAATGCCGAACAACATTTCCCGGAATGTTTAAAAACAATAGTATTATTAGATTGTGTCAAAATTAAAATTTTCAAGGCTTCTATAAATTTTTATCGAAAAACCTCTAATAAAAAAATAAGGTTCCCATATGGTGCCTTTTGGGGATGAAACTGTATACAATTACACAAGGTGAAAAGAAGAAGGAAGAAAAATTGAGAGTAATTTGGTTAATGGTTGCTTAAAAGTGTAACAGAAATTGGGTGGTACCTACACTATTTATAAAATGCGACATAGGGATAACTTTTTTATCAAATAGCGTTTATTAAAAAGGTAAACATATTTGGAAAGGTCGTTGAAAAATAAGTTCAAATAGACTTTTAATTTTCTTAAATTCGCTCTGTTTTAATGAAAAAAAAGATATGTTTAAAAAAGTCGAACTCCATTTTCATACCACTTTCAAATACTTCAAACCAAGTAGGAGAAGCACGGGAAACTTCAAATAGAGGAGTTCAGTCTAAGGTCAATGTAGCCAACAAAAAAGGTTTTTTTCTGAATGACAGTTAAGGTCTACAGTTCAAAACATAACATTTTACATATTTTTTATCATTGCGAACATCTATATTGCTTTATTAATTCATATAATCTATAATCTATACACTCCTGAAGCAAATATCTTGAAATAATGACTTTTTAACTGTATACTCAACACATCGGTGGCCAATAATTCTAGGAACTCTTGGCATGTCACCATTTCATATATGTTATTCAGTCACTAGTTATGTCAAATATCAGTGAAAAAAGTAATTAGAAGAATAGAGATACAGCTAAGTATAAATGCTACAAAAAACTAATCAAAAATGGACATACACATTAAACGAATATCAACTGAAACAAATATAACTGACATTTGACATAACTAGTGACTGAATAACAGAAACGAAATGGTGACATGCAAAGAGTTCCTTGAATTCTTGGCCACTGATATGTTGAGTATTCAGCTAAATAGTCATTATTTCAAGATATACGCTTCGGGGGTGTATTCATTATTTTAATAAAGCAATGTAGATGTTCGCAATGATGAAAAACATACAAAATCGTATGTTTTGAACGGCAGACCTTAACTGTCATTCTTGTCAGAAAAAAACCACTTATTGTTGGCCATACTGACCTTAGATTAAACTCCTCTATTGTAAACTGAAGTATGGCAACTCGATTCGCCGCTGTGGTGGAATATTTATATTCACCATTTAAATATTGGCATTTAAATTTATTAAAATGTCAATTATTTCCATTGTTACTTTGTAATTTTTAGTTTATACACAAAATATTACCAATATTAAATCATATTGGAATTGCAATTCTCTTCTTGGTAATAGATTTTGCATTATTTCATGTAGTTTGTTTTTATTTTTAATTTATATGAGTAGGTATAATAGTGTAGGTACTTATTTGGTGAATTGGTTGAGTGGAAGAGCAACTTTTTGATTTATTCAAGAAATCTGGACTCTTAAAAACATTACTGTCAATGTTTGAAATGTTCAAAATTTATTATAAATAATTAAGAGAATTACTTTAGATGTATTTGAGTTGAATTCTCACAATCCAAATTGCATTTTTACTAGTGAAGAAATTATTATTTTTTATAGGTTGTAGGAGCACTTGGTACCGAAACTAGTCGACCATCTTCAGCAGCCCAGTGTGTAGCATATATTGCAGTAACAGAACTACCACAAAGACAATGGCCAGATCTTATAGCAACTTTAGTAAGCAATGTATGTCAAGGAAATTCCACAGAAATGCAAAAAGAAGCCACTCTAGAAGCTATAGGTTACATATGTCAGGAAATCGACTCCGACGTGTTAATATCGCAATCGAACGACATACTGACTGCTATCGTTCACGGAATGAGAGCCTCGGAACCTAGTAATCACGTACGTTTAGCTGCTACACAGGCTCTACTCAATTCTCTAGAATTTACTAAGGCTAATTTTGACCAACCGACTGAGAGAAATTATATTATGGAAGTTGTTTGTGAAGCTACTCAATCGCCGGATTCACAGATCAAAGTAGCAGCTTTACAATGTTTAGTTAAAATAATGTCTTTGTATTATCAACACATGGAAACGTACATGGCCCCGGCTCTTTTCCCCATTACTCTTGAAGCAATGAAATCTGAAAATGACGCTGTAGCTTTACAAGGTATCGAATTCTGGTCGAACGTTAGCGATGAAGAGGTCGATCTGGCTATTGAGGATACCGAAGCGACAGAAGCAGGAAGACCACCTACAAGGTACATTTTTTTTTATTTATTAATTTATCGAAAATTATTTGCCTATAGTATTGTAACGTTTGTTTTAATTTATATTTACAACTAATTAATTTATATTTACAAATTTATATGTACGGTCCTTAATTTACTAATTTATATTAAACACTTAACTAACTAACTACACTAATTTATATGAACGTCACTGAATAACACTTTATCGATCGGTTTCCTTCAATACTAGTTGTCCATCTATGTTACTATGTCTCAACTATCTGTTAACTGTTAACTTTGTGCAGCGAAGCTCATATTTATATGGCAAAGGTAGATTTCTGGAATATTCTCGGGGTTCTGTCGAAGGCGCTATATAGACTAGATCTCTCTGAACGAGTGGGAAGGGCGAGAGGTAGGTAGCCTGGATTGTTCGCAGGTAGTCTTCTCGATTATTCTCGATTAGTGAGCACACACAATCATAGTCGTCTCATACGGGAATTTCACTGGGGTACTCGCGTAACAGTATTAATTAGAATGTTTCGAAAAATCGATAATTTTTTTTTCTTTTAAGTACCCCGCACTTTTTATAGGTAAAATCGCAAAGATCGTTAATGGATAGATATTGAAATACAGGGCGTTCAAGTTAAAAATCAGTAAATTTTATTTGATTATTTCCTCGACATTTGAAAGTGCCAACTGCATTTTTTTTTTCGTTCTTATCATTAACTTACCTTCATATTTGTTAATATCATTCAGATGGTGCAGATTATTTCATTATGTACAGAGTGAGCAATAAAATCATTTTAGTAATCTCTCAAAATTCGATTTAATAATGAAATATTGATTTATTTATTTTGGCATGCAATATACTATTTTCATTTCCTCATTAATTACAACTCATACATATCGTACAGGGTGATTTGAAAAGTTGGTGAAATACATTGACGGTTCTTCCGTACACATCCTGTATATTCAAGTGAATTATCATCCTCCGAAGATAGCTGATACTGTATAAACATGATTTCGTTGGGATATATAGGGTGATCATGAAGATAACGATAATAATAATGACAAAATATCAAAGTTTCAGAAATCACCCTGTAATTCACGATTAACCCGGTGAAATTCCTTTATTATTATTTAATATATTCATCATTTTCTACTCAACACTTTCCCAAAAATTCAGCTTCCTGCTATGATTAGTTTCATAGATATTAATTATTAAACGGACCTTACACGGTCAGTATTTCTGTCAATACGGAATACTGACAGTATTGTCAATACTGATGACCAAAATATTAAAATATTCGAATAACCGTCAGTACTTAACTTCATTCCATCATTCCACTCCATACACGATCAATATTACTGACAATATTTTTCGATATTGACAGTAATATTGATCGTGTAAGGTCCGCTTTAACGAGTTGAAGGAAATATTTCATATTTAGTTTCATGTAGACAGCAAGTACGAAAAGTAGTGAAACCTTTATCCGAGAAGAACGCAAATTAGAAAAAAACCGTCGCTGTTTAGATTCAAATTCTCCTATTAGAAATAAAATCCTTGTATCAATCATTTTCACTTTTTCCAGATAGTTCGTTTGAGACAAAGCTTAAACCAATAAAATTCACTCAACTATCTATAGCTTATATTATCAAATTCATATACTGGGTGTCTCAAAATTGACGCTCGTCCTTTCAGGATATGAATCGGGGGGCTAGAACGAATTAAAACGTAAGAATAAAAAAATTCGTGGTTACAGAATTATTGACAAAAAACAAAGATCTAACATTCAATGTTTAAACCAACGACCTATTATAAAATAGACCAGCCATCACACATTATTACCTATACATTGTTTTGGTCGCAACATAAATCAGGGCGAGTACAATGCACAGTAGCGTATCATGTCGAAGGGTTCATTTAAACCATTTTATGAAAATTACTTTTATAGACTAAATGATGTAGATACCTTAGTTAATTTTCATTTGAATAAGTGGAAATTATATTAAAAACAAGCAATTTACTTAAAGGATACCTATAGAGGACTTTTAACATGAAACAAGTTTTGGACTACAGATTATGAATAATATAATATGGATAGGTTTTTTTTTATATTGATTTTACAAAACTAGGAATAAATAAATGTATTAAAATTAGATAGAATAATTATAACGATAATCATAATATTAATATTTATTGTTCTTAAGATTTATTCACAATCATATTACAAAATAAAATAACTAGAACACACAATTGTATGAAAATATTTAAATAAAATGAATCTTTGGTATTCTTCAACAAACTGAAAAGATTACAAATTGTTCATGAAATAGACCTTTCAATTACAATAGATAATTTACCTTGTTGTTGATAAAGGGGTTTTGCTCCAATAGTCCTGTTGTCTTGAGCCTCAAAAGCAACTTTAACTTTCAAAATGCCCTCTTCTACCAAAAATACATTCAAAAATCAAATTTCACGGCGACATATTGAATCCCTTGTCTTATACTTATGCTACGCTTGTGCTAATATAACCTTACCTATGGAACGATCGTTCATCATTCTTATTCCATTTATTTTCACATACTACACATTTTCTCACCATCATAAATGTCTTAAAAGCACTTGAATATACAAATATCAATGATATATCTAATAAAAACACAATTATAATTAAAATTTCATTGACAGATCTCACCAAAATGACAGAAGTAGTTCGAAGTTGCCAAACTAAAAATTTATAAACTATTCTACTTATGGCATTGATAGATCATGAAAAATCCTAACCGAAAAAACTAAGTTAGCTGAACCTTGGGTTGGTCATACCTATTTTGAATGCTTCCCACTTTTTTCTTACTTTTCAAACAGAAAATACTACTGCTCAAATCTTGAATATATTCATCAATTACTATTTTTGTTAGAAGAAATTTGGCATCATGTAAGATGAGTCTCGCCCTAAATATGTTGGGGACAACCAAAATGTAAACAAGGCTAGTCTATTTTATAATAGGTCGTTGGTTTAAACTTTATTAAAAACGAATATTTGTTACAAAACAAGACATTAATTTATAAAAGGTGTTCAAACAAATCGCCTCCTACTTCAATGCAAATATTTGCACGATTTATCATTGAATCACGAACCCTCTGTAGCATGTTATTGTCTATAAATGTCACAGCAGCGTGAATACTATACGAGCTACTACATCCTCCGCACTCTCAAAAGGTTCTAAGTAAATATTTTCTTTCAAGAATCCCCAGAAGAAAAAATCTAATGGATTTAGATCTGGAGATCAAGGAGACCATAGTACGGGTCCAAATCTTCCAATCCAACAGTCGGGGAATGTTCGATTTAGTAATGTTCTCACTTGTCTACTCATTTGTTTTTAGCTGACTTCGTTTTTGATAAAGTGTAAACATTAAATGTTACATCTTCGTTTTTTGTAAATAACTCTGTAACCATGGATATAACGCAATTTTTTTATTCTTACGTTTTAATTCGTTTTAGCCCCCCGATTCATATTCTGAAAGGACAGGCGTCAATTTTGAGACACCCTGTATATATGATGTGATTGTTATCTCTTATATTCATTCTCTTTAACATTTATTTTGATCTCCACATTCTCACGTTTCACTATTTGTGAAATATCTTGGCCACTAATATTATTATGTACGCGTGAACGAAGTACCTTCAAATGTCAATAATTAATAACTATGAAACTAATTATCTTCTGTATGTTCCTTGTGGTATATTACTCATTATTTTTTTAATTTCTTGGGAAATTGAACCACAATATTTTTAAATTCTTTATTTCAACGTTTCGGTAGCTTTCCAGCTACCGTTGTCAAGAAAAAATAAGTAGAAATTAATTTTTATCCCTAACTGACACAGCGGAAAAAATTTGACAACTAGACAATCAATAATATTTTGAAGTTTAAGACTGCAAAATTTTTATTAAGGTCCATTCATAGTAGATCATATCTCTGGCAAAATGTGAAATGAAATATTTCATTTTATGACATTCCAACGATATGATAGTCTACTAGAAATGGAATCCAGTGAAGTGCACGTTCCAGGAACGGTTTTTATTGGGATAGCGCGTTTTTTTCGCTTATATTGGAAATGTTGTTAATAAAATGCATTGGTTTAATTTCCCAAGAAATTAAAAAAAGTATGAAACTAATCATAGTAGGAAACTGAATTTTTGGGAAAGTGTTGAGTAGAAAATGATGAATATATTAAATAATAATAAAGGAATTTCACCGGGTTAATCGTGAATTACAGGGTGATTTCTGAAACTTGAATTTTGTCATTCTTATTATCGTTATCTTCATGATCACCCTATATGTCTCAATGAAATCATGTTTATACGGTATCAAGTATTTTCGGAGGATGATAATTCCCTGTATTTCAATATCTATCCATCAACGAACTTTGCGATTCTGCACGTTCAATCAATACATCGAATACTACAATATACAAAAAATTCATACAATTTCACCGAACCATCTTACCTATAAAAAGTGCGGGGTCCTTTTTGCTAATATTATTGGTCATGATATGAAATAAAATACTGTAAAAATTTGATCTTGAACCTTGACTAACTGTGGAAAAAAATATACAGGGTGTTTTCAAATTAAAACATTGAATATCTTGATAGCTACACATTTTTTTATATGTAAATGTTATGTGTTTTTTACGTGAAAAACATTGAGGGATACAAAATTAATTGAAAATAGTTAAAAATGCCAGTGGCATGAAAAATGGGAGGAGAGTAGTGACTTAGTTTTTCCAAATGTACACTACTGGATCAAGAATTGACAAATGTTTTTTCATCACAATATTCCTTTTTGCATTTAAAAACAACCTGCCAAATGTCAAATCAATTTATTCATCCATTTTAAAGTTATCAAATGAAAACATTTAAATTTTTATATATCATTTTGTCCAATTTTACTAAAAGTATATGCATGCAAACGTTGTAAGTGTCATTTGAAAATACTCTGTATATTTTTCACGGTTCCTCTACTTTTGTATCTAAGTATTCAAACCTATTCACTTGTGCGTGCTATGGGTTTTCCGTTAATGACAATTTCATATTCAACATTTTTCATTCCTATTACTAGTTTTGTTGTTTTGCTTTATGTAAATAATGAAGTGAACGACCTATTTTATTTAATCGGTGGAAATCATGCAATATGCCTGAACCGTGTGAAAAGGACCACGCGCTTTTCTTATGATAAATTGGCGTTTCGTCAAATGGTACAAATTTTGGATATGATTTTGTATTCGACTTCTTGACCAAAAGTGTCCATGGGACCGATTCAATCCTATGACTAGTTTCCGATATACAGGGTATTAAAGTTGAAAAATCCTTGTTTTCCGTGACCACGTAATTTTATTATTAACAAATAAATGTGCATTTTTAATTAACAGTACCATTTATATGTTCTAGTTCATCGTAAAATTACACACAAATTTTTCAAAATGTCGACACATACAGGGTGAGACTCAATGATATAAAGACGAATTTTTGGAATTCTAGGAACTTCCTATATTGAATGAAAACAAGGTCAGAAATTAAAAGTTACTTCACATTAAAATGTAATTGTTAATGCAACTTGAAATTAGTGTTTTACCATTTGAAATAGATAAGTTGCACCATTTTTTCAAAATTAGTTTTTGATGTTGAAAACTTATTGGTTACCCCTAGATATTAGTACTTTTCTTAAAATACAGGGTTATTTGCACATACATCTTGTTATTAAACCGAAAAAAGTGAGAGAAAATACACCCTGTTTTTAAAAAACTGGTCATAGTAAGATTATAAAACTTTTTCAGTTAATTCACTATTTCAAGCTTATTACAATAGTAGTTTACCTAACTAGTGCGGAAAGTGCGCACGCGATTGCTGGCCGAACTCCGCTAGCGTCGTTCGGCCATCTGCAATAGCGTGCGGAAAAGTCACTTTACGCACGTGTTAGGTACACTATTTTTTCTACTAGCATCCGGAAAAACCCAAAAGTCAACATAAAGAAACATTTATTGTTAAAAGATATCAACAACTCAATTATTATTATTCGACATCCATTTGATAAGGCTTTTTACTAGGGCTATAAGAAATTATTGAAAAAATTTTTTCTTTCTATAAAAAAATTATGGTAGAATTCTAATGAATTTCTTAATTTTTCAGTAATTTGGTAAACTACAAACCATACAAATACATATTTTAAATATTCAAATGTCAGTATACTCCCCAAAAACACTACAAATATACTTTCCGCACTAGTGCGGAAAACTTTTTAGTGCGGAAAAGTGGATCTTTCCGCACGCTAGTAGAAAAAACAAATTAATCAGTTTGACGGATCGAATTATAAAAGACAGGGTGATTCAGAAAAAGTGCATTTTGTCGGTTTATTAACAGGATGTATGTGCAAATCGCCCTGTATTTTAAGAAAAGTACTAATATCAAAGTAACCAATACGTTTCCAACATCAAAAACTTATTTTGAAATAGATGGTGCAACTTATTTATTTCATATGGTAAAATACTAATTTTAGGCTGCATCAAGAATCACCCTGTATAGAATACTTCTATAATTAGTATATTTGATGCCAGAACATTAAATATATGAAGTAACTTTTTATTTCTGACCTTGTTTTCATTCCATATAGGAATTTCCCTAGAGTTCCAAAAATTCGTCTTAATATAGTTGAGTCACCTGTATATTTCGACATTTGTGTATAATTTTACGATAAACTAGAACTAGAACATGTAAATGGTAATGTCAATTGAAAATGCACATTAATTATTTGTTAATAATATAACTACGTTGTCACGAAAAACAAGGAGTTTTCAACTTTAATACCCCGTATATAGGAAACTAGTCATAGGATTGAAGGTTAGAAAGTTTCATTATACATACCTTCACTTCCCGCTCTCTAAAATATTGTGATCGTTAATATTATCTATTTAAGAATATAATATTTGAATATAATACCTATTTCTGGAGAGGTACAATCCATCAAGTCTTTATCGGAGGACATTTTTCTTAATTTATTATTCGCGAGCTTAATATCCATCCGACTTTATCTGACATTTATTCATATTGGTAACAGTTGTCAAATTTAATATTTTATGTGTGTTCAGAACTAAACAAAGATTTATTAATTTTGATCGGGATATGATGGTTGTAAATAAAATAGTATACAAACCTCGGTAGGAAGTTTCATTCCTGTCTCGAAATAATAGCTTAATCTCTCGACAGTAATGAAACTCTCCTCACCTCAGTGTGTAATATACTATTCTCAAATTCAAGTAACAATGTGAATTTTAAAAATTTTGGGGCTGATATATCAGAAAGTGGTTGGCAAAAAAAGTTTTGTCAAAGGAAAGATCATAATCATAATTCTAGTCCACTGAAAAACGGAGAAAAAGTCGCTTCCTTCTCGATTTTTTTCAAGGTACAACCACATGTGGTCTTCACAAAATGATAGAGTAGGTCCCTGGCCTTCTGAAATCGAAAATTACATTTTTTAATAGGGACAACACTTTTTATTGCGAAATTCGTCAAAATTATGTTTTATTACTTTTTCACACATACCTAGCGATATCTCCGGAACTAAACAAGATATTTTCAAAAAAATTTTTTAATCGACAGAAGAAACATGAGCGAAGATTACTGTGTTAGTTTCATTTGTATAAAAAACCTAGTTTTTTTGTAAAATTGGAGAAAACTGTAATCTCTACTTTTTTTGCAGCACTATTTTCAGTAATCGAGAAACTTTTTTATTTTTCAAAATTTTACCAAACTATCTGCGTACAAAATAAAGCTAAAGCTTCAAGGAAGTTTTTAAAACAAGAATCACTATTCTAAGTATCATAGTTTTTGAGCAATAAACACGCAAACTTGAAAGTTTCTGCAGCCGCGCCTAATTATTGTGCTTTCTACCGAGCAGGCATCTGTACTCTATCATTTTGTGAAGACCACTTGTGGTTGTACCTTGAAAAAAAATTGAAACCTTTTTGCTCCTTTTTCAATCCGCTATTCCGTATCTTCTGTATGTTCCTTGTGGTATATTATTTATTCTTTTCTCTTATTTTTTGGGAATCAAACCACAAGCTTTTTTAAAGTTTTTTTATTTCAACGTTTCGGTACCGTTCCAGCTACCGTTGTCAAGATTTACTGAATATTAACTAATTTTTTTCTCCCTATCTGACAACGAAAATTCCGTTCATGTGATCACCTTCTGAAATTATTCGTGTATCCGAAAGACCCTGTAAATTGAAAACAAAGGGAAAATCCTAAAACTAAAACACTCTCAATTTTGTATGTTGTATTATTTTTTTAAGATTTTCGGCACCATTTTAACTAATACTTTTTAATTACACAGCTCAAATTTTTTCAGAACTTCAAGGCACTACGCAAAGGGTGCTCTACAATATATCGTTCCAATTCTTTTACAAAAATTAACCAAACAAGAAGAACTAGACGACGAAGACGATTGGAATCCTAGTAAAGCCGCAGGCGTTTGCTTGATGCTTCTAGCCACATGTTGCGAAGACGAAATAGTGCCACATGTTTTGCCGTTTATTAAAGAAAATATTAAATCCGATAATTGGCGATTCCGTGACGCTTCTCTCATGGCATTCGGATCAATTTTAGGTGGATTGGAAAGCAATACACTAAGGCCTCTTGTCGAACAGGTAAGTTTTTAAATGCTAATTGAAAAGTTTTAATAGTATAATAAAGTTTTTTTTTATTGGAAAATTGTAAATTATGTTGCGATATACCTACCTATTTATGATTATTAGTGTTTAAAGTAACATTTTATTTTGTCGGAGAACTCGAAATAAAGCAAGTGTTTTAGAGACCAGTTATCCACGAATACTTTACGCTATTTTTTTATTGGTGCACTTTTAAATCATAAATACTAGTATCTATTGCTCTACAAGAAGAAGAAATGAAAAAAACTGATAATGTAAAATGGTTGAATTGGTGATGACATTAGTTTACCTTTCTTTGTCATGGAAATGTTAATAGTATCAATTTAAATACCATTTCCTCCGATTTCAGAAATCGAAATGTTGATATCTCATTTATAAAATTGAATTTGTTAAATATTGTTCAAATAAAGGTTTTGACGTTACAAAGTACTCCTGTCAGATCAATAATAGAAAAATTGTCATTTAGACCATTAGACATTAAGCCGCGTCCACATTATGTCGAATGGTGTGGATCGACAAATCTCATTCGACATGTTCGACTCTCAACTCGTCCACATCGTCAGTATATGTGGACGTGTTGACCGACATACATCGACGACATCAAAACTGAAAATACTTTAAATTCGTTTTGCGTCATTACAATTTTCAATTATGAGTGATAAAGAAGATGCTGTAGTGGCAGCTGCTGCTACAATTTTTGCAGTTGTTGGAAACCAGTCGTCGACCTCGAAGATTTTGGGTACGACCCAGCCCTGTCAATGGTAGGAAAAAATACAAAGGAATTTATAAAGGATTTACTGCTAGATGAGGTTGATGATACATTTCAATGAAAGTTAACGTTTGCTCCTCATTCCAATCCATATTAAGATACTGCACAGCGCACAAAACTAACCAAAATGAATAGGTACGTTTAGGAAATGTTGAGCAACATGCTTCGACACGTCCAAACTAGCCATGTCGATTCGACTTCCTTTTATCCGTACCGACTTGGTCCGGGTTTGCATTCGATTCGACCTGACATTGATCGACAATGTCGGGCGACCATCCACACTGGATCGACTTTGTCGATCGACACCATTCGACATAATGTGGACGCGTCTTTACTTCGATGTAATTTTTCGTATTCCATGTTGTAAGCTTCTTTATACTTTTTTGACAACAGATTTTCAGTTGCTTTCTTTGCTTTTTCGATAATTTCGTCAGGAATTCCAAACCTTTCGTTCATTTTGACTTCTAACTTTGACAAACAAAATTTTTTGTGATTTTATGACATTTACCTTCGTCCACACTCACCAAGCAACGATAGTGTCTACTTACTATCATAAAATGGCAATGTTATTAATTCAAACCGGATTTTTTGAAATACTGATTTGTATTGAGATTGGATTGCAATAACGAACTAGCAGGACATTAAAGTTTGTATGTACCAAGGGCATAAACAGATGTGTATACCTCGGGTTCGTAAGACGTTACCTCCGGGAATAATCATCTTTTTATACCATTGGTACATAAATAACTATAATTCAATTTTATATCAGCTTTAAATTGTTTCTTAACAGATACTTATTGACTACTGTTTTTATGAATTCCCAGACAATTTTGTAATTTACATAAAAAAAATTATTAATATTATCTAATTTAATCAAACATTTTGAATATCATCATTGTAATCGGAAATCGAATTTTCAGGCAATGCCAACGTTAATTGAATTAATGTATGATAATAGCGTAATTGTACGAGACACAGCTGCTTGGACATTTGGTAGAATTTGTGAGATTATTCCAGAAGCTGCTATAAATGAAACGTTCTTGAAACCGTTGTTGGAAAGTTTAATCACTGGTCTAAAAGCTGAACCTCGCGTAGCTGCTAATGTCTGTTGGGCTTTTTCTGGTCTTGTAGAAGCTGCATATGAAAATGCAGATGTTAATGAAGAAACTGGTGCCCCAGGTAAGAGATTTTAACACTAATTAGCTTTGACTGTGTTACATTATTTTGATTTTCTTTGTGAAATGATTGTTTATTTACCTTTTTTCACTGATAATAACTTGATGTAAATGAAACATCGATAAACTAAGCGAAAGAAAAGAGCGGACAGAATTAGACAGACATCAATCCATTGTCATTAATAGAAAAACAACTTCAAATAAGAATTTGAATTTTTGAAATAACCCACATTCATATAAATAGAAGCTGCAAAAGTTGATGGTGTCATTTTTTGTTTGGATTGGATTTTATGAAGTGACTAATTGTCATATTCCATTGTGACCCATTCAGGTCCATTGTGGTCGTCTGAATCTGGATTACATTTATTTTTTCATGTAAGCAATTGGCATCGAGACTGAATCATTTTTGCTGTTTCTTGCTAGAGGCTTTTCTTCGCCTAGTACTTGAAAAGGCTCCGAACATGATCCCAATTAGCTGCAGATCTGGCTTCCCTTTGTATAAAAATATGTTGAAGTGATTTAACAAGTCCTCCACCGCAATTTTGGGAGTGGTTTTTATGGCTTCCCTTTAGTGTAATACTTATAGTTCTTATCACTCTCACTCTCACTTTTTGAGGTTTTTTCCACCATGCTACTGATCCGTAAGATATTATTGGTCGACCAATGTGCCTGGTGGTTTATTGATTTCATTAATTTATGTTGCACAAACAACTGAATATTTTTAATTTGAATTTAATTTTAAATCTTGAATTAATATTAGTTTTAATTTTTTCCTACATCAATCCACCTTTAGTCTCTCTAGCTTCGACCAATTGTTAACTACTATATTTAATAATGCCTTCTTTCCAATACTACTCCAGCACAATTTTCTCGTACTACACTAGCAATGTGGACATCTTTCTTCTGTTCTTGCCTATGATGCACTTAGTTAGCTGGGAAATCAGGAGAAACTGGAGGTAACCCTTTCAGAATTTCTTGATATCGAAGGTGCTTCTTACAAATCAAAGATATAAATAAACGAAGAGGTATAAAAGCACAACTAGCACATGCATAGGATCCATGCTCGAGCATAGGAGAATAAAATCACATATGCATCATATAACTTACACCTTTAGGAAGGATAAATAAAGGATGTTCTCAGTGTGGGGTACTTTTATTACTTCTATGATCTGCAAGTTAAATAACGAGGTATATGGATACAAGGCATGGTGGACGAAGTGGTGATTGTCACCAATGGTAAATTCCCAGAGGTAGTTATGAATATCCTACAAGAAACAATATTATGGAGGACTTGAAAAGGACGCTTCAGTTGAGGAAAAACAATTAGTATTAGGTGTGTTATTTTTAACTGAGATCTCAGTTCACTTCAGTAAAAGTGATCTGAGATAAAGTGATGTGAGCAAGCACCAAAAAGAACGACCTACTCAATTGAAAATAGAGATCTGCCAACGCTTGCGTGGATAAGAGAGATAAAATATATGAGCATGACCTACGTGTCTGGAAAATCTCCGATAACCACTCTTCATCTCCTCCACTTTATTAGCGACTCAAATCTAACTGATGCCCCCCTTACAACACATTCAGCAATGGTGAAGGGCGAGGTAAAATCTCAGCTCACTTCGAAGTGAGTAAATATAACAGAACGCGCACATTACCGATGTGAGCTGAGATTAACTGAGATCTCAGTCAAAAAGAACACACCTCTTAATGAGTCATTCACGTTTCAATCCTTACAAAAAAAGTGCCTCCACAAACGGCATGTTTCCAAGCGATGGTCATATAAAAACCTGGAGCCCCTATCTTCGTCAATTCGTACTTCCTCATCTGCCTCCCGTAGATCCTCCCATCGTTACATACCAAAAATAATAGTTCTCCATGTCCATGATTAAACACCGATAAAAAATAATAAAAACCAGTGAAACCACTCAAACTCACGATAAAGTATTATTTTCAACTCTATGCACATGAGTTTATGATTCAAAGAAACAGTGAACTTACAGAATACTTACAAAGGCATAGAGAAATAGTAATTATACAGATTGCAAAAAAGCCTTTCGAACCATGCAATTTACACAAGTAGGACAAGGGAAATATGAGAAGAACATCTTGAAAGAGAGAGAAAGAAAAATAGTGCGTGGTCAGCGAGGGTGTATACTTATTTCCCGAGACTGGCCGAATGTACATTGCCCCCCTATTTTAACTGCTATAGTAGGACACCGTTGCTGGATGAAAGTGTTTAGTTTTACCTAATAGTGCATGAGCTCGAAAAAAAGTCAACGATAATTAATCTGTGCATCTGGCAACAGCAATGAACATTCGGCCAGCCTCGGGAAATAAGTATACACCCTCGCTGACCACGCACAATTAATTATTCTTTCTCTTTCAAGCTGCTTTTCTCATATTTCCCTTGTCGTACTTGTGTAAATTGCATGGTTCGAAAAGCTTTTTCGCAATCTGTTAAGTACACGAGAGTGTAGACTTATAAAGTGCACATTGCAAATTATGATTTACCCCGCAAGGGCACTTTATAAGTGTGTACTCTCGTTGGATCTCTCACTTTTAGTGAATATTACTCCTGTTAACTGCTCTAATCAATGACCTCACCTAGTAGAGCTGTGACTAAATTTTATTAATGAACTATATAAAAAAATGTCTGTTCAAAAGTTTGATTTATCATTTTATTTTGTTTTAGATACTTACGTATTGTCGCAATACTTCGAATTTATTATACAAAGACTGTTAGAAACAACAGATAGGCCAGACGGGGCTCAAGCTAATTTACGGCCAGCCGCATATGAAGCTCTAATGGAAATGGTTAAAAATTCGCCTAAAGATTGTTATGTGACGGTACAAAAAACCACAATGGTCATTTTGGATAGGCTGCAGCAGGTGAGTGATCCTACAGTTGTGACATTTTTTAGAGACTATTTAAGTAGATATTGCAGAATAATAATTATTTTAACCGGACTATTGGCTCGACGGATATTGAATTACACTTCAAAGTCAAGAGATCAAGCTCTTATACTATAAGTTGGAAATAATAGTCAGTGACGTCAACACTAGTTCAGAAACAGTGCAATAAGAGCGGCAAAAAATAATATGTATTTCGAATTTATACTCTCGAAATGTCCGGCTTTTCTAACAGGTTAGGCACCGGTGCCAAATTTATTTTGAATCGTGCAATAGTATTTGAACACATTCTTTTTCACGAAAGTTATTGTTCGACTTCCGTATTTGTATGGATATTTATCGACGGCGGCGTGGAGCTGGCAACACTGAAGAATAGATTCATTTCATCCCTACAGTTGGTTCGGTGGATCTTTTCCCATGCGTCATCATCAATATACAAACGCAATACATCAATACATTAAATAAGACGTAGGTCGTAGTTCAATCGTTTAATTGAGATGTGGCTAAAATTACGGTGTGCGTTATTTATTATCGAAGTTGGTGTGATAGATATTTGTGAATATTTCATAGCCATTTAGCAATGTGCTACCTAAACCTTTAGTTTGGAAAAACTGTTAGAATTCAATAGTTTTATGGGGTTGTTCTGCGAATTTACTTGCACAAGAGTATCAAGAGTTAGTATTAATAACAATTTCCTGGGTAGAAACTTTGCAAATCAGAATTGCCTTTTTTTGGTTGTGGCTGCAACCATTAGTATTGGGCCGTCCCACCCATACGGCTCAACAATGGAATATAAAAATCTTCTCTGGGTTGTGAAAATAAAAAATGAATATTTCAAATATATATATTTGAGACTCATTTAAATATAGTTATAGTAGATATTTGCCGAATAATAATGTACAAGGACAGGAATATTGGGGAAATCAAAATTATTGTTAAATTTATTTACCATTCAAAACAACTTGTAATACAATCTCCAATGCTATCCTTGAAAATGGAAATAAAGATATTCCAAAAGCTTGGAAAATAATGTAAAAAAGAGTAAATTTTTACAAATTTGCCGCTTCCCTAATATTCCTGTCCTTGTATAATATATATACAATAAATTTCATTTAATCCTCCTCATAGTCGGAATCAGAACTATCATCAGTATTTATGTCAATGGTAATTGGTTGAATGCTAATATCAAGTATATTCTGCTCTTGGGCATACTACTTTTCTATAATTTATTGAGTATGTCTAACACATTTTTCCAGAATTTGTTGATCACATTGTTCCAGTGCATCTTCCCAGAGGCACTTCATGACCATGTTCTCGTAGTAATTCATCAATTTTATACACGTTTCCTTTTCTATTCATTTTTGCAGTTTGTAGCAATTCAGGTTTTGTACCAAATTTAATGTTGTTTGTTGTCAACCATGTAACAATCTCATGTTTTGTCGAATTAGTAGAAGGTTGCTTTTCTAAAAGGACACTATGGTATGGAGCATTATCAATAACAATAAGAGCTCTTCTGAGTTGGGAATTAATTGAGTACTCACATACACTTTTAGTGCTGTTGTCTTGCCAAGAATATTTTCTATTTCCTTTTGAATAGATCCATGTTTCATCCAAACATACAAGTTCTTTTGGGTGAGTACTTGAAAGGTTTTCCATATATTCACGCAGAAAATTGGCTCTTAAGGCTGCAATACTTGTCCGCTCTATTAAAGCTCTTCGATTGTCATCTTTGTTACATTTGATTCCCAATGTTTTCAACAAAATGCTCAGAGATGTTTTGCCAATAGATATACAATTTCTCTTTTCCTAATTCACAATTTAAGGTAGTCAAAGTAACATGCTTCTCTAAAACAAAAACAAAAATTATAGTAGATTCAATTTGAATAAATACTATACTTTCAATGATAATTTGATTGTTCATTTCATCAATGAACCCTGGCTGTTAACTAAAATAAATTTAATAGTTGAATTGAATTGTAATGTAGTCACAAAACTACTAAAATCTACAAAAATAACTTTCTTGAATATACCATGATATGAATATACTCATTACAAAATACTTACACCTACATTTTACCAAAAGATTTCAATTAAATAATAAATAAATATTTACCCTGTTGATTTACACATGAAAGTGATTCCAAAGGTCCTCCATTTCTTTTTTCTAACTCAAAATACTCCAACACATTTAGGACCAGCTCATGTGCTTGCCAATTCATCCTCTTTAATATTCTAGAAATAAAAATCATTCATAAATAGTTTTGGTCTTTCAGAAAATAAGGTATTTAACTAATTAATCATTATTTTCTACATTAGTGGAAGCAAAATATGTTTCATATAATTTAGTTTGATGGAATTCTATCCAGAATCATATTGAAATGTCAATTTAAGGTTAGTTTTCATTGCGAAGTAAATAATAAATAAATAGATTAATAATATTCACTTACCTCAATAATTCGAACACACAGGTATAAGCGTTAGTCGTTATAAAAACTGTTTTTGAAATAAATTTATATGCAAGTGGCGAAAAAATGAATAAAAATATAAAATAAAAATGTAAACAAAGTCTTTGGTCTGTCAACGACGACAAGGTACAAATTCGCGTTAAACCTATCGCCGACAATCATCATATGGCTATCTCTGTTTGTTATATTACGCTGTAATGGAACAAACGGTTTCATTTCGGGGATTAAGATTCTGTGAGTAGGAAAGAGACGTAATACATAAAGTAGTATGTGAATTATTTCATACATGGGAAAAGATTCAGCGAACAGACTGTAGCTTTGTCATCATCATAGATAAAGGATGCGTTCGTTCAATAGAGTAGATAGGCAACTCAGTATTCAAGTTCTGTTCTCTGATTACCGCGCCCACTGACAAGTGTAGTTAGAAACATAGCACAAGCGGAAAGCGCACATTTAAAATTTGAATTTTACTAGCGGCACGAGAAGATTGTTTACGATTGTATGTATGAAAAAAAAACTTGTATACCACATAAGTTTATTTACAAGTTAGTTAATACTTTTATTAATATAATATATACATTTTTTTATTACTGCAAATTTTTCATTTCTCTAATCTTTTTAGTTATTTTTTTTTTGTGAATTTGTAGCTTCAATTTTTATTGGATCCTTCGACAAAACATTTTCGGTTTTACCTTTCAATATTTTATTGATAGGAATCCTAAAGCAACAATTTTATCTTTTAAAGAGTATCTTTGTCCTTTCGGAGCAACTTTTTGCAGCTTCAATTGGCCCATAATAAAATTAAATGATGCTTCATCTAACTTTGCTCTCATAAATTCGCCAGATTCTGGCAAACTTGTAAGCAGTTTTTAGGCGAGCTTTTCCATCTGCAACTCTTTTCCTCAACCTGGCTGCAGTTTTATTCATAGCTCTTGCTATTTTATGTAACTCCCTACCTCGTGGTATTTTTTCTGATATGCAATGAATCACAAATTTATCTCTGGCAAATCTGTAACAAAGAAAAACAAATCACATGTATGTAACTATCAAATGAATTTTAATAAATAAATGCAATTTTTCTACATACAAGGGACAAAAAATAGTTATTTATGTACCAAGTGATTCTTTATCGGACGAGTCTGAAATTATGAGACGAGCGAAGCGAGGCGAATAACAGGCGAGTCCGATAAAGACACTTTTCTGGCGTGGTGCATACAAAATTTTATCGCCAACTGTTCAGAATTCGGAATATAAGAAATTGAGGTATATTTCATAATAGGGAGAAGCGTGACACTGACAAATAATAATTTTCGAGTAATGTGAAAGTCAAAATACTTTACCTGACGCATATGTCATTTTACCTGACTCATATGTCACTTTACCTGACTCATATGTCACTTTACCTGACTCATATGTCACTTTACCTGACTCATATGTCACTTCACCTTCTGCAAGGCAGATAAAGTACAAGTTTTTTCATAAAGGCATATAAATGACCATAAATAAAAGTTAAGCTGGTTGACAAAAAGATTAGGCATTGGAAGAAATAACCGCACAGAAATAATTCAATAAGCTTAGTTAAGGAGAACAATTGATATCTATTTGGTCATTTAGCAAACTCTCAGAATTATTCAAATCACTTATCAGTAAACTATCCTTTAATAGGAAATTTGGTATTTTACAGGTACAAAACAAATCCCAAGATTTAAATCTCTTAGGAACAATGGAAAAACAAAATAAAAATTCTGGGAATTTACTTTATGACCAACTTATTAAATTGGGGATTTCTGTGTGGTTATTTCTTTGATTGCCGAATACTTTTGTTAACCAGCTTATCTTTTCTTTCTGGTCAAATATAGATCTGGATTAGCCAAATTTAGGTACATAAAATCATTTGTTTCATATTTTTTCAAGCTTACCTTGACATGTTCTATGAGTTAAAATTGTAGGAATATTGAAAATTTCTTTTAATGATACATGTACTGCTGGAATTTCTAATTCTGTTGATGCACTTGATGTCAAATTAAAAAGGTTCATCTGCAGACTTGACTGACTTTCTTGAACAATTTCTTTCTCTGGGTTATTATTATTATTCAAGCAGTGTAGAAATTGGTAATTGCATCATTACATTGAGACAATTTGTTGGTCATGCAAAGTGTTTTTATCCTACACATGTTCAACTGAATTACATTATCTGAAAATGTTTGAACTAAAATAAAAATAAAAACTCACCTTCTAAAGCAGGGTCAGGTAAATGAAGAGTGGGATAGCTTCCAATTTTTAAATTTGAACCACTACGCCCATGTAAACGACAATTATCAGAGAAATGTATATCGCATACTCTATAATTTGCTCTAACCAGCTTTGGATCCTTTGTCAACAATTTGGGATTGCAAATTTTATTCAGCCATACTATAAATGTCTTTAAAAAAAACAATTAGAAACATGGATACTGTAATTATAATGGTAATTATATACCCAGGTTGAGACATGTGCCATTATTCAAGTAGGTATTCAGAAATATTATATCCTGAGGCGCTACGCCTCGAGGTAACTGATGGCCTTCTCAACCGCAGTATACCTACAGTGTGACCCATTTTTAATGGAAACATCCCCCTAAAATTTGAAGTTGTAAACAGATTTCAATAATTTTTTTTGAAATGCCAAGTACTAAAAGGTCTACTTCGGGACAAAATTTGAAATGTTTTTTCCAATTTTCAGGGCATACTACGATATTTTTTCTAATCGAGATTTTTTATTAGCGATTTTTTTATTGAAAAAATCAATACGCCACTGGATTCAGAGTGCCTCTAAACAGGTGTGACCAAAATTTCATGGAAAAATATTAATAACAAAGTTATAACTCAAAAATTCGAAAACACACAGCTAAAAGTCACAAAAAACACCCTATATCAATAGTTATAGCCATGAAGAATATTTTTGTATGATTTCAACAATAGAAAAAAACAAATAGCGTAAATTTTCTGTAATATCATTTCAATGGCAACTAAGATTTGAATTGAAAAATTAAATAGGTCTTAGTTTTAGTTAATTTGCGTGAAAGCTTGAATGTAATTCCGTTATTTTGTTTAAAAAAATTTATGCCATTTGTTTTTGTTTTTCATCTGGCGTCACTTTATTGTTAAAATCATGAAAAATACTCTCATGACTATATCTGTTGATATTGGATGTTTTTTGTGACTGTTAGCTGTGTGAGTTTTCGAATTTTTGAGTTGTCATAACTTTGTTATTAATGAATATTTTTCCATTAAATTCTGGTCACACCTGTTTAGAGGCACTCTGAATCCAGTGCCGTAGTGATCTTTTCAATAAAAAAATCGCTAATAAATAATCTCGATTTTCGACTAAGAAAAAATATCGTAGTATGCCCTGAAAATTGAAATAAACATTTTAAAAAAAATATTTAAAAAAAAATAATCAAAATCTGCTTACAGCTTCTAATTTTAGGGAGTCCATTAAAAATGGTTCACACTGTATATAGAATTTTTTCCACTACTAATGGCCAAACTAGTACCAAAACAACTTATTTTTCAATTCATTGAAACTGAGGAGTTTCGTCATTTCTACTATTATATTCATTATTTTCATTGCCTAAGGACATTTTGTGGAGTTTAGTCAAGTACATTTCATTAAGTAAATAGTTTTAGGCAATACAGAATAGGATATTTCTACGATCTGTGTTGTCGAAAATAATATAGATACAATGTCCGCCATAAAGTTGAAACCATATGGGAATTTTTTTTATTATTGTAGTTAAATAAAAATTTTGGATAGCAATCACTTCTGCTTCTGAAATAACTTAAAATGCGCCAAGTCAAAGTTGACAGGTAACATCTGTCAATTGTCAAGTTCGTAATTTTGGAAAAAAAATTTCTGAGAACGGGTCAATTTGTTGAAATTTTGAAAAATGTTACTTGGAAATTATGATTCTAATCACATTTATGCTTATGTGCCGATTTTGAGAGAGAGACTTTTATATCTTCTGTATGTTCCTTGTGGTATATTATTCATTCTTTTTTTAATTTCTTGGGAAATTAAACCACAATATTTTTGAATTCTTTATTTCAACGTTTCGGTAGCGTTCCAGCTACCGTTTTCAAGAAAAAATAAGTAAAAATTGATTTTTATTCCTAACTGACACAACGGAAAAAATTTGACAACTAGACAATCAAAAATATTTTGAAGTTTAAGACTGCAAAATTTTGTTATCAAATTTTTATTAAGGTCCATTCATAGTAGATCATATCCCCGGTAAAATGTCAAATGAAATATTTCATTTTATGACATTCCAACGATATGATAGTCTACTAGAAATGGAATCCAGTGAAGTGCACGTTCCAGGAACGGTTTTTAAATTGGGATAGCGCGTTTTTTCGCTTATATTGGAAATGTTGTTAATAAAACGCGTTTCTTGATACTTTTTTTGTTTATGAATATTTAAGTTTTCAAAATATGTATGTATACTCAGTTTTGTGATTTTATGTATTGAATTGTGTATCGATTAACAACTATTCAAATTATAAATCATAAGAAAACCTGGATAAAAACTTATGATGCTATCCTGATAAAGCAGGTAATTGATTATTGGAAATTTCTCTTTCTAACATTGGTAACCAAATTTGACTACATTCGGCTGAAATACTAGCTACACATTTATCTGCATTTAGTTGTATTAAAGCACTTTCCTGCTTTATCAGGATAGCATCATAAGTTTTTATCCAGGTTTTCTTATGATTTATAATTTGAATAGTTGTTAATCGATACACAATTCAATACATAAAATCACAAAACTGAGTATACATACATATTTTGAAAACTTAAATATTCATAAACAAAAAAAGTATCAAGAAACGCGTTTTATTAACAACATTTCCAATATAAGCGAAAAAACGCGCTATCCCAATTTAAAAACCGTTCCTGGAACGTGCACTTCACTGGATTCCATTTCTAGTAGACTATCATATCGTTGGAATGTCATAAAATGAAATATTTCATTTGACATTTTACCGGGGATATGATCTACTATGAATGGACCTTAATAAAAATTTGATAACAAAATTTTGCAGTCTTAAACTTCAAAATATTTTTGATTGTCTAGTTGTCAAATTTTTTCCGTTGTGTCAGTTAGGAATAAAAATCAATTTTTACTTATTTTTTCTTGAAAACGGTAGCTGGAACGCTACCGAAACGTTGAAATAAAGAATTCAAAAATATTGTGGTTTAATTTCCCAAGAAATTAAAAAGAGACTTTTATGTTAAAAAAATTTCATATTTTCGTACTTTTTAATTAACCCCGTATCTGGCTACTTTAAAATCCTTCGAAACTCTTTAAAGTAGTATAAAGGCTACCATTCCATTGCATATTGTGATCATAATATTCGTACGTAAGCTGGTTTTGAAGATTATTGATATTTTCAACTAAAAAAGAGATAGTCTCTGGATTATTTTTCAAATTTCAAAAAAATTATTTTTCAACTTTTTCTTCATTAAACACGAAAATATGAAATTTATTGAACATCAAAATTTCTTTCTCAAAATCGGCACATAAGCATAAAATGTGATTATAGATTATAGAATCATAATTTCCAAGTAACATTTTTCGAAATTTTAACAAATTGACCCGTTTTTAGGACATTTTTTCCAAAATTACGAACTTGACAATTGACAGATGTTACCTGTCAACTTTGACTTGGCCCATTTTAAGTTATTTCAGAAGCAGAAGTGATTGCTATCCAAAGTTGTTATTTAACTACAATAATAAAAAAAATTCCCATATGGTTCCAACTTTATGGCGGACATTGTATATATTATTACTTATACGCTTGAAGAAAAATTAATGAGCTACTTCTCATTAGACAAATGAGATAAATAATAAGGTTCTCTAATGTTAGTTGTGAAAAAAATAACAGATTCAGTCAATATAATTATCACAGCTAAAATATTAATAATAAGATAGGTACTTACATTTTCATCGGTTTTGGGAAATCGATGCATTTTCACATGGTCACCCCGGCTTCTGCATGTTGGCACACAACAGGAATACACCATATTGGTTTGGTTAAATCTGATCAACAATAAAATAACACAAAAATTAAAATTCAACTTAGTACAACACTAATTTGAATAATAATGGGTTGGATTTGGTTAGGCTAGGTATTTATGTTGAAAAATATTGGGCGATAGTTTGCTGCGCCTGCGTATTGCTCTCTCGTAAAGCAGCTGTGATGTTGCATTTCTCAAAATTGTCATTAGTCTTAATGATTTTGGTTAAGAAATAAAACATCTATAGTTTTTGTACGCTTAATAAAAAATAAGTTAAAATACAAATACAAATTGAAGTCGCATGTTTTATGTTGAGATAATGAGAATATATAGTTTTATTAGTATCTCTTATTTCTTGAATATATGAAAATTAAAATTTACAATAATGTTGACTTACTCAATTTTCAATAACAATATCATAGGTTACAAATATTATTCTTTGAGTTTTGGTCAATATCCGCGGCCCAGTAGCGAGCTGCCCGGGGTACACAAGTGTGCCGCGGCTCACCAGTTGGGAATCGCTGCATTATCCTACAAAACAATGATAGTGTTTTAATATTTCCTACGTGGAAAATATACATTAAACTTTTTTTTGTAAACCCGCGGTTTTATTAATTGAATATATTGTAATAGGTTTTGCAGATGGAAACTCACATCAACAGTCATAATGACAGAAACCAGTTCAACGATCTACAAAGTCTTCTGTGTGGCACTCTCCAATCAGTTCTTAGGAAAGTCACTTCTGAAGATGCTCCACAAATATCTGATGCAATAATGACTGCTATGCTAACTATGTTTAATTCCAATTCGTGTAAGAGTGGAGGTAAGTTCATAAATTTGAAAAAAAAATTTATATCCCAGTTTTCCATAACTATTAAAAGTTGAATTTTTAATATTCCTTTTTACAGTTTTTCAAACTTTTTGCTTTTTGAATTGGCGTTGCTCGTTTATAAATCTGTCAATGACAGTCGTGTGGTTTTTTCTTTTTTTTTCAAAATTTTTGTCTAAAAAACATTAAATTTGAAATGAAGCAAAGTTATTTATTTCAAAAATTGTGAAAGAAGAACTAAAAACAAAAAGAAAAAAGTTTCACCGCAGCGGCGAATCCAACCGCCAAACTTAGGGTTTAACTTTTCAATTTCCCGTGTCCCTAACCTGTTGGCCTTGTGCTAAGCACTTGTAAGTATTCGAAAGTGGTATGAAAATGGAGCTCGATTTTTTTAAACATAACCATACATCTTTTCATTAGACCAGGGACCCAATTTTTGAAATAAATCCGTACACGGATTTGGCGATATTCGGAAAAAATTCGAATGAAATCGAGTATTTGTATTCTTGAAATCGGTATGCGACTTTTGTTATACGAATTTGACATCGAATGGGTCAAACTAGGCGAATTTGATTTTCCGTATACGAATTGAGATATTCCAAAAACTTCTAACCACACTTTTATAGATTTTTATTTTTATTTTCACTTACTTTCTTCTGTATTCTTTTGAGTTTTTGTAGGTATACAATGTCCGCCATAAAGTTGGAACCATATGGGAATTTTTTTTTTATTGTAGTTGAATAACAGCTTTGGATAGCAATCACTTCTGCTTCTGAAATAACTTAAAATGCGCCAAGTCAAAGTTGACAGGTAACATATGTTAATTGTCAAGTCAAAAATGTCCTAAAAACGGGTCAATTTGTTAAAATTTCGAAAAATGTTACTTGGAAATTATGATTCTAATCACATTTTATGTATGTGCCGATTTTGAGAAAGAAATTTTGATGTTCAATAAATTTCATATTTTCTTACTTTTTAATTCACCCCCGTATCTGGCTACTTTAAAATCATTTGAAACTCTTTAAAGTAGTGTAAAGGCTACCATTCCATTGCATATTGTGATCATAATATTCGTACGTAAGCTGGTTTTGAAGATTATTGATATTTTCAACTAAAAATGAGGTAGTCTCTGGATTATTTTCCAAATTTCAAAAAAATCAGAAATTTTTTTTCAACTTTTTCTTTATTACACTTTAGTTGGATAGTACAAAAATGGTTTTATACTACTTTGAAGAGTTTCAAATCATTTTAAAGTAGCCAGATACGGGGGTGAATTAAAAAGTAAGAAAATATGAAATTTATTGAACATCAAAATCTCTCTCAAAATCGGCACATAAGCATAAAATGTGATTATAGATTATAGAATCATAATTTCCAAGTAACATTTTTTGAAATTTCAACAAATTGACCCGTTTTTAGAACATTTTTTTCCAAAATTACGAACTTGACAATTGACAGATGTTACCTGTCAACTTTGACTTGGCGCATTTTAAGTTATTTCAGAAGCAGAAGTGATCGCTATCCAAAGTTTTTATTTAACTACAATAATAAAAAAAATTCCCGTATGGTTCCAACTTTATGGCGGATATTGTATATAGTTGTAAAAAATTTAAAAATATCTCGGTTTATGTGGAAAAACGGTTTTGAGGTAAATATCAGACTAGCACATTTTATATTTAATTTCAAAGAGTAATTTTGAACAAAAGTATGTAATTATGATATTTACTTTTCTCCATTTGTCCCATTCCTGGCATGGCATTTAATAAACTTGCCAAATCCATCCACATTTCTTTAGCTGAATATAATTGGAGGTGGTCGCTCATAAATTGTAGTAACTCTTCTCTCTGGTCCTTGGTCAATCGGTTTCTTAAGTGCACGATCCATGGTTAACATTGGTTGAATATATAAGTCTGATCAAACGATTGAAGATAAAATGAAGAAACAACCAAAAAAACGTGAATAAAATTGGGAAAAAAATTTGCTCTTCATTCTAATCACATCGTACATTTGTTTCGGCAAATATGCTGAGAAACTTATCCGCCGGGATGTTACCCAAAAAAGAAGATATAAAAGAGTTCTCAAACTCTTTACTCTAATAACACATCCGTATACGGACATTTTTCCGTATACCATTCAAGAATTAGGATTTACGTTCTTGTTCGAATTTAATTCGACTGCTACTAAAATCCGTATAATTTCAAGAATTGAGTCCCAGAACGATGTTAAGAAAATGAAAAGTGCATTTGAACTTTCTTCAACGATCTTTCCAAATCTGTTCATTTTTTATGAACGCTATTTGGTAAAAAAGTTGGGGACTACCGAGTTGTACCCCGACTACCTGAGTTAATCCATTTGCGCCTTTGGGGAATGGGGATCATACTGACCATCCAGGTGGATCATTACGAAATTACACATAATCCATTTATTGAGGGAATACCCAGTAGGTAACGATAATAATAAATTGTATTTAGGCGCATATTTGTTTTTATTTTCTCAGTAATTTTACCCAATCTTTTTTCCGCTCAATCGAACTTTGTGAAGGGTGGTTACTATTCATTTCTAGTTTTGCTAAACTAACCTAACTGAACGTCTATTTTATATAAAGTATATCAAATTTATATAAAACTGTTAAGGTCATTAGTCATTAGACTTTATTTTTAAATCGTTAATCCTGCCAGGAAATTCGAGGGTACAACTCGACGGTAGGATTATACCTACCTGATATCTTGTAGTACAACTCGGCGATCCCGAAAAAGTTGGCTCGCGTTTGACAGTTTTGTACAGTAATCCCTAAGTCGCATCTTCTCAATAACACAGTGTAGGTAGCAGAATGAAGTAGTAATGGCACCTTTAAACCATCGGATTTTTCATTTGATTTTAACAAATCGGACGCAACAGTCACTTTGTGTTCGTTTACACTGTTCGATTTCCAATTTGATTTAAACGGTCTGATTTTGCATTTGACAAATGAGTGGGGTTTCTATTTCAGTTCGATTTTTTATCTGGTTTTTGCTCATTATGCATTATTTGTAGTTGATTAAATTATTGAAGGAAGTTTGAAAATTTTTGTTGGTATTGTGAAGTACTTCGTTATTGTTAGTAGAAACATGCCAAGATTCCTGATTATAATGGCTGAGAAATCAAAAAGAAAAAAAAATGTAATGGTAACTGCAGAGATTTCTGAGTTTCTCAATGGCAATTTCATTATACCCACACTTAAAAACCCAACAACTTGAATTTTCTGAAAAAAGTCCAATTTCGTATTTGATGTTTTATTAACTGAAAACTATGATCAATATGTACCTCAAGTCGACTTGAAATTTGGTTCCTTCTTTTTGATATTAATCGAAAACAGCAATCTTGCGAATATCTGATGATTAACTTTTAAAAAAGTGTAGGCTGCGATAAGAGCAACTCTGGAATCGGTCGTTCACAGACGAAGTCAACCAATTAACAAAATAGTGTGTCATGGAGGTGGTCAAAGTATCATAGTCATACTCTGCCGCATTAAGGGGTCGTTCAAGTATTACCTAAGCACTATAGGGGGCGGGAGTTATTACTTCTACTTAGTTTTTGAGGAGAGTCTCTGAAGCTAGTAGCTCCTTAAGTCCTATTTCCTGTGGAATTTTAGGATATCTGCAGACTTCAACTTGGGTAAATGTTCCTCTTCTATCCAGTAATCTCCCTGGTTTTACTTTGACATGCATTCATCTGTTCTCAACAGGTAGTCACCCAGAAGAATCTTTGATTGTCTATGCCCTACTAGTTCTTCTCAATGGTCAGATCTTCTCTTTCGGCTTCACCTATTTCTTTCAATATTACATTGGGGCTGATTCCGCAAAAGGTTTCAGGTCCCCATAAAGGTATTTCAGTCCTCCTCTTTGCTAGTTTATCTGCTATTTCATTTCCTTCTATTCCAGTGTGTCCTGGAATCCATAGTAAGGTAACAATATGGTTCTCGCCTAGTTCATTGAATTTGTCTAGGCATTCCCACACCATTTTAGAACCGAAACTAGTAGCAACAATGTGATTGTGATTAAGTATTTACTAAGCCTCTTCAGGCATTTTTCAGAGTGATCCTCTGTATATAGTCAGTTGCAGTCTTATCATGCGGGTCATACGATACAACAAAGACAAACTCACAGTTTTTGTTTTCTTTTGTTGCGTTTATTTATAACTTCCAAATAAAATTCGTAAGATGAATAAGACAGACTTATGCAATTTTGACGCGATAAAGAAGGATATGTATTTAGTTTTCAGCGATTCTAATAAGTCTTTCACCAGCTAAGCTAAGTTTTTTTCTTAATATGTCAGTTATGTGACTTACAACTCAAAGTGACAATATGAATAATAAGAAGCAATTTTAGGGGTTTTTGTATCTTCAAGCAAAAAAATGGTACTTAGTTCGATGGATTATTTCGAGAATTAAAGAAAAATTGGAAATTCGTCAACCATTGTAATCTCACATTTTGGTAACCTCTGTGTTTTCTGATTTGATACATATCACAAATTATTTCACTTTTTAATCTTGGCTTGTGTCCCTTGGTAATGTGGTCTGACAACCTATAGATATCAGTAGATCATTTCCGGATTCAGAACCCACGTTTTCCCAAAAATTATGTGGCATGTCCAGGAAGCCATTGTTGCGTTTGAGGTACAAGTGCTTTTCTTGTCAAGGGTGACTCCTAAGTTGGAACTAACAAACGAAACTTCTGTTTTTACATTTTCAATTGATCTGTATATATCGAGAAATGTAGACAGTAAAAACGTTTTTATTACAGTTTGATTTGTTGAAATTTTATAAGAAAGTATCACAGTACAGAAATTTCTTTAGTCTGCGACGAATGGGATTAATTTTAAATGGAAAAGTTGAAGATATTCAGTTGATAGATCTGTTTATTCTTCTATACTGAGATGAGATGGATCCAGTCGTTTTTCTTTTTATACTTTATTTGGTACTGCATTTTGATATACACCACGATTAATCAAATTAGATAATAATATGCAGCATAATAACATCGGAATATTAAAAAAATATATATTGTAATTTATTTATTTTAGGTGTTCAAGAGGATGCTCTTATGGCAGTTTCAACACTTGTCGAGGTTTTAGGAGAAAATTTCATAAAATACATGGATGCCTTCAAACCATTCCTTTACCTGGGATTAAAGAACCATCAAGAATACCAAGTATGTGGTACTGCAGTAGGCTTAACAGGAGATATATTCAGAGCTCTAAAGCTCAAAGTACTTCCGTACTGCGACGAAATCATGACCTTATTGTTAGAAAATCTACGAGATCAGTCAGTACATCGCAGTGTAAAACCACAAATTTTATCAGTTTTTGGAGACATAGGACTTAGTATCGGTTCCGAGTTTAAGAAATACTTGGATATAGTTCTTTCAACTTTAGCGCAGGCTTCTCAGGCGCAAGTCGATCGCAACGACTTCGATATGATCGACTACCTGAACGAATTAAGAGAGGGCGTATTAGACGCTTACACCGGTATTATACAAGGTTTGAAGGGCGATGGACCTTCGCCGAATCCTGACGTTTTGATACTCGAACCACACATTCCATTTATCGTTCAATTTATTACAGTAGTGGCGCAAGATGCGGAACATTCGGACGGTACGGTGGCCGTTGCCGCTGGTATTGTAGGTGATTTATGTACCGCTTTCGGAGCTCCGATGGTTCAGTTGTTAGATTTGGAACCCATTAATGAAATGTTAGCACAAGGCAGACGTAGCAGAGTGAATAGGACTAAAACTTTAGCTACTTGGGCTAGCAAAGAATTAAGAAAACTTAAAGTTGCTACTACTACTGCAGCTGCTGCTAGCTGGTAAGTACACTTTTATCTATCACATTAAAAATTTTCAACACAAGTGGTGGTAAGTTGTTCATTATTTTAACTAGATTCGTGAATCTTTGTTGCTATGGATACCCCACTCGTGGACCTCTTAATAGCAATAAAGAAGAGTGCAAATTTAGTTTAAATTATTACCATGAATGTACTTCAGTGTGACTATTTTTTAAACTGATTTGCAATTTATGTAAGTATCTTTATTGAACAGGTTAACTGATATCAAATTTTTATTGTCAAATAAAAATGACACTGACAAATATCCGGTACATAAATGCATTCATTCAAACGAAGATCCAATCAAATAACGTAAAAAATTAATTTGTTACTATCAAATTATCAGTAGTAATAACCCAAGAACATTGATAATTGTTTGGAAAAATTTTATAACAGATTTTGACAGCTTGTTGCTTGGAAACCGACCGACGCCGCAGGCGGAGGTCTGTTACCTATAAACAAGAAGCTTCAGAAAGTTGTTATAAAATTTTTGAGCATTTATCAATGTTCGAGGGTTATTCGGATAGAAAATTTTTTGCTAATTATAGAAAAGAAGTACAGAGCAAAAACTATTTATTTAAATTCACTTTCGTCAGTATTATGACCAAATCGTGACATTTTGAAATATTAAATATTTGAAACATCGAAATAAATAATCAAATTGTATCCATAGCAATGTGATAGGCAGGGCTTCTTAAACTATGGGTCGCGACCCCATTTGGGGTCGCGTAGCAAAATTCTGGGGTCGCGAGAGATAAAAATACAATTTAACAGAAAAAGATTTTCAACTTGTAAATCATCAAAAAATATTAATTTATTTTTCTTTTATATTTGTATGGGGTCGTCAAGAAACTCGCAATCATAAATGGGGTCATGAATCACAAAAGTTTAAGAAGCCCTGTGATAGAGTGAAAACAGCCCATGGGATCTGTTTTCAATATAATGTTGTTCTGGTTGTGTTCATTCAAATGACCTCAAATTAACTGATTTCATTGGATTTTTACTGGAGCAAAAAATTTTCAGTGTAATTTTGATGCAATTGGGAAAAGTAGAATTCGATAGATGGCGCTGTGAAATGTCAATGTCATCTTAGCAACGAGTAAAACAAATCAGCTGTCGTATAAGCCCTTTGATATTTAACTAGTTTTATTTTGCTGTTTTAGTTATTTTCAGAGTGTGTTTTGTGAAACTTTTGCTTTTTCTTTGATTGTGCTTAATAGGTATGGTTGATATTTGTGAGAAGTACAACAAGCGTTCAATTAGCTGTTAAGTTTTAGGTCTGATTTCGTGTTTTTATTTTATTTTTGATATAGTCATACCTACAAAAGTGACAGGGAAGGTACATTTGTATTGAATAATATTTTAAATCTTTAATACCGACTTATTTTCTCTTTGTTTTTGTAACTTTGGATTATAAACTGACTATTCAAAGTTTATTTGAATTTGTAAATGCTAAATCTTCTTCTAGGTGCAAAAATGAAGGACATGCAGTTTTAAATGCTGGCCATATATTTTTGCAAGGTACATATAGAGGAAAGAAGTAACACTTTCATAAAAGTGCAATGAAAACAAAAAATAGAATTAAAGAACCTCTTCCATAATATCTCTGATTATATAAGAATATAACCTCAGAAATGATGACAGTAGAATTGAATAGAAAAACACAGTTTCAAGCTTGTCACTGTCACAAAATTGAACTAATAAAGTACGAATTGATTTACTCGTTGCGACAGAGGTCATTGAATTCTACTCCTCCCAATTGGTCGATATGAATTTTTTTCTCATTACTATTGGCTGACAGGATCGTTTAAAATATAATCAATAACACTGGTTCACAAATCAAAACTATCTGTCATGTGAAAACTTTTTTTTTGGATCCGAGATGTCAAACTCATGTTCGAACGGGTTCTAACAATTACCCAGACAGTTTTGGACTTATCCCCAAGGGATTGCCTACCAACAAAATCACCTCAAACTCCCCGTTGCTCTTACCTCTGAATCACTACCCTAGCATACTTCAAGCATACACCGCCTCCCTTAGTTTATTTTCCAACTTTCTCATTCTTCCAGCATGTAAACATCTTCCACTCGTACACTCCAGGCCCTCTTTTCCCAATGACGCAAAAACTTGAATATGTTTGCCCGTACTCTAATATCACCGAATAATATTTAGGGTGTAGTCTAGGAGGTATCGGCGCATGAGTACATTTCAACCTCAATTTTTTATATGCGATCCTCTTCAAATTGCCCTACTGATGATATAAATGCATGTTGCCATAGGACAACCCGGTGCCATACTGTTTAAATCGAAATTGTTTAAACAATTGCAAGAAATTCTTATTTTTCAACCGGACAATTTTTTTATATTCTTCATTGAAATACCAATAAAAAAGTCCTATAACTTTTCACGATAAAGTTAATATTTTTAGAGATGAATTTTTAAATCTCAAATTTGGGTGCTTTCGACCCATGGAAAAAATATTTTTTTATTCTTTATACAATAGTTAATAGAGATTTTGAAAAATTTCATAATTTATACCTTTTTCATTATTAATTTCGCTTACCCTATATCTGTCTAATCATTATCATTTATCTCAAAAACTATCAACTTCATCATGATTATTATGATTATTAAAGAGAGCAATGTTATTAATAATTAAATTGTCTACAAATTGTTTGGAACAAATTTTTTTCTGAAATCAATTTTTCAAAAGTTATTCAAGCATAAATCGGAATATTCAATTAAAATTACTTTTTCGTCAGTTTATATCACCTACTTTTTTGTTATTACAATAGTTATGCCCGAGGAGACCGTCCTGCTTACAGGACATTGTCAAGGAATACTATAACAATCGGAAGGGTCTCTTGCCATAGAACAATAAGTAAGCGCAGCTTTTGTGCGCAGTGACAGTCTATCGAAAATAGGATCACATTTCGACGTTGCCTACTTCACGCCTAGACTGTTGTTTCTTCTCATCTCGTTAGGAAGCTGTCTATATGGTAGCAGCTCTAATTTTAGGATCACAACTTTCAAGTGTCATTTAAATTCTGTCTGACATAGATCAAAAGAGCCGACGGAGGGACCCTTCCGATTGTTATAGTATTCCGTGATATTGCCGACTAAATTACCACCTAAAGAGGAGTCTGGTTCAGACCTCGGACTGTCGGTTCTGTAATTTAGAGGACGAAACTACGGAGCACATACTTTGCTCATGCACAACCTTGGGCAGTGTAAGGTATACTATATTCGGTTTCAGTACCTTAGAACCGAACGACTAGAAAAGTATCATTAAATACAATCACAGGCTTGTGGGGGGTTTTGTAATTCCTAGGACATAACGAAAGTAGCAGTGGAGAAGGCGATAATACCCCACTCACTTAGAACCTAACCTCTATTTATCACTAAACTATTTCGGTCAAAATGACAACCCTTATCTTTTACTACGCCATATTCGGGTAAAAACATTATTTTGATGTGATACTATTTTTAACTCTTGTTTTTTGTTTCAGATTTTTCTTGGTTTCTTAGAAACAGAGATTTTCAACATCATCATCATAAAAAAAAATTCTCATGTCGATGTATATTCAAAATTTCAAATTCTTATATAATAATTGTTTTATCAATTGTTGAAAACAAGGACAATTGTGTTACTATCCTCAGGTATAATGTTAAATAAATTTAAAAAGAAAATATCGATCAACATGGGAGTTTTTCATAATTTTCAGATTAATTGATACTGATTGATCATCTACCTACCTGTGCTGTGCGAAAAACAACTACGGAACTGTATGGTGATATATAAATAGCAAAATGAACGCTTGTAAATAGTGTCTGTTCTAGTGCGCGTCGGCAGACTTTTCAGCTCAAGACTGATGAAAAAAGTGATGACATTTCAGTATCACTTGGTGCGTCAGTTCATCATTTTTAAGTAATGTAACATGATAAAAATAAACATTTTTTCTATATTTATCCATAGTTTCAATTTTTTTTCTACTTGCTTGTTATTCGATACGAAGTATTTTCGTATTACTTATGCAGGATGGTAGAGCTCAGGAGAACAAACTAATATAAGAGCTGAAAAAGTGTTCAGCGGTAAGTAGTAAATAACATTACAGAAACTACCACAATTACACATTCGTTCTATCCAACGGTTATTTAAAAACTCCATGCGTTTTCAATCCGAGTTAGTATTAATGATTTTGTATGTGCAAATAAAATGAAGATGGCGTCGCTTCAGCAGAAATGTTTGAGTTTGTTCGACCATCCTTTGCCGTTACGTCATACATTGTCCATCTTGATCTCTTATTCATGAAATGGATGAGACGGAATATTGACGTCATTAACGTATTTTATTTGTTACTTTTGACAACGATCAGTTGTCATATTTTGGAAACAATTCTCAACATATGAGTTATGGTTCATACAACAGCCTTTTTGGTGTGCGTCATCGTTTGTGACGTATATTCGGGTTTTGGGTATGTCGTTTATTTTATTTGCTATTTTGACACATCTAACCCTAAATTTGAAAATAAAATTATCAGGATCGCATTCAGCAAAATTCGACAAGGTTATGGAATTACTAGTTACCAGCTTTTTTTTGCAACTGAAAATACTTGAGAACTTTCAAAATGCTGATGTTTTTCCGTGTATCTAGGCATATTTTTGTATTATTCGAATAAATATAACAATAATTTCCATATTAACTTTTCATAAATAATAATTGACCGTGATCAACAAAGTCCAGACCTGACAAGAACTGTCAGTGGGACAGTAGAAAAAGATGTCAGACACATTGACAATACGAAGGGATTGATAGGTCGCGCTTGCGCTTAATCTGAACATCAACTAGTCAAATTTTGGTAAGTCAATGATTAGTATTGACGTTTGTAATACATTTGAACGGTTCATTATTGCGATATTTTGATTGGAATTAACAAAGACCTGACTCTTTTTCCATTTCTTTCCACGTAATGTGTTAGAAAGACATTAACAAACGATGACAAAGGCTGTTGTATGAACCATACATGTTATTAGAACAATGGTACTATTCATCAACAGCGATCAAACTAGAACACAGATAGTGCAGATTCAGCAAGTCTGAGGATAATCAAAGTTTATAAATAAGATAGGAGAACAATTAATATTCATTCTGGCATAAATCATAATTTTAACTGTTTATCTTTTCTTAAATTTAGTTTAACACTTATAATATAAATTTCATTTTATAAATAATATTCAATATAAAATTTGTTTTTTAAAAATGAAATTTCGAATATTAAAACATAATTTATGTCAATGGTTATAATTTGGAGTAATATTCAACTAATATAAGACAAACGTAAGACAGTTCGTATTGGGCATTCAAACAAACACTCCGAAAGCTTGAGAAAAACCCCAAGTATCTTTCAAGCGGAAATCCACGCCATAAGAAAGTGTGCCCAGTTCAATATTGATAAAGGATACAGAGGACAAAAGATTATCATAATGACAGATAGTCAAGGAGCCATTAAGGTACTGAACTCTTGTGTAATGAGTTTCAAAATGAGTTGGGAATGCCTAGACAAACTAAATGAACTGGGCGAGAACAATATAACCTAAACTTACAATGGATTTCAGGACACACAGGAATAGAAGGAAATGAAATAGCAGATGAACTAGCAATGAGGGGGACTAAAATACCTTTTTGGGGGCCAGAACCCTTTTGCAAAATCAGTCCCAATGTAATATTGGAAGAAATAAGTGAAGCCGAAAGAAAGAGAAGATCCAGTAGGGCTTAGACAATCAAAGATTCTTCTGGGTGACTACAACCTGCTGAGATCAAATGAATGCATAAGTCAAAGTAAAACTGCGCTAAGAGTTTTAACAGAAATCCTAACGGGACATTGTCGCCTGAATGGGCAACCGAAAATGCTCAAAATAGTGGAGGAAGAAGAATGCATATATTGTGGCATGGAAGGAGAAACCTCCATCCACATACTTTCCAACTGTACAGCACTCCAGAATCCTGGAGCACAGTACCTGGAAGATTACTGGATAGAAGAGGAATATTTATCTAAGTTGAAACCTGCAGATATCCTGAAATTCCTCCGGGAAATAGGACTAAAGGAGCTACTAGTTTCAGAGACTCTCCTCAGAAACTAAGTAGAAGTAAGGGGGCACAATAGATCTTTTGGGTCTAAGTGAATGTTACCCCAGATACATACATACATTGGGAATTCAATATATTTGAGCGATACTCTATCTGGTGGCAGAAAAGGAACTATTTCTTTATACATTATTCTATAACTTAGACATAAAATTTCATTCAATTAAAAATACTTTTTTCTACGAACGTCAAAAAATGACAAGGTTCGCGCATTGACAACAATATGCGAAGTGACCCGTTTTTTTTTCATTCTCCATCGCTACCATGACACCGTGCGCGAAGTAGTGTGCGAAATACTTACCTCGCACATTGCATGTAAACTATATGGGATTTTTATATTTTAACCTTTATGCTCCTCAATCAAGCAAAAATCCAAGAAATCATCCATTTATTAATGTATACCAATAATTTCCATAGTTACAGTAATAACTTAATTTGGAAAAACAGTTTAAGCCAGTTCAATACTATTTTTCATATTAAGCTAAGAATGTTACTTATTTTAGAACAATATTTTTGACGTTTGTGGAAAAAATTTTGTTTGCATCTCATGCGCGAAATACTTTGGTGATCTAGACTATTTTTTTTAGCTCGGCTGCACCTCGTTAAAAAAATCAGTTCTTGATCACCAAAGTAGCATTTCGCGCACTAGATAAAAATAAAAAAAATAACTTAAAACTATGATTATAATAAAAAAACGAAAAAAGCCGAAGGCAACGTCTAAACTACATTCAAACAATGGAAATGTTATGTAAAAATTAAAATATATTTGAAGTTATACACAATGTACAAAGAAATAGTTCACTTGGCGCTGCGATCTTAATTTGAATCCCTAATATTCATATTCCATACTTCCTGATGAATCTTGAATTTCATACGAAAATACTCGATGTATAGCTTCAAAATAGCTATTTGTATAACAAGGGAGCAAAACGCTTATACTTTTTCTCCCGAGGATGAAGTTGCACGACTCGTAACGGCTGACAGTAATCATACAAGGGAGGAAAAGGCATTTTACTCTCATGTTATGCATATGATTTTACCGCCTACCTTTATGTCATCAAATAATATTCCTTGATTTTGCCAAAGTTCCAGAATGAAGATGCAAATTATCAACTCTCATTCCTATTTACATCCATACACTCTCTCCCATTCACTCCCAGTTGTAGTAAGTCATTTATGTACATAATATGTACAAAAGCAGAGGTATTATTTAATTTGTTTTTATCTTGGTCTGAGTTCCATTTGAAGGCTGGCGTGCAAGAGGCTATAACCATTTATGCGACTTGCGCGAGAGTTTGTTATTTGATTATATAAGCTCTCTGGGAGACAGTACTTGTACTACCTTTCTGCCAGAGTGGTTACATAATCAGTAATCGTTGGCATAGCTGTCTTTCTGTGAAGCCATATGCTGTTTGGAAGTCTGTTGTCGATAAGACCTACACCAGCGGCCATTCTTAGGCATTTATTCTGCACAACTTGCATGCGTTTGAATAAAGCTTTAGTGGTTGAACAGAACACTGGGTAGCCATACGTCATTGTCGGTCGCACCACCCGACTGTAGAGAAGTTTATTCCTCATTGACAGTCGGCTGTTGCGACAGATTAATGGGTATAGCCAACGGTATAGCTGAGCCATTGTAGCTTTTGCTTTCTGAACTTGTGATGTTATGTGCAAGTTGTGCAGAGTATTCGGCTGAATAATGTATCCAAGGTATTTGACGCTTTCTACCGGTGTGATGTTATTATCTATGTTTAGTCTATTGAATAGATATGTTTTGGCTCTAAATTTGCCCCTCAGAACCATGTACTACGTTTTCAGGGCATTTTTTGAACACAAACGAAAGTAGAACTGGTGCTACAACAAAATTAGAATGATCAAAATTTCCTTTTTGTTTTTGTGTTGGATTTCATGTTTGACAAAGTAGTTATCACAATTTCAAAGGGCACTTATAGTCAAAATAAATTTAACTTATAGTTAGAGCTTGTTTATTACAGAAAACTCAACTTCCTGTAACTTATTAACGACAAAACCGGGATTATAGGAACTTTTGAATGATGAATTGTCCACAATATTACATTGGAAATACTCTCTATATTGACTTATTAACAATAAACTATGAAAAAAAGTTGAATATATACATTAATTTAAAATACGCATATCTTCTAAATGAGACAAAACAACTAGTGGAGTACTATTGAATACAACAATGTGATTCTTCTTGCAAAAATTAACACATTCTATTTTAATGAATTTTATCACAAAAAAATTGATCCTTCAAACAATATTTTATTGAATTATTAACAATTCTGCACATAGTTTCTGAAGAGTACTTCATCTGGTTTGGTTACAGTTGTGATTTCACACTCAGCAACTAAACAGTACCTACTTAAACCCAACTAAATAAACACTGATGACATAAAGAAAGTGCAATTGGGCTACCTAGTTTGATACTTCCACAGTTCACTGGTTACTCTACAAGATATGGCCACTTTTATGTGAAATGAAATCTTCACGTACACCACAACATTTTTTTATATTTTCATTTTAACATATTTAATATTTTTTTCTATTGAAAATAGAAATTTTCAACAGCAAGGGTAATAACAAGGCATTACTGCAAAACAATGTTACATCACAAAAGTCTACAAATTCTTATTCACAAAATTTGATTAGCTATTATAGTGTTTTTAGTTCGTACTCATGAGTATTCACTATACACAACTACCATGGTCGCACTTTTGATTGTGTGGCGTGAGTTAATATCCATGTATTTTTTGGATCTTTTACCATGGACATTTGCTTATGCCGAGGATGGGTTTTACAAAGATTGAATAATCTTTCTTCGCGTCTAACCATAAAGCAGTCCTTACACCTTCTCTTTACTCGTCCTACTATTTTAAATCCACAGGAAGGTACAATATTTAAGGCAACCGGCTTCAGAAAATTAGACTGTAACTTATTTAGAGAATTTGGAGAATTAAACTGGTGAAATGATGCCGTATTCGCATAAATAGTTAGTCGCCTTGAAACATTTAAAAACGATTGTAGTAACGTTGGAAGCATATTTCTAAAATGAAAAAATATGTTTATAGTCACAAAAATAATAAATATAAATTGATACTCACAAGTTAATATAGTGACTATTATCCAGGAACAATAGTACTTTTATTTAAAACATATAAATAAATATTACTGTTTCTGAACCTGAACAGTTTCTTCTTCTTATTTATCACAGCACACTTCGTATTCCAGGAGATAAGCTTCTTATTTGTTGGATCTTGAAACATGCGTCTTATGTCAATAAAGTATTGAGCCACATTTTCGAGTTTTTGGTAAGTGGGAACTTCCAAACGATGATATTTGGAAGAATATCAATACTACCGCAAGATTGACCATATCCCGAGTTATTCATAAAATAAACTTTATAAAAATCTTGCGGACTGTTTCCGTCAATAATTACCTTAAGACCATAGAGAAATATCTTAAGACGTTCCACAATCATTATGTATATTTAAATCCTCTGTTAAACTGAAATTATTTGTTAAAATTCGTATTCACATCTATGGTATTCATAGCAAAATCGAGCAAGTTCAAAACAAACGAATAACGACCGTATATGTCATGACAATTAGAACCAATCAAAGGCTACCTTTTAGCTGCAACCGAAGCCATGTTTTTTTGCATAGAAAAAACATGGATTGAACATTCGATTTTGACAATTCTAAACTTTAAAATATTGTTAGTTACGCGAGTGGCCAAGTGAACTTCCCATATGAGACGACTGACTCCTCCACTCACGAGAATCATCGCGACTACCTACCATGCGCTCCCCCGCCACTAGCCGAGAACTATCGAGAAGACTACCTATACTCCGCGCCATAGAGAAATAAAAAAAAGTTAATTTGTCTATGCCCCGCGGCCGCGCCCTCCCACTTGAGGGATTTCTAGTCTATCCAGCAGACGAGAGATTTCTAGAATTATTTCCAACGCGTGATATAAATAGACGTTAATGCATTTCTAACCTAACACATTATGTCGAAAGAAATGGATAAAAAGGGCAGGTCTGTGATTAATCTTACCATTATGAAGTGGCAATCAGAAAATGCAATAAAATATAGGGTGTTCTATAAAAAAAAATAAAACTTTGATACGTCACACTTTATTGGAACACCCTGTATATTTCAAATTATAGTTTAAGCTGGAGTCAAATTTGTGGTATGAAAAGATTTTCCAAAAAATATGAATTTTCTTAGATACTTGTCCAGTCCCGGACTTATGCCGAACTCTTTATAATTGTCTGATGCTCGCGACGCGCAAAATCTACTCTGGATTCAACTATTTAGAGTACCATTTTAAATTTTTAGAATATAATTGCACATTGGTAAAAGAAATAACAAATTTCCTGAACAAAATACACATATTTAATAGTTTATTTCATATTGTACTCCCATCTCTAGTCACCTATGTAACGAAATATTACGAGTGTTTAATTGTCATGGCGTGAATTATGAACCATAATACACTCCAGTGTATTATGATCCATAATTCACTATTATATAGTAGATATATGCAGTGCCGTAACTAGGAATTTAGCGCCCGCGGCCAGTGTTAGGGCGGCGCCCCTATTACACAAATTTTTCACGACATTTTATAACCAGTTGAAAACAGCTTTATTAAAACATTTCCCTTCTTTTTTGGTCTATATCGGTACGAAAAGATTGAAGTCGACATTAAAATAAAATAATAACTTAAAATACAAAAAAAAAACAACTCTGATATTGACATATACCAACTAAAATACGAAATTAGCGAAAAACTAGGTAAAATATTAAAAAACAAAAATTAAAGATAAACTTAATGACATCTGCAGAAAAAATCTTGAGTGATTTACCAGTTAGAAAATTGGAATAATCTGCAACGCTTTGAAGAGTAGAAAACCGTGAATTAAGGTGAGTTAGAATGACATCAACAATTTGCAAGCATTAGATTTTAAATTTGTTAACTCAAATTGCTTGCCTCGTCACAGCAAGACTCACCTAGGAGAAACCATTTTTTCAACATTTCGCTTTCTTCTTATTGTAATATTTGGTTCCATATCTACGTACTCAGGTGTGTGATTAACTTTCTGCAGGAAATTTTCAAGCAGACCTCCCATAACGGATTGAATTTCCTCAAAAAGTTCTTTTATTAAATGCCGTTACAGATTTTCTCTGCAGAAGTACATTAATTTATAAATTTTACTTAAAATAGCGTTCCAGAAAACAAGAAGACATACAGTACAAAAGCAACATAAAAAATGATTAGTTAGAATTGGCAGTATCAGAATCTGAACTAGTTTGGCCTAGTAGCGCCCCTAGCGGAACTAACCATGCAATTTGCCTTATTCGACAGACAATATGCAGCCTCGATTACATTTTTTTTCATTATCTGTAAAAAATATGGATTGATTGATAGTGGTGTTTTTTTTAACAGTAATTTAAAACTACATAAGCCTAATTCTTTCCAATATTAAAATAATTATTGTATTAATGAATCTGGCTCTTTTTTTTTGTTATAAAAAACCTTTATTCAATCGAAGGATTTAGCGCCTTCCAAAATCTCGCGCCCGCGGCAAGTGCCGCCCTTGCCACGCCCTAGTTACGGCACTGGATATATGGGTACCATGAACCTTCTGTAAGGAGGTAAAATATTGACTTATTATTAGGTGGTCGTGGACAAAGGTGTTTTATTAGGCATATTAAAAGAAAACAAGGTTTATCAAAAAAGAATTCATTTATTTACTGGAGGCCACTCCAATTCTACATGTGTTACATCCAAGGCAACAACGTCTGTAGGATGACCTATAATGTTAGATATATTTGTATTGGTCCTATTAAAGTCTCCATGGACAAATTCTTTTACGTAGGTTCCTGCTTGTGTTACTAAATCCAAATAAAATAAGTCTGGGTGTCCTGAAAGATATTAATTTTATAAGAAATATAAAGGTTCGGAGAACGATATGGTAAACTGATTTAAATCAGCAAACTCTTGCAAAGAAATAGAACATTGCAATACAATTATTTTATTCAACTATATATCCATGGAAATTATACATGTTTCATAGTTCAACCACCGTAGGTTAACTGGAAGGAGATGACACTTTGGTGGTTCCAAATAGACTTGGTTAATTGGTCTAGCATAATTATTAACAGATACAATTTCATTCATATAGTCCAATGTTTTAGAGGACTATAACTTTAAAACCACCCTATATTTTTCTTTCATTTTTGGTAAGAATATATTGCATTGATAACACAATAAGATAGTGTAATAGAAATAATTATAATCCAGGTCTGATTTGAGGAAAATTTGCAAAATTCTTTCATTCCAGTGTGTCTTGGAATCCATAGTAGGGTGACTATATTGTTAACCTCGCTCAGTTTCTTGAGTATGTCTGGGCATTCCCACACCATTTTGGAACTGATTACACAAGAGCCTAGTGCCTTAGTGGTTGCTTCTATTATCCGCCATTATGAAAACCCTTTGCCTTTTATATTTTTATATCTTTGGTCAATATTGAACTGGCCAACTTTCTTATAGCGCGAATTTACGCTTGAAAGATATTCGAGGTTTTTCCCAAGCTTTTAGAGTGTTTGGTTTCTGGCCTGAACACTCCTTTCCCAGTTCGTTCAATG
Source organism: Galerucella nymphaeae (assembly GCA_963978555.1). Taxonomy (NCBI): domain Eukaryota; kingdom Metazoa; phylum Arthropoda; class Insecta; order Coleoptera; family Chrysomelidae; genus Galerucella; species Galerucella nymphaeae. The sequence continues at coordinate 1,621,343 of OZ021711.1, read as the reverse complement.
TTTTCAAGCCGTCTGTGTACCATTTAGTCGCATTCATAATGGCATGTCCCAGGTGATCTGATTTCTAAGAAGTAAGAAGGTCGCTTTTTTATGTTTTCCTCCCTACTTAGTATGTATCTTGTTCTTACTACAACACTTTCCAGTGGCGTGAGGTTGAGAATCACTTCCATGGCTGCCTTTTAGACCAGGGTCGATAATTTTTAAAATGGTAGAAAGTGATAAAAAATTATAGTAGGATGATACCCATTGGAAAAGGTAGAGAATATAACAAAAACAAAAGGAAAAATAAATTACGTGCGATCTGAGGACGGGAAGAGGAAGGGGGTGAGTTTTTAAGGGTAAAAAACGGTTAATTTCGATTTCCGCCGGTAAAACTGCAAGTCTTATGAAAAAAAAGTTGAATGGCAAAGTTGTAGGCAATAAAAAGATCCACAACTTTTAAATCGACACTTTTTTCAAATAACCTCAAAATTTATGTGAAAAATTCGAATAACTGAGATTTTGGTTTTTTATTTTAATTTTTTGCAAAAAAAATTATTTTTTCACGAAATTTGGTGAAAACTGATCTTTGTATGTCCCAAACATACAGTAATTCTTTTGATTTAAAATATTCATTTTTTCACCTTATTTTGACTCAATATCGAAAAAGCACCCTAATTTTCAATCGAAAATTCTCACGTCAACATATCTGCCATTTTAAAAAAGTTGGTGTGTTTCTTATTCGTTGAAATCTCTACTTTCTGATGGTAAAAAATATATATATTACTATGGTAAATGTTCTCAGAAAATGCAAATAATGAAAAAAACTCGAATCCGAATTTTTTTTTTGAATCATTATATAATTTTGAGCAATTTCTTAAAATTTACACTTTAATTACTAGAAAAATGTAAGATGTCACGTTATATTGATAAACAAAAAAATTGCTAATCGAGATATTATCATACTACTATAAACTATAATGAAGAACCAAATAAGTTAATAAAGTTAATATTTAATAATACATCTACAATATTTTGAGAAAGTTTTCGAATCTTTTTTAAATTATATGCGTAGAGACCTATTTATTTCTAGTTTAAGATTACTTACATTATACCTGAGTTACCTTCAAAAAATGTTAGCCCGTCAAAAGTTATTTCATAGAGAAGAGGGGAAGGGGCTAGGAAGGTATGGGGCATAGAGACTATACACATACAAATTTACAGACAAGGAATTAATTCCGGAAATATTGCTTAAAACTATTTTGAAGATCCACTAGAATCGGGACGGTTTGTCGAATCTAACGATGAAAAAAAAATGCATTCAAAGAAACAAAAACTAATGGATAAGTGATAGTGATAGACCAAGATTAAGATGCAATGCGCTGTGTGCGCTCTCGCCAAAAAAGCTAAAATGTACTAAAAGACCCTGTAGAATGTGTTTTTGTTTTTTTGTTGATTGAAACTTGATAGGTATTTACTCAATACATAAACTTGTATAAACAGAAATAGAAATTATTTTAAGATTTGCTTTAAATTTGAAAAATAAGTGATTTTTCCTTCAAACACATTTTTCTCCCTTATTAGTTAAGATAATACGTTCAAAATTTCAGGGTTTATATGAACCATTACAGTGAATAGACGATGCATATTATTTTTTGGAAAAAAAATTTCTGTGCTGTGAAATTTGAAATAAATTTTGTTAATATTTTATCAGTGCATTAATAAATATGCATCGTCTCAGAAGCTACACACTAGTAATATACTGTCAAAATTTGAAACCATTATTTTTATTAATTAATGAGAAAAATGTGATTGAAGGTGCGTAAGAATTTGAATTTTAATGCTACGGTCTGAAGCGACATCTTACGGAGTACATACATATTTTGCACAGAGTGTACTGACTGACTCTCGCCTTGTTTAACGCTTGGATTTTAATCAGAGTCTGTCCTCCTCCGAATTTCGAAGCTTTCCAATCTTACGCGGGTAAATCAGAGCGCATTGGCTCTTAACGTCATCAGTGGAAAGTATTTAAATTCAATAGTACGATTTGCATGTATTATCTATTATGAGATTTTCTTTGACATAAATTTAATGAGAATTTGATAAATCAACTTTATTACTGAAAAAAAATTGCAGCAGTCACATTTTTTTGTATAATCCTTTTTTTTAAATCCTATTTTTAATATTTACAACTATTTTCGCATGTTTTTTGCAAATTTGATGTTTTATGAATTATCAATAAAACATGAAATCTTAGGTTTTTTTAGTAATTAAAGTGTAAATTTTAATAAATTGCTCAAAATTATACATAATGATTCAAAAATGTTTTTCATTATTTGCATTTTCTGCGAACATTTACCACAGTGATGTATATTTTTTTATACCATCAGAAAGAAGAGACTTCAACGAATGAGAAATACACTAACTTTTTTGAAAAAGCAGATATTTTGACGTGAGAATTTTCGATTGAAAATTAGGGTGCTTTTTCGATATTAAGTCAAAATAAGGTGAAAAAATGAATATTTTAAATCAAAAAATTACTGTAATGTACTGTAAAAAAATAAAAACAAAAAACCAAAAACTCAGTTATTCGAATTTTTCACATACATTTTGAGGTTATGTGAAAAAAGTGTCGATCCAAAAGTTGTGGATCTTTTTATTGCCTACAACTTTGCCATTCAACTTTTTTTCATAAGACTTGCAGTTTCACGGGAAATCAAGATTAACCGTTTTTTACCCTTAAAAACTCACTCCCTCCCCCTTCCCGACCTCAGATCGCCCGTTCCTTTCGTTTTTGTTATATTCTCTACCTTTTCCAATGTGTTTCATCCTACTATAATTTTTTTTGGTCTCAAAAATTATCGACCCTGGTCTCTGGCCATGTTCTCATTGCTCCTGTAATGCATATCTTTGAATGTTGGAAGGGTTTTATCTCGTCGTCAATAGGTTAGTTTTACTACTCCACGTGATGGCTCCGTAAGTGATAATTGGTCTCACTATGGCAGTCCCACTTCCCACTTCGTCATTAAGGGTGTTTTCGAATTTTCCCCTAGGCAGGTTAGTCCGAGGTCCGAAGGAGGAGGCTGAAGAGGCTCATCCAATAAATAGCACCAGGAATATTTTTTTTATTATCCATTTTATTTCCTGTTTATCTAATAATTTTCAAATTTCACAATTAATTCCCCGTTTTCAAGATAGAAGTTATTTTTGAATTCGAAACAGTACCCTGGGGAGGTAACATTCTACAAATATCTCAATACCTAAACAGGTGTTGCCGTGTTTCGTCCAGTTAGTTTAAAGATTGTTATATTTTAAGCTATTGCATCGCTTTTATCGCGGGCAGTGGGAACCGAATCCAGAAATTCCATAATGAAAAGAACCTAACACACTCCGACCGGCACAGCGGTGATACTTTTTAAGTGGCATTGGTTGTATTGGAAAACTACCGTACACAGCTGTTTGTGAGAAAGTATATAGGTGTACCTATAGGTATTTATCATCTATGTACAACAGTGAATATCTGTACTCGTATAATTTGTGTACAAAGTGTTTTAAATATGAATAAACAAAGTGCATTTATTAATGAAGAAAGTCACGAAAAAATAGTGAAAGAAAATGAGTTAGTACTCTATATACATTCATTTATTATAATTCGAAAATATTGAATTTGAAAATGAATAATGATCCACAAGAATCCACAACAAAATATGGAACCACCATTGACGCGGTATTTAGAAAATATCAAGTCTCAAACTTATGTTTCTTATTTCAGTTACCATAAACCTATAGTTTCAATGATAAATATTCCTGAAGAGCCGACATGTATTGAAAGATAATAAAAATATTTTGAACAATATTAACATCTCATTTATTTAATAAAAGAAAAAAAATAGTTTTTTTAATGGTCACCACGCTCAAAGTGTAACTTGAATTAATATCAAAGAAAAAAAAGAAAGTAAAAAAATACTGCATTAATAAAATAAATAAATAATTATAATTGCATAAGTTGATAAAAAATGCTTCACCGCGGCAGTCTCCGAGTGCCACACGTCTTTTTTTAAATTAACGAAATTATTTATAAAAGTTTTAAACGTACCTTCAACAAGAGTAGCCTTTAGCTCGTGAATATATCTACTTCTGATCATCTGTGTTCTCCTATGTAATACCCGAATGGGTGTCGTTTGAAGTATTTCTAATGGGACTTTCAATGTATTAATAATTTTGACAGCATCTCCAACACTTGGAGCTGAAGTCTTGCACAAAGCTCGATAATGTTTCCGCTTCTCCTGTTCTCCAAACTTAATTTTCTTCGTTTCTGTTTGACTAACCTGAAAAATATTGTAATTTAAAATATTTTAATTTAAATTAGCAATCCGTTAGACTTCTGATAGATCAGAGTTATTGTTATTGACAGTTCCACTATATAATAGTACATTATACATTAATCGATCACCAACATTATTTCGCGAGAGGCTGATCGGAATAAGGTGCGGAGCTAATAATAAATGTCTTCACCACCATGGTATATATACATTTTTTTAAATTTTATCTTAATAGGTAATTTCCAGCAGCAAATATGCTAAAGACAATCTCCTGGATATACACAATTATGTTGCACAAGTTTTTGTTAAACTACCTTCCCTGAATTCCCAAATTATTTGAATTTGTCCATTATTGACCTATACCTTGTTTTTAAACTAAGAGGAGTATTTTAAGAAACCTGAAACACACCGCTAAAAGTTACTAGATTGGGAGAGTGTTCCGAAAAGGTCGTGTTCCGACTTATAGAGCCAATTGACAGTTATGTGAAATATCTATTGTACTGCTCGCATTTGTCGTGGCCAATGAGAGATCAGGGTATGTCTAAATACCTAATCGTAATTAGACTCAGGACATATGAGGCCAGACAATGGCGAACACAGCTACCAAATGTCACATTATTGTGAAAACATTGTGGTTATATTATGTAAAATTGTATGAATGACCATTTGATAATTTGAGTATAAATTAGTATAGTGTGTATAAAATATACAAATATACAATTAGTTTATATGTTAAATTATCCTTCATTTCCATTGGAAGTTTAGGTATAGCACAAAATAAAGCTAAACAGGTTTTGATTTAAAAAAATACGATAATATTGTAGGTACCGTAATTTGTGTCAAACTATTATTAAAAATAAGATTTTACTTGTTAACTTATAAGCTTCTCTGTCAGCGATAAATGATCCAAACCTAATAATTCCCTTCGTTTCGGCGGCTAAGAATGTCCACTGGTACTTGGAATACAATCTTTGGTCCATATTCAAATAGTAACAAAGCGATACAACAAAACAACACAAAATAAGAAGTAAAAAACACAAATATAATATCGCGAGGTGATTTTATAAATGAAAATGGGAAGTACAGTTGATAGTGTTTGAGATATTAATATTTCGATTTTGCAAATCGGAGGAAATGGTATTTAATTTGATAATATTGTTACGCGAGTGCCCCAGCGAAATTCCCGCGTGAGACGACTATGACCGTAATCGAGAATTGTCGAGATTACCTGCCCTGCGTCCCCTCAGCGCTGAGGGGACGCAGGGCAGGTAATCTCGACAATTCTCGATTACGGTCATAGTCGTCTCACGCGGGAATTTCGCTGGGGCACTCGCGTAACAATATTAACATTTCCATGACAACGCAAGGTAAACTGATGTCATCACGAATTCAAACATTTTACATTATCAGTTATTTCCATTTCTTTTTCTTGTAGTAGTAATATCCACTTATACTTTAATATACTATTTTCTACAAACGTCAAAAAATGACAAGGTTCGCGCATTAACAGTACGCGAAGTGACCCTTTTTTCATTCTCCTTGTTACCATGACACCGTGCGCGAAGTAGTGTGCGGAATACTTACTTCGCGTAAACCATATGGTATTTTTATATTTTAACCTTTGTGTTCCGCAATCAAGCAGAAATCCAAGAAATCATTTATTTATTAATGTAAGGTAAAGTTGGGTAACTTATAACAATAATAAAGTAATTACTTGATTTGGAAAAACAGTTCAAGCCAGTTCAATACTATATTTCATATTAAGCTAAGCATGTTACTTATTTTAGAACAATATTTTTGAGGTTTTTAGAAAAAATTTTGTTTGCATCTCATGCGCGAAATACTTTGGTGATCGAGTAGCATTTCGCGCCCTAGATACAAAAATAACTATTTTGAAATTAATTCATTTTTTTGTTAAAAAAGTATAATATGAGTGGACCACACATTTTTTGGAGCTGGTTAGTTAATTTGATATTTCCATTTGCTATGAGAGTAAGAAAAGAAATTTTCAAAGAGTTTCATTTGTTTTTGTTTCTACTTCTGTCCTCAACACTGCATATTTACATTTTTTATTGAATAATATCGTTAAGTGACATCTAAAAATCCCAATTCTCGAGAATTTTTCTATTATTAATATTATCTTTTCTATTTCTAGCTCCACATAATGACTACAAAGGGGCAACCCTGATTTAGACAGAAAATCTGTTATTTATATTCTTGTAAACGGAAATATTTCGTATTGTTAGATCTTTTGTTCTTAGATATATTCACAACGCATGCCGAGACGCCGAGTGTCGGGCGTATACGCGGGGAAATAGATCTTCTACCTCGCTATAACAATCGGAAGTGCCTCTCTCCGTCGACTCCTTTGATCTATTGTTGCTTTCGTTTATTTGGGCTACAAGCATTTGTGCGTGACGCCTCAGTCGTCAAGACTTTTGAGAAAAACGAACACGATTTTTAGGATCCTCAAAACCACTTGTCATGTCATGTCATCATCCGAACTATCATCTGATATTATTAATGAATTTCCTGTGTTTTTGGAAGAACAGTTCTCTTTTATGATGTTATTGATAATATAATTTTGCATATTTAAATATTTTCAGTAAGGTTTAAATCGTAATCGGCACCATCTTAACCTTTAAATAAACGTCAAACCTGACAAACGTCAAACTTTTAATGTCCATGGCTTGAAGCCCATACTTTTCGGTATGTGCTCAAGGGGCCTGGGGAAGGTAAGACTAGGCGTCACGCCCGTAATAAACGAACGAAATTCAGTCACTACGAGCTGCTACTAGCAGCCAAAAGTAAATAATCGAAAACAATATATGTCAAACAGAATTTAAATGACACTTGAAAGTTGTAATCCTAAAATTAGAGCTGGCAACAGCTTCCTAACACCTCCTAACGACATGAACAGAAACAACTATCTAGACGTAATCTAGCCAACGTCGAAATGTGATCGCGTTCGCCCACGTTGGCGCGCATGCGTGAAAAGAGCGCCAAATTTGAATATCTTAAACAAGATTTAACAGTATGCTAATTACTTACCTGTTGAAGATTTAAAACTACAATAGAGTTTGAGTTCAAAATTGAAAGTTCTATTTCTCTGCATTGGGCTTCCGTAATCGTATCAAATTTTGGTTTTTCTATTTGAACGTAAAACGGCCTACCTTGGCCTAGCATTCTTGTATCAGAGTCTTCTCGACCACTTGAAGAAAACGTCAACTTGCTCTGTTCACACCTATAATGATTTTTTGCGAATAAATTTATATTTTATTTTTTGGTTAAGGTAAATCTTACCTCAACAATTTAATAATACTATCAAACATGATATCCTGTACGCTTGTTTCAGTAATAGCTTTGTCGTTAACGACAAAAGGTGTTTGTCCCATTTCCCTTGAAAATTTCAAATATCTCCCTCCTAAAAACAAGGTAGACGAGCTGTAAGTTACAGTGACCGAAGTACTTTTATTTTGAACGCAAGGCGGTACTGGAAAATGTTTTTTAAATATGTCATCTTTACAATTAGCTAAGGCTTCTGCTAGTGTGTTGCGACTTAATTTCTTTACATCAAGTTTTCGTATATTCGCAGTTTCCTGAAATATAATAATTCATTATTTTGTCCACGACCCCCTAATAATAAGTCAATATTTCACCTCCTAACAAAAGGTATATGGTACTCATATATCTACTGTCGTGAATTATGGTTCATAATGGGGGTACAAAATGAAATAAACTATTAAATCTGTGTATTTTTTTCAGGAAATTTGTTTCTGAAATTTATCGTATCGAAAAAATATTGTAATTTTTAGTATTAGAGAGATTTTAAGCTACTTATTTGGTCAACGTTATACGTTATCGGTTATTCTGCTCATGCGCAGTAGTAAAAAAATAACCGATTACCTTAATAAGCGATAACGTACTCCGTTAATAGAGAGATTTTAAGCCACTTATTTGGTCAACGTTATACGTTATCGGTTATTCTGCTCATGCGCAGTAGTAAAAAAATAACCGATTACCTTAATAAGCGATAACGTACTCCGTTATTTACGTGGAAATAACCGAAACTTTATTAAGCGGTGAGGCTTGACATAACTGCCAAGTGTATTATGTTTATTTCGATAAATGAAAGAAAAAATATGAAAAACTATCCAAAATGTATTGAAACTTATCACAAATGATTTAAAATGATATATTTCAATACTCAATTATATTTTGGCTTCCAAAATGTACCATAAACATCTTTGAATGTTTTAACTTATCAACGCAGATTTTTAACATTAATTTTGTCTGATGTATGCTATCAAAATATTCTAATTTGAACAATAGCGCCCCTTAAAGTTGTGGTCCATTAGTCCTTTGATCATTTCGGCCTCTTATTATATTTCCTATATTATCAACAATTAATGTCATGGATTAATGTGTAGAAATCAAATTGAACAAATAGAAAATTTGACGTTAGTTACACCAAAAAAATAACGTTTAACGTATAACGTCGTTCACAGGTTATGGCTTCAAAAACTAAAATAATCAAAAATGACATCCGCTATTTTGGAAAGACTGCGCTTGCTCAGTTTAACGTTTAGCGTTAACGTATGTCAAAATTTTATGTGGCTTAAAATCTCTCTATTTACGTGGAAATAACCGAAACTTTATTAAGCGGTAAGTCTTGACATAATTGCCAAGTGTATTGTGTTTATTTCGATGAATGGAAGAAAAAATATGAAAAACTATCCAAAATGTATTGAAACTTTGTACAAATAATTTTATATAATATATTTCAACCATCAATTATATTTTGGATTCCAAAATGTACCATAAACATATTTGAATGTTTTAACTTGTCAACGCCGATTTTTAACGTTAGTTTTGTCTGATGTATGCTATCAAGATATTGTAATTTGAAGAATAGCGCCCCTTAAAGTTGTGGTCTATTAGTCATTTCGGCCTCTTATTATATTTTATATATCTATTATCAACAATTACATGTCATGGATTAATGTGTACAAATCATAATGAACAAATAGAAAATTTGACGTTAGTTACGCCAAAAAAATAACGTTTAACGTATAACGTCGTTCACAGGTTATGGCTTCAAAAACTAAAATAATCAAAAATGACATCCGCTATTTTGGAAAGACTGCGCTTGCTCAGTTTAACGTTTAGCGTTAACGTATGTCAAAATTTTATGTGGCTTAAAATCTCTCTATTGATACTTTACATAACGATAACTTCTAATATTAAGTATTTTAAAACAATATATTTATAACGGTACGTTGTATTGATACTTTATACAGTATCGCCCATCTCTATAATATATGTCAAATTATTTAATGTAGCTACCACAACATTTTGAGGTTAGTAAGACCAAATCGTTACTGACTTTTATTTAATAAAGAAATTGAGTGTCGTGGGCAAAGTATAGTATTCTACTCGCAATTTATGGCCAATATTCACTCGGGTGACGCAAACGTCACCCATTGTGAATAATAACTATCATAAATTGCTAGTTTAATAATGTACTATTAAAATTGGAGTGAGAAATAATAAATATTAATAAAATAGTAATTAGTGCAACTAGTGTGGATAAATATGATGGCCATATCGCACGAGGACTAAGTGCGATCCACACGAGTCGAGCAGTATATTTTTTCTACGACCCACATTTTAATAAACTGTAATATAACAGAACTGTAAATTAAAAATTTTCAACAATTTTATTTATAATTTCACCAATTCAATTTTATGTAGATGTTGCGAGTCGGACTCGCGCACAAAAGGTAAATCGACCATTATTATCTACAGGGTGGTTCTTGAATAATTGTACATAGAAGTAAAGTATAACCAATGTTAATTTGATGACCCATATTTTTAATCCCATTGAAGAAAGAAGCCGCCCAATGGCGTGCATAAATTTTTTTCATAAATTCGAATATTGTGAAATAATGTATACACGCGTATATATTTAAAACAACGCGTTGACACTGAACATGTAAATCTTTGTTTTTAAATTCGGCCCTATCATCATTTATTGCTGTCATTTGCTTGTGGCGCCAAATTATTAGATTCCCGCGCATCATCTTGGACTGTCGTTTAAAATGGTCTCCAAAATGCCATTCTAATTAATTACAACGGGTCTGAATGATACTTCATTAAAATTTTAGTCAAATACAAATATTATGATACCTCTATATATAACCCATATACATGTATATATATATATATATAACCTAACACAAAGTATTTGGCTGCATGGAGTTCTCCAAACGCCACAAAAGAAAAAAAAAATTAATTACAAATGAATTATATTCTTAAAACTTACCCTAACGTCTACGAACAAATAAATATTATATTGATATCAATTCACTCAATAAATATTATTTATAGGTATTATATTTCATTAAACTCACTCAACCAAGAAATAGATACTACTATATTATTTTAAATAGGTCTACATAATATATAAATATACAAACAGAATTGCACACGGCTATGAGACTTATGAAATTAAACGAGTGGCTTGCACCCTAATCCCATAAAAATTTTTCATGTTATAGTGGACCACCTCAATAGCTACCCGAATTTTTCGATATTATGAGCAATATTTCACTCGGTAACTGACGATACTCTGCAGGTGCACCTGCGGTGCCAGATTTTCAAAATTTTCTTAAATATATCGGGCATACATGAAGTTGTTCTAATTAATTTCTCTTCTTATAACAGTTTCGAGAGACTTTTTTTAATTCTTACAAATAAATTTATATTATGTATTTTTTATTACATATTTCCAAACTAGTTTTCTAAGAAAATCTTGAGCTAACAGTATATTGAAGTAATAGGAAACATATGTAAAATGAGCACAACAATTTCAGGAAATATATCTGACAACATTGCTTTATTTTATGGTCCTCAAACTGAAAATGGTCAAAGTATACCATACAACCTTCTCTTCAAAATATTGCGATTTAAATCAACTAGGCTCAATAAAATTTATATATTTAGCAGAATATTCATCATTATACAGGGTGGTCCATAAGTAATTGTACATAGAGGTACAGTACAGTCTTAACTCCAAAATATTGAGATTTAAACCAACTAACCTCAATTAAATGTTGATATTAAAAGAGATACAGGGTGTTGAACGTGAAATTTTAATTTTCGTTTTTTACAATAACTTCAAGGCTTTTTGACGTATATGCACAAAAATTGGAGGTAAGTGGTTTTTGGTTATGAGAAATCATAATTTTGTACCTATTCCGATGTTTTTTTTTTGTAGAGAGCGCCACATAGGCCACGTATGCAGCATAAATGTACAAAATACTTTTTTGAAACTGTAATTAAGTGAAAAATTAAAGTTGTATGTTAAGATATAAATGTATAATAAAATGTATTAAAAGCATTTAAATCAGAAAAGTATCAAAGCCTACGTTTTTTACATACCTTTCCTTCATCTTCATATTGAATATTGATAACAACATGGAAATTGGCGTCTTTCTTTGATGTTTTATGCAACTTTTCTGCCAGAATATTGCTCATTGCTATTTTAAAAATGGATTTAGTACTTTCTATACCTAAAACAACAAATTATTTCATACATGTTGTTCAGAAAATTATTTGCGTTTGTATGTATGTATGTACTTTTGGGGTAACATTCACTGAGACCTGAAAGATCTATTGTGCCCCCTTACTTCTACTTAGTTTTTGAGGAAAATCTCTGAAACTAGTAGCTCCTTTAGTCCTATTTCCCGGAGGAATTTTAGGACTGAAGGCACTCAGGTAAATGTTCCTCTTCTATCCAGTAATCTTCTAGGTACTGTGCTCTAGGATTCTGGAGTGCTGTGTAGTTGGAAAGTATGTGGATGGAGGTTTCTTCTTCCATGCCACAATATCTGCATTCTTCTTCCTCCACTATTTTGAGCTTTTTCATGTGGCCATTCAGGCGACAATGTCCCTGTTAAAACTCTTAGCGCAGTTTTACTTCGACTACTTTTACTTTGCATTCATTTGATCTCAACAGGTTGTAGTCACCTAGAAGAATCTTTGATTGTCTTTCTTCTATTTCTTTCGGCTTCACCTATTTCTTCCATTATTACATTGGGGCTGATTCCGCAAAAGGCCTGTATTGATGGATGAAACTTCATCTAATTTCAAATTATATCACATTGTTTAACGTGTTTTATATTTTTTCGAGGTGTGCCACTATTGTCGCTGGTGAGCGGTATGTTTTCAGAAGATTCTGATCAACTTCAGCCCAGCATATCATAACAAGCAGAACAAGCTTGATTCAACCTTTTAACAAGTTCAAAAATATGTAGTTCAAAACCTGTACTTGGATTGAGCACTATAACTAGAAATTTAGTTTCTAGTTGAAAGGTAATATCTGTTTATCAATCCTGAGACAGTGCAATAAGGTTTTATTTTATTATGTACCTAACCGAATGCTGTCTTTTGCTTATTTAACATACTTATAGGACCATTCTCACTTAACCACAGCAAATCATATATTACTCCTGAAGAACTTTCAGATAGGGATTCTAGATCAGAACCATTATGTACCATCCACAAACTGATATACCTCTACAACATCTGCAAGTTCATTTACATAGACTGTGTTATTTATAAGATGTGTACCATTTTCTGGACTAAAGTAGCAATATTGAAAATACCAGAAAAAATGGCCCCATTTGTTAGAAAAACAAAGGGTTTCCCGCATTTTTTTAAATGTTGACACAGTTTCTAATAATGGCTGTTTTGTTTTCATCCTGCATATATGAATATATGTATATGAGATTATTACTTACTTGAAAATTCTACATTGTTGTATATATCAGGAAACTTGTCTTTTAAACAAATGAACATACTTCGTTCTCGAATTGCCAGACACATTGGAAATGTTACAGATGTTGTAAATTCTTTTATGTTATACTCTTCAAATTCTTGTGTAAGCTGATCAACACAAGATTGCATTGTTAAATCATTCAAAACGTCCAAGCACGATCTGCAATGATTTGGCTTCATTCTTTTGGGCTCTTGTTCATTTGAAATGTTGTCACTAAATATGTCCTAAAATTAAAAAAGATTATGTTGAAAACTCCATTAATAAACACCTACATATAATTGAAAATCAGTTTTTTGTTTTATGTTTATTGATTGATATGGCACCAGTAGTCAGAGGCTTAAAAACCTAGGCTTTTTTGAACTCATGGTTGTGCTGTTTATGTGAATAGAACAGTAGAACAGTAACAGGCTTTCACTAGGTCCTTTTGGGAGAAATCCTTCCTATATATGCCAATTGTATGTATATGCTTCCTCAAAGAACAGTGACCAGTGAGTAGTCTCATTACTTTTCTGATCCGACCCCTGCTGAGGTTAATAGGTAAATAAGTTCTAGCAAAATGATAGTCACTGTGTGTTGAAGGTTTTTAATTGAGGCTTTTGTTGTAAATGTGTAAAAGTCATCATCATTTAAACCTACCTCTGTTTCGGGGGATAAAAACGGATCGCATCCATTTTCAAATTGTTTATATCCTAAATATTTCAAAATACACCTATTACAACAATTTAATTCCGTCAAATACTCTTTAATTAGTTTAGATTTAGAAGTATTTTTGGGTATGGTTAACATGACTATTATCAAAACGGAATATTAAGTGAAATAATAGAGATATACAAATAACAAGTAGGTAGTTCAAAAATAAAAAGTATAACATTTACTGGTTGACTGGTTATCAAAATTACACATTTAAAAACATGATGAGGATAAATAATGTAAAATATGAGGTTATGTTTGTGCAAGACGCAAATATGTCATTCAGTTTGATCACAGAGTACACCATCTAAGATGGTGTACTCTGTGGTTTGATTTGGTCAAAAAGGCCATTTTTCTTTGAGCTTAACCACTCAAACCGGGCTAACACTACTGTGACGTCATGGTTTGTGGAAGCTAAAAGTGGATTCATGCAGCATCAACTAAGCTGAAACTAATTTAAGATTAAGATTAAATTAAAGCTAAGAATATTCAGCTGTTCATGCAACATGAATAAATAAACAAGCCGGACATGTGCTGTCTTTTCAAGTATTTGTCAAAACTTCCAAATCAGTAATGTGATAGCTGTGATCAGCTGTGATAGCTGAAGATAGGTTGAACCAACTTGTTTATGGAAAATTTTCTTAAGAGGCAATAACCGCAATAACAGTGGCGCGTCCGCCAAAAAATGATTAAAAATAATAACTTTCAGGGCCCCCTCAGACTGCAGACTTTTGGCCGATAGTTTGGTCGGCTTCTTAATCAGTATCTGTGATCAGTATGGAGAGGAATGCATTATCGGCCGATACTGAATCGCTGTAGTGTGCGCATATGCATTCCTCTCCATACTGATTAAGAAGCCGACCAAACTATCGGCCGATAAAAAGTCTGCACTGCGGGGGCCCTCAAAATAATAATAATAATAATAAAAACAACACTTTTGTGAAACACATTCAATGGAAAGTGATTTTTTTTTGTTGCACTCATCTGTCATTCTTGTGTCAGTTTTGTGATGATTTATGACAAACATAAACATTTAAATAAAATAAAAATCCAGAGCAAGTGTCTGATCCTGCTTTAATACAACAATAATATGTATATCTTACTACTTAGTCTCAACGAGTTACAATTATTGCAAGAATCTTTAATTATTTAATATTTAAATGGACAAGGCGAAAACCAGCTCTGATTGAGTACTGACAAGGTGGAGGCCATAAAGGTACAAAAAAAAGAAGAACGGTTTAAGTTTGATTAGGTTAGGCTAGGTTCCCAACATATTATATTCTAATTTTCCAGTTTTTGCATAAATGTAGAAAAAATATTGTATGCAACTCTTGCAAAACGTGTTTTTTGTACTCGACGTGTTGTCCAACTCGGCCTAAAGACCTCGTTGGACAATTTCACGTCACGTGCAAAAAATACTCACTTTTTGCACTTGTTGCATAAATAACTATTTTTCTACGACCGTGCGTTTTAACCCACTTTCCCGCAGCCTTTTCGTTTTGAAAGTGTCACTTTCCCGCACTAGTGTGGGAGAGTAATAAATTAGTGCGGGAAAGTAAAATGCGTGCGGGAAAGTAAAATTATGAAAATTTTGAACTTATTAGATAGTTTTTTACTTCGGAAGTTATAACTATTGTGACTACAGGTAATTAAATATTCACGAAATAGTCCATCAAAAAAAAATCTTTTCAAGCTTTTTGTTGCATTTTTCATTTTTTGGAAATATAAAGTAATGAAGATATTTTTATATAACCCTAACACCAAATAACTCCACTGGACCGGCAATTTCGAGTAATTTACAGAATGCAAATAATTGTGGTTTAATATCAAGATTTATAATAATTAGTAGTTTTGTATATGTATGTTGAAATGAAATAATTTTCGAAAAATGGGTTGGTATACTTTTTTGTAGGTATATACGGTCGTAGAAAAAATAATGTTCCTAACTCATGCGTAAAGTGTCTTTCCCGCACTTGACAGCTTGCCCGGGGTCAACTGCAGTCGCGTGCGGGAAAGTATCACTTTCCGCACCTGTTAGGAAAATAACTATTTCTACATTCATGCAAAAAACAACACTTTTGTGAAAAACATTTAATGGAAAAAGTGATTCTTTTTTGCACTAGTGCAACAAAATTTTTGTTGCACTTATCTGTCATTCTTGACAGTTTTGTGATGATTTATAACAAACATAAACATTTAAATAAAATAAAAATCCAGAGTAAGTGTTTGATGCTGCTCTAATACAGCAATAATATAATATGTATATCTTACTACTTAATCTTACCATGATACTCTCAATACATGCTAAAATTTTGATATGAAAATATCACAAGGCTTAAGAGAAAGTTGTAGCGAAAATTTGAATAATTCAAAAAATTATTAGTCGCAATTAGAAACTTTTTTTCAATTCACATCTTTTGCCTGAAACTTTAAAGCGACTTATATAGTTTTCCGTTATATGAATCCAAAATTTGTAGTTCTGTTCTGATACATACGCAACTTTTTATGAAATTAATATAGATACACTGGCAAACAATAAAATCGACTTGAAAATTTTAAATTTCTAACTATATTCTGTAAATTAATATAAAAGGTCACTAGCCAAAAAAATATTGTGATACAATATTTCTTTGTAAAAAATAATCATACATTCTAATGGTAATTAATTGCCATTCATTGGAATAAAACACTATTTGCATTTGTACTAAGTTGGTGAAAATTTTTATAATATCAATATCGGCATGCAAATGTGTTATGAATATGATCAACAAAATTCATTGGAACTTATAATAAACATTAATTTACTGTAAACGTAGTACGTGCACAAAGATTAAGAAAAATTTGTATTTCATGATCATAAGGATATAACTTATAAACCTACATCGAGACAATTTTAATCGATTATATTCTCTATTTCATTCGAATACTAATACTTCTACTTCAGTTCCCGCCTCCCGGAGAACGGGAGAACTATGAGTCGTCATACACAGACCGTGATTCAGATAATAAATTCAATGTCTTTTGGTCTTTTACTTTGGAAATCTTGAATAGGTAACTGAACTCTGATTAGCAGTTATTTCAATATTCTGTTAATAACAACTATTACGATAATTTTTTACTGCAAGTAACAATGAATCAATCTCGACTTCAATTATAATACATTACTAGTGAAAGTAAATCAAGATGCAGCTATAGAGAAAGCAGTGAAATGAAAGTATCGTATAATTGGAATTCATTGACCCTATATTCACTGAGTGCGAAATATATTTAAATAAGCACAGGTAACTTAATACCCAGTATAATAATGTAAAGTGATAGCACTGATAGCTGATCCTTGGCATTGATTATATTTACTTTGAGTAAATAACTTTGTGTCGCTTGCTATTTTATTCACTATTCAGTAATAAAGATGATACAACCAGAGATAACATACAATAGATACAAGATACAACTCAATTCTATCTCGTATCATAATATATTGATTCTGGTTGTTTTGTTACGTTCGCATAAGTGATAAAAGAGGGGGCATGGTCTGCGTTCTAAAAATACTGAATGCATGTTTTCTCGTTTCTCTTTAGTATACAAGCGCCAGTCACATGGTTTAGTTATGAATAGGAAGCAGTGTGTGTCGGCGATTTAGAATACGTGATTTGTTGTATCGTAACAATGAGTGCTACAAAAATATATGAATATAACTCTGACAGTGATGATCAAGAAGATTTCCAAGATGCAGAAGACTTGCCAGTTACAGACAAAATGTCTCTTTATCAAGCACTTGAAGAGGCTCGAAGGGGAATGGATTTTTTCTTTAATAACCAATTTGTAGAAGCTAAAAGTCTTATGACACCTTACGCTAATATAAGTATGTACCACTCTTTAGGTCACTCATTGTTTTTATACATGGAGGCTATGTTGACTTTCGAACAAGATGCTATTAAAGAAGCCTCTAAAGCTTTAAAACAAACCGTAAACGTATGCAACCGCTACAGAAAGAAGAACACCTTTGGAGAATCTCTTGGGAAAATGGTGAAAAGAGGAAATTTCGAACTATTCACTTCTATAGAAGCTCATGCTGAACTTTGTCATGCTGAAAGTTTGTTACTTAAATCTATGTTAACTTTTATAGAGGATGAAACTTTGACAAGTTTTATTAAAGCAGGAATAAAAATAAGATCGTGTTTTAATTCCTACAAAGAGTGTTACCAAATCCTGTTGAAAAGAAATTGGGAAAAAGATCCAACGAAAGAACATTTCGAAGGCGGAGTAAGAGTGGGCATTGGTGTTTTTAATTTAATGATATCGATGCTACCGGGCAGAGTGATTAAACTTCTCGAATTTATTGGATTCTCCGGAAACAAACAAAAAGGACTACATGAATTATCCTTAGGATGTGAAACTAATGGTATCAGGCAAGTACTTTGTATTATGGCCATATTGGGTTACAATTTGATAGCGTTACACGTTTTGAGTCATCGAGAAGGCGATATGAAACAATGTACTGAAATAATTGATAAAAGACTTGAAAAATATCCTAAAAGTGTGTGGTTTCTGTTTTTCAAAGGAAGACTGGAGTTACTTAAAGGAAATCTTGAAAATAGTAGAGACTGGTATGTGAAGTCCTGGAAATCTCAAAATTTGTGGCCTCAGTTTCATCACATATGTTTTTGGGAACTTGTATGGGTCCATTGTTTACGCTTGGAATGGAGGGAAGCTCTTCAATATTCTTCTGAGTTAGTTATTCACAGTAAGTGGTCCCGTACTATGTATAGTTACCAAAAAGCAGCCATTTTATTAATGCTGAAAGACAATTTAACATCTATAGAATTAGAAGAAATTGATAGTCTTATGAAAGATGTGCCCAAATATAAACAAAGGATTGCTGGAAAATCACTACCTATGGAAAAATTCGCATTAAAAAAAGCAGAACGATATTTTTTTCAAAATGGTAATTTAATGCTACCAGTAGTGGAGTTAATGTTTTTATGGAATTTATTTAAGATATTAAAGAATTTTTCCATAAGTAGTAAAATACTTAGATTAATAGAAAAGACACTTGAAAATCTAGAGCTAAGTAATAATCGAACAAAATACGATAATGATAACAAAGCGTTAGCTTTACTGTTACAGGGAGCTTGTCTCAGGCATATGGGAAGCCCTTTGTTAGCCCTTAATTGTTTCGAAAATGTAATTTCAATGAGTAAATCACTAATTGAAGATCATTATATAATTCCTTATGCCATTGTCGAACTGGCTCTTGTAGAATGGAGTAATGGTAATAGAGAAAAGGCTATTTTAGCTTTAGAAGATGCAAAAAAGAATTATACTGGCTACTCTCTAGAATCGAGATTACATTTTAGAATACATACAGCATTAACTGAATTTAAAGCCGAGATAAAACGATCTTAGACGATTTAAAATTTTTTTATGTGATTTAAAAAAAATCGTGCCCAATGCCCAAATGTAGTATTGGTAGTTTTTAGGAATATATTTGGTTAAATACTGTTAACGAATGCTATAAATTTTATGATCATAACTGTGTGATGTTAATATATTATTTATTGTAACAATGTAAATTTCCTGTTAACTATTAAATTTTTTCTACATTCATGCAAAAAACAACACTTTTGTGAACCACATTTAATGCAAAAAGTAGTACTTTATTGCACTAGTGCAATAAAATATTTTATTGCACTCATCTGTCATTCTTGTGTCAGTTTTGTGATGATTAATGACAAACATAAACATTTAAATTAAATAAAAATCCATAGCAAGTATCTGATCCTGCTTTAATACAACAATAATATATGTATATCTTACTACTTAGTCTCAACGAGTTACAATTTCTGCAAAAATCTTGAATTATTTAAAATTTAAATGGTCAAGGCGGAAACCAGCTATGATTGAGTACTGACAAGGTGGAGGCCATAAAGATACAAAAAAAGAAGAACGGGTTGAATTGATTAGGTTAGACTAGGCTCTCAACATATTTATATTCTAATTTTCCAGTTTTTGCATGAATTTAGAAAAAATATTGTATGCAACTCTTGCAAAACGTGTTTTTTGCACTTGACGTGTTGTCCAACTCGGCCTAAAGACCTCGTTGGACAATTTCACGTCGCGTGCAAAAAACACTCACTTTTTGCACTTGTTGCATAAATAACTATTATTTATTGATTACCAACAGCTTTGTTTGTAAATAAATAACTGGTTTCTGGTTCGAATCTATACAAAGTATAAACTAATTTTATATACAGTATGGAATAAATTTATTATTTCCAGGATTTGAAAAAAATCCAAAAACAAGTCAATTTTAATTTTTGAATCGTCATCATAGTCCAGTAAATGAAAGGACAATGCTCCTGATTAGTCACTGAAGACCTCACTTTGGGCTCAATTTGTAGGTCATGGCAAGTGTTCTTACGCGAGAAAAAACTTTCTCCGATAGGCAGCAAATATTAATTTTGCTGACTGATATCAATCAGCAAAGTATTACTTTTCCTGCCTAGGCAGCAAAGTGGTTACTTTGCTGCCTAGGCAAGAAAGTGATGACTTTGCTGCCTGTGATTATACATTTCCATAGCAACCAACTAAAATAAAGAGATTGTGGGAATTGTAATAATTTGCAAATACAATATCCTCATGAACAATCGGAGAAAAAATTATATGTTCAACTTGGCAGCAAATTAGATTGACTGCCTAGTTAAACAAATAACTATTCTCGCTAACATCTGGCTAAATATGCGATTCAGAGAATTTTTGTTCAGATAAAAGATGAAAATATACAATGTCCGCCATAAAGTTGGAACCATATGGGAATTTTTTTTATTATTGTAGTTAAATAACAACTTTAAATAGCAATCACTTCTGCTTCTGAAATAACTTAAAATGCGCCAAGTCAAAGTTGACAGGTAACATCTGTCAATTGTCAAGTTCGTAATTTTGGAAAAAATGTCCTAAAAACGGGTCAATTTGTTAAAATTTCGAAAAATGGTATTCGGGAATTATGATTCTAATCACATTTTATGCTTACGTACCGATTTTGAGAAAGAAATTTTGATGTTCAATAAATTTCATATTTTCGTACTTTTTAATTCACCCCCGTATCTGGCTAATTTAAAATCATTTGAAACTCTTCAAAGTAGTCCAAAGGCTACAATTCCATTGCATATTGTGATCATAATATTCGTACGTAAGCTGGTTTTGAGGATTATTGATATTTTCAACTAAAAAAGAGTCTGGATTATTTCAAATCAGCAATTGTTTTTCAAATTTTTCTTTATTGAACTTTAGTTGGAAAGTAGGTACACAAATGAAGATGTTATGAGGGAAGAGTGTGCAAATATACCTAGGCAGTTCTTACTAAATGCTGTCAGGGAATTTTACCCGTCGAACAGAAAAATGTATGGAAACCGAAGGCACACGGAGATGTAATTTCCTTTAAAGTGTTCTATTTATTGTTTGTAATTTTGAAGTAGTCGATATGCGTTAAGATATTCAGATTATAATTAAAACCATTTTTGTACTATCCAACTAAGTTTAATGAAGAAAAAGTTGAAAAAAAAATTCTGATTTTTTTGAAATTTGAAAAATAATCCAGAGACTACCTCTTTTTTAGTTGAAAATATCAATAATCTTCAAAACCAGCTTACGTACGAATATTATGATCACAATATGCAATGGAATGGTACCCTTTATACTACTTTAATGAGTTTCAAATGATTTTAAAATAGCCAGATACGGGGGTGAATTAAAAAGTACGAAAATATGAAATTTATTGAACATCAAAATTTCTTTCTCAAAATCGGTACATAAGCATAAAATGTGATTATAATCATAATTTCCAAGTAACATTTTCGGAAATTTCAACAAATTGACCCGTTTTTAGAAAATTTTTTTCCAAAATTACGAACTTGACAATTGACAGATGTTATCTGTCAACTTTGACTTGGCGCATTTTAAGTTATTTCAGAAGCAGAAGTGATTGCTATTTAAAGTTTTTATTTAACTACAATAATAAAAAAAAATTCCCATATGGTTCCAACTTTATGGCGGACATTGTATATGTATTTCTACAAAAATGGTCCTTATCATTTTTTTTTTCGAAAATACGATAGTTTTCGAGATAATGAGACCCAAAAGTACCCTCATTTCAGGCTGCTGATCTGTCAGTAGGAATTCTGCGTCTATGCACTAACTTGTAAGCGGGCGGAGGAGTTGTTCGATAACTCGGCAAAAAATTGACATTTTCTTATGATTCTAAGTTCATCGCAATGGAAAGACACGTAGCTATCATTTCATATATGTGACTTGCAGTTCGTTAGTACTTGTTAAAAATATTTTAAAAAGCGGTCAAAGTTCTTTTTCACAAGATTTGACTTTTTCATTAATTTGTTCACATTTAAAAAAAGTCTTCTATCCTTTTTTTTTCAATGGAACCTTAGGACGTCTTGAATGATATCAGATTTTTTTTACCATCTTTCTTGCGTTTTAACGAGCGTTTTAATAAAAAATTGATTTGTTTATTCACATTTTTCAGCCGTTTTCGGACTACTGTAAAATCTGGAACAGGCGCGATTTAAAAACTCATCATCTTATTCAACATCATTTTAAAGCTTAGAGTGTCAAGTTTTCGAATGCACTTTTTGATTTTTAATAAAGTCCAATCATTTTCCAGAAATCAGGAAAATTGTTCACACCGGTGAAAACCGAATTTTTTTTTTAAATACTTCTTGTTGTCTGCTCTTCGTTTTTTGAGAATTAATAACTGGACCATGCTGAAGCTTGTGTTCTGACCTTTCCATTGACAAAAGTGAATCTCCATATCCGATCTTAGTTATTAAAAGTTTGTTACTCATTTTTACGCTCCTCGCCCGCAACTCATACATTTTTATTCGGTAATCTTTGCCCATACAACCTAATCTCGTGTACACCCACGCGAAAACACCAATAATAAAAACTTGTATGTGTATTTTTTCCCTATTTCCTTCCACACCGGGATGAGGATGCAGGTTTTCTGTGGTAATTTCCCTGCATCTTAATTTCTGCAGAGTTCAGAACCGCGATACACTGTAGAAATTAACCAAATGGCCATCTTTGGGTGCACAGCCACAGCTGTCCCTACCGCGACCTTTAACTTCACTTGCATTAGTATTTCAAACAAACCCTGAAGAGGACCTAATCCTAAAACAGGGTAGATTCAAATTTTGCAAATCCAATGAAGGATAAGTAAATTCAAAAGTCAAATAAAAAAAAAACCCACGCGGCATAGTGGTCATCTACATTTGTAAACAATCTCTGCTTTGGAGTCGTCGGTTTGCCCGGATTATTGATATATTGATGATATTTTTCCGTTATTTATTTTGAAATCTTTATTTGAAATAAAATTGATATTTTTCATTTTAATAATTCAGTTATAAAAAAAACAAGTGTTTATAAAGTGGAAAATGTTCACGTTAGACTACAAAAAAAATATTTATGGATTTTTTTGGTGGGAGAACATAAGCTTTGGTTTATTTTGCCTCACCTTTATAAACTTGGAAATTTGGCAAGAAACTACCATTTCTATTAAGAGTGAAAATTAGGAATTTTTCGAAATCAGTTTTTGCTAAAAATATTAGTATTGGTAGTAGTTACCATTTTTGTAGATAATATAAAGACGATCTCCATTATTTGTCTGGAGAAAAATTCTCTAATTCGCAGTTTTCCAGGAGCCATTTGGCCCCCCTTCCGTGAAAACAATCATGTTAAGTTTTTTCTAGTTTAAAAACACTTACCATGACCATCAAATTGAATCCAAAGTGAGATGCTTTCAGCGATATTTTCAGGTATTCAGTTACTGCACACTATCAGAACGTAATCGGCATTTTTTTTAATGAAACCATGCCCTCAAAACACCTCATTGGAAAGGTCTTCTAATCGTCTTTACATCGATGTAATCATTTGAATATTTATTAGTACAAGGACGACCAAAATTGTTTTGTAAAAAACAATTAAATTATATTAAATGTTCAAACTGATGACCTTCAGCAATAATGCAATGAGACAGCCGAGTAATTAATTCGTCTATTTGTGCAATTTTCCTTCAACTATTCCATATTATCATTTGAGCGATTCCCATAAACATTGCTCTTCAAATATCTTCTTCCTATCCAGTATCCACCTATCTGGAAAAAAATTATTTAAGTAGGTTCGTAGAAGTGCTCCATCCTGCAGAAACCACAAATCACATCTATTTGGAAATAGTTGATTTAATTGTGGCACAGATTATAAAAGAGAACAGATGCGAAAGCTTGACAGAGAACAGTAAAAAAGAGAGAGATGGGTGGACATAGCCATTTAAAGGTCCATCGTCGTATGTAGACTCCGTTCGGGCTGCTTCGCGAAACTTTTCAACAGGGTTATCAATTTGCATAATATTTCCCTTAATTCACGATCATAGGTCGAATATGTTATAAGCATTATTTTTAGTGTGATAGTTATACAGATACAAATATTCGACAATTACTTGTTTTAAATCAATTTCATTAACATTAAAAGAATTCTACAATTCAAAAGATTATAATGTATAAAAATCATACCATAAATATATACTTTTTTTCACAAAACATCTTTGGCAACCATGCACAATAACCGTGACGGCTTGGCTCAAAAATCAAAATACAAAATGCCATTTTTGACACTTCAGTCTGCTTCGCTGTTTGAAGGTTGTCAATCCGCGATATTATTTGTGTTATTTGACTAATCGCTTGTAGGTTGTGATAATATTAACTGAAAATAGTGTACATTAGTATATTATTTTCATAAAATGAATAAACATCACGGGGGAGTGTATTGTTCATACAGAGACAGTCCAAATCAATTTTATTCGGAAAGAAAAGTAAAGAACCGGCACTGGAAACTGTTATTGTCTCCAAGTCAACATTGCAATTTGATAAGAAATTCTGAAAATATTTTAAACTGACAACATCGCGACCATACCGAGTTAAAGGTCCAAGGTCATTGAAGTCGGAGTTGAAAATCCTTTGATGTTTTGCCGGGATTCGTATCTGTTCTCTTTTATAATCTGTGATTGTGGTAATAGATACCGGAGAAATTGAAGATATCGAGGACTGGTTAAGTTTGTTAAGTTGGATTTTTTTTAAAAATCAAAAGTTTATTTTGGAAATAATAATGTATTGTATTCCATACATTAGCGACATACTGTAGGGTAATAACTCGACAATACTTTTTTGTCGGAGGTTATTTTCCATTTTTTCTAATGAGCTACATTCTGTTGTACTCTCAACTTCCATTTTCAACAATTTTTGTTGGTGTGATATTATAGGTATATCTTGGTTTTTCAAAACAGTAGTTTACCTAACTAGTGCAGAAAGTAATACTTATCCGCACGCTATTGCAGATGGCCGAACGAAGCTTTAGCGAAGTTCGGCCACTTTACGCACCTGTTAGATACACTATTTTTTCTACTAGCATTCGGAGAAAATCCCTCGGAAAATCCCAAAAGTCAACATATAGAAACATTAAATAAACATCAACAACTTAATTATTATTATTTGACATCCATTTGATTAGGCTTATATCATTAAAAAATTATTGAAAAAAAAGTTTTTCTTTTTATAAAAAGTTATAGGAAAATTCTAATGAATTTCTTAATTTTTGAGTCATTTGGAAAACTACCATCATACAAATATATATTTTGAATATTCAAATGTCAGTATAATCCTCAAAAACAAGTGTAGTGCCGTTGCTGGGGCCCTGAAGATGTCGCCTGCTGCTCACGTCGCAAACTTCATCCTCATGAGTAATAGCCATTACACGAAAGTAGAATACTATACTTTTTCTATGACTGAGTGTTCACCATTCAATTGAAACGAACGAGATGTTTATGTCAAACAATTCCATTTTGAAAGCTATAATGAAAATTCATTTTTCCTACGACCACATAGGAAAGTGACATATATCGCACTGATTAGTTCTATGGAAAGTGACCTTTATTCATACGCGTACGGAAAAAAATCTTATCCGTACGTGTGCGGATAAAAAAGCTGTCAAATTGAATGTTGAAATGCTAGTCTTTTTACTCCGCAAATTAATATGTATATGTGAAATGCTTATTTCCTAAGTTGATTTGTCCATATAATAATATAATATAATTTATTTATTTCATTTAAAATTAAAAAAAAATACCGAGCCCGGACTCGAACCACCCTACTGTTTGTCAAAAATTGAGTCCACGGATGCCTAGACCGCTTGGCCATCCCACTGTTGTAGCCAAATGGTTGTTGTCCAAGATACTAATAAGCGCTGAGGAAATATACACAACAGTTTATTTATTCTCCAAAATAAAAAGTGTTTATATCGACATTTATTGGACTTTCATGTTATTGAAATAATAAATATCCGTTTTCAATTATTTGAACAATGATTCCTTAAAATAGCTAGTTAATACTTTCAATCTCCTACAGGTAGGCAACAAGTTAAGTGTCGTGTTAATAATAATTTTACTTTTAATTTTCACAGCAAATAAATAACTAATTTTGAACCGCAATATTTATGTAAAACTATTTCCGATGTTCTGTTTGTTGTAAGTTGTTGAAATAAATGTTCGTAATATTTTATATTTTGTGTACCAATATTAATTCTAACTTTTTTATAAAGGTACTTTTTTCCATTGCATAAAAATCACAATTTTCTGGGCCACTTTCAAAGGTAAGTAATCAAAACCATATAAAGTATTTACAAATACACATATGTAAAACCTCTCACATCTACATAAAAACGCAAGATTATACATGCCTAATTCGGTAAAAGTATATCGCGTGGTCGTAGGAAAAATAGTGTACATAACTTGTGCGAAAGTGATTTTTCACACTCGTGGGATTGTCTCACTCGGCTGCGCTCGTGAGACAATACTTCCCACTCGTGTGAAAAATGTCACTTTCAGCACACGTTACGTAATATACTATATTGTTTACAATATTGATGGTGACATTTGCGCAATTGGAAATATTTACACGGGGAGTAGAGGAAGATTCCATATTTAAGTTATTATTATTTGAAGTAGTGGAAGTATTATTTTCGAAGTTTTCAGACCTCGGATTTGAAGATCAACATCCACAATATTTTGTGCCGTATCCATCTTGTTTTTCAGGAAATCGTAGAGAGCAATTGAATTCGTTTTCACTTTCTGTATCCATTCAAACAAAAAGTCAGCTCTAAATCACCTTCGGTAGGTAGGTATATACTGTCAAAGGCAAATTATGACATTTCATGGCCAGTCTGATTCAAACATTGCACTGAACGTAGTCGTGTGTAATGGCGTTCTTTGACGGTAATTGGCAATATAGTTGTGTGTAATGGATCATTACACACGGAGCGTGGCTTGCTTTGTGTAATGCATCCAGTTACTCAACAAAATGTTATATAAAATGGCTCCATTTTTCAACAGTCATAGAAAAAAAACATTACCATTTTTTCTTATCTGTCTGACCAAAAAGGTATGACGTCGACTAATATTTATTTTAATACTGTTAAAAAATAAATATTATGATGAAACAATGAAACCTAGTTTTTTTTCCGTAGAATTGGATAGTGTACAATTTTTTTTAATTTCAACCCAATTAGGTATCTTCAGTCTATCTCAGAAATCTCATTTATCATTTTGAAAAATAAGTGAATATAGGTATATAAATACTAATACTTTTCAAAAGTTTTTATCAAAATGAGATAATTATTGAGAGAACAAAAGCAAAAAATAGTTATTTATGCAACAAGTGCAAAAAGTGAGTGTTTTTTGCACGCGACGTGAAATTGTCCAACGAGGTCTTTAGGCCTAGTTGGACAACACGTCGAGTGCAAAAAAACACGTTTTGCAAGAGTTGCATACAATATTTTTTTATACATTCATGCAAAAACTGGAAAATTAGAATATAATATGTTGGGAACCTAACGTAACCTAATCAAACTCAAGCCGTTTTTTTTTGTATCTTTATGGCCTCCACCTTGTCAGTACTCAATCATAGCTGGTTTTTGCCTTTCGCCATTTAAATTTTAAGTAATTAAAGATTTTTACAATAATTGTAATTCGTTGAGACTAAGTAGTAAGTTATACGTATGTTACGGTTAAAGTATTTACTTAGCTAGTATATAAACTAGTTGGATAGTATACAAACTATCCAACTGCCTGGTTATTTTGATGAAAAATCATATTTTCACTAAAATAGCTACGAGTAATGGTTGGTTTGTATACTATCCAGCTAGTTTATAAACTATACAAAATTTATCGCTAAAGCTCAAACCACAAGGAAAGTACACAAATTAGCTAGCATTTCTGGCTAGTTTGTAAACTATCCACATTCGTTGGATAAAGTGTGAACCTGATATTGGTAGTAATACATAATAACCAACGAGTTGGTTATTATGTAAGTATTACTCAACAAACTAATCAATTCTCTTGGGTTAATTCACTATAATCGCTATCATTCATTAATTTTGAATTTTGCGACTTTTGGTCGTAAACGTCTGATAATAGGTTTTCAAATTGTTGCTGTTGATTCATTTTCAATAACCCGATACCTATTCTTAAACAAATTTCACGAGACAAAACTGTACACCGTTACACAACACTTGACGAAACATAACCCCACTAAATTACCCAAAGAGAATTGGCTGGTTTACATAACAACCAACTCGCGTTGGTTGGTTTACATACTAACCAACTTGTTGGTTATTACGTATTACTACCAATATCAGGTTCACACTTTATCCAAGGAATGTGGATAGTTTACAAACTGGCCAAAAATGCTAGCTAATTTGTGTACTTTCCTTGTGGTTTGAGCTTTAGCGATAAATTTTGTATAGTTTATAAACTAGCTGGATAGTATACAAACACAAACCAACAATTACTCGTAGCTATTTTAGTGAAAATATGATTTTTTATCAAAATAACCAGGCAGTTGGATAGTGTGTATACTATCCAACTAGTTTATATACTAGCTAAGTAAATACTTTAACCGTAACACATATATTATTGTTGCATTAAAGCAGGATCAGACACTTGCTCTGGATTTTTGTTTTATTTAAATGTTCATGTTTGTCATAAATCATCACAAAACTGACACAAGAATGACAGATGAGTGCAATAAATAGTTATTTATGTAACTAGTGTGTAAAGTAGCCTTTTTTTTGACGAATGTGAATGTTGTCGCATGAGCCGCAGGCGAATGCGACAATCACATGAGTCGAAAAAAAGGTCTTTACACACGAATTACATACAAAATTTTTTCTACTATCGAAAACTTTATCAAAATACAGAAGTTTAGGTAATATGCCACTAGAACATTTTCGAAATTTATCATTTTATTTTTTCCACACTATTTGCGAAGTAATCTTCTGATAGATCCATCTTTATAATTATAATAATATAAAATAACATCATAGTTTCCTAAAAATATTCAATACTTACATCAAAATACAATTGATTACCCTAGGTATAGTCGGAAGATCTCAATTTAAACTTTAATTGTCAGATTCAATTCACAATTAAAGAAATGTCAGTCACTCACCGCCAACTTATACCTATTCAGATACACATAACTACATACATAATAATATTGGAACTTTTACTTTACGCACTAGTGCGTAAAGAAAAACTCTTTACGCACTAGTGCGTAAAATCAGATTTTACGCACTCGAAAGTGTGTCTAAAGTACCTACTTTACACACGGTAGTAGAAAAAATATTTTATTGCACTAGTGCAAAAAAGAACCACTTTTTCCATTAAATGTGTTTCACAAAAGTGTTGTTTTTTGCATGAATGTAGAAAAATATCTTTTCACATTTTCTTATGTTAAAAAGTGTCTAATAAAAGAGTGGTGGATTTTTATTATTATCTGTAACCTTTGAATTAGATCATTTTCTGTCTGACTTTTGTAGAAGTTTAATTAATACTGTGTCCACTCCTTTTTAATCAGCGGATCTAATCAATCGTTTTTGCGTAGTGCGCGTTGTATCAAACATCTAAATTCCTAAATGATATTGGTCGCGTTCATCCCAACAAAGTTGATCAGGTAGCGATGTTTAGAGTGATCCATCAGATAGTAATTCTGCTGAACCGCTGAACGGGCTAATAAAACTATCTCTATAAATGTCAACAAATGTCAATAAATACAACAACAACAACTCATTTATTTGATATATAAGACAATTATTTATTTATTTTTAATTTTAATTTAGTCTAATAGTTATTATCAGTGTTTTGTGAGCATAGTAATGTGAGCATAGTAATCATCGACAAAGAAAAATCAGCCTGGTGCTTAAATAAGTTTCTATTTCTTAAAAGTGGATCCCAATGAATACAATAACAACTCAATTTTATTTCATATATACGTCAATAGTTATGGAATAAGTATTCTAAACATTAAAAAATGGGAGTTAA
This sequence comes from Galerucella nymphaeae, assembly GCA_963978555.1. Classification (NCBI taxonomy): domain Eukaryota; kingdom Metazoa; phylum Arthropoda; class Insecta; order Coleoptera; family Chrysomelidae; genus Galerucella; species Galerucella nymphaeae. The sequence continues at coordinate 1,591,075 of OZ021711.1, read as the reverse complement.
TCGCAATAAATTAAGCTTACACCACTTTGCATGGAGCTAGGGGTAAACCACTGAATAAAACTCTATAGACTATTTTCTGTATATTCCAGGTATTGTTCAAGTATTTTCTTTGAGAAAATCTTTATTTCTATTATTATATGATTAAGAAATGTTTCAACAGAAATTTTCTGTATTTTCTACTGCATTTTCCTTGTATTTTCAGGAGTATTTTCTAATGATACTAGTATTTTTTAGATTATTTTCTGTATTTTCAATGTATTTTCTCTAATTTGTACACTATTTTCTTCAGTGGTTTACCCATCGGAGTGGAACTTCCTGACACACTATATAATCTATTATTAAAATCATAAGTCACCACCATCTGTTCATTCATTTTCACTGAAATACAAACTAAAATATCTCCCAACAAAAATATTTTTATTATGTTTTTAACCTATGACATAAATGACAGTTAATGCATCATCGATCGGTAGCATGTAGCGCATTTTAGTTCTTATTAAAAAAATGGCGACTGATACCATAGCGCTTAATCTGATCAGTCAACAAAACACGCGTTCAGCAGAAAATTAATGATCGCTACGGTAGCGCTATGTTGTGATGAACGCGACCATTTAACCGAGAAAGCAGGTGTTTGAAACAAAGCGCACTTAATCTTTTAATTAAAATGCATTTTATATTTCACTTATTTACTAAAAAATTAGACGGATAACAAAGACTTTCTATTAACGGAATAATCAAGGCTGAAACACAATTTAAAACTGAGGATTTAAGGGATAAGATTTATAATTTAAGGCATACGTTATAAGAAATGGACTTATTTTCTTATGCTGCAAAACAGAATTAAAATTTATGCTATAGGACTTAAATTATGACATATAGAACTTATTTTTGTTGTATTTAATTGTAAAATTTAAAAATGGAAATTTTAATGAGACGAGACCATCTCCTTCTGTTTCTCCACTTTTTTGTTCGATAACATTTCTTGTAGTAGAACATTGCTGATGTGAACACGCTCAGTACTAATTAAAATTTTGATAATGCTCGTGCTGCACCATTTTATTGTTCATTTTAGATACAAATTGCGAAAATCCTTATGAAACCCTCTCCTCGGATTGCACAGGTGCAACAAAGATATATGAAGGAGAGAGGGAGAACAATTGTGCGCGGCCATCACTTTGTTTCACCAGAATTTTCAGACAATGTTGCCGGATGAAAGTGTTTTGTTTTACCTATTGTGCATGACTTCGCAAAAAAGTCGACGAAAACGAGAGAAAAATATCATTTGTACAAATTAATCTGCGCTTCTGGCAATAGCGGTTAAAATAGGGGGTCAAATATACACCAATAAGGTGAAACAAAGTGCACGCCTTAATGACCGCGCATAATTATTCTTTTTCTCTCTTTCAGCTGTTTTTCTGTCGCACTTGTATAACATACTTCCATAAGGATTTTCGCAATCTGTAAAGCTGTAACTTTTATTCCGTCTTATTTTACAAGTCTTGAATCTTATATCCTATTCTATGAATTTTTGAACTGTGTCACCGCCGCAGTGTACGATATTTATAAAAAGTGTGCCGAAATCAAATATCTTTGCTCAGTATGCACTTAGGAAATTGAGCCAGGAGTCAAATCAAAGCTGAGCAGGAAATATAATTCGAAAAAAATTATATCGTGACCTTTTTTTTTAATTGACCTACAAATGACCTTGCAATGTTGGCCAAACCTGAAATTTTTATAAACTTTTGTGTTTTAGCATCAAATAAGGTTTCAAATGTTTCTAGCTCTGGGAAAATGCTTAAAAAGTCCACCATCATTCAACACACTTTTTCAGCATTATCGACGGGTAAAAGTAGACCATGCAATAAAATATAGGGTGGGGAAAAAATATAACTTATTTGATACGCCACTCTTTATTGTATCATCCTGTATATTTCAAAATAATTTTAAAGTGTAGCTCAAATGAATGTACGAACTACTAAAAAGTTGCCGTTGGTCGTTATTCACCCTGTATTTGTTCCTTTGACACACATTTTTACCTGTTGATAATGCTAAAAAAGTTTGTTAAAAGAGGGTGGACTTTGTAAGCACTTTGCCAGCATCATAAACGATAGAACATTTTTAAGACCGACTTATTAACAGGGTGTAACAAAAAGGCAGGTCTAAATCATACCACATATTCTGGGGCTAAAAATAACTCGATCAAACCCAAGTTATCCTAGTACAAATGTGCATGCGAAAAAAGTTACAATTGGATATCGTCAGAAGCCATTGCTTTTCCAGAATGTTCGGTTAGGTTAGTAAAAGGATACCGACTGTGTATTCAAGAAAATGGGGGCCATTTTGAACGTCTAATAAAAACTACACATTTGTAAATGAATAAGATTCAATAAAAAATTTGAGACACTCGAAAAACTTAAAAATTCATTGACTTTAATTTTTGTTACTCGGAATTTTTGAAGCATAATGAAAAATAGGCCATATCTCGATAAAAACTGATAATTGTAAAAAGTACCAGAGGACAAAAAATTTTCCAAAATAATTTGTTTGAATAATTGTGCCACAATAAGCATTAAATGGTAACGTACACAAACATTTTGGGGGGTTTGGGGGATCTCAACTCACATACATTTTTAACGAGCTGCAATAATTCCTTAATTTTTTTAAGATGCTCTTATCATAAAAAAGCCACTTGTCAATTTCTATTATAATATGTCGAACAACTGTCGAAATATTTGAAAAAATCAATTTTAATTTGGTAACTTCGGAAGCTACGCATGCATATTTGTACTAGGATAACTTGAGTTAAATCGAGTTATTTTTAGCCCCAGAATATGTGGTATGATTTATGACCTGCCTTTTTGTTACACCCTGTATAGTATGGCTGTAGGAATTAAAAAAATCAAATTATTAAGAATTAAAATGTCTTGCGTCATTTTGAAAATATTTTGCACCACAAACTGATTATTTTAAAAATAATCATGTTGTAGTTACAGTTATTGATGTTTTGAAATAAATAAAACCATCATATTTCGTAAATTCATCGCATGATCGTAAAATAGTGTACATAACTCGCTGGAGAGTAAAAATCACTCATTTCATTTTCGCACTCACCGATCTCAAGATTATTTTTAAAAAACCATCACATTTAACAATTTTTGTTACAATACAATTATCGCATGGTCGTAGGGAAGATAGTGTAAATTTCTTGTGTGAAAGTGATTTTTCATACTCGTTACGAAATATATACTATTAAAGCGTTCTTCATCACTCTGTAATAACTTACGAAACAAACTATGAAATCCGCCTTGTTCATATCTTCTCAAATTAACTTAATGAGCCCATTGTCTAGTTTCAATATTATCAGATAAAGATTATCAAATAAATATAACAATAAGATTTATATTCACTTTTCATAAATAATAATTGACCGTAAACAACAAAGTACAGACCTGACAAGAACTGTCAGTGGGACAGTAAAAAAAGATGTAAGACACATTGGCAATACGAAGGTATGTCTGCATCCTATTTTAAATAAAGAAATTTCTTCCGACTGATAGGTCGCGCTTGCGCAATGTAAACATCAACCAATCAAATTTTGGTAAGTCAATGATTATGGTTGACGTTTGTAATACATTTTACCTACGACCCCCCCTGTAATCAGTCAATAACACACAGTCGGCGCTAATGTAATGACGTCTATTACGCACGGTAAAAAAAACGCACAGCTGTAAAGTAAATCGCACGGCTTCCCTAGCAACATCTTAGCAACTGTCAATAGACGTCGCCATTTTATTCAAAAATCTGACATAAGCCGTCAAAACATCAAACTTAGGTATAGGCTGCAATAGCGATTTGCGTAAGAGCTGTCAAGAAACTTTTAAAACACTTTTTTATTATCCTTATAACTTATACCTGGTTTGTGTATTTTGTGGAAAGCTTTATTCAATTAAAAAATGTGGAGTGAAAGTGAGATGGATTTAATATTATCATGGAAATCGCAGAAATAGCCAAATATTGTTGATGTTGTTCAAATAGTATCAATAATAAGAGTATAAATACATGTAGAAGTATGTCGTAGGTAAAGTATAGTACGTAACTAGTGTTGTAGAGCATTTTACGCACTCACGGAATTACGCACTCGCCGCTACGCGGCATCGTGCGTAACTTTTCCATTCGTGCGTAAAATGCTTCTTACCACACACGTTACGTAATATACTATAAACGGCTCATTATTGTGATATTTTGATTAGGATTAATCACAGACACGCCCTTTTTTCTATTTCTTTCGACATAATGTGTTAGAAAGACATTAACAATCGATAACGCACACCAAAAATGCTAACTGGTAACTCAGGAGTTTGGGAATATGCTTTTCCCACGAATTATACATACTATTTTTTCTTCGATCGTTAATTGAAATTTGAAAAATATTCCGTTCAAGATGTAATCAAGTAAGTTTAGATAGATTTCTCTATGTTCATATTGAAATATAGAAGTGGTAACGAGATAAACCAAACAATCAGCCATGCAGCTTCAACGTATATAAATTCTCGTTGCCCTCCAGTACAATTTACAAATTGTACAAACTGTACAATAAATGTAAATATTAACAACAATAAATGTTTGTTCAAGAAAATCGTAATAAATTAGAAGTTTCTTTTATTTATTCCATAACAACTTTTTCAATAAAAAAAATTAAAGCCATACTTTGTTACATTTTATAGTAATAATCCATTTGTATAACATTACCGCACGCTACAGCAGTGCGGTAAGTATCTGTATCTGTAGAGTAGGGAGGGTGAGTGTAGGCTCACAGCACTTAGGCCACATATGACCCATTGTACATCCTCCCGAGGAGTTGTCCTCCTAGGTCATCGTCCATCCTGTCCTTCTCAGGAAGGTGAACAGGTCACCAGGAGACATCTCCTTTATATCGGCAGGTGTAGGCCAAGACTCACCGAACACACACTCTCTTATCGACGATAACTCCGGACACTCGCATAGGACATGCCTGACAGTCTCATCTTCCTGTTCACACATCCTGCATAGAGGTGTGTCCACTAGCCCCATAGTATGGAGGTGTTTCCTTAGTTGACAGTGGCCAGTCAGGAATCCCACTGTTATACGTAGGTTTCTTCTGGTCATCGCCAAGTATTTTTTCGGCGCCATCTTCCCAGGGTCGCCCAGGGTGATCCTGGCAAAACTGCATCCTTTGATTGCCTCCCATCTCTCAAGGGATTGAGCATGGGTGTAACGTTTGGCTAGTTCCGCAATTGTCGAAGTCGTCAGGCCGTAGGTGTCACTGGGTCCAAGAATTTTCAGTCCAGCGGCTTCCCTGGCTAGAGAATCAGCAATGCGATTTCCTTTACTCCTGTCGTGCCCTTTAACCCACCTCAGGATAATATTGTTATCTGCCGAGGCGTTAGCTAAATCTTGGTGGCACTCTAGTACTAGTCTTGATATAACACGTTGTCTGTTCAAGGCTAATAGGGCTTGTCTACTATCAGTGCAGATTATTATGTTTTTGTCAGAAATTCCTTTTCTGATTAGTTCTTTTGTGGCAATTGAGATACCAGCCAGTTCTGTTTGAACTACGCTGGTATTGTTTCCCATTCCCCACTTGATCCTTAGGCTTAGTGCTCTCGAGTAAACTCCACATCCTGAGCCTTCATTCATTTTTGAACCATCTGTATAAATGCGTATTGCATCTGCAGCATCTGGCTCTGTGTTGTGTTTTATTTGTATTTTGTAGGGTTTATTAAACAAAAACCTGGGTTTAATTGCATCATTGGCTGCCTGCAGCAGAGGTAGCGCAGTAAGCGCTTCCTGCCATAGGCTTAACCGCAATTTGCCCACTCCTACTTCGGGGTTTACACCAGCCGTGCGCAATCGTACCATGGCCATCAACGCAACCTCCTTGACATACAGGTCCAGAGGGGTCAGACCAGTAATAAGCTCCATTGCTGCGGTTGGTGTTGTTCTCATGGCTCCTGTGATGTTTAAACAGGCCATTCGCTGTATTTGATATAGTTTTTGAATGGCCGTTGCTTGTAGAACCTTCGGTCCCCATGCAATTGCTCCATACGTTAACATAGGTCTTATTATTGCAGTGTAGATCCAGGAGACCACTCCTTGTGCGTCCCACTGTTCTCCGACACTGTTCATAAGCCACATATGCTCTTTTTGCTCTGCTGTGTAGATGAGAGTTCCATGTTAGTTTCCTGTCGAGGGTAATACCAAGGTATTTCACCTCTTCCGAAAAGTTTAGTTTGCTTTTGAAGATTTCGGGGGATTTTAAACCCGATAAACTCCTTTTCCTGGTAAAAAGGACCATCTCAGTCTTCCTGGGATTGATCGAAAGTGAGTGTTCCTTACACCATGTTTCAATTAATTTGAGCCCATCCTGCGCTCTATCGCACAGTGTGTTCACAAATTTGCCTGTCTGCAAAATAACTATGTCATCTGCGTATGCAATTGTGTAGATTCCATTGTTGTTGAGGTGATTAATCAGGGTGTCCAGGACTATGTTCCACAGAAGGGGTGATAAGACCCCTCCTTGCGGACATCCCCTCATGACCAGTCCTCTTACTGTGATGTCTTCTACATTGATACTTATTGCTCTACTAGAGAGCATCTTGAGTATCCATTCTCCTACTACCAGAGGTACATTCCTGGAGTTGAGTTGCTGGGTAATTGTTGGAAAGGTTGTTTTATCAAACGCTCCCTCTATGTCTATGAATATACCCAGGGTGGATTCTTTGTTGTCCAATGATCTTTCGATTCTGCCAACCACTTGGTGAAGGGCCGAATCAGTGGACCTTCCCGGAGTATATGCATGCTGATTTGGATGAAGTGGGTGGTGAACTAGCACTTCATCTCTTATGTACCGCTCGCATAACCTCTCCATTGTTTTTAGAAAGAACGATGTGAGACTAATTGGTCGGAATGCTTTTGGTAAGGTGTAATCCATCCTACCTGGTTTTGGTATGAATACCACTCGTACTTCTCTCCACTTACGGGGAATATATCTCAGAGCCAAAGAGGCTCTGAAAATTCCAACCAGGTGCGGCATAAGAATATCCATCCCCCATTGAAGTAGGGCTGGTCTTATTCCGTCAGGTCCTGGTGACTTGAAGGGGGAAAAGCCCGATATGGCCCACCTTATCTTGTCCTCGTCAATTACTGAGCTAGCAAATTGCCAGTCGTATTGTGAGGGTGTTGTTGGTACTTCCATCCAGTTTGACGTTCCAGGAAAGACAGAACCTGGGAAGTGAGTTTCCATAAGAATCTCAGCGCTCTCTTGAAGGTTGGCTGCCTTGTCGCCATTTTCCCTTGTAAGGATGCCGATACTCTTATGTTGGTCGTTTGAGAGCGCCTTCTGTAGCCTAGAAACCTGCGGGAAGTCTTCGACTGCCTCACAATAGGCTCTCCAGGCCTCTCTTTGCTTTTGTCTGCAGACTTTTTTGAACTCCTTGAGGTTGGCTTTGTATATTCCCCAGTCCTCTTCGAGTGTTGTTCGTTTTGCCTTGTTAAAGGTCGTTCTCGCTGTCTTTCTGAGGTGTTCCAGTTCAGGGCACCACCAGCTATTGGTCGTGCCACCTGTCTGAACCATCCTCATCGGACAGGATTCCTTATAGGCAATGTCCATTTTGTTTTGGATAGATACTGTGTACCTTTCCAGTTCCTCATTATTGCTAGGAGTCAGGACCTCTGTTTCCCGCAGAGCACCTTTTAAGAGTCGATTGTAGAGAGCTACATCCGTCCTCTTCGGGTCGCGAGATTTTACAGTGGTCCTGAGATCCTGGCTTACCGTGTAGGTCAGCCAGCGGTGGTCTGACATAGAGATATGATCTGACACTTGCCAGTCCTTAATTTGGTTTGATATTTTGGTTGTCGCCAGCGTAATATCTATTAATGTTTGGCTACGGGCGTTAATGAATGTCGGCTCCGTGCCTCTGTTTAAGATTGTTAGATCTTTCTTAATTATATATTCATAAAGAGACTTACCTCGGGCGTTGATATCCTTGCTGCCCCAGCTCAAGTGGTGGGAGTTTGAGTCACAACCCAATATCAGCTCCACTCCTTGGTTGAGGCAGTGATCCACTAGTACCTCCGTCTCTTTAGTCGGTGGTAGGGTGGCTGCATCTGAAGGTAGGTACACCGATGCAAGTACCAACGCCGTATATTTGCCTCTTCCATCTGGACATTCCACTTTAACCGCAGTGAGGTCTGAGGTGCAGAATTGTGCCATTGGAGAAGCTCTGTATTTCCTTGGGACGTAAACTGCTGTCCTAGGTTGCTGATTGCTTGGTAGGCTGAAAATTTGACCCTTTAGACTACTAAAACCAGTAATTTTGGTCTTTATTATCCAGGGCTCCTGGATCAAAGCTATTGCATCCTCCAATACATCAAGGTGCCGACATAGTGTTGCCGTTGCTGCCTTTTTGTGTTGGAGGTTGCATTGTATGATATTTACCTTTTTTCCAACGTCCTTGCCCATGAGTAGGTTGGTTAGGTTGGTTGGTTTTCTTTAGAGGTCCATCCGCTCCTCCGCTAGGGGAGAGGTGACCTCGCTGTTTTCGGGTACCTCCTCCGTCAGGTCATCGACTGATTCGACGTCCTTTCCGGAACCCGTGGTGGCCTTGGAGTCAGTATCCACTTTAGGTGGCTCGTCTACCAAGGACCTCGGGTCTTCAGAGGTACCCCCTGTTTCCTTCCTTGAAACCCTGATGGTCAATGAGGTGAACGCATAGCTCATCCTCATCGACTTCTTCTTGAGGACCGCCATATCTTTGTCTCCGATCCCGAAGACGAAGAGGTGTCCTCCTGGGTTCACCTTAACCTCATGGTGGAAAGTGCACCATCTCGCCACCGTCAGATCAGGGTTCTGCGCCCTAAGCCGACCAAGCACCCTCTCCTTTTCACCGGATATCGTCTTGTGGACGTCCTCCGGGATCCAGAGCGAGGCCTTGGTCAGCTTAGGGAGCCCATCCACGCTGACGACCGCCAGTGATGCTTCCTCCCACGGCTTGAGGTTTTTTGTGGCTTTTTTCAGCCACTCTAACGTCCCGTCATCATCGCAGACCACTCTGATGATTTCACCAGAGTATGTCCACGATTTAAACGTGGGCGTTTTGCTGTTGCTGCTGGAGGCGGAGAAGATGATCTTGTCCAGTTCCTCTAGCAGTTGGTTTTTGATGATTCTTTCCCGTTCTGAAGTAATCTTACCGTACGGGTTAGTTTCATCTATTATAGCAACCTTGAGGTGTCTCAAGGCGGCATCCGCAAAGGTCTTAGAAGGGGCAGCGACATTTCTGTCGGTAGTGCGGTAAGTACTAGTGCGGTAGTGCGGTAAGTATATTACCGCACTGTTATTTCCTAATTGCTTAGCAACTGCCCACTATTCGGGAATGTTGAGCTTTGCGCATGGAAAACAGGTCAAAATAGTCTTTCCTTTCCCCACGATCGGAGAAAAATGTGATTGCTTCTACATAAACATAAATTCATTATTATTATCTCACGTGACGTAACAAATAATGTGTTTCCGCTTTAACAAACATTCATTCATTTATCAAAACTATGGAGACAAATTATTACATCTAAGAAACTCGACTTGACTTGACTTAGATTTGAGATACAATTAAACCATAAAACTTTTCGGATTTACCGTAAAGAGCCGCACGTACTATACCTGATAAAAAAATAAATTAAGTAAGTATGTATTTATGATTAGTATGTCCCAAAAGTCTTAATAGTGTTTTCAGGTAATTTACAAAAGTAGCGCTACCGAAAGACAAAAAAGTTTTGCCTACTGCATTTATGCCGCATACGTGGCCTATGTGGCGCCCTCTACAAAATACATCGAGATATGTACAAAATTATGATTTCTCATATCCAAAAACCACCAACCTATAATTTTTGTGCGTATAAATGAAAAAGCGTTAAAGTTATTGTAAAAACGGAAATTTAAATTCCATGTTCAAAGCCCCGTATCTCTCTTAATATCAACATTTTGTTGAGGCAAGTTGATTTAAATCGCAATATTTTAAAATAAAGATTGTACTGTACTATTTGCAATTACTTAAGGACCTAGAGACCACCCTGTATCCTATAATATCCTAGGTGCTGTGCCCTAGGATTCTGAATTGCCGTGCAGTTTGCAGGTATGTGGATGGAGGTTCCTTCTATTTATGATCTACAATCTACATTATTTTCACCTTTCATCTCTTATTGAAGACCTATAGAATCGAAGGGGACTTTTAACACTTCTAAGGGTGTACCTACTCAAGGTCCTTGCTAAAATTCAATGCTGTCGGAATTTCTGTTATTTGAAATTACTAAATTGACGGGAATTTTCTTATCACAATTTCTTATTTTGAAAACGTTTTCCAGAATTATATTATCTTAAAATATAAAAATGAAACTCATAATTAGCTAAGGTAAAATTAATTGTCATGAAGCGCATTCACAGATAAGATAAAATTGTATTTATTTATTTGACATTTAATAATCACATAACTTTTTATTTACTCAATATTTCTCAGAAATAAAGGTAGTTTGATAAAATATGAATTCCAAGAGTAGCATTGTAGTAATTATGTATGCAGTACACTAACAAATATAAATATGTATTAATGATCTATTTCTAAATTATAATTTTTTTCTATCGACAATGAAATTAATTATTAAAGTGAATGGAAAACATAACCATTATTCCAAGATATTAAACGTTCAAACAGGTTTTCTTTGTAACGAAAAAAAATGGAAACTCAATATCCCTCCAGATCCTCCGTACACAACATATGTATGTTTATAAAAGGTGTGCCAAAATCAAATATCTCGGCCAGAATGCCCTTAGGAAATCAATCCAGGAGTCAAATCAAAGCTGAGGTACTGTGTAATTCGGAAAAAATATTACCGTGTCATTTTTTTAAACTAACATTCAAATGACCTTGCAAAGCTGGCCAAACCACATGCCAAACCTTGATAACTACCTTATAGTAACTCAGTGGCATTTTAACACGTCATATAACAATTCGGGGAATGCTGGAGTAGATCGCGGTTCGATTTCCGACCTTCTTTGATCACAAAATTTGGCGAATTTTAATAATTTACAGTTTTTGTATTTTGTGCTATATTTGTAATTATTACGTAGGTAAATTTAAATAAGAAAACCACATTAATCGAATTCATGCGAACTGTGCGATATGATATTATTATCGCCCTAGTGTGATATCATAACGGTTTGAGTCACTGTGGTTATATGAGAAACTTTCCGCCAGAGTAGAGTGCGATATACAGGGTGTCCCACGATTAGTGAAAACCATCTGTATATGGCAAAATACTTATAGTAAAATCATGAAAATTTCTACGTTTGGGTTTTCGGATACGATCTTTTCAACTAAAATATTTTCAAAGATGGCCGACTTCCGGTAGAACCGGACTGTAACTTTGTTATTTTAAATGGAACACCCTGTATATTAATACATTTTTGAAATCTACGTAATATTTTAGTATACTTTTGTCTACAAACTTTTCGATAAATGCACACTTTTTGAGTTTTTTGTAGAAAATTTGACCGTTGAAGACCCTTATAAATTATTTTTTTACGAGGGGACCCTTGAAGATATGAAAATGGTTTCTCTTCGGTTGCCTTAAGCAAGGTCAAACGTATTCGAATCTATGTTGAAATTTTTTTCATTTTATACAGGGTGCATATAAAAAGTGTTCAAAGTTTAACTTCATAAATATCAAATTTCTTCATTTTTTTAAATAGAACCATCCTGCTTTTTCTATTTTAATGCATTCAGGGGAAAAAATAAGGAAAGTTCATGTATACTTTCCTATACCTAAACCTTACCGTTATCCAGATATTAAATGTTTTCTGTAAATTTTTAGAGATGCAGGTGTGGTCTAAATTTTGATACAAGCACTAAGAAATAAAAATTATTATGAGAATTTACTTTTAATGCATGGTAAATATGACAAAGTTTTCACAAGAACATGTGCTTTATTTGCAGTAAGATATCCAGATTGACCGCGATCGAAATCGCACAGTGTTAAAAGAATACTTAACAATTTGAAGCTATAATGTCAGTTAAATAAGTGTCATTTATTACAAAGCCTACTAAAAGTATACATGAAAAATTTAAACTTGTTAAAAAATATAATAACAATTTAAAACCTCAAATATCACGGAAACGACTAAAAGTTGGAATAGGATTAATAAAAACAATTTGATTTGATTTTTTTTAGACAGATGAAGAAAAAGACTTTTTTATTTCTTAGTGCTTGTATCAAAATTCAGACTACACCTGCATCTCTAAAAATTTACAGAAAACATTTAATATCTGGATAACGGTGAGGTTTAGGTATAGGAAAGTATACATGAACTTGCCTTATTTTTTTCTCCTGAATGCATTAAAATAGAAAAAACAGGGTGGTTCTATTTAAAAAAGTTAAGAAATTTGATATTTATGAAGTTAAACTTTGAACACTTTTTAATCACACCCTGTATAAAATGGAAAATGTTTCAACATAGATTCGATTACGTTTGACCTTGCTTAAGGCAACCGAATAGAAACCATTTTCATATCTTCAAGGGTCTCCTCGTAAAAAAATAATTTATAAGGGTCTTCAACGGTCAAATTTTCTACAAAAAAATCAATAACTCATAAAGTGTGCTTTTTTCGAAAAAAGTTTTTAGACAAAAGTATACTAGAATATTACGTAGATTTCAAAAATGTATTAATATACAGGGTGTTCTATTTAAAATAACAAAGTTACAGCCGGAAGTCGGCCATCTTTGAAAATATTTTATTTGAAAAGATCGTATCCGAAAACCCAAACGTAGAAATTTTCATGATTTTACTATAAGTATTTTGCCATATACAGATAGTTTTCACTTGTCGTGGGACACCCTGTATACATATGTATGTTCATTTCCTATATTATGGTCGTAGGAAAAATGTATTGTCGTATTTGTTTCCAAATCTGTTGTCGCATCTTTTGGTCACGGTAATTACTTGACCCAGTATTGTAAAGTACCTCACGTAAACGCACTTTTTCTATTAAAAATTCTTCCATTTCGACTGCTTTCACGTTTCCACGCCTAACAAAATTTATGTTTAAACAGAAAATTTTAGCGCGACATGTCATGTAATATCATGTGGTTTCACGTGAATCTTCAACCTGGCAATAGTGTGTTGGTTCTTAATGTGTATGAATGGAAAAAGCCGCTTCAACAAATTTATTGCCAATGTGCAGAGTACACGAGAAATAACGTGACGTGAATATAATGTGTTTCCGTCTTTAGAGACATTATTAAGCAATATCACACTTACAGAGTGCGGGATTAGTATGAGGAAGTATAATTACTCGCTTGTCATAAGATATACGAAAAATTTAGTGATTGTCCTATTTAGGACCATATTTTGAAATTATATTCAAATATACAGGGCTACACATATTGGCAGAATGAACCTAACTTTCCATTTTTAATGCAACATCCAGTATATTTTCACATTTTGTTATTCCCCTTGAGTTTCTGGTTTCTGTGATATGAGATATTACAATATTATATATACAAGGTATTTTAAAAGATCAGCAGTTTTTCACGAGCTTTTTCACATTTCCCATTAACTTCAACACCCTATACCATTATATAGATTTGAAATATATTCAAACGATATTCGATATTCGCGATATTCATTTTTCATTTGCAGGATTGGTCATAAATCAGAACTATTATTTACTGGGTTTTCCCGGAAATGTATTGGAAGAGAAAGACCTAAAAGGTGGTCACCACGATCTCCAGTGTAAAACAAGCTTGACTTTTTGAGGCTATATAAAAGATAAGGTACTTAATACAGAAAATATGGAAGAAAGAATTAAAAATAAATTCATGAGCTTGAGGAAAATGTGTTAACATATGATGGGTGGAGGGAATAAACAAGAAATGTCACATTTTTTTCATTTTTAGAAAATAGTACCTAAATTTAGAATTTGTATCTATCATTTTCGACAAATAGAAAAGACTTCAAGTTCATCTTGGAGAAAACAAGAAATTATTGACTGGTTAACCTCCAAAAGTATTGAATTTGAAGATAACTTTGATAAAAAAAGAACTGTGAATGGTTAACAATAGGCTAAACCCATATACTGACTCCAACCCGGGTGGTACTAACTGTATTTGATAAAAAGGATAAATTTTACAATGAAATCAATACCAAACTATAAGTGGCTTAAATTTAATATGCGTTGGGTCACTCTGTGACCACTTTGCAAACCTAATGAGGTTTTATTACTCTATACCTTTCTGAAATAAACTATAGATACATAGTTTGAAACCAAAGCTTCAAGGAAATAGTATACGTTTTTTTTTGCCAAATAAGAAGTACCTACATTCTATCACGTATTAGAACAAATTAATGTGAGTCGCTCCTTTTAAGAACGCCTGCAATTATTTATTGACGTCGATGAAGGTCATTGTGAACATCTATTGTAAGCTTAACGATTTTCTTGTTATTTTTGTTAGATAACTATATTAAACGTTACTTATCTTGTATGATTTGATAATGGGTTCAGGTATGGGAATATTAGTAATTTGTATAATGATGCATAACCATAATCTATTATTTTCATAGCTAACTAGAATATAGGGTGGTTTTAGTAATGTTTTATACACCAAAAATCACAAGTGCTCATGTATTTTGTTAATCCACCTAATATTAATTAACTATGGATTAGACTGGATTATTTTGTAATTTTGGAATCTTGAATCTACTTATCTCAAAATGGGCTTACCCCAAATTTTGTACCATCAGGACTAGCAGCTTACGAGATAATTGGCCGTTTCCCGACTTTAGGGTATCTCTGTATAATATACTAAACCATATATAGGACCATAACTTATATCTAAATAAAGTTTCTTCGTAAATCTCACGACGAGTGAGTAATTGGACTTCCTCGCATCAATGCTCTGTATAATTGGCATAACAATTTTATTATGATCACAAAAAAGTGTTTTTCCTACAACTACAGTGCAAATTACGCTTTTCTACACAAATGTTTATGCGCAAAACAGGCGTTTTCTTAAATCTTTTGATAACCGTTGGAAAAGGAATGCGAAAAGTATTAGACCAGTGCCGAAACCTTCAAAAATGGTAAAAAGTGAAAAAAATAATAGTAGGATGAAACTCATTAGAAAAGGAGGGGAAAATAATAAAATTGAAAATAAAAATAAATTACGGGCGATCCAAGATCGGGAAGTGGGAGGGGATGAATTTTTAAGGGTGGTTTTTCTTCGATTGCCAGCAAATATTAATGTTGCTGACTGATATCAATCAGCAAAGTATTTCTTTTCCTGCCTAGGCAGCAAAGTGGTTACTAGCCTAGGCACGAAAGTGATTACTTTGCTGCCTGTGATTATACATTTCCATAGCAACCAACTAAAATAAAGAGATTGTGGGAATTGTAATAATTTGCAAATACAATATCCTCATGAACAGCAAAGTAGATTGACTGCCTTAGCTGAATTCCCGCTCGGCTATGAATTCAGCCTCGGCAGTCAATCTACTACTTTGTTGCCTAGTTAAACAATAGTTATTCGTTTAACTAGGCAGTCAATCTACTTCGCTGCCGAGTTGAACATATAATTTATATTTAAATTATGTAGTAATTTTACCATCAATGTTAATAATTAATATCCAAGTTTTTGGTTTTTTATTTTTATCTTCTTCAAAAAAAAATTTTTTTCTCCGATTGGCAGCAAATATTAATTTTGTTAACATATATCAATTAGCAAAGTATTACTTCGCTGCCTGTGATTATACATTTCCATAGCCCAACCAACCAAAATTCAAATATCTCGAAAATCGTTAATATTTTGAAGATCAAAGATGTATAGCTTTTTTCTACAAAAATGATGGGGCTATCCAAAATTGAATAAGTAAGTTGTAAAATAATGTGCGATGAAAAATTTGTAGATGATTTCATCTAATTCATATGGCGCAAGTGGCGAAATCTACGAGTTAACTCAAATCCTTTCACAAATTCTTGTTTACCCGTACAAAAACTAGTTCATACCCAATTTTCAAGTCATTATGTAGAAAAGTAGCTGATTTATCAACAAAAATCTATTTTATTTTTCTCGCTTTAACATCCTGTACCTCAGTAAGGAGTATATAGACTAAGACCCATTATTGTTATTGAAAATATTATTATTTTGGCATTTTTAACGTAGATTTACAATTTGGCCCATTACTTACGAATCACCCTGTATATCTATTTATCTATCTTTGTTTGGGTTCGGGAATTTTTTTGATATATTTTTATAAGAAGTTATCGGCTTTCTTTTCTCCTCTCGATCTGTTGCATGACATAGTGAGGATAGGATAGGATTTCTTACCTTGGGTTAATTTTTCTCTTTGTAGCATCGGTATAAGTATAAGTACTACTTATAGGTGTTGTTTTTCGTAAGTTTTGTTAATCCCTTGGTCTGGCCTTTTTTCAGACCGTGGTGGTGGGTAATAGTGTGGGCTAGTGATCGTAACAGTTCAGCGTGCGAAAAAGTAGACTTTTCTCAACTAAAATACTTACTTCTCCGCACGTTCGTACACGAAGTTTTTTACAAATTGTGTAAGAATTTGAAATTGTACTGAAACTATAATTCTTCTATGATTATTTTGTCATAACTTGACCTATACCTGAGATTACAGAATAAGTAGTTTTTTTTAAACTATTAGAAAATGCTGCTAACTTATGAAATATTACGACAATTGGTACCTAGACTGTTGGTTATGATTTCGTAAAAATATTGTTACAATGCTATCATTCTCGGTCTGATACTAAATTTATGAGGATTTTATTAGAAAAACCTTTCTCATCTGTCTCATGTACAGGATGTCCCAAATCGAATGGTTTTGTGAGGTATTGAGAAAATTAGGAGCTGGACAAAAAGTAAAAAGAATACCATGACAATGCAATAAATAGTAAAACTTAGGGTGAACCATGCATTCATAACGTAACATAAAGTCAATTTATAAACGCTCAGATTAATTGTAAAAGTTTTTGAACACTTTTCAAGAGGTGATTATAATAAAATATAGTAGAGTGTTCCATTTATGCACTATAAACGTTCAGATGAATTTCAAATTTTTTTGAACACTTTTCAATGACAGATGATAATAAAATGATAGTGAATAGTTATTTTCCTAACCAGTGCGGATAGTGATACTTTCCCGAACGACGCAAAGCGGAGTTCGGGCAAGCGGTCAAGTGCGGGAAAGACACTTTACGAATGAGTTAGGAACATTATTTTTTCTACTACCGTATATACCTACAAAAAAGTATACTCCGCTCTGCGTCGTTCGGGTCAACTGCAGTCGCGTGCGGGAAAGACACTTTACGCATGAGTTAGGAACATTATTTTTTCTACTACCGTATATACCTACAAAAAAGTATACCAACCCAAAAATCATTTCATATCAACATACATATACAAAACTCTTACTAAAAACTACTAATTATTATAAATATTAATGATAAAACACAATTTCTTGCATTCTGTAAATTACTTGAAATTGCCGGTCCAGTGTGGAGTTATTTGGTGATAGGGTTATATAAAATTATCTTCATTATTTTATATTTCCAAAAAATTAAAAATGCAACAAAAAGAAAATATTTTTTTTGATGGACTATTTTGTGAATATTGTTTTTCATACCTATCTTTAGATTTTTGTGGTAGTAAGGTTAATGACGCTATGTTAGCATGTGCCTTAATATTAGGTGGTGTATTAGGAAATTCAAAATCACTTGAATCGCTCTCGATTTTTCAAAAATTCAACCAAGTTTAATGAATGTAGCAACTTTGCACCACAAAAGTCAATCGCCGTGTTTGCTGTCAGTGAGCCACAGCATACTATGCTTTTCTTATTCTGAACTCAAAAAACGTATACCTAGGTATATAAGATTCCTGAAGTTGAAATTTGTATTGAAGAACTACGTTGAAGTACCATTAATGTTTGATTTTTACCAAAAAACAGGATATACAGGATGTTCTAGAAATTATGGAAACAATATGAATATAATGAATTCACAAGTTTCATCGTTTATAACTTACTTGAAATGAGAGGAGGGAAAAATACTTTCCTCCCTAGGGAGGAAAGTACGTTTCCACCCTGGTAGAAAAAGTATGAGTTTCCTCCCTGATTTGAGGGAGGAAAGTGTGTACTTTCTATAAGGGTAGGAGGAAAATATATTTACAACGCAATCTTTAAACTCGATATTTATCCACTTTAAACGAAATTTTGCACACTCGTCATCGAAGATATGAATCTTTGAAAACAATTGCGAATTTTCCAAATTTTTCGAATTTTCAACAAAATTCATTATATTTGTATATTTGTCCACGACCACCTAATAAGTCAATATTTTACCTTCTAACAAGAGGCATATGGTACCTACCCATATATCTACTAGAATGAATTATGATTTATAATACACTGAAGTGTATTATGGTTCATAATTCACGCCATGACAACTCAACACACACAATATTTCGTTACATAGGTGACTAAAGATGGGGGTACAATATGAAATAAACTATTAAATCTGTGGATTTTCCTCAGGAAATTTGTTTGTCCAAGACCACCTAATAATAAGTCAATATTTTACCTCCTAACAAAAGGTATATGGTACCCATATATCAACTGTCGTGAATTATGGTTCATAATACACTGTAGTGAATTATGGACTAGATATGGGGGTACCTACAATATGAAATAAACCATTAAATCTGTGTATTTTGTTCAGGAAATTTGTTTTTGACATATATCGTATCGATAAAATATTGTAATTTTTAGTATTGATACTTTTCATAACGATATTTTCTAATATTAAGTATTTTAAAACAATATATTTATAACAGTACGTTGTATTGATACTTTACACAGTATCAACCATCTCTATATATGTCAAATTATATTTTTATGTAGCTGTCAGAACATTTGGAGGTTAGTAATACCAAATCGTTTCAATCTTTCATTTAATAAAATAAATTAATGATCGTGGACAAAGTATAGTATTCTACTTGCAGTTTATGGCCAATATCCACTCGGGCGACTCGCGCCCCTCGTCTACGGCTCGGGACGCAAACGTCACCCATCGTGAATAATAGATATCATAAATTGCTCGTTTAGTAATACTATTATTATCTACAATTCACCATTACGATTACTTTATAAGCAAGCTCTCGTGATAAATATCTACCTAATGTCTTCTACATGATGGAACACTCTATTTTCTACTAGGACTTTAGTCCTATTATTGCTTGGCCTTCATGTTCCTTGACTTCAGCCTATTTTATTCATAGCAAAAACTATTTTTGTATTCGGATTCGGTCTTCACGAACTTAAATAATCTATTTTTCAATTTAATCACCTCATAATGACGAAATAATTATGGCGAAATGACGCCAACCACTTGTATTTGTTTTCTTTGTTTTCAAGGTCCTCAATAATTATTGGTGGAAAATTAATGGTTTGCAATAATGATACGCTATTTTATTTTTAACTATTATAATAGCGTATTTTTAAATAATAGTGAAACTAAAAATTATTACCTGCTTCTAATAATACCAAAAACAATTAAATATGTAATAGTTATACATAGCATGTCATTATTAACAATATTTTAATTGCCAATGTGCGTTTGTTTCTTTGTTACGCTTTCACGCCTTAACTACTCAACCAGATATCATAAAATTTTGTAAACACATATTCAATGCAATTTTGCTTGCATATTGCTGAAATAGTATATTGTGCAGCTAGTGGAAAAATTAAGCTTTTCCCACGTGTTGCACAATATACTTTTTCTACGACTGCAAATGAATGAATAATTTAACTATTTTAAAGTTGTATATTCTTAATATAGGTACGAATACAATGAAAAGTAAGTAGGTACTTATTATAATTCATTCAATAACTGAACAATTTTTTAATATTATTTCTGGTTTTCTACGACTGCTATGGAAAATAGTTCTTTCCCCACAATTGTGTTGATTCTCTATCGTACCGTGGCGTGGGAAAAGACCTATTTTCCATAGCAGTCGTAGAAAAACATTGTTCCATAAACGATACTGATATATATGGTTGTAACAAACAGCATTATAATCAAGAAATGGTGTAATCTGTTCCTATAACAAGAATGGTTCATTCTTTCGTCAATAGCAAGGTTATTGTCAGTAGCTTGAATCAACTAGCTGGCAACACTGTATTTCGGCATTCAATAAGAAAAAAAGACGATTTATTTCTACTTTAACCTATGAATTGTTCGAGAAATCTACATTTTTTGTTGTATAGCACAACTCCTTAGACAAGAGAAAAATCTAAGGGAAATTACATGGTACTTCATTTAACATAAAGATAACCCACTTATAGATGGGAAACTGACCCGTGGCCGGTGGCGCTCTCTATTTGTACGGTTGGCGTCACCTTGAGAGTCCCGTCAGTAGATCTAGCACCTTTGAGATTGTTGTGATCTTCGCTAACAGCCTAAAAGTATACAAGATTAATGTAATTTCACAGTTTTTGGCATATTAAAAATTCATGTAATTTTACTTTCAGTTAATGCCATTTATTGTACATTTTTTGATATTTCTGTAGAGGACAGGATGGACGATGATCTAGGAGGACACCTCTTTGGGAGGACGTGGCCTAAGTGCTGTGGACCTCGCAGAATTTGGTAGGGATACGATGACGTATTGTGACTATTTTTAATTAGGTAGATTTTATAAAATTCAGCTTTTTAAATGTTTATAATTTAAATTCGTCATCGGTGGCTTTACTAAGAAGTTATAGCTACTTATAATCTACAGGTCTTCCTCAAGGCTATTTTTGTAATAATTTTTTCCAATGCTTATCTTCAACCCGATTCAAAGAGATCATCGACCGCAGTTTTTACCCGGTACATTGGATGATTTTCTCGACCTTTGACACATATCAATAAATAATATCAGTTCTTATCAGCATGTTTCATAACCAGCTACCAGAAGAATACAAAACTTGTGGTTTTCTATTAAATGTTTTAATATATCCAAAACATTTATAAGATATTAGGTATGTGATGAATTTGGAAGGTAATATGTTATCATTGAAATAATTTCTTGTCTCAATTACGTTTCTTAATCTTATATACACGATTTCTTTAAATTTGTAGGGAAGTTTGTATGGCCTATGAAAAGGGTCGAGGTGAAAAACTTATGTTAGAATGGGTCCAAACCAATACCCAGACAGTGTAGGACTGACTCATCTTCAAGGAAATGTCAACCAGCCAAACCCACCTCAAACTCTCGCCTTGGAATTACTATCCTAACACAATTCAAGACGGGCGGCGGTCGCTCACACACTACCGTCATTTTCCCTGTTCTGTCTTTCCTACTTTTCACATGCCATGAAACAATCGAGTACTTCTCTTTCTCTCCACTGCTCCACATCTCCATCTATTCCTTCTCGCCCCTCAACATCATCTCCACTATATTCTCCCAATACACCGCCTCCCTTAGCTTATTTTCCAGCTTCCTCGTTCTTACAGCAACTAAACACATACCTCACACTATCCTCCACTTCATATCTCTCCCACACACTCCAGTCTCTCTTTTCCCAATCTTTTGGAAGTAACCCCGAATTTCCGGTCCACCCAATCTCTCCTGCTCCTAATCGCTCCTTTTAGCGCACCCCCATACTTACCCCACCTTCTCTCCTTTTTTTCATCCATTCATTATTGTACTTCCTCTCTGGTCGCACCCCTCAGCGTTTCTATCTACCTCTACCCATCACGTCTAATGGATAGGACCTTGACAGCACCGCTGCTGCCAGTCCACCCACTGCCCTCAGGACCCGCACCCGCAGGAGTTACCTCTCGCATTCGCCCTTACCTTTTCACCCCACACTTCCGCGCCATACAGCTTACTCTGCTCTACAGTAATACCAATTAACCTCCTCTTCCTCTCTCCTTGTCCTTTCGCATTACCCATTAATTTCCCCAGCCATGCTGCCCTTCTGTGCAGCTTTAAACATATGGATAATTTTCTGTCCAACCAATTTTCCTTGCCTTCACCATCACCCTCATTTCCCTTGCCTTTCTTCGCTCCTTCATCAGTAGCCCCACCGTCTTATCCTCGTCCAGTTCTAGTCAACATCGCTCTATCTTCTCCACAATCTTCCTATACATCCTCCTTGTCTATCTTTTTATCTTTGCCTCTTCCTTTGCCTTATATACCATACAGTCATCATCCACATACACCGTAATCTCTCAGTCCTCTTCACATACTATCCCACAAACTTCGTCAAGCACACTCTCCCAGAGTGTCCTTCCCAGAAGCGAACTCTAGGGCACTTCAATCTCCGTCCCATACCTTCTCATTCTCCAAGCATCAGCTACGCGCTTAACACAACCCATTTACTGACACTGTAAAACGCGTTCCCTTGAAGAACACGAGTATGGTCAATTTCTTATTTCTATAGCTACCTTGTTGGTTTTTCTCAAAACCCACATTCCCACCAACTTTCTCCTCAAGTCTAACCTTTATTATCCCCTCCATCAATTTACGTATACCACACAGCTAGCAAATGGACCTGTTTTCCCGCGCCCGCTTCCTCTCCCTACCAGTAATTAGCCCCCACTCCCGCCCATTGCTCCACTCTCCTTCTCTTTTACAGTTTCTTTACATCATGTCCAAGTCCTCTTTTGATTTCCTCTCTTACTTGCTCCTTCATTCTCTCTACCTTCCTCCACTTCCTTTTCCACTCTTCCACTAATTCATTCCTCCCTCTTCACATACCTATGTAAACTCAAGCTCTTCTCATCCCCCAGTACCCTCTAACTACTCACTCTTTCCCCCAGCTATTCATCACACGCTGTTATATCAATAAATGATTAACCCTCGTCATCCCTCACGAAGGTGGGTAGTAGTCCATCACTTATTATCTCCGCCAACCCGTTGGATGTCAATAGCTCCTCCAGGATCTCTTCTCTTCTGTACGTTTTTCTCCCTCCAATGCAGTATTCTTGGCATTGAGGTCGCTTGTCATCATTCTTCTCATAATTCCCTATTACCACTTCCCTGTTCTTTGAGTCCATTCACCCACTTTCCGTCCATCTCCATCAAACCCTTCTTATTTCTCTCTATCCCCTCCTGATTGACTCCGGGATCCTTCGGGATTACCGCCTCATTCCTGACCTCTTTTTTCTTTTCCCTAACTAAATAAATAGTCACCTAAATATGACTTATACAGATTGTGAAAATCCTTATGGAACTGTGCCGGGTTATACAAGTGCGACAGAAAAACAGCTGAATGAGAGAGAAAGAATAATTATGCGCGGTCATCAAGGCGTGGTCTTAATTTTAGAAGCCAGTGTCCAAATGTTGATTGACCCCTGTTGCCAGAAGCGCATATTAATTTGTACAAATGATATTTTTTTCTTGTTTCCGTTGACTTTTTTTCGAAGTCATGCACAATAGGTAAAACAAAACACTTTCATCCGGCAACATTGTCTTTTACAGAGAGAATTCACATTTAAACTGCCAGCCTCGGGAAATAATTGCTGCGTTCGTTATTTGCGTCCGATCAATCTTTTTAGTCTGAATCGTTCGTTTATTACATCTAGAGGTAGGGGAGGTAAATCTGAACTGTTCGGTAATTCCGCTCAGATCAGTCGGATGTAAATCTGTTTGCTCGGAATATTTTGACCGACGAGAAAGATTAATCTGTTTATCTGTCATGTTGTGAGGTTATGTTGAACTGCATATTAGAGAACTGTGGCACAATTTCTTCTGCATAGCCCTCAGACTTTGCAACAGGACCTTGTTCCTCCTCATCATCGTCATCAAATATTATTTGATGACTATGAATAGCGACCAAAATTGCCTCAGGGATTGACATAGCCGTAAATCATCAAAAAATAAATTCTAAAACACTAAAAGAACAAACACAGCAAGCCAAAAAATCGTAATCCATAAATGAAAAAGTTATGACACAAGTAAAAAAAGAGGTTAGAAGTTCGTTGGTCGGACCGTTCGTTAATCGCAATTTGCTCAGATTAATCTGTGATCACGTGTCCAAAAATATGTCGCCTCAGCGATGCAAATAACGAACGCAGCTAATTATACATCCCTATTCTTTCTCTCTCTTTCATATGTCCTTGTCATACTTGTGTAATCCGAGGCGAGGATTCCATAAGGATCTTTATGAACATTGAATGTACAATTAGCAGCTAGCTTTGATTTTATGTGGAATAATGATTTCTTCGTCACTTTCGTTGTCAATTTCCATTTCTGGATCGGAAAATTGATAATACAGTGCAAAACTATCAACAAATTTATTTTGACAAGCGATGTCATAATAAAATTTCCGTAATTGTCATTGCCAAGGTCGCCTACATAGATATTGAAATTCATTCCGAAAAAAAAATCATTCCGAAAGTAAAACAAAACATTCCGAAAATAGCTACTTTCGATACGATTTGTGTAAAGTTTCATTTTCGATTTAATAAATTATATACATATATACATATCAATCAGCAAAGTATTACTAGGCAGCAAAGTGATTATACTCAATTGGAATGAAACATTTGACGTGAACATTTATTAGCAATTATTACATAACACTTTCAACAAGAATTTAAAAACACATGTTTAGTTGTTATCAACATTGATGGTAAACTACACTGTCCATTATATAATAATTTAAATATACCGATATTTTTTCGCACAATTGTCAGAAATTTCATGCATTGTCAAACTATAATTATTATGGATATTTCAATAGCAACCAACCATTCCAGCAAATGAGATTTCTATCAAATTTTATTTTAATTGAACACTACAGGAAAAATAAAGAGATTGTGGGAATTGTGATAATTTGCAAATACAATATCCTCCTATATCATTTAATGAACAATCGGAGAAAAAATTATATGTTCAGCTCGGCAGCAAAGTAGATTGACTGCCTAGTTAAACGAATAATAAACACAAATACTGGGAGAAATAGGAGAAGTCGAAAGAAAGAGAAGATCTGACCATTGGAAAGATCTAGTAGGGCTTGGACAATCAAAGATTCTCCTGGGTGACTACAACCTACGGAGATCAAATGAATGCATAAGTCAAAGCAGGACTGCGCTAAGAGTTTTAACAGGGATCCTAACGGGACATTGTCGCCTGAATGGGCACCTGAAAAAGCTCAAATTAGCGGAGGAAGAAGAATGCAGATACTGTGGCATGGAAGAAGAAACCTCCATCCACATACTTTCCAACTGCACAGCACTCCAGAATCCTAGAGCACAGTACCTGGGAGAAAACTGGATAGAAGAGGAACATTTACCTAAGTTGAAGCCTGCAGATATCCTAAAATTCCTCCGGGAAATAGGACTAAAGGAGCTACTAGTTTCAGAGACTCTCCTCAGAAACTAAGTAGAAGTAAGGGGGCACAATAGATCTTTTAGGTCTCAGTGAATGTTACCCCAAATATACATACATACATACATACATACATAACACTTTTAACAAGAATTTAAAAACATATGTTTAGTTGTTATTAACATTGATGGTAAAATTACTACACTGTCCAGTGTCCATTTTATATAATAATTTAAATATACATACCGATATTTTTTCGCACAAGTGTCTAAGTAATTATCATGGACAATTCCATTAGTACAGGGAATGAAGCATTTCACCTGGCAATTTTTTCGTCCAGCATGGATTAACTTGGAATTTTAACAGAAGGTAGGTGATAGCCCAAGGATCAAAATCTATATCGAACCGAAGGGCGCTAAAGCCTTGGGGGTGGTTGCCACCCCATCTCAGGGGTGAACATTTTTTATTACATTTTAACCACAGGAATCGATTGAAAAAGTGATTCTTAGCAAAAAATGTTTTATACATTTTTTTTGTAAAATCAATATTCTCTAAGTTATTCGCGATTGAAAGTAACGCTTTTTAGAGGAAAAAATCGACGTTTTTGATATGTTTTTCGCGGATTACTCGAAAATTATGCATTTTATCAAAAAAGTGTAGAGAGCAAAATTGCAGCTTAAAAAAAAAAGCAAAACCCTTTTTTTATAATTTTTCTAAAACCAATAAGAACCGAGATATGGCCTATCAATGATTAGCTTTTTTTCCCAAATGCAAAATGTGATAGATTAAAAGTCAAATACCGGAAAAATGATGCATTTTTCGTAGAAAACTCATGAAATCTTTTTCAAAAAGCATAATTAGACCTTTCTTGAAAAAAAGGTCTGAAGCATCAAAATTGAGTGAATTATGACAAAAATAATGTCAGTATTGACTTTTTTATACAAAAAAATCAGTGAAAACTACCCCCCTAATTAAAATTGATCTTCACCCTTGTGCAATTCTCTTTGTACATGTATGGTTAATATGTCCAAGA
The DNA here is from genome assembly GCA_963978555.1 of Galerucella nymphaeae. Lineage (NCBI taxonomy): Eukaryota > Metazoa > Arthropoda > Insecta > Coleoptera > Chrysomelidae > Galerucella > Galerucella nymphaeae. Next base: position 1,564,628 of record OZ021711.1, on the reverse strand, counting down.
AGTTTGACCAATTTGAAATTCATAGTTTTCGAAAAACTATGGCTTAAAGTAAAAAGTTATTTTTCATAATGTTGTATTTTTTACCCTTTCTTTCAAAATAACTCCGAAAATATTAGAGGTACAAGCAAAGTTGAAAAACGAAAATGTAGCTTTTTTTATGACAAAAATTTTCTTGTGAGTAGATTTTTTGTACAGTTAATATTTGACGAGATATAGCCGTTTAAAACGTCTATTTACGCACGAGCACCACCTTTTTTTAGCCCTTTAAACTCACCCCATTTAAAAACGAAAGGGTCTAAAGAGATTTAACTTACAGATCCTTGTAGTTCTTGAAAAACCCTACAAAATCTTTTTTGAATAAACTTTTTATCATTAAATATGAAGGAAATACGTTAAAAAAGCCAATCGATTTTTTTTTTCGAAAAATTCCAATAGCTAATCATTGATGGGCCATATCTCGGTTCTTATTGGTTTTAGAAAAATTATAAAAAAAGGTTTTGCTTTTTTTTTAAAAGCTACAATTCTGCTCTGCACAGTTTTTTTGATAAAATGTATAATTTCCTAGTTATCCGCGAAAAACATATCAAAAACCTCGATTTTTTCCTCTAAAAAACGTTACTTTCAATCGCGAATAACTTAGAGAATATTGATTTTACAAAAAAAATGTATAGAGCATTTTTTGCTTAGAATCACTTTTTCAATCGATTTCTGTTGTTAAAATGTAATAAAAAATGTTCACCCCCGAGATGGGGTGGCAACCACCCCCAAGGCTTTAGCGCCCTTCGGTTCGATATAAATTTTGATCCCTGGGCTATCACCTACCTCCTGTTAACATTTCAAGTCGATCCATGCTGGACGAAAAAATTGCCAGGTTTTACCTTTTTTGAGCTTCATTCTCTGTACTACATAGCAACCAACCATTCCAACAACTGCGATTTCTATCAAATTTTATTTTATATATGTATGCGAACAAGTATTTAAGAACATCAACGCGAGTAAAGCCTCTGGAAATACGAGCGCATTTTGTGGACTTTTTTGTTAACTAGTAACGTTAAGGTATGTCCACATTGGTGCGCTGCGCCGAACATTGAATTTTTGTTGGTGTGGACGGTAATCTGCGCACGAACGTGCAAGACCGTGCACGAAAAAGCACGATCCATCAGGAGTCGGTACATCAAAGAAATTTGCTCGACAAACATTGTTCAGTTTAGACGTCTATTTGTTTTGACGAACATTTCTTTAATGCTCGCACACTTTTTCAGTATTCCATTATTGTTTAGTCGTTACAAATTATATTTTAAGTTGAAAAATTGGTGACTGGTACCACGGAAAAATATTAAAACTGATCGGTATATATGAAATAAAACCCGAATTATGGGATCCCACATATGCGAAATAAAAAGCATGATGCATGGGTCGAAATTGCAAGCGAATTAGAATCTGATATAGATTTGGTAAAGGGAAAGATAAATCCTTTCTTATCTTCGTTCCGAAGAGAAAAAGTGAAAATAAAAAACTCTTTAAAAACAGGATCAGGTAATTTAAATGTGTATTTTAAGTTTACATATTGTCTTATCTATTTTTTTTTGTTATTTTATATTATTGAAAGGCGCATGATAAAACTGGAACCTTCACAAACATAAACGAACAAACATAAACGAACCACTAAATGTTGCAGCAGTTTGTACGTTCTACAAACAAATTGTTTGGTAACGTTCACGAACGTTTTGCGCAGCGCATCAGTGTGGACATACCTTTAGTGACATTTCTATACCAGATTAGCATGTTGCCCAGACGTTCGCGGCGAACATTTTGAACATCTCTCACATTAAAACTAATGTTTTCTCACATTATTTGTGGAATAAAATAATTTTCTTTTTCACTTATAATTGCACAAGAGGTTTGTATTTTATCGGGTAAATTTGGATTGTTTAATGAGAAACTGTTTCCTAGCAATTCCACCTTCGGTGTCGCGTTTTTAATAGTTGACAGTTTTTCGAATCTAATTGCTAAAGGAAACAGTTTAGAAGTTGAACAACACAAATTTACCCGATATCAATACAAACATCGAGTGTAATTCGGCAGGACAATTCAATGAATCGGCTCATTGTTAGTGTTTAGAAATTCAATAAGTTGTTGACAAACATGTCAAATTATTTATCATGGTAACAAATGCATAATTGAAAAAATCACAAGTGCATTTATCGCTGAAAAAGTTAAAGCTAACTTTTGCCGGTGTCAAAGTGACAATTACACTGAGGCATATGCGATTTTTTATACAAGAGTTGAATTTGTCAATGTTAATTTTTGTAATACATCTTATAAGCTACATATTTTGAATACTGAAAATGCGAATCCATCGGGGTTTGAACCCGGGACCCCTCAATTACAAGCCCTTACGCTAAGCTAGGTATGGGACATTGTACATGAATTATGTCTAGAATTTTCTGAAGAATACAAAAAACAAATAATATGAGAAATGGTATTGGCCACTGTCACATGACACATCCTATATAATCATTTTTTTTTTTCGAGAAAAATGTGCATCTCAAAATACAAATCGACATGTCCAAGCGTTTTTCCCAACACGCTATCATTTATTCGTTATCGAATTTATTCCATTTGGCTGTTCCACACTGTATTTGTTGAATAATAATAATAGTAACTAACTACTATTCAATAATAATTATATAGTGGTACACGGTCCGTGAAAGTGAAAGCGAGTTCAAAATATTGTCAAGAATACCTACAACTGCCCGCTTCATGTATTACGTTTCATTATGCATACATGTATGACGTATTATTAGAATAATTCAAAAAACCCAGCCAATTTAATTAAATTACAGTATAATAGTCAATGGAAATTTTAATTTTTTAACAATTATAGAACATATTCCAAGGAGAAATCATCATTACTGCAAACATTAGGTATTTACCCTAAACGTGGCGTCAGACGACATGAATAATGATATACAGGGTGGCGCACCGAAAACGAAACAGATGCATTTACTGGCAGATGATTCCTTTTTAAAAAAATCCCTCGGACCCGTCGATTTTGTTTTCGAGGGGGACACAAAATTGGCATAAAATCACAGTAACATTTGCAGCCCCCTAAGCGGGGGTGGCACCATCCCTAAAATCTTAAATGGAAAGGGGGGTCGAATGATCCATCATTTAAAAGGTCTTTCAACTCCCTTTATAATGATGTAAAATTCAATGAATTTTATGCATCTGTTTCGTTTTCGGTGCGCCACCCTGTATATAATGAAAGTATAGGATTTTTACGATAAAAAGACGATGATATGTCATCTTTAGTTACTTTCCTGTTTATCAGAATAAATATTAATTCACTAATCGTGAATGCAATTTATCCCCAACAGCCAGGGCAATTTACAGGTTTACAGGCTTGGTTTTATTATTTATTTTTCTTGATCCCATGAGTAGCTAGGGAAGCATAAGGTCCACTTCTGAAGAGCCCCGCATGCAGGAGTAAGGGTATTTAAACTGGATGTCCCCAGGTATCCAGAGTCTGCATAATTTAGAGCAAATGTCAAATGTTTTTGAAGTTAGCGTACGGATGCCATCTTGAATTTTTTTAATGACAATTTAGATCGTGTGACCCATCACAAAATTATAATATTACAGGGTGTTTCTTAAGTAATCTAAAATATTATATGGGGCGCTTCGTTACTCAATTTTAAGACGAAAAGTTCATATAAACATGTGTGATAGGTGTTGTCGTTTATGAGATACAGGGTGTTGTACGTGAAATTAATTTTTCTTGGTGACGCTACTGATTCATATTTTTTTATTATTTTATTACAAGCAACATGTGTTAAACATAAAGAAAAAATAATACATTTCAGAGCAAATGTTCAAAATGTCCACCTCCAGCTAAAATGCAAGCATCCGCTCGATGTCTAATGGATTGTCGAATACGTTCGAAGATACCAGGATTGTTACGAATAACATTATAGCCGTCTATGATACGATTTTGAAGATCTTGTACGTTTAATATCAGTGTTGTGTAAACAAGCGATTTCAAATATCCCCACACACAAAAATCCAGAGGATTGTGTCCAGGTGATCTAGGGGGCCACGGGTGTGGAGATCCTCGTCCGATCCAATGGTTTGAAAAACATTATTTAAAAACTCGCGTACAATCACTGGAAAATGTGGAGGAGCTCCGTCATGCATGAACCACATGCGCCTTCTAATAATAATAGGTACATCTTCCAAAAGAAGTGGAAGTTCATTTTCTAGAAAATGTTGGTATGTCTCACCGGTTAACCGTACAGGAAGGAAAAATGGTCCAATTAAATAATCATCGATGATGCCAAGCCAAACATTGACCGAAAATGTTTGTTGAAATCGTTTTACACTTATGGTATGTGGATTTACATCTGCCCATATGTGGTCATTATGAAAATTCATAATCCCATGTCTAGAAAAGTTGGCTTCATCCGTAAATAGAATATTGGCAACAAAATTCGGATTGTTCGCGATTTCACGTAAAATCCATTGACAATACTGTATGCGTAATGGATAGTCAGTAGGTAACAAAAAATGTTGAACACGTTGAACGTGATATGGATACAATAAATTATCTTTTAGAATATTCCAAACAGTTTTGTTACTAACATTTACTTCATCTGCAACTTTTCTTGTACTCGTTTCTGGATGTTGGTCAATAATTTGAAGAATCTGGTTTTCCAATTGGGGATTTCTCACAGTTCTGGGTCGTCCAATAATATTCTTCGATTTAGCAAAAGTTCCAGTTTCTTGTAAACGAATATGTAACTTAGTAAACGTATCTGAACATGGTAAACGATTATTTGGATAACGCTGGGCATACGTACGTCTAGCTTCTAAGGCATTACCATTCGCTAATCCGTACAAAAAATGCATATTAGCCATTTCAACATTAGTAAACACTGGCATAGTTATTAACTGAACACAGAGTCAATCAAATAAAAATGTACGATTTTTGCGTTGGTTTTCAAATTTGACACTTGTCAACGTTGCTACAAAGGCCACTTAGAATAAGCATGTTTTTGCGTATTACTTCTAAAAACCAGTAGCGTCACCGGGAAAAATTAATTTCACGTACAATCAGAACTGACTTATTACAATAAATTCAACACCCTGTATCTCATAAACGACAACACCTATCACACATGTTTATATGAACTTTTCGTCTTAAAATTGAGTAACGAAGCGCCCCATATAATATTTTAGATTACTTAAGAAACACCCTGTATATGGAATGAGCGAAAACAGACAGTGTATGTATAAGTCAGATGACTGGGCAAACGCATTTCGTGGTACGTTATGGTGTAAATTGTGAAGTATACACTGTGTTATAATAACAGATTTGGAAAGGTTGAAAAAGTTCAAATTCTCTCAAATTCGCTCTGGTTGAATAAAAAATGGATAGCTATGTTTTAAAAAGTCGAACTCCATTTTCATAACACTTTCGAATACTTTTAACCATACTATACGGTTAGAAAGACAGGAAATTGGCGGTTCGTTTCTTATTGTTTTTAGCTCTTCTCCACAATTTGTGCATCACATTTAATAAATAAATTTCTGGAACAAACAACTTCTTTATTTCAAATAAAAAAAAATTCACCACAACGGCAAATCGAACCACCATACTTCAGATTTAACAGTGTAGGTGTATTTGAAAGTGATATGAAAATGGTTTACTACTTTTTAAACATAATCATACATTTTTTTATTAAGCCAGAGCGAATTTAAGAGAATTAAAAGTGCATTTGAACTTATTTTTCAACGACCATTCCAAATCTGTTATTATTTTTCATAAACGCTACCTATTTGGTGAAAAAGTTAGCTCGCTTTTGGCGATTTTGTACAGGAATCCCTATGTCGCATCTTATAAATAACACAGTGAACGCTCACTTTGTTCCCACTCTGCACAATAAAACCGTTTTACACGTAGAATTATTGCGAAATTTACTCTGAACATTATCATAAGAATAATTTTTGCTGTTCTACACGCCATAGAATTATTGCCGAAATTTTCGAAGTAAGAAATGTAAGAATATATATTTTTATGACAATAAACTAGAAGTTGCGTGAGAATCGACGCAGAAGCCGAAAATAGGATAAAAACAATAATGGCGTCATGTGTCATTATTTGTTGTCATTTTCAACCATTAATTCTTTATTTAGGAAACCCAAAACCTTATTTTATTTGGTGCCAATTTTTTGATAATTTGTTTTTTTTTTGCGTTTCATCAATGCAAAATAGTTATTTATGCAACAAGTGCAAAAAGTGAGTGTTTTTTGCACGCGACGTGAAATTGTGAAACGAGGTCTTTAGGCCGAGTTGGACAACACGTCGAGTGCAAAAAGACACGTTTTGCAAGAGTTGCATACAATATTTTTTCTACATTCATGCAAAAACTGGAAAATTAGAATATAATATGTTGGGAACCTAATCTAACCTAACCTGATCATATTTAAACCGTTCTTCTTTTTTGTATCTTTATGGCCTCCACCTTGTCAGTACTCAATCATAGCTGGTTTTCGCCTTGACCATTTAAATATTAAATAATTAAAGATTCTTGCAGCAATTGTAACTCGTTGAGACTAAGTAGTAAGATATACATATTATTGTTGTATTAGAGCAGGATCAGACACATGCTCTGGATTTTTATTTAATTTAAATGTTTATGTTTGTCATAAATCATCTCAAAACTGACACAAGAATTACAGATGAGTGCAACAAAAATTTTGTTGCACTAGTGCAAAAAAGAACCACTTTTTCCATTAAATGTGTTTCACAAAAGTGCTGTTTTTTGCATTAATGTAGAAAAAATAATAAATAACAGCTAATTGCTGCAGCACCTAACAGCAACTCTTTTATCTTGCAGGCATAACTGCAAATTTCATTCAATAGAATAAATAACCAATCAAATAAACGGTTCGAATACAGCTGATTAGTTAGAAATGTCAATATGTGAATCGTAATCCTGACAACTTATCCCAAAAACATTCTCACCTAGCAGACGTGTTATGAAATTTTCAGTTGTGAAAATATTATGTGTAAAACAGTCAAGCAGTGAAATGTTTTCAAAATTTATATCAAAATTATCAATATTAATTTCAGAGTAAATTTCGCAATAATTCTCTTACGTGTAAAACAGTTCTAAGGGAGTTGTGTTTTGAATGCACTACCGCAATCATTTGTTTCTTCTTCAATTGCGCATGTGCTCAAACTAAAACATAACCCACGCTTTTTAAAAAATGTGGTCGTATATATTAGGTTTCGTTAATTTATTGATGAATATAAACTAAATATTTAATGGTATTTTATTGTTGTGTTTAAATTATTGTAATAAGAACAATAAAGAAGTTCCTACACACCGTTTTCCCATTAAAAATTCTTAGGTAATTGATATTTTAGCATTAAAATAGGTAGTGTCTAATGCAACTTATTCTTTATTTTTGTCTTAAATTTGGCTAGTAATGGAAAAAACTATATAAATAACATGGTGGTGAGGACATTTTTAAGCTTCGTATCTTATTAATCCAAGAACTAAATCTAGACTGGTAAAAAGCTGTAAAGAATCTCTTAATATACGGGTAGGAGGTAACAAAATGTCTCTAATATGGGTGCCGGCACATCAGGGGATTGCAGGTAAGGATGTAGCGGACCGGTAAGCTAAAGAAAGTTCTGAAGGAGACTTCATAGGTCCGGAGCCGTTTTGAGAAATCACAAAAGGTTACATATAAGTTCAGAAATTAGGAGCTTGCTAGTTAAGTAACACTAACACAAATGAGCTGACACGAGGACGTTTTCTAGGTTTGTGGTATAATAATTGGAAGAAAAAGAGTTAAGCAGAAATTGGCTGCACTTTTGGAGAAAGCTTATGTTTTTTTTTCCCAGCAACAAGTCACGCACTGCTAATATTAAGTGCTTTCCCATTCACTATTGCTACCGTGGAAAGATCGTTTAGTACCATAGGAAGCAAAAAAACCTGGCTCAGGAATAATACAATGGGTGATAACAGACCGAGTGACAGACTCACTGGATTTTTTTTGATGAGTGTGCATCGAGGAAAATCATGACTGCATAGTGAAGAATGTTTTGGATAAATTTAGTTTAAACTCAAAAAAACGTTATTATTTTAATCGGTGGTATGGTTTATTCAATAGCCTTTTTGGTGTGCGTCATCGTTTGTGACGTATAACCAGGTTTTCGGTATGTCGTTTATTTTATTTGCTATTTTGACACATATCTAACCTTACATTTGATAAATAAAATCATCAGGATCGATTTCAGCAAAATTCGAAAAGGCTATGAAATTAATAATTATCAGCATCTTTTTCTAACTGAAAATACTTGAGAACTTTCTGGTGATGCTGTTTTCCGTGTATCCAGGCACATTTTTGTATTATTGAAATAAATAAGATTACCTAATATTCACTTTTCATAAATAATAATTGACCTTGAACAACAAAGTACAGACCTGACAAGTGGGACACTAGAAGAAGATGTAAGACATTTGTTTGCATCCTATTTTAAAGAAATAAATTTTACACGATTGATAGGTCGCACTTGCGACTAATCCAAACATCAACCAATCAAATTATTGTAAGTCAATGATTAGGGTTGATGTTTGTAGTACATTTAAACAGTTCATCATTGTGATATTTTGATAAAGATTAATCACAGACCTGCCCTTTTTTCCATTTCTTTTGACGTAATTTCTGTATCTGTATCTGTAGAGTAGGGAGGGTGAGTGTAGGCTCACAGCACTTAGGCCACATATGACCCATTGTACATCCTCCCGAGGAGTTGTCCTCCTAGGTCATCGTCCATCCTGTCCTTCTCAGGAAGGTGAACAGGTCACCAGGAGACATCTCCTTTATATCGGCAGGTGTAGCGGTAACTCCGGACACTCGCATAGGACATGCCTGACAGTCTCATCTTCCTGTTCACACATCCTGCATAGAGGTGTGTCCACTAGCCCCATAGTATGGAGGTGCTTCCTTAGTTGACAGTGGCCAGTTAGGAATCCCACTGTTATACGTAGGTTTTTTCTGGTCATCGCCAAGTATTTTTTCGGCGCCATCTTTCCAGGGTCGCCCAGGGTGATCCTGGCAAAACTGCATCCTTTGATTGCCTACCACCTCTCAAGGGATTGAGCATGGGTGTAACGTTTGGCTAGTTCCGCAATTGTCGAAGTCGTCAGGCCGTAGGTGTCACTGGGCCCAAGAATTTTCAGTCCAGCGGCTTCCCTGGCTAAAGAATCAGCAATGCGATTTCCTTTACTCCTGTCGTGCCCTTTAACCCACCTCAGGATAATATTGTTATCTGCCGAGGCGTTAGCTAAATCTTGGTGGCACTCTAGTACTAGTCTCGATATAACACGTTGTCTGTTCAAGGCTAATAGGGCTTGTCTACTATCAGTGTAGATTATTATGTTTTTGTCAGAAATTCCTTTCCTGATTAGTTCTTTTGTGGCAATTGAGATACTAGCCAGTTCTGTTTGAACTACGCTGGTATTGTTTCCCATTCCCCACTTGATCCTTAGGCTTAGTGCTCTCGAGTAAACTCCACATCCTGAGCCTTCATTCATTTTTGAACCATCTGTATAAATGCGTATTGCATCTGCAGCATCTGGCTCTGTGTTGTGTTTTATTTGTATTTTGTAGGGTTTATTAAACAAAAACCTGGGTTTAATTGCATCATTGGCTGCCTGCAGCAGAGGTAGCGCAGTAAGCGCTTCCTGCCATAGGCTTAACCGCAATTGGCCCACTCCTACTTCGGGGTTTACACCAGCCGTGCGCAATCGTACCATGGCCATCAACGCAACCTCCTTGACGTACAGGTCCAGAGGGGTCAGACCAGTAATTAGCTCCATTGCTGCGGTTGGTGTTGTTCTCATGGCTCCTGTGATGTTCAAACAGGCCATTCGCTGTATTTGATATAGTTTTTGAATGGCCGTTGCTTGTAGAACCTTCGGTCCCCATGCAATTGCTCCGTACGTTAACATAGGTCTTATTATTGCAGTGTAGATCCAGGAGACCACTCGGGGTGACAGCCCCCATGTGCGTCCCACTGTTCTCCGACACTGTTCATAAGCCACATATGCTCTTTTTGCTCTGCTGTGTAGATGAGAGTTCCATGTTTGACGTAATTTGTTAGCAAGACATTAACAATCGATGACGCACACCAAAAATGCTATTGAATGAACCATAATACCATAAGTACTTCAAAATAATCAGGTTATACATCGATATCTTGTTGCATAGTTACAAAGAGTGTCAGTTTGACAGTTTGAATAATCCGACACGATTTGTATCTATGCAGAAAGTTTCTAAATCGTTTGCAATATTTTGTTTAACAGTTTCGTTTGTTGCAGTCCGCGGTCTTCCAGGTTTAAGCAAATTTTTTACCATCCCAGTTGAATTAAAACGTTGTAATGTTTTAGTTACTACTGTTGAGCGTAATATAGGATTTCTCTCCGGATGCAAATTATTAAAAATATGACACACTTCTTCATGAGCTCTAACACGGTCACCATAACAACCGATCGCCATTAAAATTTCAATATTGTACGCTATTTTTCACTAAATTGTAAAATTTATTTCCGTCAATTAGAATCTGATACTTGGAGAACAAAAGACGTACTAAACCATAGATTACTAAACAATATTCGTTTATTTATTACTATGTAAGTATACAAACAACATCAATTGGTTCATCTAAATAGTTTTTTGCTCTATAACTAACCGAATTTAGATTCATATTACCTTTATATATCAGATCGGGTATAAAATTAAATAGTAAATAAATTCCTTAGATGAACGGTGACGCTTAAGGTTTACTAAATGACTAGCATCTGTGACCTTTTCGCGTGCTGTCAGACAATAAGAAACACAGACTATAATGCAAAAAACTCAAAGGGTTGATTAAAGCGCTATATTCCTCGTTTTTATAATTTTTTACACCAAAAACTGCAATTCTCTCTAAATTTCAAACTAATGTACTCAATCGTGGAATAAATTCAACGAATGTCCAACTATTTAAAGGAAATATCAATGAGTTATTATTTTTTTCCGAAATGCTCACATTTTTAAAAAAGTCAGCATAACTCGGAGCCCTCTGTATTTAGGTATAGGGAGTCATAATGAAGGGGTATTATAATTTTCAGGGGCAATCAGAAAATACGATAAAATATAGGGTGTTCCATAAGAAAAAATTCCATAAGAAAAATTATAACTTTGATACGCCACACTTTAATTATTTCAAAATTTTTTCAAATTATAGTTCAAACTGGAGTAAAATTTATGATACTAAAAGATTTTTCCAAATATTTATATTTTCTTCGATATTTGTCCGGTACCGGACATTTGATTTGCCGAACTCAATATATTTCGAGGAATCATCTTACACTTCACAAGGTTTTTTGACGGTAATACGATAACATATAGACAGTACAATTTATATAAATCTAAGTAAACCACAAAATTTATTACACATTTTAATATAACCTTGACTTTTTTAATTACATAATTTTCCAATCGTTAGCATATTCTATTGAAATAAAATTGCAAGCTGCTACAAAACAAACTCGTTACCTAATATCATTTAATCAATAGTTTGAAGGTCAAGACAAATGAAACAAATAAAACTAAACCCTAATTTTTGAAATAAATTATTTAAATAGAAAACGTGTGATTATTGGAATTTGACACATATACCGGGTGATTCTTAACTATTGGGACATAGGCTAAGGGTAGATTGTTTGTAGCAAAACATGGCGATAGTACCAAATATACCTCAATAAAATATCGCTGTGAAAAAAGATAAAGGGTGTTAAAAGTTTCGTCAAAAAAAGTTACCAGTCAATTTCATCATTGGAAATTCTTCACGAGGCTCCCCCTGTAACAAAATGTCAAATAATAAATAATATAATATTGCCTGTGCCGATTTGGATAAATATGTAGTGAAATCATTAGCATAAAACGAAACAAAATTCAACTCTAACGCCCTTTATTTCTTCGACTAGGGATAATTTTCAAAATATTCATGAGCTTGAAAAAATTTCCGGATTTAATTTGAAATCGTGTGGTATTCGGTAAGAAAATTTCACACCAAATGTGTTTATTTCCAACAACATCAATTGTCGTCTTCATCAAGTTACTTGCAGAACATAGAATAATACAATAGGCCTTTTTGAATATAAATATTAATCATAATGGTCCGAAGAATTAAGAAAACATCTTTTTCTACATGCATGCGAAAAACAACACTTTTGTGAAACACATTTAATGGAAAAAGTGGTTCTTTTTGCACAAAAATTTTGTTGCACTCATCTGTCATTCTTGTGTCAGTTTTGTGATGATTTATGACAAACATAAACATTTATAGTTATTTATGCAAGTGCAAAAAGTGAGTGTTTTTTGCACGCGACAACATATTATATTCTAGTTTTCCAGGTTTTGCATGAATGTAGAAAAAATATTGTATGTAACTCTTGCAAAACGTGATTTTTGCAGTCTACGTGTTGTCCAGCTCGGCCTTGGTCATAAACGTCAAAAAAATGTCCAGAATAATTCGCTGTTGGGTACCCAACAGAAAAAAATTTCCACTAAAATTAATTCGTTACGATGGTGATCAAATGAAAAAGCTGGCGGCAAAGGTAACCAGCTCTTGCTAAAGCTATTGCAATTGATTTTGGAGAAACTTTACTGAATTTTGTCTCTCATATCAGGGAGAAAACCCAATCTTCTCTGTCTCTTATTTCAACGATGTTGTAAATTATGATTATAAAACTTGCAAATATATTATATTTAAATGGTTTCTAAAATTTCTAGAATCTTTCATATCCTGTGTTTTGTAAAATAACTGAATATGAATGCTACTTTAACGTTACTTTTTTGAATAAAAATCTCACCTTCAGGATTGTTAATACGGCTCATCAATAGTGAACATTGACTGTCTGATTGCAAAGTTGTAGATTGATTATTCGGTACCAACAGTCAGAGGCTCAGAAACCTCGGCACCTCAGCCTTCCAGCTTTTTGTGCCGTTTATATGAGAAGAGACCAATTGCCTTGGTCAGGCTCAAACGTCTTCCCACTAGTTCCTTTTTTAAGAAACCCTCTCTTGGATACTCTAGTCCTAGGAGTCTATCTCTCCTATGAAACAATGCTTCGAAGATACTGTGAGATTGTGATAGGGTGTTTTCTCCTCTTATATGCACAACCTAGGTTCCTCCCTATATATGCCGATTGACCAGGCTGCGGCTCAGCATCTGATTGGCTTTCTGAATTAAATATCAGCTGGAGAAGGGAGAGGTGTTGATTTTGGCGGCTCATCATCACAGTCATTTTCATTTATTAATTCTGGGAGCTCCATTACGTTGCTACAAGTCTCTCCAGAACAATAGAAGTACACTGCAGAACATTTCAGATCTGCTTTTCACCATCCACACATCGCTCCACAGTTCCCTTTACATTTGCAAAAGATCAATTCTAGAAGCTCAGGGGGTGCTGGAGGCTTAGAGCTCTGCACTGGCATCAATGATTTTCCACATTTTTTCCAGCCCCAATCTTGAGGATTATTATTATTACTAAGCCACGACTGGACCTGATGGTAGACTCGACAAGTATGAGAGCAAGATGTGTCTTGTGCTGGAGGCAGTGAAGATAAGTGGCGACTCCAGAAACTTGGTTTTGGCCTTACACTGACCCCTCCTACACATCTAAAAAATAAAATTGCGCCCTCTAAAAAACGCAAGGTAAGGCCTAAAAATGTAACTATCTCTGGTACGACTGATGGTAAAATTCTTGGACCCAGTGACACCTACGGCCTGACGACTTCGACAATTGCGGAACTAGCCAAACGTTACACCCATGCTCAATCCCTTGAGAGATGGGAGGCAATCAAAGGATGCAGTTTTGCCAGGATCACCCTGGGCGACCCTGGGAAGATGGCGCCGAAAAAATACTTGGCGATGACCAGAAGAAACCTACGTATAACAGTGGGATTCCTGACTGGCCACTGTCAACTAAGGAAACACCTCCATACTATGGGGCTAGTGGACACACCTCTATGCAGGATGTGTGAACAGGAAGATGAGACTGTCAGGCATGTCCTATGCGAGTGTCCGGAGTTATCGTCGATAAGAGAGTGTGTGTTCGGTGAGTCTTGGCCTACACCTGCCGATATAAAGGAGATGTCTCCTGGTGACCTGTTCACCTTCCTGAGAAGGACAGGATGGACGATGACCTAGGAGGACAACTCCTCGGGAGGATGTACAATGGGTCATATGTGGCCTAAGTGCTGTGAGCCTACACTCACCCTCCCTACTCTACAGATACAGATACAGACGACTGATGGTAAGTTTGAATCCACCGAGATATACAACCACGTGAAGCACTTTTTGATATCTCAAATACTGGTTCAGGACCAGTAAATACTAGGAGCTTTGGCTGTGATCACAAGATTATTAACCAAAGACCAATGAGGAGACCTCGTTCCAGTTCGAACACACTTCGAACGCGAGAAGTAAGGCACAGAGATAGTGTTACTTGCTACTTTGCTGGAGATGGGCTAGCATCACTCCCAGACCTGCAAAGGCTGGTAGAACGCTACGAAGAGAAGAGACTACCTATACTAGTAGCATGGGATGCCAATGGACACAACACTGTTTGGGACAGCAACGATACCAATCTTTTTCAGAATATATCTTTAACAAAAACCTTAATATTCACAGTATAAGGAATAACTACAATACCTGCCTGAAAGAAAACCTAGCACATATCTAAAGGAAAAAAGGGCTAAGCACCATCTCGATCTGGAAAATGATCTTGATGACCTATATAAACAGGAAAACGTATTTAAATCGAGCTGCCTTTTTCAAGAACCACGAAGGAGCAAAGATGCACTCTGGTGGAATAAACATCGGTTAGAGTGAAGAGTTCAAACCTGCCACCTTTTTAATGGGGCAAATATTATCGGATATTTGCAGAGATACGAGGTGATAAACACCTATTACAAGGAAATTAGAAGAGCTAAAAGTAATATCTTAAAATATAATAATTTGATTCAATCTGGTGCTCTTTTGTCAGGAAGCGCAGTTGTCGGTAGCGTTTGTGCCGGAGTGCTTATGTCGTGGAACCGCGCATTTATACTGGACACCGTCCTGAACCTTTTTAAATTACGAAATTGAAATTTCTTCGAAATTATGCTCTTATAGCAGCTATTTAATAGTATTTTATGCAACGAACATGTAATGATAGCCATTAAGACACGAGCATATTGTAGGATACGGATATATATGCGAGTGTATTAATGGCCATTACATGAAAGTGGCATACAATATTTTTTCTACTCCGGTTAATATAAATTATTTAATCAATAATTATTAGTTAAATCAATTTTAAATATAATTACTTTTGAAAATCAAAATTATTTGACAGCTATCAAATTAAGTGTCACTTAATATGTCTGTTTGCCTGCAATAAAAGTGTAGCACTGAGCTATATAATTTTGAAGAATTCAGGTCTATCTGTGAAAAAATACTTATAAAATTTCTAAATTTGGGAATATCTATGTATATTGCATTTGTATACTGCAAGAAGCATTAAAACATAATTAATAGTTATTTATGCAACAAGTGCAAAAAGTGAGTGTTTTTTGCACGCGACGTGAAATTGTCCAACGAGTTCTTTAGGCCGAGCTGGACAACACGTCGAGTGCAAAAAACACGTTTTGCAAGAGTTGCATACAATATTTTTCCTAAATTCATGCAAAAACTGGAAAATTACAATATAAATATGTCAAAAACCTAATCTAACCTAATAAAACTCAACCCGTTCTTCTTTTTTGTATCTTTATGGCCTCCACCTTGTCAGTACTCAATTATAGCTGGTTTTCGCCTTGACCATTTAAATTTTAAATAATTAAAGATTTTTGAAAATTGTAACTCGTTGAGACTAAGTAGTAAGATATACATATATTATTGTTGTATTAAAGCAGGATCAGGTACTTGCTATGGATTTTTATTTAATTTAAATGTTTATGTTTGTCATTAATCATCACAAAACTGACACAAGAATGACAGATGAGTGCAATAATAGTATTTTATGCAACGAACATGTAATGATAGCCATTAAGACACGAGCATATTGTAGGATATTAACTTTGCCACCCTGTTGACCCTGTATATTTCTTATCATCAATATTTTATTGAGGGAAGTTGCGTCAGATTGTCTTATTTTTAGGCAAAGAATCTTCCATTTCACTTTGTAGCATTACTCACTGACCACCCTCTAGATGTAAATGTTTTAAAATTTGTAGTGGAATGTAATTAACAGATTGGATTTTCATGCTATTTCAAAAGGTGCTAATTCATAAAAATTTTTGGTTGTTATTCAATTCAGGAAAAATAAATGAAACGTTTATTAAGCAGTGAGGCACAATACCTACATCAATTCGTTTATCCTTGGATTTGATAATTTAAATTGGATGAATCATATTTCATTTCATGATATACCGGGTAAAATCGTTCTACCATAGTAATGTTTACAAACAAAAGATTAGTCACTTTCAGGTTGACATCATAAAGAAAAAATGAAAAATAAATATAGTTAAAAAAAAAACTAAAAAACACGCTTTTATAATAATAGTATTTTATGCAACGAACATGTAATGATAGCCATTAAGACACGAGCATATTGTAGGATACGAAACGAGCCGCAGGCGAGTTTCGTATATAATATGCGAGTGTATTAATGGCCATTACATGAAAGTTTCATACAATAATTTTTCTACTCCGATTAATAAAAATTATTAAATCAATAATTATTTAGTTTAATTGTTACTTTTGAAAATTAAAATTATTTGACAGCTATCAAATTAAGTGTCACTTCATAGGTCTGTTCGCCTGCAATAAAAGTGTAGCACTGAGCTATATAATTTTGAAAAATTCAGGTCTATCTGTGAAAAAATACGTGTAAAATTACTAAATTTGGGAATATCTATGTATATTGCATTTGTATACTGCAAAAAGCATTAAAACATAATTAAAATGAATAAATTCGTATAGCTCAGTGCTACACTTTTATTGCATGGCCACAGACCTAATATAATTAATTTCAGAAATGTCAACCAGGTATCCATGGCTATATTAAATATTGTGCGAATGTCGCATTCCTATTGGTTTAAAAATCTGTATTATAATGAAAATCTGTATCATAATGAATTTCATTATGATACAGATTTTAGTCTTTTAATAAGTATATTATAAAACGGGAGTAGAAAAAATATTTTATTGCACTAGTGCAATAAAGTACCACTTTTTCCATTAAATGTAGTGCACAAAAGTGTTGTTTTTTGCATGAATGTAGAAAAAATAAATAAAATCGTATAGCTCAGTGCTACACTTATTGCAGGGAACAGACCTAATATGATTAATTTCAGAAATGTCAACCAGGTATCCATGGCTATATACTAAATATTGTGCGAATGTCGCATTCCTATTGGCTTAAAAATCTGTATCATAATGAAAATCTGTATCATAATGAATTTCATTATGATACAGATTTTAGTCTTTAAATAAGTATATTATAAAACAGGAGTAGAAAAATAAAAATAAAAATATTGATCAAAAATCAATAATAATAAATAAACTTTGAAATAATAAAAAAAACAATTTAATTATTGTTATTCTTTTTAAATTTTCAACCAAATTTTGATCTCCATAGTTAGGTTGAGTTAGGTTTGAATTATCAAGGAAAGGGTGTCAATTTTTGACCACTCGTTATGTAGCGAATCGCATGGTGTAGTTCGAAGACATGAAAAATACGATTTTTGGTTACACGTCGGTTTGCGAATTATTATGGGATTTTTACGATAAAAAGACGATGACGTCACTTTTAGTTACTTTCCTGCTTATCAGAATAAATAATAATTTCCCAGCAAACAATTTTGATCGGCCTTATTACGGCCCAGAATATGCTGGCCAGATCAGGCCAGAACGGCAAAGCACCTATGACCTATGGCGGGCCAGTGAAAATAGGAGACACCGGCCGGCATCAGGGCCAACGCTAGCCAATAGTGTCTTTTGAATGACGGGCCTATGAAGGCAAAACTGTGGAAATCATTTATGGCCCAGTGGAAATATTGCAATGGAAGTTACCTACTCAGTGGGTTGGCCCACTGAAAATTATACACATTAAATAAGAGAAAAATCCCAAGTTCACACATACTTTAATGAAATACTTACATGTAACATGAAAGAATTCTTTGGTTTGAAAGTAAAAAATATACAAATATTAGATAGAAACATAAAACAATTTTTTGATATAAAAGAAATTATTGGAATGTGTCAGTGTATATCTCATTGCTCTACTGGCTTCTGTTTCTTCCTCCTTGGTAGTCAAAAGCAGTTCTTAGCCAGATATTAATTACATTGGCAATTTCAGTTTACTTGGCATTACAGCAAAACGGATTTTTTCGACAAACTGGAAAAAAAGTTTACTGCGGGTCAAGTGCAAAAGTAACTGGCACATGAAGGATTCATGCGATTGACATTGATTTCTCACAAACAACAAAACCTGGAAGTTCTAGTATTTCTATTTTTTATAATATTCAAAAAAAAATTTTCAATACTATGTCTGTTAATGAGTGATAACATAAAAATATCATGTAATGAATGCACCTAATATCATTCCTCAAACTCACAAATTATTTTTCCCCTTTCCACTCATATAAAATGTAGTCAACAGTTATTGAATCATATAATACATACCATATTTCGAAAAAAATCATCATCTTCCAATTTTTACATCAAATTTTTTCAATTCACACTTCTTATTCATTGGTAAGTTCAAAGTTTCAGGAGCTTCCACATCTTCACTAATTGCATTCCTCTGTGGGTACTATTTGTAACGTCATACGCTAGTAAATCAATCTTCCCAATTGCAGAATTCACCTTAGCTGGAAAAAATAAAATAATTATATGGTTCACATGTCTAGGATCAAAAACTAGATATAAAAAGAAGCATGCTGGATTACTTAACCTCAAACTAATGAAGGTTGTTTCTTATAACTGACGCTACAATTGATTGAGATATAAATACTAACTTACCTCAATTCATCAGGGTGCCGATTCTCAGGCCAGGGAACAGCGCTCTCCAAGAGAACACATTTTTTGTCTTCGCTTCGCTTGTTTGCTTTGTCATTTCAATGACAAAGACAAAAGATCTCTTCCCTCAGAAAGCGCTGTTCCTTTGTCTGAGAATCGGCACCCTGAGGAGAAGTCGTCATCATTTTTCTTTACTTTTCTTGGTGTTCACAAAAGTATTAGTGGTTAACAGTGTTGCCAGATGCTGAAGATGATTATGGATCATTGTAGAGAAAATTATCGAATTGACCACAAAATTATGTTACACGCGTATTTTGATTTTTTTTAAGCTATGTGCATTTTTTTTATAAAATAATCTCTTAAATTTGTTTATTTGAAATTAAAAACAGTGTAACAAAAAACTTTAATTTTTAAAAAAGAGACGTCATAAGTTTTTACACGTAGAGTTACGTTGACGTAAAAAAAATGCCAAGAAAACCTTTTTAGCAGAAAACGTATTGCTAACAAAAGCTATCATCATTTGCAAAATTTTTAAAAACCAATGGCCGTATTCACCATCTTCAACTCTAATCATGATTAGGTAGTTGTGATTAAATAAGTAATCTTGATTAAGTCAAACTGCTATTCACCAAATTGTTGTTTGGTAAAATTAAGCAATCAGGGGTTAACTTTGATTTACAACTTGGCAACATGGATATTTTCTCAGTGTCACCACCCAAAATACGAATGTTTTAGCTTGTATTGGCAGATATTGCTAACACTTTACATTTTTAAAGATCGATTTAACCTTACTGGATTGTTACTAAAAAATAAAAAAACCTTTTAATTCAAAGTTACTTGGTATTTTATTTGGGACTACCCTACTGGGGTGGTATAGTCATCATACTAATTACAAATAGGCTTGATCAGTTTAAATCTTTTATAAAAGTTGTATTCATCCATTGTTTGAAAATAATTAGTTCTTTTCCACTGAATTCTAGTAAAGTCATCTGCAATAATGTCCATAACGTCCAAATCATCGTCATACACAGCTGATCTTCAATATTTTCCTTGTTCCAGAACAAAATAAAACAACGAAAAATCAAAAATTGTAAAGGACAAGATAAATTTGAAGGTTTGGGTTATATATTGTTTGATTGTTATGTTCACTTCTGTCAGAATAAACGGCGATTATCTTTAAAACCGCTCAAATTTGGCCGATTAAGTTAATTTCTTGTTTAAGGACGAATTCTCTGATTAAAAAATTGGTGAATACGAAATTAGCTGCTTAACCACAATTAAAAGTTAATTGTAGATATTTTACTTTGGTGAATACGGGCATAATTATGCGAGATAACCAAATTATGTTACAATTATCGATTATGGTACAGAAATTTTTTGTGAAAATTTTGTGGCAAAATTATGTTACAATTCGATAATTATGTTACATCTGGCAACACTGGTGGTTAATGAAATTAGAATGAACAATACATAAACAATAAACCACGAATGTGACAAAACTGTCAAATGTCAAACCTGTCGTCAGAATAGATTTCACGTTACGTTCTTGGTTCACATCATAGAGAAAAATAATATAACTTTTATTTTTTTTATGGTTCACATGACCGCTTTCGATTATCGCATACTCCTTACTTGAGGAAGCAGCAAAGTAATTCTATTTTTTTATTTTTATTTTATTCAAAATAGTTTTTGGTCCGTTGGCAAATTATTCGTACAATAACACTTCAACGGGCCTTCATTCTTATGATGTAGGTCGAAAGACAGATTTCTGATAGTATTGGCCCATTGCGGGCTGGATTATAGGTATCCGATTATAATATGCCATACATTGGGCCGATGTAGCTTTGACGTTGCCAGCATATTGCCGACCGATTATGCATTGGGCCAGAAGACGGCCAAAGACTCATTGTTTGCTGGGTTACCTACCGTAAATACAATTTATCCTTAACAGCCAGTACAATTTACAGCTAACGGGTTGGCAAAACTTCAAGACGTTGTCAGATAAACTGGTGAAATTCCCTGAAATTCCCCACATATTCCCCAGTCTGTTTTGACGTTTATTGACATTCGATCATCGTCCAATATTTAAAAGTTTTTTTGGTGCTTTTAAATTCATTGTTTCTTTGAGATAAAAAAAAACAGTTATTTTCACAACTAATTATTTACGCAAATCTGCAGTGTGTAGTTAATAAAATGCCGAAGCAGCTGAACAGTAAATGTCAAGAGATGGTAACATGTTGGTTAAGCTATTTTGAACGAGAATGTCGAAACGGGGGCCCACTGCTCTCGCTAACTGCTGTAAGAGACGTAAGTAATAGTATTAGTTATTTGTATTCATTATTATTCATATTATTGTTACATATTTAAATGTGAAGGTTGGTTAAACTTGAAATATTATTCTTTCATAAATTGAAATAATTATGTTGTAGAGATTTACAGAAGCCTTACAACTTAGCCTTACTATACTGTTAACCGTATTGCAGCCATGCATATTAGAGGTGAACAGCCTAAAAGCCCACCTAAAAAGAGACAACGCATAAAACCTACTGTTGAAATTGATAACTTTGACCAAAATGCTTTCCAAAATGTTATATTCGAAATGTATGGAAACAGTGCATTGGTTTGAATACCAGCTTTTAGTGAACTTGGAAAAGCCTGCCACAACCGTAATGGATAATGCAAGTTATCACAGTAAGGTGATCAATAAAGTACCAGAAACAGCTACCAAAAAGGCTGATATACAGAACTGGTTGTTACAAAATATTTTTCATATAACCCTCTTCTATGTAAAATCAAATGTTAATTCGAATATAGAATTATTGGTTACTATTTGTTCTTGTATTTTATCCATAGTTTTCCATAAATAAATATTTATATTAAATATAAGCCTTTATTTTTTTTAAATAAATATTTTTGACTTAGGCTTTACGAGGCACGGACCAATAAAAAAGAAGAATTGTCAATCTAACATCAAAACGACTTTTTTAGTTTCCGTAAAGTAGAGAAATAAACTACAGTTTGGCAACATCATAATATTTTGTTTTGCAACGTCATCGTCTTTTTATCGTGAAAATCCCATATTATTATTTTTTTTTTGTTTTTTGGTAGGAATGGGAAATCCAATTTACTGATAGAGTGCTGGACTCCTATCTTGACGATATAATACCAGCTAAAACCCCTCCCCTAGAGCACCCTAGAGCGGCGACTACTGTGGTCATTTGCTCTTAAAATATCACAGGTAAGTAAATTCTTAAATTCTATATCACAGATAATGTAGGTCTTTGGTTTTCATAATTAGATTCTATTGAACAGTTTGATAGCTTTCATAAATCCTAGTGTAATTTCAATAGTATCTTTTTTCAGGTTTTCTTCAGTAGCAGGGTTCAAACCATATCGCTGCCTTTGGTCGTTGAACATAGGACATTCACTGATAATGTGGCTCACTGAGATGATTAAATGGCAGTGATCACACATTGGTGCTAGTTCACCCTTGAGGAGATGTTGGTGTGTGAGGCTAGTGTGTCCTGGGGCTCGATTCTCGACCTCATGTGAAAAGATTCACATGTGAAATTAGTCCACTACTTATTTTCACATGCTTGTTTGAAACGGTATTCTCGGTGATAGTGGAATGTATTTTCCAATGGATATGATATTGATAGGTATGTCTAATATTAAATAGATATTGACCAATCCTGTTTCATCATTTTGGATTTGTTGTGTTGAGATTCCTGGACTATTGACATCAAAATAAACAAAATAAATTAACTGAAACGTCTGAAACTGAAGAATTGATAATAATAAAGAATTATGGCGAATGAGGTTTCAGTTTCAAAAAATAGAAGGAAAACTGGACATGTCTCCGATACACATAAAACATGCCAATCACTTTTATTGAAAATGATATAAACTGATTATCACTAAGGTTTATGAAAGGATCTCCTTCTATGTCCTTCCACCTTGACAAAAAATCTCTAGGTGGATTATTTTTTAGCATTTCCACCTATTCCAAAACTACCAAATGATGCAGTAAAATAGCTTCCTACAGAAGTTTTAAAACAATACAAAACATCAAACACAAGATGTGATACTGCTAAGAAAGTCAGTTTGAATCTTCACGTGTATGAATATTATTTGGTTATTGACAGGGTTGTCTCTTTTGTTGGTTATGTTCACAGTTGTATGACAGTAATTCCATTGGAAATTACATTCACGTTGTCATTTACCATGTGAAAATATTCGTAGACTTTTTGTGTGAAAATATTCACGTGGTTCTGTGGAGAATACCGAATTTAATATTTCCATGTGAAAATTATTTTCACCCATGTGAATAAAAGTCGAGAATCGAGCCCCTGAGCGGAGTCGGAAAGCTTTAACCGTTTCCAGTCTACATAGTCTTGTGGAAGCATATTTCGTCTGAACTATTGGTTCTACTCTACGAAGTAACGTATCAGTGTATTTTGCCACCCATCTATGATTTTCAGTCTCAGGTTGTTTCTGAAATCAGATCTCTGCACACCTGCTTGATTGGGAAATATTATTATTATTATTATTACCATAAATTATGAGCCGAGGTTCTATAAAGCTCTTATAACAAAAATGAGAAAAAAAAAACAGAAACAAAAAATCTATGCTATCGGTAGCACATGCTGTAAATAGGCGATAAAAACAAAAAATGGAAATACATGTTCAAAATTAAGAATTAAGAATGCTGAACAAATTGGTCTAGCTCAGGGCTTCTTAAACTTTAGTCATTCACGACCCCATTTATGAATGCGAGTTTCTTGACGACCCCATACAAATATAAAAGAAAAATAAATTAATATTTTTGGATGATTTATTTATTAGGTAACAATATACACATATGAAAGTATATAAGTTGAGAATTCGTTTTGAGACATAGAAAAATTCGCGACCCCAAATGGGGTCGCGACCCATTGTTTAAGAAGCCCTGGCTGGTTTTTAAAAGCATTTACAGGTCAGCTCACGTTTTGCTGTGCTACCAATTACCACGTCGTGCATTCGCTTCCAAAAGCTTATACGGTACGGGCTACGGCAGCGTAATGAATAGTGATAAAAAATTTGAAAACGCATATCATTCGCTAAAGTAACCTTCGCTATGTAACTTAAATTAACGTATGGAGTTAAAAATTGACACCCAGGTTTCCTAAAGAAGAGTTAATATACAATCCTTATAATTTCATTAGTTACTTACTACTATTGTCAATTAAATAAGAAATACATCAGCGACAGGTTTGAATAAAAAACTGATTCTTTCAAAATCATGTTTTATTCATTCTATAACCAAAACTTTGTTCCATCGCGCCTCATTAAACCCTTAATATTTACATAAAATACATCCACTTTTAAAACTTTTTGTTTTAAAATCCACCCAAGCACTCTTATTTTTTGTAAAATTACCAATAATTAGATTTGTACAATGACTAAATAATAAGCCGATCATTCTATTTAAACAAATTAAAACAGTAAATTCAAACATTTTTAAAATGTATTTCAACATTAGAGTATCTTTAAAAATGTTGAATGTTATGGGGCTGAATCCATTTCACCACGATCGTATTAGTTCAAAAATTTTATTTTATCTAGGCCTATCGGCTCTTTTAGCCAATTTATACTTGGGATTTCTGTTGTTTATTTACGAAAAAAATTTAACCATCGCAAACGTTATAACATCGTTAGAAGCTATTTTTTTGTCAATACACGTGAGTAATTCAAATATTTTAATTTATTGGAAAAAATAAGAAGTAAAAAATATGGCGTTTGGTATTCAATAACATCGTTTGAAAAATGAAAGAATAAGTATTTTTTTTCACTCTTTCGAACTAGTGCGAACAGTAATTGTTGTCAATATTTACATTTATTGTACAGTTTGTACAATTTGTGAATTGTACTGGAGGGCAACGAGAATTTATAGACGTTGAAGCTGCATGGCTAATTGTTTGGTTTATCTCGTTACCACCACTTCTGTATTTCAATATGAAAATAGAGAAACCTATCTTACTTGAAGACCTACTTACTTACTTGAAGACATCCAGAATTTAATATTTTTCAATTAATTTTTTAAATGTAAATCAACAATCAAAATACTAATTTTCTGTTCGCAGAGTCTTCACATCCACATTCGTGATCCATTTGTACATGCACATATTACGTTTACAAAAAAATAAATTCTACCGTATTTGGAGGAAATTTAATGCTTTCCAACATTTGTACCAACTATTTTTTCAATAAATATCATAATTGAGGAGTTCTTTTGAAAAACAATAAAAGTGCACCTATTTTTCAAGATGCCGGCGATTCCGGAGCTTCAATTGTTCAGGACTTTTAACACGTTCAATAATAAGCTAGAATGAACATTGTCACCAAATTTCAAAACTTTTGTATTTATTATTTTTATTTTCCCGTTGCCTGGGATAAAGTACGTATTTACGCGAGTGCCCCAGCGAAATTCCCGTATGAGACGACTATGACTATGTGCGCTCACTAATCGAGAATGATCGAGACTGCCTTCCCCTCCCCCGCTACTAGCCGAGAACATTCCACATACTCGTCACTAGAGAGATCTAGTCTATATAGCGCTTCCGCCAGAATGACGAGAGCTTTCTAGAAATCTACTTACGCGATATAAATACATAAGCATCGCTGCACAGCCGATCAGTCATCAGATAGTTAAGATATAGTCACATAGATGGACAGTTTATACTGAAAGAAAGCGATCGATAAAGTGTTTATTCAGTGACGTTCATATAAATTAGTGTAGTTAGTTAGTTAAGTGTATAATATAAATTAGTAAATTAAGGACAGTACATATAAATATAAATTAAGTAGTTGTAAATATAAATTAAAATCAACGTTACAATATCGTTACCATAGCAACGAAATAAGGGCTGACAGTTCATATGAAATTAGTTGTCAGAAGTTTGCATGTTTTTTGGGCGCAATAAAATATGGAAAGCAGTGATAGTGAATTTAAAAATGTGCCCTGGGAAATTTCCATTATAGTATGGTTGCCGAAAAAACATTGTACGCAACACGCCCGAAAATGTTTTTTTTGGACTCACAGGCTTCCAGACTTCTAGAATTTTGTCTATTCAACCTATTTTCCGGTCTTGTTACGTAAATTACTATTTTCTACGAAAACCTCGATAAATGTTCATTTATAACCGTAACTTAAATCATAAACGAGCACATTTTGTACAGAGTTTCATTTTTTGCATCGGTTGCTAAGCAAGCTGCTAAGCAACCAATGCGAAATGGCATATTTCGTTTTAGTTCTAGGTTCAGTCTAAAATCACGACAACTACGGCTTGTCAAATTATTACCTCCGGCGGCAAATTGATGAAATGTCAGCAGATCGCTACTGTCAAAGTTTTAGTAGGTAACGAGTAATTTCATAGTTGTTTTCTATGAATACATATTTATAGGCTTCTATTTTTGTTTGAGTGCCTTAAAATCTTTATGGCACTCCTGGTAAAAGTGAATTGTCAAATTTTGAAAGCAAACGTCAAAATATTTAGATTTTATTTATTATCATTAATATTAATAGAATAATTTGTGCAATTTAACAAATTAATTTCCTGCACTGCTGTTTTACGACGTTTCGATAGGTAGTGTTCAAGCTACCGTTGTCAAAATGTATAAATATTAAATAATTTTTGGTCCCTATCTGACACAACAAAAAAAATTTGACAACTAGACAATCAATATTTTGAAGTTTAAGACTGCAAAATTTTAATTAAGGTCCATTAATAGTAGATCACATCTCTGGTAAAATGTGAAATAAGCTCCGTCCAATTGTAGCCACATTTTTTTTGATGCTAAGGGGTAGGTTTTCAAGAAGGTTCCAAAGTTTTTTTCAAAAAAACTCAAAATTTTTCGTCCGTCTAGGTGTACGTCAAAAACACACGGGCCGATAACATATATTCGCCCGCAATCTCTTCCCAAACGTTAACACTTCATCGGTGTTGGGGCTATTATAGTTATTTTTCAATTTCTGCTATCAATAACTTGTTGTTCGGTTTGTAGTATTCATGTATTCGCTTTATTGAAAAAGTGTTTTTGTTTTATTATGTTCTTACTCAAATACTTGTCAGTAAAAAAAGAGCTAGTGTACCTCAGCAACTACAAGTGTACATATTCATCAGCAACTTCACGTATTTTTTCTTACAAAGTATGCCAAGATCAATACTTTAAAATTTAGAGAGACTTGCAGATGTTTTAGAATCGATTTAGCATACAATTTAAGAAAACTGTAAATTGCACGAAAAGTATAATACCCAGGTTTTGGTGGAAGCTTGTGGTGGTAGTAATAAAACATTTGATTAGTGAAAAGAAAGAGTTTTACTTCTATTGAATTACAAATTGATAATTCATCAAAATCAATTATATATAATGACACATTCCGTCATATTATTTATCAACTAACTAGAATATGTCGGTACATGAAATAAATACACAAACCTCTGTATTATGTATAGGGAGCCATTATGGAGGAATATTATTATATTTTTTTCTACATTCATGCAAAAAACAACACTTTTGTGAACCACATTTAATGGAAAAAGTGGTACTTTATTGCACTAGTGCAATAATAGTAATTTATGATATAAGTGTTAAAAGTACATTTTTAAGGCACGCATGTGAAGGTTTGCAGAATGAGCGAAGCGAATTCTGCAATTCACATGAGTGCCTTAAAAGGTACTTTTAACACGTATATCATACAATAGTTTTTCTACAAACGTTCAAAAAATGCAATAATTTTATTTGTCCACGACCACCTAATAATAAGCCGATATTTTACCTCCTAACAAAAGGTATATGGTACCCATATATCAACTGTCGTGAATTATGAACCATAATGCACTACAGTGTATTATGAACTAGAGATGGGGGTACCTACAATATGAAATAAACTATTAAATCTGTGTATTTTGTTCAGGAAATTTGTTTCTGACATATATCGTATCGA
Source organism: Galerucella nymphaeae (assembly GCA_963978555.1). Lineage (NCBI taxonomy): Eukaryota > Metazoa > Arthropoda > Insecta > Coleoptera > Chrysomelidae > Galerucella > Galerucella nymphaeae. The sequence continues at coordinate 1,536,510 of OZ021711.1, read as the reverse complement.
TAAAATATTGTAATTTTTAGTATTGATACTTTTCATAGCGATATTTTCTAATATTAAGTATTTTAAAACAATATATTTATAACGGTACGTTGTATTGATACTTTCTACAGTATCGCCCATCTCTATATATGTCAAAGTATATTTTTTTGTAGCTGTCAGAACATTTTGAAGTTAGTATAATACCAAATCGTTACTGACTTTTATTTAATAAAGAAATCAAGTGTTGTGGACAAAGTATAGTATTCTACTCGAAATTTATGGCCATAATTCACTTGGGTGACTTGCGCCTCTCGCCTGCGGCTCGTGACGCAAACGTCACCCATCATGAATTATGGCTATCATAAATTGCTCGTTTAATAATATACTATAATACATCCAAAGGAGATAATTTTAAATTAGATCGTATTATTATGTACCTTAGCAACCATTGTTGATTTGATATTGTGGCGTCAACCTCGACTGGAAAATCCATTTTTTCTGCGCATCATTCCTCCTTATCCACGGAAAATGGTAAAACAGCAGTGCAGCAAATTAATTTGTCAAATTGCACAAATTGTACTATTAATATTAATGTTGATGAATAAAATCAAAATATTTTGACGTTTGCTTTCAAAATTTGACAACTCACTTTTACCAGCAGTGCCATAAACATTTTAAGGCACTCAGTGCCATAAAGTTGCATTTTTAAGGCTTCTATAGAGTGCTTAAAATGGCATTCTTAACACGTTTGTATAAAAAATATTTTTTCTATGACTGTTGAGAAATGGACCCTTTTTATGTAACATTTTTGTTGAGTAACTGGATGCATTACACAAAACAAGCCACGCCCCGTGTGTAATGATCCATTACACACGACTATCTGGCCAATCACCGTCAAAGATTGCCATTACACATGACTATGTTCGGTGTAATGTTTGAATCAGACTCGCTATGAAATGTCATAATTTGACTTTGACAGTACCTATACCTACCTACCGAAGGTGATTTAGAGCTGACTTTTTATTAGAATGGATACAGAAAGTGAAAACGAATTCAACTGCTCAAATTTCACCATCAATATTGTAAGCAATAAATGAATTTTCATTGTAGCTTCCAAAATGGAATTGTTTGACATAAAGCATTAAGTTTATTCAATAAAATATTCTCTAAATATCTCGTTCGTTTGAATTGATAGGTGAACACTCAGTCATAGAAAAAGTATAGTATTCTACTTTCGTGTAATGGCTATTACTCATGAGAATGAAGTTTGCGACGTGAGCCGCAGGCGAACGTCGTAATTATTACACGCTCGTTGAATAATATACTATTATTGCACACATCTGTCATTCTTGTGTCAGTTTTGTGATGATTAATGTCAAACATAAACATTTAAATTAAATAAAAATCCATATCAAGTATCTGATCCTGCTTTAATACAACAATAATATATGTATATCTTACTACTTAGTCTCAACGAGTTACAATTTTTGCAAAAATCTTTAATTATTTGAAATTTAAATGGTCAAGGCGAAAACCAGCTATGATTGAGTACTGACAAGGTGGAGGCCATAAAGATACAAAAAAGAAGAACGGGTTGAGTTTTATTAGGTTAGGTTCGTAACATATTATATTCTAATTTTCCAGTTTTTGCATGAATTTAGAAAAAATATTGTATGCAACTCTTGCAAAACGTGTGTTTTGCACTCGACGTGTTGTCCAACAATTTCACGTCCCGTACAAAAAACACTCACTTTTTGCACTTGTTGCATAAATAACTATTAGAGGCAATCAGAAAATGCAATAAAATATAGGGTGTTCCATAAGAAAAAATATAACTTTTATACGCCACACTTTATTGGAACATCCTGTATATTTAAAATATTTTCAAATTATAGTTCAAGCTGGAGTAAAATTTGTAGTATAAAAAGATTTTTTTTTAAATTATTTTTAGGTACCTCGATATTTGTCCGGTCCCGGACTTTTGCAAACTCTATATACATATAAGTACAATTTCGGAGTTGGTAAATATTCATTAATTAAAATTAGCATTAATTTTGCGCTTCACTGTGTAAAAGTCAAATATAGGTATTAAATTTATGACTTCCGTTATTGGATATACTTATAAAAAATGATGAGATTCATCAATTTTAGATTAACAATAATGACTTCCTGTATTGTTTCTCTACAATACAATATATTATACAAATTGAATTGAAATTATGGTTGTTGTCACAATAATGATTAGGTACACAAACTGCCAATTATAAATTAAACATAAGATTATTTCCATTCATAGTTGATTCATACATTCGTTGAATACAATATCTTGAAACTAAAAGTTTTATTACATTCAACTTTCTTGTAGTGGCACAGTTACAGCCCCCAGTTTTTTTTTAAAGGAAAGTAGGGTATGACAGTCTTATGGTTCATGTAAGAAGAGTTATAATATCTCGTATTAGAAAGTTCTAGTGGCAAGATCTTCATAAAACTGTAATCTAAAAATTAAGCTAAAATAAGTTCGTGTTGATTAAAAACAGCTTTCATTCAAGAATTAGCAACATGCCTTTTACAAACTATTCATTTTTTTAACCCTAAAAATGTAAACGCAAAGAATTTTACGGTTGCAATTAAATAGTATATTATTCAACAAGCAAATAATTCACGAAGGTCGTTTATGTCGCGAGCCGCAGGCGTGACATAAACACCTAAGTCATACCCTGATGGTTTGGTGCTCTGACTTGGAAAGGCGAGAAATTGTAGCCGCATGCTAGAATCCGGGACTTTTATTTAATATATTGTGTCGTAGGAATAATCTTCAATATAATAATGATTGTATGTCATTTGACCTTTTCATTATCCACACCTATTATTCACACGGCTGAATTATCTACGTCATTATATTTGAAGAAGCACGCGTTAAATGTTAAAATTATCAAATAGTCGTGGACAAACACTGTCGAAGATTACAAACTACTATAACTTCTTAATTAGGAAAAACACAAAAAAACGTTTTAAAAACTTTTGATAGATATAATATTCAGTGGCGCACAGAATTTTTTTGTTAGTAGCTTCACTGAGGAAATATAATGCAAACTTATGTTGTTTTAAATGGGACGTCCTGTATATTTTGACGTTTTTGGTTTCCTTTTTTAATTCTCATTCACCTGATATGACATAATAAGTATGTATATCTATTTTCAATGGTTGGAGCTACAGTGCAAATAAACCATTTATAGATGTTATCGAAAGAAAGAATTGAACATCCAGTAACGAAATCAAAATTATAATCAATAAAAAATAAAGCCAGATTGAAAAAATTAAAACAATAAACATAATATGAAACAACAAGAAACATTGTAAAAACTAATCTACCTATAACTAATTTTATTAGAATGTAAAAATTACAGTAAATGTTCAAAATGCACTCCGTTTTCAACGATTAAAAAGTTTTCCGCTTAAATAAACTCCAACCAATTCAGCATTACCAAAAATAAAATCAGTGAGCTAAAGACTGTTAGTAACGAGCTATTTTTTTGTCACTGACTTAAGTTTTTTTTTCGTTTCGTATTTTTATTTTGCCACTTGATTTTAAATAACTCGTTACTTACTTTCCAATTCCCTTTTTGTTACTAATTTATCATTTCTATTTTTATTACCGTTATATTCTAGTTTAAGTATTTTTGTATTAGTCCGGAGGTACACAAATTTATATTGAATCATAAAATTTAGTCATTTCCGAAGTTAAAATGTTTCAATCAAAAAGGACCTTTGGTATTTGGTATAGGTATACAGGGTGTCCCACGACGAGTGAAAACTATCTGTATATGGCAAAATACTTATAGTAAAATCATGAAAATTTCTACGTTTGGGTTTTCGGATACGATATTTTCAACAAAAATATTTTAAAGATGGCCGACTTCCGTTTCTACCGGAAGTCGACTGTAACTTTGTTATTTTAAACAGAACACCCTGTATATTAATACATTTTTGAAATCTACGTAATATTTTAGTATTCTTCTGTCCAAAACTTTTTTCGAAAAATGCACACTTTTTGAGTTATTGATTTTTTTGTAGAAAATTTGACCGTTGAAGACCCTTATAAATTATTTTTTTACGAGGGGACCCTTGAAGATATGAAAATGATTTCTCTTCGGTTGCCTAAAGCAAGGTCAAACGTTTTCGAATCTATTTTGAAAAATTTTTCATTTTATACAGGGTGTGTATAAAAAGTGTTCAAAGTTTAACTTCATAAATATCAAATTTTTCAATTTTTTTAAATAGAACCACCCTGTTTTTTCTATTTTAATGCATTCAGGGAAAAAAAATAAGGCAAGTTCATGTATACTTTCCTATACCTAAACCTTACCGTTATCCAGATATTAAATGTTTTCTGTAAATTTTTAGAGATGCAGGTGTGGTCTAAATTTTGATACAAGAACTAAGAAATAAAAAAGTCTTTTTCTTCATCTGTCTAAAAAAAATCAAATCAAATTGTCTTTATTAATCCTATTCCAACTTTTAGTCGTTTCCGAGATATTTGAGGTTTTAAATTGTTATTATATTTTTTAACAAGTTAAAATTTTTCATGTATACTTTTAGTAGGCTTTGTAATAAATGACACTTATTTAACTGACATTAGTTAACATCTAGAGAAGATTGTGAGCTAAGAGTTCGAAATTCCTTCAATTCCCTTTCTGAGATGATGATTAGCAGTGCGACGAATGAAGGTATACTGAGAAGGGTTGAAAAATGCATTGAAGTTCAAGGGAGCAGTTTTGAACATTTACTTTAAAACATCAAACTATTTTTCTTTGGCTTTTAATTTTCCATGAAATTTTGTAGCATATTATTCTCACAAATGGTTTAACTCGATTAACTTTTGCTTAAAATGAACCGAATAGCTTCAAATTGTTAAGTATTCTTTTAGCAATGTGCGATTTCGATCGCGGTCAATCTGGATATCTTACTGCAAATAAAGCACATGTTCTTGTAAAAACTTTGTCATATTTACCATGCATTAAAAGTAAATTCACATAATAATTTTTATTTCTTAGTGCTTGTATCAACATTTAGACCACACCTGCATCTCTAAAAATTTTCAGAAAACATTTAATATCTGGATAAGGGTAAGGTTTAGGTATAGGAAAGTATACATGAACTTGCCTTATTTTTTCCCCTGAATGCATTAAAATAGAAAAAGCAGGGTGGTTCTATTTAAAAAAAATGGAGAAATTTGATATTTATGAAGTTAAACTTTGAACATTTTTTATACACACCCTGTATAAAATGAAAAATTTTTCAACATAGATTCGAATACGTTTGACCTTGCTTAAGGCAACCGAAGGGAAACCATTTTCATATCTTCAAGGGTCCCCTCGTAAAAAAATAATTTATAAAGGTCTTCAACGGTCAAATTTTCTACAAAAAAATCAATAACTCAAAAAGTGTGCATTTTCCGAAAAAAGTTTTTAGACAAAAGTATACTAAAATATTACGTAGATTTCAAAAATGTATTAATATACAGCGTGTTCCATATAAATAAACAAAGTTACAGTAGACTTCCGGTAGAACCGGAAGTCGGCCATCTTTGAGAATATTTTAGTTGAACAGATCGTATCCGAAAACCCAAACGTAGAAATGTTCATGATTTTACTATAAGTATTTTAGTAAATACTTTATAGCTGAGTACACATGACTCGAAAGTCAAGAAAACATATTCGTATTCTGTGTAAAAATAATTTATTAAATCGCAGAGCGCTTTCGGCTATTAAGCCATCTTCAGTGCTTACCTGTAAGTAAGTAAAAAGAATTTGTAGAAAATATAGAAGAAGTGGATTAAAAAATTACTTACTCGTCAGGTAATACAAGAAACTTGGACAACACATTGACGTCATGAATTAAAATTACATTAAAATTAAAATTAAGATGATCCCCTGTTTAGGGTTTGTTGACTCTAAATTTGGAACATTATTAAAAATTTTCTTTAAATTATTTTAAAAAATGAACTCCGAACACGTGTTCATCTAACGGATGTTGTAGTGACACTAACTCAATTTCAAAAAATTAAAATATGACAAATGACAGTGAACATAGAACTCAATTAATCCAACAAACGTTCAAAAAGACACTGCAGAAATCCTCTATAAATGTCCCAGAACAGACATGTGAACTTCTTAATGAAATTAAAGAAAATTTGATATTAAGGTCTAATGGGAACCTATCAAATTATAAAATTAATGAAAAAGATTGAGGGTCTAATGAGAACCCATTACTGAATCTAATTCAAAATAAAAATTCACATATATGTCAAGGAACATCCAAAAGTTAACAAATCAATTTAAACAATAAAAAACACAATCAAATAAACATTGTAGTCTGGTTGTAACCAATAACAAATAACAAAACTAATTACGGAAATTTAATTTGATTGAAGTCTAATGAGAACTCGATACTCAAATCTAATTCCAAAAACGAATAAGATTAAGGGTCTAATGAGAACCCATTTCCAAATCTAATTCAAACTAGATGATTAATTAAAAGTTAATGGAAACTCCAAACACAATAGCTTTTAGAGAAATGAAGTATGTAAAAACAAATTGTAGCAATTATTAAAAAATGTTCAAATCCAATATAAAATAAAAATCAAATGTAAACCAAGTAACATTTCAAAACCAATGTGAGTGGTTTTACAATAAGGAGATCTGATTTAGAGTCTAATGAGAACTCATTAATCAAATCCACTACTATAAGAAAAAGATTAAGGGTTTAATGAGGACCCATTACTAAATCTAATTCTAAACAACTGTAACAAAAGCTCAGAAAAATTACCTTTCTAAAATAAACAAATGGAAATCATGGCTCAGCTTGATGATGTTATGGATAAATATGAAAATCATCATAGAGAGAGGATTAGTATGTAACAAACAAACTAAAGAATGTATTAAAACTAAAGAAACTAATGGTCAAATTATATTTAAAAATGAGAAAAATATGCTTTAAAAATATCAAAAAACTCATATGAATTGTTTACAAAAAGAAAGATCTAATTTAGAGTCTAATGAGGACCCATTAATCAGATCAAATACTAGCCAGAAAAAGATTAAGGGTTTAATGAGAACCCATTCCTAAATCAAAAACAACCACAACAAGAGTCCAGAAACATTTAAAAAACCATTAATCTTTTAAACGTCTATGTAATGGAATATAAGATCTATTTAATTGTACTTGTTTATTCAAACAAAAACTATTGTTTTGTAATTCTTCACTAATCTGTAAATCTTCAAGAAAATCTAACCTATTAAAATTTTTTGAATTAACTTCTTTTAAAATTTTTGAATTGCGATTAGGACTGAAACTATGCTTATTAAATTTTAAGTGATGACCAAAAGCTGAATTCTCATGTTTACTCAAATGCTCACCTATTCGAACTTTTAAAGGTCTGCAAGTTCTGCCTATATATGAAGCTTCACAATCATTACATTCAAGTCTATAAATACCACTTTTTGATAATTTGTTAATTTTATCTTTTGAATTAACCAAATGTTTACTCAAATTATTAGTACTCTTAAAAGAAATTCTTGTATCTGTTAATTTATTATTAAATAATTTTGAAACTTTTTGAGAAATGTTATCATTCAAAAAAGGTAAAGCTACATATCTAAAAGATTTCTCTTCAGAAGGATAAGTCAATTCCAGTTCTCTTTTGTTTTTAATTTTCTGAATTAACCTATTAATGATATTAGGATCATATCTGTTACGTTCGTTGTTTATCTTGATTGCGAATTAATAGTCTTTTGTTTTACTTTGGTTTTATTTACACTATAAACTATAATATACAAATATACAAAACTAACTCACTCTAACCCCGTTTGCCTCGTGGCCGTTGACAGCTGTCTCCTCGCTTGTTTCCCGGGCTGTTCACCCTTGCCCTGGTTGCCAGTTCTCAACTTGTCACATTCCACTAAAGGTCTATCATACTACAATATCCATTATTACAAGCTATCTGTTTAATAATATTCAATTCATTATTATAGTTAGAATGTGAAAGTGGGACATTAAGAAGTCTATGAATGTAACAGTAAAAAGCTGCCATTTTATGTTGATGGGGGTGATTTGAAAAAGAAGGTATCACATGATCAGTTTGTGTAGGTTTTCTATATATGCTGAATTCTAATTTGTCTGATTTGTGAATAGTAAGGTCTAAGAAATTTAATTTATTTTCATATTCAACTTCTAAGGTAAAAGTGATGTTAGGATGAATTAAATTTATTTTATTTAAAAGATTATTAGCTGTTATTGAGTTACCATTGATAAAAACAAGACAATCATCTACATATCTAAACCAATGTAATATTTCATTATTATTTTCTTTAATTATGTGATTAACTTCTAAATTATTCATGAATAAGTCAGCTAAAAATGGAGATAAACAACTACCCATTGCTAAACCTTCCAGTTGTTGATAAAATTTACCATTAAAAACAAAAAAGTCTTGAGAAAGGCAAAATTTAAGCAAATTTAAAATTTGTTTGTTAGTATTTTCATTAATAAAACTGGATCTAAGTAAATCACCTACTAGAGGAATAGTTTCCAGCTTGGGAACAGATGTGAAAAGATTACTAACGTCAAAAGAAATCATAAGACAATTAGGTATTGTTAAAAGGCATATTTAGTGTATTCAATTTAGTTACTAAATCCAAAGTATTGATTACTGAGAAGGTTGGTTGAAAATGAGTCAAATCTTTTATCAAATTGAGTACAAAAGCAGCTAAAATTGAAATTGGGGTGTTAGTGAAACTTACTACAGGTCGAATTGGAATATCAACTTTTAGAAAGGTAATTTTTCTGAGCTTTTGTTACAGTTGTTTAGAATTAGATTTAGTAATGGGTCCTCATTAAACCCTTAATCTTTTTCTTATAGTAGTGGATTTGATTAATGAGTTCTCATTAGACTCTAAATCAGATCTCCTTATTGTAAAACCACTCACATTGGTTTTGAAATGTTACTTGGTTTACATTTGATTTTTATTTTATATTGGATTTGAACATTTTTTAATAATTGCTACAATTTGTTTTTACATACTTCATTTCTCTAAAAGTTATTGTGTTTGGAGTTTCCATTAACTTTTAATTAATCATCTAGTTTGAATTAGATTTGGAAATGGGTTCTCATTAGACCCTTAATCTTATTCGTTTTTGGAATTAGATTTGAGTATCGAGTTCTCATTAGACTTCAATCAAATTAAATTTCCGTAATTAGTTTTGTTATTTGTTATTGGTTACAACCAGACTACAATGTTTATTTGATTGTGTTTTTTATTGTTTAAATTGATTTGTTAACTTTTGGATGTTCCTTGACATATATGTGAATTTTTATTTTGAATTAGATTCAGTAATGGGTTCTCATTAGACCCTCAATCTTTTTCATTAATTTTATAATTTGATAGGTTCCCATTAGACCTTAATATCAAATTTTCTTTAATTTCATTAAGAAGTTCACATGTCTGTTTTGGGACATTTATAGAGGATTTCTGCAGTGTCTTTTTTGAACGTTTGTTGGATTAATTGAGTTCTATGTTCACTGTCATTTGTCATATTTTAATTTTTTGAAATTGAGTTAGTGTCACTACAACATCCGTTAGATGAACACGTGTTCGGAGTTCATTTTTTAAAATAATTTAAAGAAAATTTTTAATAATGTTCCAAATTTAGAGTCAACAAACCCTAAACAGGGGATCATCTTAATTTTAATTTTAATGTAATTTTAATTCATGACGTCAATGTGTTGTCCAAGTTTCTTGTATTACCTGACGAGTAAGTAATTTTTTAATCCACTTCTTCTATATTTTCTACAAATTCTTTTTACTTACTTACAGGTAAGCACTGAAGATGGCTTAATAGCCGAAAGCGCTCTGCGATTTAATAAATTATTTTTACACAGAATACGAATATGTTTTCTTGACTTATAAGTATTTTGCCATATACAGATAGTTTTCACTCGTCGTGGGACACCCTGTATACCATTTAATTTAACTTAATTAATTCCCAAAGACGTCTAGTATATGACAAACTTTTTGTAGTTCCAAAATAACATTTTACTAATGAGAATATAAAAGGACAGAAGAGTTTGATTTGAGGGCTAAACTGATAGATCTCCGCTCTCTGCTTCTACCGCTCTCTGTTATTATTACCATCGTATTTCCGTGTAGTCCGAGATTTTTTTTCCGTTCCGGTTCCCGGAGTGTTATACGTCACGGCCGATTTAAGTCCCTGTAGATCCAGAAATAAAAGGACCACAGAGTATTAATAAACTAGATAATTGAAGTTTTGTTTCATTTATTAGCAGCCGTAAACTATTAACTAAAAGACCGATATTTGAAACATCCGAGTTGTAAATTTGATAGACAGATAGATAGATAGGTAAAGTAAGTTCAACAAGACCCCAGGACGTCTATTCTTGAACAATAAGCGACATAGATTTATGACGAATGATCACATGAGGCGATCGTCGTTATATTCTTGGCCCGTGATCTGGTATTATTAATCGCATGAAAGTCATACGTTCCGGATCGCATGGTCCGAAATGGGGGAGCAGTCTCGAATGAATTGGCGTTTGGGCAGTAAAGAGGTTATTTTATGAAAAGGACCCCGCACCATTTTATAGGTAATCCTGGTTCTCGTACGATTTTCGATTTTTTTTCATATGTTGTAGTCTTGATGATAACTAAGAGATCGTGATGGGTTAAAACTGTGCAGACCCTCCAGTTTGGCGGTGGTGGCGTCTTGAAGTTGCGTCCTGGGCATAACATTTTGCCTCCTACCACTATAAATCTCGCAATAATAGCAAATGTATTATATGTCGGGAGCTCATGGGCTCACTTCTGTGCCATCAGAATCACAATTTCTCCAGAGGGTGCCTCCACAATGGCAATTGGTTAGGCCGATAATTCAACAGCAAGCGAAAGCAATGAAACCGACCAAAATCATCTATAATCACGTTATGTAGGTTAGATATGGATCCATCTAACTCCTAAATTCCTCACGGGTGAGCCCCAAAAGACTTCTTAACATTTTCTTGATCCCACGCATCCATCTCTAGTAGTAGATGAAAAATCTGGTAGTTCAAATAGATAATCTGTCAAAAAAGCCATCACCCGTGACAGATGTCAGTCGAAACAAGCTCCACAATACCCATATGTATTAGGTAATTGAAGATCAGACAATCGAAAGTAGACCTACTTGAGATATACACAACTGAGGTAGGTCGTTCCGCTTATGTTAAAGGGAAAAAATTAAAATACGCATAAAAAACAACAAGAAAATGTCTGACAATTTCCGACTGACGTCTGTCGCTGGTGATGGCTCTAGAGATGGGTGCAATGTGGTTTGTGGATGGGTGTGAGGTATCCAGAAGATGTTAAAAAGTCTTTTGGGACTCACTCGTGAGGAATTTAGAAGTAAGATAGATTTAACTAACCTACATAACGTGATTGTTGATGATTTTGTTCGGTTTCATTGCTTCCGCTTGCTGTTGAAACATCGGCCTAACAAATTGCCATTGTGGAGGCACCCTCTGGATAAATTGTGATTCTGATGGCACAGAAGTGAGGCAGACCTCCTCATGAGCCCCCGACATACAATACATTTGCTATTATTGCGAGATTTATAGTGCTAGGAGGCAAAATGTTATGCTCAGGACGCAACTTCAAGACGCCACCAACGCCAAACCGAAGAGTCTGCACAGTTTTAACCCATCACGATCTCTTAGTTATCATTAAGACTACAACATATAAAAAAAAAATCGAAAATCGTACGAGAACCAGGATTACCTATAAAATGGTGCGGGGTCCTTTGTTTTCATTCTGTCATAGAGAAATTATTAGAAAAAAAGTACTATACTACTTCTCTATGCATTCCGTAATTATTCTGTTAGTTCTCTGTCTTTTTTAATCTTAAATTCATGCGCAAAGACTTGAAAAAAATACTTTGTCGTGAGTTTGAGTGGTTTTACTGGTTTTCAGTGTTTTCTATCGGAGTTTAATCATGGACATGGAGAACCATTATTTTTGGTACGTAATGAGAATTTACGGGAGTCAGAGGAGGCTCCAGGTTACTATATGATCATCGCTTGGAAGTGTGCCGTTTGTAGGGGTATTTCTTTTGTGAGGATTGAAGCTCATTTTCATGCAATTTTAATACTAACTGATTTACTAAACAGACTTTTTATTATTGGTTATATATCACAACAAATATAAGAAATAATTAATGACAGAAAATTATGACAACCGTACAAAAATAAAAGTGTCCAGAAATAACTAATGCCCGTTTGTAATTATCAATGATTTAGTACAAGTTTTAGTCAATTTTTTAGGATCCTAAATAAATGATAGATGCATACACATTTATCATCAATTTTTCAGTCAATTTTGAAATTGACGAAACTTGTCCTATTTTTGTTCAATTTTAATTGATAGAAAATATTTATAGAACCAGTCCTATTTTCTATCAATTAAATGACAACTTGGGGCAAACATAGTGTAAACTTTATTTTAAGGTTATTGATTTTTTTATTTTTCATGATTGTGGTGACACTGGTTCTGCTAAATAACCATTATAGTTTATTGTTTATTCAGTTATATTGGATTATATATATCGTTTATTGAGGGAGAAGCTATTTTAAAATTATCAAAAATGTGGTGTCATGATCAAGTACTTCTACTTATTGAACTATATAAAGAAAGCCCTTGCCTTTACATAGTTGAAAGTTCTCAATATAAAAATAAGCACATGAGGAATTCTGCTTATGAAACTATTGCAACAGAGTTACAAAATATAAATTAAAAAATTCAAATTCTTTGCTAAAATCTGAAAAGTGACAGGTTACTAACAAAATCATGCTGCTCAGCGCGCATAATCACAACCTAAATAAGGGAGAGTTGTACCAAACGCCTAAACTCGGTTTAATGTTAACTGATGATTAGACTGATGTAATTGTTGATAATAAATACATCAATCAGACACAGTCTAAACATCAGTTATCATTAAACCGAGTTTAGGTGTTTGGTACAACTCGCCCTTAGTGACTAAAACATGGTGTGTTGCAAACACATTTTTTTCTTGTCAATTTTTAAGTATCCTAAGTTTAGAATCCTAAAAAATTTACTAAAACTTGTACTAAATAATTGATAATTACAAACGGGCTTAAAAAGTAAATCTTTTGTATCGAATAATGCTGGCAACAATGCAATAATTTTTAACGTTCATATGAAGGTTCAAGTAGTCGATTTCGACCGTGGGATTCGATAGATCGCACGGGATATATCCCATCGTACGAGAGAAGTGACGGATCCTATGATTTTCCGTAATCTCCATCTGAGGCTATCTGGAACTCTTGACGCTAAGGGTGAAGAGGCCGTGGAGCAAGCCACGTTAAAAATCTGGCGCCCGAGCATTCCGACGAAATATTTTCAGTCAAGGATGTCCATAGTGACGTGTTCGTTTGTAGAAGACCACGTATAACAGAAAAACACGTTACAAGACAGAGTAGGTAAATATAGCTGATTATAGGTTTTAAGTACTATATTATTTTGAAATTATTGATTCCGTTTTTTGGTATATAACATCACGAACTAATAAATTTTTATTAATTATAATTTTGATGAATAAAATTGTCACACATCAGTATCCTTATAATTTGGTAGGGTCTACACTTTCTGCCAAATATGAAATGAATATGTGGAACAGTTTTAAAGTACTGAGCGAAAAAAGTTTTTGAATTTTTAAACAAAACACACTGTAACTACGTAAGCAGCTTCATTTTATTTAGGTGATTTTGGTTAAATCTTCATAATTTGAAGTCAGGATTCCACTATCAAATTATTTCCAATTAGTAATGAACCACCATGTATTGGAAAATGTTTGATTATAAAAATATTGTTGCAGGTACTTGGCAAATACATCGTTTTATATAAAAACAGTGATCTGATTAAAGTGTTAATAAATGACATCGAATTATTTTGGAACGTTGAAGAGTTTCCCTATAAAGAAGAAAAGGAATCAGCTGCATCCTACTTGAGACAATTTAAACTTGTTTTCATATACTACACCAGTTTTGGAATATTTGCTTCGATGTTTTTTACCCTAAATCCAATAATATCTGGTCAGAGAATCTTACCTCTAACCTCATATGTACCTGATTACCCTTCGTATACGTTCCTTTTTATTGTGGAGGAATGCGCTTATCTTGCTACGTTTTTCTTAATTATTCCATTCGATACTATGGTTGGTAGTTTAATAGTAATGGTAGCGATGCAATGGAAACTTTTGAATAGAAAAATTCAAGAACTATTAAACAGTAAAGTAGATACACCAACAGAGGTTGATTTATTACAAATAAACCTGAAGAAGTGTGTGGATCATCATAATTTCTTGATTGGGTAAGTATGTTATCATTTACTAAGAAAGTATTTTAGCAGCCCAAGGAAGGAAACATGGAGAATATACAGGGTGTATCAAAAGGGCACGTCATCAATCATACCACATATTCTAGGGCTAAAAATAACTCGATCCAACTCAAGTTACCCTAGTACAAATATGCATGCGAAAAAAGTTACAGCCTTTCGAAATTACCAAATGAAAATTGATTTTTTCAAATATTTCGACAGCTGTTCGACATATTATAATGAAAGTTGACAAGTGGCTTTCTTATGATAAGAGCATCTTAAAAAAATAAGTAATTATTAAACCCCGTTAAGAATTTATGGGAGTTTAGATCCCCTAAACCCCCCTCCCAAATTTTTGTGTACGTTACAATTTAATGCTTATTGTGGCACCATTATTCGAACACATTATTTTTGAAACTTTTTTGGCCCTCAGTACTTTTTACAATTATCAGTTTTTATCGAGATACGGCCTATTTTTCATTATGCTTCAAAAATTTCGAGTAACAAAAACTAAAGTCAGCGAATTTTTAAGTTTTTCGAGGATCCCAAATTTTTGATTGAATCTTATTTATTTACAAATTTGTAGTTTTTATTAGATGTTCGAAATGGCCCCCATTTTCTTGAATATACAGTCGGAGTTATGTGCACCGAAAATGCAAACCTTTGCATTTAATTCCAGGAAACCGCCGCCAATAGCAACCTCGAATAGAAGGTATAAATACCTCTAACTGGATGATAATAGACACTTCTGATTCAACTTTTGTTCTAAATCCTTCAATTGTTAATTTATTATTTAATAATTATATTGTATTAAATATAATAAGTTTTAAGTGTAAAAATAAATTGTTTTTAAAAAATAACTTTTCAATACGAAAGTTATATCTTCGGCGCCGTTTTACTAACGAAAACCGAATACTCTGGAAAAGCAACGGCGTACTTTAGACACACTTTCGAGTGCGTAAAACTTTATTTTAAGCATTAGTGAATATTGTCAATGTTTGCCGGATGAAAGTGTTTAGTTTCACCTATTATGCATGACTTCGAAAAAAAGTCAACGATAACGAGTCAAAAATATATTTTGTACAAATTAATATGCGCTTCTTGCAACAGCGGTTAAAATAGGGGGGCAATCAACATTCGGCCACTGATTTCTGGAATTAAGTTACGCCTTGATGATCCCGCACAATTATTCTTTATCTCTCTTTCAAGCTTTTTTTTTCGCACTTGTGTACAACGAGGGTTCCATAAGGATTTTCGCAATCTGTATATCAAAAACCCTTTTTATTCCCGAAGGTGTAAGGGTGGGTATCTATATCAAAATATTTTGTTCGTAGATGAAATAAGTCCTTTTTTTTATTTTTTGCCATCATTTTTGCTATTTCCGTTTTATATTTATTCTTTTCAGTATTTCTGCAACTTCTTGGTTCCAAGTTTTCTGAGCTCCTCTTCCTTTTTGTATTCCTTCCCGCACATCCCTGACTGGTCTATTGTACGGACCACTTAATTATAAAAGTAAGGATTCGCCGATAAACTGTTTTATACATACTGTAATTTTGGTTCATATTTGCACTGATTTCCATTTTTCCTCTAAATGATCTTGATAATGAATGATTTTTTAATTATAGTCCTGAGTAATCTATAGTGCCCCACCTTGTATTTGCTCAACATTTTATAAAATAGTTTAAAAAATAATCACGGCAAATTACATTCGTGTTAATTATTTTTAAAGATAATTTTAAATAGATTAGCACTCGTCTTTGTTGCCATTAGGAAATCCCACTTGTAGACTTCATCCACTCGTAAGATTTCCATAGCAACAAAGGTTCGTGAGTTGAAATTATCAAAAAATTACCACCACTTGTGTAATTACTGTTGATTATTTGTGAACAATGTGCATTGTTTATGTAGCGATTTGTTGAACTGAAAACTTATTTACCCGCGTAGTGTGATTTTTTGAGAACTGCTCAATAGTTAAACGGCGTACGGAAACATTTTTCAAAGTAAAATATTTTAGCGGGGTGAAATTATTTATTAGAATAAAAATATAAAAATTTCTATCCATCATGGGCATAAAATAAAATTTATATAATTTATTTCTAACATTATAACAATTCTAGAATTTCAACACTTAATTATAAATGTCATCTTAACATCAAAATTTATTAAAAAATTACCACTCGATTTTAGTTTGAAAATATTAAAATAGGTACATTCTATTATTATGTTTCAGATATGTTTCAAGATTAAACCATGCTCTATTTTATGCTTTAGCTCCATATGTTTTAATCATTGTGGTATCAAATTGTGCTGAACTTTTTATAATTTCATTAAGGTAAGTTAACCAAAATGTTGAACAAAAATAAACTAATCAAAAGTTATTTTCACCTGACTTGTACCCTAAAATTATGTCGTTTTTTATGTGCGTATAGCCAGATGACAGCTAACCAGATCTATATTTCTGTACATGAAAATAAAATTCCGTTCCAGTGATCATAACCCTTCTTATTAAAAAAAAAATGACCACGTGTGAGTCGGACTCGCACAAGTAATATCTTTGTTTCAAATTTTCTGATGTGTCAGATAGGTATTATGACCATTTAAATTTTCGAGCGACATTTTGCCGTGATAGTGTTAATATTTGTATTTCAATAAAAATACACTTTTTCTTTCAAAAACTCCCATAAAAAGCTAGTTGGGGCTAATTGGCGACCATTTGATAGTACCCTTTTTGCCCACTCTTGAAATCCATCACTGAAATGTTCTTGAACGGCTACGACATTATGTGGATTTATGTAATTATTTTTGGGGTGACATTCACTGAGACCTAAAAGATCTATTGTGTCCCCTTACTTCTACTTAGTTTCTGAGGAGAGTCTCTGAAACTAGTAGCTCCGTTGGTCCTATTTCCCGGAGGAATTTTAGGATATCTGCAGGCTTCAACTTAGGTAAATGTTCCTCTTCTATCCAGTAATCGCACAGTGCTATAGGATTGGGGAGTGCTGTGCAGTTGGAAAGTATGTAGAAGGCGGTTCCTAATTCCATGCCATAAAATCTACATTCTTCTTTCTCCACTATTTTGAGCTTTTTCAGGTGCCCATTCAGGCAGCAATATCCCGTTAGGATCCCTGTTAAAACTCTTAGCGCAGCTTTACTTTGACTTATGCATTCATTTGAACTCAACAGTTTGTAGTCACCCAAAAGAATTTTTGATTGTCTAAGCCCTACTAGATCTTTCCAATGGTCAGATCTTCTATTTCTTTAGGCTTTACCTATTTCTTCCAATATTACATTGGAGTTGATTCCGCAAAAGGGTTCAGGTCCCCAGAAAGGTATTTCAGTCCCTTTTTTTGCTAGTTCATCTGCTATTTCATTTCTTTCTATTCCAGTGTGTCCAGGAATCCATAGTAAGGTAACTATGTGATTCTCGTCGTTCATTGAGTTTGTCTGGGCATTCCCATACCATTTTGGAACTGATTACACAAGGACTCAGTGGTTTAATGGGTGCTTGACTATTCCTTCGTCTTCTGTATCCTTTATCAATATTGAACTGGGCGCATTTTCTTATGGAGTTGATTTCCGCTTGAATGATACTTGGGGTTTTTCCCAAGCTTCTAGAGTTTTTGGTTCCTGGTGCGAACACTCCTATCCCAGTTCCTCCTATTGCTTTTGAGCCGTCTGTGTACCATTTAATGGCATTTTTTTCAAGTCTGGTAATGGTATTTGGATTCCATTACTTCTTATTGCTTAATTCCGTAACGAATTTCTTTGAAAAGTTATACTTTTTCATCATACCATCTTGTGGCATGTCCCAGGGTATCTGATTTCAACGAAGTGAAACGGTGGTTTTTTTTAAATTATTTCCTCTCTGCTTAATCTGTATCTTGTACTTTTTGCAACACTTTCTACCACCATATGTAAAGGGGTGAGGTTGGATTCAACAACTCATCCACTTCTGTAATAACTGTGTCCCAATATGATTTCCTGGTAAATTTATAATATTAAAACATCGATTCAACTTTTTGTTTTGAAATATACCACATCACACAGTAATCTTCTTCTATTGATTTTCTTTCTGATTTTTTTATTTGCTCGATATTGTTAGGCGAGTGCCCCAGTGGAATTCCCGTATGAGACGACTATGACTGTGTGTGCTCACTAATCGAGAATAATCGAGAAGACTACCTGCGAACAATCCAGGCTACCTACCTCTCGCCCCTCCCACTCGTCCAGAGAGATCTAGTCTATATAGCGCCTCCGCCAGAACGACCAGAGCTTTCTAGAAATCTACTTACGCGATATAAATACATAAGCATTGCTGCACAGCCGATCAGTCATCAGATAGTTGAGATATAATCACATAGATGGACAGTTAGTGTTTATATTGAAGGAAAGCGATCGATAAAGTATTTACTCAGTGCCGTTCATATAAATTAGTGTAGTTAGTTAGTTTAGTGTATAATATAAATTAGTAAATTAAGGACAGTACATATAAATCTGTAAATATAAATTAAGTAGTTGTAAATATAAATTAAAATAAACGTTACATTGGTGTCAGGTGTGGGGTAAAAAATAATATAAAATAATAATAAAAAATAAATATACAAGAAAATGGCGAAGAAACTTTAATTGTGAACTAAAAGTTTCAGAACTTCGAAGAGAGTTGGAGGATTACGAATTGGACACAAGCGGGACCAAGTCGGTGTTAGTGGATAGACTGAAAAATGCAATGATTAACAATGGATTGGACCCGGAAACGTTTGAATTCACCGACGAAGCGTCCGCCTCTATAACCTCCTCCATAAAAAACGAATTTTCGTCGATGGAAAAAAAGATGTCTTCGATGGAAAGTAAACTTTCGGCGGACATGGAAAACAAAATGTCTTCAATGGAAAACAAAATGTCGAACATGGAAAACAAAATTTCTACAGATATAAAAAACGAAATTTCATCCATGGAAAGTAAACTTTCGGCGGATATAGAAAATAAAATGTCGGAAATGGAAAATAAGCTTTCCGAGGACATAGAAAATAAAATGACGGACATAAAAAGCGAAGTGACATCCATGAAAACTGATATTTCTACCATAGAAGAAAAGATTAAAAGAATGGAGCAAGAAATGAAACAAAAAATCGAAGACATCGAAAAGAAGAGTAAGAAGACTAGTAATAACTCGGATATTACAACTAGGCAAGCCCCGAACAACGGCGAACTGGCAGAGAAAGTTGAGTTGAAGCCAAAAATAGAAAACGATATCAACAGTCGAGTGAAACTGCCAACTTTCGATGGTAAAACGTCATGGCCGAACTATCTCAAGCAATTCGAGGCGGCATCAAAGGCGAACAACTGGAGTGAGAAGGAAAAAGCGTTAAATTTAACTCTTGTCCTGAGAGGAGGCGCCATGGATATCCTTCAGACCATTCCAGTAGCTAAGAAGAGACTGAAGATTTTGAGCAACTCAAAAAGCGACTAAATATGAGATATGGCCTGGAACACCTGGAGCATCTGTACCAGTCGCAGCTGGAAAACCGCAAACAAAAACGCGACGAAACTCTGCAAGAATTCGAAGCGGATATTGCGAGGTTAGTGCGGTATGCCTATCCATCGGCACCGGAGAATGTCATGGAATGCTTAGAAGTACAGGCATTCATCGACGGAGTTCGTGACCACGAAATGCAGAGAACTCTACGCTTGGCTCAGCATAAGACACTGGTCGACGTGCTCTCTGCAGCCCTGGAGTACGAAGCAGCTACACAGGCTTCCGGACTATACGGTAAGGTGAGGGCTGTAGCAGACGAAGAAGTGGAGAACAAGCTCGACCAGCTTGTCAACATGATGAAAAGCATTTCAAATGGAAAGCCGAAAGCTGTGAGATGCCGGAATTGTAGAAAAAGGGGACATGTACGCAGCTCGTGCAAGAGAGCCAAAACTGCTACAAACAAAGACATCCAGCAGGAAAAACTAGCAAAGGTCGACCTTCGGAAAACAGATTCGACCCGAAAAAGTTCCATTGACTTCCTGTCTAGAAGACCATGTTCTGCAGAATGCTCCCACTGCAGCAAAACAGAAGCTAAGGAAGCTGCGATTCGAAGAACCACGGTGACCAGCGACGAATGAACACCCGAAAAGCTGGAAGAGGAACAAGAGAACGATCCCGATTTGAAGAAAATCCGACATTGGAAAAAGGAAAACTGTCGACCTACTTGGCAGGAGATTTCAAGATACTCAACAACGATGAAATTGTATTGGGCCCAGTGGGACTCGCTGGTTCTGGAAAACGGTTTGCTACAGCGAGTAATCGAGAACGATGAGGGTTCCGAAAGTAGAAGACAGTTGGTGATTCCAAGATCAAGGGTAGTAGCAGTACTGCAGAAATTACACGACAGTCCCTCAGGAGGACATCTAGATGTGAAGAAGACCCTCCAGAGGGTGCGAGAACAGTTTTACTGGATGCACAGTTCCGAAGATGTTAAGGACT
Organism: Galerucella nymphaeae; assembly: GCA_963978555.1. Classification (NCBI taxonomy): domain Eukaryota; kingdom Metazoa; phylum Arthropoda; class Insecta; order Coleoptera; family Chrysomelidae; genus Galerucella; species Galerucella nymphaeae. Next base: position 1,515,615 of record OZ021711.1, on the reverse strand, counting down.
GGTGTAAGAAATGCACTACCTGTGCCACGACCAATGGACCGCACGGGAGAAGAAAGGCTCATATGAAGCAGTAGAATGTCGGAAGTCCTTTTGAACGCATTGCCCTGGATATTGCCGCACCGCAGAATAATCGAGAAGACTACCTGCGAACAATCCAGGCTACCTACCTCTCGCCCCTCCCACTCGTCCAGAGAGATCTAGTCTATATAGCGTCTCCGCCAGAACAACGAGAGCTTTCTAGAAATCTACCTACGCGATATAAATACATGAGCATCGCTGCACAGCAAGTCAGTCAGTCATCAGATAGTTGAGACATAGTCACATAGATGGACAGCTAGTGCTTATATTGAAGGAAAGCGATCGATAAAGTATTTACTCAGTGCCGTGCATATAAATTAGTGTAGTTAGTTAGTTTAGTGTATAATATAAATTAGTAAATTAACGACAGTACATATAAATCTGTAAATATAAATTAAGTAGTTGTAAATATAAATTAAAATAAACGTTACAATATTTTTTTTGTATTATTTTTCTGTTCCCACGAATACCTATTTCTTCTATCAAAAATGCCGGAAGTTGAAAATTTCGATTTATTTTTCTATATAATGTTATTAAAATAATTTGGATCATTGTTCATGACGACAATTATACAAAAGAGTATTTGGAGAAGGAGTAAGAAGCAATCACAATGGTATGAAGGGATGAATTGTAGATAATTGAAATACAGACAAAATGAGTGATCAACCCCGATTGATTTCAATCAGATAAGTAACTAAGAACGAGAAAATTGGGAAGAACCTTCGACATTTTTCAATTGCAAGAGCTGGAACTTGGTACAAAAGAAGCGCGAAATCAGACGTAAAGCAACAATTACTTTGATTTTAATTTTTTTGTCACGATAATTTTCACCTTGTCTGGATGCGTCGTCGATTGTCCGCTTTTAAATTTTAAAGCGGGCTTAAAAAGTATAGACGTAGAGCAACAAAACTTTTATATTTTAGATTTCTATTAAAATAATGTGAAATCGGCAAAAAACTCCTGAGCGGCGGAAAGTGACGGAGTAAAGGTGTAGGGAGGATTAAGTGGAGGCATACTAAATAGATATACAAGCACGCTGGAGCTCGATTAGGCTCGATATAAACGTTCATTTTAAGCGGTACTTTTGGCCATCTTCGCATTATTTTATTACAAATCTAGAATATAAGTTTTGTTGCTCTACCTTGACAAACCGTTTTCAAATTCAAAATCGGACAATCGACAACGCATTCAGAAAATTATCGTATGAAAAAATGCAATAGCGATAAAACTGACCGTTACTTGGCGTCTGCTCTTCGCGCATATGAAGAGCATACGAAGAAATTCATTTGTACCAAATTTCAGCTCCTGCAATTGAAAAAATGACGAAGATATGAATTTTCAAAAAATGACTAATTTCCCGGTTTTTCCTCTGATTTTCTCGGTTTCCAATCATCCAATTTACTTGCTCGACTCCCCTGAAGAACATTTGAATGACCAAAACATTTCAAAATTATACTACACAATGTCCTTTATATTATTATTATTATTATTATTATTATTACAATAAATTATGAGCAGAGAACCGAGGTTCTATAGATAGAGCTCATATAAAAAAAATGAGTTGAAAAAAACAGATACAAAAAAAAATCTATGCTATCAGTAGCACTTGTAAATAGGCAATAAAAATAAAAAATGAAGATACATGTTCAAAATTAAGAATTAAGAATGCATGAATTTTTGATAGTGGTATATGAGAAAAAAAGTTTGGGAACTTCTACTTTAGAGTGTCACACAATTACCTCAAATTTCTTCATTTTCACGATGATTATCTTTTTTTTATTTCAGCCCACCAACAACCTTACTTTTAAAATGTATCTCATACACAATTGCTTTGCTAAATGAATATATAATGTTTTACTGTATTCCTGGTCAAAAATTAACATTCGAGGTTAGTATATTATACTTTAATATCCAAAAACTTTTATTTTGTAATTCTTTCCATTTTTAGGCAGAGAAGACATTAACTTACATATTTACATCAAAATGGTATGAAAACTCACCTAGTCTGAAAAAACCATTAATAATTATAATATCCTCTATGAGTAAGAGACAAATTGGTATAAGTATTGCCAAAATCATGTTCTTGAATTTTGAGAATATGTTAAAGGTACACATTTTAAATAGTTTGTGTCAACTAACATAAATATTTTTGCTAACCATTTTTTTATTCGTTCATTTAATGTCGGTCTATTTCTGCGACTGAGGCTAATCCCCGACGCCCTGAGGAGGCACTCTATCCATAACCACTAGTATTCCAACTAGTGATAGCGTTCCTTAAACAGCCCAACATCCATGGACACGGGACTTCGGTTTTACGTCTCCTCCGAAAGACGGATATTACTGATTATAGCGTTTTGTAAGTTTTCAAAAAAAGTGACCGTTCAACTAAAAAGCAACAACTACTTTCCGGGCTATATGCACCGACGGATATTGAATTACACTACACTTCAAGTCGAACGGTTGGTATAGATACAATATATTTAACACCAACCATTCTGGTTTGCAATTAGAAGAGATACATAACCTATAGACAGGTTTCGGTATATTTGCGCCTCATCACTACAAGCTATATATTTTCCGTTCGAGAGTTATAGGAGACTAAACCCGTACTGAAGCATAGATAAGACTGATCAAGATACCAAAATCACAATCAATACATGTCTTCCAGTAACGGATTTATGAGATTTGTGACAACTGCGACATCTTCACCTTCAACTGCAAACCAAAATTCGAAAAATCTGACCAGCTACGTGGGCTTGAAACAATAGAATTATTCTACGGCTTTATCAGTTTTGAAAAATATTTTTCAAAAACACTAATCGTTCAACGTTGAAGCAGCAACTACTTATAAAGCGCTAAAATAATTATTATTCTGCGATATCTATTGGTAACTGTGATAATACTTCCATATTATTTTGTCTCCACCATCCCAATTACCTGTATCCTATACATTCTAGTAATAATTATATTTTTTGATGACTTTCTCTGTGTTCCTAATTTTGTCTTTTTTTGTAACACCCCGGCCTCTTCTAGGTATTTAATTTCAACTGCCTGCATTTTGCTCTTCCGTGTTTGATTTCGCACCCACATTTCACATCCATTAGTTAATATTGGTCTGTCTTTTCGGGTACAGCATGGGTGGTAAAGGAACTCAAGACATATAAGAAAAACCAAAAATTGATAGGAAAAACCACTTCCTTATGCGACTAACCTTTTTCAGTATTTTTTTGTTCGTTAAGTTGGCAGCAATTCCCTTGTATAGAACTCGTCCATTGATGACAAATGGTGCCTTGATTCACTGGCTTTACAGAACTGTTTAAGGCCAACGATCATCTATGGAGATGGTGATGGAGGACATAAAGAGAAAGATCTTCAGTCTTGGACGATATACGTCTTTATTAAAAGCGTGGCCGCCGAATCCCTAAACAGGCTGTAAAGGGACAACAAAATGTCTCTCATATAGGTGCCAGCACATGAGGGAATTGCAGGTAATGAAATTGCAGACCAGATAGCTAAAGACAGTTCTAAAGGATACTTCAAAGGTTCAGTACCGCTTTGTGGAATCACAAAAGATTGTTTAGAAGGGGAAATCGTGATCTGGCTAGATAAGGAACACCAACTCAAATGGAGGTTTGGTGGGGTGCACTCTACGATGGTTCATCTACTCACATACTCTGCTTCTGCGAGAAGTTATAAGGACTCAGCCGGAAGCACGTTGATAAGCAAAGGATACAACCAATACAACTACTGAAAATCCATCCTGTCTACCTAGTGACCTATGTATGGTTCATACAAAAGCCTTTTTGGTGTGCGTCATCGTTTGTTAATGTCTTTCTAACACATTACGTGGAAAGAAATGGGAAAAAAGTCAGGTCTTTGATTAATCCTAATCAAAATATCGCAATAATGAACCGTTCAAATGTATTACAAACGTCAATCCTAATCATTGACTTACCAAAATTTGATTGGTTGATGGTCAGATTAAGCGCCAGCGCGACCTATCAGTCAGGAGAAATTTCTTTGTTTGAAATAGGATGCAGATATACCTTTCGTATTGTCAATGTGTCTGACATCTTTTTCTACTGTCCCACTGACAGTTCTTGTCAGGTCTGTACTTTGTTGTTTACGGTCAATTATTATTTGTGAAAAGTGGATATGAATATTATTGTTATATTTATTCGAATAATACAAAAATATGCCTAGATACACGGAAAAACATCAGCATTTTGAAAGTTCTCAAGTATTTTCAGTTACAAAAAGAAGCTGGTAACCATTAATTTCATAGCCTTGTCGAATTATGCTGAATGCGATCCTTGTAACATGTCTATCGACCTGTTTCGATTTTAACGAAATAATTTCAATTTTACCGCTTGCCGTCATAGTAACCACTTCCAATTTAGTTCTGTGATGTAAATTTCTCTGATCGTTGATCGTTGCGACAATTGACATATGATGTCAACGCTCGATTCTTATTCTCGATTTTCCTTTTTTTCGTTACCGACCCTTGAGAAGCAAGGACCTATCTCTTTACCGTCTCTTAATTTTTAACAGTTTTTATCTTAAATTGCTGTGGTAAGCACAGCAGCCAGGTTACCCCGGCAAGTTACGGTCAGGTTACCTCTGCAAGTTACGGCCAGGATACCCCTGCAAGTTACAGCCAGGTTACCGTTACACGTTTTTCACTGCCAGGATATCCCTGACAGGCTTACTGCCAGGTTAACACTGCAAGACATCTATTTCAACTTCTAGACTTCTACTTCAACTTCTAGACTTCTACTTCAACTTCCAGACATCTACTTCAACTTCCAGACATCTTCTTCAACTTCGACAGCTGATTCTACCACTGTGAAAAGCTAAGTACCTTTGAAGAAGTACAGGTTTTTTTCTTTTCCTCTTTACATTATCTTCCTTTAGTGGCAGAATAAATTTAATATTTAAATATCTTTTTTTATTTCTTATACCCGGCTGTAAGAGCTGTAGGGACTCCGGGTTTATGTAAATTTGTTATTTTTTTCTATTTTTAACGTTCAGTAAATTCTACAAGGTGTTTCTACCTTTCTCACCTTAGTTCTCTTTCGTGCAATTAAATTATTTTTTCGTCTAAAAAGGTAGTGGCGCCCTAAAGTTCTTATAGTCTGTCAACCCTCTGGCATACCTAGTGTGGCATCAACATGGAGTCGATCCACCCTTGAGAGAGTCTCTAGCCGGGATCTGTCTCTTAAGAAGAGAACTAGTGTTACATCCTGATGATTTTATTTATCAAATTTAGGGTTAGATATGTGTCAAAATCGCAAATACAATGAACGACATACCCAAAATCCGAATATACGTCACAAACGATGACGCACACCAAAAAGGCTGTTGTATGAACCATAGACCCGAAACTCCTGTTATGGCAGTAGATTATATGGAGAATGTTACAAAGATTCAGGTCAAGTGTCTGGGCTGTTGAGCACAACCTAACTAATAAATGATCATTCAATACATCAGTTTATACTCTTGAATTAAAGTTCACAGTATCTACTACCACAGAATGTTGACAAAGATATAGCAAAACTCTTGATATGTAATTTCAAAATATTTATTATTTTTTCAGTCATTCAGGATGACAATTTCTTATTACATGTTTTTGAAAACTCTCGATATAAGCCGCAATTGAGTTAATGCCTAGCTGTGGATATACAGACTAAACGGACGACAATTTCAAGAATGTTAACATTTTTAGATTTAGTAATACTATTAATATGTAATTTCATCATCAAATAAAATATTTATCAAGATGTTATTTATTTATAAAATTACACAATCTTCTAAAAAACGATAATTCCAAAAATCCAAAAGTTTCATCCAGGTAACTTTCAACTGACGTCCGTTATGGGAAAAAGTTTTTCCAAAGTCAGTGTAAGGGCCATAAAATAGAACAATGTAGGATATATTTTCCAAAATTTAGTTTACCTTGCATTGTCATGAAAATGTTAATAGTATCAAATTAATAGTAATTTATTCTATTAACACGTAAGGTCCATAAACGCTATTTACGCCTGAAATACATACAATATTTTATGCACGACCGTATTACCGTATTAATGATAGTTTATTAACAAATATGTATGTTTTATTTTCTATTTTGCACCTTTTGTGAGTAGGTTATTAGAAATGTTTCAAGTTGGATAAATTTTATACCTCGATATTATTATAACTCACCCTGGATAACAATCTACCAAATCATTTGTATAGATAAATAAAAATAAGTCTTATTAAAACTAATAAAATGATAAAACAATAATCTATATACCTATACGCGTTACCATAGCAACAAAGTCAATAAGACAAGAATAGGTAGACGCCATTTTTATTCACAGTCAACTTCACGTATTGCAAGTTTCTTAGTATATTTTCGAAAAGTTTTATATATTATTTTGTTTATATAATGGACAGTAGTGACGATGAAATAGTTTCCGAAACACCACCGGAAAGTTTTAAAGCAGCAGAAGATGCAAAATTAAGTTTACCACCCGCCAAATCTAAGAGAATATACGATAAGGTAAAGCGGGCGGTAAAGTGACACTTTACGCCCGCTAAACGTATTTATAATCTGGACTTTTTCGCCCGGTCGTGCATAAATAACTATTACAATAAGGATATTACATAAACAAGTACATTAAGCAAGAAAACACAAACAATTAACGGACTAATAAGAAAAATGCAACGCCTGGGCTTGTTCGAAAGATTTGCTGTTATGTACTGAAATTGCGTGATTGGCCGACGTTTGGAACGCGTCTATTAGACGGTGTGTTAGTACTTAAGGGTTAAAGGCCAGAGAAACCTGCCTAAATTTTGCCCATTCGGCTGATAATTTAATAAACAAAGAAACTATTCTCTGTAAACTGAAAGCCTACACGACAAAGAAGAATGAATTAAGTGGGTTATGTATACCGTCAAGGGACATTGTTGAAAACATTTATTGAGATGGAAAATATATTTGTAGAAAAATTCAATTCCATAGCTAACCAAAAGGGAATTGGTCAGATCCTATTGAACGAATTTACTAAGTTTTCTTTTTATCATCCATGTAATCAATTTCCTTTCAAATATAATGTAAGTCTCTATACCAGAGTCCGTATTTATTTTACTCTTAAATTTATATTGAAAGATTTGAAAGACAATAGATTAAATTTAGCATATAAACCAAACTCCAAACTCAATATTTTAAAACATTTATAAAATTTTTTAATAAATATATCCTGCAGCTGCTTCTTTTTTTACCTTGTGAATCCAAAAAATACACGGTGTCTAATTTAAAGATAAAATTTTTTAGTGGCCCTATTATTCTGGTGGCTAATGAGTATTCAATTGACTTTGTGATATCACAAAATTACTAATATGCTGGATAAAAACTGTGATTTGATTCGTTTTAAAACTTTAAGTTAATTTTTTACTCACCTTTCCAATTCCATATCCCGAACATTTTCGAAATGATTAACATTTAAAAATAAACCTTTGTTATAAAGAATCCTATCAATTTAAATAATATATATTTCTCAAATTACCCTTGTATAGCTTAAAATGAAATATGCTTTTCGAACTTCTCTGGTACCTACCAGTCTAATTATTGATAACAAAGGTAATTCGTAAAAATGATTTATGAGAGCGGCGTCACTTTCGGACAGCAATTTGAATCAAGCCGCCCTGGAGTGAAACATCTTATATTTTTATTCTGTAATCTTTGCTTGCGGTCATATGAACCGCACATGTAGTTAAAGCGACTACACACATTTCATCACAGGGTAAATTGTTCTGTCAGAGCCCATATATTGATTACTCCTATATTTTGTGCTATCACCTGCCAGAGTCCGTATGGATTTCGAAGACGAAGCACTACTACTACTTATGTTGAGATGGAGAAGAAGAAGACATAGGCACGATCGCTTGGGATACATCCACTTTTGGTTGCGCGACGACGAGAAGGAAACTTTTATAATTTCATATGCATGGATAATTTTGGATTTCACCGATAAATGTATCCATTTCAAAAATATTGTCCATTGGAAACAACTTGTCGATGCACTCGTTTAGGTAGAAAATTTGTACTACAAATGACTTCAGACGCGACGGCGCAACGCGGTTCATACGACTACAAGAAATGTGGTTGGTGGTTGGTGTACGGCGGATGCAGCAGCGACCACTCGGCGAAGATCGGCTGCAAGTAGATGCCCGTTTTGACTGTCGTGAACTCCCGTGTGTACGTATGGTACAGTATTTCTAATGAGTAGCTTGAGTTCGCCGAAACGCGACGGCAATTCTGTGAAAGACAGTTGGGACAGCTGTATAACATTAACAGAATACAACGAAAATTTTATAAATAATTTATATTATTCAAATATAGGAAGAAATTGTTAACAAAAAATGGAAAATTTTAAAATAAAATAATTTTTGTTTAAAAATTTAGTGCCATTCACCACGATAATACTAACAAATTTTTTGACGAAATAAAATAACAAATAACAAAATTATAAAATAAAAACATTTTCGCCATCGAATTTCAAATACGTATGATCAGCAAATGGCACAAGAAATTTTAATTGTCTAGAAGTTTTTAAAATTTTAAATTACATAATAAAATATGTATTTGATTAGCATTGTCACATTTAATTAATTAATAAAAGGCACTGGAATGATTGAATATCTAAATGCTGCAATATTTTCTGTTTAAAAAAATACACCATAAAGGCACCAACTATCAGCTTGATATTATCACTGTAGTGTACAAAAAAAATAGTGATTATTACTGACCTACATAACAACAGCCAGCCATAATTATGGAATCAAATTATATAATTAAAATAACAAAATCATTGAATAACTAGTTTGGAAGATTTCATTAACTCCATACATCGGCAGATAAACGTTTTTGGGTTTCCATCTTTTTGAGATAAGCTGTAGCTTGTTCTTCGGTCATCGATCCTTTGTCTTGTAGAATTTTAATGAGAATTGCACGAACATCAGTTGCCATAGATTTGGCATCACTAAAAAGAAATTTACTTTTATTGTTTCGTAAAATGTAAAGTAAAAAAATAGCCAAATATGACACTGCCGACAGAAGTGAAAACACAAATGAGTGAATATATTTAAATTTTTAGGGATAAATCAACCCCCTCAAAAATTTTATCGTATAACCATGAAATAAATATGAATCGCGAATATAAAAAAGTCATCGCCAACGAAGAATAGGGATTTTTGAAAATAAATGAACACCCTCAAAATTTTATGGTACGCACTTGATATAGAAATTTGAACAAATAAATGAATCCCTCAAAAAAATACATCGTACGTCCATAACGAATAGGTAATTTTAGGATTAGGATTTTTTATGGCCAATCACCGGCAAAGAATGCCATTACACACGACTATGTTCAGTGCAATGTTTGAATCAGACTCGCCATGAAATGTCATACTTTGACAGTACACCTACCTACCGAAGGTGATTAAGAGCTGACTTTTTGTTAGAATGGATACAGAAAGTGAAAACGAATTCAACTGCAATCCACGATTTCCTGAAAAACAAGATGGATACGGCACAAAAAATTTTGGATGTTGATCTTCAAATCCGAGGTCTGAAAACTTCGAAAATAATACCTCCACTACTTCAAATAATAATAACTTGAATCTGGAATCTTCCTCTACTCCCCGTATAAATATTTCCAATTGCGCAAATTTCACCATCAATATTGTAAACATGTAAACAATAAATGAGTTTTCATTACAGACAAATATTTTATCTGTCTACTATAAGAGGTGATACGAATTCTTTATTTTGATAACCTCTCATTCATAAAAATAGACAATAACATAAAATAAGGTTGTTTTTCCACTTACCCACAAATGTAAATATGACCATTATTATCACCAATAATTTTCCACACTTCTTCTGCTTGGTTTTCTAATAAATGTGTAACATAAATTTTTTGCGCCTGGTCTCTAGAGAAAGCTAAATGTAAGGTTACTAGTCCCTTCTTTTCATAATCTGCTAATTCTTCTTCGTAGATGAAGTCTTCACTTCTCTTCCTGCAGCCAAAGTATAGTACAGTTTCACCTACTGGCTTTCCTTCTTCCTTGCATTGATTTCTATAATAAAATATACCTAGATTTTATACATATATCCCAGGGGATTTTTAGTTGAGTTTGAGCAGAAAAATATGAATTTGTATGAAGTTTGTATACAGTGCAAGGTACCTACACATATTTTGAAAAACATTTATTAGTATCAAATATTGTTTAACTTATCTACACAGTTTCCTGCAAAAAAATGGTCATTTTAGTAACAGACCAGTCGGAAGGGGTCACTTTAGACCAAAAGTACAAGTAATTAGCAAAAAGTACCAGTATGTAGATTAATATTAAAAAAAGGTTTACCAGTCCATCGATTTACCAAAAAAAAAAAACCAAAACTTTTTTTTTCGAAATTCTTCAATTTTTTTGCGCTGGGAGGAAGGTAGAGGGAAATAAAAAATAACACCGTGTAAGAGAGGTGTTTTGCAATTAAAAATGTTTCTTGCATTTTTGTCGTCTGAGCAATGGTTTGTCCGGAAAAATTCGGTAAACTAAGTATGTGTTCCACATCTGCGCTACTCTGCTGTACGGCATTCTTTTTTCTCATATATTTTTGGGAATCAAATCACAATAATATTTTTTATGTTTTTTATTCCAACGTTTCGGTAGCGTTCCAGCTACAGTTGTCAAGATAAACTAAATATTAAATAATTTTTGATCAATAAAATTTTTAAGTTTAAATCTGCAAAACTTTGTTATCGAATTTTTATTAAGGTCTATTCATAGTAGATTATATCTCTGGTGAGATGTGGAATAAAATATTTGATTTTATGACAATCCAACGATAAGATAGTAGATACTAGAAATGGAATTCAGTGAAGAGCACGTTCCATGAACGGTTTTTAACAACTATTCCAATAATAAATCATAAGAAAACCTGGATAAAAACTTATGATGCTATCCTGATAACGCAGGTAATTGATTATTGGAAATTTCTCTTTCTAACATTGATAACCAAATTTGACTACATTCGGCTGAAATACTAGCTACACATTTAGCTGGATTTAGATTAAAGCACTATCTTTGATTTTTCGTCTTTAATTATTTGGCTCTTTCAATATTATTCTTGTCGAATCCCATTGAATTTGATGACCCCCTTCCCAAGCATGTTTGCAAATAGCTGACTCAAAGTACTCCCTATATTTGATATACTTTTTGTGTTCATTTATTCGATGGTCTAGATGTTTCACTATAAAATTTGTCGCATTCAAAATATTTTTGATATATGCAGTTTTTTGAAGATTGTTCCTCATTTTTTGGTTTTATTTTTTTTAGTATAGATCTCAACGTATTGTTAGATTTAAAGCTAGTTCTAATACTGAATTGTTCTTTCTTTTTGATTTTAAAAGATTCTGTAAGGCGTTATGATAGTATTATACTATTGCATTTGACACGCTTTATTACAATGACAATTTTGCAGGAAGCTATCAAAAAAGTGGATAAATAAATTATTGTTTCACGGATAATCGTAAAAAAACATAGATAGTAGATTCTCACCTTTCCTGGATGAATCCTCTGAATGGTGCAAAACCTGTTCCTGGCCCAATCATAATAATCGGAATCTGGGATTTAGTAGGTAGCCTAAATTGAGATTTACGAATAAAAATAGGAGCTGTAGGAAGTTCGATATCTGGATCTGGAATTTTCTTTTTTAACCATGTTGTTGCTACACCTTTGTTGTGTCGGCCAGTAGGAGTATCGTATTCAACCACAACAGCTAAAATAAAGACAATATTTTAAATTATGCAATAAAAACTTTTGCTGCATCAATCTGAATTGTCATTTCAACGGTACTAGAGTTTCAGGTTTATCTGGTATCGTTATGCCCCCCTTCTAACTTCCACACCACAAGTTGTATTATCGGATTTGACCCCCTAAACAAAATTCAATTTACTTTAAGTGGCTCTCCGACTTTACATAACACATTTGTTCATTCCACATAATAAATGTACAGTTTAGTGATTGAACATACCAGATCAAAATTCATATTCCATTTTTAGCATATCACTTTTAGATAATTTAAAATCTCCTCTTACCTGTAATGTGAACAGTATTGGGATACAATTTTGGAGATGAAGAAATCGAATAATATCTTGGTTGAAGTCTTGGTAACAACTCGCAAAGATGATCCAAAGCTGGATGACAAGAAGGCATATCTTCCAAAATATGAATAATGTTTCTATTTTCTTCAATAATCCATTGCTGGTATAAAGCTTTACCTTCAGGAGTAGTAGTTGACATCAACTTCAACTTTTCTTTTTCAGCAGGGTCAGAACAGTATTCGGCTAATTCTTTTAGGACGTGAGTTCTAGAAGAAGAATAACAAATGTAAAAAACCGAATTATCAAGTCAGTTGAGTTGTACTATTAAATAATGTTACAGTATTTGATCACAAATCTAAATTAATAGTCTACATAAAGTATCACTATACTAAAATTAGTTAATAATGTTGCAAAATTGATTTGATACTAGTTATATTGTAATGTCTTCATGAACAAACTTGGCCCATTCTTTATTATTTCTTGCAAATATTTTTTCCTCGTCCCATGTTTGTCCCCTTTTTTTTAAGAATTTTTCCAATGCTGCTGTCCCATGTTTTTCGCATTATCTGATTCACATTTCTTGCTTCCCATACTTACTTAACTAGTCTGGATTTTTTTCTTATTTTCGTATTTTTTATTGTATCTATTCTTTTGACTTCTCTCAGATATTTCATTTCTACTACTTATATTTTTGCTGTCATGTCACAACAAAACATCAGAATTAGTATATTTATTGTCTTAAATACCTGGTTCATTGCGTAGTACAATTTTAATGTTCTTTGCACTCTATCGTTTTTTTGTTATTCCTGTCTCATGTTCTCTTGTAGCTCTCCTAGATATTTGAAACGTGTTACTTATTCAATTTTAATATCGTTTACAATTATCTGTATGTTTTTTTGTTCCTTTCCTATTGCCATAACTTTTGTATTTATTTAATTTCATCCTATATCGTTCAAGTTCACCATTCCAAATCTCAAAGTTCCTTTGCAAGTCAACCACTTTTTCGGCCACAACGACTATAATCATCTACAAATGCTCCTTCCTGACATTTGTATGCCATTTCCATATCTGTATCCTACTTAAATTTTTTTTTACTTCCACTTTACATTCTCTTGTCCACGACCACCTAATAATAAGTCAATATTTTACCTCCTAACAAAAGGTATATGGTACCCATATATCTACTGTCGTTAATTTTGGTTCATAATACACTGGAGTTTATGATTCATAAATCACGACTAGAGATGGGGGTACAATATGAAATAAACTATTAAACCTGTGTATTTTTTCAGGAAATTTGTTTATGAAATATATCGTATCGATAAAATATTGTAATTTTTAGTATTGATACTTTTCATAACAATATTTACTAATATTAAGTATTTTAAAACAATATATTTATAACGGTACGTTGAATTGATGCTTTACACAGTATCGCTCATCTCTATATATGTCAAATTATTTTATGTAGCTGCCACAACATTTTGAAGTTAGTAATACCAAATCGTTATTGACTTTTATTTAATAAAGAAATTAAGTGTCGTGGACAAAGTATAGTATTCTACTCGCAATTTATGGCCATAATTCACTTGGGTGACTTGCGCCCAGGCGCGGCTCGTGACGCAAACGTCACTCATCGTGAATTATGGCTATCATAAATTGCTCGTTTAATAATATAGGTACTATTATTATCTTGTTAATATTTGTATATTGTGAACAGTGTAGGTTTTGGACCTCCTCCCTGTCTCAATCCTTCTTTTGTTGCCATAACATCAAGTTACAATCTATGGTTTAATTTGCTCACAACTATCAAGTGCTAGGTGGACTAGTATCTATAATGTGTTAATGAGGTTTACATCCAGTGATGTTACCACTAAAACCTCATACTAGGTCTATTTGCATTTTTTTCAAATTTTTGTGTTTCTTGATCTTAACAATTACTTCAGTAGTGAATGGTGTGCGCAACCCCACAGCTCGACTCCATATGTCCATATAGGCTTAAAGACAGTTTTGTAGATAAGGATTTTGTTTTCTAGTGAGACTAAGTTGTTTTCTTTTTTGTATGATCTGATGTTTCCAATTGAGCTAAGATTAATTTAGGTGATTGATTTTACTTTTGTGATGTATATTTATAACTTCGCTTAATATAGAACAATTACAAAAAAAAACTATGAGGTCGCGTGCAGATTCGAACTCGTTATCTCCTGATAAACAGGCGAGAGTTAACGAACTAAGCCACGGCGCCAGCTCATGTATTCTCTTTATCTGTATCTGTAGAATAGGGAGTGTAGCCTGACAGTTTCATTTTCCTGTTCACACATCCTGCATAGAGGTGTGTCCACTAGACCCGTGACCACTAGTCCCATAGTATGGAGGTGTTTCCTTAGCTGACAGTGGCCGGTCAGATATCCTACTGTTAAACGTCCTGATCATCACCAAATATTTCTTCGGCAAGACTGCATCCATTGAATCCATCCCATATCTTAAGAAATTGAGCATGGTTGTAACGTTTGGCTAGTTCGGCAATTGTCGAAGTAGTTAGACTGTAGGTGTCACTGGGTCCTAGAATTTTTAGTCCAGCCGCTAAAGAATCGGCTATGCAATTACCTTTACTCCTGTCTTGCCCTTTAACCCACCTCAGGATAATATTGTTATCTGCCGAGGCGTTAGCTAAATCTTGGTGGCACTCTAGTACTAGCCCCGATATAACACGTTGTCGGTTCAGGGATAATGGGGCTTGTCTACATCAGTGCAGATTGTTCTGTTTTGCCTGAAATTCCTTTTATGGTTAGTTCTTTTGTGGCAATTGAGATACCAGCCAGTTCCGTTTGAACCACGCTTGTATTGTTTCCCATTCCCACTTAATCCTTAGGCTTAGTGAGAGTAAACTCTCTAGTAGAACGTTTCAAGTAAAAACAGTATTTAAAACAATTATACATCATGAAATTTCTTATACAATAAGTTCAAGATTTGTTAGCACCCTATATTTTCTCATCGATTTCCAACTAATCTGTTAGTTTAACGTGGATTAAAATTTAAAATCGAGTCCAAAGGAGTCGGTTACAAACAAACAAACATACATACAAGTGAAGCTAATAAATGCGTATTAATATTGCGCATTAATATTAAAAATTTACCTGGGGTTCTGAGTGATGTCCACGTAATGCAACAAAGCAGTTCTGTATGAGCAAGGACAAGGGAAAGGATGTTTCTTACTAGATTCTTCGTCAGTATTAATCAAAGTAAAGATAGTATTAAGATCTTTACTGGCATATTTTCCTAATTTTTCCACCAGTTCAATATTGTTGATAGGATAAACGGCAAGATGGTCACCAGCATCGTAGCGCATTTTAGATCCCTCAATATCAAATTCGATGTGCATACATGATCTGTCACCACTTTTATGGAGTTCCCTATTGACTTTTATTTTAGAAAGGAAGGGATTTTTAGCATCGTAAGGTCTGAAAAATAAATATATTTGTTAAAAAATGTGTAGCTTGGTAAATGTTTCTATCAGTCTAAAGAATTGTTTACTACTTTATACAGTCGGGTTATACAGTCGCTGGAAATGTGAAATCTGCCTTCCGTGTCATATAAACTGTATAAACTATATAGTCCAGTAACTAAGGACCTGAAAATATCGAAAGCTCCTAAAAAGTCGTTGAAGACCTCACTTTGGGCTCAATTTATAGGTAATGGTAAGTGTTTTTGAACGAGAAAAAAACTCAACGCGATTAAGTTTACGGAAGGAGAAAACCCTAAAAATGTGCAAATTAGAGAATTTTTCTTCAGGCAAAAAATGAAGATCGTCTTCCTATTTACAAAAATGGCCCTCGTAAATTCTTTACATTTTTTGCAAAAACTGTTTTCGAAATATCCATAATTTTCATACTGAATAGAAATGGTGGTTTCCTTGCCGAATTAACAAGTTTATAATGTTGAGGCTAAATAAGCCAAACCTTATTTTCTGCTTTCAATAAAAACATCCTCAAATCTTTTTCCTTGTAGACAAGAATAACGTGAATATTTTCCACTTTAAATACCTCTTGTTTTTTTAAACTGAATTAATATAATGGAAAATATTAATTTCATTTAAAATAAATAATTCAAATTGAATAAAAGAAGAACTTCCCAAAGTTACATTCTGAGAAAAAATAGGATAAAAAAATATGAACAAATTGATTTTGTGGAAAAAATCTTTGATCGCTTTTTAAATATTTTTGACAAGTACGAATGAGCTGCAAATCACATGAAATGATAGGTACGGATCTTTCCATTGAGATGAACTTTGAATCATCGAAAAATGTCAATTTTTTGCCGAGTTATGGAACAATTCGTTCGCCCGTTTACAAGTTAATGCATAAACAGCAGAATTCATACAGGTAGAGCAGCAGCCTGAAATGAGGGGACTTTTGGGTCTCATCATCTCGAAAACTATCGTATTTTCGAAAAAAATGATAAGGACCATTTTTTCAGAGCACAAAAATTCGCATATTCAGCCAGATATTAGGAGAAACCTATTTTCTAGGATTTCCAATCGCGTTAAGTATTTTTTCGTTTGACCAGCTGTTATGACCTACAAATTGAGCCCAAAGTGGGGTCTTCATGAACTTTTCAGGAGCTTTGTCCATACATTTACTGGACTAATAGCAATTTTTGAAGCATTAAAATGTATAAGGATTAGAACTACTATATCCATCGCATCCTATTCTCACACTAATTAGAAGTGTGCTACAAAATTGACATTCAAGGAAAAAACAAGATACCATTTTCTTGGTATAAAAGTAGACCAAATCACTGCAGATACAACATTTAAAGAAGAAGAAGAAGAACCTTATTCTCTGGCTACATTTATTTAAAAAAAAACACATACATTTACTTCTGACAATTCATATTTAATAACACTCTGTTTAGAGCATTTGAAGTTAAACTACTCGTCTCTTCCAGTTGATCAAGTTTTCTCAAACCGATTGCGAATAGATAATAAGCACCAATATCTCCTTAACAAAGAACCAGCACCAGAATACTCATAATGCCACAAGACATAGAACAGCAAACTTATTTGTATTGTGATATAATATCTATAGATGTCAAGATAATAGAATCATATGCTCCTACAGACAATGAATTACAGTTCCAAGTTAAACGGATACAGAGGACAAAAGATTATCATAATGACAGATGGTCAAGCAGCCATTAAAGCAATAAGCTCTTGTGTAATCAGTTCCAAAATGGTGTGGGAATGCCTAGACTAACTCAATGAACTAGGTGAGAGCAATATTACCTTTCTATGGATTCCAGGACACACTGGAATAGAAGGAAATCAAAATAGCAGATGAACTAGCAATGAGGGGGACTGAAATTCCATTTTGCGGGGAATCAGCCCCAATGAAGAAATAGGTGAAGCCGAAAGAGAAGATCTGACCATTGGAAAGATCTAGTAGGGCTTGGACAATCAAAGATTCTTCTAGATGACTACAACCTTTTGTGATCAAATGAATGCATAAGTCAAAGTAAAACTGTGCTAAGAGTAAACAGGGATCCTAACTGGACCTTGTAGCTTGAATGGGCACCTGAAAAAGCTCAAAATAGTGGAGGAAGAAGAATGCAGATATTGTGGCGTGGAAGAAGAAATCTCCATCCACATACTTTCCAGAATCCTAGAGCACAGTGCCTGGGAGATTACTGGATAGAAGAGGAACATTTACCTAAGTTGAAGCCTGCAGATATCCTTAAATTCCCGAGAAATTCTTCCGGGAAATAGGACTAAAGGAGTTTCAGTGACTCTCCTCAGAAACTGAGTTGAAGTTAAGGGGCACAATAGATCTTTCAGGTCTCATACATACATACAAGTTAAATGGGGTTAGCATATCTTCACTATATAACTGGTTTGTATTTAGAAGAGACTGTATCATTTGCATAACGATTTTCTATTCATTTCCTTACTGTAATGATATATCCATACAGTTGTTAGTGTTCTTTGGAAAAATATGATTATTTAATGAAAATTTAACTTAAAACATGGCACAGAACAAGAAAATATTTCGTTAATTAAATTGAAGATTGAACAAAGCGCAGAATTCTCCTGAATGTTGATTCGGCTTACATTTAAATAAGGAGTAATAGGATTTATAGACTATTCGAGGTGCACAAGAATTGAACATCCACTCTAAGCCTGAAAGATACTTTTACCAACGAGTGTCAACGTTCATAAAAAAGCTCCTGTCTTGATAAAACCATGAAATCACAATAACCACAAATGAACACAAAAACTAGAATCTAATCCTTTTTTTTGTTCCAGAGTCTATAAAATCATTTCAAGATTGTCAAACAAAAATTATTAGTAGCGCAAATAAAAATGTGTTAATCTATTCATATTATTATTGTAATAAACTTACGGTCTTTGATTTCTAAGAGACTGTAGCCTACCCATTTCTCCGGTGAATACCCTGTCTGGAGCTTCTTCGAATTCTTCTAATCTATATTGACGCATGTTAATGTCTTCTCCTGTCGATTCAATACCGAAATATTCACAAACAGCAGGCCAGAATTTATCTTTCCAAGTAATGAAATCGTCTTCAATACTACAATAAAAATAGTAAATAATGCACTGTGTTATTTATTTATAAGATCGATATACGTATTCAGGTGCAGAAATGCAGTGGCGGATTTACCAAAAGGCTGAGTAGGCTGGAGCCTAGGGCGGCAAATTTTAAGGGGCGGCAAATTTAGTTCATAAATTCATTATTTTGGTTTACAAATAAAAAAAAATGTATACACACACATAATACGAATTTCGAAAATAGGAGAGAAATTAAAATATTTAACAAAAATCGAAATATTTCAAGTACTTCGAAGAAAAGGCGATCGAGTTAAGTGTATCGAAACAATATACAAGAGAGATGAAAAAAAGACAACCAAAAAGAAAAAAAAGATTTGATGAGACACCAGATATTGGAATAGCTGCGAGTGATCACAGGGTTAATACGTTTCTCGTTGTCATAGATAGACTCATATCCGAGTTAGCAAAACGGCAAGAGGCTTATCAAGGATTTAACGAAAAATTTTCATTTCTTACCAAAATGAATGAGTTGTTACCATCAGTTCTGACAGAAAAAGCCAGTTTTTTACAAAAAATGTATCCTAATGATTTAGAAACAGACTTAGTTCAGGAATTACTACACTTTCAAAGCTATCTTTCGACTGAAAGAATTTCAATAAAACCAATTTCTGGATCATTAATAAGTCTGTCTTCACTCCTGCAAGAACAGAATCTAGGAAACATTTATCCAAACTTGGATATAGCACTTCGTATGGCTCTTTGTACACCAGCGGCAAATTATTCAGGTGAAAGAAGCTTCTCTTGCTTGAAGAGAGTAAAGAACTACCTACGATCGACTTCAAGGTATATAGTTTTAAGACATACCTTACCTTACTTTAAAAGTGGTATACGATTGAGATATTATTTCCTTAAAATAATGTTTTTTGATAATTCTTTACTGTGAAAATAATCAAGGATCTAGCACGGTACCATAGTTCTCAATAATAATAACTATATATGGGAAAAGTTGATGTAACGAGGATGATGAGCACAAATTATAAAGTTGGAATTTTATTGATAGAAAATTGATATGATTGTGGACTAAGATATCAAAATTTAGAGGCGGTAAAAATTGAATAGCCTACTGGCGGCAAATCTATAAATCCGCCACTGCAGAAATGTCAAACGAGAGCTAACTTTTTCATCAAATAGCCTTCATAAAAAATAATAACAGCGAGATTTGGAAAGATCGTTGAAAAATGAGTTCAAAAGCACTTTTTCAAATTCGCTCTGGTTTAATAAAAAAATGGATAGTTTTGTTTAAAAAAGTCGAACTCTCATACCACTTACGAATCCAATTATTATATGCATTTTATGCTCGCGTTTTGCCGGTTTTTTGTAAAATGCCTAGGCAATTTATAAAAAGCCTAAATTTACATTATGTCTACGACATCTCTAAATCATCCAGAACGCATCGTAGACGTTTGAGCATTGTCCACAACGCGTCGTGGTCAACAAGAACGGACACAAAGCGAAAAATCTTGTCATTTCGTTATTTGGTCATTCGGCACCGTCCACAACGCGTTGTGGTCGTTTTTTTCGCTCGATGAGCGTTTTCGATGTTTGGGTGTAACATATATAATATTTGGTATAAACCTCACCACAAGGCGGAATTCTAATTTAAAAATCATAGTTCTGCTGCGGACCTTTTTCAGTAATGAGTAATGGATTTTTTCGTCTACCACGCATCTTTGATCTGATCTCTGTGATCACCTTTTGACTTACATATCGCTTTTATTATACTGGGTGATCATTTGACTTCCGACACATTTGATGAGCCAATAAATTGTAAACCGATTGAATCGAAAAGCGCTTTTGACTGAACGGCTTCAGGAATTGCAATTTTTCGCACTGTTGCCAATTTAGTATTTTTTCCCCAGACTCCATGAGATCAAAGTTAAAAAAAAGATTGAAAAATAGCTTCAGTCTATCGGAAGATACGAATCAAACAGGGTTTTTCATTTAAAGCAATTTAAAACAAAAATTTCAATTCCTGAAGCCGTTCAGTTCTTGATTCAATCGGTTTCCAAGTTATGGTCTCATCAAATGTGTCGAAATTCAAATGATCATAACAAAATATAACAATTCTGAAAATTCGTACGCTCGTCCTAAGTTTTCAGCAAAAATCCAAAGAGAATTTATTTTTTTTGCAATTTTTTTTCTATTTTTATTTCTATCAAGTTACAGAGTTCGCATTTCTTACTTTGCATCATCATCTCCAAGTCCAAGGTCGTATAGTCTGTTAGCACCCAATTCTTCAAGGCGTTTGTCAACATAAATAGCTACTTTATTATAATGTTCGTAAGTCTTGTTTCCTAGTCCGAATACCTGAAAAAATAACAAAATATTATTTATCCGAATATGTATGGCATCATTTTATATAATTTCATTAGCAAAACAAAGTACCCACTATATTAAAATAACTTCTATAGTAATACCAAATTAACAAACGTTTTTCTTTTTATCTATTTTGTAATCACTAATTATTGAATAAAATTAATAAATAACAAATTATAAACCGAAATATAACATATATTACTTGACCGGTTTCTACTATTAACCTAGGACAAAAATGGACAAATTGAAATATTTTCAAAATTCTGAGATAGTAGTTCAAAAAAACTTGTGCAACATATAATTGTGTATACCCAGGAGGCTGTCTTTAACATATTTTCTATTTGAAATTACCTATCAAGATAAAATTATTTAAATAAAAATGCCATTAGTTTAAAATTCGCGCTGAACCAAAAATAACTTATGACATAAGGAGTACATTCATAATGTATTGAAAATTGACACTGTAGTTGTCAGTCGTCGACGGAGTAATGTAAATTCTTCAACGAGTGCAGAATGATGGTTATTATTCACGCGGATGAAGTTTCCAAAAAGGAGCGAGCGCAGCGAGTGAGTTTTGGAATCATCCAAGTGATTATTAGCCATTCTACACAAGTAAAAGACTATACTTTCTCCACGACTAAAAAAAGAAAGCTTCCAGTGAGGATCGAACCCCCATCGTCCGCGCCAGAGTCAACTATTTCTACCACTAGGCATGTTTATTTTCAAAAGGGGATACGTAACATACAGTTTTAAAATCAAAACCCTTACATTTATAAATGATAATTGGGAGTTGTAACTAAATATAACTACTGTTGTCCATTTTTTCTTTAAATAATACGTAAAATTATGATCATTATTTTGACGTTTCAAACGACGCGCTGTCAGAATCAATTTGCATTATTTGGTTTTGACGTTTTAAAAGAGACGATTTGATTTATTCATTCTATTTCGTTTAAGCGTGAATTCTGATAATAATAGAATGTGATTGGCTAACGAGAGTAAATTCTTTTTCATTGTTCACTGGTGTGAAGAATATATATCATTATGTAGCTAAATATGTAGAAATAATTTGTGCGTTATTTGGTCGTGGAGAAACGCTATTCTGAAATATTTTTAAATTTTGTCTTAATTTTGGCTAATAGTGGAAACAATTGTATATAAACCATGGTGTATAATACATATATTATTTTTGTGCGTTACGAAAAAAAAAATGATTCAAGTACTGGCTTTCCGCGAAAAACAAAACTTAAGTATGGATATATTGAATTAAGCAAAGAATTGTTGGATTTTGTTGGTTATCAGCTCACGTGTTACAACAAGGTTATAGTTTTAAAACAAAAATACATTTGAAAATTGCGTAAGAAAATATGAAGAGGGAAAAGTTTTGTTTATACATTTTAAAATTTACAATTAGCTATTTTTTCATAAAAAAAGCCGTACATTCAATTTCAAATAATAATATGTCACTCTTGTAAATGTAAGCTTTTTTTATCAAAAGCTTTCTAAATATTTTCTAATTTAAGAATTTTTTTCTCTTCCAGCATACTGCGTCAACCACTAGTGTTATTGAATTTGTTGTAGATATAAATTTAATTTATCTAATTTAAAATTTTATAATTTAGCATCAAATTAAAAAAAATTTAATCAATTTTTCAATTATTTATCAATATGTTCAATAAATTATTTGATTATTTCACTGCTTAAAGTAGTATATTCATATATAGTGTGAAATAATACAAAAAATTTGATTAAAATTTGAGCTATAATAAATAAGAAGTCAACATTACTGTCCAGTGTAAATAAATGCTGTCACTCGCATGTACACAATCATGCGCACTTGGGATTCATTCAAGCACCCATTGAGATAAAACTCTTTAAAAAAGTGAAGGCGATAAAAGAAAATTGATTAAAATAAATCAAATTAAAAATAGCTATTAACACTTTTCGATAGGCAGGTTATTATCACAGTCTCATCGAGTTAAGGTCAATCTCCCACGATCTCCTCTATTATATGGGAGCTGGCATTATCGAGTACTATAAAGATCCTTGTGATTTATTTTCCAAAAACACTACTACTACTACTACTACTACTAAGTTTGCAGGCGAGCCTTGTCCTGGACAAACTCAAGCCAAGGTTCCCGCACTGAGGCCACTGGCGGGCCCATTGTGCCATTCCTGCTACCTAGACATCCATGAAGCCGAGCCCTTCTATAAAGGCCACAACCTTTTTCAATGGATGCCTGCTTGTGTCTCCAGGGGCCATAACAGGGACTCCGAAAATTCGCCTGCGTAGTACAGCCCAGTGTGGACACTCTAAGAGCACATGGACTGATGTTTCTTCATGCCGCAACTCCTACATAGGGAACTTTCCTCTACTCCTAAGTTGTGGAGGTGTTTCATCATACAGCAGTGCCCTGTTAGGAGTCCTGCTATCTTCCTTAGCCTACTCCTTGGTAGTTCAGTAGCTGCCCTAGCGTGTCCATTAGTCCATCCCTTCAGTAGAAGTTTGGATTGTCTAGGACCCTGCAGAGCATTCCAATGAGCGAGGTGCTGATTCCTCAGCCACTTCCAAAAGCCACTTCCTTTCTGTAGGTATACAGGGTGGTCCTTGAATATTTAATTGTACATAGAAGTACAGTACAATCTTCACTTCAAAATATTGCGATTTAAACCAATTAGCATGAATAAAATGTTGATATCAAGATAGATACAGGGTGTTGAACATGAAATTTTAATTTTTACATTTTTCGAACGTAATTTCATTGATAATATTCTTGTAGTTAATCAATAGGTAAAATGTGATTATCTCTAAAACCGTTAAGATTTGCAAATACTAACAAGTATACCTTTTTTGTTGTTGTAATGATGTGACTTTAATTATTTCTCACAAAAGTAGCGCTAATGTGAAAGGCAAAAAATTTTTGCGTATTTTTATGCCGCATACATGGCCTATGTGGCGCCCTCTATAAAATACATCGAAATAGGTACAAAATTTTGATTTCTTATATTCAAAAACCCCCCAACCTTTACTTTTTTTTTGTGCATATTCACCAAAAAGTGTTGAAGTTATTGTAAAAAACGAAAATTAAATTAAAATTCCATATTTAACACCTTGTATTTCTCTAATATTTTATTAAGGCTAGTTTGAATCACAATATTTTGAAGATTCTGCTGTGTTTCTATGTACAATTACTTGAGGACCACCCTGTATACCGAAATAAGTTTAAATAATCGTTTTTTCGTTTAGACTTAATGGTCCAAATCGAAACTTTCACAAATACAACCCTTCTCAAATACGATTATGTCAAAACTATAACAATAATTAAAATTAATGAGTACCTATAAGCTTTAATGATGAAAGTGTTCATTTATATTTCTCAAAATAAGTAATTAGGTTTTTGTTTTTTTACCAAAAGCGCCAGATCTACCTGTACTAAGTTATATGACTGAAAAGGGTCATAAATCCGACAGTCCACTTGTGACTGTTATCGGTCGAATGATTTATAGCGGGGTGTTGTTTGTACGTCATGACATCTGTATTGAGAGGATTGAGAAGGTAGATTTTTGAAAATAGGAAATTTGCATTCTGGAGTTCTGGTCAGTGGAAATAGTTATTTGTTTTACTAGACAGCAAAGTAGTAGATAATAGTAAACTCCAAGAAGGCAGTCCAAGAAGGCAGTCCATCTACTTAGTCGATTGTTTGATAATGATAATGTAATTTTCGTGCACTCGCTAAAGACGCTAAGGACGGGTATTTTTTTCAATATTCCTGTTACATTATAATGGGGTGAAATTAGCAGCCTTTACTTATTTCATATCAAAATTTTTTTCGAGATGAAGTTTAATGAAATAAAATTTAACTTACAATCCTTGTTTCATTTGAAAATAGAAACTATTTTTAAATTTTTTCCCAAAGCCAATAAGTTGTAGCCTACAGATATCCTTAAATTTCTCCGAGAAATAGGACTGAAGGAGCTACTAGTTTCAGAGAGTCTCCTCGGAAACTAAGTAGAAGTAAGGGGGCACAATAGATCTTTTAGATCTCAGTAAATGTTACCCCAAAAATACATACAACTGAGTGAAAAACAGTGAATATTTAATGTTATTGGAAAGACCACCACCCACCTTAATTTCATACGAGCAATCACCTCCTGAATTTTGTAACATAAATTAAGAAACACCCTATATATTTAATAGTGAAAATTTGTCTCTATTTATCTCAAGGACTTCCAAAAGATTTAATTTGAAGGACTTAGGGCTAACTTCACCGGTGCTACTTAAGCATTTAAGTAAGTTTAGGAAAAAAGTGTGACTGCACCGCGTCGTAAGTAGTTCTTAACGTTAGTCGAATTGTAGGCTCTACTCAAGTCCTACTTATGTGAAAGTGAGGTTATATCTTAGCATTTAGCAGACCAAATTATCAAAATATAGAGAGGTTAATTCATGAAATCAAACAAAAAGGAATTAATAATGGATATAGAGCTTTTTCATGACCTTAATTTAATGCGGTGTTCCCAGGAATATAATTCCCAGATAACACCTTATCCGAATATAAAGTTTCGATTACGAAAAGAAACAGTCAGATTTCTACTACCATTTCTTCATTTACTTGATTATACAGCGTTGCTGAAAAGTCTCGCACCAAGGGATTATCTTTGAAACGGATAATGGGAAAGTTATTAAATTCTAGGACGATGAATGAGATTCTATTCTGCATATTTTAGAGTACTGAAATGTCAAATGTTTTTGACGTGTTCAGCGTACGGCCGCCATTTTAGTAATTTTTGTAAAGGCCGACGAAAAAATGTAATATTTTATTATACAGGGTGAATCACGACCAACGGGACGGAGGTTTAATAGCGAAACGGTGAAATTTTTGTAATGTTTGTCACAACATATCGGGTTTTATAGAAGCGTCCGAAATTCTTAATTTCATATCGTATGGAGTAGTATGATATTTTTATTATAACCCCATTCGAAGAAATCCATCTTGGTCAGATCTGGTGAACTAGCTGGCCAATTATAAGGACCGCCTCTACCTATCCATTTATTTCTTAATGTTCTATTGAGGTGATTATTATTTTTAACAGCACGTGAAAAGTGAGCAGTAGCTACTTCTAATTGTAGCCACATTTTTTTCGGGTGCTAAGCGGTAGGTTTTCGAGAAGGATCTAGAAGCCTTTACCTAAAAAACTCTAAATAAGTAGTTATTTATGTATGTTTTAATAGTTATATATTAATAAATATACAAAATTTTATGCACGATCGTATAAATGATAGTTTATTAATAAATATGTTTTATTTTCTATTTTTCACCTCTTGTGAGTAGGTTATGATTCAAGTTGGATAAATTTTATACCTCGATATTATTATAACTCACCCTGGATAACAATCTACCAAGTTTGTTTTCCTAACTACGTGTGCATATTTAAAAGAAAAAAAAGAGATTTAGTCCGCGGGCGATAAAGTGACACTTTACGACCGCTAATCGTATTTATAATCTGGACTTTTTCGCACGGTCGTGCATAAAAAATTTTTCCGTCAAGGTGTCCGTCACATACGGACCGATAACATACCGTTTACCGTTTCGTTTAAACCTCCGTCCTCCGTGATTCGCCCTGTATAATCGCTTTGAAATTAAAATTCAGTTCTTTACTAGAATATAAAAATGTTATGTCCGCCAAGACAACCAAGGGTAGGTTATTACGCGAGGAGGGTTCACACGATAATCGCCTACTTTACCACCAACCCATGCTTCCTGTTTCATACGTGTTAAGATTATGAATCCTTCAGGATTTTATTACCGATACAAGTGATGATAATTATTTTCATGTGGAATTTAGAAGAAAGATAGAACTCAGATAAGAATAAAATTATTGGGATATCAAGTTAAAAAATCACGTGTGTACGTCAAATAAAACATAAGAAATAACCATAGCATACAGATTACTGAGTGAGTTTTAAGTATGGAACGTTCAAGAGTTGCTAGATGAAGATTTCGATAGAGATGAAGATTTCGATAGAGGTGAAGAGTTGCAGACATAAAGATGGAAAAATGTTACAATCAAAAAACGATCTAAATTTTTTGAGTAATGGTATTTTTTTTTAAACATACATAACCCCGCATCAACCACTAAGAGTTATTAGCAGGGGAGACATTTACAATGTAGTGTGGTACATTTATAATATTATAATTTAAATTTTGCCCTCTCCCATGGTCAATCAAGATTCCTTACACTAACACCCCTCTGTTCTCAACTTGCCAAATATCCAGAATTTTGCATCGCATATACAGACGCATCAAAAACCATGGATGGCGTAGGTGCAGCAGTAAACATACAAAACAGCACACTACAATTTAAGTTTCCTGAAAAAAGCAGCGTATACACTGGAGAATTATATGCCATTCTGCAAACACCTATCCACATTAAAATAAAAAATATTCCAGGATCCCTCATATTCACAGACTCGCTTAGCTTAATTCATACAATAAATAAACTTTATCCCTCACTTCCAATAGCACTCCAAATTAAAGCCGAACTATCACACATTGAACAATCAAATTGCATCGTGAAAATACTTTGGATTCCTTCCCATATCGGAATAAAGGGAAATTACGAGGCCGATCGTAATGCGCGACAAGCAATAACTAGTGAAACGAGTGAAGTGCAAACGGTAGTGAACGAGGATATAAAACCTATACTTATAGAAAAAATGCAATGATTGTGGCAAAACAAGTGGCTAATATCCCAATCGAAGCTACGCAATGTAAAACCGAAAGTAAAACCATGGTCACAATCAATAAACAAGTCATCTTAATTAGGCTACGAATAGGACACACTAGACTTACCCATAGCTATTTATTTAGTAAAAGTGAACCCCCTCAGTGCAAAATATGCAACACACAACTCACTGTGAATAATTTACTAATCGAATGCCCAAAGTTTGAAAAATCAAGACAAGACAATAACATAAGCAACACACTAGAACTAATACTTGGTGCAAAATCTAATTAAGAGAACCTTTTTAAATTCATCAAAGAAATGAACTTACTAACAAAATTATGAGTAATTTTAATGTATATTTATATATGTATATAAATGTACAGCTGTATAATATATATTTATGTCGCTAATTACCCCAGAGGTAGATGGGATAAGATAGCACTTCGTTCAGGTTGAAGAGAGTATTGATTTCAAAGAGTAAATTGTGGCGTTTTCATTGTTTTTCATAATCTGGGCATTCGAGTAATATATGCTTTACTGAGAGTTGAGTTTGACATATTTTACATAAAGGTGCTGCTTCTTTTGTCAAGTGATGTTGCTGTGTTATGAGTGTGTGTCCAATTCTTAAACGGTTGACTAGTACTTGTTCTTTTCTTTTGAAAGGCATTGGGAGTTTGGTTACAGTTTTGGGTATTATTTGTTTCAAATTAATTTCAGTGTCTTTCCAGATCGATTGCCATTTTTGGTTAATGTATTTAGGTACCAACATTTTCAGTTGTTTCAGTTTCATTTTCATTTATTATAATATAGTCATTATTGTTATTCTAATTATTTGTCGCTTGAAAAACGATTTATATTTTTTTTATTTTTCAAAAACTAAGGGTTGGTAAGTTAAAATATTGCATTACGTTATCTTTAGGGTATAAAATTACCTACAATTATTTTGATGTCCACAAAAAAGCTGCTGCATTTCACGTGCTCCGAGCTATGCTTTGCTCTACTCGTGCCTTAGAAAACTCATGACTAAAGTAACAAATTTTGACACTTGATAATTAATATACTATTAAAATATAGCTGGTCTGTGCCAAAAAAAAAGCGGTTTCACAATTTTTCATTTTAGAATGTTATTTACCGCTAAAACTAAAAAAAATGCTTCTCCTTTTTGGGACCCTAACCGTGTTACGCTTTAGAAATGATCAGAATGTGAAAATAACCGAAATTTAACTCACTGCATAGTTTAATCCAGTTAGATCAGCGTCACCATTTTGAAGCCATTCATAGAATTCCATTGCGTTATCAGTGGGATCTCCTTCGCCGTATGTCGCCAAACAAAATACAGCAAGAGAGTTTGGTATGTTCTTTAGATTAACTAATTCCTCCTGCAAAATAAAAATGTACATTAAATGACTAGTGACTGATTGCTCTTATTACACTTCTTGTGATATTGAGAGTATTTTATTAGCTACATACACTGTGTTATATAGGAATTCCAGTACAAAACTGTCAAACGCGAGCTAACTTTTTTACCAAATAACGTTCATGAAAAATAATAACAGGTTTGGAAAGGTTGGAAAGGTTGTTGAAAAGTAAGTTCAAATGCACTTTTAATTTTCTTAAATTCGCTCTGGTTTAATAAAAAATTAATAACTTTATGTTTAAGACAGTCAAACTCCATTTTCATACCACTTTCGAATACTTCCAAACGCTTAGAAACGGGTGGAAGCTCGGGAAATTTGAAAGATTAAAACTATGGCGGTTCGATTCGCCGCTGTGGTAAATTTTTTTCTTTTTGTTTTTTTTTCACAACGAATAATAATTGAGGACTTGTTGAAAAGAAAGCTTGGACAGGTCGATTAATAGATATTTTTAAATAATATTTTTTTAATTTTATAGGGTGTGTCTTGTGACAATAGCCTTTTTTATTTTAAATGCAATCCCCTGTATACAATTTATTTTTTGGATTCTTCAGAAAATTATTGACATTAAATATTTTCAGTTGTTTCGGAAATATTTAGTGTTTTCAACTTTATTACTAAAATTAACATTAAAAAAAAGGAAAATTATCTTACTAGAAATATTCGCTACTTAATACTTATTCCAGCGGTTATTTTTACTGATATAAAATAAGGAAAAATACAAAAACAGTTTTGTTTATTTTTGTATGAAACTCGTAGCCTTAGCAACTTTATTCAAATTAATTTATAAATGCAACTCCAATGCTAATGGCAAAGTGCGAGAACATAATTTTTAATTTTAATGATAAATAATTTAGAAAAATAAATAAAAAAAATTTTTAAGTGGCATCCAGGTTTGAAATAGGGACATCTCGATCTGCAGTCGCATGCTCTAGCACCGAGATAGGTATATCAAAAATAAAATACGATTGTTTCAAGGATTCCCCCTTGAATAGGGTGGTCCTTAAGTAATTGTACCGGGTGTCCCAATAAGAATGGCTCTCGGCCATATCTCGGAAACCGTTTATGGTACCTACAGCTTCGGGAAAAAAAATTTATAACAAAAGTGACCTTGAAAAAAAACTGGAAAATATTTACAAGGTTGTAGCTACACAGCCAGAGGGCGTTATTGAATGAAAAAAAATTTAAAAAGCCAAATTTTAGAAAATATGCCTAATTGAGAAGCATGACAAAGACAATCTTAGTATTCCTCAAAAAATTTTGCGTATATTCTACAATGCAAGGTTAAGTCTAACTATTCAAATGAGAGGTTGTAATGTTATATTCTTATTTCCACTTGATAAGTGACGTGCCCGTTAGAGGGCGTTATACGCAAAATGTGTTGAGGGATACGAAGATTGTTATTCTTATTGGGACACCCGGTACATAGGAATGCAGAACAATCTTCACTTCAAAATATTGCGATTTAAACCAACTAGCCTTAATAGCATGATGATATTAAGAGAGATACAGGGTGTTAAACGTAAAATTTTAATTTTCGTTTTTTACAACAACTTTATCGCTTTTTGAGGTATATGGACAAAGATTTGATATTGGGAGGTTTTTGGTTATGAGAAATCATAGCTTTGTACCTATTTCGATGTATTTTGTAAAGGGCGCCACATACCTAGTCCACGTATGCGGCATAAATGTACGCAAAACTTTTTTGCCCTTTACATTAGCTTTTGTGAAAAATAATTAAAGCCACATCATTACAACAAAAAAGGTAGGTAACCCTAAATCTTAACGGTCTTTGACATAATCACATTTCAGTGATTAACTACATGATTATTATTTAAAGAACTTAAAGAAATGTAGTTGTGTGTAGGATAATTATTATTTTTAAATATTAAAAGTACCATACATCTTTTTCATGATGTTAACTGCTACTTACTATACTCTAATACTGTTCATCTTAATACTCAAAAAAATAATACGCACTGTATCTCTCTTAAGATCAACATTTATTAAGAGTTTATTCAAATCGCAATATTTTGAAGTGAAGATTGTAGGTACTATATATACAGGGTTGTCCGTAAGTAATGGACCAAAGTGAAATGGAAGGTTTTTTGCCTAAAAATATTATAATCTGACGCAACTTTCTTCAATAAAATATTGATGATAAAAAAGATACAGGGTGGCAAAGTTAAAATGTCAAAACTGTTTTTTTCTCAGTAAATTTAAAGATTTTGGATATGCAAACATAAAAATTTCAAGATGGGAGTTTTAGGACCTGAGAAATCATAATTTAAATCATTTCGATGTATTTTCTAGAGGGCGCCACAAATGATATGTTGTTGGTGGAACTGTTAGATTAACTTATTTACCGCGGTTAACGGTATCCCTCTCTTTATTGAAATATAAAACGCACCAACAACAAATCTTTAGCACAGCATATTAAACACACAGCAGAGACACTCACTTGGCGGGAACAGAATGCGCAGCTATTCGCGCATACACGCCCCGTGGTGTAAAACGTTTCAGATCAGTGACGAGCATGCAGAAGAAGCTAGTCGTATCCATAGTCGTACGTACTTGGGTGTCTTTTAATTATGGAATGACTTGAATGAGGAAAAAATTGATTATCTTTTAACTAGGCGTTTAAATTCAGATTGTCTGGAGAATTTTTTCGGTTCTGTCAGACAACAAAATGGCAACTGCAGAAATCCTACTCCAATTCAGTTTAAAAGAACATTTAAAAAATTACTGTATTTAAAACTATTTCACTCAGGGACCGAAAATTGTGAGGCAGATCCAGATTCCATACTTTTGAAGTTGGCAGATGTACCTGCACATGCGGTATCGTCTACAAAAAACATGCCAATAGAAATTACCACTCAACTTATAGGTACGGATTATCAGCAAGATGAGATGATACCTACAGAAAAATTTTGTACGGTATATATGTGGCTATCTGTTAAAAAAAGCCCTTAATATACATAGTTGCGACATGTGCATAACATTATATATCTATTTTAGGGCATACGAAAATTTTGAAAAAACTATTTTTGGAAATTTAAAAAATCCAGCAGACATTTTTGTGGATTTTATTGCGAATGTTGAAGAAATTTTTAAGACAAATTTCCACTGTCTTATAGCAAGGACCAACATTTGCAATAATCTTTTCCAACTTGTAAAAAGGCTAAATCTTGCGCATCCTTGTGAGAAATTTCCCAAAGAGTTTATAGGTATTAAAATTGTATTTACGCATACGACTTTATTATACTTTAAAACACATTAATAATAATTTAAAGATCAAAAAAGTATTCGTAATAAATTGATAATATGGCGTAATCAATAGGTGGAAGTATATATTTGTGTAAATACTTCAAGTTAAAATTTATTGAGTCACTTAGAACAATTATTGTTTATGTATAGGTTTGTGTTATTGTATTTACTTTTTGTATTTGTAATGTTAGTATTGTTTTTTAACGTTTGATCTCTCAAGTTATTTGATTTTCTTTCTAATCGAACTACCTACTTCCCAACGCGGTGATATACCTAGCTAAATAATAAATATGAATATTTCAGCTTGCCTATATTCTATTTTTATAATTATCTATGTAAAATTGAGTAAACATAATACTCTCATATTTACTTTAAATTTTTAAGTATGGCCCTGCCAGCGGTACTAAAATAAACCTATAGCCAACTCTGAGATTTACACCCAAATGGCGTCCTCGAGGTCACCGATTTTCACTAAATAATATCAAAGTGCCG
Organism: Galerucella nymphaeae; assembly: GCA_963978555.1. Lineage (NCBI taxonomy): Eukaryota > Metazoa > Arthropoda > Insecta > Coleoptera > Chrysomelidae > Galerucella > Galerucella nymphaeae. The sequence continues at coordinate 1,482,547 of OZ021711.1, read as the reverse complement.
ACGTTAAGTGTCCGGGCTGTGTGTTTATTAGGCTGTGTCTTTAGTGGCACCGTCTAGATTAGAAAATACATCGAAATGGATAACATTATAATTTCTCAGGCACTAAAATCCTCATCTTGAAATTTTTACTTTCGCATATCCAAAATCTTTCAATTTACTGAGAAAAAACATTTTTGACATTCCAACTTTGCCGCCCTGTATCTTTCTTATCATGAATGTTTTATTAATGAAAGTTGCGTCAGACTGTAATATTTTTAGGCGAAGAATCTTCTATTTCACCTTTGACCATCACTTACACACCACCCTGTATATATATACTCATTTTTATTCTGATTTCTGGTATTTGTGACGTCTGACTATCACGGTTCATGAGATACAGTCTGGTAACAGACGAAACGGACAGCGAAGTGTTCGTTTAAAAAATAACGAAATTATCAGTCCCGCTTTAGTAACTTTTTTTCTTTTACTATCAGCTCCACTCTGAATGATCATGGAATATCGATATCACTTTAGCTTATCAGTTTTATATCTTCAATGGTTAATAATTGATTTGCATTTTGAGATTATAAATTTTCAAATTAAAATATTCCGATAAGTTTAAAACATTTTTAATACTGATTGTCTAAATCCATTACCTTCAAGAACATTATTTAATAACAATTCAAGATGATTCAATTATATTAAGTGCAACCTTACCATATCGCATTCTTCGGGATCCGCAACCATACCCTTCATTCGATATCGAACTCCTTCTTTTGCAAGACGTCCAGCAAATTCTTCTCCAGTACCAGTTTGACTTCCATAAAATGCAACTAAACTCCTGCCGGACGACTGAAGTTTTTTAATAAATGAATTTTCTGTCGACGATTGAAGGTTCATAGAAGTGGGCCTAAAAATAGAAAAGATCTATTGTACCTCTGATTTATGTAGATTTTTAGATGGATTAATTTTCAACTACCTACTTATATAAAATTGCGAAAAATTCAACATACGAAAATAGTCTTGTTAAAAGTGTTTCATATACAAAACGAGACAAACACCTGAGAGTTTAAAAACGTTCAATCACACGATGACTATACAGGAACAGTCAGCTACTGTGAGAAATTCAGCCAGTAAACATTTACGTACAGGGTGTACCAAAATAGTGTGTTTTGTCGTAAACTAGAAGAGATAGAAAAAAGCTGTTGAGATGTTATGACTTCTTTTTTTGTAAAAGTAATGATAGCCTTATTAAATCTTTAGTATCTCCTTGCAGTTGGAAGATACAGGGCGATTATTGAAAACTATCGAGAACTACAAAGTACTATAACTTCTTAATTAAGGAAAATATAAAAACACCTTATGAAAAACTTTTGAAAGATATAATATTAAAGAGTTTAGTGGCGCATGGAATGTTTTTGTTAAGGGGCTTACTGAGGAAATATAATGCAAACATGTTGTTTTAAATGGGACACCCTGTACATTTTGACGGTTTTAGTTTCCTTTTTCAATTCTCATTCACCTGATATGACATATTATATATTTATTTTCAATGGTTTGAGCTACAGTGCAAATGTACCATTTATGGATGTTATCAGGTGAAACACCCTTAAAAAATTGAACACTCAGTAACGAAATTTGGTATTTTATTATAAAAATACTTATGTGTGACAATTTTAATCAAAATTATAATTAATAAAAAATAAAAACAATAAACTTATGAAACAACAAGAAACATTGTAACAACTAATCTACCTATAACTAATTCTATTAGAATGTTAAAATGACATTCAATGTTTAAAATGCTCTCCGTTCTCATCGATTAAGAAGTTTTCCGCTTAAATAATCTCCAACCAAATCAGCAGTATCAAAAACAAAATTTTGCATTATATTTCCTCAGTGAACCCCCTAACAAAACAATTTTATGCGCTACTGAACTCTTTAATATTATAATATCTAGCAAAAGTTTTCATAACGTTTTTTGATATTTTTCCCAATTAAGAAGTTATAGTACCTTCTAGTTTTCGACAGTTTTTCATAATCGCCCTGTATCTTTAAACTGCAGGAAGTTACTAAAGATTTAATTGCTTGCCTTCTAGTTTACGAGATACCCTGCAAAATTCACCAATTTGGGAAACCCTGTACAGACTGGGAAAAAATATAAATAAAATGATGGATTTTCTCAAAGGCAAAATTTTAAATGGTCATACACCGGAAGTTATAGATAATGTTATACATTTTATAAGAGAAGTTGCAAGTAATCAACTATTAAAAAAAAGTTCAGGAGCGTGTCGTATTTGGTGTCAGTTTAAGCAGTGTTCAAAAATTGCTCGTGAAAGTAAGTTGATAGAAGACGGTGAATGTGCATTGTTTGTAACACCAATGTTAGAAGAAATAGGTGAAGCCGAAATAAAGAGGAGATCTGACCATTGGAGAGATCTAGTAGGGCTTAAACAATCAAAGATTCTTCTGGGCGACTACAGCCTGTTGAGATCAAATGAATGCATAAGTCAAAGTAAAACTGCGCTAAAAGATTTAACAGGAATCCTAACGGGACATTGGACATGGACATGGAAGCAGAAACCTCCATCCACATACTTTCAAACTGAACAGCACTCCAGAATCCTAGAACACAGTACCTGGGAGATTACTGGATAGAAGAGAAACATTTACCTGCAGTTGAAGCCTGCAGATATCCTGAAATTTCTCCGGGAAATAGGACTAAAGGAGCTACTAGTTTTAGAGCATCTCCTCAGAAACTAAGTGGAAGTAAGGGGGTCAATAGATCTTTCAGGTCTCAGTGAATATTATCCCAAAAAAATACATATATACATACATTGTAACACCAAACAAAAAGATAAAAACAAGTGCTGCAAAAAGTAATTTAGACGATTTAGATATGGGACGTCTCAGACGATACACATTTTCATATAACTAGAACAAGTTCCAGCTTTGAGTCGTATTAGTCCAGGAGAAATCGGCGCATGAGAATCGAAAACAATTCCACCTCAATTTTTTTATGCGATCCTCTTCAAATTGCCCTACTGAACTGATGATATAAATGCATGTTGCTATATTGTTAAAACAGTGGGCTTGTTATCAATGAAATATTTTCTCGGGTTTCTTCACGTTTTTTGTGAAACTAAATCATCAAAATAACAGGTAAAATTTTCAGCTCTTAAACTTTATCCACTACTTAGATATTGAAGGTTGAAAATGAAGCTCCCTTAAAAAGCGACAGAGCGGACTGTGACGTCACATTGCATGTCGGGGTATGATATTCGGCATTAAACCGCTGCGTTTTACATGAGAAAGTTGGTTCCAGCTGCAATATCTTCCAATTTCAAAAGAGTTAGTGGTATTTGCTATTAAAGATGTATTCAGTAGATACCGGATTTATTAAGGCAGATTTTGGAAATTCACCTGAAATCGATAGGTTTGTTCCAACCGCAGTCAGAAACCGTCAGAAACGATCAGAGAATAGTCGACCATTGCAATCAGTGATAGGAGTTACGCGGAAATAACTCGTTGTTTGCTATGACCAGTTATTCTCTGATCGTTTCTGACGGTTTCTGACTGCGGTTGGAACAAACCTGATATCTTCAAGGTGACGGATTACTTTAATAGAAACAAAGAATTTATACTTGGTTTTTGAATTGAAATTTCAAAACAATCTATAATACATTGTACATTTTCACATCTCCCTCTGAAGGGAATATGAGGGTCTTAACTCCAAATAGGGGCATCCAATGCACGAATGGAACCTATAGGTATTTTGGGAAATAAGGGTTCAGGCTTGCATTAAGGCTTATGCACGTTCCAAGGCGATTCAATGCGGAGGCGAAAAATGGCTAAAAAGAGAAAATAAAGAAATCGCGTTTGAAAAAAGACGAAAACCCATCAACGAAGAGTTTTCAATATCCACTAGAGGTTCTTCTTTTACATTTACTTCGTCAAATTTAAGTTTGTGTATGTGCCTTGCTTTTGGATGAAGTAGCATTATAGGCACATATTGATGTAAATAAGAAAAACAGGGAAACAACATAATAAATCATTCCATTTTATATTATATAAGCTATATACAGGGTGTGTACACAATATACAATGCAATACACAGTACACTTCCACATAGCTCTCGACTCGCGGCGTTTCAAACGTTAGGTATAGCATATGCAATATGACGTCACAGGTAACCACGCCCCGTTTTAGTTCAATCCAATTTCTTTAATTAATTTGAGGGCTTAAACGTTTGCGGAAAAATTTAAAATTTTGGGATTCCATTCAAAATGAGTTCGTTTCTTTTTCTAAAATAAAATTTCTTTCTTGAACAAGCCCATTGCAAAGAACTGTTATTGAAATGCTAATAAAAAAGGTCCTATGAATTTTCACGATAAAGAAAATATTTTCAAAAATATGAATTTACAAAAGTTGCCTCTCTGTGTCTTGCATCATTATTTATCATTTATCTTGAAAACTATCAAATTTATCAAGATTGAGCAATGTTATTAATAATTAAATTGTCTACAATTTGTTTTTTTCTGAAATCAATTTTTCAAAAGTTATTTAAGCATAAATCGGAACATTTAATTGAAATTACTTTTTTGTAATTAAAACAAAAAGTAAGGTAAAAGACCCAGTTATTGACAATGGCCTAGTTGTTTGACCCTAGCAATTTTATTCTAATTAAAAGTTCTCTTAATAATTATCTCTCAATAATTATCTTAAAATTTATTATTAAAAAATTATATTTATATCAATTTATCAGAACTGATTTGTTTTTTTAACAAAACTTAAATTCTGGGTCTTCTACCTTAATCACATTGAATAACTGGTTCAAACGAAGCTTATAGATGGAGAAGAATGAAATAATAAAACAAGATTTAACGTTGTGTGTGATTTGGTTTACCTTGGCTGCAGATACTATGTCGACAGCTTAACATTTTGCTCAAGGATGTACATTTTTTTTCAACCTTAAATCCTATACCTATTCTACTATGATACATTTTTTTATCTATATTTTAGAATTCAAATATGTACCATGATATTACAAACAAAAAGGTAATATAAACTAATTTTTTCTACATTCATGCAAAAAACAACACTTTTGTGAAACACATTTAATGGAAAAAGTGGTTTTTTGTTGCACTCATCTGTCATTCTTGTCAGTTTTGTGATTATTTATGACAAACATGAACATTTAAATAAAATAAAAATCCAGAGCAAGTGACTGATCCTGCTCTAATACAGCAATAATATATTATGTATATCTTACTACATAGTCTCAACGAGTTACAATCATTGCAAAAATCTTCGATTATTTAAAATTTAAATGGTCAAATAACGGTTTGAGTTCCTAACATATTATATTCTAATTTTCCAGCTTTTGCATGAATGGAGAAAAATTATTTTATTTTACTCGTGCAAAACGTGTTTTTTGAGCTAGAGAATTTCACGTCGCGTGCAAAAAACACTCACTTTTTCCACTTGTTACATAAATAGCTATTGAGAAATTGATTTTAGAAAAAAATTTATTAAAAGCAAATTGTAGACAATTTAAATATTTATAACGTTGAGATTTTTCAAACCTTTAAAAATTATATCTTTGAAAATATTAACTTTATCGTGAAAAGTGATAGGACCTTTTTTATTGGAAATGCAATAAAGAGAAAAATTTGTCCGGTTGAAAAATAACAATTCCTTGCAGTTGTTTAAACAATATGGCAACATGTATTTATATCATCAGTAGGGCAATTCGAAGAGGATCGCATAGAAAAATTGATATGGATAGTTTTCGGTACTCATGCGCCGATTCCTCCTGGACTATATACCTAAAAGATTTACATAAGAATACAATCATACAGATTCCCGAGAAATCCTACGAAAAATAAGATACTTCGTTGGAGAAAAACCAGAGCCAAAAAAAAGTTATTTATGGAAAAATTTTAAAATCAATACTTAAGACTCAATTTTTTGGGTTTGAGAATTGAGTTGATAGTTTAAACGAGGTACTACATAAACCATTTTCAAAAGGACAGATGATAATAATAGTGAATGCTGGCGGTGAACATGGTTTGGTCAAAAATGCTTACCTTCGCTAAAAGCCAACTATAAGATCGGAAGATAATCATGTAACAATATTCTAAGCATCCTTGTGAAACTGAATAAAACCGTTTTGTGCTACTATATTGCTAATTTATTATATTCAAAGGAAAATGCTTTAGGCAGGAATAAATTAATGGAGAAAAATTTGTTTCAAACAAAATTTATCTTTTTCTTCAATATCTGTATCTGTGTAGGGAGGGTGAGTGTAGGCTCACAGCACTTAGGTCCCATGTGAACCATTGTACGTTCTCCCGAGGAGTTGTCCTCCTAGGTCATCGTCCATCCTGCCCTTCCCAGGAAGGTGGACAGGTTATTAGGAGATATCTCCTTTATATCGGCAGGTGTAGGTCAAGACTCACCGAGCACACACTCCACTAGCCCCATAGTGTGGAGGTGTTTCCTCAGTTGACAGTGGCCAGTCAAAAACCCTACTGTTAAACGTATGTTTTTCCTGGTCATCGCCAAATATTTCTTTGGCGCCAGCTTCCCAGGGTCGCCCAGAGTGATCCTAGCAAGACAAGAAATTCCCAACATTTTCGCGTTTTTCAAGATATCTCGGGATAGGAAAAATATATCGACGTGCGTTTTTCGCCATTATGTTGCTAATTGTGTCTACTTTTATAACCTCTGGTTAAAAATGCATGCCTCCATTCAATATTTTCCAAAGAAAACTAGATTTATAGAAAACTCTAACTAACACGCTCTAACGGGCACGTCACTTATTAAGTGGAATTGAGAATATAACCATTACAATGGTGGAAAAGGGCTCTTTTCATCAAGACAAAATTTGCAAAGATCGGTTAAGTAGATTCGGAGTTATGGTCGTTTTTTCATAACAAATCTCCCACTCTCCCCTACCTCTTATGTGAATAGTTCGACTGAAACTTGCATCATTAAATATACGCAAAATTTTTTGATTGTTTGTGTTATGCTTCTTAATCAGGCATATTTTCTAAAATTTGTCTCCCTTTATGGCCGACAGTCGTTCTTATTTGCCCACCCGGTACATGGAAATACCAATCAATCGAATCGGTCTATTCGTTTAGAAGTTACGACGGGTACAAACATGCTAGAAGTGAGTAAATTACGACCCATGCGTAATAGGCGAAAATACCGTGAGAAGCCGGGGCGGTTCCTTTAATAATATAATACTAGTAAATACTTACTGAATAGAATATGACCTTCCATTTGCTACTGTTTTTGTCTTTTTATGTTTGTTCAGAAGGTACCAAGTAACTCCGCCGATTATAAGCGTCAATAGAATGATATCGAAAGTGCCAAACAGACTTTCAGATACATCAGGGATCTGTTGAGTACCAATGTTGGCTTCTGCTTCGCTCATGATTGTGTTGACCTGAAACGAAAATACAAAATCAGAAATTCGATCTTTTTATTGAAATTAATATAAAATAGTATATTGTAACCTGATTAAGAGAGAGTTCAAGGGACCGTCTCTCTCACTTACAGAGGTTATTCAATAATATACAAAATATTTTGTATTGAACTATAAAGTAAACAAAAACACACACAGTTCCTGAAAAATCAAGAATGAGTCATTCATTGCCAGTATTAAATTGTCGCTCATAGAGGTTCAGACAAGAGGGGCTCTCAGTTATAGAAATCCGCGCAAGAAAAACGACTCTCGCTTATACAAGTTTTTGCTTTTCACTTATAGAGGTTTTTAGGGGGTCAAAGTCCGGGACCTGAGAATTATTCTCACTTATAGAGTTTTCTCCCTTACTCAGTTCTCTTTTACTCAGGTTTGACTGTATTCCAAAACGACTGTGATAATTATGGTAACACAGAAGATTGGGAATATGCTCACCACCATCCATAACACAACTCTCCAAATATGCCTTGGTTATGACTTAAGTCCAGCCCAAAGCTAACAAACCTCCCCTTTATCTGAAAAGTCAATACCTTTTATAAACATATTCCAGTTCAACATCCACCAATCCCCTCAACCCAGTCTATAAATTAATCCCAAACATGTATAACGAAAAATCAAATTACCTACCCCCAAAATCAAGAGGATCCATCATCGACACTCAAAAACCTATTCTACACAACATCGTCCTCAACCTCACACTACCTTTACGCATATTCCCTCTCACCTCAATGAAAAAATCAGTACCAATGATCGACACAACAATACTGGTACTCAAAAATCAGGAAACTCCAAACATAATCTTAAGGAAAACATTCACCAAACGAATCAGCTAACAGAAGTTCGACCAAACCATATATACAGACGATACCAAAAACAGCAGAGGAGTAGGATGCGCGGTCACCTCATCAAACGAAACCATTTACGCTCTTGAAGACACTTGTAATAAGTATTTTTACAGCAGAAATATTTTTTCAATTCTTCAGGCAGTCAAAATGATATGCTCAAGAAATAATAAGGCCTGTAGGTACAGACTCCCTTTCCCCAATCCATGAAATTAGAAAAGCCAACTCAAAACACTCTACAATACAATCCACGAAAGATACGAGACACTATTTTCTCAAAACATCACGATAATTTGGACCGCATCACATATTGGAGTCACTGGAAATGGAACAGCTGAGAACGCCGCTAAGCTGGCCACAACTAAAACCCAAAATACATTTTTAAAAACCCATGGCGACCTAAATTAAGACCGCTTTCAGACGAGGCACTTTGTGGCCGGATACTAGTGTTCGAAAAAATAGGGCAGATAAAAATACATTAATATAAATAGACGCATTCACACGAGACACAGATAAGGAATACGTGGTGCTTAATGTATTCAAGCGCTTTCAGATGAGGCACTTTGTGGCCGGCTACTAGTGTCCGAAAAAAATAGCGCAGATAAAAATACATTAATATAAATAGACGCATTCACGCACAGGGTAGGGGATCTCTGAAGGCGCGTGGGTGCTGCCACATAGAGAGTCCTGTCAGTACTAAAATTTGTAATTTAATGAAAACTGTAACGCCGTTAGTGGTAGTTGCAGATTCTTCCACATATATATTAGCGCTGACATCCTACCCTGACAACCATTGACAACTGCTTATTTGTGTGTGTGTGTGTGTGTGTTTAGTATTCGTATTTGGTTTTTATTATTCATAGTGGGACTTTTACTTTAAGAGACAATGTCAAGAATATGTTTTGTGAAAGACTGCACCGTGAGGTGCACACGGTAAGCTTTATCTTCATTAAAAAACATGTTCCATTAAATAGAAAGTGACAGAAGCAGAAGTTATTCTTCAATACAACTTTGATCTTCCCAGCATCATTGTTGAATTATCAACATTTATTTTTCTTCGTGATTGTCATTTAAATATGTAAAAAACGTTTCATTTATTGTGTACTTTTTTTAATCAATAAAATATATGAACTTGATGATTATTGCTTTATTTTTCTCAATTCAGACATTATATGATCCATTTTTTGACATTTCATTCAATTTTACTTGACTTTCCATTGTTATTATTGTAATATCAATCTAATGTTGAGTAACTTTGAATGAAATATCAAAAAATGGACCGTAAATGTCATTTTGCAATAAAGGTAAAATTACAGTAATTTTGAATATGCCGTCAAAAACTGTAAAATTACAGGAATCTTCTTTTTTGGCTGTTAGCGAAGTTCAGAACCTGATTCGTGCCAGATGTACTGAAGGGACTCTCAAGGTAGCGCCACCCGTATGAATAGATGGCGCCACGGGTTAGTTTCCCATCTATAAGTATTTTTTATCTATGTTCATGCATACAATTTAATGTGCTAATGAATAAATAAAATCAATTTACAAAAAATATATATTCTTGAGCTTTGTAGTCGAAAAATCGCGCGTGTTTTAAAGACCTTAATATCCACTAATACTTCAATATACTATATTATTCGTGAACTTAATATCCATCCGACTTTATCAGACATTTATTTATATTGGTGACAGTTGTCAAAATTTTTGGTGTGTTCAGAACTAAACAATGATTAATTATTCATTTTGATCGGGATATGATGGTTGTAAATAAAATAGTATACAAACCTCGGTAGGAAAGTTTCATTCCTGTCTCGAGATAATAGCTATACTTCATTTAAAAACCAGGAGGAGTAATTTGAATTTAAGTTGGCAATTATGTAAACCTATGATTGGTCAGATTCCACCCAGTTACACACAACACTTTTTAGCATTAACATCAGCTGATAATTTAAATTTTTGATAGTTCTGACAGATATAGCTATTTACCTAACAAGTGCGGAAAATGACTTTTTCCGCACGAGTCTGCCGTCTACGCGTCGTTCGGTGAAGCAGCCGAGTGCGGAAAAACATTTGACTGTTGACAACTTTTTCCGAAAGACGCCATTTAGTAACTAATCTGGTAACTTTTAGTGATGTGAATAAAGCTTTTCAAATTATTTCGCCTGGTTATTAAATGGACATTAATCTCTCGACTGTAACGAAACTCTTCTCACCTCGGTGAAATTTGTTCCAAAACGATCGCGCAAAAAACAAAACAAAACAAATCTCTAGAACCTCAGACAAATTAGTAATGTGGGATTTATGATTTTTATTTTTCAACATATTATAATTTGGAAATAATTACAATTTCAAGCAGCAGCTTTAACAAACAATTGCATTCATTATTGTAACTAAGTACTAGACTAATGATATTTAATGATGTTTGCTTATTTGATTCAATAGCTACATTTAACTTTAATAATTATAAATAAAGTTTGTTATTCATATAACAAAACAGATTATTAAAAGATATTTAGAAAAGTTGCTACTATTAAATTTGCCATTGGCCTTGCACGAAAATGCGTGTTGTAAAATTTTTAAGGCATGTAATATAAATATTATGTACTTTTCAACATTTCAACCAAGAGTTCACTCATAGAGAAGTATGGCGTGCCGTTTTGGTATTTAATAACATCGTATTAAAAACAAAAATAAAAATATCTCTATTCTTTCAAAAATTTATATTCCGTAATTATTTTGTTCTAGAATTAAAATTATGTTTTTCATAATAATAATACAGGAATTTCCATGATGAAAAACAGAATAGAAATTGCAGATTTAAAATTACTAAATACATAATAGAAATTCATGAATTAAAATTATGAAAAACATAATAGAAATTCAATTTTCATTATGTATTGAGGTTGCCTATCCTTCAGTAATACAAGTACCTAAAATCGGATACTAAATGTTTTACCGGCAACACTGCTTCTGGAGACAAATAAGAAGAATAATAAAACATCATTTTTCTGTGGTAGTTTGTTCACCTTACTATATAAACTGTAAACAGATACAGCCCTGTAAACTATTAAAAAATCATTATTGAAGTGAGCATGAATAAAATTGTGTTACGGTATAAAAGTATGGGTTCAAAAGAAGTCGCTACTACTCTGCTCAGAATTCGGCGTATTATTGTAGAATCTTGTAGAGTTTTTCAGTCAAGCAATCGTATTGCTTCTGATATTCCATCATCTTGCTTAACTAATCTCGATATAATTCAATTCCTTCTGATACTTTCAATCCGCATACTCAGGTATACCAAAACACTTTAAACAGTTAGCAGTGTTGCCGGCTGAACACCAAGTGTCGCACTTTCGGATGCATGCATTACTGCAGGTTAGGCAACCTCAATACATAATAGAAATAGAATTTCTATTATGTTTTTGATAATTTTAATTCATGAATTTCTATTATGTTTTTCATAATTTTAAATCGGTCATTTCTATTATGTTTTTCATAATGGAAATTCGTGTATTATTATTATAAAAAACATAATACAAATCCGTTTTGTTTTATTCATTCAATAATTTTAATTCTTGGATTTGTATAATGTTTTTCATAATATTAATTCTCGAATTTCCATTATGTTTTCAATAATTTAAATAGTTGAATTTCCATTATGTTTTTCATAATAATAATACAAGTATTTCCATTATGAAAAACATAATAGAAACTGCCGATTTAAAATTATGAAAAACATAATAGAAATGAAAGAATTAAAATTATGAAAAACATAATAGAAATTCAATTTCCATTATGAATTGATTATTACCTACAATTTTGCATTGAAATACCAATAGACAAAGTCTCAACACATAATAAGAATTCGAATTCGAATTCGAATTTTTATTATGTATTTCATAATTTGAATTCTTGCATTTCTATTATGTTTTTCATAATTTTAAATCGGCAGTTTCTATTATGTTTTTCATAATGGCAATGTGTATATTAAAATTATGAAAATACATAATTTTAATTCATTAACAGAATAATTACGGAATAAACATTTTTGAAAAGAGATATATTTTTATTTTTGTTTTTGTTTTTAAAACTATGTTATTAAATACCAAAACGGCACGCCATAGAGAAGACAGACACCACACTCGTCTAGAAAATGGAAAACAGACCAGATCTGACGGTGCTGAACGCGAGTATGACATTCATTTTTTAATTAAATTGGAGTAGCATGAAGGAACATGGAAAAAATTCCCCTTTTAACCAAAAATATAAAAAATAGTCATTTATGTACCAAGGCAGTAAAGTGGTTATTTATCGGACGAGTCTGAAATTATGAGACGAGCGAAGCGAGGAATAACAGGTGAGTCCGATAAAGACGCTACTTGCGTTGCTTTTATCAGAGAAAGCTCGGAATCGGACATTTTCAACTTTATATTATCCAAAATAATTACTAAACAATCCCCTAGTTCGCAATTTTTGAATCAAATCACAGAATTAAATTCATAGATATTTGACTACTTTGAAGTTTTCAAATTTCATATCTGACATTCTGACTTTAATATATTGTAATAATATGTTTTTCTCCGATTGGCAGCAAATATTAATTTTCCGCAAATCGCTAGGAAATTTTGACATTCCTGTCAAAATTTCTTGAAGAAAAAGTCAGGACTTCCTTACTGTAAGGAAATGATATTTCCGTACAGTTGTTAGTGTTCTACATAATCCATAAAACGTCTGTATGCATTTTCGTACTTTTCTCTTGATTTCTTTGGCAATAATTCTAATGAAGCAGTATTCACTGCCTCAACCAGCTCTGGAGGAGTCCCAGGAATGGAAATTTCATCATCACTTATCATTTTACTTTCGAGAACACCAGCAATTAAATTTATAAGCGTCAAGTTTGACAATTCAACCTCAATACGTTTCCATAGTAACCCAAGTAATTTTATTAGGAATTTCAAAGCACCATTTATTTGGGAATAAAATTATCGCGTTTTTTTTAAATCAATCAATATCTGTCGAATTTTAAACGATTTGCGGAAAAATAGTATGTTTACCTCGTAGGAAAAGCCACATTCCTGGACTCTGTGTTGCTAAGTCTCGGCTTGCGCCTCGACTTAGCAATCTTCACAGTCGTCCAGGAATGTTAAGCTTTTCCTACCCGGTAAACAATGTACTATTTGCTGACTGATATCGATCAGCAAAGTAATACTTTTCCTGCCTAGGCAGCAAAGTGGTTACTTTGCTGCCTGTGATTATACATTTCCATAGCAACCACTTTGCTGCCTGCAAAGTGATTATACTCAATTGGAATGAAACATTTGACGTAAACATTTATTAATTGTTGTTATTTACATTAATGGTGAAATTACTACAATTTTGAACGAGTATCCCTCCTTTTTTCTCCCCGGATACCGTTCTCTCTACATTAATTATATTACTGGTGCTTCCTGTATGAACTTTATAATATCAATGATAATATCTTGTTGTTCGAAAACTCGGGACTTCTTTGCCTTGTAGCTTTCAGATGACCGTTTTAAATATGCCCGCAACTTCAAGTATCTTCCTATATCTACGCCATTTTTAACATTTATACTTGCCTTCAACATGGAATATACAGACCAAAGGGTAGAACTCTTCATTGTTTGAGATAATCCAGCAAAATAAGCAAGTAATACATTCTCCGAAAAAGTCTTCACATTTTTCTCCATGCAATAATCCATCAATCGTTTATAATTTCTTTCATATTTTATCCGAGACTTCTGCGGCAACAAATTCAACTCTATATTTTTTGCCACCTCCCTTATTTCTGGAGGAGTAAGTACTTCCAGGTCGCTATCACTGTCCATTATACAATGTCCGCCATAAAGTTGGAACCATATGGGAATTTTTTTTATTATTGTAGTTAAATCACAGCTTTGGATAGCATTCACTTCTGCTTCTGAAATAACTTAAAATGGGCCAAGTCAAAGTTGACAGGTAACATCTGTCAATTGTCAAGTTCGTAATTTTGGAAAAAATGTCCTAAAAACGGGTCAATTTGTTAAAATTTCGAAAATTGTTACTTGGAAATTATGATTCTAACCACATTTTATGCTTATTTGCCGATTTTGAGAAAGAAATTCTGATGTTCAATAAATCTCATATTTTCGTACTTTTTAATTCACCCCCGTATCTGGCTACTTTAAAATCATTTGAAACTCTTTAAAGTAGTCTAAAGGCTACCATTCCATTGCATATTGTGATCATAATATTCGTACGTAAGCTGGTTTTGAAGATTATTGAAATTTTCAACTAAAAAAGAGGTAGTTCTGGATTATTTTCCAAATTTCAAAAAAATCAGAAATTGTTTTTCAAATTTTTCTTCATTAAACTTTATAAGATGTTATGAGGGAAGAGTGTGCAAATATACCTAGGCAGTTCTTACTAAATGCTGTCAGGGAATTTTACCCGTCGAACAGAAAAATGTATGGAAACCGAAGGGAGGCACACGGAGATGTAATTTCCTTTAAAGTGTTCTATTTATTGTTTGTAATTTTGAAGTAGTCGTTATGCGTTAAGATATTCAGATTATAATTAAAACCATTTTTGTACTATCCAACTAAAGTTTAATGAAGAAAAAGTTGAAAAAAAAATTCTGACTTTTTTGAAATTTGGAAAATAATCCAGAGACTACCTCTTTTTTAGTTAAAAATATCAATAATCATCAAAACCAGCTTACGTACGAATATTATGATCACAATATGCAATGGAATGGTAGCCTTCATATTTCTTTGAAGAGTTTCGAAGGATTTCAAAGTAGCCAGATACGGGGGTGAATTAAAAAGTACGAAAATATGAAATTTATTGAACATCAAAATCTCTCTCTCAAAATGGGCACATAAGCATAAAATGTGATTAGAATCATAATTTCCAAATAACATTTTTCGAAATTTCAACAAATTGACCCGTTTTTAGAAATTTTTTTCCAAAATTACGAACTTGACAATTGACAGATGTTACCTGTCAACTTTGACTTGGCGCATTTTAAGTTATTTCAGAAGCAGAAGTGATTGGTATCCAAAGTTGTTATTTAACTACAATAATAAAAAAAATTTCCATATGGTTCCAACTTTATGGCGGACATTGTATATAATATTTCAAATAATATACCGATATTTTTTCGCTGTCAGTAATTTCATGAATTGTCAAACTATAATTATTATGGACATTTCCATAGCAACCAACCATTCCAACAACTGCGATTTCTATCAAATTTTATTTTAATTGAACACTTCAAAGATTGTGGAAATTGTAATAATTTTCAGAAAATACAATATCCTTCTATATCATTATGAACAATCGGAGAAAAAACAAATAACTATTTTTCACATTTAATCGTCGTTTTTCCTGTCACTTAAAAAAATAGTGCATTATACACGGAAAAAATATTAGATTTTAGCTCACGGTTTTTTGTCAAAACATAACCTCGAGCTAAAATCTAATACTTTTTTCCCTTGTATAATAAATAACAATTTTTTTTTGAATTTCTGACTTATGATGAAAAAAAATTTGATGAGAAAATTATGTACTCTACTACTCTTGAATACCCAATATTAAATTTAGAAATCGACCTACTGCAAAATATTTCATGGAAAATTCCACACATGTGTATGACGTGTATTTCTGTCAGATCACCATAGCAACGGATGAGTTTTAGTGGAAATTTTTTCCCCGTGGGTACTACCCAACAGCAAATTTTACTGGAAATTTTTTTTACGTTTATAATGACAGAATATTTTTTTGATAATGGTCGCGTTCATCACAACATAGCATAGCATAACTGATCAGATTGAGCGCTATCGTATCAGTCGCCATTTTTTTTAATAAGAATTAAAATACGCTACACGCTACCGATTGATGATTAACTGTCATTTATGTCATAGGTTAAAAAAATAATATAAATATTTTTGTTTGGAGATACTTATTTTAGTGTGTATTTCAGTGAAAAGGAATGAATAGCTGGAGGTGACTTATGATTTTAATAATAGATTGTATAGTGTGTCAGGAAGTTCCACTCCGAGGGGTAAACCACTGAAGAAAATAGTGTACAAATTAGGGAAAATACATTGAAAATTCAGAAAATAATCTAAAAAATACTAGTATCATTTGAAAAAACTCCTGAAAATACATGGAACATGCAGTGGAAAATACAGAAAATTTCTGTTGAAACATTCTTTAATCATATAGAAAAAGAAATAAAGATTTTCTTGAAGAAAACACTTGGACAATACCTGGAAAATACAGAAAATAGTGTACAGATTTTTCTTTAGTGGTTTACCCCTAGTTTCACTCTTCATAGTATGCTCCAAAGTGGTGTAAGCTCAATTTATTGCGATTAACTCCCATTTTTTAAATGTTAGAAGTAATACTTATTTCATAACTATTGTAGTATATGTATATCAAATAAAATTGAGTTGTTGTTGCATACATTGACATTGACAAATATGGTTTTATTAACACGCATAAATTAACACGTTCAGCAGAACTACAAACTGATGGATTACTCTAAAAATCGCTACCTGATCAACTTTTTTGGGATGAACGCGACCAATCTAATTTTTATTTGTTCACGTGATAATTTTGATTCATTTCAACTACAAGGTTGGAAATTGAATAGATAAGGCTTTTACTTGATGTAGATCCATACTAAATTATGAAATCAAACAATTTTAATTTGTTAAAATCTACATAATATTTAAACTTAAAGATGTGACGCGTTTCGCTAACACAATAGCTTTTTCAAAGGAATTCGTTTGAAAAAGCTACTGTTACAAAGTTAGATCTGATGTTTTCTAAATGCTTTGGACCATTATGTTTAAAGTATTTATATTAATAATTATATTTATAATTTATATTAATTGATGTTGTTGGGAATAAACACATTTGGTGTGGAATTTTCTTACCGAACACCACACGAAGTCCAATTAAATAAATAGATCATTATAAATTGTAATTGAAATACGTCTCATAGTCATAATGTATTAAGTTCAAATAGGTCAAAAAATAATATCCATTCTGCTCCAAAAAAATGTATTTACATCGAAGCAGAATAACGTGGAATTTATTGCATAACTTGTGGTTATTAGCAAGAAAAGGCAATATCTATTTGTATGACGTAGAAACTGGCAACCGAACGCGATCTTCGTTATCATCATACCTTTCGAATTAGAAAACCGTAAGAAGCAATAATTATTCTCCTCAAAAATGCTAAGTTTCCATACGCAGGGTAGAAATTTGAATAAATTTTTTCGAGTAATTTAATAATCCAGAGCAAACTTTCTATATTAACGGCTGCTAAAGTCTACGCCATCTACTATGTGGAAAAAATAAAGATATGTTAATTTTCAAAAAAAAGCAATAAATTTTTTAGATATACAATGAAAAAAGTTGAGTGAGGAGGTTTTTAATTGTATTTACCTACGACCCCCCCTGTAATCAGTCAATAACACACAGTCGGCGCTAATGTAATGACGTCTATTACGCACGGTAAAAAAAACGCACAGCTGTAAAGTAAATCGCACGGCTTCCCTAGCAACATCTTAGCAACTGTCAATAGACGTCGCCATTTTATTCAAAAATCTGACATAAGCCGTCAAAACATCAATCTTAGGTATAGGCTGCAATAGCGATTTGCGTAAGAACTGTCAAGAAACTTTTAAAACACTTTTTTATTATCCTTATAACTTATAACTGGTTTGTGTATTTTGTGGAAAGCTTTATTCAATTAAAAAATGTCGAGTGAAAGTGAGATGGATTTAATATTATCATGGAAATCGCAGAAATAGCCAAATATTGTTGATGTTGTTCAAGTATTATCAATAATAAGAGTTTAAATACATGTAGAAGTAGGTCGTAGGTAAAGTATAGTACGTAACTGGTGTTGTAGAGCATTTTACGCACTCACGGAATTACGTAACTTTTCCATTCGTGCGTAAAATGCTTCTTACCACACACGTTACGTAATATACTATTATTTACAACCATATATGTAATGCTGTAATTACTAACGTCATTGAAGGTTGGAAAGTGTCACATTACACACCTCTACTTCCCGCCCTCATTTGTGGCTTTTAGATATTGATGCATACTTTTCTCTGGCACCAAGACCTGTCGTACTTCTAGTGGGGTACAATCCATAAATTCTTCGTCGGAAGACATGGTTTTCAATTTATAATTCGCGAATTCAATATACAACTTTATCTGACATTTACTCATATTGGTGACCATTGTATACCCCGTAGTCAAGGTAACAGTATATCTACTTTATTATTCTGAGAAGCGTTCTTGGTAATTTGTCGTTGAATATAATATATTTTAGGAATGTTCAGAGCGAAACAGAGATTTATTAATTTTGATCGAAATATGATGGTTATAAATAAAACAGTATACAAACCTCGGTGGGAAGTTTCATTCCTTTCTCGAGCTAACTAACTGATCTCACGACAGGAATGAATCACTTCCCACCTCGGTGTGTAAAATATTATTATTCACAACCATATATGAAATACTGTCATTACTCCGTCATTAAAGTTAGAAAGTGTCATATTACACACCTTTACTTCTCGCCCTCACTAAACACCCTCATCACTTCCCGCCCTCTAAAATATTGTGATCGTTAATATTACTATTTTGCATGAATATTTTTCATATTTAAAAATATATAAATATAATAATATTGTTGCGTGCATGTCACCAAGGTCGTATTTCTATCACATGTGTACATTTCTATCGAAAAGTGCATATACTTAAATTTGTTAATTAATCGGTTCTAAAGATAGCCCAAACAATGAAAAACCTTTTGTACCAAAATAATGTATAAGCAATATAGCTTTATAGGGCTTAGACGTCCCTCGATGTAAAAATTTGTGTTAAAATTTTTATAAAGAAGCCTCCAATTGTTGACGGTAAAATAGTCACTGCGAGAAATAATGTCATGTTACCGCGTTGTTTGTGACTTTTCTACTCGTATAGTGTCATCGATTTTTGAGGTTATAGTTACTTGCTTTATAAAATTTTCTTGTGACAAATATTTATAATCAAAACTGTTTTTTTTTTAAACAAGAAACCATTTTTTTCTGTGATTGTTAAAATGCCCAAAAAGCTGAATAGCCGATGGAAAGAACTTGTGGCTTTATTAGTAAATTATTTTGAACAAGAAAGGAATAATAATGTTCCCTTATTTACAACCATACCTGTAATTTTGACATTACTGATGTCATTGAAGGTTTGAAAGTGTCACATTACCTACGTCTACTTCCCTCTTCCATTTCCCTCACTGATTTCCCTCACTCGTTCAATAAAGCAAAATATTTATTTGAGTAATATATTTTATTGAACAAATTCTTATATAGAAACAACAGGGCAATTAATTAACAACAACATTTAAATAACTTATCATATATTATTGATAAAATTAATGGTAATATTTGACTTATTATAGGATTTAACCGAGATATTTAATCTCCTTTGATGATTTGAAATTTCTTTACTGTCACTGTTACATTTTTGAATGGTGTCAAATAATTTTCAACTTAATTTTTAATTTAATTTTTACTACATTTAAAAAATGTGAAATAGAATTTTCAACAAACGATGTGGTTGTAAATAAAATAGTATACATACCTAGAAGGAAAGTTTTCATTAATGTCTCGAGATTATAGTTAATCTCTCGACAGTAATAAAACACTTCCCTCCTCGGTATGTAATATACTATTTTTGCACTTAAATGCTGTACAAGAGGTAGGTAATACGTCAATAAAATATCCCTACTCAACTTTACGAAATTTTCTATAATTTTAGCGTGTATATTTAAAAATCAGTGTAAGAACAGTGAGCCAAATTTGTTAAACAAAGAAAATAGGTGAAGAGTTTGAGTCACCAAAGAAAATACGTTCATTATCAAACATATTTTACTTTATAGCTTGTATTTGTATTATATTTATTTGTCAAAAGATTTGGTAACTCAGTAATAACCTTACCACTTTTATTCTAGAATTCCTCACTTTGAGAAATCTATTCATAAATTTTATTAATAGAAAACGTAAATGAAAAATCTCCACTTTATATTAAACGAAAACTATCGATAATTTTGTAGTTTTCATTTTTAATATTGTGAAATTTTGTACATTCGCGTTTTTTGATAACTTCAGTTATTTTCAAATGTTCACAATGATGACGTCGACGCAACTTTGTTTGGTTTTTACTATACCTACTTTTGGAGGAGTACAATCTATCAATTCTTCATCGGAGGACATTTTTCTTAATTTACTATTCGCAAACTTAATATCCATCCGACTTTATCTGACATATTTTAGGTATGTTCAGAACGAAACAAAAATTTATTAATTTTGATCTGTATATGATGGTTGTAAATAAAATAGTCTAACCTCGGTAGAAAGCTTCATTCCTGTCTTGAGATAATAGCTAACCTCTCGATAGTAATGAAACTTTTCTCACCTCAGTGTGTAATATACTAATTTTTATAATTCCCATTGAAAATTTTCACTAGTAATATCACTAAAGGTCAAATTATTTCCGGAAATTTTTTAGAGCTTATGAATATTTTGAGAATTCTATTTTTCTAACAGTTTAAATTACTTTTAAATTACTGTAGACCGATGTAAGGTCTTTCCATTCAGGCTAAATTTAATAATTTCTGTTAACGCGAACCAGCCTTCTAGCTAGATGTTGGAAGAACAATTCTTACCATTTACCTGTTTCTTACGATATCTCAAGATAGTAAAGAGATATCGCCTTGCGGTTTGCGGTGTTTTATTACAAATTTAGTCTACTTTCCAATGACCTACTTCAATTTGTATGCCCCCTTTTAAAATTGTTACGAGAAAACACATTATTTGAAAAATATAAACCAGTGGCCTCTGGCATTCATTTTATCAATCAGATTGCTTCATATTTACAAATTTCCGATTGATCAACAAAAGCTCTTTTAAACAACATCAATTATATTAAATTCGCTCAAGCAGAACCGGAATTACAGATGTGTTTTTCGTGATAAGGTTCCCACTCTCCCCCACTCCTTATTTTAAGAGATAGACTTAAACTTGTCACATCAAAAGTATGCAAAAATTGTCGAAGAATCTGATAATATTTAATAATGTTTAAAATGCTCGTTAATGGGGTGCATTTTGAAAAAATTCTTATTTTAAAATTTCAACTGTCAAATACGCCCTCTAGCGGTTGACCTACAATTATGAAAATAATTTCCAGGCTTTTTTCGAGGCCACTTTTGTCATAAAATTTTTTTGCTCGAGCCTGTGCTATAATTCACTCCTGAAGTATGGCCGACGGCCGTTCTTAGTTGGCCACCCGGTATATACTCCTCCAAAAGTAGGTATTATTAAATTTATCAATGTGTTATATTTTTAAATATAAAAAATATTCATCTAAAATGGATAATATTAACGATCACTACATTTAAGAGGACGGGAAGTGATGAAGGCGGGGAAGTGAGGGAACTGAGGGCGGTAAGTAGGGGTGTGTAATTAAGACACTTTCTAACCTTCAATGACGGAGTAATGACAGCATTTCATATATGGTGGTGGATAAATACAATTAAAAACCTCCTCTCTCAACTTTTTTCATTGTATACCTAAAAAGTCTGAAAGAATTAATTGCTTTTTTTGAAAATTAACATATCTTTATTTTTTCCACATAGTAGATGACGGAGACTTTAGCCGCCGTTAATATAGAAAGTTTGTTCTGGATTATTAAATAACTCGGAAAAATCTATTCAAATTTCTACCCTGCGTATAGAAACTTAACATTTTTGAGGAGAATAATTATTGCTTCTTGCGGTTTTCTAATTCGAAAGGTATGATGATAACGGGTTCGGTTACCAGTTTCTACGTCATACAAATAGATATTGCCTTTTCTTGCCAATAACCACAAGTTATGCAATAAATTCCACGTTATTCTACTTCGATGTAAATACTTTTTTTGGAACAGAATGATATTATTTTTTGACCTACATGAACTTTATACATTATGACTATGAGACGTATTTCAATTACAATTTATAATGATGTATTTTTGTCAACGTAATTTAAAATCGTGCATTGTCATTTTTAATAGGTACGTGCCAATTTTCAGCAATCTGTTTTAACGTTAACGTATCAAACGATTTTATAAATACTTAGTTGGGGTATAAATTATCCATCACTATGGCAAAATTTTTTGTTAAAAGTTTTATCAACTTGGGACATTTTTAAACATCATTTATTATCTTATGAAATCCAATTCAACTGATTGTTTTTCTGTAATATAAGAAATACACTGTACGTTTCTTATTCAATTGATTTTGGACAAACCCTACATTCAAAAAGGTTCATTTCCTAGTAATCTTCCATTCAATTCAGGTCCCCTTTCTTCAATTCCAACATTTTTTAAAATCCAAAAAACGAGGAACAATATATTTTTTCCACTACTGGGAAGTTGACAATTATTGCTTCTTCTAGCAGCCAATTCAGGAGTTTAATTTCTCTAATATTTTTTTCTATTATTAACCTAGGTCCATAATGGACTAATTCAAATAAGTACTTTGAGATTCCAGAGATAGTACTTTAACAAAAACTTGTCCAACATAATTTTATATACCCGAGAGATTGTCTTTAACGTACTTATTTGCTGCTTGAAATTAGCTATCAAGATAATAGTTATTTGTTTAACTAGGCAGTCAATCTACTTTGCTGCCGAGTGGAACATATAATTTTTTCTCCGATTGTTCATAATGATATAGGAGGATATTGTATTTGCAAATTATTACAATTCTCTTTATTTTGATTGGTTGCTATGGAAATGTATAATCACAGGCAGCAAAGTAACCACTTTGCTGCCTAGGCAGGAAAAGTAATACTTTGCTGATTGATATCAGTCAGCAAAATTAATATTTGCTCCACGCCATAAGAAAGTGCGCCCAGTTCAATATTGATAAAGGATACAGAGGACAAAGGATTATCATAATGACAGATAGTCAAGCAGCCATCAAAGCACTGAGCTCTTGCGTAATCAGTTCTAAAATGGTTTGGGAATGCCTAGACAAACTAAATGAATTAGGCGAGAACAATATAGTTACCCTACTATGGATTCCAGGACACACTGGAATAGAAGGAAATGAAATAGCAGATGAACTAGCAAAGAGGGGGTCGGAAATACCCTTCTGGGGGCCTGAACCTTTTTGCGGAATCAGCTCCAATGTAATATTGGAAGAAGTAGGCGAAGTCGAAAGAAAGAGAAGATCTGACCATTGGAAAGATCTAGTAGGACAGGGATGGCGAACCTTTTTTGATTTCCGTGCCACAAAGTTATAAAAATTCTTTCTCAAAGAGGAAACGTGCCCCAATAGTGCCGCAGTCGATTTTTTAAAATGTTCAAGAGGTCAAACGTGGTCAAATTGGAAGTTAGCTTCTCTGTCTTCCCAATTTGCAATGGAAATTTACTGTTTTTAATGGAGCGATAACCGTTTTGTCAAAAGTAATATAAGCATTTGAACAAAATTAATGAGAGAGATAGCGCGCAGAAGACTTTTCTGTCTTTCTTTGCGCTGGGCAAGAGGACTGACTGAGTCGACGCTAGCTAATCTTACTAAAATAATTTTGTTTTTCTACATTCATGCATAAAACAACACTTTTGTTACACATTTAATGAAAAAAGTAGTTTTTTTTGTTGCACTCATCTGTCATTCTTGTCAGTTTTGTGATAATTTATGACAAACATGAACATTTCAATAAAATAAAAATCCAAAGCAAGTGTCTAGTCCTGCTCTAATACACAATAATATTTGTATATCTTACTACTTAGTCTCAAAGAGTTACATTGCAATTATTGCAAAAATCTTTGATTATTTAAAATTAAAATGGTCAAAGCGAAAACCAGCTATGATTAAGAACTGACAAGGTAGAGGCCATAAAGATACAAAAAAAGAAGAACGGTTTGAGTTCCTAGCATATTATATTCTAATTTTCCAGTTTTTGCATGAGTTAAGAAAAAATATTGTGCAACTTGTGCGAAACGTGTTTTTGCACTCGCGCATTTTCGCACATTTTCACGTCGCGTGCAAACAACACTTTTTTTGCACTTGTTGCATAAATAACTATTTTGTGCGTGCTAACAAAATTTTCAAACGTGCCACTTATGGCACGCGTGCCATAGGTTTGCCATCCATGTAGTAGGGCCTAGACAATCAAAGATTCTCCTGGGTGACTACAACCTAAGGAGATCAAATGAATGCATAAGTCAAAGCAAGACTGCGCTAAGAGTTTTAACAGGGATCCTAACGGGACATTGTCGCCTGAATGGGCACCTGAAAAAGCTCAAATTAGTGGAGGAAGAAGAATGCAGATACTGTGGCATGGAAGAAGAAACCTCCATCCACCTACTTTCCAACTGCACAGCACTCCAGAATCCTAGAGCACAGTACCTGGGAGATAACTGGATAGAAGAGGAACATTTACCTAAGCTGAAGCCTGCAGATATCCTAAAATTCCTCCGGGAAATAGGACTAAAGGAGCTACTAGTTTCAGAGACTCTCCTCAGAAACTAAGTAGAAGTAAGGGGGCACAATAGATCTTTTAGGTCTCAGTGAATGTTACCCCAAACACACACACACACATACATACATACATCTCTTTATTTTTCCTGTAGTATTCAATTAAAATAAAATTTGATAGAAATCGCAGTTGTTGGAATGGTTGGTTGCTATGGAAATGTCCATAATAATTTTAGTTTGACAATTCATGAAATTTCTGACAGTTGTGCGAAAAAATATCGGTATATTTAAAACAAATATTATATAATGGACAGTGTAGTAGTTTTACCATCAATGTTAATAACAACTAAACATATGTTTTTACCACTTTGCTGCCTAGGCAGCAAAAGTAATACTTTGCTGATTGATGTGTGTCAGCAAAATTAATATTTGCTGCCAATCGGAGAAAAAATTATTTTACAAAAAATGACATTGTTCCCGCTCAACCAAAAATAACCGATTACCTAAGGAGTAAAACTTACTCGTGCAAAAAGCTGTACACAATATTCAGAGACATCTGTAGTTGTCATAAGTTATGATTGAAGATAGAGTCAAGTTGTTTCTTTAAGATGGCGCTCTTATCGTAAATAACTGAAATATTTTGTTGATAAAATATGAAATATTGTAGGAAGGACAGAGACAACCCTCTGGGAAGGGCTGTTTGTTTATCTGTCGGCCACTGCGTGGTTGTTTTTGTTTGTGAATGTGAACACGTGTTTGTTTGTATTCAGTTAATTGTTAATTCATTTGTTCTTGTGTTGTGTTTGACTATAATTATAAACTTGTTGTGCTTCACAGTGTACTTACAGAGAAGCCCAAAGGTTAGTTATATTAAAAGTTTCACTACATAAAATGGCATTTGCCAAATATTAAAAAAAACAATACAAAAGAAACTGATCTCTGTTACGAAAATTTTCATCATTTATGTATTATTGATAAAATAAAACGTGTTCTTTTCAATATCTTGTTTTATTTATAAACCATAAGGTAGTTGAAACTCTTTCAAGCCAGAAGTAACAATTTTAGGTTATTGGCATTCCACTACTTTCAAAGTATTTTATACTTTTGAAGTGCAACAAGGAACAATAACCTGGAATTGTTACTTTATGCTTGAGAGGTTTCAAAACAGGATTTTGAAAAAAATTAAATGGGTAGAAGGTTTAAATTTACCGCCTTAAAATTGATAAATTTCTGCTCAATTTTCTCTCTTAACATATCATGACAACTACAGATGGCAGCACATTTGCTGTAGCCAAAATATTTATCAGAGAGGGCAGCCTTTTGGTTGTAGGTGGTCTGTGGTGGTACGTAGTAAAACATAACCCTCGTTTTGTAAAATTTTCGAATGATCGTATAATTGGTTTCTATAATTCGTAGCACTTAATATTGGTGATAATAAACTATGGGAATTATGGTATTTTATTACTGAGTGTTGTAATAACAACCATAGAAAAAGTTCATAATATGTTGACCGTAAACCGTATTCGAAAATTATGGTTTGGCAACGTCGAAACTCCTAGCGTATGTAGATGTACAAAGAATAGCCTAAATTTAAGTGACATGTGTCTAATCTTTATCTCCTGTGGTATTGGCAAATGTATTTTTATGAAAGAAGGAAGAAGGACACTTGTATTTGTATAAGCACGTGGAGTTTATTATAAGTTAATTTGGTTTTCATATATTCATATATTTGAAAAGTAGAAGATAAGCCGCCACCACGTTTGTCCATTAATTGCTCTAAAAACCTTACATCATCTTTTGAAAAACGATATTTCATTCTGAACTCTTCATCATTGTATAAAGTAAACGGGTCTTCTCTTTCTTTGAAAGTTTTCCTTTTCCTGTTATTTTCTATATTATTTATAATATTATTCACAATATTCACTTCCTCAACAGCTTCTACAGCTCTCAAAAACATTTTTTATGAATAATAAAAAAAACAGTGTTAAAATGTGCCAAATGATTTTTAGGTTATAACGCTTAGTAAAACTAGGGTAGGGGTTGGTATAAGTTTAGACTAAATAGTTATACCCAGTATAACTTATATTTCAGTTATGCCACATTTATAAGTAGTTACTTAGCTTATTCTTGATTTATTCTCAGTATAATAATTTATATCTTGTTTATTTGTTAGAGTGCTAGGGTATAAGAAAATTGATGCAGCTATATCTAATTTATATATCTAACTTTCCTCTTCCACTGAATATTAGTTCTCTCCTGGCATGCACAGATAAGGCTAGTTTAGATTCTATGATATACTTCATTAAACCAGCAAAAATAGATCTTTAACCTAGACACATTCAATAATAAAAAAACAAAAACACACACACAATGTCAAGATTAATTTATCGAGTAGATACAAAATTTCCACAAAGATAATATTCATAGTATAATATGGCGAATTTAAAAAGATTACACGTATGTTTTCGATTTAACACCAAAATTAATCACTTCAAATAATGATTGTAACAATGATTCTTTAAAAAAATAAGATAGAGTACAATATTATTTTTCATATGTCATTGTCTGATTTTAAAACCAACCAGAATATTTATACTTATATAGAACTTAAAAAACATGTTACTCAATTAAGAACTCGAAAAATAAAGCGTATTTTTCAATTAGAAAACGACACGTGACATCATAATCAGCGAACAATACATTAAAAACGATTTTCTGGTTCCAAATACACTTTTGGGTTCCGATATTTCCCCATTCCAGCAGCTTGCACCTCAACGAATTCTTCGTTAACGTTTATGTGGATTTCGTCAACTAACAAACTGCACAGATACAATACACGTCATGATAATAAAAATGAGTCACAACACGTCAAAATTAAAGTTTGCTCTGTTGCCATGCTACACACTACGAATATTACACATTTAAGTAACATTTTAGTAGCTACTTATGGCAGAACAAAATTTTCATAGCAATTATCAGGCTCAAAAGTCCTTTCACTAGATCCTTGTTGGAGAAATCTAGTCCTATGAGTCTATAACTCCAATGAATCAATGCTTCACAATAAAAGATAATGTGAGACTCTACTTCCTCATCTTCCTTAAACTGCCAAATAGGTTCCTCCCTACATGTCGTTTGTGCTTCCTTAGGATACATTGACCGGTGAGTAATCCGTCTTTCTACTTGTTGCTGAGGTTAAATATATCGCTAGTAAGATTCTCCAGGAGTTTACTGTTTCGGCACATGTCTCCGGTACGACTGATCTTTGGTTTGAATCCACCGAGATGTAGAGCCACGTGCAGATTTTTTTGACATTTCAAATACTGGTACAGGATAGTCAATTGCAAACACATGTCTGCCTGGAATACAGATGCAAAATTCCCCAACGATGCGTCTATATTGCACCTGGGTTTAGTACCTACCTACTGTGGACTCCAGCTCCTGTTCCAGTGTCAGTCTTAGATCTGTCTGTTTACCACACCAACGTTCCTTCCTGACTACATTATTTCAACTCATCCCAGTTTAGCTGGATACGGTATGGTTAGTTGTCGATAACTGTGGTGAACATATCACTTCTCATTTCATGAAGCGAGTTTGTGATTCTGGTAGTTGGTTCCTTCATGTCGATTTTAATTAATTCCAGTCTATATGCAGACATTCTATCTTAACAATCAGGAAATTGAGAAATAAATGTTCCATTGTAGTTCTCGGGCTGCTTCTTATAGCACCGGTTATGCACAGACAGGCAAGCCTCTAAAGTTTTGAAAGATCCAGTTTGGTCACTAAACTATTCCCCATAATAATAACAATAATGTTACGCGAGTGTCCCAGCGAAATTCCCGTATGAGACGACTATGACTGTATTGACCGTGTGAGCTCAGTGAAATCGAGATTGATCCAGACTGCCATCCCCTCCACCCGAGAACATTCCATAGACTACCTACCGGTGGCGAGAGAACACTGAGAGTTTTCTAGTAATCTACTTTGCCATATAAATATGAGCATCGCTGCACAGTCAGAGTCAGTCATCAGATAGTTGAGACATAGTCACATAGATGGACAGCTATGCTTATATTGAAGGAAAGCGATCGATAAAGTGTTTACTCAGTGACGTTCATATAAATTAGTGTAGTTAGTTAGTTTAGTGTATAATATAAATTAGTAAATTAAGGACCGTACATATAAATTTGTAAATATAAATTAAGTAGTTGTATTAAAACTAGCTTTAAATCTAGAGTAATAAATAAAAGATAGGTTTTAAAACATATGGAAGAAACTGCCAAAAAGTATGTGCGCAGCCAGTTGAGCATGGCGCATCAAAGCGACTAGCTGAACTAACAAATCCCACTTCTTACCACACGAAAATTGTCAATATGTCAATATTATTTTAATTTGAGGTTAGTCACTTCAGAACATATCTACAGTGTGTCCCAAAAAGTTTTATACAAATGGAGAAAAAGTTTATCTTACATTTGACAAAAAAAATATTCTTGGTAAAAAGAACATTGGCTGGAATACAGGGAAAATCAAAATTATGATTTGGAGTGAGAGTAAAATACGTTCAAACTGTAGTGGAGAGTAAAATGTTCATTGAAATTGTTAATAAGTAACAAAAAATTATGCACACTTGTAGATTAGTGATTTTTCCATATAAAATTACAAGATATTAATTAGATAATTTATTGAATAAAGGAATAAGACATGATAAATAATTGATAACCTCCTTATCAACAATGAATAATACGCAACAAATAAATATTTAATTTAATGTGAAATAACTTAAATTTTACGGAACTTCAACGTATCCACCGTCCTTTTCTAAACAGGTGATTGTTCGTTGATTAAATTCTTTTATGACATTTCTAATCACATCTGGAGTTATAGCTTCACATGTTTCTCTAATGATTCTTTCAAGATGATCAACATCTTGAAATGGCCTCTAAAGGTACCCTTTTCTTTCAAGTAGCCCCACAAAAAAAAAGTTTAGAGGGGTAATGTCTGGAGACCTTGGAGGCCAAAGAAACTCCATGCACCTCCCGATCACTTTACCGTTGAAAGTGTCGAGGAGAAAATCCCGAATATTTCTGTTACAATGACATGGTGCTCCATCCTGTTGGTACCATATTTTTCCTAGTCCTCTCCACTACAGTTTGAACGTATTTTACTCTCACTCCAAATCATAATTTTGATTTTCCCTGTATTTCAGATAATGTTTTAAAAATTTTGTACTTGATTATGGATCTAGAAGTCATGCAGAGCTTTTTATCAAGAATATTTTGTGTGTGAAATATAAGATAAACTTTTTCTCCATTTGTATGAAACTTTTTGGGACACACGGTATATGATATCTATTTTTATTCAATTCTTATTGGCCTTCCCCCATTTAAATTAATGATCTTTAACAGGGGCACCTATTATTATTATAGGATTTATTGTAACTCATCATAGGTAAGTTAAAAAAGTAAAATAATGGAAACAATATTTTCCATTTTATCGTTTTTTTTGGAGACTATAAGGAAGAATTGCTAAAAGTTCTAGTTATGTAAAAAAGTGGTATTTCGAAAATTGTTCGTGTGATATTGGTGTGTGCTTCAAGATGTCTCCAGGTAGATTGGTGTATAAGTGTGGATTATTTGTTTGTCTGTTCTTATTTTAATTTTATTGACTGTTTTTGTGTTATTTTCGATATTTTATTGTATGAAAAATGTTGTTTTAATAGTAATTTCTTATTAGCAGAGTTTTTTTTTCTCCTACTCCTACTAATACACTATTACGCGTATGCTGAAAACTTCCAAATTCAAAAAGCGCGCGTCTTGAATGCTAGTTCATACCAGTAGCCAAGGTAGGCGCTAGTGGTAACTTTATTTATTACTCTATGATCTATACCTACTAACAAAAAACGAAACCAAAAAATGAAGAACAATCTTAAGAAAAACGGTATAGGTATATCAGATATCTAGAAGATTATTGTTCTCAGATTTACAATTTGCAGAAGCCCTATTGCGAAACGCAAAAATAAATTTTGAAGGAATGAGAGACTGTTTCAGGTGTTTTATGTCTATTATTCATAAATGCGTCGGCAGATCGCTTTACCTCAGATCTCTTTAACTGAAGTGAGCTGAGATCTCAGTCAAAAAGAACACACATTAAAATCCCTTTCATGGCTGCCGTTGAGCATGTTCTCATTGCTCCCGTAATACAATATACAGGGTGATTCATAAGTAATGGGCCAAATTGTAAATCTACGTTCAGAAGGCCAAAATAATAATATTTTCATTAACAATAATGGGTCTTAGTCTGCTCCTTACTGAGGTACAGGATGTTAAAGCGAAAAAAATAAAATAGATTTTTGTTAATACATCAGCTACACTTCTACATAATGACTTGAAAATTGGATATGAACTAGTTTTTGTAAGGGTAAACAAGAATGTGTGAGAGGATTTGAGTTAACTCGTAGATGTCGCCACATGCGCCATATGAATTAGATGAAATCAGCTACAAATTTTTTATCGCTCATTATTTTACAACTTAATTATATAATTTGGATAGCCCCATCATTTCTGTAGAAAAAATGTGTACTTCTTTGATCTTCAAAATATTAACGATTTTCGAGATATTTGAATTTTACTAATACACTACACTACATTTCACGTTGGTCGACGTAGCATTAATCTGTTAAGACACAAGCATGCCATGGAATGTTGACATTTACCTAACCGGAATTAATAATTGGTAATAATATTAAAATGAAACCATACAAAAATTAGATAATTGTTGCTTTCGTTTATTTGGGCTTCAAGCATTTGTGCGTGACGCCTCAGTCGTCAAGACTTTTGAGAAAAACGAACACGATTTCTAGGATCCTCAGAGCCACTTGTCATTTCATGCCATCATCCAAACTATCATCTGATATTATTAATGAATTTCCTGTATTTTTAGAACAACAGTTTTCGACTATGATGTTATTGATAATATAATTTTGCATATTTAAATATTTCCAGTAAGATTTAAATCGTAATCGGCACAATTTAAACCTTTAAATAAACGTCAAACCTGACAAACGTCAAATATTATTTAATGTCCGTGGCTTGAAGCCCATACTTTTCGGTATGTGCTCAAGGGGCAAGGGGAAGGTAAGATTGAGCGTCACGCCCGGTAATAAACGAACGAAATTCAGTCACTACGAGCTGCTACTAGCAGCCAAAAGTAAATAATCGAAAACGCCTAATAAAACACATTTATTGTACGCCAGTTAATAAATGCTTGTGTCTTAACAGATTAATGCTACGTCGATTTACGATTTGGCCCATTACTCATGAATCACACTGTATAAAGACTAGACCTTGAATTTTGGAGGTTTCCGAAAAGTTACTTAATTTCCACTTTTATAGACAGTCCCTAAAGACTGCCCCACATGTGTTTTTTCTACTATTTTGCAAGCTTTTTTATTTTATTCACAATCACAGTTCACTTCACTATTTCAATTTCATATCAGTTGTTATTCAAAAAATGTATCTTTGATACCTTCCACTTTTCTGCAGATGCCCTGTATAGTACATTAATAAACTGCATCTTTTTCATTTGAATTTTTTTTATAACATCTGCCAATTGGATTTAAGTAATTAAACCGTATACTGTGGGCCACACTGTATATTTCAACATTTTTCATCTCATTGAGTGAGAAAAGTTTAATTTATTTTGAAAATATTTAGTTATTTTTATCACTAAATAAATGTAATTTGCGTTTCAGTATTTAATTTTTGAAGATTACGGATTTGTTATCTGTACTGTGAGAGATTTTCAACCTTTTATTATTAATTGCCATATTCTCTGTATGCAATTAAGCGAAGCTTAGAGCTTAAGCCTGTTTTCACGAAACATTTGGTATGCGCCGTACGTTCAGCTCACTTTAAGCCTGGTTTAATTTAAGCCCTCAATATTGAGGGTTTATCTTGTTGCCAGATATTTTGATGATCAATTGGAATTAGAAAGTGATTTGTAAGTAAGTATTTAGTAAATAGTAAATGAAGATCAAAAACTGTTTTTGTTGTTTGTATAATTATCTATCTTATTTTTATAATAAATAGTGTATCCCCAGCAAATCAGGTACTGACTACCACGTTTTTTGTCTTCCAATATATATGCGTATTTATTGGCAAAAATTGGCAAGTGCAATTTTGCTCTTGTAAAATTCGGTACCCGTCTCACTTTAACTTTTTCATCAAAACTTGAATTCATGTTTAATAATAATAAAAAAATGCGTTCTTTTAAAACCAGAAATTGACATTTGTTGTCATTTTCTAGATTGGGTTGACTTTAAATTTCAAGATTTTTATGGTGTTGCCAAATTTAATTAATTTATTTATGGATTAACAAAGCCTCATTTATTCATCTACGGTACTATTGGCCGTTTGCACCAATTGATATTTAAGTCGACTTAAGGTTAAGCGGCGCATTAAGAAAGTTTTGTTTTGCACCATGAACAACTTGTCATTTTAAGCTGCACTTAGCTAAGTTTAGAAATTCGCTAGAAAATTCTCCACTTATCCTCTGGAGATTTCTAACCTAACATTCCTGTGTTTTGATTGATATAATGTCAATGTTTTTCCTCTTTTCGGGGTTTTCGTTTTCTATCTTCCAATTTCAGGTGTGTTTCTTTTAATTTTTGAACAAGGATGTTTATGGAGGATGATTTGCAAGTATTGGATATTCTCGAAAATGGATTTCCAAGAAGACGGTACAACCGTAAAAACTATTATGAAGAATTGGATAAAAATATTAGCAATTCTTTTTCCTGAACTGTATAATTTGACGAACTGATTTTCTTATTTTTAACTGTGTCCATTATAAGCAATTTTCTTATTAAGAAAACAAGAATAAAATCTATTGATTTTCAAAAATTCAAAAATTGACGTTTAACTGTTTTTAATATATTATTTCAAACCACAAAAACAAAAAGTCCCCAGAAACCATAGGGAAATTATTAAAACTCAACTTAAAAAGCGAGGTTGACAAATGTATTAAGCACTTAGCTAAGAAGCCGAGCAAAAACATTGGTGCAAATGAACTTTCACTAAGCGACCCTTAAATTTTAAACTCGCCTTAGTTATTCTTAGCTTATGCTTCTATTGGTGCAAACGGCCATTAGTAAATTGAGCTTTAACTAAGCGACCCTTAAATTTTAAACTCGCCATAGCTATTCTAAGCTTATGCAAACGGCCAATGATAACATAATTTAAGCCAAGCTTTACATTTCAGCCTGGCTTAAGCTATGGACATTAATTGTTAAAACCAAATACCTGAGTCAATAAAATATAGTAAAATATAATTTACAATTTCCCGTATTTTATGGCGATTTTTCAATAATTTAGAACTTACCAAAACAGCACAACCTATCCAAAACACTCCCATGGTATTTAATATCACAGTACAATAAATAAATTGGTGAAATTTAAAAATTCACTAAAAAGAACGAGCACTCGACACTGACCACAATCCGCTTCCTTGCTAGTGAATTAATTCTGCCCGCTTTGAACTCGTATTGAACGTAAGTGAGGATCTAATTCCTGCGTTTTATCGTAAATGATAATTATTATTATGACGTAACAAAGCGATACCAAACAACATTGGCGACTTGGATACACACAGTGTAGCCAGCTTGTGCAATTTCTGTTAGATCTGATATGAAAAATACAAAAACATATTAAGTATAGTGCGTTCATAAAGTAACGCGTAGATACAATTCTGACAATTCTTGAACCAACTGTACCTTATACGGATGATACTTTTCACTTTTTAATATTGTTCCTACAGAACGTCGACTGATACCATGGTTTAGTGCCAAATTTGTGGTGGAAGCTTGAGGTGTTTCTTCTACATCGATTGCAATATTAATTTGTTTAACAGTTTCGTTCGTTGCAGTCCGCCGACTTCTAAGTTTTAGCAGAAATTTTTCCATCCCAGTTGTATTAAAACGTGATATAGGATTTCTCTTCGGATGCAAATTATTAACTCAGCCTTTATACTAGGAAATTAAATCAATCTCGAACATGAATATTGAACGTACAATTTGTGCAATTATTGATATTAATTCCTGTTGTCAATGAAGATGAACGAGAGAAGTTTTGATTTTTGTTACTTCTTTTGCAATTTCAGATGCAGTGGCTTCTGCAGGACTATTCTGTTTCCAATTGCTGTTAGTTGTTGAAATAAATATTCGAAATATTTTGTGTATACTTCAACCAAAGTTAGTTTGAGGACCATAAAATAAAGCAATGTTGTCAGATATATTTTCTGAAATTGTTGTGCTCATTTTACATATGTTTCCCATTACTTCAAAATACTGTTAGCTCATGATTGTCTTAGAAAACTAGTTTGGAAATATTTAATAAAAAATACATAATATAAATTTATTTGTAAGAATTAAAAAAAGTCGCTCGAAACTGTTATAAGAAGAGAAATTAATTAGAACAACTTCATGTATGTCCGATATATTATGAAAATCTGGCACCTCAGGTGCACCTGCCAGTTACCGAGTGAAATATTGCTCATAATATGGAAAAATTCGGGTAGCTACTAAGGTGGTCCACTATAACATAAAAAATTTAATGGGCTTAGGGTGCAGACCTTTTGTTTACATTCATTAGTCCCATAGGCGTGTGCAATTCTAATTGTATATTTATATGTAGACCTATTTAAAATAATATAGTAGTATCTATTTCTTGGTTGAGTGAGTTTAATGAAATAATAATACCTATATTGAGTGAATTGATATCAATATAATATTTATTTGTTCGTGGAGTTGAGTGAATTGATATCAATATAATATTTATTTGTTCGTAGACGTTAGGGTAAGTTTTGAGAATATAATTCATTTGTAATTAATTAGAATGGCATTTTGGAGACCATTTGAAACGACAGTCCAAGATGAAGCGCGGGAATCTAATAATTTGGCGCCACAAGCAAATGACTTAGCAATAAATGATGATAGGGCCGAATTTAAAAACAAAGATTTACATGTTCAGTGTCAACGCGTTGTTTTAAATATATACACGTGTTTGAAAAAAGAAAATTCTGTAATTTCTGATAATGCGGTTATCGCGAGAGTTCACGAATTGACGAAAAAAACTAACTTCATGTTCCTACTAACATACCCGGCCCAATCCTTTTTTCCTGGTAAGAATAGCTCATTCATACCTCCCCGTGGTTCTTGCTGGGCAGATAATCTTTTTAGATTGTCTGGCAAAATGAGCATTATTTACAAAAAACTGTATTACAAATTTGATTCAGGTTAATTTTATCCACTATATTCATTTGAATTACATTTGAAAAACATTATTTCACAATATTCTAATTTATAAAAAAAAATTATGCACGCCATTGGGCGGCTTCTTTCTTCAATGGGATTAAAAATATGGGTCATCAAATTAACATTGGTTATACTTTACCAATATTTATTTTAACTTTTTTATGAAGACACTCTTTTCCAACGCATAAAAATCACAATTTTCTGTGCTACTTTCAAAGGTAAGTAATCAAAACTATATAAAGTATTCGGTAAAAGCATATCGCGTGGTCGTAGGAAAAATAGTTTACATAACTTGTGCAAAAAAAGTGATTTTTCACACTCGGCTTGAGCCTCTTGAGACAATACTTCGTTACGTAATATGACACCTGAGGGTGTAGAGGCCTACCAGGCGCGTCCCCGGGTGGCGGATAGGGGAACGGTCAGGAGTGGAGACATCTATGTCAAAGCTTCTGATTAGTGGCAGCCATAAGTAGGGTGAGAGGAAGTAAAACTCCTCAAAAGCCTTTGCGAAAGCTGTCGCCGCGGACCAACTCTCCCAAGTGAAGGTGTAAAGGTACCGTGCCGATGTACTGAATGGTCACGGGGAATGTGGCCTCGAACGATCCCCTGGGGGCACCAGGCGAAACCCCCTTGTATTCAGCCTTACCTTCTCATGCGGGGCTCTGAGGAGGTGGACAAGAATTTCCCTAGCTTCTCGTGGGATTTTTATGGATACACCAAAAAAACCAAACCAACCAGGCACCACTGAGACGACCAGCGACGACAAGGCTGAAGAAGCCGTCATCGCCAGCACGTCCTCGGAGGTGACTAAAGAAGGCGGCCAACGGAAGGCGAGCTTTAAAGCGAACTCGCTGGAAGATGTGGACCGTATGTCGGAGGAGGATCTTCGCGGAGCAAGGCTAGCGGGAGCATCCAGGAAAAGGTTGCAGACTCTGATGAAGGAGGGCCTTAATTACACTGAAGCCAAAAAGGCTGTAATTAAGGAGAACTTCACAAAGTCGCTCCTACCAAGGAAAAATAAAGAAGAGGCAGGCGAGCACCCGTCCAAAGCCAAAGTTGAGGCGAAAAAGCGTTACGGAAGAGGTGAAAAAGCGCCCAAGATCACAAGGGACAACCCCCCCACAGGCAAGACCCGCGACGAAGAGACCCAGAACGGAGGATAAACCGTCCTTCCGGGATGCGGCCTCGTCAGAGAGGGTAGCCATAGTGGAGGAAGGTTATCCTAAAAATCAGATGGAGTCGGATAGGCTCAAAGCTCTCCAGAACTCCATCATGAAGGCATACGAGGAGGTGGCAGATGACGGACCACAAGTGAGATTCGTCAAATGCACACAGAAGCCCGGGTACCTTCTAGTAACATGCGCGGACGTGGCGAGCGCTGACTGGTTGGAGGGAGTAGTTACTTCGTTGGTTCCCTGGGACAATGCAAGTCTCAGGACCCTTCGGGGGGACAGCCTACCGAGACCGGCAGCTGCCTGCTATGCTTATGTCCCAGATGAGGATGGCGTGAGACTGGAGGGTAAACGGATCCTAAACAGGCTGAAGGTGAGCAACCGGAAGCTAAAAACATCCCTCTGGACCATTTGGGGAAACACCCCGATGGAAAAGGGGCAAATGTGGACCTTCTCCATGGATGAGGAATCCCTGGAGGAGATCAAAAGGCTGGACATGAGTCCTTACTTTGGAATGGGCCGGATTAATTTCAAGGTCAAGGAGCGAGGACCCAAGTCCAAATGTGCAGTGGAGAACAAGGCTTCAAAACCAGGAACCTCCACCGGCACAACCACCAAAGCGCCTTCCCCACAGGCGGTAAGACCACAACTGAGGGGAAAAGGACCGGTGCAGAAGAAGGGGAAGAAGAAGGGAGGATCTTCTACAGAGGTTAGACCTGGGAAAGCCGACCCACAAAGTGGCACAAGCCCTCTCAAAAGACCGTCATTGGTCAGAGAGGAAGCTGAAGCCATGGAGCTGGGGGAGCCAACCAAGGTCACAGAGCCCATAGAAGACTCCTCGTCTTCAACCTAGAGGACAGCGTAAGGTTCCTGCAGGCCAACCTTCAACACGCCAAGGCAGCTAGTGCCGTGTTGTGTCGAAGGTGGGAGAAAGAAGGCATAGACGTAGCCCTTCTGCAGGAACCATGGGTACATGGAAGGACCATAGCAGGCCTCAAACCACAAACAGGTACGTTACTCTATCATAAGCCAGCATTAAGGCCAAGAGCATGTATAATACATAGTGAAAGGGTTAATTGTGTACTATTCTCGGGGTTATGCTCTGGGGATTTTGTTATAGGAGTCCTTTCATACCAAACCGAGGGCGGGACGAAGAGTGTAGTCGTCTGTTCTGCCTACTGTCCGGGAGACGAGCCAGCATGCCCTCCACAGGTACTGAAGGCTGCAGTGGACTATTGCCGAGAGAGGGACATGCAGCTTATATTAGGATGCGATGCCAACGCCCACCATACCATCTGGGCCAGCACGGACATCAATAAAAGAGGTGAGTCATTTTATGAATTCATACTTAGGGAAGGGTTATTCATTGCCAATAAAGGTACTGAGCCTACTTTTGTCACGG
The DNA here is from genome assembly GCA_963978555.1 of Galerucella nymphaeae. Classification (NCBI taxonomy): domain Eukaryota; kingdom Metazoa; phylum Arthropoda; class Insecta; order Coleoptera; family Chrysomelidae; genus Galerucella; species Galerucella nymphaeae. The sequence continues at coordinate 1,443,815 of OZ021711.1, read as the reverse complement.
CAGTTAGGAAAGAGGTATTAGACCTGACCTTGAGTACCAGCAGAATAAGTGATAACATAGTAGCTTGGCGGGTTTCACAGGAACCATCATGTTCCGACCACAGGCATATAAGATTCGATCTTGAGTCACCACCCCTAATAATGAGTAAGTTCAGAAATCCAAGAGAGACGAACTGGGAAGGATACAATAAATCCCTCAGAGAGTCACTTGAGGAAGGGACAGTCACTATAAAAGGGAGAGAAAGCCTAGAAGTGGCAGTTGATCAGGTTAATGAGGCAATCTTGAATGCCTACCGAGAAAACTGCCCAGAACGAACAAGGCAACGCAAAAGGAACACAGTTTGGTGGAACAATTACCTAGAGGGATTAAGAACCGAGGTAAGAAGGTTATTTAATAGAGCCAAACTCAACCAAAACTGGGACCTATACAGGAGTAAGCTCACTCTATACAATAAGGAGATCCGGAAGGCCAAAAGGGACTCATGGAGAAGATTCTGTGAGGAGGTTCTAGAGACCACAGAATGCTCCCGAATCCACAAAGTTTTGTCTAAGGATGGCTCTAAAGACAAGGTGAGTCTCCTCAAGAAAACGGACGGAGACTATGCAGAAACGGCACAGGAAACTTTGGAGCTGTTGACAAAAGCACACTTTCCTGGAGCCACCATTGATCTGAGTATGCAGGAGGTAGTCAGCAATCCCCAAGAGGCAGGTAGACCCAGTAGGGAAGACTGGCAACTTGCCACTGACATTACAAGACCAGATAAGATAAGGTGGGCCATAGACGAATTCCAACCCTTTAAATCACCAGGGGAGGATGGAATCTATCCGGTACTACTGCAGAAAGGTAAAGAGGCATTAGCGCCACAACTAAGTAAGATCTTCAAGGCTAGCTTAGCTTTAAGGCATACTCCGGTAATATGGAGGAAGGTGAAGGTCATATACCTTCCGAAGGCAGGTAGAATTTCTGACCAAACGCCCCAGTCATATAGACCAATTAGCCTAACGTCCTTTCTGCTCAAGACTTTGGAAAAGCTAGTGGATAGGTACATAAAGAACAACGCTCTGAAAACTCGCCCTCTAAGCGAGAGTCAGTATGCGTATCAACAGGGTAAGTCAACAGACTTGGCTCTGGACGATTTAAATAGGCTACTGTCCAAGTCGATCGACGACAAGGAAATAGCAGTAGCTACTTTTCTGGATATAGAGGGAGCATTCAATAATGCTTCTCCAATATCTATAACAAGGTGTATGGAAAGAAGGGGGGTCGAACCCATCATCTGCGGGTGGCTTGCAGCTAATCTAGGGAATAGGATAATCACATCCACCCTGGGGGAGGCAACCATCACAGCGGGTGTGGAAAGGGGTTGTCCTCAAGGAGGCGTTTTATCGCCCCTTTTGTGGGCGATCCTAGTAGACACGCTTCTAGTACGGCTATCAGACAAAGGTATTCGGTGCCTGGGGTATGCGGACGATCTTGCCATCGTCATAAGAGGACGGTTTCCGGACACAGTATCGGAGCGCACCCAAATGGCGCTTGATATAGTGAGTGGCTGGTGTAGGGAGGAGGAACTAGCAGTGAACCCCTACAAAACTACACTGGTACCGTTTACAAAAAAGAGAAAATTGCAAGGACTACAAAAGCCGCAAATCAACGGAGTGGAGATTCCATTTGCGAATGAAGTTAAATACCTAGGGGTAATATTTGACCAGAAGCTCAATTGGAACTCCCACATTGAAAAAACCGCACATAAGGCCAGAATCGCTCTTGGAAGATGCAGGCAAATGTGTGGAAAGAATTGGGGATTAAATCCTAGCATGACCAAATGGTTATATACACAGGTTGTGAGGCCAATGATAACCTATGGATCAATTGTTTGGTGGCCCAGGACACTGCAGATCGGAGCGCAAAGGCAGCTAAGTGGTATTCAAAGGCAGGCCTGCTTGAGTATCACAGGGGCCATGAAGACGACTCCGACAGCGGCTCTGGAGGTGATACTAAACCTACCACCACTGCATATACTTATTCAAGGAAATGCAAGATCTGTTAGCCACAGATTATCACAGGGACCTTCTCCGATAAGCCAAGAACACGGTAAGGTCTACAAAGAACTATATGATGGAATAAAGGCAGATCCAATACTGGGAATGCCAAAGGATCAGATTGCCCCACAATATAGTTTTAAAAACGAATATACAATCGTAATTCCAGAGAGAAAGGACTGGGAAGCAGGGCCTCCCATAATGGCGAATCTCAACTGGTACACTGATGGCTCTAAAACAGACTCTGGAGTAGGAGCCGGAATATACGGGGTACAGGAGAAGATAGCGATCTCTCTAAGCCTAGGGAAACATGCCACTGTCTTTCAGGCAGAGGTAATAGCGGTGCAATGCTGTGCAGAAGAGTTGATAAGACGGGAGGTGAATAACCAAAGAATCGTCATCTACTCTGACAGCCAAGCAGCACTAAAGGCGATACGCTCATATAAGATAACATCGAATCTGGTGTGGGAATGTCGCAAGGCCCTCAACAGACTGGGTAGTCATAATAAAGTAACCCTAGCCTGAGTACCAGGCCACCAAGGAATAAAAGGCAATGAAAAGGCCGATGAATTAGCCAAGCAGGGAGCAGCGGAGGTCATGATAGGGCCAGAACCTTCCTGTGGAATTGCCAAATGCCTAAGTAAAGGAAGCATCCACAAATGGATAAACAACCAGGCGTTGAACTGGTGGTATGGAACCCCAGGACAAAGACACGCTAAACTATTCCTTAAAAGCCCTTCGGCCAAACTGTCACACGACCTACTACGCCAAAGTCGAGAAACGACGAGGATAATAGTGGGAATGCTCACAGGGCACTGTAGGCTAAGGAAACATATGCACACAATTGGACTAGCAGAAGACAGCCTATGCAGGTTCTGCCAGGAAGAAGAAGAAACCGCGGAGCACGTACTTTGTGAGTGTGAAGGCCTAGCAAGGTTGCGGTTTCACTTATTCAGGGAAGAAAAACCGAAGGCAGAGAGCTACGCAAAGGAGGCGGTAACCAGGCTATTAAGTCTAATAAAAAGAATAAAGCTGGATATCGAGCTCTAATATAGGGAGGACCACAATAGATCTGCAAAGGTCGCAGTGGGATAGGACAAAGAGCCACTCCAATTTTAATCTAATCTAATCTAATCTACGTAATATACTATACAATACAATTCACAATGGTTTGGTTTTGTCCGTAAGGCACTTTTCAGCTTGTACATTATTTATTAAGAATTTTTTGAGTCTATTGAAAAACTTGCATTTAAAGAAAAATTAAAATTTGTCTATTTTTTTTTTAGTAAAAAAGGTCTTAACCACTAAAAAATACACAATTCTTCATTTGTAGTAAAATGTATTTAATGGAAATTATATAAGATTTGGTGGTCATACTTTTTTTTTCTAGAGAATGACGACTTTTTGCCGTACAATGAGATTCTTTAAATTCAACTTAAATCTGAACAATGGAGACTTTTCCTTTTAGAAATAAGAATACAATATCTGTTTTTGCAAATAAAAGTTTAATATAATTCGTCCTTGGAACATTGAGAAAACAGTGGAAAGTATAAAAACAACTTTCAACAAAAAACTTAAAGGTAAATAAGGTTATCGATATATAAGATTCCTTATTGCGTTTTTAACGCCATCTGGTAAACCTTCACTTATTGACTTGGCTCATTTTCTTTCGTTCGATTCGACCTCCTTTTGTTGTTTTATGTAAAATGTAAAGTCTTCTTTGATATTTTACAAAGATCTATTGTTCGATCTTGTACTGCATGTACAGAGTGTCCCAAATTGGTGTGTTTTGCGGGGTATCTCGTAAACTAGATATAGAAGAAAAGCAGTCATGATGTAAGGACTTTTTTTTGTTAAAGTAAATTGAATCTTCAGTAACTCCCTGCAGTTGTAAGATACAGGGCGATTATTGAAAACTGACGAAAACTACAAGGTATAGTTTGGCAAGTTTATCTGAAGCTACTGGGCATCGGTAAGAGGCGAGGAAACATGGCGCATATACAGATTGCGAAAATCCTTATCGAACCCTCGTCGTACACAAGTGCGAAAAGGAAATTATAAGAAAAAAGCTTGAAAAAGAGATAAAGAATAATTGTGCGCGGTCATCAAGGCGTGACTTAATTCTAGAAACCAGTGGCCGAAAGTTGATTGTTCCCTATTTTAATCGCTGTTGCCAGAAGCGCTTATTAATTTGTACAACTGATATTTTTGTCTCGTTATCGTTGACTTTTGGATGGAGGTATTCGTTTGATAAAGCTACTGTGTTAGCGAAACGCGTCACAACTTTAAGTTAAAATATTATGTAGATTTTAACAAATTAAAATTGTTTTTTTTGCAACGCTGTCAGAGCTTAAAGAAGTTCATAACAAATTTGGAAAAATTATTTTAATAGACAAAATCCAAGAAAGCACAAGCGCACATGCTCATTGCAGAATTAACGTTTGATCATATTAGTAATATTTTTAATACTGAAAAGTCCATTTTCTAATTATTATTACTACATATTTAGCACCTTAGCTTTTCCATAGTTAAACGTGGCAATTTCGAATGTTTTCGACTGCATTCCTTTCACGGCTTCAGATAAACTTGCCAAAGTTTACTATAACTTCTTAATTAGGAAGTAAATAAAAAACGTTATAAGATCTTTTGATGAATAGATAGATTTTATGAGGTGGCACTTGGCGTTTTCTACTGCGACCTTTTCCGATCTATTTTGTATTAATTTGTGCATTATAGATCTCGCTTCACCTTGTATGAATATGTATAGAGTTGGCAGATTTATTAAGACTTCCATTGCAGCTGTGGGAGTAGTTTTTATGGCCCTTGTGACACACAGCGATATACAGACATACGATTTACACAAGTACGACTAGGAAAATATAAGAAAAACTAATTGAAAGAGAGAGACGAAAAATTGTGCAATCATCGATGTTCAGTGCCCCCTATTTTAATCGCTGTTGCCAAATGTACTTATCTGTAATGTTTATTCCCAATTTTTGTCGGCAACAGTGATAAACAACAATAATTATTAAATAGAAAGCAATGTTAAGATTTTATTTTTCAAATTTTTCAAATTTTTCCTTGAACTAAATACGGCGTTATCCCGTGTTAAAAGTGAAATGCAGAATAAGTTATTTATGCCTAAGAAAATACCAAGCATTCTAAACTGGCAATGCTGCTTTCATTTCACAATTTTATTATTTTTCTCTCTCTATCAAGTAGTTTTTCCAATATTTTTCTTGTTTTACTGGTGTAAATCGTATGTCGCGAATAGAATTTTCACAATCTGTACCGAGCAAATTATTGGAAGATTCAGAAATTTAGTTTTTTTTTTTATATTTATCGTCAGTTTATTCACTTTTTAGCTTTTTAATTTTCAGATTTTGCTGCGAATCATACTATTCAGCGAACATACTGTAACATTGATGACGATCGTAAATCAAAAATACCAAATAGACTTGGTTAATTAGATTTTCGTTTGCGTATATCTCATTGATTATTTATCAGATTTACATACAATATATTGTCGGTCACTTCCAGTTAATATCAATGGTAATAATATGCAATTATTCTGAAGGAAACGATAGCGATTTTAACAAAACACATGAACTCAGAATGTCTATTTCAAGAAGTTTTATGAACTGTCTGAGATGGTAAGTTTATACACATGATTTAGCTGTAGCATTAATTTTAGTTTTAACCTCCAAATTATTAAAACCATATTTTTCAATGGGTTGGTTTAGTCATAATAATTGGTGATTGTGTTAAATGTAAGGGTTAACCTTGAAAGTCTCTTTTGACAGATATCTATCTGAACTACCGGATTTTTCATCTACTACTAGAGATGGGTGCGGGGGATCAAGAAAATGTTAAGAAGTCTTTTGGGGCCCACTCGTGAGGAATTTAGAAGTTTGATGGATTCAACTAACCTACATTACGTGATTGTTGATGATTCGGTTCGGTTTCATTGCTTCCGCTTGCTGTTTAAACATCGGCCTAACAAATTGACCATTGCGGAGGCACCCTCTGGAGAAATTGCGATTCTGATGGCACAGAATTGTAGCAGACCTCCTCATTAGCCCTAGACATACAATACATTTGCTATTATTGCGAGGCAAAATGTTATGTTCCGGACGCAACTTCAAGACGCCACCACCGCCAAACCGTAGGGCCTGCACAGTTTTCACCCATCACGATCTCTTAGTTATCATTGAGAGTACAACATATCAAAAAAAATCGAAAATCGTACGAGAACCAGGATTACCTATAAAATGGTGCAGGGTCCTTTTACTGAAAATATTTAAGTATGCAAAATTATATTATCAATAACATCATAATCGAAAACTGTTCTTAAAACACAGGAACTTCATTAATACCATCAGATGATAGTTCGGATGATGACATAACATAATAAGTGGTTTTGAGGATCCTAAAAATCGTGTTCGTTTTTCTTAAAGTCGTGACGAATGAGGCTTCACGCATGCTTCACGCACAAATGCTTGAAGCATGCGAAAGCAGCAAATGTAATGTAGAGTTCATACAACAGCATTTTTGGTGTGCGTCATCGAATGTGACGTATAACCGGGTTTTCGGTATGTCGTTTATTTTATTTGCTATTTTGACACATATCTAACCTTAAATTTGATAAATAAAATCATGGAATAAAATCATCAGTATCGCATTCAGCAAAATTCGAAAAGGCTATGAAATTAATAGTTACCAGCTTCTTTTTCTAACTGAAAATACTTGCGAACTTTCAAAATTCAGATGGTTTTCCGTATATCTAGGCATATCTTTGTTTTATTCAAACAAATATAACAATAAGATTCCCTTTTCATAAATAATAATTGACCGTGAACAACAAAGTACAGTAACCTAACCTGACAAGAACTGTCAGTGGGACAGTAGAAAAAGATGTAAGACACATTGACAATACGGAAGGTATGTTAGCAGGCTATTTTAAAAAAAGAAATTTCTCCCGATTGATAGGTCGCACTTGCGATATTTTGATTAGGATTAATCAAAGACCTGACTTTTTTTCCATTTCTTTCCACGTAATGTGTAAGAAAGACATAAACAAACGATGACGCACACCAAAAAGGCTGTTGTATGATCCATAGTTAATTTTTCAGGGTTTTGTAGCTATTTTTACTTTCATTAAAGTAATGTTCCTTTTAAATGAAGGTTTTTATGGTTAAACAAATTAAAAGTTTATTTTCATAAATGAAGTCAAGCAGAATTCAAATTTGAAGTAAAATACATGGTGTCCAATTTAAAAAATATAACTTTGATTTGGCCAGTGGCGTAACTGCCTATGGGCTAGGCGGGGCAGTGCCCCGGGGCCCTCAAGCTCAGGGGGCCCTCGAATCCTTACCAGATGACAGGTTGCAACCCCACTTTAATCATGAAAACTCAGTTGAGAGAAATTCAAAAGTTATGCCTAGGGAATTCCCCTAATTTCTTTCCGTAGGTTGGCAGTGTTGTCAATTTGACGGATAGTGATATGTGCGTTTTATTATTCATCTATGTGCGTTTTATTGTGAATACGAAAGATTTTTTTTTTCGAGAACGCTAATGTCAATAAACTTTTTTGTACTGATCAATATAGAATATAGTGGTTCAATTTTATTTGATTTTACCACTCATATTGATGTTCGTTAAGTTAATAATTCGTGTCAAATCTATAGATTTCGGCTAAAATGGCAACAGTGGTAAAGTATAACCAATGTTAATTTCATGACCCATATTTTTAATCCCATTGAAGAAAAAAGCCGCCCAATGGCGTGCATAAATGCCTGGATTTAGACGAAGTCATCGATACTTTTGCGGAAACTAAAGCTAGGAAAAAATGGTAAATATAATAGTTATTTAGTCAGTTGATAGGCCCGACCTTTATATAATAAACCCTTGAATCTCCTCTATTTCGTTTTATTAGCTAAACCTGCACCAAGTATTAATTGTAATTTATGTTGTTACTGTTTAATATTTTTATTACCTGCCCTGCAGTGCACAAAAAGAGCTTAAGAAGTTAAGTAGCTTATCTTTTTAAAGTATTTGTATATTTCATATTTTTATCTTATCTTATAAAACATAATCAGTTTACATAGCAGTGGGGCCCCATTTTTTAATTTGCCCCAGGGCCCTTGGTTCCTAGCTACGCCACTGGATCTGGCACGGCTTTCTAGAACACGCTGTAGAATTGTGACTAATTTATCGCACTAATGAATCACCCTGTACATAACCTGAATATAAAAAAGTTTGGAACTTTCCATGCAGGTAGTTATTAATGTAATGTAAAAATATTCGAAATAATTTGAATATGTATGTACCTTATATTCATCCAGTTTGTGAATTTCAATACACAAAATACAAACGTAGATACATGCTCTCTATTCACAAACACAACAAAATCTAACGGGCGTCATCAGTGATTTGACATTTTTTACTTGGTATTAATCATGTTTTCGTCGGACGATTTGAATGTATACTTGAAATTGTTTATACTGTAACCTTGTAAGTCCCATACTCTACCTCATGGAGTGGAATTCGGCACCAATTAAACTATTTTATACGCTATCACTGGGATGGGATGTACAATTAATATTAAATTGGACACCACCAGCTTTTTAATCGAAACGAATCAACTAAAATCAGAAGAAAAAGGTGGGAAGCAGGAAACACCTTGTGAAAATTAACGTCAAGTTACAAAAAAAATTATAAAACGAATATATAGATTGCGTAAATCCTTAACGATCCATCGTTGTATACACAAGAGCGACAGAAAAACAGCTGAAAGAGAGAGAAAGATAATTATGCGCGGTCATCGAGGCGTGTATTTAATTCCAGCTGAGGCTGAATTTAAATCCCGAGAGTTACCGACTGCTCATTGCCCCTCTATTTCAACATTTTTAACCGCTATTGCCAGAAGCGCAAATTGATTTGTACAAATGATATTTTTCTCTCGTTTTCGTTGATAAATAATCTTAGAGATATGAGATCAAATCTTTATCACAGATTTGGTTATTGTCTGGCTCAGCAAGGTGGTTTATTTGAGCACTTAATTTATTAAAATCATGTTTACCTTTAAAATGGATTTTTATTTTTTCAATTTAATTTATTAATGGAAGGGATTTTTAGTTCATTAATAATTGTGGTTCTCTCAAGAAATGCTGTTTTATTTTCAAGTTACAATGGCTAAAATAATATCCTATTATAGTTAGAATGAATGAATGAATGAATTTTAAATGTACAGGTAACGTAATAACGATTGTATTTTTATATTTCTTTAACGCCCTCACTCCCTCCATGTTGGGAGCATACTGAATTACCATTTACCATTTACCACCAACAACTAATTAAAATAGGAGGGCAATGAGCAGTCGGTAACTCTCGGGAATAAGCTTACACCCCTCTCTCTCTCTGTTTTTATTCCCGAGCACGTTTATCCCTTCTAATAATTATTGAATAATCAATTTAAATTGAGAATAATAATTTATTGAAATATTTGAAATTCAATGAAAATTGAACATTTCAAAAAACCAAACGAAGAGAATATACTAATTAGAACGCCAAATTCAAACTTTACACACGCTACAGATAAGACGATGGAATAACTTATCTAAAAGGGCTGAAAATGTTTTCAGCTCTTAACGAGATGGTGGCGGTGGTGGCAGTGATGTCTCCTCTAGTGCACGAATCGGTAACAGAGCTGGCTTGAAGATGTCTAGATTGGAGATGCTGGCCTTGAATTGGCCTTAAGTTTGCCTTAAACTTGCCGGCTGCAGAGCAACCAGACAATACAAAATTGTTCACCAAAAAGAATATATATATTTTAGATATCCCCAAATATGGTAATCCACAGGATTGAAGTCAGGTGACCTTGAAGGCCAGTTATTGGAACCACCAAAGTGATCCCCATCTACAGTTAAAGTTAGGCCCTTTACCAATGAAACACCCTGTATATAAATTATAACTGTTGCCTTCACAGTGGCAGTTAGAGGAAAGAAAGAGATCCATTCGAAAATTGAAATTTCGAATATCGACAGACAAAAATGGAAGGGGAATTTGATAAAAATTTATGTTTATGGAGTGGCTAATGCTACAAGGAAACGGCATGCTTAGAAACAAAGCAGGAATTTGGGAGGAAGTGACTAATGAGCCACAAAAATTCACTAAATGAAATAGTTTTAAGACGAAAAGGTAACAGCTGAACAGCAGATGAAAATTTCAGTCAAAATAGTAATTTTTTCTAAGACCGACCAGAAAATATACACATATTCTGGATAATTGCAATTGTGTGTGAGATTTCTACACAAATGTATGTGTACGTATAAATTAATGCTAGTGTTCGCTACGTACATGGTACCGCAAAAATTTTCGCCGCAGCTCAAACACGCGATCCGTGGCTTGTCAGTTAAAATTCAGACATCGTTCTAGTGTAGTACCATGTCTGATTCAGTGATATTAATGAAGAAACAAATGTGCCGTTTCTATTCTTATGACCTATTTAATTAAGAATAAAAAAGGAATCAGAAAAACAGACAATATTAGATTAAACATTTATATCAAAATAAATATCAAATATGAAATTATTGAACTTAATATCGTTGGATGGAAGTACTGGTCATTTCAAAAATTTCCTACAAATGTCTGCGAGCGACTTTGAGGTTTTGATAAATAAGATTGAGAATCTTTTTACCAGCAGTACAAACTAGAAACCGCCACATACGCGCTTTAATCATTATAATCATATACAAATACAGCGTGTCCTCGGATGGGATATCCTATACGTGAAAAATGTTCAAGTGAAAAAAGTCATTCTTGATAAAAAGTTTTGCTTAATCTGATACCCAATAAGATGAGATAAAATTCAAGTTTTTCAAAACCCGTTTCATTTTAAATACAGGTAGAATCACGACCGACGGTACGGAGGTTTATAGCGAAAGGGTAAAAGTTTTGAAATGTTTGTCACTTTAGTAATTTGTAAATTCGTATGGGCTACATTTTAAAATGAACTATACAGCATGTTCCAATAAAGTGTGGCGTATCAAAGTTATATTTTTTCTTATGGAACACCCTATATTTTATTGCATTTTCTGATTTCCATTAAAAAATTAAATACTGTTTCATAATGGTTCCCTATACCTAAATACAGAGGGTTCCGAGTTATGCTGACTTTTTTTAAATGTGAACATTTCGAAAAAAATTAATAGCTCATTGATATAACAAATTCTTAGTAAAAACCAAACAAAGTTGCGTGCACGTCATCATTGAGAACATTTGCAGCGTTGTCAGATTGTTCACGAAATATGTTGTAAATGGTATCACGAATAGAGCTTGTATTTAAAGTTTCTGTATTTGTTACTCGTTTATGAGCGCAACGTTTTTTCTTTAGTGACTCAAACTCTTCACGTTTTTTCTTTGTTTTGACAAATTTTGCTCACTATTCTTACATTGATTTTTAAAGCAGCAGCTACACGCTAAAATATTAGAAATTTTCGGGCAGTAAAGTAAGGATATTCTATTCACGTATTACCTACCTCTTGTACAGCATTTAAGGGCAACAAAGGACTTTTATTATTCCTTTCTTGTTCAAAATAATTTACTAATGAAGCCACAAGTTCTTTACATCGACTATTCAGCTGTTTGAGCATTTTAACAATCGCAGAAGAAAATGCTTTGTTATTTTGAAAAAAACAGTTTTGATTATAAATATTTGTCACAAGAAAATTTTATAAAGCAAGTAACTATAACCTCAAAAATCGATGCCACTACACGAGTAGAAAAGTCACAAACGCGGCAACATGACATTATTTCTGGCAGTGACTATTTTACCGTCAATAATTGGAGGTTTCTTTATGAAAATTTCAACACAAATTTTTACATCGAGGGACGTCTAAACCCAATAAAGCTATATTGCTTATACATTATTTTGGTACAAAAGTTTTTTCATTGATTGGGTTATCTTTAGAACCGATTAATTAACAAAAAGTATATGCATTTTTCGATAGAAATGTAGCCACACATGCGATAGAAATACGACCTTGGTGACGTGCACACAACTTCATTTGGTTTTTACTATAACAAATTTTCTCTTACATTTAATTAGTTGGACATTCGCTGAATGTATTCCACAATTGAGAACTAAACATCTTTACAGGGAGTTCATAATTTTCAGTTTCATTATTATATCATTCAATGAGTTATAATATCGGAAATATTTAAATGAAACACCCTGTATTTTTATAATTCAGCATATTCAAAAAAATGTCCTCTTTCGAATTGTATGAGGGTGTCCTCTACTTAGGTATTATACTTTTCGTGCAATTTACAATTTTCTTAAATTGTAGGTATGCTAAATCGATTTTAAAATATCTGCAACTATCTCCAAATTATAAAGTGATGATTTTGACATAGTTATAAAAAAAACGAGTTAGGCCTTCTGCACAAGAAGCTTCATAGGCTCGTATTAGATGCGACATACGGAACGTATACGCTTTTGTGCTGCCCCCTTACATTTCAATTGACAACTGTATACGAGGCGTCAGCGTCGCGGATTCGTCAAAGCAGAGAAAACACGTGTTTTATATAAAATGACGGATGAAACTGTGAAATTTGTGCTATTTGTGCAGTTTTTAAGGCGTAGACAAATCGTCGCTGCATGACGCGTCTGTGGCGTGTTTATGACTATGAGCTCCGTGTGCAGAAGGCCTTACTCTTTTTTACCGTATTAGAGTACATAATAAAGCAAAAACACATTTTTAATAAAGCAAATACATAAATTCTACGAAACGAGCAACAAATTATTGTAAGCGAAAATTGAAAAATCACTAGGTATAGATACTGTGCAATGTGCAATGCAGCACGTGATTCAGGCTTACGATTTACTTACATTATTCAACATATCGGGTTTTATAGACGCGAAAGCGTCCGAAATTCTTAATTTCATATCATATGGAGTAATAAGATATTTTAATTATAAACCTATTCGAAGAAATCCAGTTCTGGTGACCTAGCTACTAGCCAGGACCGCCTCTATATATCCATTTATTTCTTAATTTTTTATTGAGGTGATTCCTAACAGCACGTGAAAATTGAGCAGAAGCTCCTTGTAATTATAGCCATATTTTCTTTCGGATGCTAAGTGGTAGGTTTTCGAGAAGGATCTAGAAGTCTTTTTTCAAAAAACTCAAAAATTTTCGCTCGTCCAGGTGTCTGTCAAAAACATACGGGCCAATAACATACTCGCCCACAATCCCTCCCCAAACGCTTACACTCCATCAGTGTTAGGGCTATATAGCAATTTTTCAATTTTTTGCTTTTAATAATTTGTTTTTTGTTTCGTAGTATTTATGTACCTATTTGCTTTATTAATAATCTATTTTTGTTTCATAACTTACTCAAATACTTATCGGTAAAGAAAGAGCAGCTTCACAGTTTTTTTACAACTATGTCAAGATAATTAGTAGGTATAAAATTACAGGGAGTTGCAGAAGTTTTGAAAGTTACTTCTTTGTGGGATCGAATACTTGGTATATAATTGGTATTTGGTGATTATTTACGATTACAAAATAAATACTTTATAATGTAAAACATAAATAATCCCCAAATTTTAATTTTCATGCTAAATAGCTGTAATTGCATATTTGGATATAACTTTTAATTTTAAACAACTTTACTTTCTACAATTTTTCTATATTGTGAAAAATAAAGGTACTTTACTCTTGAGTAAGATTAATATTTTTTGACAAACCTCGTATACGGCTCAAAATAAGAAATATCTAATGATTGCATTTTGGGTTTTAGATAATGCAGAACTTTTTATGAAGAATAACTTTTTTTCCTAAAACCAATAATAAAAAAGTTTCCCATATGAGTTCAACTTAAGTAATAAATACTTAAATAATTTTTAAATAGTATTTTATATGCTTGCTTCTAGATACATATATGATTATGAATGTATAGACCGAATAAATTGATTTCCAAATTCGAAAATATCCCTAGTATATTATATGTAGGTACTGTCGATGATGTACAAGTCAGACAGTAGACATATTAATATTAAAACAAAATTTTTTGCATTCTCTAAATTACTTAAAATTGCCGGTCCAGTGGAGTTATTTGCTGTTAGGGTTATAAAAAAATATCTTCATTATTTTATATTTCCAAAAAATGAAAAATGCAACAAAAAGCTAAAAAATATTTATTTAAATAGTTTTTCTAATTTATTTAATTTTCATGTTCACCATATTGTTCTCGCCTAGTTCATTGAGTTTGTTTAGGCATTCCCACACCATTTTAGAACTGATTACACCAGAGCTCAGTGCTTTAATGGCTGCTTGACTATCTGTCATTATGATAATCCTTTGTCCTCTGTATCCTTTATCAATATTGAACTGGGCGCACTTTCTTATGGCGTGGATTTCCGCTTGAAAGATACTTGAGGTTTTTCCCAAGCTTTCAGAGTGTTTGTTCCAGGGATGAAGGATAGTTGGGGATATGATAGATAAATGTTCCCCTTGAAATAAAAATTCACCTTTTTGCATTTTCTAAAAAAAATGTGTGTCTACAAGATATGCGATTTGTTTCGTTTTCGGTGCCGTACCCTGTATTGTATTTGTTATTATTTATTCAGTTACGCCGAACAATTAGCAAAGGAGTTTAGTAAGTAAATTTTCTTATTATCAATACTAATATGAATGTTATGAAAATTGAGGACGGCGCGACAGCCTTAAAAATATCCATATCCACAACCATGTTCATTGTTATCATTAGAGAGATATTGCTTGCTTAAAAATGGTCTCCGGTAATAGAGAAGTTCAGTCTTTCAGTGTGGCCAACAAAAAGTGGTTTTACTGACAAGAATGACAGTTAAGGTCTACCATTCAAAACATGAGATTTTTGGATGTTTTTTTATAATTGCGAACATCTACCTATATTGCTTTATTAAAATAATGAATACACCGAAGCGTATGTCTTGAAATTTCAAATGACTTTTTAGCTGAATAGTCAACATATCAGTGGCCAATAATTCTAGGAACTCTTGGCAAGTGTCAGTGGAAAAAGTAATTAGAAGAATTGAGATACAGCTAATTAGAAATGCTACAAAAATCTAATAGAAAATGGTCATACACCAATCAACAATTCAAATATAACTAACATGTGACAAAACTAATGACTTGATAGTAGAATAGAAATGAAATGGTGACATGTCAAGAGTTCCTAGAATTATTGGCCACTGATATGTTGAGTATTCAGCTAAAAAGTCATTTGAAATTTCAAGATATATACGCTTCGGGGGTGTATTCATTATTTTAATAAAGCAATATAGATGTTCGCAATGATAAAAACATGTAAAAATGACCTCTCTTGTCAGAAAAAACCACTTTTTGTTGGCCACACTGACCTCAGGGTAGGGCGCATGGGTGCTGCCACATAAAAAGTCCCGTCAGTACTAAAATTTGTAATTTGATGAAAACTGTAACGCCATTAGTGGTAGTTGCAGATTCTTCCACATACATATTAGCGCTGACATCCTAACCTGACAACTGCCTGACAACCACCCACTAACAACTGCTTATTTGTTTGTTCATAGTGGGACTTTTACTTTAAGAGACAATTTCAAGAATATGTTTTGTGAAAGACTGTAATGTGAGGTGCATACGGTAAGCTTTATATCTTCTGTATGTTCCTTGTGGTATATAATTCATTCTTTTTTTTTTCTTTATCTTCATTTCAAAACATGTTCCATCAAATAGAAAGTAACAGAAGTAGCAGTTATTCTTCCACACAACTTTGAACTTCCCAGCATTATTGTTGAATTCCTAACATTTATTTTTTTTTCCTGTTTGTCATTGAAATATGTTTCATTTATTGTATACTTTTTTTATTCAATAAAATATGTAAACTTGATGATTATTGCTTTATTTTTCGCAATTCAGGCATTATATGATCCATTTTTTGACATTTCATTTAATTTTACTTGACTTTTCATTGTTATTATTGTAATATCAATCTAATGTTGAGTAATTTTAAATGAAATATCAAAAAATCGATAGTGAATGTCATTTTGCAATAAAAAAAAATTACAGTAATTTTGAATATACCGCAAGAAACTGTAAAATTACAGGAATCTTCTTTTTCGGCTGTTAGCGAAGTTCACAACCTGATTTGTGCCAGATGTACTGGCGGGACTCTCAAGGTAGCGCCACCCGTATGAATAGAGGGCGCCACGGGTCAGTTTCCCATCTATAAGTAGTTTTTTATCTATGACTGACCTTAGACTGAACTTCTCTATTATGTTTGCGGTATTTTGACATTTCTTAAATGCGCGATCCACTGTTTTACGTCTTAACGCTTATAACGTTAGCGCTTCCCATAATTTACGGTATACATAATAAAATTGTCCTGCGCAGTTGAAAAAATAGAATAAATCGCATCGGATTTCTGAGGTTAAGATTATTGTTTATCATTATGCTTGTTGTTTAGATGATGTTTAGTTTATATTGGCGATTGAATCTTGCGTGTTTCTTGTAGCCTAACTGTTTTCAACAATTATGTCACTTCATACATAACGCAGTGCTACGTTATTAAATTATAGTGATGGCAATAGGTCGTATTTTCAAATAAATTTTAGATAGAAGTTATTAAAATAGCGCTACATAAACACCGTACCGTATGCGGTATTGCAATTGGCAATATCTCTCCATTGTTGCACAATAATATGCATTTTCTGTAGAACTTTATGTCTACAAGCTTACCTTGACTCAGTTTCATCCTACAATGCAATTTGAAAAAAAAAAAAATTGGTATAATTTCGAAATGCAAGAGGCGAAAAATAATCTAGAATTAATATTTGAATGGTTATACAGGGTGTCATTCAGGAATTCTTCAGAAACTAGTTTCAAAATTAGTGACAAAAGCCAGCTGGAAGTGTGAGTGGAAGAAATAAAAAAAAGTAAGTGTTCAAGTTGTGATCCGTTTACTTCCAAACAGTAATAAAACCTTTGTTCAACACTGTTCCGAACATTTTGTAGCATAACAGAAGTTATTTCACCACATGCCACACTTATCCAGTGGCGAAGATATTCTAAAGAGTTCGACTGCCTTTTATAAACAACACTTTTTAAATAACCCCATAAGAAAAAGTCCAACAATGATAGATCAGGCGATCTTGAGGGCCATTCAATCGAAACTTAATGTGCGGGAAAAAGTTGATCTAAAAAGTCACTTACAGGAGCTGCATAGTATGGTGGAGCGCCATCCTGTTAAGAAAAAATCATATTCTGAGATCTGATCATCGTTTTACATTATCTCACCAATTTGTGGGTAGATGAGGACTTCGAGCAAATTAAGATAAGATTCACCCGTCAAGTTGTGAGGTAGGAAAAACGGACCAACAATATTATTTCCGAAAACCCCAGCCCACACATTCAATTTTTGTGAAGCCTGTGTATGTTGCTCTCTCATAATTGCAGGATTTGCATCACTCCAGTATCTGCAATTAGGTGTTTGTTCACGTGACCATTACGAAAGAACGTGCTTTCGTCAGAAAAGCATATCGAATATAAAAAGTGAAGGTTGTCCATCTGTCTAAATTCTGGTCATCTCTTCTGTATGTTCCTTGTGGTATATTATCCTTTTTTTACTTTTTAATTTCTTGGGAAATTAAACCACAATGTTTTTAAATTATTTATTTCAACGTTTCGGTAGCGTTCCAGCTACCGTTGTCAAAATAAAATAAGTAGAAATTAATTTTTTATCCCTATCTGACACACCTTACTAGTGCGGAAAGTTATACTTTTCCGCACGCTATTGCAGATGGCCGAACGACGCTAGCGAAAAGTATCACTTTACGCACTAGTTAGGTAAACTATTTTTTATACTAGTATCCGGAAAAAAACCCACAAGTTAACATAAAGAAACATTCATTATTAAATGCATATCAACAACTCAATTATTATTTGACATCCATTTGATAACGCTTTTACCAGAGCCATAAAAAATTATTGAAAAAAATGTTTCTTTTTATAAAAAAATTATAGCAGAATTCTAATAAATTTATTGATTTTTCAGTCATTTGGTAAACTACAACCATACAAATACATATTTTGAATATTCAAATGTCAGTATACTCCCCAAAAACAAAATGATAGTCTACTAGGAATGGAATCCAGTGAAGTGCACGTTCCAGGAACGGTTTTTTCATTGGGATATCGCGTTTTTTTCGCTTAAATTGGAAATGTTAATAAAACGCGTTTCTTGATACTTTTTTTGTATATGATTATTTTTGTTTTCAAAATATGTATACTCAGTTTTGATTTTGTGTATTGAAATGTGTATCAATTAACAACTATTCAAATTATAAATCATAAGAAAACCTGGATAAAAACTTATGATGCTATCCTGATAACGCAGGTAATTGATTATTGGAAATTTCTCTTTCTAACATTGGTAACCAAATTTGACTACATACGGCTGAAATACTAGCTACACATTTATCTGCATTTAGTTGTATTAAAACACTTTCTTTGATTTTTTGTCTTTTATTATTGGGTTCTTTCAATTTCTTTATATTAGACAATGTTATTATTGATGAATCCTATTGAATTTGATGACCCTTTTCCCAAGCATGTTTGCAAATAGCTGACTTAAAGAATTCCCTATCTTTGATATATTTTTTGTGTTCGTTCATTCGTACTTTCAATGGTCTAGCTAGATGTTTCAGCAAAATAAAATTTGTCGCATTCACAAGATATTTGATATAATTATGCAGTTTTTTGAAGATTGTTGTTAATTTTTTGGTTTCGTTTTTGTTAGTATAGATCCCAACGTATTATCAGATTTAAATCTAGTTCTAATATTGAATTGATTACCAATTTTCTTAATTCTTTCTGATAAACCCTTGACATACGGTATTGTCAAGTTTCTAAAAATTATGTTAGCTGAATTATTAATATTATTGTTATTATTACGGGGTATTAATTTATTCTCTATATTCTTAATTTCTTTATTTACAAATTCTGCCGGGTAATTATTGTTATTTAAAACAGTTTTTTTTAAAAGTTGTAAATTGATCATCACTAGAACAAATGATTCTGGCCCTATCGTATAAAGATTTTACTATCCCTCACAAAAATGGATACGGCGATTTGGATTGTCTTCGTTGAGCTCTTGCACGAGATGAATATCGTAGGGATTGGATTTAAGGCCAATTCTCACTTTCGTGCAAGCCACGTGCTCGGCACAGGCAAGGCACCGAATCGGCAAAATATCTTTTTCATTGATCATATGGATTTTGTATGGTTAATTCACATTATGCCGGCAACGACTCGGCAAGCGACGGCCTTTGCCCGCGGGATTCTTCTCAAACAATATTTGCCGAGCATGTTCCGTGCAGGTTCAGACAAGTGTGAATACTTTACCGGCTTGGTAGTATTTGCGTTCCTAGGATTTTAGGAGTTTAGTGGTCAGCATACTTTGTTTTTGAAGAGGTTCCCTAATTTGGTCCAATAAATTGTCAAACTCATCCATATACATTCGATAATATTGAAAAAATTTTGTCTGGTCATCTAAAAGTTCTGGTTGCAAATTCTCCTTCATTTCGTTTTTTTAGCATTTTATGTACCCAATAACGTCTTTTTCTCTTTCTAGAATTATTGTTCATTTCAAGCTCTTCTTCATCTAGCATCAGAGCAATTTTTATTATTAACGTAGAAGTCGGGAACATCACTTTTCACAAAGCTGAAAACTACTAGCCCACGGCAAGCCTATTGCAGTGTGAATTGCTTCAAGAAATCTTGCTCGCGCCGAGCATGTGCCTTGCCGTTGCCGATTTGGTTCCTGGCACGTCTAATGAGAATTAAGATTTAAGCTGTTTCAAGATGCTCTGAATACTTCTACGTGGAATTCCTGTAGCTGCTGCTATTTGTCTTGTACTTGAAGTGGGATCCAATGCAACATGTCACAAAAGTGCAGCCTATGTAGCCTCGCTAATAACAGGATATTGTCTTTCATATTTCCTGTTAGAAACATTTCCAGTCTTCATGAACTGAAATATTAAATTTATCACGCAGGGACGTCTTACATTCTTACCGGGATGACGTTCATTAAAAACTCGCAGCTGCTTGCTTGTGCTGCAGCTGCTTGTGCAGAGTAGTTGTTTCTAAAATAGTATGCAACAGTTTCAGTTTCCTATGCAGTGGTGTAAACCATGATAATTAGTTTCACTCAATTTAAACTAGAGAATGAAGGAATTTCACTGTAATGAACTTAGTACCCTTGAAATTCTAATAGAAACTATTATCTTATCGCGTCAATAGCTGACATACATATTTTTTTCTATTTCAGTGATAAATGAGAATAGGTTTATAGGCCAAGCAACGGAGCATGCGAGTATAGTGATTTTTTAACAAATACCCTAGTAGCAGACGGCATTGCGTAGTATTATTTTGATATTCAAAATAACAAGGCTCTATTAAAATATGTAAAAATATATAGGGTGTCTTATTTAAATTAAAGAAGTTTCGGTTAAACCGGAAGTATATTATTAACAAAAAAATGTACATCAGATGCATTTTCTTCCATTGCACTCATCTGCAAATTTTCATAAATATCATTCTTTCCGTTCAAGAGATATTAATTACTTGGTTCCACCTAGTTAGTTCGTATTTGTAAGGTAAGTAAAATAGTCTTTTTAAAAAATAACTTTTAGTGAACCAACCCTTGATTCGTTGGTATGCAGCTGTTAGGTTAGGTTATCTGCGCTGAAATATGTGGATTTATCTGCAACTACTAATAACGTCGTTTAAGTTATAGAGAAACTATGTGTAGGTAGTTTGTAAGTTAGTTTGAGGACCATAAAATAAAGCAATGTTGTCAGATATAGGTATTTTCTGAAAATGTTGGACTCACTTTACATATGTTTCCTATTACTTCAATATACTGTTAGCTCATGATTTTCTTAGAAAGCTAGTTTGGGAATATTTAATAAAACATAAATAATATAATTTTATTTGTAAGCATTAAAAAAGTCGCTCGAAACTGTTATAAGAAGAGAAATTAATTAGAACAGCTTCATGTATGCCCGATATATTTAATAAAATTGCAGGTGCAGGTGCCAGTTACCGAGTGAAATATTGCTCATAATATCGAAAAGTTCGGGTAGCTCCTAAGGCGGTCCACTATAACAAAAAAATGTTTATGGCTTAGGGTGCATGCATTCTTCAAACGACTTATAAGTCTCATAGGCGTGTGCAATTCTGTTTGTATATTTATAGGTATATTTAAAATAATATAGTAGTATCTATTTCTTGGTTGAGTGAGTTATTAATAATATAATATTTATTGAGTGAATTGATATCAATATAATATTTATTTGTTCGCAGACGTTAGGGTGAGTTTTGTGAATATAATTCATTTGTAATTAATTAGAATGGCATTTTGGAGACCATTTGAAACGACAGTCCAAGATGTTGCACGGGAATCTAATAATTTGGCGCCACAAGCAAATGACTTAGCAATAAATGATATGGATGATAGGGCCGAATTTAAAAACAAAGATTCACATGTTCAGTGTCAATGCGTTGTTTTAAACATGTAGGTACGCGTGTTTGAAAAAAGAAAGTTCTGTAATTTCTGAATGATAATGCGGTTATCGCGAGAATTCACGAATTGACGAAAATCGGGCTTTCAACGATTTATAATGTAATTAAACTGGGCACTGTTACGGATCATTCTTTAAAACGAAAACGAACAGATCAAAAACTGAGTAAGGTTGACAATGCTACAGAACATGTTATTAAACGGATTGTTTACGGGTTTTATAAGGACAAAATATTACCAACTTTAGAACTGATTCGTGATAAATTGCGGGATATTCCTAAATATAATTATTAAAGTTTTATCCACTATATTCATTTGAATTACATTTGAAAAACATTATTTCACAATATTCGAATTTACAAAAAAAATTTATGCACGCCATTGGGCGGCTTTTTTCTTCAATGGGATTAAAAATATGGGTCATCAAATTAACAATAGAAACACTATACCTCTATAGCTCTGGTTACAGTTCTCATTCTGGTTCTCATTGAATGAATTGAATTAACAATTTTAGTACTGACGGGACTCTTTAGGTGGTAGGACCATTCCGCGTTCAGAGTGCCCATAACCTGGTGCATACCCAAGAAAATCGGAAACTAATATCTCAAGTAATTAATTAGTTCAAAGGTAGCGTAGCAAGATAATGGGGAAATGACCACGAGGACATAGCTAAAAGACAATAGGGTACAGGCATAAATTTTGCTATTGGTGGGAATTGACGCTTTATCAGGTCTCCTAACACCTTACAGGCTTATTTAAAAAAAATATTAACTTTACTTTTAAAACGACTTTAAAAATCATAAAATTTTTCCGCCAAAACGCGTTTTACGTCATAAAGATGGCTGCCCCAACCGTTGACGTCACTCCTTGTTTACGTTCTTTGTTTTTGTGACCTAATTTGTTTCCGAAAGCTTTAAAAATGGTTAAAGCCAAAAAAACTCCAAATTCCAAGTATTGTATTGTTCCAGAGTGTAAATCGACGTCTACTAAAACTCCAGACTTTACTTTACTTTACTTGGTGGCGCAAGGAAAAATGCACTAAGAGAATGGCACTGTGGTTGCAAGCTATACGTCGGAATAAGGACGATATTTCGACAAATACTACTGCTTTTGTTTGTGAAGACCATTTTATTGTAAGTGCCTAATTCTGTGTTGGTAATTTTGCTTCTTTAATAGTTGGAGGTTATGTACCTATATGTCTAGAAATAAACAATAAAAACATTTTTTTCTTACGACCAAACATCAAGTTTCCACTGAAAATGTGCAGAAATATTGTTCAACAGGAGTGAAATTCATTGGTGTCCCAAAAAGCACGATTAACTCATTTTTGAGTATATTCACAAGAAAAATAGTGGAAACGGCTCATGAGATAGTGACTTTCTTATAGATACATGTAATACATAGTTTAAATCGTACTTACGAAAATGCTTTAACTCCTTTTATTTTCTCTGCATTAAAGCAGCTGTTTGACTTAATTGATTCAAGCAGCATAAATGAGTATACTTTGGACAAGTTATCAGTTTGTGTTTTCACAAAACCTTCGCTAGCCATATCTATACTCACAAAATATGAAAGAACCGTCACTGAACTAGTAAATAATAGTATTTTGTCCACGACCACCTAATAATAAGCCGATATTTTACCTCCTAACAAAAGGTATATGGTACCCATATATCAACTGTCGTGAATTATGAACCATAATGCAGTACAGTGTATTATGAACTAGAGATGGGGGTACCTACAATATGAAATAAACTATTAAATCTGTGTATTTTGTTCAGGAAATTTGTTTCTGACATATATCGTATCGATAAAATATTGTAATTTTTGGTATTGATACTTTTCATAGCGATATTTTCTAATATTAAGTATTTTAAAACAATATATTTATAACGGTATGTTGTATTGATACTTTCTACAGTATCGCCCATCTCTATATAATATGTCAAAGTATATTTTTTTGTAGCTGTCAGAACATTTTGAAGTTAGTATAATACCAAATCGTTACTGACTTTTATTTAATAAAGAAATCAAGTTTTGTGGACAAAGTATAGTATTCTACTCGAAATTTATAGCCATAATTCACTTGGGTGACTTGCGCCTATCGCCTGCGGCTCGTGACGCAAACGTCACCCATCATGAATTATGGCTATCATAAATTGCTCGTTTAATAATATACTATTATGCAACGAACATGTAATGATAGCCATTAAGACACGAGCATATTGTAGGATACGAAACGAGCCGCAGGCGAGTTTCGTATATAATATGCGAGTGTATTAATGGCCATTACATGAAAGTGGCATACAATATTTTTTCTACTCCGGTTAATAAAAATTATTTAATCAATAATTATTAGTTAAATCAATTTTAAATATAGTTATTTTGAAAATCAAAATTATTTGACAGCTATCAGATTAAGTGTCACTTAATATGTCTGTTCGCCTGCAATAAAAGTGTAGCACTGAGCTATATAATTTTGAAGAATTCAGGTCTATCTGTGAAAAAATACGTACCTATAAAATTACTAAATTTGGGAATATCTATGTATATTGCATTTGTAAACTGCAAGAAGCATTAAAACATAATTAAAATAAATAAAATCGTATAGCTCAGTGCTACACTTTTATTGCAGGCCACAGACCTAATATAATTAATTTCAGAAATATCAACGAGGTATCCATGGCTATATACTAAATATTGTGCGAATGTCGCATTCCTATTGGCTTAAAAATCTGTATCATAATGAAAATCTGTATCATAATGAATTTCATTATGATACAGATTTTAGTCTTTTAATAAGTATATTATAAAACAGGAGTAGAAAAAATATTTTCTTCTAATGGTTTCAAAATATCCTCGGAAATATCGAATATTGTCCACTTTACGTTGACTTTTAGAAATACAAAAAAGCACACACAAACACGTAATGGTCTCAAACAAACAAATAATGATATTTTTACATCGATGAAGCAATTAATAGTTAATTAAAACAGAATATAAACACAAAACTACACATAACCTAGTGCAATACCGACAATATTGACAAAAGTAATCAAAAGGTATGACATCACACGTATCATCGGTTGAACGGAAAGTGCATTAAAATTTGAATTTTATTTCAACATTTGGAAGTAATTTAAACTGGTTTATTTCCTATTATGTATTAGTTATTTTTGATATCAACTTTACAATTACAAATTAATATCTATTCAAAATATGAAATATGCGTGTACCCTATTGAAAAAAAATATTTATTGATCTTTACAAAAAGGTATACAATATTATGCCAGTTACTTCTATAAATAAACAAACACAACCTGTTTTTACACGTCATTACACACTATAGTCTGTTTCTTATTGTTTGACAGCACGCAAAAAGGTCACAGATGCTAGTCAGGTAGTAAACCATAAGCGTCACCGTTCATCTCAGGAATTTATTTACTATTTAATTTTATATCCGATCTGATATATAAAGGTAATATGAATCTAAATTCGGTTAGTTGAAACAACTTTATAATTTTCAAGAAACATTACAATAGGGTCCTACTAGGGATTGTCCTAATGACTACTTAGAAATTTTGCAGGTATATACGGTAAAACTTGGTCTCGCCCAAATTTGTATAATTTGTTTTGCTCAGAGTCGCTTACGTTCCATAAGTGTTAACTGTGTTGTGAAAAATTTCTTCAAGTTTCACCCCAGTAAAGTGTAAGAGCGTGCTTAGCTTACAAACGAAGACTGTAGTGTTAAATGTGCATGATGCTGTTGTACATCAAATGCCGGCTGCTACTGTTGAAAATATAGTTTCGACATGTTCCAATATGACAGGAGTTAGTGAATCTACTATTCGTGAACTAATGCAGTACTCATTGACAACAATAACTGAAGAGAACTGGAGAGATGCTGTGAATCATGTAATTAAAGAGGAAGAAAAAATGTGGGTTTTAGATAACCTCATAGAACAAACTATAGAACCGATAGTGATCTCTCTCGACGAGTCTTCGCATGATTCTTGTATGGCCAGCGAAGAGGATGATACTATATATTGAATTTTATATTTCCTATAAATGGTATGTTTACTTTACTTGACATACATTTAATTTATTGTCAATAAATTTGAATTATGAAAATTAAACTATATTTTCTTTAATTAATTTAATTTAATAAAAATGAAAATGTAACTTGTTAATAGGCCTGAACGAATGAATTTTATTTCAACTGTAATGTCGACCGAATCTAATTAAATAAGCAGAATAAACTAATATCGTAATCTCCGCCACTGCCGCAATATTTATCGATTATCTGGCATTGTTCAGTTTTATTACCATATTGTATTTTGAGCTGGAACAGGGATGTATAGATAACCAATACAGACACCTACTTGTTTTGCATTAGAATTTTAGTATTTACTTGTAAAATTCTTAGGATCACTCTGTAAAAGATAAATTTCTATTTGAATATTTGATGAGGCTACTGTGCTGTCAGACATTAAGAAATAAACTATAAAAATTTAAAATGAATTCACATAAATCCAACATGATTACCTTTATTTCACGATTTTATTAAAATGGTATTTTATTTATCTAATTAAATTTAAAAGAGTAAATCAACCAATGAAAAACGATTTTCAAATAACTTTGAATTAACCTTGGAATTAATATAGTTTATTTATTTTGGAAGAATATCTTTATTTAGCAGCTAGTACCAATAGTATAACTGACCAAGGGGATATAATAGAAATTAAGTTCCCGTTCATTGTATATAAATATTTAAGTACACCAAAGGAAGCTGAAACAATTATCGAATATTTGGATATCGATAATACTATCAAACACAAGGTCAGTCAACAACCAGTCAAATATTTTTACACAGCTGGGTAGGTTTTTCCAGAATATAAGAAGGAATGAACAATTAAAAGGTTTTAATAAAACTCAAAATTTCACAAGATAAACTGTTTTGTAAATTAAGTAAGTAATTTACTGTAGGTATCTACTTTTTTTCTGTACTTTCCAAATACGGTATATTCATTTCAAAGAAATTTAATATACAGGTTGTTGTTTTGGGGTCGGGATATATTTTTTCAAAATGTATTTTTCTCACATTAAATTGACATTAACCCTTGAGTGGTCGGGTTGGGTCTGTGGGACCAGCAGCCATTTCGTTCTCGTACACCACTCTTGTTTTATATCTGAGCGCGTCGCAATTGTCAGTACCTTTTCGTCCGAAGGTCGAGTATTAGTGAACCAAGGCGTGTGCGTTAGTGTCCAATAGTTCGCTAGTTATTTGCATGTTTGGTCTGTCAGACCCCACCCGACCATTTAAGTAACTTTTGTAGCTTCGTTGCGCTTACTGCCCAGATCGAAAAACAAAATATTTTTGTGTCAAATGTCAAAAATGGCTATGCTTAGAACATGTTCGTCCGATGTGCGAAGAATGCATTGAAAATTGAAGTGAGGATTAGGGTTTTTTCTACTAAATGTAAGAAAAGTGCATTTTTGTTAACCTTTTTTTCGTATTTTATTAAGAGACGTTTTTTATTTTATTGTTGGATTCAAAATAGCTAAGATGTATTAAAAATGAAATAAGTTATTTTGCGTATAAAATAGTTCTATTTTATTATTTTATAATATATTCTGCAAAATAAAAACTGGGTCTCACAGACCCCACCCGACTCTTCAAGTGATTTGCAAGCACCCGATTTCTCAAGGGTTAAATAAATTGATAGATTGGAAGTTAATACGTGTGCCAAGTTTCTATAAAAATATACAAAGAGGTAAGAAAGTTACGAACCAATAAAGAATTTGGCAAAACAGATTAAACTTCCTGCATATTGGTTATTAAAATAGTAATAACCATTAAGTATGGGGTTTTTGAGATCGCCTAGATGTCCCGTATCTGCACCTAATTTAACTCACTTAATTCAATGTACAGGGTGTACCAAATTGGTGTGTTTTGCAGGGTATCTCGTAAACTAGAAAAGATAGAAGAAAAGCAGTTCAGATGTTATGACTTAATTTTTTGTTAAAGTAACGATAACCTAATTAAATCTTCAGTAACTCTCTGCTGTTGAAAGATACAGGGTGATTATTGAAAACTGTCGAAAACTATAAGGTACTTCTTAGTTTGGAAAAATATAAAAAAATAAGGAATTTTTATCATCCATCAAGGGAATTGTTACTTTGAAAGGTTGGGAACACTGGTGTAATTATTTCTGAGCGGATATTAAATTTTCTTTCCTGCCTGCCAGCCGAAGGAGAACAATACTGTTGGTGCTGTATTTCCCGGACTAAAATACACGATCTAACGTATTCAACAAAACCGAAAAAATTCATTGCCGCACTCTACTAAATTTAAAAACGTAGGTGATAAGCATTGGCTGTCTTATCGACAATCGGCTAATGAACTGTTAATTGTTAAGTACATAAATAATAAGTTTTTTTTTTATTTATTTGTTGATTTTGTATTATTATACTTTATACAAGTCTTAAAATTTTCGACCTTCAGACAGACTTCAGACTAGTTAAAAATTGAACGACCTTTAGGTTAGGTTAGGTTAGTCATAATAAAAAAAAAGTCGTAAGAAATAAATTAATCTTTAAAAATGAAATAATGCATTTTATTGATTAATCCAATATATCAAAAATAATCGACCTAGATAGAAAAACCGGTTAAATAAATGCTCCATAAAGTGTGTAAGATTTACGAAAAAGGGTAGCGAGATTTTATTTTCTGCAATATTGGGCGGAGTAGAATTCAATGAGACCTCTGGCGGAAAAATTGTAAAGGG
Source organism: Galerucella nymphaeae (assembly GCA_963978555.1). Taxonomy (NCBI): domain Eukaryota; kingdom Metazoa; phylum Arthropoda; class Insecta; order Coleoptera; family Chrysomelidae; genus Galerucella; species Galerucella nymphaeae. The sequence goes on along the minus strand of OZ021711.1, from coordinate 1,415,386 downwards.
TTCAATGAAACTCAAAGTCAAACCACAAAGTATTTAATGTCCGTTGGGACTCAAAAATTGCAACTAGTTTCGGTAACAATTACCATCATCAGGCTACAACAATAGAAAATGGTACTTCATTATAAAGATCTAAGGAGGCAATACAAATTGATGTAACAAAAATGCGATCAATAACATAAATTTTAGTTAAAATTAATATCGAAAACAATACAAAATAACGAGTCTATACTTTAAATACAAAAGTTATGAAAATTTTTTAATTATTAAATGTTTCTAAATATAACAGAATATAAATAACAAATTTACCTGTATGAAATTTCAAAATTGGTAGGGTAAGAACACCATTGTCATTAATCTGTCAAGTATTATTTCTAATGAAGTGAAAATACTTCGTAAAATTGTGGAATGAAAAATGAAAAAAGAAAAAATGAAAACCTTAAATTAATTTAGGAATAAGAACTATGTGTTTTCTCATGAGAAAACTTCTAACATATTATACGTATAACTAATGTGAAAACTTTAATTGAAATATAGAAAAGAGAGAAAAATATTCAATTTAATGAAATGCATCTCTTAGGGCCATTTGCACCGGTTATACTTAGCGAAAGATGGTGAAGCTCAACTTTAAGGTGACCTTAATATCACAATTTGGTTTGCACGGGTGATCAACTGAGTTTTAAGGTGTACCTTATGTATGGCTTAGTTAAGCCTAATAGGCGAGCGGCAACCACCCCTAAAATGACATGGTAGTGACCAGATCACTTCTAATCGCTAAAAACCATGTTACTTTATGTTTTCGAGGGTGCTGAATACGAATATGACGTTTGTTTTTCTCTAAAATTGGGGGAACATTGTTAAAATCTAAAATTAAGTGAAAAATGAGAAAAATTTTTTTTCGCGAATATCGAACTTCAACTCGCTGCCATTCACGGAATAATCAATATTTTTCCATAAAAATTTCATCACACATTTTTGAACTCATTTGCAAGGCAGTAAAACATACCCGAAATTTCTAAAGCAATTTCCCACCGCTCGGGAAATTTTGGAAAATTTTTTACTACTCTTTCTTACTTTGTACATACTTTTGCAAAAGTTGAGTGACGAAGTTTTTAATTTTAAATTTCTACATATGTAGTCTCCAAGTGCAATAGACAAAGAAGTTTTTCAGGAAATTTCAAATTTTTATTTGCAGAAATAAAAATTATACAGCATCTTAAACTTCAGCGTTCTAGTCGCTCGACGCTTGCACTGGGCGCGTTTCTCTTGAATTTCATGCAGTGAGTGAATAATGAATCTAAAATTTTCTAATAATAATTTTTTTTATAATCAATGATACAAAGAATAATAGTAAAAACCATGTATAAATATAAAAATGTATTCACTATGTACATTCATCATCAACTACATTTACAGTATTAGTACATGAATCTCGGCAACTACATAAATCACAGCATTCCAAACTAGATTTTTTACAAGGGCACACGTCGGTAGAACAAGAAGATTTTTGAGCACAAGAACAGAAAAAATTTTGTAAATATTCCATTGCCGATAATCCATTGTAAAAATCAGGTAACACATTCCCCTCGTCGATCAACCATCCATATTCTTCCAAGTTTTTTGTCAAAATCGTGGAAAATGCCGCCTGATTCCATTCATTGGTTTGCCAAATGCATCTCAATACGTGTTTTTCCAATGCAGGCTTAGAAGGTGGTAACTTATCAATACATGAATTTTTCAATAAAGTCAAATTATATCTTAGTAAGTTAATATCTGTTTTCCTCTAAAATTGGGGGAACATTGTTAAAATCTACAATTACGTCGAAAAATAGAAATTTTTTTTTTTCGAATATTCGAACTTCAACTTGCTGCCTTTCACGGAATAATCAATATTTTTTATCGGTAAGAAGACTGCATACGTAGCGTTAAAAAAGATGTCAGATGAAGAATTGAGTGATCTTGCCAATCTATGCAACGTTCCAGTTGGAAAGGCCATCGAGATTGTTAGTAATTTTTTATCTGTGTTGTACGATTCACGTAACAAGTTTAAAGCTATTCGCACAGATATTAACTTATTGAGATATAATTTGGCTTTAATGAAAAATTCATGTATTGATAAGTTACCACCTTCTAAGCCTGCATTGGAAAAACACGTATTCAGATGCATTTGGAAATCAATGAATGGAATCAGCCGACATTTTCCGCGATTTTGACAGAAAACTTGGAAGAATATGGATGGTTGATCGACGAGGGGAATGTGTTACCTGAATTTTACAATGGATTATCAGCAATGGAATATTTACAAAATTTCTTCTGTTCTTGTGCTCAAAAATCTTCTTGTTCTACCGATGTGTGCCCTTGTAAAAAATCTAGTTTGGAATGCTGTGATTTATGTAGTTGCCGAGATTCATGTACTAATATTGTAAATGTAGTTGATGATGAATGTACATAGTGAATACATTTTTATATTTATACATGGTTTTCTACTATTATTCTTTGTATCATTGTTTATAAAAAAAAATTAATATTAGAAAATTTTAGATTCATTATTCACTCACTGCATGAAATTCAAGAGAAACGCGCCCAGTGCGAGCGTCGACCGACTAGAACGCTAGGTTTAAGACGCTGTATAATTTTTATTTTTGCAAATAAAAATTTGAAATTTTCTGAAAAACTTTCTTGTCTATTGCACTTGGAGACTACATATGTAGAAATTTAAAATTAAAAACTTCGTCACTCAACTTTTGCAAAAGTATGTACAAAGTAAGAAAGAGTAGTAAAAAATTTTCCAAAATTTCCCGAGCGGTGGGAAATTGCTTTAGAAATTTCGGGTATGTTTTACTGCCTTGCAAATGAGTTCAAAAATGTGTGATAAAATTTTTATGGAAAAATATTGATTATTCCGTGAATGGCAGCGAGTTGAAGTTCGATATTCGCGAAAAAAAGTTTTTCTCATTTTTCACTTAATTTTAGATTTTAACAATGTTCCCCCAATTTTAGAGAAAAATAAACGTCATATTCGTATTCAGCACCCTCGAAAACATAAAGTAACATGGTTTTTAGCGATTAGAAGTGATCTGGTCACTTTTTCGTTTTCTAAACGACTTTTTGGGGGTATGCCGCTCGCCTATAAGAATTGTGCCGCTTAAAGTTCTCCTTAATGTCATCTAAACTTCAATCTGTCAATAAGTTTACTATTTGACATGCGTGTTGTTGTTGTGGTATTGCCTTTTTTTTAGCTGTGGCTTGTCTTCATTATTTATTAAAAAAATAATTATGAATAATTTTGTTCATGACGATTTAGACGATCTTAACTTGATCTTTCATGGAATCCCCGGAAGGATTTATCATAGAAATGAATATTTCAACAGCTGGGATGATTTGACATTCTTTTCTCGATTTGGGGTGACAAAACCTACATGCCTAAACATTTTGAACCTAATTGAGGTAGAAATCGAACACGACTCTTTTGTTCGTGGTATTCCAGAGATTGGCTATTAAATAGCGAAGTTATTTTAATCAACGCGTTTTCCTTCTCACGCCAGGTAACTGCATCGGTCCTTTTATTTTCTATAATTGTTTTAGGTTTAAAAGAGCTGTCTTCTCTCGTCCAGTAAAATTTGGAGTCCTCTTTTTTCAAATATTATTATTATTACAATTATTAATATTCATTTTTATTAAACCATCAGTCGCAAACAAAATCAACAATCAAACTTCGTGAAATCAAACTCGATAACACAAATTATCTCTTGAATGTCTGTAGCTTTCTCGGTGTTGCCATAGCTTCTCGCCACTTATCTAAGATTTCATTAAGTAGCAGATTTGCAAACCATCTAAAGTTTAAGGTTCACCTTAACTTTAAGTAGACCTTAGATGAGATGAACATTTAAGGTTGATCGGTGCAAACGACCCTTAAAATTTTAAAAAATTAAGGGGTAAGTTCTAACCACATTTGAGGTATGAATGAACTCTTGAAAAAATTGTAATTGTCGCAACGAGTAAAACAATTGTTGCATTTTTTTTGTATTATATGCAAGTCTACGTAGGTAATTACCGTAAATTCGTACTTTATTTGTTTAATTTTGTGTGAGTGACAAACTTAAAACTGTGTTTTTCTATTCAACTCAACTGTCATCATTTCTGAGGTTATATTCTTATATGATCAGAGATATTATGGAAGAGGTTATGTTATTCTATTTTTTGTTTTCATTGCACTTTCATAAAAGTGTCACTTATTCCTTCTATAGGTACCATGCGAAAATATATGGCCAGCATTTAAAACTGCCTGTCCCTCATTTATGCACCTAGAAGATGGCTCAGCATTTACAAATTCAAATAAACTTTGAATAGTCAGTATATACCTAATCCATTTCTCTATTTAACAAAAGTTGATTAAATAGTTATTTATGCAACAAGTGCAAAAAGTGAGTGTTTTATGCACGCGACGTGAAATTGTCCAACGAGGTCTTTAGGCCGAGTTGGACAACACGTCGAGTTCAAAAAACACGTTTTGCAAGAGTTGCATACAATATTTTTTCTAAATTCATGCAAAAACTGGAAAATTAGAATATAAATATGTTAAGAACCTAACCTAACCTAATCAAACTCAACCCGTTCTTCTTTTTTTGTATCTTTATGGCCTCCAACTTGTCAGTACTCAATCATAGCTGGTTTTTGCTTAGACCATTTAAATTTTAAATAATTAAAGATTTTTGCAATAAATGTAATTAGTTGAGACTAAGTAGTAAGATATACATATATTATTGTTGTATTAAAGCAGGATCAGACACTTGCTATGGATTTTTAATTAATTTAAATGTTTATGTTTGTCATTAATCATCACAAGAAGTGCAATAAAGTACCACTTTTTCCATTAAATGTGGTTCACAAAAGTGTTGTTTTTTGCATGAATGTAGAAAAAAAATATAAATAAGACATAGGTAAGTAATGAATAATTAATATCAAATATATAAATAAAAATACGAAAAACGTGTATATCTACATAAACTATTTCCATGGAAAATCATAAATTTTGCAATAATTTTAATTTGTGATCAGTTTTGAAGGTTGCTTACTTCGAATTTGATTGTTTATGTCTTGGTTTGCTTTGACAGTAAAATATATTCTGACTCTGGTGCAAAGAGCAAAAAATAATCAAATGGGAACAGCGGACAAGGATGTGTGAAATTTTTCAATTTTGCACCGATTGATCTGTCCGAAGTTAAATTAAATTTAAACCGCCCGATTCTTTTGAATTAGAATATACAAAAAAATCTGCCTGCCGGAAAAAGTAAGACAAGGAAAATATAAGTAAAAAGCTTGAAACAGAGAGAAAGAATAATTGTGCGCGGTTATCGAGGCGTGTACTTAGTTCCAGAGGCCGAATGTTGATTGCCCACCTATTTTAACGCGCAGATTAATTTGTATAGTCGCAAAACTTTTTGTGTAGCTATCTAGTCGTATATCCACTTTAAGTTAAGTTGCGGAGCTAAACTCTGAGAGGTATTAATATTATTTTTGTCCACTTACCAAACATAATTAATAATAATATAAAAATCATTATTAATTTTCAAGTGTATTTTACTTTTGATTCTATTTTTCTCATTTCTACGACCAAACAGCATGACTTTCGATTTTTAAGTATTTACACTTAAGCATAATTTAGTTGAAATCTCTATTATAGTTTCAAGTTCTTTGTTAATTTTTATACAAGCGTCTTCAACTTCTGGTTCATTAAAATCCATGTACAATTGTGTGTCGTCCGCGTAATAGTGAGCCTTCATACATTTCAGGTAACTTGGAAATTGGGATGTGTATAGGGAAAATAGCAAGGGACCTAAGATGGATCCTTGCGGAACCCCCCGTGTGAGGTACATTTTTTTTGTCAATTTTTTATTTAGAAATACTCTTTGAAATCTTTGATCTAAGTAGGACTGCAACATTTTTTGCGCTTGTTTATCAAAACACATATAATTACATAATGACAGAAGCAAAGAGTGATTAATTTTATCAAATGCCTTAGAGTAATCTAATAAGATTGAGATGCAAAGTTTGTTGGAATCGATAGAAGAATAAATGTCATCTAAAACTTTGAGGAGTGCAGTAGTGCAGCTATATCCTGGCCAAAACTCAGACTGGTGTTCAGGTAATAAGTCGAATTTGATGATGTGTTGACGTATTTGTTCATCCATCACTCTTTCCAGGATTTTAGAAAAAGTACACAGTAAGCTTATAGGACGTAGCTCATTGCAATCGACAGGATTGTCCGTTTTTGGTATGGGTAGAACCTTAGATTCTTTCCAAATTAGAGGAAACGTTGAATTTTTTAGACAAAAATTATATATATTAGTAATATATGCTAAAATAAATGGACAACGATGTAGAATCATATTGGTGTTTATATTATCAGGTCCAGCAGCATTTGAATGTATAGAAAGTATTTTTTCGTAAACCTTTAACTCATCAATTTCCGTGAATTTAAAATGATCGACATTCGGCAGTTTAGTTGAGGAAAAGTGGTTTAAAATGTCAGCATCTGGATTAGTGTGACCACCTATGCCATCGATGAAATGGTAATTTATAAGATCGGGATCTTGTAAGTGAAAAGGAATAACTGCTGAACTTTTATTATTATGAAAGATGTTATGCTTTTTCATTTCTTTCCAGATATTTATCTTTCGCTTTAGCTGAAATTCAAAATATGCTTTTTTTCCACGTTTAATTGCATGATTGACTTCATTACGAGTTGATTTGCAGTAAATCCAATGATTCTCGTTTTTTGATTTTTTAAATCTAGATAATGCGCTATCTTTCAATTTCTTCATGTCCCTCAATGTATCGGTTAGCCACGGAGACTTTTTTCTTGTTATTTTAACGTGACGCAGTGGTGCATGGGTCTGAAATAGTTGAATTTAATATTTTGATTTTGCCTTCAATATCGTCAATATAATATATTTGTTGGAGATCGGAAGCTATTAAATCCAGATGAAAATGATCCGGTTCAAAGTTCCTAAAGTCACGGAACGTGAATTCAAAAGGTGAGGGTTTTTTGAAGGAAGGCGATCCAATGCCACATGATGGAAGAGAGTGGTCTGATACTAAGGGACATTTAGTAACCTTTACATTACTGATTTTCATATTTCATATTTTTTTTTCATGTAATACCAGACGTGAATTGAGCCCTTTTTGTATATATATATCATTTTTTTAAATAAAATACCATAAAAATCACATTTAACAATAATTTCAAATACACAATCAAAAATAAATGATAGAGAGGTCGAAAAGCAAAAGCTTGTTACGACGTTGGGCATATTATTACAACTATAAACATATATCAATAATATATAGAAAAAAAAGCATAATAAATAGCAATAGCTCACACAATAGAAACACATAATACACTCTACCTACATTAATACAAAATTATCTATTACAATATTAAAATTAATAAATGTAAAAGCAAAGTTTTCATATTAAAAATAAGCACATAGTACATAAAAATTCTAGATTAAATAAAAAAAATAAAAGTAAAACTATAACTATAACCGAAGCTAGGTATGTTCAATTTGACTAGAAATGGCCTGTCTATCCAGCAGAAGCATGTATTGACCTAAATATTTTTTAAATATATGAGTTTTAACTGTTTTTATTTCATCTGGTAATGAGTTGTACAGCTTTTTGTATACCATTCGATTTTTTATGGAACAAAAAATTTCAAAGCGAAAACCATGAATAAAATTAAATTTTATTAAAAAATAACAGAAATACACTACACTCTTTCTTGATGAGACCACCGACTAAAGCATCAACAGGTGATCAACTTTTCCTAAAATAAACCTCTCTGAAAGATAATTATAGTTCAGTCAAAGATGTGAAAAATAATAAAATATTAATTATAATTGATATTTCTATTTCTTCTTAATAAAACGATATATAAGGTGGTGTTAATTATCTGGTATTATGTTCAAGATGTTTTCAATTATGAAAATAGATTAATATTGTTTAAAACTAAGGCCCAGTTTCACCAAACTATTGTTGATCTCGGATTAATTAAGCTCTACTTAATAGTTGAGCTGATTTAACAATATTTCCCGTTTCACCATGCATCAACCCGTCCGAGATGATCGCGATTTATCAGATCACGATTAGAACGGCAAACCATTTGGGCAACGTTGTGGAATGCAGAAAATTCTATTGTTCTGTGAAGCTGTATAGTTCTGTGTCAGTCATTGAGATTTGGTAACGTACACGTAACGTAAACATAACCCTAACTAATATTTTGTGTTTACACCACCCTGGTTATTTTATTTTCATACGTAATATAACAAGTGATATGATTATCATCGATGATATTTTCGAGTGAAACCGAGCTGCAGATTTAACGAGTCCGAAGGACGAGTTAAATGTGCTGCTTCGGTTTTACGAGATATATCTTCGATTATTAATCATATCACGAGCTTTATGTTATTCAGACACTAGTTATGTCAAATGTCAGTTATATTTATTTTTGTTGATATTAGTTTGATCGAGTATGTCCATTTTCGATCAGATTTTTGTAGCATTTCTAATTATCTGTATCTCTATTCTTCTAATTACTTTTTTCACTGACATTTGACATAACTAGTGACTGAATAAGAGAAATGAAATGGTGACTTGCAAGAAGTTCCTAGAATTATTGGCCACTGATATGCTGAGTATTCAGCTAAAAAGTCATTTTAAATTTCAAGATATACGCTTCAGGGGGGTATTCATTATTTTAATAAAGCAATATAAATGTTCGTAATGATAAAAAACATGCAAAATCTTGTTTTAAACAGTAGATCCTAACTGTCATTCATGACAGAAAAAAACCAGTTTTTGTTGCCCACACTGACCTTAGACTGAACTCATCTATTATTCATTTATAAGAAAAATGACTTCTTTGAAAAAAAAAATTGGTAATAAAAAAAATTCCCAATTTCGTATTTTTCCCTAGACTCCAGACAACAACTTTTTTGAAGATCAATCACTTTAAGCACTTCAAACACTTTAAATGAAACATCATGTTTTTGTACCGTAGAAAAGACTGATGGCCGTTTGCACCAATAGAAGCATAAGCTTAGAATAGCTATGGTGAGCTTAAGATTTAAGGGTTGCTTAGTTAAAGTTCGGTTGCACCAATATTTTTGCTCTGCTTCTTAGCTAAAGAGTTTAATACATCCATCAACCTCGCTATTTTAGTTGAGTTTTATTAATTTCTTTATGGTTTCTGGTGACTTTTCGTTTCTGTGGTTTGAAGTAACGTATTAAAAGCTGTTAAAAATCAATTCTTCAAAAATCAAAGGATTTTATTCTTGTTTTTCAAATAAGAAAATTGTTTATTAGGGAAAACTGTAGAAATAAGAAAATTAGATCTGTTTATAATACTTGTTTGCTGGTTACTAAAATGATAGACGTGAAACTGTGGACTGTATTTACTTGATTAAAAACTTATGAGATTTACATGATGTATGAAAAAACATAAAGAGGTTTGCTTGTTACTCGTAGGTATGAAACTTGACTTCTGTCTCTCTTTTTCTTTTGTTTCTATATAACGTCTTCGCGGTGTTGCCACTTTTTGAAAAAGTACTTGAGAGTAAAAAAAGTTCGAACAAGATCAGCAAATTATACAGTTCAGGAAAAAGAGTTGCTAATAATTCCATCCAATTCTTCATATTAGTTTTCACGATCCTACCGTCTTCTTGGAAATCCATTTTCAAGAATATCCAATACTTCCAAATCATAATTCATAAACATCCTTCTTCAAAAATTGAAAAAAACACACGTGAAATTGAAAGACAGAGCACGAAAACCCCGAAAAGAGGGAAAACATTGACATAATCAATCAAAACACAAAACTGTTAGGCTAGAAATCTCCACTTGAAGAATACGTGGAAAATAAGCGAGAGATATTCTAAGCTTAGCTAGACGCAGCTTAAAATGACAAGTTGTTAATGGTTCACAACAAAACATTCTTAAAGCGCCACTTAACTTTAAGTCGACTTAAATATCAATTAGTGCAAACGGCCATGAAGCTTTTAAAAATAACCTTTTTCTACGACCACCTCGATAAATGACCATTTTATAACCGTAACCTCAATAATAAACCAGCAAATTTATGAAATGTCAGTTTTAGTAGATAACGAGTAATTTCATAGTTGTTTTCTATAAAAATACATTTTTATAGGCTTCTATTTCTGTGTACCTATTAAAAATAGCAATCAACAAAATATTTACATATTTCTTCAATTTATATTTCAATTTTAAAAGAAAGCTCATTAGCGGCGAATTCGGAGTAATGAAATATTATTTTCAAAGTTTTTGCATGTATTAAACATGAACGATATGTTGTCATAGAAAAAGTATAATATGCAACTCGCATAATATACTATTTCCTTAATAGGCCAAGCAACGGAGCATGCGAGTATAGTAGTTTTTGACAAATATCTTTAGATGCCATCATATAAACTATAAAGGACATTGCGTAGAATCATTTTGATAAGTTTTGAACACGCAAATATTGTTCACTCAGAAAATTGGTAATTTTTCAATTTCTCATTTTCTATTTGCAAGAGCTGAAACTTAGTAGAAAAGTTCTTCTTATGCCCTTCATATCCGTTCAGAGTAGACACCAAGCTACGGTTACTTTCATCCCTTGTCTTGATGCGTCGTCGATTGTCCGCTTCTAAATTTTAAGATTACATATTTTAAAAAGTATAGACGTAGAGCAACATAACGTATATTTTCGATATCTATTAAAATAATGTGAAGTTGGCCAAAAACGCCCGAGAACTGAAAATAACCGAGCAACGGAAAGTATTGAGATAGCGGGGATAAAGTAGAGGCATACTATATACTGCTATATAGATATACAAGCACGCTGGAACTCAGTGTAATCGTTCATTTTAAGCAATGCTTTTGACCAGCTTCGCATTCTTTTATTACAAATCTAGAATGAAGGTTAGTTGCTCTACGTCTATAATTTTTGAAACCGTTTTAAAATTTAAAAGCCGACAATCGACGACGCATCCATAGTGGACTGAAAAAGGAGCAAAAAGGATTCCATTTTTTTTCAAGGTACAACTACATGTGGTCTTTACAAAATGATAGAGTAGGTCCCTAGCCATCTGAAATCGAAAATTACAACATTTTTTAATAGAGACAACACTTTTTATTGCGAAATTTGTCAAAAATCTGTCAAAATTATGTTTTACTTTTTCACACATACCTCGCGATATCTCCGGAACTAAACAAGATATTTTCAAAAAAAATTTTTTAATCGACAGAAGAAATATGAGCGAAGACTACTGTGTTAGTTTCATTTGTATAAAAAACCTAGTTTTTTTTGTAAAATTGGAGAAAACTGTAATCTCTACTTTTTTGCAGCACTATTTTCAGTAATCGAGAAACTTTTTTATTTTTCAAAATTTTACGAAACTATCTGCGTACCAAATAAAGCTAAAGCTTCAAGGAAGTTTTTAAAACAAGAATCACTATTCTAAGTATCATAGTTTTTGAGCAATAAATACGCAAACTTGAAAGTTTCTGCAGCCGCGCCTAAGTGCATCAAAATACGTTCATATAAAACTACTAATTCAAAATGTACTACTACATGAAACTTTGAGTTCCTTTTTTGTTAATGAAACAAAATATAGAAAACTATACATTTTTGGAGAGGAAAATGATTGCTGTTTCGAATGAGATCAAGAATTATAAGGTGAAAATAATACATATTTTCCACTTTGAATTTGACCAACATTAGTAAAACACCCTGTGTTGATGAGATGAAATGCCAGTCAAGCCTAAAAAAATCTCTTTGATAAACTAGTAAAACAAGTGAAAATCCCATCTCTTTGGAGCAATTAATAAGCTGGACATTTATGTTTAAAATCAGTCACTCTTATTTGAGACACCCTGTATTTTGTGAACTAATAAATGTTTTATGACATTTTACTCCAACCTTCCCTCCTAGAATGTCTTCCTTTTAATACAAAGTCTTTTGAGCACAAGTGTCTCCTTTTTTCTGTAGCACATATTATAATTATTTATAATTGTATTTAATCCCTTCAATCTCCAAAAAATCTCAATAGACATACACAACGCACATCCAGATAATATCTACCTAATATTGTATGACTATACTCTTAACAATGTGGTTCTGGAATCTCGAAATATTGTTAAAGACTTAGGGATATTGTTGGATACCACACTGAATTTTCAGGAACATATTAAAACAATTGTTAATAAATATCTGAGTCTACTAGGTTACATTAAGCGTATTACCGCTGACTTTACTAGTATACATCCTTTAAAAGTGCTTTACTGTTCGTTGGTCAGACCCCACTTGGAATATTGTGCTTAAGTGTGGTCTCCACATTATCTATTTTATATTGACAAAATCGAAAGCGTTCAGCACAGATTCCTTAGACACGTAGCATTTAAAATGGGTAGATACTTGGACTATGAAACCATCCAGCAAAATTTAAATATTACTACCTTAAAGCAACGGCGGGATCAGCATGACCTAATTTTATTATTCAAAATATTAAATTTTTTAATCGAGTGTTCCGACTTGTTAGCCAGAATTAATTTGGAAGTTCCTAGTCGCCAGACAAGGCAGGTTACTGCCTTTCATGTTCCGTTTTGTAGAACGAATTATGCACAATTTTCATTTATACCATGAACATTGAGAAGTGCTAATCAGTATCCTGAACTTGATTTCTCCACGGGTTTTATCAGTTTTAAACGAACACTGTCAAGTATACTTAGATAACTAATTGTAATAATGATATTTTGGTTCTTTTTAGCTACGTATTTTCTGTATTTATATTTTAAAAATTTTTATTTATAGTGAATTGTATCTTTTGTATGTTCTGTACTTCATATTTATAACCTTATATTATGTTAAATATTTTGTACTTATTCCTAAGATTTGTAATCACTTTTTGTGAAATGGGTTCGCCCGTAAATAAATAAATAAATAAATAAATAATCGAGAAGGAAGCGACTTTTTCTCCGTTTTTCAGTGGACTACCAGACACGATGAAAATTATCGTATGAAAAGATTAAAATTGAAATTGCGATCAAAGTAACCGTCGCCTGGTGTCTACGACTTCTTTTGTATACTTGACCCAAAAGCTGCCTGCTTTTTGTTTGACCAGTTTTATTGGCTTAGTGTGGATCAATACTGTCGTAGTCCAGTCAATATTTTAATTTATGTTTATTTGTCGATAAATCAATTTAATATTATAATTCCAATTAATAATGGTTAAAGTGTTCTTAATAATTTTCAATTATTAAATAACTGTATTGACTGTTTAACGATTATTTTTAACCCGCAGTTATGGAGGGCTATACTTCTTTCTAAGATACTTAGCGTTAATGTATAGAACAAATACATTTTTCCGCAAATCGCTAGGAAATTTTGACATTCCTGTCAAAATTTCTTGAAGAAAAAGTCAGGACTTCCTTACTGTAAGGAAATGATATTTCCGTACAGTTGTTAGTGTTCTACATAATCCATAAAACGTCTGTATGCATTTTCGTACTTTTCTCTTAATTTCTTTGGCAATAATTCTAATGAAGCAGTATTCACTGCCTCAACCAGCTCTGGAGGAGTCCCAGGAATGGAAATTTCATCATCACTTATCATTTTACTTTCGAGAACACCAGCAATTAAATTTATAAGCGTCAAGTTTGACAATTCAACCTCAATACGTTTCCATAGTAACCCAAGTAATTTTATTAGGAATTTCAAAGCACCATTTATTTGGGAATAAAATTATCGCGTTTTTTCTTGAATCAATCAATATCTGTCGAATTTTAAACGATTTGCGGAAAAATAGTATGTTTACCTCGTAGGAAAAGCCACATTCCTGGACTCTGTGTTGTCTTCACAGTCGTCCAGGAATGTTAAGCTTTTCCTACCCGGTAAACAATGTACTATTTAATAAATCTTTACCTGATCGATGACTCGGGCTTTCTTTTCATGTGTTCATGGTTTCTTTCAATCTAAAATATATTTGTTCTTTCCCCTGCTATTAAACTCGAATATAAAACATTTAGCTTTAAACAGTATTAATTTATTTTCATAATTGAAACCAGACGGTTAACACTACCTTATATTTCGTTTGATTAGGAAGAAATAGAAATATCAATTTAAAAATTTTTATTATTTTTCTCATCATTGACTGAACTATAACTATCTTTCAGAGAGGGTTATTTTACGAAAAGCAGCCCAAGCTGACTACCTGTTGACGCTTTAGTCGGTAGTCTCATCAAAAAATGGTGTAGGTAGCGTTTTTCTGAGGGTAAGTATACATCGGAGTTGGTAATTTGGTCCCCAAAGATGACGTCATGAAATTTCAAAAGGTAATATGGTCCCCATGGCTTACAGGTATAAATTCCCTACAAGTAATTTCGTCCCCGCAATCAGGTATCAAAGAAGAAATAAAATCAAAACATGAAAATAGTTTAAAGGTTTTAATTTCAACTCTATGGCATGAACATATAAATAATTTTTACACAAATGAGAATTTCAAAATTTTACATATTTATTTTATACATCTATTTCAGAGTTTTTGTATTTTTCTATAAGGTTTTCAATAAATTTTTGACGATTTCTAGTTTTAGGGTCTCTTACATAATGTTTCAAATGACAACTTTGCAACTTGATATAAGTTTCGATTTGGAATTCATTTAATTCCTCAAGAAATGTTTGACAGATAGTCATTCTTGCAAAAAAGAATCACTTTTTCCATTAAATGTGTTTCACATAAGTGTTGTTTCAAAATGGAATACAAAAAGGGTTCAGTTCACGTCTGGTATTATATGAAATAAATAAGTAGACAAAAATAATATTAATACTTCTCAGAGTCTAGCTCCTCAACTTAACTTAAGTTCTTCGACGACTAGGTATACAAATTGATTACTTACTTCACAACATAGGTTGGTGAAGAAGGTATGTCCATTTATAATACATTTACCCTTATAAATGATGATAAAATAATTAAATTATAAACAATGCTAGTACAGTTTGATTCTCACGAGTCAACTAGAATTTAATTATTTTCTTTTTTTTTGGAAATTAAAAATCATAAAAATTTTTAAATAAGACAGAAAGAAAATATTCGAATATTTTTTTACACTATTTCCAATTTTTTTACTTTACCAGGTATACCTATAAAGTTTAAGATATTGTTACACTTACACTATATAATAAAATAGTATGGTAAAATATATTTAAAAAATAAGTAGTACTTATATATAAAAAAAATGTTCATGGTACCTAGGCACTTATATTTTAATAATTTATTCAGAATTTACATCAAAATCTAACAATCATCCACTACGTAACAATTACTTACATGAACATGTGTCGGAGTGATTGCTACTTGACAAAATATACGTTTCAAGGTCACTTGCATTATAATACAGTTAAAAAATCAGTTGTAAGTAATCTTTCTGAACATCTATGTTCATACGTTTGCATAGTATTACAACATATTATTTTACGCACAAATCTAACGTTAAACGTTATAGAAATTGATTAAAGCCATGGCAAGGTCAGTTTTTGCAAGATGAACTAAGTACAAAGACGAATGCTGGACGTTCCAAAAATACAATTGTTAACTTTTACAAAATACTTAAATGTAATACAAAATACCTATTTTCATCAAATAGGTACGTATTTTATCTTAATAGTTATAACCTCCAACCCAGATTCTAATAATAAGCATGCATTCAACAACTTACGTTTCTATATTGTTTTTCACTAAATTTTTATATTTGCACAAATATTTCACTTCGAATTACCAAACACGATCACTAAACGTGTTTATTTCGGGTTCAATCTATACGTCTCGCTTCAACATCGGATTCAGACTATGTTCAAACGTGTATTTTACGGACAGTACGTCAGAAAGTAAATTGCTGCGCGGTTGCCAAGTCTTGTATCCGAAATACTAGACCTTGGATAATAATAAGAGTATACCGTTCAATAATATATCATTAAACAAAGCTAATTAGATAAGGAATATAAGCATTTAAAATTGACTTTGCATGATAGTAAACCGTCTAGTTTAATTATTTTTTATTTTTGTCGACAAAATAAGTACAAGGATAAATTACCAGCCTTATTGAAGATAGAAAGGAAGATGAAAAACCGTCTACAAGAATTTGGCTTCATAGGTACCTAATAAATGCACTAATTATAAGTGCATTCAACCCCCCCTTGTGTAATTTCTACGCACCGGCCTGCTAATAATGCAATGTTTTTTGTACCTATCTCACTCAATAATAGTGCATTATTTAACAAACATATAATGATGGCTATTATTCACGAAGTGAATTCAACTTATTGAATAATGGCCATTACATGCGAGTAGAATACTATTTTTTTTTCTTCGGAGCCGCCCCTTCGCCGGTACCACTTCAGCCTCCTGGGCTTATTGTGGATACTCCTAGTGTTCTGACTACAACCTATTCAGCCAATCCGTTCCCTGTATTAGCTTATACAGGTTCTTTGCTGGTTGGTTGTAGAAGTCTTCTGAAGTCATTTGGGTTCTGCCATACAGTTCCTGCCTTCTGTGGTCCAGCGACTCACAGTTGCATAGTATATGCAGAGCTGTTTCGGTATCCTTTTTGCATCTTCTGCATGTAAGGTCTCCGTTGTACAGCCCTATTTTGTTTAGGTGCTTCTTTGTGGGAAAGTGTCACGTAAGTAGCCCCGTAGTGGTGCGCAGCTTGTTCCTGCTCATTGAGAGCAGTTCTTTCGCTACTTTTTCTGATGGTTCTTTTATGAATTTCTTCCCATGTATTTGCCCAGTCGTATTCTTCCAGTGTTTCTTGTGTTGTTCTTTCAACTACCCTTTTAACCATGACCTCGTTAAGCATCTGGGGATGCCCACAGCAGGTTCGGGTCCGTTCATCAGAGTTGACGATCCTACTCTTGCGAGTTCGTCAGCTTTTTCATTGCCTGCGATTCCTTTATGGCCTGGTACCCACTCCAGTGTTACACTGTTCCGAGTCGCCAGTCTTCTAAGCTCTTCGCCGCATTCCCATACTAGCCGAGATGTCACCCTATAGCTCTGAAGTGCTTTAAGGGCTGCTTGGCAGTCGCTGTAGATCCTGATCCTGTTGTTGTAGGCTTTCATACTGTTAGCCCTTGCACACGCAAGTATTGCATAAATCTCTGCTTGGAATACAGAGGCGTATTTTTTTAGCGAGACGATTCCTTCATATTTGCTCGTCTTGCTGTATATGCCCGCTCCGGTGCCGAGTTCATTTTTTGATCCGTCTGTATACCAGATCAGTTCATTCGCTCTACTAAGTGGTCTCAAGCTCCTTTCGATCTTTGATGACAATCTCGAAGTTCTTGCGAAAGATATATTTGGTAGTCATGTGGTCTGTTGGCATTTTGAAAATGTCATGAGTAGAATACTATACTTTGTACACGACTATGAATTACCTGTTTAGGTATAGGTACATTTTTTGTCAAACACCAGTAACGTTATTGAAATTCTGGCAATTAGCAATAAATTATTTAAAACGTGACTTCTGCTTTTGACATACATAATACACACTAGATGAAAAAAATGTATATAATACTCCCATACAAAACCTTGATAATGTCGTATTAATTCGTAGCCTGATGATTTGCGGCTCTGCATGACTTGAAAAAGCGAGGAATTGTAGTCACAGGATCGAATCCGAGTCGCATGGAAATTTGTATTTAATATATTGTGTCGTTTGTAGTATTAACTTATGAAATCAAGTAATAAATTATTTTAAGCAAAAATTAATATGTTTAATT
This sequence comes from Galerucella nymphaeae, assembly GCA_963978555.1. Classification (NCBI taxonomy): domain Eukaryota; kingdom Metazoa; phylum Arthropoda; class Insecta; order Coleoptera; family Chrysomelidae; genus Galerucella; species Galerucella nymphaeae. The sequence goes on along the minus strand of OZ021711.1, from coordinate 1,397,556 downwards.
TAAATATGTATTTACCTTGGTCATTTAATAAGTATGGTTCATACAACAGCCTTTTTGGTGTGCGTCATCGTTTGTGACGTATATTCGGGTTTTGGGTATATCGTTTATTTTATTTGCCCTTTTGACACATATCGAACCCTAAATTTGATAAATAAAATCATCAGGATCGCATTCAGCAAATTTCGACAAGGCTATGAAATGAATAGTTACCAGCTTCTTTTTCTAAACTGAAAATACTTGAGAACTCTCAAAATGCTAATGTTTTTCCGTGAATCTAGGCATATTTTTGTATTATTCGAATAAATATAACAATAATATTCATATTAACTTTTCATAAATAATAATTGACCGTGAACAACAAAGGACATACCTGACAAGAACTGTCAGTGGGACAGTAGAAAAAGATGTCAGACACATTGACAATACCAAAGGTATATCTGCATGCCTATTTTAAATAAAGAAATTTCTCCCGATTGATAGGTCGCGCTTACGCTTAATCTGAACATCAATCAATCAAATTTTGGTAAGTCAATGATTAGGATTGACGTTTGTAATAAATTTGAACGGTTCATTATTGCGATATTTTGATTAGGATTAATCAAAGACCTGACTTTTTTTGCATTACTTTCCTCATAATGTGTTAGAAAGACATTAACAAACGATGACGCACACCAAAAAGGCTGTTGTATGAACCATATTTTTGTTCTGGTGCTCGACATTCCTTTTAAAAACTAAGGCAAAAGATTTAAACGTATAATGGTATCATTATGAAACTGAAAATTGGCATTAAGTTAATTTACAGCATATAGTGGTATATTCATTTATTTACTAGTTAAAAATTATTGAGTACATTTTAATGGTTATTAGTTGAAATTATAGTATTAAATGAATTTATCGTCAACTAAGTATTTTAAATTATAATATTGACTGGACTATGACAATATCCTCGTATTTAAGTCAAACAAAAATCCGACAACTTCAAAACTTCAAGTTTGCACTATATGTTTTACGTTAACATAAAAAAAATTTTCTCCGATCGTGGTAAAAGTTACACTATTTTGATCTGTTTTCTGTGCGTAAAGCTCAACATTCCAGAATAGTGGGCAGTTGCTAAGCAATTAGAAAATGCGGTAATAATACATATGGATTATTACAATAAAATGTAAAAGTGTAAAAAGTATGGTTTTAATTCTTATATTGATAAAGTTGTTATGAAATAAATAAAAGAAACATCTAATTAATGAGGATATTCTTGAACATAAATTAATTGTTAATATTTACATTTATTGTACAGTTTTTACAATTTGTAAATTGTATTGGAGGACAACGAGAATCTAAAGACGTCGAAGCTACGTGGCTAATTGTTTGGTTTTTCTCGTTGCCATTTCTATATTTCAATATGAACATAGAGAAACCTGTAATTATCACAGTCGTTTTGGAATATTATGCTTGTCCCACTAATTATACAATATACTATAAGTTTTTAAATATTGAGAAAAACGAATACAACTGATACAGGCGACGGAAAAGCTTTGTAACTAACAAGAGTATTAAAAGGGCAATTAACAATCTCGAACATTAACGTTAAATGATCTCGATTGTTAACGGCCCTCATTATTACACTTGTTGGTTAAATAAATATTAAAATAATGATAGAATTTCACAATAACTTTATCTTAAATCATAAACAAGCACATTCAGTACAGAATTCTACGACTGCTATGGAAAATAGTCCTTTTCTCACAATTTACGAAACTACAAAGTGTCACTTTGCCTAAGCCGTGAGAAATAGTAGTTTGTACAACTAGTGCGCAAAGCGTCACTTTTCCCACGAGCGCAAATCTAAGGGAAAAGTGATTTTCGTACAAGTTGTACACAATATTTTTTCTACAACCACATTTATTAATGAAAGAAATACAGTAATTTATATGGTTATTTCTCTCCTCTCCTAACATAAAGAATAATTATTAACCAAGCTAAAGATCACTGATAAAAGTTCAAGGTCCGACGGGTCGACTGCCTTTAGAACTTTTTGCGCGGTTTGATAGCGATAAGAACAAGTTTATTCATAAAATCGGACAACTGGAATCTCCTTGAGTCAAACAATATACCTACCTAAGACAGGGACGGACGTAAGAAATTTCAAATATTGAGGTGAGAAAATTGAAAAGAGAAGAAAATGAGTGATAATGAGTATGGCAAAAAGAGGAAAAGCGACAGAGGTATGATACGGAAGATGAAATTTTCAAAAGAAGTAAGAAAATAGGGAGATCGCCGGCAAAAATAGGTAGTGATATAGAAAAAATGATGATAATAATGGAAAAAATAGGAGACAAAATGGAGGAAATGAGCATGAAGGAAAACACGTGAAGAACAAAAGGAGTACAGAGAAGAAATGAAACAATTGAGAGAAGAAAATGAGAAACTGATCAAAGAAAATGAAAATATGAAGAAGAAAACAATAACCAATATGGACCACAGATTGGAACGACTGGAAAACGAAAAAAGGAGAAATAATATAGTGGTACAGGGAGTAGGAATAGAGACAAATAACCCAGAGGAACAACGGAATGAGATGAAAAACTTCCTTGAAGAAGAATTACAAATAAAGATAATGGTAGAAAGCTCAGTAAAGTTAGGAGAAAGAACATGCTTAGTAAGACTGGCCAACCAAAAAGAGAAAAGGAAGGTGATGTTCAATAAACAAAAGCTGAGATTTAAAACTGAAGAAAGAGTGTTCATCCAGGATGACTTGTCGAAGAAGGACAGAGCTATTCAAAAAAAGATTATAATAAGAGCAAGAGAGGAAAGGGATAAAGGAAATGGAAGAAATGGAGATGGAACATGGAAGAAGAGAGGTTGGAGAATGTAAAACAGAATATATTGACAAAAAAACAGTAGCTACCAGCATAAACTCAGGGGCAAAAGAAAGAAAGGTAGACCAGGCAATGGAAATGGACAAAATAATGCAAAAAATATAGGAAGTTACAAAAAAAAAGTGATTACAGGAAAGCAACTACTCAAGGTAAACTCCGGCATCAAAGGAAAAAAAAAACATTGTAGAATAAGAATAGGGACATGGAACGTAAGAGGTACTTTTGAGGAGGGGGCCATAAAACACTTGATCAATTAAATGCGGAAATACAAATTAGATGTGTTAGCAATTCAAGAAAATAAACAAAAAGGGATAGTAATCACGGAGATAGAAGATTATATATTCTTTAATAGTGGAGTAGATAATAGAATGCTGGGTACAGGGTTTATAGTAAGCAGTGAACTTGAAGCAAATATTATTGAGTTTGAAGGTGTAACAGATAGACTATGTAAAATAAGAATCAAAGGGAAATACAGGAAAACGACATTAGTTAATACGCATGCCCCTTCAGAAGACAAAAATGAAGAAACCAAAGCAAAATTCTATGAAGAACTTGAACAAATAATCAATAAGATACCGAAATTTGATGTCAAATGTGTAATAGGGTATATGAAAAGTCGGACAAGAAGAAGAGTATATGAAAGTAACGAGAGGATTACAAAAAGGCCTATGACACTATCTTATATACCATAGAAATCAAAAATTTATTAACAATGCTCCAGATGAGAAATATTTATTTACCGACAAAGGTAATAGGTTTACGGTAAGCACCAGAAGCACCTAAAACCCATATTGCTATTTTATATTCCATAGTAGTTATTTTCAATATCTTTGAATCTGGATTTAAATAATTAAAAATACATTTTTTGTATATTTTGTAAAAATAAATTTGGTATAAATAGTTTAAAGAGGTTGAAGTCTCGTATAATAACCTACTTTAAATACAGTTTAAGGTTTAGCGGGAATGGCTCAGTCGCTAACGTGCTTACCTGCTATGCAATCGGTCCGAGTTCGAGTCCCGTCCCCAGTACGTTATTTTTAAATTTTTAATATTTTGTTTAAAAAATGCTACTTTAAAATATTTAAATTATTCATTAATGTGCAGTCGTAGAAAAAGTATAGTGTGCAACACGTGGGGAAGGCAACAAATACGAAATGGATTATTTCGTGTTATTTTTAGGTTCACTCTAAAATCACGACGACTACGGCTTGTCAGATTGTGACATTCAGCGACAAATTGATGAAATGTCAGCAGGTCGTTTCTTTCAAAGTTTTAGTAGGATTTTGATAGAAAGCTCATTAGCGGCGAATTCGAAGTAATGAAATGTCAGTTTATTTCTTTCAAAGTTTTTGCAATTTATGCATTTATATTAAACGTGAACGATATGTAGTCATAGAAAAAGCATAGTATGCAACTCGCAACAAAATGGCCATTTTGCACTCGTATGAATTGCAGCACTTGCCTTCGGCTTTATGCATTATTAGTTTTTTAACCAACAAGTGTATCAATTAAGGCCATTAACAATCGAGATAATTTAATTTAAGTTAATGTTTGAGATTGTTAATTGCCCTTTTAATAATCGTGTTAGTTACAAAACTCTTCGACTGTATCAGTTGTATTCGTTTTTCTCAATATTTAAAAACTATAAATATTTATTTTGTTCCATAGGTAAGAACTGTCAAAAATAAATAATGACATTTATAAAAGTACTGTCAAAAATAAATAATGACATTTATAATGTCACAAAGATGGTCGCTGGTTCAAATGTCACTGTTTTCGTTTTTCTTAAATTCTTTTTTGGATGTCTTAACACTAATGCTCATTAGATTTTTGTAGATTAATAAAATAAAACGATAGGTAAATCAAAAACTAAAAGTATTCTGTACTAGGATTCATTATTTGAAGACGCTATTGTATGTTTGGTTGCCTACAAAATGTCAATATATAAGATGTGCGTTGGGTTGCCTGCAGAAAATCGTTGATTAATAGAGGTAAATCATGCATTAATGGGGGTCATTATTGTATGATTTTGTCTAGTTTTGAGAACGTTAATATCATATATTAATAAACGGTCGACGGAAAAAAATATTTATGACACAATTTGAACATAAATAGCTATTGTTTAACCAAATTGCAATAAACGTACTACTACTTGAAAACATAACTATAACTACTCCTATAAGCTGTTAGTTAAATACCAGTTTTCAGTTTCATTATAACACTGGTTTTCATTATGAAACTGGAAAATTGACAAATACAAATCTAAATTTTCGAATAACCAAGTAGGCAGACCCAATATTTTCAGTAGAATGTTTGACAGTTTCTCCATTCAATTGTCAATGTCAAGGTAGCTTAGTTTACATGATAAATAATCTTAAGATATAATTGAAAGATTGTAAGATTATTCTATGGAAACAATAAATCTGCAAGAGCAACAACTAGACAGTTTATCAATGCTTGCCATAGGGGGAAGGTGTTAAAGTTGAAACGTCTACATATACAGGGTGTTGAATTTAAGAAAATATATATCACAACTTTGTTTTTTTGAAAAAGTAAACTTTGTATAAATGTGAATTGTTAAGAATAAAATATATTTTTATTGAAAAATTCTTGTAAATACAAATACATTGAGAAGGAGCTCGTTAAGCTAATAAAATTATAAGTAATTTGATTGATTTTCTCAGTTAGTACATTTCGTTGTTATGCATTTACCACTTTTGTCAGGAAGAGTTTTCTTGATATGTAGATCTGTAAAACAAACATATGTTACTTCCTCAGTTCACTTATTATATACAATGTGACCCATTTTGTTTGGAAGCACCCCTGTAAAATCCGCATTTCTCAACCGATTTAGTTTTAAAAACTGTATTTTGGCACACATCTTCATAGCTTAATTTATTCTTTTGAAGGCCCTCTATATTAATTTATTAATTTTTCTTCACCAAAAAAGACGAAAGTACATTATGCATTATTTTTTCTAGAATGTGATTATACCACTGGATTTAGAATCATCACACATGTAAACTAAAAGTTATTACAACATGAATATGGAAAAAGTGGTATTTTAATGGGGAGAATGGGGGAATATACCAGCGGAGTTCAAACAGAACTGGTTGGTATCTCTATTGCCACCATTGACCTGATCAGAAAAGGAATTTCTGGCAGAAAAATAATAATCTGCACTGACAGCAGACCAACAGCAGACAAGCTTCATTGGCTTTCAATGGACGATTTCTATACAAGGAAATTGCTGCCAACATACGAACGAAAAAATACTGAAAAAGGTTAGTCGCACAAGGAAGAGGTTTTTCCAAGCTATTTTCAATTTTTCGTATATATTTTGAGTCCCTTTACCACCCATTTTGTACCCGAAAGTTTGGAGGTATTTTTAGTTTGGGGTATTTTGCCTCTTACAGTTGACCACTCAAACATGTATTGACAGCTGTCATTAGTTGTTCGTCAACTGTAAGATGTAAAATACCCCAAACTAAATAGACCTGCAAACTTCTCGGGTAAAACTCCAAACTTTTCGGGTACAACATGGGTGGTAAAGGGACTCAAAATATTTAAGAAAAACTAAAAATAGATTGGAAAAACCACTCCCTCGTGCGACTAACCTTTTTCAGTATTTTTTTGTTCGTTATTTTGGCAGCAATTCCTTAGTATGGAACTCGTCTATAGAGAACGTGTAGCATCAGGGCTGCTACCATTAAGATTCAGCTAACGCTTCCGTAGATAACGTATGGCACAGGAGTAAAAGAGTAAATGTAACCGCATTGTACCAGGTGTCCCAATAAGAATGGCTCTCTTCAGTTGTACACAAAAACTGCATTTCTTCTGAAATGAAAGATTTAGACGACTTTTTAGAATATATTGATAATATAGAAGATAATGAAAATGGACAAAGATTAGAAAAACTTTATGTTCGTGATATGCAAGACCCTGTTCTATTGTTCAGCAATGGTTTTTCACGTCTTATTTTTAATAGCATTTGTTGTGCCATCAATTTTTTAAGATTCTAACTTATCCTTAATTGTCTCAACCAATGATGCAAGCAATGCCTTTTCTTTTGTAGAATAAATCGCATTCGAACACTGTTTTGCAGATATTATTACATTTTTTTAACTAACTTTTTTTAACTAAGCTCTACTCAGTACTCCTACGCACACGTGTTTTACAAAATAATAGAAAAGAAACGAAACACTATAAGTAGAACCCGGAACAAACGTGGAACTTGAAATATAAAAAAGATAGTTTGCAAGTTCACCATAAAAAACCCCTGAATTTTAAGCCCGAATGTCAAATTGACAGTGCGGTTAATAAACTGGAGAGGCTTTTCACTTCGGAAATAGGTGTACAAATTCTAGGAAATGTGGGAAATACTTGAGAAATATTGGAAATATTCCAGAAATATCGGAAATATTCCAGAAATATTGGAATTATTTTAGAAATATCGGAAATATTCAGGAAATGTGAGAAATGTTTCGGAAATATGTGAGAAATATACTTGACAACCTTCGCGGCAACATGCTGTTGAGTCAATATAAAAAAATATCACTGTTCTAAATTCAAGTTTATGTTGGTTTTTTGCTCAGAAAACAGGCCGTTTGTCAGTAGGCAGAATTATGAGGGTTAGAGGGCCCAAAACGAGTAAAGGCGACAATAAAGAGGAGTAAGCAGTAAAGAGTGTAAGCAGTATTATGCAATATATTATGAAAACACATGGGAACTAGGACGAGTACTGAAAATTAACGATTTAATTTGTACTGTTAAATTTTTGAAAGATGCCTTGAGCAGCTTTATTTGGCCAAAACAAAACTTTTAATATGATGTAGAAAAAAAGTTTATAAATTATGGCCCTCTGAAGCTAAATGAAACCCATCCTGTTAGCCTCAAAAGAACGGACATAATGCAAATCGTAAAAAATTACAGAAAAATGAAATACGGATCCATAGCATAAAATCAAGTATCTACCTATACTATATTTCTAGAATAAAAATTTACTTTTCAAGATATTGGCTTATTTCCGTTATATCCCATTTTACTTATGACTTTTAAAGCTTTCGAATGTCATTTGTGATAGCATGTGTGGGTTCGATACCCACCATCTGTAGAAGTTTTGCGCTTCTATCTGATGAATTTTAGTGGTCGCACGAGTGGATTGTCCCTTGGTAATAGTTCTGGGCCCAGGACTAAAATAACAATTATTGAGTTTAAGCTGTCGGTCATCAAAATTGGCGCACAAATTTTTGTCGGACTATATTGCCATTTGGTTTTAAACATTTTTAATAAAAAATATCAGCTTTAATAGTTATTTATGCAACAAGTGCAAAAAGTGAGTGTTTTTTGCACGCGACGTGAAATTGTCCAACGAGGTCTTTAGGCCGAGTTGGACAACACGTCGAGTGCAAAAAACACGTTTTGCAAGAGTTGCATACAATATTTTTTCTAAATTCATGCAAAAACTGGAAAATTAGAACATAAATATGTCAAGAAGCTAATATAACCTAATAAAACTCAACTCGTTCTTCTTTTTTGTATCTTTATGACCTCCACCTTGTCAGTACTCAATCATAGCTGGTTTTCGCCTTGACCATTTAAATTTTAAATAATCAAAGATTTTTGCAATAATTGTAATTCGTAGAGACTAAGTAGTAAGATATACATATATTATTGTTGTATTAAAGCAGGATCAGATACTCGCTATGGATTTTTATTTAATTTAAATGTTTATGTTTGTCATTAATCATCACAAAACTGACACAAGAATGACAGATGAGTGCAATAAAATATTTTATTGCACTAGTGCAATAAAGTACAACTTTTTGCATTAAATGTGGTTCACAAAAGTGTTGTTTTTTGCATGAATGTAGAAAAAATAATTTTATTTTTGCAAGGTCATAAGTTTGAAGGGCTCCCTTAATAAAACGCCACACTACCTATATATATATCTCCTAGAGGAAAAACTTTTGAGACTGCGGAAATATTAGGAAATTTCAGAAATATTTCGGAAATATCGCAAATATTAGGAAATTATTTCCGATTTCGGAAATAGGTGTACAAAATTTTACTAGTGAAAAGCCCCTCGAATAGACTACAACTAAAAACCCTTCTAGAGGAACACTTGGGAGTCACCTATCCAAGTATGACCTGAGTGTGACATAACTTCAACTGTAGAACATCAAGGAAGGGGTAAGTGCTACTCAAGTGCCACTTCATTAAGGGATACTTGAGTACCACTTTTCTGAGCGACTATAAATATCGCCATTAGTTTAACTATTCAAATAAGTGGTAGGGGAGAGTGGGAAATTTGTTATGGAAAAACGACCATAACTCCAATTTTACTTAGCCGATTTTTGCAAATTGTGTCTTGATGAAAAGAGCTCTTTTCCACCATTGTAATGGTGATATTCTCAACTGCACTTGATAAGTGAGGTGTCCGTTAGAGGGCGTTATTTAGAGTTTTTTAGAAATCTAGTTTTCTTTGGAAAATATTGAACAAAAGCATATATTTTTAGGGATTATAAAAGTATACACAATTAGCAACATAATGGCGAAAACGTCGATATCTTTTTCCTATCCCGAGATATCTTGAAAAAACGCGTAAATGTTGGGGATTTCTTGTCAACCTTTAATTAGACTAGTTAGCCTCAACGGAAATAAACAAATTTAATCCTGTTAGAAAGATTTTACACTGGCCTATCTGCAGTAATTAAAAATAACGCTCTCTAACGGGCACGTCAATTATCAAGTGGAATTGAGAATATAACCATTACAATGGTGGAAAACAGCTCTTTTCATCAAAACAAAATTTTATTTTTGAGGAATACGAAGATTGTTTTTGTTATGCTTCTTAATTAGGCTTTTTAAATTTTTTTTATTCAATAACGCTCTCTGGCGGTGGACCCTACAACTCTGTAAATCATTTCCAGGTTTTTCTCGAGGTTACTTTTTTCATACATTTTTTCCCCGAAGCTGATGTACTATAAACGGTTCCCGAAATAGGGCCGAGAGCCATTCTTATTGGGACACCCGGTACATTCCTTAGCCAGGTAAGCGGCTGGCCAAAGACTTAAAAACTAGCAACACCTACGGCCTGTCGACTTCGGCAATAGGCATGATGACTGATTTTGAAAAACTGTTCCACGATGTTTTCACGTATATACTTTATCTACAATAAATGTTATTTCTGTAAGAAAAGATGTTTTTAAAGGAAAAATTCAACTTTTAAAAACACATTTTAAATTATGCGTCAAAACGCTATAATAGTAATGGCGTCCATCTATGACGTCATCAATTCTTAACAGTGTCAACTGTCGATAGGTTATCTATTATCTGTGTCATGTAGTAAAATCTTCAAAGTCAAACTTCAAACACTTGACAGCTTGCAGGTTAAAAGTTTCTTTTGATACATAAACATAATTTCAAAAACGGTTTTTTGTGGTAATAAAAACAGAGATACTTGATAGTTTATAACGAGAAAATATCACATGAACGAAGAAAAGCCAACAGCAACAAAGGAAATACAAAACCATAGATAATATAAAGACGACAAAACAGATGTTCGGATTTGGTTTGGGTCGGATAATGGATATTTGCGAAAATATGACGTCACTCTCTTCTGATTGGCGTTTGAGATAAGATGGCGGATGGTTAAATTTTGTGCTTATATTTTTACTAAAATAAATGTAATCACACATGAAAATGAAAAATAAGTGATTTCTGTAGAATCTCTGTATCTTAAATAATTATATCAAATCAATATTTCGGTGATTCTTAGTGACTGTCATCATGCCTATTGCCGAACTTGTCAAACGTTACACCTATGCTCAACCACTAAAGAGATGGGATGACATTAATGTATGCAGAATTGTTAGGATCACCGTGAACGACCCTGGGAAGCTGGCGCCGAGGAAATACTTGGCGATGACTAGAAAAGCCTACGTTTAACAGTAGGATTTCTGACTGGCCACTGTCAACTAAGGGAACACCTCCATACAGTGGGGCTTGTGATCAGTGATGTCTTATGCAAGTGTCCGAAGTGTGTGGTAGGGTAGTCTTGACCAATACCTGTCGACATAAAAAGAGATGTCTCCTGGTGACCCGTCCACCTTCCAGGAAAGGACGATCACTTAGAAGGACAACTCCTAGGGAGGACATATAATGGGTGCTGCTCTACAGATGCTACAAGCTTGTAGCCGCCAGCAGGAACAGATACTTACCAACTAAATTATTTCCTATTTGATTGGTTTGGCTTGAAGCAAACTCCATCTTAATTGATTCTATGAATGTCAAAGCTGCGATTCTTTTAAATAAATTATCCACGTGTTTTCCGGTTTTTGATGAAATTGACCAGTATTCACCATTTAATTTTGTTGCTGTTTTTACGGCACAAATTTCCATATTCTTATATGCATAACTTTTCTGTAAATGTGAAAAGTCTTAATAAATAAAACATATGGGTAGCCAGTTTTGCAATGTTCCTTATTGGTATGTTGTAGGTGAATGGGAAAAAGGCAGAGTATATTTTCCAGAGTACTTTAGTGAGGTTTGAAAGTTTTCAATAAAAAGTACGGAGTGGAAATATTTTCTGCAGTAATATCACATAAGAGAATGAAAATATCTAAATCTATTCATTTTAATTTTAACGAAATTAAACTTTCAAAATTAGATATTTCTCTCTGTCAACAGTCATCTTTTCTTTCCATATACAGGGTGGTCCTTAAGTAATTTTACATAGAAGTACAGTACAATCATTTCAAAATATTGCGATTTAAATCAACTAGCCTTAATAAAATGTTGATATTATTTTCGTTTTTTACAATAAATTCAACGCTTTTTGACGTATATAAACAAAAATTTGAGGCTGGTGGTTTTTGGATATGAGAAATCATAATTTTGTACCTATTTGGTTGTATTAGGTAGAGGGCGCCACATAGGCCACGTATGCGGCATAAATATACGCAAAACTTTTTTGCCTTTTACATTAGCGCTATTTTTGTAAAATTAATTAAAGCCACGTCATTACAACAACAAAAAATGGTTTTAGAGGTAATCATATTTTTTGCATCCTATAATAATAGTGGTAGATACTTACTATTAGGTCTTTCTTGGTTCCTACGATGAATAAAAATGGAGGCTTTGTGGAAAAAGTATGTGAAGCTTCTTGTAACCATGTTTGGCAATTATATAAACTATCTGGATTTGTAAGGTCAAAGACAATTACAACAGCTAAAACATTTAAAGAGTTTTATTTTCCTGTAAAGGAGTCAAAATAGCTAAAATTATTTCATCCACAATCAGTAACACTGTATCCACTATACCTTTTTTTAACCTAAGGGTACGTTAAGATTACCACAGAACAGGAGAGTTTAATCAAAAACTGCCGGAGGAGCTGGATAAGGTGCTCTTCTCCTCCATCAGCACAGTGAGGTGGCCACGTTCAAGTCGTGGACAATGTGGACATACTCCGGTGAAATCATCAGATTGGTCTGCAGCGACGACGTGACGTTAGAGTGGCTGAATAAAAAACCCACGAAGAATTTCAAGGCGTGGAAGGAGGCCTCACTGGAAGTTGTCAGTCTAAATAAGCTCCTCTGGATTTTGGAGTACATCCACAAGACAAAATCCAATGAAAAGGAGAGAGTGTGGGTCGACCGAAGGCGCAAAATCATGATGTGACGGTGGCAAGATAGTGCACCACCCAGCATGAAGAAAAGGAAAACCAACACCTCTTAGTTTTCGGAATTTGAGACAAGGATATGGCGGTCTTCAAGAAAAGGTCGATGAGGGTAAGCTATGCGTTTACCTCATTGACAATAATATCCACGAAAAAAGAAGCCGAGGGTACCTCTAAAGATCCGAGGTGTTTCGAAGTCAAGCCACCCAAAGTGGACATCGATCATAAGGCCACTATGGATTCTGAAAAGGATGTCAACGCATCCAAAAAGATGGCAGTTGATGACTTGCCGGAGGAGGCACCCGAAGTCAGCGAGGTCTTCTGCCCCCTAGCGGAGGAGCAGATGGACCTCTAAACTAACTACTCACATTATTTTTTATGTGCAATAACGCTGGAAAAATGGTATATAAGGGGTGTAACAAAAAGGCAGGTCATAAATCATACCAAATATTCTGTGACTAAAAATAAATCGATCCAACTCAAGTTACCCTCGTACAAATTTGATTGCAAAAAAAGTTACAGCCCTTCGAAGTTACCAAATGAAAATTGATTTTTTCAAATATTTCGACAGCTGTTCGACATATTATAATGGAAGTTGACAAGTGGCTTTCTCATGATAAGAGCATCTTAAAAAAAGAATAAGGAATTATTGCACCCCGTTAAAAATGTATGGGAATTGAGATCCCCTAAATCACCCCCAAATTTTTGTGTACGTTACAATGTGATGCTTATTTTGGCACCATAATTCAAACGCATTATTTTTGAAACTTTTTTGTCTCCTAGCACTTTTTACAATTATCAGTTTTTATCTACGGCCTATTTTTCATTATGCTTCAAAAATTTCGAGTAACAAAAATTAAAGTCAATCAATTTTTAAGTTTTTCGAGGATCCCAAATTTTTGATTGAATCTTATTTATTTACAAATGGGTAGTTTTTATTAGATGTTCGAAATGGCCCCCATTTTCTTGAATACATAGTCGGCACCGTTTTACAAACGAAAACCGAATATTCTGGAAAAGCAATGGCTTTTGACGATATCTTATTGCATCCATTGCAGGTCGTGAATTTTTTCGCACATTTGTACTAGGGTAACTTGGGTTGGATCGAGTTATTTTTAGCCCCAGAATATGTAGTATGATTTATGACCTGCCTTTTTGTTACACCCTGTATATAATACAATGCAATCTTCAGGACAAATAGGCGGCAACGGCAACACTTTGTCGCCGCCTTGATGTATAGGAGGATGCAATAGCTTTGATCCAGGAGCCCTGGATATTGAATACCAAAATTACTGCGGTTAAAGTGGAATGTCCAAATGGTAAAGCTAAATATACAATATACAATGTTAATACTCGCGGGTATATTCCCTGAAAGTGTATAGAGAAGTGTTATTCATACCCAAACCAGGGAGGATGGATTAATTAGTTCTCTTTTTCTAAGAAGCTCCCTTGAGATGCTTCAGATGCAATAAAACCATAGAAATTTTCGGATTTACCGTGCACAGCCTCACTATACATATTGAAAAAGAAGTATTTGTAATAAGAATATCCCAAAAGTATCATTGTTTTCAGGTGATTTATTATACGCAAACAAAATAAATACGACCCTGTCACGGCTAATACTATAACGTTTATTTTAATTTATATTTACAGCTACTTAATTTATATTTACAGATTTATATGTACTGTCCTTAATTTACTAATTTATATTATACATTAAACTAACTAACTACACTAATTTATATGATCGTCACTGAGTAAACACTTCGCTTTCCTTAAATATAAGCACTAGCTGTCCATCTATGTGACTATGTCTCAACTATCTGATGACTTACTTTCCGTGCAGCGATGCTCATATTTATATGGCAAAGTAGATTACTAGAAAACTCTCGGTGTTCTCTTGCCACCGGTAGGTAGTCTATGGAATGTGATCGTAGTTTCTGGAATGTTCTCGGGTGGAGGGGATGGCAGTCTGGATCAATCTCGTCTCGATTTCACTGAGCTCACACGGTCAATACAGTCATAGTCGTCTCATACGGGAATTTCGCTGGGACACTCGCGTAACAATACTTTTATAGCTTTATTGCACGTCATTATCCCATGTCAGGTCAGGTCAGTTTCTCATATCGAGAAAAGAACTAAATGTATAAAAATATTACTTGAGAGTTGCTTTACCTTACAGACATTACATATTGTTATCGAACTTGAACAGACCGTGATTTGCGTAGATAAAACGTATTGTTTATAATTGTTATAGGTATTTCAATGAATTTAACTCTCGCTTCCATGTAATGCCAAAAGGCTTCACAATATGGAAGTTTGGAATAAGGTACATTTGGTTGATAAAATATAATAAAAAGTATCTTAAAACTCACCATGTGCACCTCTGTAATAAGATTGGGCTATAGATTTAAATCTCTCTTGACCAGCCGTATCCCAGCTAAAATATTTTTTATAGTTTAAAAAATTTTTGTTATGGATACAAAATTAGAATGAACATTTTTCGTGTCTTACATAAAAGTGTAAGGTTACGTATTGTGTAAAATATATGTCAATCAAGTTAGATACTCCAGAAGTCAAGAACCTAGTCTTTTTCCTCGCACCTTCATTCACACCTCTCACGCAATCTAGTCTCTCTTTTTCCAACATAATTTTCTCGACATATGTCCAGTGAGCACCTATATCAAAACTCGCGAATTTTCGATCCATTCAATCCTTTAAGTGGTCCCTTATACTCCTCCATCCTCTCCATTTTCTCCCACATCAATGCTTGTACTTTCTCTCTGGTCGCACATCTTCAGTGTTTGAAGTATAATTCACTATCCCACCAGACCACTAGAAATTTCTATACGATTTCTCCTTCCCTTCTCCATCAACTTCACTTCCCTCGTCTTTCTCCGTCCCTTCACCAGCAACCACTCTATCTTCTCCACAATTTTCCTACACATCCTCTCTTCCTTTCTTTCTATCTCCGTCTCTTCCTTTGCCTTACATACCAGACACACATCACCCGCATACACTTTAAACCCACATCCCTCTTCACATGCTATCCCACAAACCTCATGAAAAATACACTTCCAGAGCTTCGGTTCCAAAATTGAGCCTTGGACACTCCTACCTCCGTCTCATACCTTCTCTTTCTAAAGTCTACTATCACAAGCTTCGTCTGGTAGTCATCTACTAAGCTAACCAACTCCTCTACTCCTAGCCTAAGGATCGCGCTTAACATCGTTCGTTTGCTGACACTGTTGAACGCGTTCCCGACGTCGAAAAACACGAATATGTCCAATTTCTTGTCTCTCCAGCTGCCCTTCTTAGCTATTTCCACCAAGCCGATCACCTACCAAGATGATTTCCCCATCGCAATCCCGTGCTGATACTCCCTAAAATCCCAATTCCTACCAACTTCCTCCTCAGTCCTATCCTTTATTATCCTCTCCATCAATTTACCCATACCACACAGTAGGCTGATAGGCCTGTAGTCCCCCACCCGCTTCCCCTCCTTCTTCACCAATATCAACTTGCCCACTTTACATCCGGGGAACTTTTCAACCCTCAACCCCTGGTTGTAGGTGGTCTGTGCCCTTAGCACCATCTAACTACCCACTTTTTCCACATCCATTCATCACATTGTCTTATGTCGCGCATTTATAGCAGTCAAAAATGGCAACACTTGAAACCGATTCCGTTCTGACTTGGATTGTCAAATACCCTAACGTAGAAAAAACTTATTGGTATTATGGGTAAATTACCACGAAAGCCCCATTTATGTAATTGACAATATATTAGTTTTTCATTGGCACTAGGAAAAAAAAAATATAAGCCTACAACTTACATCTGTAACGAGTACGGAATATTCAAAATCTTGAAATTTTCAACTTCAAAATCAACTCCAATTGTTGATTTGTAGTTAGAGTCAAACATTTTGCGACAGAATCTGAAATTAAATAAAAATATAATTAATAATTCGTATTCACACTCGCTAGAGGATATCGCAACCGGCTGACGATTAGTGAGTCGTAAAGCAATATTTTTTCCTACATACTATGCAAAACACGGTTTTCTACACAAATTTTTATACGCTGCTTTGCGAAAAATACTTACACGCTATGGCTTTTCTTGCCTTTCCCAACGATACTCCCTGTATATAAATGTTAATAAATAAATCAATCCCTTATAAACGTATACCTATTATCCTATCCTTCTCGCAGCTGCATCAGAAAGTTTTATTTTACCTAATCGAAACATTTTCATAAACATATGCATCAATGGATATGGAAACTGTTATAGCTATAGTAACTGAATTATTGGAGAATTTTTTTATTCACTTTACATAGGTAAATCATACAAAATTTTAATGCAGTAAAACAAAATGATCTTGATCTGATCACCACATAATAGACAACTCTGAATATAAAAATGTTATATTGGTTGCATACTACATACCTGTGAAATATTCAAAAAATTAACAAAATTTTGATAAAATTCTTATATAAAATGCAATGATTATGGTATTTTTGAATTACTACTGAATTAATCAAAAAACTAATATTACTAACCTATTCACTAAACAGGTTTTTCCAACAGCTACATCTCCAATTACAATCACTTTACTAACTTTAGCAAAAGTAGAATTATAACTTTTTAATATTGTCATAAATTTTTCACTAAAACATTGAGTAACATACGGAGAACAATAAGTTAAAAATGGACCTGGAAAATGATCTACAATCCTATCTTCCTGATAATCTAGACAATTAAAACCTTCAACTACAGACATTTTCAAAACTTTCATGAAAGTACCTGTGTATGTTTTGTTTGTATTGAGACTTTTTAACTAGATTTATTCAAACTAACTAAAGTGACTAATTACAACAAATGGATAGCTGAATAAGTCGCGTAACTTGTGTTTGGTATAGTAACTGATAATTATTATAATTAATGTTTTAATTTTCCTTGCCCTATTTTGATTATTTTTATTGGGATAAATTCATATTTGCCGCCACATAATTCTGAAGTAGCCGATAAATGTCATTTCCGCCAGACTGTCAACCAGTTTAGGTTAACTAACTAACTTCCTTTTAGTGAATATCTCGGTAAAATGGCACCTACGAAGCCAAAATCAGCGGATAAATCCGGTTAGTATACTTTGTTTATTATTTATTTAAAATTCTTCACATTAAATAAATACGTTTAGATATTGCTCTTTGATTTATACAACAATATGTATTCATAGGTATTCAACTTTTATTATTAACTTGATATTTACTTGGCCACGCGGTTGTATCCACATGCTACTTTTTAACAGAGAGTGATTATAATTTTGATCCCTGTTTACTATTGAAAGTTTCATTATTATCTTGAAATTTATGTCTTACACGAAATCCATAGTACATTTTTATGAAAAATGTAAAATGATATAGGTTATGTTCACATTTTTGTTTTTTTGCTTTTAGCTTCTAAAAAAGAAGAGAAAAAGAAGCCTGCGTCTGCACCAGCTGGTGGAGCCGCAGCTTCGACAAGTTCTAAAACGCCTGCTCCAGCACCAAAAGCTGCAGCTAAGGCAACAGAAAAGAAACCATCATCTTCAAAGACACCCGCCCCAGCACCTAAGGCTGCTGCTGCTAAACCTAAAACTAGTAGTTCGGCAAAAGCTCCAGCTGCTCCTAAAGCTAAGGCTACAGCTGGTAAAGTTGGAAAAACCGCAGGTAAAGGTGCAGCCAAGCCAGCAGCTAAAGCTGTGGGTAAAAAACCAGCTGCAGGTAAATCTGTAGCAGCCAAAGCTAAAGCACCTGCTACTTTAGTTACAAAACCCAAGAAGAATGTCCCTGTTAAGCAACAAAAGGGTGTTGGAAAGAAATCTGCTGCTGGTGCTGCACAAGTTTCTAAAGCCCTTAAAATCCAAAAAAAGGTAAGCTTACATACTATTCTAATATTGTATATAAGAATGATTGGTATTTCATGTATGATAACTAAAAACATATTAGTCTTTCTGTGAACGTTATTGTGTATTTCATGTTATATAGTTTGTCGAGCTTGCTTTGCAATTCTTGTAATATTCTTGATCGAAGACATGCACAGTAGAGGATAATTTGGCAAGTCTCTTATCCAAAATAGATCTGGTTTGTTTAGTATTGCTGCATACATGCAATTCTGGGGCAACAGTTAATTTATTGTTCTTAATTGCAAAACAAAAGTTGAAATTTTATGCAACATAAAAAGGCATATATCAGTAATTTGAGGTTAGAATTTGATTCCATATTTAAAAATGCATTTTTACGAATTTTTCACGGTGTCATCTCCCCTCGGGTAGGATGGGGATGGCTGATTTTGGTAAAATTGAAAATTATCATCCACCAATACATTTCCGTGAAAAATTTTTTTTATCATCTCTGTAAGTATGCTAGACCTGAGAGCCCTACACCAACCAGTTATACAAAGTTAGTTTATCAACATTATATGTTACACTAACCTGATCTCATAAATAAACTTCAATTTTTTTTGTTGGTTTCAACATTAGAAATTGTTGTCAATAGTTGCACGCAAGATCTTACAAGGTAAATGTGTTGATGCAATACATTGCAAACTGTATAGTGGGCTTCATAAACAGTAGTATTTTTCATCGGGTAAAAACTGTATCCAACTTCATAGCAAGTTATGTGTAACATTTTTCTTAAGATATTTCTAGTAATTTTCTATTGATCAAGTGTATTGAGTGCATTGTTCACAATGGAAAGCACAATAGTCTGAATTTTTTTTTTTAATTAACTATTATTGTCTTTTTCTATTTTAATTCTATAATCCTTGGCTATACCTCTTGTTAGTGCTACTGTACTTTAATTTCCCTTTTTTTTTTCTTTACAGTAAGCTGTTACCCAAATTTATTTAGTTATTTTATTGGACTTGGCTGTTGATGTTCAATTACCTTTCCTATACATAATATTCCCAACCTTCTTTTCTTTATTCCAGACGATGTTTTTTAAAACGTGTTAATCACTTCTGTAAATTTGATTCCAACTTCATTTATTCATACCATGGACAATCTGACAGAATATGAACAGACAAATAAAAATATTATGAACATATAAAAACAGTACAATAAACAACAATACAAACAAGTATGTATTTAACATGATTTGTAGTGTTTGCGGATATTGGCATCATTTATGCAATCCAAGCAATATGGATCTATAAAAACTAGAATTTGCTTTATTTTTTTTTAATGTTACTGTATTTTTAATATTTTTGAATAAACAATGAAAACCTGGATAGAAGATAGAATAGAATATAATGATATTAAAATATCAAATAAGGATATGAGATTTGTTGAAAAAATCAATAACTCCAAATTCAGTGAGGTGAATATGTAGAAATTACAAACAACAAATGCATTTACTTCGAAATTTAAAATAAAAGTATTATAAGCTGCAAATTGAACTAAATATTTTCAAAAGATTCTTCAACCGAATATGGACACATATCAATGAGAGTTTTTAGTTTCCTCTGATATCAACTAAGAAAACATCTTTGAAACATTGTGAGACTATTTTACTATTATAATGTTAGATTCCCATTATTTTAGATGATTTTTTACAGATTTCTATATGCTGGTGTGGTATAGAGAAATCTGATTTATATCTTGTGTCATAAGCATGAATATTAGCAATAGTTGCTTGTTTCACTACTAGCTATGAAGTTGACAATTATTGCTTCTTCTAGTCAACTGAAAAGTTGAATTTCTCTTTTAGTGGTTAATAATTTTCTATAGTGGACAAATTCAAATATTTTGATAATTCAGGGATAGTAGCTCAACAAAACTTGTGCAACATAATTGTGTATATCCAGTTGAATAAAAATGCTATTAGCTTAAAATTCGCGCTCAACCAAAAATCACTGATTACATAAGCATAATATATTGAAAACTGACAGACAGAGTACTTCTAATTCAGACAGCAGGGTAACCGCTTCTCTGAATTATTTTTAATTTTGGTTAGTAGTGAAAAAAATTGTATATTTATAAACCATTGTAGTGACGACATTTATAAGCCTCGCACTTTATTCCGCTCAGGGGAAAGCCACTCAAGAAATAATTTTGGTGTTCGGTCAATAAAAATAGTCTGCCCCAGTCCCCACCTTGATGTATAATATACTATTATTTCTATAAACTGATGTGATTAAATCCAATACATAAAGACCATACATAGTTGAAATTCTCAAATCAAATTGATAAAAACAAGTCGATAAGAGTGTACAAATGAGATGTTTGAATTATACTTTTATTTTTATTTTCTGTGATAAGAGGAAAAACTCCCACAAATGCAAAATCCACAACTAATCAAGTTTTTTGGCAAGGATTGAAAGAAAGAGGATTGATCACTAGAGCAGGAAAAAATCTCAATAAAGCATTTGTCATTTTCAGCTTTAAAATTTTCATGTGTTTATTGCTAAACATAATTGTTGAATCATATATAAAGAGTGGTAAATTACTCTGATATAACATAAGCAACTCGTTTATTTATAGGATAAATAAACAAAGGTCCAAGTATGGATTCCTGTGAAATCCTTATGAATTTACCATAAGATCAGATATACTATCAATTTCCTCTATTAACAGTTTAGACAGATTGTAACCTGTTATCCTGTTTTTCTACCCCATTCCCTCTGTTAAACTCTTGACATATGAAATTATTACATTTTTTCAAATGTATTGAGAATGAATTATTTTATTTGGCATTTGAAATGATTTATTTTCTATATTTCTGATTACTCTTATTAGAAATAATGTATGGTAATTATTATTATTATTTAAAACCGACCTAGAAAGGTATTTTTCTTCGTAAACTTTTCATTGGAGATGTTTTTGCTTTCTATCATGTTGATTTTTTTATTAATAAGTCATACGACTCGTGAAGATGTCGTTTATATGTACACGTCTGCTCCAAACAATGGGTTTTAAACTTAGGGTATTAATAGCTTGCCTCTTAAATATTGGATGAAATTTGTTCAAAGAAAAGGGTCCTCACAGTACCAAAATGTTGGTTAATAAAAATAGTTATTGCATTGATAATATTATTATCGAATTTTTTGTGTCAGGTATGGAAATTTTCTTATAAATATCAATTCTTGATAACGGTGGCTTGAATTATTACGTTGTAGAACGATATTTTAAACATTGTAGTCTAATTTCTCATAAATAATGAACTAAATACCTTCACTTTACTACTCAGTGAAATTCTCATGTAATGAATCATATTTAGAACCATTATCAAAATTTTTATCTTTTAAACTCTATTATCAAAAATATATTTGCACTGGATGCAGTAAATAATATTAATTAATAAATTAAATACTGTCTTCACATGGTGCTATATAAATGTATCCCTTTTTTGCAACTCAGCCTTACGAATTACTAAGGGTGTTACTAGTGGGGATCAACAAATTTTCAATTAATATTGAAACATATTGTAATAATGCAGATTTTATATTATTCTAAAAACTCTTCTGTTTTTTTTTTAGATAATTAAAGGACCCAATGGAACACACTCCAGAAAAGTTCGAAATTCAGTCCATTTTCGTCGCCCAAAAACCTTAAGACCACCAAGAACTCCTAAATATCCCAAAAAGAGTGTACCACACAGGTCCCGCATGGATGCTTACAATATCATCAAATACCCATTGACTACTGAAGCAGCCATGAAGAAAATAGAAGATAACAACACTTTGGTATTTTTAGTGCACACAAGGGCTAACAAACATCATATTAAAGCCGCCGTTAAGAAATTGTACGACATCAATGTTGCTAAGGTCAATAGTTTAATTAGGCCCGATGGTAAAAAGAAGGCGTATGTAAGATTAGCAAGAGACTATGATGCTCTAGATGTTGCCAACAAAATCGGCATTATATAAATGTCTTGACTTATTTTTATTTTTATGACGTAATAATAAAAAGGTTGAGAATAAAGTTTTTTAATGTTCTAGTTACACTTTGTTTTACCTTATTCATTCATACTGGATAAACTAAAATAATTATTTATTCAGTTAAATAAAACGTAATGGAATATTCATTTTTTTATTTGGTGTTGTTACTATTAGTTTTGTGGAAACAACTGGTCTACTTTTATAATATTTATATATATATATACAGGGTGTTTTGAAATGACTTACAACGTTTTGCATGTAGATACCTCTCGTAAAATTGGACAAAATGAGATAAGGATTGAGGGGTCCAGCTCATTTACGAAGTTATAAAAATTGAAATGTTTTAATTTGATAAATTTGAAATGGATGAATAAATTGATTTGACATTTGGCAGGTTGTTTTTAAAATGTAAAAAGGCATATTTTGATGAAATAGTAGTTTACCTAACTAGTGCGGAAAGTGATTCTGAATTGCTGGCCGAACTCCGCTAGCGTCGTTCGGCCATCTGCAATAGCGTGCGGAAAAGTCACTTTACGCACGTGTTAGGTACACCATTTTTTCTACTAGCAACCGGAAAAAACCCAAAAGTTAACATAAAGAAACATTTATTATTAAATACATATCAGCAACTTAATTATTATTATTTGGCACCCATTTGATAAGGCTTTTACCAGGAACATGAAACATTTTTGAAAAAAAATAATTGCAGATTTTTAAAAATTTTTTCAACTTTTCAATCATTTGGTAAACTACAACCATAGAAATACATACTTTAAATATTCAAATGTCAGTATACTCCCCAAAAACTACAAATTTACTTTCCGCACGCTAGTAGAAAAAACATTTTTGTCAAATCTTGATCCAGTGGTGTTCATTTGGAAAAATATATCACTTTTCTCCTCTCATTTTTCACGCCACTAGCATTTGTAGATATTTTCAATTAATTTTGTATTCCTTAATGTTTTTCACGTAAAAAACACACAACCTTCACATATCAAAAAATGTAGTTTTCAAGATATTCAATGTTTTCATGAAGTTTGCAACCAATTTTTTTTATATAAAATGAAAAAAAATATTTTTTTTTGTATTTTTTTCATAAACCTTCAAACTAGTTAAAATGTGTATCAGAAACTAATTTGTGAAGCAGCAATGCAATATTTGACTGAAATAGAATGGAAAATGTACTTATTTCGAGCTAACTTTTGTTCTACAGTATATTGAAATGTATTTGTGCATTATTTAGTCTTTTTGCATTTTGAGAAGACTCAAAAATATTTGTCCAAACTTGTGCTTTTATTATTGAAAATGATGTTGCAAATCAAATGAAAATATTAAATATCTTGGAAACTACAAATTTTTTGATGTGTAAAGGCTATGTGTTTTTTATGTGAAAAACATTGAGAAATACAAAATTGATTGAAAATAGCCACAAATGCCAGTGGCGTGGAAAATGGAAGGAGAAAAGTGACATATTTTTCCAAATGTACACCACTGGATCAAGAATTGACAAATGTTTTTTTATAAAAATCAAATCTATTTATTCATTCATTTTAAAGTTATCAAATAAAAACATTTGAATTTTTATAACTTCAACACCCCGTACTTCGAAAAGTAAATGAGCTGGACCCCTCAATCCCTATATCATTTTGTCCAATTTTACAAGAGGTATCTACATGTAAAAGTGTCATTTGAAAACACCATGTATATAATTCACCTATCAAAGAACTCATAGTAAATAAATTTTGATGAAATTTTATGTGTATGCAAGTGAGTTCGAGGATGTCTTTCACAATTGGCCATGCTAGGAGGTATGTATGTATTTTTGGGGTAACATTACTGAAACAAAAGATCTTTTGTGCTCCCTTACTTCTACTTAGTTTCTGCGGAGAGTCTCTAAAACTAGTAGCTCCTTTATTCCTATTTCCCGGAGGAATTTTGGGATATCTGTAGGCTTCAACTTGGGTAAATGTTCCTCTTCTATCCAGTAATATCCTAGGTACTATGTTGGAAAATATGTAGATGGAGGTTTCTTTTTCCTCCACTATTCTGACCATTTTCGGGTGCCCATTCAGGCGACAATGTCCCGTTAGGATTCCTGTTGAAACTCTTAGCGCAGTTTTACTTTGACTTATGAATTCATTTGATCTCAACAGGTTATATTCACCCAAAAGAATATTTGATTGTCTGAGCCTTACTAGATCTCTCCAATGGTTATCTTTCTCTCGGCTTCACCTATTTTATTGGGGCTGATTCCGCAAAAGGTTTCAGGACCATAGAAAGGTATTTCAGTCCCCCTCTTTGCTAGTTCATCTGCTATTTAATTCCCTTCTATTCCGCTGTGTCCTGGAATTTATAGTAAGGTAACTATATTGTTCTCGCCAAGTTCATTGAGTTTGTCTAGGCATTCCCACACCATTTTAGAACAGATTACACAAGAGCTCAGTGCTTTAATGGCTGCTATACTATCGTCATTATGCTAATCTTTTGTCCCCTGTATCCTAGCAATATTGAACTGGGCGCACTTTCTTATGGCGTGGATTTCCACTTGAAAGATACTTGGGGTTTTTCCCAAGCTTTCAGAGTGTTGGGTTCCTGGCCCGAACAGTCCTATCCCAGTTCCTCCTATTGCTTTTGAGCCGTCTGTGTACCATTGAATGGCATTGTTTCCAAGTCTGATAATGGTATCTGGATCCCATTCCTTCTTGTTGCTTAATTCCGTAGGTAACGAATTTCTTCGAAAAGTTATACTTTTTCATCATACCGTCTTGTGGCATGTCCCAGGTTGTCTGATTTCTATGAAGTGAGGAGGTGATTTTTTTTAATGATTCCCTCTCTACTTAGTCTGTATCTTGTTCTTTCTGCAACACTTTTCACCACCATATGTAGAGGGGTGAGGTTGAGAATCACTTCCATAGCTGCCGTTGGGCACGTTCTCATTGCTCCTGTAATGCATATACAAGATAGTCTTTGAATTTTGGAGAGGTTCTCTCGTCGACAATAGGTTAGTTCTACTACTCCACGCATGCTAGCTGGTACTGAACGTCTAAACCATAGAGTAATATATGGTCTGTCTAAGCGATTGTTCCGATTTTAATGAAATTAGTGTGGGATTAAGTATCTGGGATGATTTAGATTCACAAATGGTCCCGGTAGGTGGCGCCGCAATCGGGCTCATGGTGAACTTTTCCTAAGCAATTGTCTTTTTGCATTTTTTGGTACGGTCCTAATTGTTACAGCTTATTCATTCAAAAAAATTTGAAATTTTCAAATTCTCTATATTGTTCAATTGCTCCCGCCTAGTTCTTTGAGTTTGTCTAGGCATTTTCACAGCATTTTGGAACTGATTACACAAGAACTCAGCTTTAATGGTTAGTTGACAATACGACATTATGATAATCCTTTGCTTTTGTATCCTGTTCCTTAACTCCTAACGAATTTCTCTGACTATTTCACTAGAGTAAATTGATATAACTGAAGGTTTTGAACTGGCAATTATTTTTTGTCTTGTCGCGACAATTTTTGACTTTTAATATATCAAATCTATGTATAAAATTCTCTCTCGTGAAATAGTCATGTCGAATACCCCTCAATTAAAAGTTTTGTAAAATGTTTCTCTTATATTCAAGTTTGTTGCTTTTAGGTAATTTTGCTCATGGCATTTAATCCAGAACCACTCACCTGACGGCTCGTGTTTTTTTTTAAATGTAATTCGCAAAATTGCCAAGCTACAAACTTTCATGACAATCGAAAAATTTTGCCGACAAAATTTACACTCTCGTGGTTTTATATATGAAAAGTTATACTTTTTCATCATACCGTCTTGTAGCATGTCCCAAATTGTCTGATTCTAAAAAGTTAGGTGTCTTTTAATAGTATTTTATGCAACGAACATGTAATGATAGCCATTAAGACACGAGCATATTGTAGGATACGAAACGAGCCGCAGGCGAGTTTCGTATATAATATGCGAGTGTATTAATGGCCATTACATGAAAGTTTCATACAATAATTTTTCTACTCCGATTAATAAAAATTATTAAATCAATAATTATTTAGTTTAATTGTTACTTTTGAAAATTAAAATTATTTGACAGCTATCAAATTAAGTGTCACTTCATAGGTCTGTTCGCCTCCAATAAAAGTGTAGCACTGAGCTATATAATTTTGAAAAATTCAGGTCTATCTGTGAAAAAATACGTGTAAAATTACTAAATTTGGGAATATCTATGTATATTGCATTTGTATACTGCAAAAAGCATTAAAACATAATTAAAATGAATAAATTCGTATAGCTCAGTGCTACACTTTTATTGCATGGCCACAGACCTAATTTAATTAATTTCAGAAGTGTCAACCAGGTATCCATGGCTATATTAAATATTGTGCGAATGTCGCATTCCTATTGGTTTAAAAATCTGTATCATAATGAAAATCTGTATCATAATGAATTTCATTATGATACAGA
This sequence comes from Galerucella nymphaeae, assembly GCA_963978555.1. Taxonomy (NCBI): domain Eukaryota; kingdom Metazoa; phylum Arthropoda; class Insecta; order Coleoptera; family Chrysomelidae; genus Galerucella; species Galerucella nymphaeae. Next base: position 1,370,618 of record OZ021711.1, on the reverse strand, counting down.
TTTTAGTCTTTTAATAAGTATATTATAAAACGGGAGTAGAAAAATAATTTTCTTTCCACTAAGAACCGCTTTACACGTACGAGAATTATTGCGAAATTTACTCTGAAAATTACTCTGGTAATTTTCATAAGAATTTTGGAAACATTTCACTACTTGACTGTTTTACACATAATATTTTTACCACTATAAATTTCATAAGAATTCATGCCATACGACTGCGCAGTGAGATTGTTTTTGGGATAAGTTGTCATGGTTACGATTTACATATTGAAATTTCTGAATAATCAGCTGTATTGGAACCGTTTATTTGATTGGTTATTTATTTTATTAATTGAGATTTGCATTTATGCCAAGGTTTTGGCTTTCAGAAATGAAGAAAACGACAATAAATAATGACACATGGACGCCATTATTGTTTTTATTCTATTTTTGGCTTCTGCGTCGATTCTCACGCACTTTCTAAAAATATAGAACATGTCAATATTTTTACTCCGAAAATTTTGGCAATAATTCTTTGATGTGTAAAACAGCAAAAATTATTCTTATGAAAATTTTCAGAGTAATTTTCGCAATAATTCTCGTACGTGTAAAATGGTTCTTAGTCTGTATCTTGTTCTTAAACACTTTCCACCACCATATGTAGTGTTGTGAGATTGAGAATCACTTCCATAGCTGCCGTTGGGCATGTTCTCATTACTCCTGTAATATACAGGCTAGTTCTACTACTCTACGCAATGAATCCATAAGTGATAATTGACAGTGTACATTCAGCTTACGATTTTTTGATTACAGCCCCAGCCAAATTTCTACACACCATTAGAACCATTTTTGCTTCGTATGTAATCTCCTTTCCGTGGTTGTTCCACAGGAGTTTACTGTCTAATAGTCCAACCTACGATATCACAAAAGGGCGTTTTCGAGTTTCCTCCCGGCTGATAATATCGTCTGCATATCCTTGGCAGGATATTCCGAGGTTCGTCAAACCTCACAGTAGTTCTTCAACCGTCTCCTCATTAACGGGGATGCTACTTCTCCCTGTGGGCACCATCTGGTACTACAGATGAAAATAATGTCTTAGCTACTCTTCTGGTGAGCAGTTCCAACATGCATTTATTGGATGTTCTGCTGTCTACACCTCTTCTGTTTTATCCTCTATTGACAGCCTCATGTGGAATATTGCCAAGAGCTCATTCTGTCCAAAAATGCATATAATACAGTTTCTTGGCTGTCTAGAGCACCTCGGATATCCACAGTCAGTGGTACCAGTGCAGTCTCCGTAGATTTGCCTGTCCGGTAAGCATGCTGATACGGGTGGAGAGGTAGAGTCTAGGATTTCCGTTCTAATAGTTGTCAATAGCCTTTTCCATCGTTTTGAGCACAAACTATGGTCTGAAGGATTTTTAGTTTCATGTGTCACTTTTTCAGCTTTTGGAATGAAGGTTACTATTGCATTCTCCATGCTAAAACTAAGCAAGGTCCAAAGACTTGCATGCACTGGCATTACAGGTGCAATGAGGACTACTCCTACAGCGGCGCTGGAAACAATGCTAGACCTTCCTCCACTACATTATGTCATAATGTGCGGAGCAAGGGCAGCACTAACCCGACTGGAAAAAGCATTAGACCATGATGTGGCACATGGGAGAGGACACACAGAGATAAGGCATGTGGGTGATGACATTTTCAAAATGCCAACAGACCACATGACTACCAAATATATCTTTCGCAAGAACTTCGAGATTGTCATCAAAGATCGAAAGGAGCTTGAGGAAGAGAACGCACCACCACTTAGTAGAGCGAATGAACTGATCTGGTATACAGACGGATCAAAAAATGAGCTCGGCACCGGAGCGGGCATATACAGCAAGACGAGCAAATATGAAGGAATCGTCTCGCTAGGAAAATACGCCTCTGTATTCCAAGCAGAGGTTTATGCAATACTTGCGTGTGCAAGGGCTAACAGTATTAGAGCCTACAACAACAGGCAGATCAGGATCTACAGCGACAGCCAAGCCGCCCTTAAAGCACTTCAGAGCTCTAGGGTGACATCTCGGCTAGTATGGGAATGCGGCGAAGAACTTAGAAGACTGGCGACTCGGAACAGTGTAACACTGGAGTGGGTACCAGGTCATAAAGGAATCGCAGGCAATGAAAAAGCTGACGAACTCGCAAGAGTAGGATCGTCAACTCTGATGAACGGACCCGAACCTGCTGTGGGCATACTGGGCATCCCCAGATGCTTAACGAAATCATGGTTAAAAGGGAGGTTGAAAGAACAACACAAGAAACACTGGAAGAATACGACTGGGCAAATACATGGAAAGAAATTCATAAAAGAACCATCAGAAAAAGTAGCGAAAGAGCTACTCTCAATGAGCAGGAACAAACTACGCACCACTACGGGGATACTTACGGGACACTTTCCCACAAAGGAGCACCTAAACAAAATAGGGCTGTACAACGGAGACCTTACATGCAGAAGATGCAAAAAGGATACCGAAACAGCTCTGCATATACTATGCAACTGTGAGTCGCTGGACCACAGAAGGCAGAAACTGTATGGCAGAACTCAAATGACTCCAGAAGACTTCTACAACCAACCAGCAAAGAACCTGTATGAGCTAATACAGGGAACGGATTGGCTGAATAGGTTGTAGTCAGAATACTAGGAGTATCCACAATAAGCCCAAGAGGCTGAGGTGGTACCGGCGAAGGGACGGCTCCGAAGGAAAAAAAAAATTGCATTCTCCATGATTCTGATATATTGGCATAACCCAGCTGTTTCGACGAATTCTAACAAAACGTGGTAGAATTTCATATTGTTCGTGTTGGAGCAATGATAGGAAAATCCCCTCTACTCTCGGAACCTTGAAAGATTACACGCTTTTTTACTGTTTAAGACTGTATACTATTTTTCAATATAAATTGAGCCATAAAAAATGAATGCCATAATTTTGTTTTTCCAACAATTTGAAGCGCTTTTTTGCCACAATACTCAATACTGGCCGTGGTTCATCAGAAAACTGAATTTTGTTTTGCTTGTAATAAAAATGAATATTATAATACTGTTCACAATTTGCATGAGTCGAAAGATATTAAATATTTAGCTAGAAATACTGTATCCATCTTTGTAAGACTTTCAAAGTCCACATTGCTTTAAAATAATTTACCTAAATTATGTATGTGTAAATTTTGGTAGTCTAAAGTCTAGCCCAACGTAATGATTAACAATCTTGCTGCGTCCAAACGCTATGATGCAAAGGACAGATTTTTATCTTATCATCTTTATTAGGTACTTCTCCATTTATTCCATACTTAACTATATAAATGTATAAAATACTTTCTGCATGGTATGTTTTTCTGTTTTTGGTTGTTTACCCGTTCAAGGTAATACATACTTCAATAATGTTCAATTGCATTTTGTCTATTTACCATATGTGCAACAGTTTTAGGCCACACCCACATTAACAGGTAATTATTGAATTATGGAATAGGAAGAAATAAAAAAAACTGTTATTTTATTAGGTTTATATGTCAATCCAAAAACATTATATATTACAAGGATGTCTTATGTACAAAACACTAATTATGTAAATATATTCTAAAAACAGAACTACCTAAAAATAAAAAAAAATTATGGTTAATGTAACATATTGATAATTAATAGAAGTGTAACCAAAAATAGACAGGAAATCATCAAATATTTAATGTAGGTGTATAATTTTTTTGGAGAAGCGAATAAAAAGAAAACTATAGGCGGCTTATTGAGTTGCACTTTAAAATTTGCTGGCAAAATTAGTTTGCCGGGAACTGGAGGTTCCTAAACATATATCCCTTCTCATTACTTGCGAGTTTATTTGTTAACCTTTGCCATACATGCAAACATTTTGAAAATTTCCAGTCATAAATAATAAAGCATGAAACGATAAATACCCAAACTCTTACTTCCTAAGTTTGACACAATAAAGAAGTATTTACATTCTTTAATAAATATACTATTTACTTACCCATCTACAAGTGGTATCAATAAATATAAGCAAAGGCATCCATATTTTATGTATAAAAAAAATATAGCAACAGTTTAACAGTTTGATAATTATGACTACAGATTATTAATATGTAGATGAATATTATTTGAAATAAAATGATATTAGTAATAACATCATTAAATTTAAACGAGGTAAGTCGATGATCAATCTTGGAGCTATTTTTATTATATAAACTTCAATGTAAAAAAAAATTAGATTAATTCCATGTACCTTTGAAATTCCTCTTTTTGAAATTAATTACTTGACACAATTTGGTAAATAAAATATTAACACTGTATGTTAACCTTTAAAGATTCAAACTGTCAGTCAGACCCAGCCGATTCGTTTCTTGTTTTTCAAATATCATTTATGACAATAAATTGCAGTGAGTACCATCGACTTACCTGAAAAGCTTTTCATACGAATCCAAACGTCAATTATAAAAGATAATTTTACAAACAAAAAAAAACATTAAATCATCCGTTAAAATTCTATAAATTTTTTTTCACTGTGAAAAATGATTACAACGCAATAGAGAAGCAAAAGAAAGAAGTTTCATAAAAAAATTGATGTTCCATTATTTATAGTTTTTTTTTAGATATTTTTCCAAATTTTGTTAACAAAAAATATAAATTATGTCACTTATCTCAATGCTCGAACATGTTGTCATTTTCAAACACCATTAATGAAATCTCGGAATCAAATGAAACAAATTCATAATGCTTGTCCTGAAACTTCCGTCCTTCAGTTATGTTTAAAAATTTCTTCATACGTTTGTATTTTTATTTATTTCAACACAATGAAAAAATGTGAGCAAACGAAAAATCAATTAATAAAATACACACCTATCAGTCAAGAACTTAATGCTGCAAATCTATTCTTCACCGAATTAGAATTTTTCAATAATATATCCACCATCACATACTTATATCTACTCATTAATATTACAGTAAAGCCGGAAACACATTGTTCTGATGGTGCGCCACGCCATCCGACGCCGTGGACCGTGGATTATAATGCATATTTATATATTGTGTGTACACTGTTCTTATGCAATCCCATCCCACGAGCGACATGGTACGAATCCCCTCTTGCCTGATTTTCATCATATGATATCACGTCGCGTGGCACCGCGTTGTTAGGTGTAGTAATAGTGTGCACGTGAAGGTGGCATCATAATATTCATTAATATTAATTGAGTTGATTCGGAAGCACAAGTGTGTTCATTCGAAAATACATGTGGAACCGGTCACCCATTTCGAGGTCAATTAGCTAGTGATATTCTCCATGAATGTGACGTTCTAAATTTATTAGATGTACCCAACATTTTCTTCTTTGTTTCCGTTCTAATGACAGTTGTACATTCTAGTTCTTCTCATATGTCTCATTTTCTATCATTATGTAACGTAACGCAACGTCTGACGCATTATGTCGGATAGCGTGGCGTGGCGTAGTATCAGAACAATGTGTTTCCGGTTTAATACAAATCTCAATTTGAATCAGTAACACTTTTCAGTAATTATCAGTTCGCTTTAATGAATATGAAGATTCAAAAGTTGAATATTTGGATCAGGGTATTGTAGAAAGTCAATATTGAAAATACCAAAACATAATACACCAATGTCCGTTTGCATCGTTTATTTAACGGCCCTATCAGACAAAATTTCCCGAAATGATTCACACTCGATCTTTTGTTTTCCACGATATGGAGAAATTTGGGAATTCTTATTTTATCAAAGATTTTCGTTGCATTCTGCTCATATTTCACCCGGGCAAATGCTTAATGTCATTCAAAATAATGTCAAAAATAAAAAGTTACTAAATTAACGCAGTGTTGCCAAAATTAAGCGGATATTTGTTAAATACTGCTTACGCTACAGCAGAGCAGTACGATGAAAAAGATATGTGCATCTTGGAGTAAAGCAGTAAAAGTGAATGCGTGCTTCAACATTCGAAACGGTGCAAACGGGCAAAAACAAAAACTTCAACTTGTATTTGATTTACAATATGTGTACTACATGAAGAAACCCTCCGCTGTCAACGAGACCGTCGTTCCGAAAATTTCTCACAGATAGAAGAACGTTAGTTGAAAAAATTATAAGGTTTGGTTTGTGAATAAATTTCGTTTAAAGAATTATTCTATTTCGAATTTTTGTTCCAACTGGCGTTAAATCGTTCGAGCAAGTGCAGTATTTTTTCCGTGTTTCAACTAACTATTATCGTTCTTGGGACGTTACAAACAACTGTACAAACTGGAAAGGGGCGAATCTTTACTTGGCCCTAGAATTTGCCGAACTGACATACCCATATCGTCAAAAATGTTAATGTGTTAGTTCAAGAGCCATTATGCAGTTCTAGTAGAGTGAGTGTGCAGAATAAGAGAGCATTCATAGACAGCTCAACTGCTGATGGCTTGTTTGATGAGGTTTATTTTAACAAGGATTTGACCCACTTGTACCTACTTTTGGCCCAACTTATAGTCAGAGTCAATGAGCATCCGATCCAGGATGCAGACCATAAAAAGAATCTAGCTTGGTTGTCAGCACTTGGAAATTAGATCAATAAAAAGACCAGGATACACCTGGGTAGAATTTCAGCTTACTTTGCCAGTTATGTGACTTATGAAGCTCATAAGATGCAACGCATGTGTTCTGTTGTGGTGAGGAACTAATAAATGAATTATAATGCCAATTGGAACAAAATAGATCTGATTATTATTTATATCACTGTATAAAATTGTGCTGTTTGCTTACTCTGGCTAATATACAAAACTGCTTAAAATAAAATCGCATTTTCCAATCAGATTTTTATCTCCAAAATATCTAGGCATTTAAAATTATACGACTTTAAACTGTATTATAAATGAAACCTTATAATTTTTTGAACGCTTAAATGTAATAATATCTAGTGAAAATGATACAGCGTTTAGAATTCCAGCATTTACATTACGTTTGTTTAATTCTTTCTTACAAGATGATCAATGAAAAAAAAAATGCAAATCACAATTACATTCTTCCAAAGTGCAGTTTCGCTAATAAACTATAACCATAAAAACAAAAAAAAATAATAATAAACGATCCCTAGCAGCTACAAGCCTAATGAAAGCATCAAGACTTAAATATCAGCATATTTATCTATATTTTGACGATGACCATCAACTAACCTTAAGAATAGTATATAAAATATAAAATAATTATCCGGTTAACAATATAAATCCGTCTTCTTTAAAATTAGAAAAAGAAAATAAATCAAATCAGTAAAACAATGACTTAAGCTAACTGCACTATCAAATAATACACAAAAAAAATATCATAGTAACTATTAACTGTCGCTCTTCAATCACTTTTTCTTAAAGATTTTGCAACAAACTCATCTACGGTGTGGGAAAAAGCAGATGACAAGCTATTCGCAATAAAAAAATCGTATATGTACGAGAAATGAGGTATAGGCGAAGCAATAGAGCATCAAAAGTGAGTTTTTCACAACAAACATATTATAAGAAAACGGACCATCGTGTATCTTAATCTCACTTAATAAAATTTCGTGTCATTAACAAAAAACTATGAAAAGTCTGTTTTTTTTTCCATTTTAAATGTTTGTAACAATTTCGTGAAAATATATCAGGTTCATAGTACGTAATGTCTTTGCTTGGTCGCCCGGAATAGAAGCTTATAGTTGCCTAAACGTAGACTTTTGGAATTTTTGGGGAGAGTACCTTATTTGAACTTCAATCTTCGAAATTAATGAATTGAATTTTCGAAGACAAAACATTTAATAAATATTTGATTATTACGATTATTTCCCTAATCATTTCATCACCAATATTTGGTTCATATTTTTTTTTTATAGAATTATTAATATAAGGTATAATAATATGTATAAAGCGTAGATGAGGGAAATAATCATAAAATATTACCCATTGCTTGGCATAGCGGTTGATTGGAAATACATAAAAACGATGGCCGAAAATAAAGACTAAAAGGTTTGAGGTTAATTACACTGCTTTGATTAACGGTTCTAACATGATTTCTGTTACAGGATTATCTCACACATCCATTAACACTATAATCCAAATTAAATTCCAAATTGTTTTTTCAACTTGAATAATTGACATTATGAGTAACAAAATTTTTACTTGTCCAATTCAACTAATCAATATGCGGGACAAACACAAACTTGGGGAATTACTTGCACTTCTTACTTCCAATCGCTTGTCAGAAAACGTGTCTAAATCAATCCATTATTTCCGAGTTTTTTTTGAGTGTGGATTTATGCAGACACATTTAACTATTATCAATTAGCATTGAACAATTAGTAAAAGTGCCATCGTGTATACAGACATTATTATAAATTAGGAGAAAATAGTAAGCTCTCGCACAAGCCCGAGATTCTGGTTATTTACATTTACAATAACCCTACTTTTTCATGTCTATTGGAACAATTTTGAAGATGTATAGTCGAATTGAAAAAGCTGAGACTTTTTTTCTTTTAATAATGATGCTAACACACAACATAACCCTAAATCAACCACTTTTTTATGAAAAAAGTGAGATAAACTTCAGGATCTGCGTACTAGTTGCGCACTAGATGAAAATTCGGTACAATTAAGAAGTTGGCAAACTTCGCAATTGTTAATTGATAATTGTTAATTGTGTGCATAAATGGAATCATAGTGAAATGAGTAGTTCAAGTTATAATTGATAAATGTTAATTGTTAAATGCTAATTGATAATTGTTAAATGTGTCTGCATAAATCCACACTGAGCTTTAATTGGTGAATTAGCTAGTTTTTTTTGTTAGTGACGAAAATTGTTCTATTGCATCATTAAATTTCATTCAATAGCACATTTAGAAAAAAACATTATCCCCTTGTAGTTTTAGTCCAGGAAAAAATATTTTCAACTCTATGAGCATTTTTATGATCACCAAAAAATGTGAAAATGATCCCAATTAAAGAATTGAGAATAGAGTTTTTAGCAGAATATGTATTTTAATTCAGCATCGACGAATTGGAAAGGGAATCTTCCATGGCCACATTTTCTAACTGCAAAAGTAAATTGAAGACTTTTTAAAAAAAGTTGTGCTAGTTTAAATAATGTGTACCCTCTTCGCTGTTTTGCATTTCGAAAAATGTCAAAATTTTTGAGTGAAAGATATCCACAGCACAACCTAATGAAAGTAGCTAATATCATTTTCAGCAAGTACCTACTTGTTAATCTACTTGTGTTACACAAAAGAAACAAACTTTCAAATTGTCATGTAAAGTGAACAATTTACAAGTACTTGCCAAAAATAATTCAAATCCTTATATGGTGGAGTTTCAGTTATCTCATAGAGTCAATTCGAAATTTCCACTAAATAATTTGAACAATGGATCGGGTGTAAAATATTTGGGAATGAATATCAAAAAGTTATAAGCTAAAAAATGCATAATAAAGAACACATCATATGAAACACCACATTTGTTAACAAAGTAAGGCAGTGACTCAAGATAATGGAATAAATTCTTATCGCTGAAATGCTTTGATATATTCAAGCTACAATTTTATTTTGGGCTTTGCATTCTTTCAGTAGAAATTAGAAACTTTACGTTCGCGTTCAGTTGACAGTTGGCAGTTCAGGTATAAACAAATCAAAATAAAAGTTATGCACCATGTGAGAAACGTCATTATCAACTTTTCTTTAATGGTGGGTTTATACACTTTATGGTGGGTTTATACACTTTACTTAATTTTAGTTTAGACGTAAATTTAGTGTTAAATTTAGACTTAATTTTAAAACCCATATACTTCAATGGGATGGTTTAGTCATAATTTGTGTTTGTGTTAAATGTAAGGGTTGACCTTGAAAGTGCTCAATAATTGAAACCTTCACACTAAATTTAAAGATAAAACTAAATTTTGTTGATATACACATGCGCTGATTGACAGAGTGCCACACCAGGCAAACCATCGCTCTCTTGTTCTTGCGTATCATTATAATTTTGATAAAAAATAGCCTTTGCCAATAATAACATGTACTCTGTGATAATAATAAACACATAAACACGAAACAAGTTAGAATTAGTGTCAAATGTCAAATGCTAAGTATAAAAATCCCCAAATCCCATTTTATACGCATGCGTAGCATTAAATTAAAATTCTGTATAAACACTTTAACCTTTGATAAGATTAAGTCTAAATTTAACACCAAATTTACGTCTAAACTAAAATTAAGTAAAGTGTATAAACCCACCATTACTTAATTTTAGTTTAGACGTAAATTTAGTGTTAAATTTAGACTTAATTTTATCACAAGTTATCAGGAATTTTAATTTAATGTGACGCATGCGTATGAAATGGTATTTGGGGATTTTTATGCTTAGCATTAGACATTTAACATTAATTTTAACCTGTTTCCTGTTTATGTATTTATTATTATTGGCAAAGGCTATAGTAACATTTTTATCAAAATTATAATGATACGCAAGAACAGGAGATTGATTATTTACCTAACAGCACTTTTGCTATTATGGCTACAGCTGCTACATTAATGTGTATAAACCCACCATCACTTCTTCTGAAAAGTTTTTTCTTTATTCTGTTGGAAGTGTTCATAGGCTCCGTAGGTGTCAAAATTGTTAAAATAAATTTTAAACAATCAAATCCCTAACTGAAAACTGTAAGTTGTGAAGCTTATAAATGCAAAAATTCACCAGCTGCAAAACGGAAACGTCGCGTACATGGCCAACTGCGAATTAAACGCGAATTTTTATAAATCCTCCCTTCAAGTTTAGTCTGGTTTATGTGTACCATTTTTCATAAAATTGTAGGCACCGAAAAGTAAGATCGAAGTGTCATTCGATTCGGGAAAATCATGAAGGAAGTTTAAGGAAAGGTTCCAAAAGGGGCTATGAAAATTTATTAAAAAAATAAGTATTGTTTTTTCAAAATATCTCGAAAGCTATCAAAGATATTCGAAATTAAGAAAAAGATAAGAAAAGAGGAGGAAATTTCATAAAAGAAGTTCAAGTTTATTGTTTGTAATTCGAATAGATCATTTTCGTTATATGTGCGACAAAATCAAACAGGTCACAACGAATAATTTTTTGAATTATGAATTAAAAATTTTCAAAATAATATAGTGTCTCCTAAACACTTTCTTGCCTTGTATTGCCTATGGAGGAAATTAAGTTAGGCAATTGTTAATTAACATATAATTGTAAGCTAAAAAAATGTTCCAACAATTGTTTTTAAAAATTTTTCGCGTCTTGAAGTCCTTCATACTTAACAAGTTCACGTCATAGAAGTTAAAAAAATTGTATTACTTTGTTTATGAAGTTTCATTTTTTCAGATCTTTTTCTCAATTTCGAATATCTTCGATACTTTCCGAGATATTCTAAAAAAACAAAACCCTTCCTTTTTTGTTAATAAACTGCAATTTTTATCGGCCTCTTTTCTCAAACTGATTTTTGTAATAGAATAACCGTAATTTTCGGTGACTAAATAAAATTTTTATGAAAAATGGTACATGTTGATTAGACTAATTGTCACAAATTCGTGCAATTTACGACAATTTTAATCATCGTGTCAACATGAGATTTTTTTATTAATTGTTTTAAATTAAAAAAAAATGAAATGCATTATCATGTGTGATAAAACAATAAACATATAAAGAGTTACATAAAATAATCAGCAATGATTTATGTAATTTATAAAAGGTAGCAAATCATGCAACCGTTTTATAAAATGGGTGCTTTTTAATAATCACGAAAATATAGCAATCGAAAAAAAATTAGATGCGTCATGATTACAACAACAATCAGAAACTTTCAGAGAATAGTCGGACCATTGCAATCAGTGGTTGCAATAACCAGTTATTTTCTGATCGTCGACGACAGATTCTGATGGTTGTTGGAACAAACATATAGACAGTAGTAGCAAATTTTGAGGATCGCCAAAATTTTTAAAAACGATAAATTAACTCCAATGTTAAAATGTCATATACCTGGAAATGTTATTGTCACTTTGACATCGATAAAAACTTCTCTTCCTCAATTTCTAGTAAGCGGACGTCACTTTTACACAATGACAATGAGTGGCAAGTTTGGTTACTTATAATTTCACAGCAATTGAGTGTTGGCAAAACTGCAAAACTGCAAAAACTGTCAAATTAGTCTGTTGTTCATCCATATATTCTATATTAATAAAGATAATTATTGTTTTTGTTTATCCATATATTCTGAAGTTAATTTATCTTGCCAAAAAAACACTCGAGCTTTTCTTTTATCAGATAAATTTCTCTTCAACTCAAAGTTTCGCCAATCACTGAATTTGCTCGAAAAACTGACATTAGATAAAATTGGTGATTGGCAAAACTGTTTCGTTGCAAAGAGAAATTTATCCGATGAAAAAAGCTCTTGTGGTTTTACTACTAAAATTGAATTTTCAGAAAAGCTGGAAACTGCAAATTTCGTGCACTCTCAAAGAACTTATTATTCCTACTACATTATACGGGGGTGAAACTAGCAACCCTTACTATTTCATATAAAAACTTTTTTTCGAGATGAAGTATTACGAAATGAAATTAAACTTAAAATCCTTGTTTTATTTTAAAAATTTTCTGTTCTCAAATTTTTTCCCAAAATCAATAGCTGCAGAGAAAAAAGATAAAAACCATAATTTATTATTTTTTTTTCAATAAATTGAGTGGAAAACAGTAAAAATGTAAAACGTTAAACGATTCATAATAAATGCATGAAAATTACAAAATTATTTCAAGTTTTTAGCTTAACCGTTTATCAATTTTAGTCACCACCTATAAAGGATGATATCTCGGAAAAAAATTGGCTGAGAAAATTTTGTTATAGGATGGACTCATCTTAATTTAACACGAGCAATCACCTGAATTTTGTCGTATGAATTTAAAAACCTCATTTATATGTGTTACCCCCCCAATTATCTACTATATTTTTATATCTTTAAAAAAACGCTCAAACAGGTAAATTTTTATATTAAACGGCTGTATTATTGTCAAGAAGGGAATGGGGAACATTTTGAACACCTTTTACGTTAAAAAATAAGATTAAAACTCAGACTTCGTTAATTTTTGAACAAGTTTTAAACATTTTTGAAATGAGCGTTCCAATAGGTCTCGAATGAGGTGTCGCATGATGCACTTTCTCATTTAAAAAAAAATCGAAGGGGCGACACCCCCATGAAGAGGGATTGTGTCAGGTTCGAAACTTTTATGTACGATTAATATGAAAATTTACCACTTATTCCAACGTACTGTATATACAAACAGACAAATTTATTTAATTTGGGGTATGCAGCAAAAAAAGAGGAGAAGTGATCTCTTTGTATGTATCCCAAAGTTTCGTAAATATTTATTTACATCTTCAGGGAACTACAAAAGTCAGAAAGACATAATTTACAAAACAACCCGATACAAAAGTTGTAGCCTATTGTTTTGTAAATTATTTCTTTTTCCGACTGTAGTTCCCTGAAGATGTAAAAAAAATATTCAAGAAAGCTTGGATATCTAAAAAGGGTGCACAAAAGGGCGCCGCTACTGCCTATAGGTATACAAATCAATTGCAGACGACTAGGCACATGTAAGAGTCGATATTTTTTCCACAATTGGTTATATGATAAGTTTCGCTATTATTTGTTCCTGCAATATTCTTGCAATCAAAAAATTTTCATCAAAAGTAGCAAATATAACTAAATCTTAAAGAATAAATAAATTTTTTAACGCGAAATTTTGTTTAATGAACAAAACATCACCTATAGGTACATACGAAAGTATATTTCGTAAAACTTTCAACTTAATTTCTGGAACTTATACATTATGGGAAAACTAAATGAATGAATTTTTGATGCAAAAAAAGAGCGACAGTCAGTAATCATTAAATCATTTAACGAGTGCTTGATTAATGCATAACCAAGTGACTAAAACAAACCCATTGTGGGTAAAAACGAATAGATAGTATAGCATCATGCTCATGCTGGTACGCCTCCGGCTGCTTCATCTACTAAAGTTTCTTGATCAGTAGACTGCGACAGCAATTCTGCGAAACCGTTATCAACCAAGTGTTGATTCAGGCATATAACACTCTGTAAACATATAAAATTGATTATTAAATTAAAAAATTAAAAATATATTTTTTTAAAATGTATAATGTAACAATAAGATGGACATAGGTTGTGTTCATATCCAAGTAACGCTACCGGAGAGATCAACAATTTTCTACAGAATGCGTGTTTTGTCAACTAATCAGATGTGAGCGCTGGTTAAGCATTATCCATTTTTTTTTCGATCAGATTTTCATAAAGCTACTACAAATAATTTTCATATAATTGTAATAGAAAGTTTTTAAGCCATTTATTTGATCAACGCTATACGTTATCGGTTATTTTGCTCATAAGCAGTAATAAAAAAATAACCGATCATCTTAATAAGCGATAATATACTCCGTTATTTACGTCGAAATAAACGAAACATTAGAAAGGTACTGCTGTGACAAATCCTGTGCGACGTTATTACCGCAAACGTTATATTGACAATTGAGCATGTGCAGAATGAATTTTGAAATTTTGCATATAGTACCTAAATCCTTCAAATTAAATCTTTTAGAAGCCATTGCGATAAATAAAAACAAATATTCAGACAATCTCCTTAAGAGGCAATGCGCTGTGTGCGCTCTCGCCAAAAAAGCTAAAATGTACTAAAAGACCCTGTAGAATGTGTGTTTTTTTTCTGTTGATTGAAACTTGATAGGTATTTACTCAATACATAAACTTGTATGAACAGAAATAGAAATTATTTTAAGATTTGCTTTAAATTTAAAAAATAAGTGATTTTTCCTTCAAACACATTTTTCTCCCTTATTAGTTAAGATAATACGTTCAAAATTTCAGGGTTTATATGAACCATGACAGTGAATAGACGATGCATATTATTTTTTGGAAAAAAAATGTCTGTGCTGTGAAATTTGAAATAAATTTTGTTAATATTTTATCAGTGCAGTAATAAATATGCATCGTCTCCGAAGCTACACACTAGTAATATACTGTCAAAATTTGAAATCATTATGTTTATTAATTAATGAGAAAAATGTGATTGAAGGTGCGTAAGAATTTGAATTTTAATGCTACGGTCTGAAGCGACATCTTACGGAGTACATACATATTTTGCACTGAGTGTACTGACTGACTCTCGCCTTGTTTAACGCTTGGATTTTAATCAGAGGCTGTCCTCCTCCAAATTTCGAAGCTTTCCAATCTTACGCGGGTAAATCAGAGCGCATTGGCTCTTAACGACTAAATAATAGATATCAACAATTCTCCCTTATTAAACCTTTTCACCTAGAAACGTTCCTGTAGGATTGAGAATGAGTCCAGTTAAACTTGTTAAATACTTTAGTTAATCCCACATTTAAACAAATTCTTTTTCCCTTTTTTATTTAATTTCCTTGTAAATAGATCATAATTTTATTGTTAATATCCGTATAATTTAGTTTTAAGGCACTGTATAAATTGGAAATGGACTCATTATACTTCCATTCGTTTGATTAAGCTACTGTGTTAGCGAAACACGCCACAATTTTAAGTTTAATATAATGTAGATTTTAAAAAATTAAATTTTTTTAATAATTTTATAATTTAGTATTGATCTACATCAAGTAAAAGCCTCATCTATACAATATTTAAAAATGTATTGAAACTTTGGACAAATAATTTTGAATGATATACACTTTTTTATATTTTGGCTATCAAAATGTACCATAAACATCTTTGAATGTTTTAACTTGATTAACGCTGCTTTTTAACGTCAATTTCGCCTGATGTATTCTGTCAAAATATAATTCTAATTTGAAGAATAACGCCCCTTATTAGGTTGTGATCTATTAGACCTTGATCATTTCGACGTCTAATTATATTTTCTATATTATCCACAATTAATGTATACAAATTAAATTAAACAAATAGAAGATTTGAGGTTAGTTACACCAAACAAAATAACGTTTAACGTCGTTCACAGGTTATGGCTTCAAAAACTGAAATAATTAAAAATGTCGTCCGCTATTTTAGATATATTGCGCTGGTTCAGTTTAACGTGTAGCGTTAAAGTATGTCAAAATTTTATGTGACTTAAAATCTCTCTAATAAGTAATTACCTGGGATCCTATAACTACGTAAATTAATACAAGTGGAACTCCTTCCTCTGTGTAGTCGGCTACTTGTGTATACATTATGGATCCTTTAGCAACATCTGCTACTAAGCTATAAGCCTCTTCGGGCCAAGACCCATCCTCTGTAAGAAAGTAGACATTTTTATTATACACTTTCGACTTCATATAACCATCCAGAACAAGACAATTAAGTGCAAACAAGAGGATTATGAGTCTAGTTTACTATCCTCCTTACACTACCGACCGATCTGTAGCAAATTCAACCAGCAAAAAAAGGCGACAATGGGCTTGAATTTTTTTACTTTCAAATAATGAGTATCAAAATCTATTGTTAATATTTTCTGTATGTTACTTGTGGCATTAATTATTCTTTTTTTCTCTTATTTTTTTTGGAAATTAAGTCCACCATATTATGCCTTTTTATATTTTTTTATTACGTTTCAGTAGCGTTTCAGCCACCTTTTTTAAGATGAATTAATTTTTGAGCAATTTATTTGGTCCCTATCTGGCACAACGAAAAAATTTAACAACTAGACAATCATTAACATTTTGAAGTTTAAGACTGCAAAACTTTGTTATCAAATTTTTATTAAGGTCCATTCACAGTAGATCATAACTCTGGTAAAATGTGAAATACAGTATTTTGTTTTATGACATTCTAACGATATGATAGTCTACTAGGAAAGGGATCCAATGAAGTGCACGTTCCAGAAAATGTTTTTATTGGGATAGCGCTTTTTTCGCTTATTTTGGAAAGGTTGTTAAAACAATAGTTATTCGTTCAACTAGACAGCAAAGTAGTAGATTGACTGCTGAGGCTGAATTCATAACCGAGCGTAGCGAGGCTAGGAATAGGGTACACGCATATTTCATATTTTGCTTAGATATTAATTTGTAATAGTAAAGTTGGTATCAAAAATAACTAATAACAGGAAATAAACCAGTTTCCATCTCAAATAACTTCCAAATTTTAAAATAAAATTCAAATTTCAATGCACTTTCCGACCAACACCCGAGGATTTCCGAATACGTGTGACGTAAAAAATTTACAAATGCCATGGCCGGTAATGCATAGGTTTGGGTAGGATTATCCCTCAGGATATAGCCCGAAAAAAGAAGAAGAATGCATAGGTTATGTGTAGTTTTGTGTTTATTATTGTATTTTAATCAACTATTCGACGTGAAAATATCATTTATATGTTTGTTTGAGACCATAAAGTGATTGTGTGTGCTTTTTTAATTTTATAAGTCAACGTAAAGTGGAAAGTGGACATAATATACGATATTTCCGAGGATATTTTAAAACATTTAAGGTGATTCATGCAACATCACTTTATTCAACTTAACTTATCTTAATAAGATGAAGTATACACAAATAACACAAGCATTCAAACAATTATTCAATTCATCTTAAGAAGTTCGACAACTTTCAGTGAAAATGATAAGTTAAATAAAGTGATGTTGCATGAATCCACCTTCAAAAGAAAATATTTTATTTACTAGCTTATAGTTAGTGACGATCCGTTATAATTTTTGAGTGAAGATATGGCTAGCGAAGGTTTTGTGGTTGGTGTAGGGCTCTCGGGTCTAGCATACTTCCACAGATGATTATGCATTTTTGCTTGCGCCACTAGGTAAAGTAAGAAATATTTTGTCCGGAGTTTTACTAGACGTCGATTTACACTCTGGAACAATGCAATACTTGGAATGTGAAGTTTTTTTTGGCTTTATCCATTTTCAAAGTTTTCAAAATCAAATTAAGTCACAAAAACTCAGAGCGCAATACACGATACACGAATAAGAATGTAAACAAATACGTGAAAATATGTGACGTCAAAAGTGACGTCAAACGCGTTTTGGCGGACTTTCAAATTTTATGATTTTTAAAGTCGTTTTATAAGTAAAGTTGATATTTTTTCGAAAAAATAAGCATGCAAGGTGTTAGCAGACCTGATAAAACGTCGATTCCCACCAATAGCAAAATTTATGCCTGTACCCTATTCAGCTAGGGCAGTCAATCTACTTTGCTGCCGAATTGAACATATAATTTTTTCTCCGATTGTTCATAATGATATAGGAGGATATTGTATTTGCAAATTATTACAATTCCCACAATCTCTTTATTTTTCAGTAGAGTTCAAATTAAAATTTCATGTTCCACACCTTGTATCTCTCCTAATATATCAACATTTTATTAAGGCTGGTTGGTTTAAATCGCAAATAAACGTTAAATAAACAATGGTATGTGAATTATTATTGTACTTACCATTCAATGATTTAACATCAGCTAATATACATTCGGCTGCCTGGAAAGGAAGTAACATAAAGTCTCCTCTAATTTGTCTAAGTTTTGAATTTTCGACACAAGCAAAACCGCCATAATCCAAAAATTTAACGTAGGACGTATCAGTTTGAACGTCTGACGACAGTACCATTGCTCTGTACCATGCATTTACCGAATAGGCGACGCAAATGGTATTTTCTGGTATAGCGGTGGGTAATAGAGGTGATTCAGCTTGAGAATAGCAAGCGTTCATACAACTGGTGAGTAAATTAAGACTGGGGTACGAAGGATGAGTGGGCTGTTGGAGGAATAGGTGATTGGGAGCTACGAGACAGCTGAGGACGGTGTCGTTGTTGATTCCTTCGACAAGTTTTAACTGAAACAATTAATATTAAATTATAAACATCATTTTTATTGATACAAATTAAAATTTTTAGTATATTATTAAACGAGCAATTTATGATAGCCATAATTCATAAATTGCGAGTAGAATACTATGGTTTGTCCACGACACTTAATTTATTTATTAATAAATAAAAGTCAGTAACGATTTGGCATATTACTAACCTCAAAATGTTGTGGCAGCCATAGATAAAAAAATACTTATAGATGGGAAACTGACCCGTGGCGCCCTCTTTTCATACGGGTGGCGCTACCTTGAGAGTTCCGTCAGTACCTCTGGCACAAATCAGGTTGTGAACTCCGCTAACAGCCGAAAAAAAAGATTCCTGTAATTTTACAGTTTTTTGCGGTATATTCAAAATTACTGTAATTTTACTTTTATTGCAAAATGACATTTACGATCCATTTTTCGATATTTCATTAAAAATTACTCAACATTATATTGATATTACAATAATAACAATGAAAAGTCAAGTAAAGTTGAATGAAATGTCAAAAAATGGATCATATAATGTCTGAATTGTGAAAAATAAAGCAATAATCATCAAGTTAATATATTTTATTGATTAAAAAAAGTATACAATAAATGAAACGTTTTTGTACATATTTAAATGACAAACATAGAGAAAAATAAATGTTGGTAATTCAACAATGATGCTGGGAAGTTCAAAGTTGTATGGAAGAATAACTATCATACTTCTGTCACTTTCTATTTAATGGAACATGTTTTTGAATGAAGATAAAGCTTACCGTGTGCACCTCACATTACAGTCTTTCACAAAACATATTCTTGAAATTGTCTCGTAAAGTAAAAGTCCCACTATGAACAATAAAATCTAAATACGAATACTCAACACACACACAAATAAGCAGTTGTTAGTGGTTGTCAGGCAGTTGTCAGGTTAGGATGTCAGCGCTAATATGTATGTGGAAGAATCTGCAACTACCACTAACGGCGTTACAGTTTTCATCAAATTACAAATTTTAGTACTGACGGGACTTTTTATGTGGCAGCACCCATGCGCCTTCAGAGATCCCCTACCCTGGTGGCAGCTACATCAAATAATTTGACATATATAGAGATGGGCGATACTGTAGAAAGTATCAATACAACGTACCGTTATAAATATATTGTTTTAAAATAATTAATATTAGAAAATATCGTTATGAAAAGTATCAATACTAAAAATTACAATATTTTATTGATACGATATATTTCAGAAATAAATTTCCTTAACAAAATACACAGATTTAATAGTTTATTTCATATTGTACCCCCATCTCTAGTCGTGAATTATGAACCATAATACACTACTGACTACAGTGTATTATGAACCATAATTCACGACAGTTGATATATTATGGGTACCATATACCTTTTGTTAGGAGGTAAAATAATGACTTATTATTAGGGGGTCGTGGACAAAATAAATTTTTGAGAAATGGAAATTATGGATGCCGTTCATAATACATTCATCCCACTATAAAGTAATACATTTTGACGGCTTATTACTCGAGAATGGAAAAATATATTGACGTGTAGTTTTCGCTAAACTTCTTATATTTTCTTCAAATTTTTATTAACATAGTTGCCAAATGTATATTTTTTTCCCGAAAGCACCGAAAAAAATGACGATTTTGGAAACGAAGTTATCGGTTTATTTAGGAAAATTTAAGACAACTTTTGAGACTTGCAAACGGTGTAATAAAAAATTTAAACATTTCTGAGAATTTCAGTGAAAGCCGCTCATTAATCCCTTGTCTTATTTTCAAGTTATAAAGTTTCCAAGCTGTTAAAATGTGATAATTTATGTTTGGAAGTTATTGAAATGGTTTCATAAAAAATTAAATATTTCCCTAAAAACTTGAGTATATATATGCCGAAAATGTATACATCTTTGGAAAGGGGAAGAAAGTAACTTCCGGATGGTTTTGAAAAATATAGGTCGTTGTATTTAAAATAAACCAATAACTTCGTTTCAAAAATACACATTTTTTTTGGGCGCTTTCGGGAAAGCAACTGTGTCAATAAAAATTTGAAGGAAATATAAGAAGTTTAGCGAAAACTGCACGTCGATATTTTTTTCCATTCTCGAGAAATAAGCCGCCAAAATGTGTTACTTTATAGTGGGACTGCATTCCTTTTTAAAACTAAGGGGTAGGTGAAGTGGAAGTGAGCTGGTTGTCCACCCCCTTAGAACAAAAATCGGCATGTTTCCTAAATTCCTTGAAATCTGGGGAATACTGCCAAATATCGAGGTGGATTGTTTTCTGTTGCCCACTCTGTATATAAAAGTATACTTACATATAAGTGGTCAGGGATCAAAGAAACCGTTGGAGCATCTGGTGTGAAGTCCACTTGTTCCAAAGTAACTTCTGGATACCTTTTGACTGGAAATTTGTCTCTGACCATTTTCAATGCATTCTCAATTTGTAATTTGGTACCTTCTACTGAGCAAATCTTCATTTTGTTAAGGCTAGGATGTGTCCTAACAATAATCATAGCGTTCGTCTTGTCTTTGATTTGAGCAACGAAACTTCCATGTCTACCTATCAGTTTTCCTACCAACGATTGGGGAATTACAAATTCGTAGAAAGTGGGTAAGTTGCTGGTCACATCGATACCTGGTGTTCTGGACGGTGGAGGTGTTGCTACGTCGCTACCACCTTTACCACTATCACTGGAACCCTAGAAAAAAATTGAATATTAAAAAATATATACAAGATGGTCTGTAAATAACGGACCAAAGTGAAATGGAATATTCTTGACCTTAAAAATAATAACGTTAGTAGACGCTGATGTTAGCAAATTTGTTATCAGCTACAATATAGCGAGATCATTCAAAATTTGCAATAATTTTGCCCAAATTTCCTCAACCATGTTGCTTTGAGGTAACAACGATTACCAAGCAAAACGCTTTTTAAATCTATGACTATATTATTACAAATTATCTTTGCAAATTAACTTTGCCACCCTGTATATTTCTTATCATGAATATTTTATTGAGGAAAGTTGCGTCAGATTGTCTTATTTTTAGGCAAAGAATCTTCCATTTCACTTTGTAGCATTACTCACTGACCACCCTGTGGATGTAAATGTTTTAAAATTTGTAGAGGAATGTAATTAACAGATTGGATTTTCATGTTATTTCAAAAGGTGCTAATTCATAAAAATTTTTGGTTGTTATTCAATTCAGGAAAAATAAATGAAACGTTTATTAAGCAGTGAGGCACAATACCTACATCAATTCGTTTATCCTTGGATTTGATAATTTAAATGGGATGATTCATATTTCATTTCATGATATACCGGGTAAAATCGTTCTACCATAGTAATGTTTACAAACAAAAGATTAGTCACTTTCAGGTTGACATCATAAAGAACAAATGAAAAATAATAGTTATTTATGCAACAAGTGCAAAAAGTGAGTGTTTTTTGAACGCGACGTGAAATTGTCCAACGAGGTCTTTAGGCCGAGTTGGACAACACGTCGAGTGCAAAAAACACGTTTTGCAAGAGTTGCACACAATATTTTTTCTAAATTCATGCAAAAACTGGAAAATTAGAATATAAATATGTTAAGAATCTAACCTAATCAAACTCAACCCGTTCTTCTTTTTTTGTATCTTTATGGCCTCCACCTTGTCAGTACTCAATCATAGCTGGTTTTCGCCTTGACCATTTAAATTTTAAATAATTAAAGATTTTTGCAATAATTGTAATTCGTTGAGACTAAGTAGTAAGATATACATATATTATTGTTGTATTAAAGCAGGATCAGATACTTGCTATGGATTTTTATTTAATTTAAATGTTTATGTTTGTCATTATTCATCACAAAACTGACAGATGAGTGCAATAAAAATTTTTTCTACTACCGTGTGTAAAGTAGGTACTTTAGACACACTTTCGAGTGCGTAAAATTTGATTTTACGCACTAGTGCGTAAAGAGTTTTTCTTTACGCACTAGTGCGTAAAGTAAAAGTTCCAATATTATTATGTATGTAGTTATGTGTATCTGAATAGGTATAAGTTGGCGGTGAGTGACTGACATTTCTTTAATTGTGAATTGAATCTGACAATTAAAGTTTAAATTGAGATCTTCCGACTATACCTAGGGTAATCAATTGTATTTTGATGTAAGTATTGAATATTTTTAGGAAACTATGATGTTATTTTATATTATTATAATTATAAGATGGATCTATCAGAAGATTACTTCGCAAATAGTGTGGAAAAAATAAAATGATAAATTTCGAAAATGTTCTAGTGGCATATTACCTAAACTTCTGTATTTTGATAAAGTTTTCGATAGTAGAAAAAATTTTGTATGTAATTCGTGTGTAAAGACCTTTTTTTCGACTCATGTGATTGTCGCATTCGCCTGCGGCTCATGCGACAACATTCACATTCGTCAAAAAAAGGCTACTTTACACACTAGTTACATAAATAACTATTATTGCACTAGTACATAAAGTACGTACCACTTTTTCCATTAAATGTGGTTCACAAAAGTGTTGTTTTTTGCATGAATGTAGAAAAATATATTTAAAAAAAAAACTAAAAAACACACTTTTATAATAAAATAATTTTTTCTACATTCATGCAAAAAACAACACTTTTGTGAACCACATTTAATGCAAAAAGTGGTACTTTATTGCACTAGTGCAATAAAATATTTTATTGCACTCATCTGTCATTCTTGTGTCAGTTTTGTGATTATTAATGACAAACATAAACATTTAAATTAAATAAAAATCCATAGCAAGTATCTGATCCTGCTTTAATACAACAATAATATACAGTGTGTAAAAGCCAAATGGAATAAATTCATTATTTCGGTTACTGTACATATTTATAAAAAATCCCGAAACACGTCAAATTTAAATTATAACTTGACATTCTTTAACGTGAAAATGCAACCCCTACCTTCAACCCCCTTAGAATGACAGGTACAACCCCCAATTTTTTAAATGGGAGGTATAGGCTTGTGATATATCATTTGAAAGGTCTCTTCATTCTCTATTCAAAATTGTTATTGTTTTTAAATTTAATGCAAAAATTAACATAAAAAAAATTAATATCATGTTGTTACCGAAATTCGCTACAATACAATCAAAAACTAAAATGTAATGCAAAACGTAATAAAATGTAGTACACGAAAAAGAACTATGAATGTTAATGAAGTAGATGTTCAAAATGTTCTCCGCGAACGTCTTGGCAACATCCTAATCTCAAATAAAACTGTCTTCTAACATTATTTAACATATCAGGCGTGATCGACCTAATCGCAAGCGTTATTCGTTCTTTTAAGTCATTTAAATCAGAAGGTTTAGTTTTGTACACATGGCTCTTCACATATCCCCATAAAAAGAAATCTAATAATGTAAGATCAGGTGATCGCGCTGGCCATTCAATCGATCCTCGCCTCCCTATCCACCGATTGGGAAATATTGTATCGAGGTACTGCCGGACATTAAGTTGGTAATGTGGTGGTGCTCCATCCTGCTGAAACCATATCGTATTCGCTGGAACTTGAGGATTACCTGGATCAGGATATAAATTTGCCAACGTTGGAATGACATCATTTTGAAGTAGTGCCAAATAATTGTTGCCATTCAAGTTGCCCTCAATAAAAAAGGGACCAATTATATTGTTCCCTACAATCCCTGCCCAAACATTAACCTTTTGAGGGTATTGAGTGTGTTCTTCTCTCATCCAGTGAGGATTTTCCGTGGACCAGTAGCGGCAATTTTGCCGATTAGCATGACCGAAAAGTACACTCATCAGAAAACATAACGTCTTCTAATTGGATAATATTGTTATCCAACATGTCCATCATTTGCTCACAAAAAAAAGTTCTCCTATCAAAATCGTCTTCCATGAGCTCCTGAGTAGGTATCATCTTATACGGATGCAATTTATTTTCTTTTAATATGTTTGCTATCGATGTATGGCTAGCATTGAATGTAGTGGATGCCTGTCTACTCGATGTATGTGGGTTTTCCTGAAACTCAAGCAACACATCTAATTTGAGTTCATCACTCAGTGCATTAGCAGCTGCTTTTTTTATCTGCCTTACATGACCAAACTCGCGAAACTGCTTTTCTATTTTACTTATTGTTCCTTGGGATATAGGCGGTAAATTAGGAAATTTCTCATGAAATAGGCGAGTTACTTCCTGTTGTGTTCGGATGTTATCTCCGTAACCAATCATTTGTAAAACTGTTATTTTATGCATTTCCGTTAATCTAACCATTTTTCAGAATTGAATTGAACAAACTTTATACTTAAATTACAACAATGACAACTTAAATAAAACAATTTACTACTGCTTGTTAAAATAGCGTTGCCACGGAAATTCTTTAAAGTTTTTTAATGGTTACCATCTAAAAACCACATTGCTACGGTATTTGTTAACTTTCTCATTATCAAGACCTAAACGGGAAATAAGTTTTAAGTAATATTGTAATAAGTTCCGAGTATATTTTAGCGAATTTCGGTAACAACATGATATTAATTTTTTTTATGTTAATTTTTGCATTAAATTTAAAAACAATAACATTTTTGAATAGAGAATGAAGAGACCTTTCAAATGATATATCACAAGCCTATACTTCCCATTTAAAAAATTGGGGGTTGTACCTGTCATTCTAAGGGGGTTGAAGGTAGGGGTTGCATTTTCACGTTAAAGAATGTCAAGTTATAATTTAAATTTGACGTGTTTCGGGATTTTTTATAAATATGTACAGTAACCGAAATAATGAATTTATTCCATTTGGCTTTTACACACTGTATGTATATCTCACTACTTAGTCTCAACGAGTTACAATTATTGCAAGAATCTTTAATTATTTAAAATTTAAATGGTCAAGGCGAAAACCAGCTATGATTGAGTGCTGACAAGGTGGAGGCCATAAAGATACAAAAAAAGAAGAACGGGTTGACTTTGATTAGGTAGGATAGGCTCTTGACATATTTATATTCTAATTTACCAGTTTTTGCATGAATTTAGAAAAAATATTGTATGCAACTCTTGCAAAACGTGTTTTTTGCACTTGACGTGTTGTCCAACTCGGCCTAAAGACCTCGTTGGACAATTTCACGTCGCGTGCAAAAAACACTCACTTTTTGCACTTGTTGCATAAATAACTATTAATGTATAAATTAATAATAAATAGTATTATTGTGGAACAAAATGTGGGGTGCTTTTTTGAGAACAGATATATGGAGCACCCCACGCTTTTTCCACAATAATACTATTTATTGTTTATTAATTTATATATTAAAATGATTTTCTACTTTTTAGTATATCCTATTATAAAAGCGTATTTTTTAGTTTTTTTAAACTATATTTATTATCCACTTTTTAGATTTCGACAATAATATTTAAGGTGCCAAAGTGATACTGAAGCAGGTAGTATAGGGATTCGCCAACAGAGGGCGGACATGTAGTAAAAGTTGTTTCGAGCTAAAGAGAAAATTAACAGTGATAAATTCTAATAAAAACAATCTAGACTTTAACGTTTTTATTTCGAAGTTGAATTTAAAATTCATTTAAGTTGAATTTAATATTAATTCAATTAGAATACTTGATTTTATCCAAATCAATTTCTCTACCTATCATGTATATCCAGCATCTTTATTATAGCTTTTTAATTGTCGGAAATACATGGATAGCTAAAAAAATGAATACTTCGTCAGCACAAAATTACACTATCGCTATAATTTTTGCCTCCAAGTATAATTCGTGTGAGTAGTCTGACTCCGACATACTCCGAAAAAATAGTTGCGACGATGCCACAGAATCACGTCATGAAAATATCGTAAAAGAAGGTGGGGTTGAGAGTGCTCATTGTTGATTATTCGGTGCTATAATATAAATACGCCCAACGGAGCGGGGTGTAGCGAGTTGCCGCAGCTGCTAGATGAGAGTTACAAACATACAAGTGAAGCTAATAACAAAAGCGTCTTAAAAAATGACGTCCAGCCAAATATGAAATTTAAAATTCATCAATAAGAATAAATATGGTTTCCGTCGACCAATTATTAACATATGCTATTAACGTCCTCAAAATTAGGAAATTCATACATTAATGACCTATATTAATGCATGATTTACATTAATCAACGATTTTTCAATAGGCAACCCAACGCACATCTTATATATTATATTTATATTGACAGTTACCTACGGTATAGGCAACCAAACATACAATAATACCTTTATAAATGATTACTAGTCTAGAATATTTTTAGTTTTTGAATTCTCTGTGACATTTCAAAGCCATTATTTATTTTTGACTTACCTATGAAACAAATGAATATTTTCAGTTTTGAGATAAACAAATACAACTTATACAGACGACGGAAAAGCTTTGTAAATAACACGAGTATTAAAAGGGTAATTAACAATCTCGAACATTAACGTTAAATTATCTCGATTGTTAATGGCACTCATTAATACACTTGTTGGTTAAATAACTAATAATTACGATAAAAAAAATACGATGACGTGTTTCTTAGTAGCTTTTCTGCTTATCATGCTACGTAAGCGTAACATTTTTATTTCATGGGTGCCATGGCTTATAAATTCACAAGTCCAAGCCAGTGAACCTCTGGCTGTTGTCAGAACAGAAAAGAAAAAAAGAGAATAAAAATGAAATTCAGTTCTAACCCTAACAATGTTCTAATAAGACTAATAATGATTAACGACTTACTATATTTAGTAAAAAATTATCGATAAAATTTGAAGCACTCGTGGTATTACCTTTGATAATTTTTTACTAAATATAGTAACCAATCAAATTACTTAATTTTAAGTCATGTGTCAAATTTCATCCAATCATCTCTGGATTACAGCGATAATACCCTACATGTCGTGTTTTCAGTTTGGTTAAACGCCAAACTGATTAAAACTAATAAATTGTGTATTTAAAATTATTAAACGTCAGATTGACAATCAATTTTTTGATATCTACAAAGTAAAAAATTATCTTATCGAATACTCCTCGGGCCTTGAAAAATACTCAAAATTTTGTCATAGAGAATCCTTCAAGCGAGTTGCTCAAGGATAATAGCCCTCGGCCTGCGGCCTTGGGCTATTATCAAGCAACACGCTTTCAGCATTCTCTATGACAAAATTATCTCGGTATTATCAAGACCCTAGGGGTATTACTATTAATAATTTTGTCTTTTCCACGAAAACTTGTTTATTTGGCAAAAATATCAAAACAAACCGATGATTTTATCTAAATTCGGTTGAATGTTTTTGCCTCAAATAAACAAGTTTGAGTGATGAAAATAAAAAATTATGTGATTAAATTTGGAGAACAATAGCAACAAAAACGAGTGCTAATCTAGTTGAAATTTTATAAAAAGATTATTTCCACGAATGGGAAGATTATTTTTTCGACAATTTAAAAGGATTTTTGAAAGCGCTTTTAGTTGTCAATAATGACAAATTCAAAGTAAAATTTTGACGTTTCGATGTAAACAAGGTTTTATCGATGAGGAAGCATAATTATCAGTATAATACCGAATGATTGGCTAGAATAATGTATTGCTATTGGTTAAAACCACCAAAATGTCAGATTTTGACAAGTGAAAAAAATAATCAACAGTAAAAACACAAGAGCTTTTTTTTTATCGGATAAATTTCTCTTTACAACGAAACAGTTTTGCCAATCACTTATTTTACGAGAAAAACTGACATGATAAAATCGCGACACCGAAGGTGGAGCGATTTTATCTAATGTCAGTTTTTCGAGCAGATTTAGTGATTGGCAAAACTTTGAGTTGAAGAGAAATTTATCTGGATAAAAGAAAAGCTCGAGTGTTTTTTGGCAAGATAAATTAACGACAGAATATATCGATGAACAACAACAATAATTATCTCATTGTCATTGTGTAAAAGTGACGTCCGCATACTAGAATTGAGGAAGAGAGGTTTTTATCGCGATAAAAAAGGATGCACCTTTTTTATCGATGTCAAAGTGACAATAACATTTCCAGGTATAGACATTTTAACATTGAAGTTAATTTATCGTATATAAACTATACGAATGTTGATATAACTGATTTTACATCAACAATAAAATTACAGAAGAGATTTTTTTTTCATGGGATAATAGTTATTGTGTATTTAGAACGAAAAGTAACAGATTGCCTATTGAAAAAGAACATAATTGTGTCTACATAAAGACGAAACACAAAAAATGAAAGTCAAGCTACCAGATAATACTATACTATCAACAACTTTATCAATTATTTCAATGGGCAATTTGATAAAATAAGCGAGCGAAGAAATTTCCTTTTTTGCTCTACAGCCTAAAGTTTCAATCCTCGGCATTTGTTGACTATACAGTATCATTTGAATTTAGTAATTTCACGCGCGACTGTAGAAAATGGTTATTTATGTATTTAGAGCGTAAACACAAAAAGGAAATTTTATTTTATGTTAGAGAAACATTTTTTCTACAGTACCGTGTGGATGACTAACAAATACCTGTTATAATTTTCAAATGAAATCTCGACAAATACGGAGGATTGTTACTTTACAATCTATAGAGCAAAAAAGGAATCTTTTTCGCTCGCTTATTTTATCAAATTTAGTGAGATAAGCAAGCGAAAGATTCCTTTCATGCTCTAGCTAGAGCGTAAAGTAACAATTCTCCACATATTTGTCGATTTTAATATTTCATTTGAATTTAGTCATTAGTCATATTACACACGACTGTGGAAAAATTTATTTTTGTTAAGAAATAATCTCGCAAATCAGTAGTTTTACGAGAATAGCTGATATGACATAATCTCGTAACGAGAAGGTTCAGAAATACAAATTTTTTTCATTAAATAGTGGTTTTTACTTAAAAATGAAGATAATGACCTTTAAAATCACCAAAAAAAACTGAATTTGACATGAAAATTTCGGCACCTTGTCGCGATTTTTCTATTAAAGTCCTCTCTTAACAGTGGGATTTCTGACTGGTCACTGTCAACTAAGAAACCACCTCCATACTATGGGTCTATTGAACACACCTCTATACAGGATGTGTGAACAGGAAGATGAGACTGTCAGGCATGTCCTATGCGAGTGTCCGGAGTGAGAGTGAGTGTGTGTTCGGTGAGTTTTTGCCTACACCTGCCGATATAAAGGAGATGTCTCCTAGTGACCTGACCACCTTCATGTGAAGGATAGGATGGACGTTGACCTAGGTATTTTTACTGAACTGTCAATTTATTGTCGGTCCATACGTTTTAAATAAACTATTCCTTAATTTGAATTTCCTGATGAGCTATTTGCTTGAGCGACTTGATATTAAAGCAATTTGAAATTTGATGTAAATCACTACTAAAATTGAAAAAAATCTGTTGATTTAAATCGTCGCACAGTAGGAGCACGCCTCTGATGTAATAGTCATAGTGAAGCAAAGTCGAGCGCGGTTAAAATTCAGATTGGTGACCTCTGGGAAACACCGTCGTAAAGCACGTACAAATGGGAAACACTTTAGACTACTGGAATTAGTGACATATCATAGCTTGTTGGCATTATACCAATGAACACGAGGTATATTGTAGAAAAATATGTCGTCTTTCGGAGGAGACGTAAAACCGAGGTCCCGAGTTCATGGATGTTAGGATCTATAAAGATCGTTACCACTGGTTGAAAAACTAGTGGGTTCGGTAAAATTTCTGGTTAGTGGTGTAGTGTTTCGGGTGACGGTGATAAGCTTCAGTTGCAGATATAGACAGACATTAAATAACCGGATAAAAAAATTGTTACATCCCTTTACAAATGTGATGAGCGAGACTGGTCTTGGTCTTGCGGTCTTGGTCTTGCAGAAAATGCAAGACCAAGACTAGCTTCAGGCTGCAAGACCAAGACCAAGACTTAGAATTGCAAGACTTATGCAAGATCAAGACTAAGTCTGCAAGAGTCTTGCGTTTTTTGAATATTTAAGCTGAAAAATAAAGATGAGCAGATCATTAAAACCCTCCCCCTCCCCAACATATACTGACCACAACTGCTTGTCTTAACGAAGTATTTTTTTTCATATACAGAGTGTTCCCGCTCAACTGGTCAAAATTTATAGGGTATATTAATAAAACATAGAGAAGTAGTTTGAGATAGGACACCTATATCTGGAAGTGTGCCGTTTCTAAAATACAGGGTGTTGAAATTTTACAACAAAAATCTGTACCAACAGGTGTAAAAAGTATGTCAAAATGCAGTATTTGTCTTAAAAATGATAATAAAATGTATTAAATTATTTTATTAATATTTTAAGAGGAAAATCGGGTGTTTCAAAAACAAAAAATTTCAGGAAAAGAATATTTGAAGCACAATTTTATGGTTTTTATTTTTTTACTCGAAAGCGGTGCGTCAGAAAGAAAAAACTCAAAGGGCCTTTTTTTTGAGAATTTGATGGACATTTAGATAAAAAATATATTTTCTTTTTAAAACAGTGGCGTACCATATTTTTTCCAAAAAAATTTACATCTGTCCCTTAAGTCCGGCCCTGGACAAATTAAATTAATTTCAATTGGTTTTATATTGGCAACACAACTTATTATTTACATCCTAAAAATTTCAATAAAACTATTTTTTCTTATTAATTTTTTTGTAAAAATGGACTCCAGAAAAAATCTTCAAAAAAATAGCAAGACTTGCAAGAGTCTTGGCGCAAGACCAAGACCAAGACTGGACCCTGCAAGGCCAAGACCAAGACCGGGTCTTGGTCTTGCATTTGCTCATCACTAAGTTTTTCGTCCATAACTTTTTTAGATTTGATCTTAAAAAAAAATTGTGGGCATCAAAATTGTAGGGATAAGCTGAAGTAATGCAATATTTAAAAACAATTTTTGCAACCCTTATTTTTTGAAAAATTGAAATAATTTTTGCAAAATGTTTTTTAAGCGACCAACAATTAGAATAACAATAATAACTTTCTAATACATGAAAGAAAATTATTTTCCTTCATACATCATTTCATTTGCATCGTGGGTTTTGAAAATAGCGACAAAGTAATATCATAACTTACTTAATAATTGATATTGAACCGTGGGTGATTCAATACAAAAAAAGGTGTATTCAGTCACATTTTAATTAAAAACCTAATAAAATATACGACCATAAAATAAAGTTATTATTACTCCAAGCTGCAATTGCTTCAACTTTGCAGAATCTGCTCATAAATATGAACTAAATAGTTGTACGTAACTGTGGTGAGACCCATGAAGCCTTATTTTGGTGGTAAAACGCAGATTGATACATTATTACTCTGAAGGTGAAACTAATCAAAGGAAAATTTAACTGAAGCTATCGAAACGGTTTTATTCTGATCTATTAACTCTGTCTAAAAAAAAGCTTAACCAGGAAATCTCTTACACATCTCTATTTAGAAAAAAAAGAATAAAATTTTTTTTTGGTAATGTATGTTCATACTAGTTTTATTTTCTAGAAAAAGATGAATTACAAACTTAAATATTGTTTTTCGCATTTTAGGTACCCGATGATTTCAAGGTTTTGCAAAAAACTTGTTCTTAAAAAATTTATATTCTTCAATTACAATAATAAATTTTCGAAAAAGTACATTATTTACGCCACAAAAATCATTTCCAACCCTTTCACCCCCTACCTTAAAACGACAGCACGCATTCAGATCCTGAATATTTTCTCTAATATTATCCTCTTCTTTCTCTTTATTACCTTAATCACCTTGTTAGCAATTTTTCTATTGAAAAAATTAACTTGACCTTATATGAATAGTATCATTTAAAAAATCCAATACAATAATTTATCCCCATCCTTGAATTCCATTCCATATGTAATATAAAAAACTTCGATTTGAAATTATTATCAAGTTATAATTCCAATATGTTCAACAAGTTTTCCAATTTTTGTCAACAACCAACCAATTAATTACCTGCTCTTCTTCACATGTCATTTCACTGATACATTGGCACTAATTTCGTAATATCAATTTTGTCGAATCGAATCACAATTAGCACCGCCACATCAGCATCAATGTGTTGTATGTCAACTAAATGAATACGCTGGTATTAAAATCTTATCAGTTTGGAACGGTAGAGGTGTGCTATTTTAGATACTGTCAATGGTAGAACGTAAATTATATAAAATAAAGTTTATACAGGGTGTATCAAAAAGGCAGGTTATAAATCATACCACATATTCTAGGGCTAAAAATAACTCCATCCAACTCAAGTTACTCTAGTATAAATAGGCATGCGAAAAAAGTTACAACCCTTTGAAGTTATCGATTTTTTCAAATATTTCGACAGTTTTTCGACATATGAAAATGAAAGTTTACGAGTGACTTTCTTATGATAAGAGCATCTTAAAAACAATTAAGGAATTATTGCATCCCGTTAAAAATTTATGGGAATTGAGATCCCCTAAAACCCCCCAAAATTTTTGTGTACGTTACAATTTAATGCTTATTGTGGCACCATTATTCAAACATTATTTTTGAAACTTTTCAGCCCCCTAGTACTTTTCACAATTTTATCGAGATACGGCCTATTTTTCATTGTGCTTCAAAAATTTCGAGTAACAAAAATTAAAGTCAATGAATTTTCAAGTTTTTCGAGGGTCCCAAATTTTTGATTGAATCTTATTTATTTACCTACAAATGTGTAGTTTTTATTAGATGTTCGCAATGTCCCCTTGGGTTGGATCGAATTATTTTTAGCCCCAGAATATGTGGTATGATTATTAACGGTTAAAATATTACTCATTTCAGCCATTTAATAATTGTAAATAAAAAACTATTTTTCATTCCCAACTTTAGAGCCCTATAGTTCGTTAACGAAGGGCGTAAATAAAATTTTTTATATGAAACACCATTATTATTTCTAGTCTTTCCAGTTTTTGGTACGAGCTCCTGGGACACTCTGTATATACATATAGATTTTCCATTCCTTAAATCTTGTATACGCGGATTCGTAAATTTTCCGCGATTTAGTTTGTAATAATTTTCGTGACGCTATTTCCGCTGCTTCTATCAATTCCGGAGAGGTCAGAGAATTTTAAATTTTCAAAATCTGAAAACACCAAATCTTCATGTGCTTGACTATCTTTCCATGTATCAGAAAGTCGTTATTGTTATTCTAATTATGTTTGTCGCTTAAAAAACTATTTTGCAAAAATTTTCCAATTTTTCGAAAATGAAGGGTTGAAAAAACTTTTTCATACATTGCATTGCGTCATCTTATAGGGTATAAAATCACCTACAATTTTGATGCTTACATATTTTTTGTACAAAGAAACCTGAAAAAGTGATGGACGAAAAACTGTTGCGCTTTCTCCAAGCTTTGCTTGCAAGCTGCATCGCAAGCTCGAACGGAATCTTCTCTCAAAACTAGTAAAGTAGTCTATACTTCATATACTTTCGTTTAAAAAAGTAAAAACTCAAGTGAAATTCCATTTCACGACAACTTTCAACCTAACTTCCCCGGACTAGTTAATCTACACTACAGTTTTTCATATTTTAAAAATTTACTTTGTAAGGATATTTCAACCTGCGTTATTTAGTCGCAGTACTATTTTTTCCTGCGCTGTTTTTGCCCAGCGCTATTTTGACTGACGCTATTCTGCTACAGGGTCATTATTTTGTACATCTCCACTAGTAACTTCCTTAGTAATTCGTAAGAATGGGTTGCAAAAAAGAGACGTTTATTATATAGCACCATTTATGGTAAATATTTACTACATTTAAAAGTATTAAATACAATACCTGATGCAAAGTCTGAGAATTTTATATACGAAATATTTGTCGGTTTAAAATCGTAAATTTTATGGAAATTCCGATACTTTACCACACATTTAATATTCAAAATATGTTTTACTTTGTAATCAAATAAAATTATAGAATATATCATTTTTTCCATCTTGTACAGAGTTTACAGTACTAATGATCATGGTAGTGGGTACCACAGCATAAGGATTATAAGGACAATGAAACGACGGATAGAATGGTCCAGACAAGGCTCGAAATCCTGGAACGTTGTAGAATGAGATAATAAACAAGGCTACAAGTAAGTTGGTGACCCAGAAATCTCTAGAATTCTGGAAAATCTCACTATAAAGAATACAAACGAAACAAGTTACTCGCCAAAATTTACCACTAACCTGATAAGCAAAGATGGGAAAACAGTCGTAACAGGAATAGAAGCAAACGTGACGTGATGCCCAGTGGCGTATTTATAGTGGGTATGAGAAGAATAAATTTCAAAAAATTCCAAAAAGTGATTCGGACTTTTTCAGTAAATTTGGCAAAGTGGAAGTGGAATAATTGTTGATTTGCTTTTTAGTTCTAGACCAGGGCATTTAGAACAAAATCACCCTAATAGAGGAAATTTTGTAGCACAACAGATTTCGAGATACGGTTTTCTTTATTGTGTTCGGGAAGGTCCCGGAAAAAAACGTAAAACTCTGGCATTAGAATTACCTTGAAAACCCCCGAGTCGCGATTTTTGATTCATTTCCATGGATTCTGCAATTTCTCCCCCAGAATTATCCCCGGATACCAGTGCAGAGGCGCCCCTGAGCACCCCCGGGTAATTTCAATGCCAGAATTGAGCTCAGCATCCCCGAAAACTCCCAAGGAACGAGTGTGGAGCGATTTTCATGCACGCTGCCATTCCTCCCCCAATTCACCACCCGCACACCCTCCACAGTGTCACCCCCGAGTGCGAATACCCCGAAAACCTACAAGTAACGATTTCCGAGTTTCCAATCGTTCCCATAGTAGTGCAAGTAATAATGCAACTGGAAAATGCATTTTCCGGCTCAAAAGTCGTTTTTTGAAAAAGTGCTAACCCACATTATTCCCAATCTTTACTGGGACCTTCCCGAAAACAATGCAAAAAACCGTATCTCGATATTTGTTGTGTTCAAAACCACACTTCGTTGAAGATGATGTGAAAGTGGATATTTTGTTAAGTGTCCAAGAGAATCCAACTTCAAGTACACGTCAAATTGCCCGTGAAAATAATGTTAGTCATACAACTGTTCTAAGATGTCTTCATAAAGAAAAACTTCATCCCTACAAATTAACTTTTGTGCAGGAGGTAACAGAAAACGATCCAGATCGTAGAATGGATTTCTGCGAAAGATTGATGAATAAGCTGAACAGAAATGAGTACCATCCTTTTTTCTGACGAATCAACATTGACAATGAATGAAGAGATAAACCGATGGAACTGTATTGGTCAGCAGAGAATCCTAATTGGATACGTAAGATACTCAGTACCCTCAAAAGGTGAACGTTTGGGCCGGTATCATAGGCGACCATATTATTGGTCCTATATTTATAGATGGAAATTTGACAGCTTAAAAATATTTAAATATGCTTAGGAATGAAGTTATTCCTGCGCTGGCAAACTTATATCCCAATGCAATAGATCCTAGCTACTACTACTACTACTACTAACTTTGCAGGCGAGCCTTGTCCTGGACAAACTCAAGCCAAGGTTCCGGCACTGAAGCCACTGGCGGGCCCATTGTACCATTCCTGCTACCTAGACATCCATGAAGCCGAGCCCTTCTATAAAGGTCACAACCTTTTTCAATGGATGCCTGCTTGTGTCTCCAGGGGCCATAACAGGAAATTCGCCTGCGTAGTACAGCTCTAGGAGAACATGGACTGACGTTTCGTCAGTCATGCCGCAACCCCTACATAGGGAACTTTCCTCTACTCCTAAGTTGTGGAGGTGTTTCATCATACAGCAGTGCCCTGTTAGGAGTCCTGCTATCTTCCTTAGCCTACTCCTTGGTAGCTCAGTAGCTGCCCTAGCGTGTCCATCAGTCCATCCCTTCAGTAGAAGTTTGGATTGTCTAGTACCCTGCAGAGCATTCCAATGAGCGAGGTGCTGATTCCTCAGCCACTTCTTCGTCTCCTTGCGTATTTTTTGTTTTGTGAGGCCCAAGGTCGGGCCCGGGCCGCAGAAAGGAGCTGCCGCCTCTTCCGCAGCCAGTGCATCCGCCATCTCGTTGCCTTCAAAACCAGAGTGGACTGGAATCCATTCTAGCCGCACCCATTTCGCCTTGCAAGATTAGCAAGTCGTTCTCGACATTCATTAGCAAGACCTGAATTGCTGGTATACCCACTCAGGGCTTTAATTGCTGCCTGACTGTCGGAGTATATGGTTATGCGTCGATCCACATAGCCTCTGTATAGGTTTATCTGATATGCAGATACACCATCACCCAATGGTACACAAACTTGTGTTCTTGGGTTCCTGGAGTAAATTCCAGCCCTGCTCTATCACCGGAGCATGAGCCATCTGTATACCAGACGGTCCCATTAGGCTGGGTATTCCTCTCATTTTCCCACGAATCTCTATCCCGGATCATGGCCCTGTACGGGGTTGCGAAGTAGTACTTACGCAGGGATTCGTTAGCTGCTCGAGCCAGAACTGGAATATCTATCCTAGATCCTAGCTTACCGAATGAAATTGTTTGCTTCCAGCAATACGGGGCAACACCCCATTATGCTTTAATGGTAAGAACTTATTTCGACACAATCTTCCCCAATGAATGGATTGGACGAAGAGGTACTATTGAGTGGCAAGCTAGATCACTAGACCTTACGCCGTTAGATTTTTTTCTGTGTTGTTATCTCAAGAACAAAGTATATGCAACACAACCAACTAGAATGTAGACCTCAAAGACAGGATAACTACAGAAATACGGAATATTTCACCTCAAACTTTGAACAAAGTCAAGGAGGAGTTCTATAGGAGGCTGAGCTATTGCCAACAACTATGTGGAGAACATTTTGAGTATTTATTTTAATGTATTAAAATCAAATACATCAGGGCCGGTATTCTCAACTCGCTCCTCTCACAGCGAGCGATCCATGAAGGAAGTCATTTGATTGGCTGCGAATGTAGTATTTGTAGATTCTTATGTACCGCTGCCCTCGGAAATCTCTTATATAATATGACTACAATTATAAATGATTTGTATACAATTATAATTTTCATGCTTCAAACAAAATAAAAGATTAGGAATTGTCTATTTACATGTCTATTTACATGAGAATGCGAGTGAAATAAAGCACTCCTTCTCTGGAGCGTTCCGATTGCGAGGGCAGTGGTACTGGGTGCATGAGAATCTACAAATACTACATCGCCGCCAATCAAATCACTCCCTTTATGGATCGCTCGCTTGAGAATACCGGCCCAGGTATTTTATGTATGTGTTTAATAACTGTAAAATTAAAATTTTCATCCTGCATAATTCATAATTGACCATACATTATTTAGTTTGTTGATATCGGTTCATTAAGGGGATTTCAAAAATATGCGAATATACAGGGTGTTTCATTAAAAAACACCAACTATGGCATACTTGCGTGAATCACCCTGTACATTTAAATTTTTGTTTACATAACGCACAACTCAATTGAAAAGTTGACGTGTCTCGGCATTTTTTATAATTTTCTAAAATAATGACAAAGAATTTTATTCCATAAGTGGTTTCCACACTGTATTTT
This sequence comes from Galerucella nymphaeae, assembly GCA_963978555.1. Classification (NCBI taxonomy): domain Eukaryota; kingdom Metazoa; phylum Arthropoda; class Insecta; order Coleoptera; family Chrysomelidae; genus Galerucella; species Galerucella nymphaeae. Next base: position 1,332,204 of record OZ021711.1, on the reverse strand, counting down.
TATGAAAGTGGAAATTAAAATGATGCTAGGAGGAAACTAACTGAATTTGCGAGAATACATATTGTTGATCACTTTCCATACAGTGTTTTTTTGTATAAAACATTTAGTCAAAAACTGATAGGTATAGTTCGATAGACGAAAAAAATAGTTATGAAAATTTCTCTGTAAATTCTGTATAACCCGCAATTTTTTCGACGGGTAATTTTCAAAATATGTGAGTATCATCGATTTTTTGCAAAGTTACCTATATAATTAAGGTTGGAAGACGAAACCACCTAAAGGAGGAAACAGCAAAACATAATAGGTTTATTTTCAAGGTTACATGAAAAGATTCAGAGGACCACAATGAATCTGAAAAGTGATATTAGTCACCTCATAAAATCCAATCTACCTAATGAAAATGAAAAATCTGTGGAAACTGACTAATAATGGACTAAAAATAAAGAGAAATGTTACGAACTTATTTGAAATAATTTACAAAATTCTTACCTCGCTATGATTATCAGAAATACTGCTCAATGAAGGACTAGCTAACATGACATCAGAAGGACTATGGTTAGCCGAATCCCTTTCGTGATTTTGCGTATGTAGTTCTTCATTCTCCTTCTTATTATTTTCATTTTTATGTTCCCTTTTTTTTGGAGTTTCTTTATTTTTGCTAATTTTCAAAGAAGTTAATTTCTCTTCAACCACAGCTACATCTTTTTGGGCCATCTTTCCGGATTCCTTTTTTTGATTTTTCTTAGTTTTAAAAGACTTGTTTTCTTTGTTCTCTTTATTCTCCTTATTCGGGGATGAAGTTATTGATTTGTTTGGCGAATCTGCTTTAACTGGGAACAAATTTCCGTTTTTCATGGATTTAATCTTTTCGATTTCAAGATCGAGATCTTCGTCCGAAACAACTCGTGAGACAGATTTCGTAGCTCTCAATTCTGGTGGTATTATTATATCAATTGGAGTTGATTCTACTCCCGAAAGAGATCTAGAGAAAGACTTGTTAGGTGTAGACACCGCAGAGCTGATCTCTTCCGCTTCGTTAAGTTCCTCTTGTATTGATTTTTCTTTGATTTCTTCTTGATATAAAGATGAATGATCTCCTGGGTCACTTTGAGCTCCAATTCTCTTCTTTTTGAACCACAAATAGCTGAGTAGAACGGCTACAGTTGGCAATGTCCACACTAGCAATTGACGAGAATGGTAAGGGGCCATAACTTGATCGATCCACGATTATTTTCTTTATGAACGACACGACCCTGAAACAAGAAAAATGACTTAAGTCACATCGTTTCATTTTTGACATTCAACTAGGCTGTAACTCATTGAAATACTACCAACCAACTAACCAACCAACAGTCAATAGTCATTTATTTTCGTTTATTTATTTGGAAATTGAACCACAATATTTTTTTATATTTTTATTTTAAAGTTTCGGTAGCGTTCCAGCTACTGTTATCAAAAATTATAAAATTTTTGAAATTTTTAGTCTCTATCTGACACTACGAAAAAATTTGACAACTAGATAATAGATAATATTTTGAAGTTTGAGCTTGCAAAAAATTTGTTGTCACACTTTCAAGGTCCATTCACAATAGATCATAGTCTGTGTCATAGTATAATTACATTTTTGAAGCGGAAATTCATCCCCAATTCAATATCGATAAAGGATATACAACGCAAAGGATTATCATAATGTCAACCAGTCATTAACGCACTGTGATCTGCTTGTGCAATCAGTTCCAAAATGGATATACCAAGCCCGTTCAAATTTGGAGAGTAATTCAAGTCAAGAACATTGATAATTTCGAGAAAATTTTACCACAGATTGAAAAAAAATTTGCTAGGGAAAAAACTGTTTAGTTGTAGGTCTGTTGCCTGTAAGCAACAAGCTTGAAAATTGAAAATTTATAAACATTCATCAATGTTAGAGAGAAAGAGAGAAAAAAAATACAGAACCAAAATAGTATATTAAGCAATGAGCACATTTTGTTGCGAGTTGCATACTATCCTTTTTCTATGACAACATAATAATATCGTTTATATTTAATACATGCATACATTGCAAAAACTTTGAAAGAAATAAACTGATAATATTTCATTACTCCGAATTCGCTGCTAAAGAGCTTTCTATCAAAATTAAAACATAAATTGGAGAAATACGTAAATATTTTCTTTATTGCTATTTCTAATAGGTACACAGAAATAGAAGCCTATAAAAATGGATTTTTATGGACTACAACTATGAAATTACTCGTTACCAACTAAAATTTTGACAGACACGATCAATTTGTCGCTGGACGTCATAATCTGACAAGCCGTAGTCGTCGTAATTTTAGAGTAAACCTAGAACTATGGTTTATTCAATAGCCTTTTTGGTGTGCGTCATCGTTTGTGACGTATAATCGGATTTTCGGTATGTCGTACCTAACCCTAAATTTGATAAATAAAATCATCAGGAAAGCATTCAGCAAAACTCGAAAAGGCTTTGAAATTAATAGTTACCAGCTTCTTTTTCTAACTGAAAAGAATTGAAAACTTCCAAAATTTTGATTTTTTCCGTGTATCTAGGCATATTTTTGTATTATTCGAATAAATATAACAATAAGATTCATATTCACTTTTCATAAATAATAACTGACCGGCGTAAACAACAAAGTACAGATCTGACAAGAACTGTCAGTGTGACCGTAGAAAAAGATGTTAGACACATTTACAATAAGAAAGGTATGTGTGCATCTTATTTTAAACAAAGCAATTTCTCCCGATTGATAGGTCGCGCTTGCGCTTAATCTGAACATCAACCAATCAAATTTTTGTAAGTCAATGATAAGGGTTGACGTTTGTAATACATTTAAACGGCTCATTATTGTGCTATTGTGATTAAGATTAATCACAGACCTGCCCTTTTTTCCATTTCTTTCAACGTAATATGTTAGAAAGACATTAACAATAGATGACGCACTACAAAAGGCTATTGAATGAAACATAACACTATGGTTGAACTCGTATTGAATATGAGATTCCAACAATGACTGAGAGTACAGGGTGATGAATTTGAAAAAAGTTACTAATAATATAAAAGAATCTGGATCTGGCAACATTGCAAATATCAAATCTACGTATCTCAAAATAGGTGTACCCCAAATTTTGTACAATAAGGGTTAGCAGTTTTCGAGATAATTAGCCGTTTCTATATTTTCGGGCCACTTTGTACAATATTCCATTATTCTTATCAATATTATGACAAATCGTGACATTTTGATATATTTAAAATGTCAAAATCTAATAGTATATTATTAAGTCACCCGAGTGACCTTATTGGCTATAAATTGCGAGTAAAATACTATACTTTGTCCACGACTAATAATAATAAGTCAATATTATACCTCCTTACAAAAGGTATATTATGGTACCCATATATCTACCAGAGTGAATTATGGTTCATAATACACTGGAGTGTATTATGGTTCAGATTTGTTTCTGAAATATATCGTATCGATAAAATATTGAAATTTTTAGTATTGATACTTTCATAACGATATTTTCTAATATCAAGTATTTACTAATTGACTCTATTTAGTCATGATAGATATGTACAGTGTGTCGCATTTAAGATGATTAGATTAGATTAGATTAAAATTGGAGTGGCTCTTTGTCCTATCCCACTGCGACCTTTGCAGATCTATTGTGGTCCTCCCTATATTAGAGCTCGATATCCAGCTTTATTCTTTTTATTAGACTCAATAGCCTGGTTACCGCCTCCTTTGCGTAGCTCTCTGCCTTCGGTTTTTCTTCTCCGAATAAGTGAAACCGCAACCTTGCTAGGCCTTCACACTCACAGAGTACGTGCTCCGCGGTTTCGTCTTCTTCCTGGCAGAACCTGCATAGGCTGTCTTCTGCTAGTCCAATTGTATGCATATGTTTCCTCAGCCTACAGTGCCCTGTGAGCATTCCCACTATTATCCTCGTCGTTTCTCGACTTTGGCGTAGTAGGGCTTTTAAGGAATAATTTAGCGTGTCTTTGTCCTGGGGTTCCATACCACCAGTTCAACGCCTGGTTGTTTATCCATTTGTGGATGCTTCCTTTACTTGGGCATTTAGCAATTCCACAGGAAGGTTCTGGCCCTATCATGACCTCCGCTGCTCCCTGCTTGGCTAATTCATCGGCCTTTTCATTGCCTTTTATTCCTTGGTGGCCTGGTGGCCTGGTACCGCTAGGGTTACTTTATTATGACTACCTAGTCTGTAGTCTTAAGATGAAGACACCCCCATATTTTTGCTGTTTCAAAAATTACAGATTTGAATTTTTGTCAAAGTCATACATGTTGATGGGCCACATCTTTCAAGTTAATCAACTGAAATCTAAATTTTAACCTCGGATTTCAGAAAAGGGGTCACTTTTCCGATATTTTGCCTCGGGTTAAAAATATCAAAAAAAATATTCGAAAAAGTTCATTTTAACCCCACAAAGCAAAATATCGAGAAGCGGTCAGTTTGTGAAATCGTAATAGGTTGAGTTTGAAGTTTAGATATCAGTTGAAATTTCAAGAAATGTGGCCCATCACCTTGTATCTTCAAACAAAGAAAATATGTCTTTATCTTACACACTGTATAAACTAGTAGTTTGCCTAACTAGTGCGGAAAGTGATACTTTTCCGCACGCTATTGCAGATGGCCGAACGACGCTAGCGGAGTTCGGCCAGCAATCGCGTGCGGAAAAGTCACTTTACGCACGTGTTAGGTACACTATTTTTTCTACTAGCATCCGGAAAAAAACCCAAAAGTTAACATAAAGAAACATTTATTATTAAATACATATTATCAGCTTACTTATTATATGGCACCCTTTTGATAAGGCTTTTACCAGGGACATGAAAAATTTTTGAAAAAAATTATTTTTTCTTATCAAAAAATTATCGCAGAATTCCAAGAAAATTCTCAATTTTTCAGTCATTCGGTCAACAACAACCATACAAATACATATTTTAAATATTCAAATGTCAGTATACTCCCCAAAAACTCATTTACTTTCCGCATTAGTGCGGAAAAGTGAATCTTTCCGCACGCTAGTAGAAAAAATATTTTACGGAATTTCATATTTTTCAATTCTCAAACGTATTAACGCCCCACTATATGACTATATTTTGAATCATAATAAATAATATGTCGTAGTTTTTAATCCTGATCAACTTTTTTTAATAACATCTTTCGGCATTGTCAAATTTAAAGATACTCTACTTTTGATTAAAATCCTATTTTCTGACAAACCTCGTATACGATTGAAAAATTTGATATTTGATGACTGTATTATAGGTTATAAATAATGCAAAACTTATTATGAAGAATAATTTTTTTTCTAGAATTTATAACAAAAAAGTTTTCCATATGATTCCAACTTAGGGGGACATATTTTATGAATCGTAATTTATAATTTACCAAGAAATTCAATTCCACTGTCTGAAAACTACTGTATTTAATAAATTTCAAAATATAAGATGAGAAATTATTTATTTGATCGCTACGCAACGATATTCAATCAAGTTTTTGAATGAGATACCGGGCCAGAACAGGTGGACTAATTAAAAGTAATAGAAGAAAAAATTGCGTTCAATAGCGGTCATTCGATTATTAGAGGACGACGAACCATAACATTTTGCGCAACAAAAAAGTCTAGCCAAATACCAGGAGCGTCTAATCGTGACTAGACGTGGCAGTGAATATGAAAAAAAAGTATGAAGGTTTCGGATGAAGACGTTATATGAATATCGTGATCTCCAAATTGATCAATTAGAAAAAAAATACTTGTTTCAAGGTTGCATATAACTATTAGAAGGATGAGCATTATTTTATTGTAAGAATAAATTTACTTCTTCACCAGTGGTAGTACGAAATTAAATAGGTGCTAGGGGTTTATTTTAGAAAAAAAAATTTCAACGCGAAAATATAAATTAAATAAACTAATATAGTACGGGAACGGGCAATCCAGCAGTGTGCAATAATAGGTTCAAGGATAAAAAATTGATGTCTTATGTATTTTGAGCCGCTGACAAAGATTACATAATATATTTTTTCTACTAACGTAAAGAAAATTACAATTAAACTTCTGTATTTTGATTAAATATTCGCTAGTAGAAAAAATATTGTATGCAATTCGTGTGTAAAGACCTCTTTTTGACTCATGTGATTGTTGCGGCTCATGCGACAACATTCACATTCGTCAAAAAAAGTCTACTTTACACACTAGTTACATAAATAACTATTTTCTACTAGCGTGCGGAAAGATCAACCTTTCCGCACTCTTTTCAGTGCGAAAAGAGTAACTTTTCCGCACCCAGTGCGGAAAGTAAATTTGAAGAGTTTTTGGGAAGTATACTGACATTTCAATATGTAAAATATGTATTTGTATGGTTATAATTTACCAAATGACTGAAAAATCAATAAATTTATTATAATTAGAGTTATAATGACGTATATAACCGCACTAGTGCGCTTTTGAACACATTTCTGCACTAGAGCGTTTTTGAATACATTACCACACTAGTGCGATAATTTAGAAAAATGTTAAATCGTCACAAAATATGAGACACAGTACCTTATGTTTGCAGTCAATATTATTAAAAATACGTTGGATTGAATTTTTTTTGTCAAATTTCATCATAAAGGTAGTGTTAATAATACGAATAAACAGTTGTAGATGAAATTTTGTACGTAGCACGTGTGATAGGAATTTTAACGCACTTATGTGATTACACGACTCGGCCTACGGCATCGACTTCACATGCGTGCGTTAATAATGTCCATATCCCACTAATTACGTAAATAACTAACCGGACTCATATTTACTTTCCGGCCTATCTTTAATGAAAAAAAAATTAGTATAAGATATTTAAAACTATAAAATAAATTGACATATTTTGACGTTCATTTGAAAACGTTATATTTATTATAAAAAGGATATTCAAAATGATGCATTTGATTGTGAATTAATGGAAGATGAAATTATTCCAGATGAATTCCCGTTTAAGAAAAAATAGAGTACGTAATACGTCCCAAAACTGCTTTTACTGGACTCGCAGGCTTGTAGAACTCGCCTTGCAATTTGCCCACTCGACCAGTAAAAGACCACTTTCGGTACTTGTTACGTAAACTACTATGACTGAGGCATATTGTAGCAATAAATTATACTCACTTTTACTAATTAAATCGTACACAAACTTGGTGCTTTTTCCTCAAATGTTATAAATATCAATGATATAATTTTGAAAATTGGTGCGATTTATTCGAAAAAATGCTAATGACGTTATAATTTTGGCAGAACTTTTTACTAAAAATAATACCTGTATTGTATATAATTTGAAATACTAATTAACGTTTTTTTCGAAAATTCAGCGGGAAACACAGTTGTGTTTATTGAATTTGTAATAGTAATAACACAACACTTCTTTTGACAAGTTTGTTTGGAATATCTAGCCACCGATATTGAAGCTTGGGAAAATAGGAAATCTCAATAGAATTAAAAAAATAACACTTGCGGACCTTACTTCTGTCAAGCTTAATTGACAATATTCCAAAAATACATTGGTTTTATTCAAGTTCACGTCTTCCCAAGACAAATACTTTAAAAATAAATACACGAATTCTATTTATAATTAAAAATATTAATCTGGAAAATATTGGTCTTCAAAAACCTATCTAAACTTACTTGAATCTTGAATGGAATATTTTTCAATCAATATTCAATCAATGATCGAAGAAAAAATAGTATGTATAATACGTGGCAAAAGCATATTCTCTAACTCCTCACAGTCGTTAGAGAATATTATGCCTTTCCCACTATTTATACAATATACTAATCCATGTGTATATACAGGGTGAATCACGACTAACGGGACGGAGTTTTATGGCGAAACGTTGAAAATTCGGGAATGTTTGTCACTTCAGTAGTGTGTGCGTTCATATTATAGGCAACATTTTAAAATATACAGGATGTTCCAATAAAGTGTGGCGAATCAATATTTTTTTTTCTTATGGAACACCCTATATTTGATCCCGTGGACTGGGCTATCTATCGGGCGCGTCCCCAGGTGGCGGATAGGGGAACGGCCAAGGGACTGTCGCCGGTCCCTTGGTCAGTGGCAGAATAAGTAGGGTGAGGGGAGCTAAACCTCCCCAAAAGCCTTTGCTGAATATGCCACCGCGGACCAGCCTACCCAAGCTAAGGTGTAAGGAATCGTGCCGACAGCTGAATGGCCGCAGGGTGTTATGCGGTCACGAACGATCCCCTTGGGGAACCGGGCGGAACCCCATTGTAATTAGCCTTCCTCTGGTAATGCGGGGCTCTGCCAGAGGTGACCAACCCTTCCCTTGCTACTCGTGGGAACACACATGCACACAAACACGAAAACAAAAACAAATCCCGAGGCTGGACAGAAGTGCTCACCTCGATCAAAAGCAGTAACTGGGGATGAACAGAAATGTCCACCCCAAAATACTGCACAGAACGAGGCTGGACATGGAAGATCACCTCGTGATAGAACACAAAGGCGGAAGCGCATTTGCGGCGCCGAAGCCAAAAGGAGGAAGAGAGCGAGGGAATCAGGGGCGGCAGCAACTACAAGTGCTCCCCCCTCCTCCGTCACTCCACCTCCAAAAGCAAAGGCACTTCCTGCGGCGGGCGCCAAGAGCTCCGCCTTGAATAAAGGCAAGGAACCGGCAGCCCCTGCAGGAAAGCGCCTTCACCAGAGCACCTCCACGGAGGGGACTCCGCGAAGACTGAAGAAGCCGCGTACCGACAGAAATGTCGCCGCGTCTTCTAAGACCTTTGCGGATGCCGCCTTGAGACACCTCAAGGTTGCTATCATAGATGAAACTAACCCGTACGGTAAGATTACCTCAGAACGGGAAAGAATCATCAAAAACCAACTGCTAGAGGAACTGGACAAGATCATCTTCTCCGCCTCCAGCAGCAACAGCAAAACGCCCACGTTTAAATCGTGGACATACTCTGGTGAAATCATCAGAGTGGTCTGCGATGATGACGGGACGTTAGAGTGGCTGCAAAAAGCCACAAAAAACCTCAAGCCGTGGGAGGAAGCATCACTGGCGGTCGTCAGCGTGGATGGGCTCCCTAAGCTGACCAAGGCCTCGCTCTGGATCCCGGAGGACGTCCACAAGACGACATCCGGTGAAAAGGAGAGGGTGCTTGGTCGGCTTAGGGCGCAGAACCCTGATCTGACGGTGGCGAGATGGTGCACTTTCCACCATGAGGTTAAGGTGAACCCAGGAGGACACCTCTTCGTCTTCGGGATCGGAGACAAAGATATGGCGGTCCTCAAGAAGAAGTCGATGAGGATGAGCTATGCGTTCACCTCATTGACCATCAGGGTTTCAAGAAAGGAAACAGGGGGTACCTCTGAAGACCCGAGGTCCTTGGTAGACGAGCCACCCAAAGTGGATACTGACTCCAAGGCCACCACGGGTTCCGGAAAAGACGTCGAATCAGTCGATGACCTGACGGAGGAGGTACCCGAAAATAGCGAGGTCACCTCTCCCCTAGCGGAGGAGCGGATGGACCTCTAAAGAAAACCTAATCTAACCAACCTACTCATGGGCAAGGACGTTGGAAAAAAGGTAAATATCATACAATGCAACCTCCAACACAATAAGGCAGCAACGGCAACACTATGTCGGCACCTTGATGTATTGGAGGATGCAATAGCTTTGATCCAGGAGCCCTGGATAATAAAGACCAAAATTACTGGTTTTAGTAGTCTAAAGGGTCAAATTTTCAGCCTACCAAGCAATCAGCAACCTAGGACAGCAGTTTACGTCCCAAGGAAATACAGAGCTTCTCCAATGGCACAATTCTGCACCTCAGACCTCACTGCGGTTAAAGTGGAATGTCCAGATGGAAGAGGCAAATATACGGCGTTGGTACTTGCATCGGTGTACCTACCTTCAGATGCAGCCACCCTACCACCGACTAAAGAGACGGAGGTACTAGTGGATCACTGCCTCAACCAAAAAGTGGAGCTGATATTGGGTTGTGACTCAAACTCCCACCACTTGAGCTGGGGCAGCAAGGATATCAACGCCCGAGGTAAGTCTCTTTATGAATATATAATTAAGAAAGATCTAACAATCTTAAACAGAGGCACGGAGCCGACATTCATTAACGCCCGTAGCCAAACATTAATAGATATTACGCTGGCGACAACCAAAATATCAAACCAAATTAAGGACTGGCAAGTGTCAGATCATATCTCTATGTCAGACCACCGCTGGCTGACCTACACGGTAAGCCAGGATCTCAGGACCACTGTAAAATCTCGCGACCCGAAGAGGACGGATGTAGCTCTCTACAATCGACTCTTAAAAGGTGCTCTGCGGGAAACAGAGGTCCTGACTCCTAGCAATAATGAGGAACTGGAAAGGTACACAGTATCTATCCAAAACAAAATGGACATTGCCTATAAGGAATCCTGTCCGATGAGGATGGTTCAGACAGGTGGCACGACCAATAGCTGGTGGTGCCCTGAACTGGAACACCTCAGAAAGACAGCGAGAACGACCTTTAACAAGGCAAAACGAACAACACTCAAAGAGGACTGGGGAATATACAAAGCCAACCTCAAAGAGTTCAAAAAAGTCTGCAGACAAAAGCAAAGAGAAGCTTGGAGAGCCTATTGTGAGGCAGTCGAAGACTTCCCACAAGTTTCTAGGCTACAAAAGGCGCTCTCAAACGACCAACATAAGAGTATCGGCATCCTTACAAGGGAAAATGGCGACAAGGCCGCCAACCTTCAAGAGAGCGCTGAGATTCTTATGGAAACTCACTTCCCAGGTTCTGTCTCTCCCGGAACGTCAAACTGGATGGAAGTACCAACAACACCCTCACAATACGACTGGCAATTTGCTAGTTCAGTAATTGACGAGGACAAGATAAGGTGGGCCATATCGGGCTTTTCCCCCTTCAAGTCACCAGGACCTGACGGAATAAGACCAGCCCTACTTCAATGGGGAATGGATATTCTTATGCCGCACCTGGTTGGAATTTTCAGAGCCTCTTTGGCTCTGAGGTATATTCCTCGTAAGTGGAGAGAAGTACGAGTGGTATTCATACCAAAACCAGGTAGGATGGATTACACCTTACCAAAAGCATTCCGACCAATTAGTCTCACATCGTTCTTTTTAAAAACAATGGAGAGGTTATGCGAGCGGTACATAAGAGATGAAGTGCTAGTTCACCACCCACTTCATCCAAATCAGCATGCATATACTCCGGGAAGGTCCACTGATTCGGCCCTTCACCAAGTGGTTGGCAGAATCGAAAGATCATTGGACAACAAAGAATCCACCCTGGGTATATTCATAGACATCGAGGGAGCGTTTGATAAAACAACCTTTCCAACAATTACCCAGCAACTCAACTCCAGGAATGTACCTCTGGTAGTAGGAGAATGGATACTCAAGATGCTCTCTAGTAGAGCAATAAGTATCAATGTAGAAGACATCACAGTAAGAGGACTGGTCATGAGGGGATGTCCGCAAGGAGGAGTCTTATCGCCCCTCCTGTGGAACATAGTCCTGGACACCCTGATTAATCACCTCAACAACAATGGAATCTACACAATTGCATACGCAGATGACATAGTTATTTTGCAGACAGGCAATTTTGTGAACACACTGTGCGATAGAGCGCAGGATGGGCTCAAATTAATTGAAACATGGTGTAAGGAACACTCACTTTCGATCAATCCCAGGAAGACTGAGATGGTCCTTTTTACCAGGAAAAGGAGTTTATCGGGTTTAAAATCCCCCGAAATCTTCAAAAGCAAACTGAACTTTTCTGAAGAGGTGAAATACCTTGGTATTACCCTCGACAGGAAACTAACATGGAACTCTCATCTACACAGCAGAGCAAAAAGAGCATATGTGGCTTATGAACAGTGTCGGAGAACAGTGGGACGCACATGGGGGCTGTCACCCCGAGTGGTCTCCTGGATCTACACTGCAATAATAAGACCTATGTTAACGTATGGAGCAATTGCATGGGGACCGAAGGTTCTACAAGCAACGGCCATTCAAAAACTATATCAAATACAGCGAATGGCCTGTTTAAACATCACAGGAGCCATGAGAACAACACCAACCGCAGCAATGGAGCTTATTACTGGTCTGACCCCTCTGGACCTGTATGTCAAGGAGGTTGCGTTGATGGCCATGGTACGATTGCGCACGGCTGGTGTAAACCCCGAAGTAGGAGTGGGCCAATTGCGGTTAAGCCTATGGCAGGAAGCGCTTACTGCGCTACCTCTGCTGCAGGCAGCCAATGATGCAATTAAACCCAGGTTTTTGTTTAATAAACCCTACAAAATACAAATAAAACACAACACAGAGCCAGATGCGGCAGATGCAATACGCATTTATACAGATGGTTCAAAAATGAATGAAGGCTCAGGATGTGGAGTTTACTCGAGAGCACTAAGCCTAAGGATCAAGTGGGGAATGGGAAACAATACCAGCGTAGTTCAAACAGAACTGGCTGGTATCTCAATTGCCACAAAAGAACTAACCAGAAAAGGAATTTCTGACAAAAACATAATAATCTGCACTGATAGTAGACAAGCCCTATTAGCCTTGAACAGACAACGTGTTATATCAAGACTAGTACTAGAGTGCCACCAAGATTTAGCTAACGCCTCGGCAGATAACAATATTATCCTGAGGTGGGTTAAAGGGCACGACAGGAGTAAAGGAAATCGCATTGCTGATTCTTTAGCCAGGGAAGCCGCTGGACTGAAAATTCTTGGACCCAGTGACACCTACGGCCTGACGACTTCGACAATTGCGGAACTAGCCAAACGTTACACCCATGCTCAATCCCTTGAGAGATGGGAGGCAATCAAAGGATGCAGTTTTGCCAGGATCACCCTGGGCGACCCTGGGAAGATGGCGCCGAAAAAATACTTGGCGATGACCAGAAGAAACCTACGTATAACAGTGGGATTCCTGACTGGCCACTGTCAACTAAGGAAACACCTCCATACTATGGGGCTAGTGGACACACCTCTATGCAGGATGTGTGAACAGGAAGATGAGACTGTCAGGCATGTCCTATGCGAGTGTCCGGAGTTATCGTCGATAAGAGAGTGTGTGTTCGGTGAGTCTTGGCCTACACCTGCCGATATAAAGGAGATGTCTCCTGGTGACCTGTTCACCTTCCTGAGAAGGACAGGATGGACGATGACCTAGGAGGACAACTCCTCGGGAGGATGTACAATGGGTCATATGTGGCCTAAGTGCTGTGAGCCTACACTCACCCTCCCTACTCTACAGATACAGATACCCTATATTTGATGGCATTTTTTGATTGCTCCCAAAAAATAAAATACTGTTTCATGGTTCCCTATACCTAAATATAGAGGATTCCGGTTCCGGTTCGTTACAATAACTGTCAAGATAATTGGTATAAAATTTAGAGAGAACTGCAGATGTTTTAAAATCAATTTTCCATACAATTTTGAAAATTGTAAATTGCACGAAAAGTATATTACCTAGGTATAGGACACCCTTATACCATTCGAAAGGGGACATTGTTTTTACATGATGAATTATAAATATAGAGGGTGTTCCATTTAAAATAAGACAATATTACACATTGAATGATCTAATAATTTAACTGATAATTATGAACACCCTGTAAAAAGATGTTTAGTACTCAATCGTGGAATACATTAAACGAATGTTCGACTATTGACATGTAATAGAAAATTCGCTAGAATTATGATATATCAATAAGATATTAATTTTTTTCGAAATGTTTACATTTTTTAAAAAGTAAGCATAACTCGGAAACCTCTGTATTTAGGTATAGGGAACCATTATGAAACAGTATTTTATTTTTTGGGGGAAATCAGAAAATGCAATAGAATATATAGTGTCCCATAAGGAAAAATATAACTTTGATACGCCACACTTTATAGGAACATCCTGTATATTTCAAAATAATTTAAAAATGTAGCCTATATGAATGCACACACTACTGAAGTGACAAACATTTCAAAATTTTCACCGTTTCGCCATAAACCTCCGTCCCGTTAATCGTGATTCATCCTGTATAATTTCGGATTTTGATAATAAATAAAAATTAACACGTTATCAGCATGGCAATAACAATTTCCATATCTGACGAATGTACTAATTCATGCAAATGGTTTAAATAGCCTTTCAACTAAAATTTCCCACATGTTAAATTACCATAGAATATCAATCAGGTCGTTAAGGTGGCATTCAATCATCTACATCACTGAAAAAATGATCAATTCTAATGTAGTTAGTTTAGAAGGAACAAAACATGAATTTAAAGGTACAGTTATTGGACCAAAGATCAATCAGTGGATCGGAATTAGTTATACACTGTTATTTATAAGATGCCACATGGGAATTCCTGTATAAAACTGTCAACTTTTTTAATCTTTAACCAAAGTTAGTTTGAGAACCATAAAATAAAGCAATGTTGTCAGATATATTTTCTAAAATTGTTGTGCTCATTTCACATATTATATCTTCTGTATGTTCCTTGTGGTATATTATTCATTCTTTTTTTAATTTCTTGGGAAATTAAACCACAATATTTTTGAATTCTTTATTTCAACGTTTCGGTAGCGTTCCAGCTACCGTTTTCAAGAAAAAATAAGTAAAAATTGATTTTTATTCCTAACTGACACAACGGAAAAAATTTACTTATTTTTTCTTGAAAACGGTAGCTGGAACGCTACCGAAACGTTAAAATAAAGAATTCAAAAATATTGTGGTTTAATTTCCCAAGTAATTAAAAAAAGAATTCACATATTATGTTTCCCATTACTCCAAAATACTGTTAGCTCATGATTTTCTTAGAAAACTAGTTTGAAAATATTCAATAAAAAATACATAACATAAATTTATTTGTAAGAATTAAAAAAAGTCGCTCGAAACTGTTATAAGAAGAGAAATTAATTAGAACAACTTCATGTATGCCCGATATATTATGAAAATCTGGCACCGCAGGTGCACCTGCCAGTTACCGAGTGAAATATTGCTCATAATATCGAAAAATTCGGGTAGCTACTTAGGTGGTCCACTATAACATAAAAAATTTAATGGGCTTAGGGTGCAGGCCTTTTGTTTAGATTCATTAGTCTCATAGGCGTGTGCAATTCTAATTGTATATTTATATGTAGACCTATTTAAAATAATATAGTAGTGGTTGAGTGAGTTTAATGAAATAATAATACCTATAATATTTATTGAGTGAATTGATGTCTATATAATATTTATTTGTTTGTAGACGTTAGGGTAAGTTTTGTGAATATCATTTGTAATTAATTAGAATGGCATTTTGGAGACCATTTGAAACGACAGTCCAAGATGATGCGCGGGAATCTAATAATTTGGCGCCACTATGGCCAAGCAAGAAATGATGAAGGGCTGAATTTAAAAACAAAGATTTACATGTTCAGTATCAACGCGTTGTTTTAAATATATACGCGTGTTTGAAAAAAGAAAATTCTGTAATTTCTGATAATGCGGTTATCGCGAGAATTCACGAATTGACGAAAAAAACTAACTTTATGTTCCTACTAACATACCCGGCCCAATCCTTTTTTCCTGGTAAGAATAGCTCATTTATACCTCCCCGTGGTTCTTGCTGGGCAGATAATCTTTTTAGATTGTCTGGCTATATTTACAAAAAATTGTATTACAAATTTGATGCAGGTTAATTTTATCCACTATATTCATTTGAATTACGTTTGAAAAACATTATTTCACAATATTCGAATTTATAAAAAAATTTATGCACGCCACTGGGCGGCTTCTTTCTTCAATGGGATTAAAAATATGGGTCATCAAATTAACATTGGTTATACCAAATAGTGTTCATGAAAAATAATAACAGGTTTGGAAAGGTCGTTGAAAAAGCACTTTTAATTTTCTCAAATTCTCTGGTTTTATGAAAAAACGAACCCCATTTTCATACCACTTTAGAATACTTCCAACCGCGTAGAAGGGGTAGAAGCACGAAGTATGGCGGTTCGATTCACCGCTGTGGTGATTTTTTTTGTTTTTCGTTTTTTTTCACATTTTTTTTCCAAAAAACGTTTAATTTAAAATAAAGCAAAGCTATTTGTATCAAAAATTGTAAATAAAGATAAGTTATAAACAAATAAGAGGAAAAAATACCTGATTTTTAAAATAAATCAAAAAGCTGCTAATTTCACTCCCGTATAATTTAACAGAAATATTGAAAAAATACCCGCAGTTAGTCCTTGGCGGTTGTGCGAAAATGGGCTTGTTATCAATGAAATATTTTCTCGGTTTTTTCACGTTTTTTTGTGAAACTAAATCATCAAAATAACAGGTGAAATTTTCAGCTCTTAAACTTTATCCACTACTTAGATATTAAAGGTTGAAAATGAAGCTCCCTTAAAAAGCGACAGAGCGGACTGTGACGTCACATTGCATGTCGGGGTATAATATTCGGCATTACACCGCTGCGTTTTACATAAGAAAATTGGTTCCAGCTACAAAATCTTCAAATTTCAAAAAAGTTAGTGGTTTTTGCTATTAAAGATTTAAGTACATACCGGATTTATTAAAGCAGATTTTGGAAATTCACCTGAAATCGATATCTTTCAAGTGATGGACTACTTTAATAGAAACAAAGAATTTACACTTGGTTTTTGAATTGAAATTTCAAAACAATCTATAATACATTGTACCTTTTCACATCTCCCTCTGAAGGGAATATGAAGGTCTTAACTCCAGATAGGGGCATCCAATGCACGAATGGAACCTATAGGTATTTTTGGGAAATAAGGGTTCAGATTTGCTTATGCACGTTCCAAGGCGATTCAATGCGGAGGCGAAAAATGGCTAAAAAGAGAAAATAAAGAAATCGCGTTTGAAAAAAGACGAAAACCCATTAACGAAGAGTTTTCAATATCCACTAGAGGTTCTTCTTTTACATTTACTTCGTCAGATTTAAGTTTGTGTATGTGCCTTGCTTTTGGATGAAGTAGCATTATAGGCACATATTGATGTATATAAGAAAAACAGGGGAACAACATGATAAATCATTCCATTTTATATTATATAAGCTATATACAGGGTGTGATATCCATTTGATTTCCTCCTCTACTTGATTTTCTTCAGGGGTTCTATTTTCTGTTCTTAATGAAAAATTGCTGTGCTTTAGTTTGTAAAAACTGTGACATGACTTTTAAATATGCGTTGTAACTCTATTTTTTTGACAGTCAAAAAATCTCGCTACTGCTCCAGGCTTTAGTTTAACTTTTCTACTGTTCATTATTTTGATGTAGGTACATATATTTTTCTGGTGCATTCTTGGATGTGCTAGGACAGTCGGAAACCCAACAGAACTTATTTACCACTTTTTCGTCACTCATTATATGATAAAATAAAGACCAGCTCAATCAACAGTCCAGCGTTTTGTTTCTTACACAATATACAATGCAATACACAATACACTTCCACATAGCTCTCGACTCGCGGCGTTTCAAACGTTAGGTATGGCACATGCACTGTGACGTCACAGGTAACCACGCCCCGTTTTCGTTCAATCCAATTTCTTTAATTAATTTGAGGGCTTAAACGTTTGCGGAAATATCTAAAATTTTGGGATTCCATTTAAAATGTGTTCTAGTTTCCATTTCCAAAATAAAAATTTTTTCTTGAACAAGCCCATTATTGTATTTCAAGATTCTAGCTATACTGAAATTTTAGAAAAAAAATAAATAAAAACTGGATACTACCTTTTAACGATATCTCGGAAAGGAATGGCTCATCACCTCCTCAATTTTGTCTCATGAATTTAGAAACACCCTATATGTAATAAAATCTGGGTATAAGCATTAATTATCTTCAATGATAATTAAAATTTCTATTTTCCATAATATATTACCCTAAAAGCATGGAAAACTAATTTTTATATTCCAACCATCTAATTTCTATCTATTAAAATTGGAAACGCGATAAAATTCTAATCTTGTAAGAACAATTTGAAATTCGTAGCCGTTAAACAAACATTACAGAATTAAGTGCTAACTATTTAATTGCCAAGGAAAATAATTTTGACCATTTACAGAAAATACAAAAAGCAATAATTACCTGTACAAAACATTAACGATGATTGTGTTAACATTATTAAACACGTTGGAATCTATTTTATTATGTTTCAATAATTGAAAAGAAAGTTTGCCATTGAGCTTGATATTAGTAGAGGAACAAAAGAAAATTACACTTGCTACGTTGCAATAATGGGTAGCAGTATAAGTAAGAGATAAAGTGAAAATTATCATAGAATATACAGGATGATTGATTATAACATATTTTTAATAAGTAAGGAATGAGGTGAAAATTATCTTATACAGGATGGTTTTTTTTCAATTCAGCTTAACGTGCTTTGTAACAGCTCTGACCATTAGCACTAGGTACAATACGTACAATATGTTACATTGGTTTTATATACAGGGTGTCCCAAATAAAAGTGACTGATTTTAAACATAAATGCTTATTAATTGCTCCAAAGAGATGGGGGTTTCACTAGTTCCACTAGTTTATCAAAGAGATTTTTTTAGGCTTGGCTGGCTTTTCATCTCATCAACACAGGGTGTTTTACAAATATTGGTCAAATTCAAAGGGGAAAATATGTATTATTTGAAGTATAAATTCATTTCTCGTATTTTACTCTTGTTATTCTAAATGTAGAAGTGCATAGTTTCCAGATACATATCCTTATACAGGGTGTTCGAGATATTCGAAACATACTGAGTATGTTCTAAGTACGGCCCTGTATAATCACATTTATTAGTGGTCTGTACTCGTAAACATACAAACTCAATTGTTTCTAGGATGCTTCTCTAGATGCATTAAATGGATTTCATTTCAAGCTAAAATATGAAAAAAACCTCTCCGATACCATTGTTAACCCCCAAAACGTGCATAAATTATAACTTTGACGGTAAAATTTGGTAGTAAAATTGAAATTTTTGGTAGTAAAATTGTCTACGGAAAAATAAAAACGAAATAAGTGGATTCGATTTTTCATACCTAAAGAGCAATTTTCAAAAAATCTATATACAGGGTGTTGTTTTTAGGAAAGACGAGTTTTGAAATTTTTTGTTAAGCCGGACCTGCATTATCTTTTTGGAGATGCTTTTGATGGAGTCTCTAGGTAATGGTTATTACGTGTACCAAATCTCAAAATAATATACAGGGTAACTCGGAAGTTATGAGGTTCGAAAGAAATAGGATAAATTTATAAAACACCCTGTATCTCGGTTATAAAGTGCAGCAGACACATTGAATATAGGTTTTTGGAACCACCAAAGTGATCCCCATCTACAGTTAAAGTTAGGCCCTTTCCCAATGAAACACCCTGTAGAACGGAGATAAAAAAAGTTATAATAAATGCTGCATATGCCTATCCTCTTAGTTTTGCATAACTGCAAGCGAAATTTTTAATTTTCAAATGAATTTTTCAACATTTCTTGCGGAATGTTTTTAATCATGTTCTGCTAAATTGTTAGGCTCAGCATGATTTTAGGCATCAAAATACGTTCATATAAAACTACTAATTAAAAATGTACCACTACATATAGAAAACTATACATTTTTGGAAAGGAGAATGATTCCTTTTTCGAATGGGATCAAAAATCACAGGGTGTTCTATTTAAAATAATTCATATTTCCCCCTTTGAATTTGATTAACATTTGTAAAACACCCTGTGTTGAGATGAAAAGCCAGCCAAGCCCAAAAAAATCTCTTTGATAAACTAGTGAAAACCCCATATCTTTGGAGCAATTGATAATTAATAAGCTGGGCATTTATGTTTAAAATCAGTCACTCTTATTTGGGACACCCTGTATGCAAGATTAGAAAATAAATAAATAAATAGAAAGTAATTAAATTTTGTTCAGTAGATTTTCTTCTTTCAGAATGGAACAGAAGGGAATTGGATGACTATAATTATTTGGTTTGGGCAGGTTAATATTTCTTTTTATAGATGTTTTCATTCCCAGCTGTTGACGATGTTTAGCATATAATGGGAAGTTCACTAGTATGTGGTCAACTTTTAATGGGGAATGGCAATGTTGGCAGTTTTGTTGAGGAGAAGATCTCATCAAGTGACCGTGCGAGAGACGAGTGTGACCGTGCGAGAGACGAGTGTGACCAATACGTAATCTCCTGGCAACGACCTTCTCGTTTCTTCGTAAATCGGGAACATTGAATTGGTCTATTGTGGGATGTATTTTATGTAGGAATGTGGCT
This sequence comes from Galerucella nymphaeae, assembly GCA_963978555.1. Lineage (NCBI taxonomy): Eukaryota > Metazoa > Arthropoda > Insecta > Coleoptera > Chrysomelidae > Galerucella > Galerucella nymphaeae. The sequence continues at coordinate 1,311,872 of OZ021711.1, read as the reverse complement.
GAGTGGCTCCAATGATTTTGCCGGTGCAAACAAACGAGTTTTTCCATGCAAATTTTCAAGCAACTGGAGATTTGCAAATTAATTGTGTTGGTGGTGGATGAGGCGGCTTCTTTAGCAAAGCGATCAGCGATTCTATTTCCTGTTATGCCTATGTATGAAGGGATCCATATGATACTGATGGTAACATCGTGAAGAATAGGTTTTGGTATGTGTCGTGAATACGTTGAACGAAAGGTGGATAAGTTATTTATAGTCTGAATGGATGAGAGGGAGTCTGTGCAAATGGCTATATGTTGGTGTGATACTTTGCCGAGTTCAAAAGCAGTTGAAATTCGTTAAGTTCCAGCAACTGCTTGTGTGGTAGAAACAGCACATCCGACTCCAGTTTCGCTCTTGGATGCATAGGTGAAGAGGACTTGGTCATATTGTTCTCCATCAAGTATTTCTAAGAAATGGTTTTTTTATTAGATCATGGCTGGTTTCTTCTTTGTTGAATTTAGTGAGTGATAGGTTACATTTTGGGAGAGTTTTGGGCCAAGGTGGGGTATGTGGCAGGGGAACAGGATGATTTATTATAATATATTTTTAAAAAAACCTAGTTTCTAGTGAAAAACTTTGTACGGTCATATTAAATATTATTACAAAATAATCTAAATACTTCCTGAAATTTTCATAATTGTTTCTAAGCTAACGAAAGTCTTTTGAAACCATAAGCTGTACAGAAGAATAGAAATTTTATATATAATTTTTGTACCAAATAGTGTTCATAAGAAATAATAACAGATTTAAAAAGGTCGTTGAAAAATAAGTTCAAATGCACTTACAGCCTTATTAAATTCGATCTGATTTAATAAAAAAAAACATAATCATGTTTAACAAAGTCGTCGTACGTCATTTTTATAACAATTCACGGTTTGATTCTCCGCTGTTATGAATTTTTTTCTTTTTGTTTTCAGTTTTAGTTGTTCAACACTTTTCTCTGGGAGTAGGGGAGCGAGGGGCTTGTTGTAACAGGGGTAAGTAGTAACAGGCCCTTTTCACTAGGATCTTAAACGTTATTAAAGTATTTCTTTGACTCGATTTAACCTATAAACCGCGCCGCATCATGTTGCCATAGCCAATGTCCTGCCAACCGGTGCATTGAGGGGAAGTGTGCATGTGCTTCATTTCTGCCAGGTAATATAAAATTGTACTATCGTAAAATTTCGGTTTGCGTATTTATTGACTGATTTTAAACTTTCTATATCTTATTTCCATTCAAATTTATCTATCTCTGATAATGTGTAACAGTTTTTATGATTGCTAAATTGTTTAAATAGTTATCTTGATAAATGTTGAAAATCATACCAAAGGGTTAGTTGTAACAAAATCCCGGGGCTTGTTGTAACGTGTTACTACATGCAGAAATACTACATGTTTGTGATAGGAAGCAAGAACTGGACTTCCTTGAAGAATTAGAAATTAGACACTTAACAGACCCACAATATGAAGTCCTCAATGAACAGCTGAATCTAGGAAGTTCTCCATTATTAAACTGTCTTCTTAAGTAATAATTGTAAAGATCAGCAGATATAGTTTTCCTGGTTTCCTATATCATTGCACAGTTATACTGATCTTAAATGGGACAAAGATATCCAGAATATCCCCATAGGGCTAATAATATCAAAGCTACTATTTGAAAATTCTTCTTTTTTTTTCTATTCATATATATTAAGTCAATCACTAGATAGGCACTATTTGGACTAGCCAAAAATATATCAAGTATACATCATGTCAAAAGTAACTTCTGTCATTCTGACGATGATATATTTATCGAAACAATTGTCAAATAATTTACTTGCAATTTACACATTTTTTTCAAATATATTGTGGAGTCATTTAGAAACAGTTAGTTTCATTTAAAACCATATTTGGCTAATGTTTGATAACGTGAATATAGTTTCGAGCTGGGTTCGTTTTAATCCAAGGATCCAAGACAAATTAAAATTTTTTTGCCTTCGTATATGTATACATTAACGATTGGTTGTGAAACACAACTCATAATTCTATCTGGTTTTATATTGCAAAAACACACGCGTAACCCAATTAATTCAAGATAAAAACGATAGATTTGTTGATAAATGATTAGTTGTAAACAAATCAATAAATAATATGTTTATACTCTTCCAGTGACCACGTTCCATCTGCCGATCATAAAACAGAAGTGGAGAAATGTCAAGGGGCACGGAATAATAATATGTACATTGCATTTTTGAAAGAATATACAATAGTTGAAAAACAGAGACACGCTTTTATAAGCTGGCCGAATTGTCAATTTTGATATAACAAAAATTTATGGGATTGTAACAATAGTATATTATTAAACAAGCAATTTATGATAGCCAATATTCACGATGGGTGACGTCACCCGAGTGAATATTGGCCATAAATTGCGAGTAAAATACTATACTTTGTGCACGACCCTTAATTGCTTTTTTTCTACATTCATGCAAAAAACAACACTTTTGTGAACCACATTTAATGCAAAAAGTGGTACTTTATTGCACTAGTGCAATAAAATATTTTATCTACAACTGTCATGTAACGAGTACGATTTGACACTATTTTTAGTGTCATAATGACGTATATTACCGCACTAGTGCGTTTTTGATTACATTACCGCACTAGTGCGGTAATGAGAATCTAGAAACATATTAATACCAGAATTAAATATTTAAAATAACACTGGAAGCTGCATTTTCAATTTCCAAATGGAGATTGTCTTTGATTGAACTCATTTTTATAGATTTTTGTTCATTCAAATTTGAAAAATTTGATAACATAACTAATTTATTTTATTTCCACATCCTTGTTTGTCTTTGATGATATGGTCACAAAATATGATACACAGTACCTTATGTTTGCAGTCAATATTATTAAAAATACGTTGGATTGGAATTTTTTTTTAATTTTATAATATAGGTACTGTTGATAATACTAATAAACAGTTATAGATAAAATTTTGTACGTAACACGTGTGATAGGAATTATTAACGCACTTATGTGATTACACGACTCGTCCTACGGCCTCGTCTTGCAAACTTCACATGCGTGCGTTAATAATGTCCATATCCCACTAATTACGTAAATAACTATTATTGCACTCATCTGTCATTCTTGTGTCAGTTTAGTGATGATTAATGACAAACATAAACATTTAAATTAAATAAAAATCCATAGCAAGTACCTGATCCTGCTTTAATACAACAATAATATATGTATATCTTACTACTTAGTCTCAACGAGTTACAATTATTGCAAAAATCTTTAATTATTTAAAATTTAAATGGTCCAGGCGAAAACCAGCTATGATTGAGTACTGACAAGGTGGAGGCCATAAAGATACAAAAAAGAAGAACGGGTTGAGTTTTATTAGGTTAGATTATGTTCTTAACATATTTATGTTCTAATTTTCCAGTTTTTGCATGAATTTAGAAAAAATATTGTATGCAACTCTTGCAAAACGTGTTTTTTGCACTCGACGTGTTGTCCAACTCGGCCTAAAGACCTCGTTGGATAATTTCACGGCGCGTGCAAAAACACTCACTTTTTGCACTTGTTGCATAAATAACTATTATTAAATAAAAGTCAGTAACGATTATTTGGCATTACTAATCTCGTGATGATGTGACAGATACATAAAATAATTTGACATATTATAGTGTATTATATAAACCATATTATTAGGTGGTCGTGGACAAATTTTTCATGTCTGTCATATTGTGGATATAAATTAAAATATAATTTTTTTCCGTGTTTTTTCTTTAATCACTGACACTTGGTACTTAATTGAAAAAATGTAGCACAACTTACTTCATCAACTTTCTAGATATTGGAAGAACAATTCCCTCCATTTATTTGTTTCTTAAGATATCTCAGGATAGAAAAGAGATATCGCCTTGCGGTTTGCAGTGTTTTAATACTAATTCGGACTACTTTTTAAAGACCTACTTCAATTTGTATGCTTCGATTTAAAATTCTTACGAGAAAACACAATATAAAAAAATAGCGCCCTCTAGCATTTATGTTATCAATCAGATTGCTTCATATTTACAAATTTTCGATTGTTTAACAAAAGCTCCTTTAGACAACTAGTGGACTGAAAAAGGGGCAAAACGGTTTCAATTTTTTTTTGAAGGTACAACCAAATGTGGTCTTTACACAAAATGATAGAGTAGGTCCCTGGCCATCTGAAATCGAAAATTACATTTTTTAATAGGGACAACACTTTTTATTGCGAAATTTGTCAAAAATCTGTCAAAATTAATTTGTCAAATTGCACAAATTGTACTATTAATATTAATGTTAATAAATAAAATCTAAATATTTTGACGTTTGCTTTCAAAATTTGACAATTCACTTTTACCAGCAGTGCCATAACCATTTTAAGGCACTCAGTGTCTTAAGTGACATTTTTAAGGCTTCTATGGAGTGCTAAAAATGGCATTTTCAACACGTTTGTAGAAAATAGTTATTTATGCAACAAGTGCAAAAAGTGAGTGTTTTTTGCACGCGACGTGAAATTGACAAGGTCTTAAGGCCGAGTTTTGTAATCTTCGTTCATGTTTCTTCTGTCGATTAAAAAAAAAATTTGAAAATATCTTGTTTAGTTCCGGAGATATCGCGAGGTATGTGTGAAAAAGTAATAAAACATAATTTTTGACCAATTTCGCAATAAAAAGTGTTGTCCCTATTGAAAAATGTTGTAATTTTCGATTTCAGATGGCCAGGGATCTACTCTATCATTTTGTAAAGACCACATTTGGTTGTACCTAGAAAAAATCGAGAATGAAGCGACTTTTTCTCCGTTTTTCAGTCGACTAAACATCAAGTTTATCGAAATCGGTCAAGCAGTCAAGCACGTTTTTTTTTGTAACAAGGTTCCCCTCTCCCCATGCCACCCTTATTTGAAGAGATAGACTTATTTATTTAATATATGCATAATTTGTCGAGGAATCTGATGATAATATTCAATATGCTCCTTAATGCAGTAAATTTTGACAAATTTTGCATTTTAAAATTTTAACTGCCCTCTAGCGGTGGACCTAAAATTCTGCAAATAATTTCCTGGCGTTTTTCAAGGCCACTTTTGTTATAAAATTTTTTTTCCGAACCTGAGATATGACCGACGGCCGTTCTTATATTATAGTTGGCTACCCGGTACAACAAACAAATTTGAAATGTTATAACTTCAACCTATAAAAAAATTATCTGAATTATCTGTACGTTTAGTAAAACCATTTACTTTAAAAAATGAGCTAAAACAATGGAGCATGTGTAATCGATCGCGTGATAATATGCAACTAACATTACATTATTATTGCTACTATTGTTATCCAATATTGGTTTGACACAGGATGAAGGAGTTCAATCAGATTTCCTTCTATCCAAATTCTACAATTGTTTCTCAATCAATTAATACAAATGGATATTGCTTAGTCCTTGAGTAATTGTACATAGAAAGACATTATCTTCACTTCAAAATATTGTGATTTAAACCAACTAGCCTTAATAAAATCAAGAGAGATACAGGGTGTTAAACGTAACTTTTACGCTTTTTGATGTATATGCACAAAAATTTGAGGTTGGGGGTTTTTGGATATGAGAAATCATAATTTTGTACATATTTTGTAACGGATAGACCACGTATGCGGTATAAATGTGCGCAATTTTTTTGCCTTTTACGTTAAGAACAGAAAAAGTCAAAATATCCATGTCTATTATAAAAAAATATAATGTTTTCCTGATAAATAGTTGTACTTACAAAAATTAACGGATATTGGCAAATACATACCTGAAACAAAACAAAACAAAAATCAGTAGTTTTCAAAAATTCTAAAAAATCATATTTTCCTATAAGTCCATAGGACAGTAACTTATTGTAACGGAAACCATTATTTATAAACCTTCAAAAAATATTCCCATCTCCACTGAAATAGTTGATTATGCCTCGAGTATTCTATGTAGTACTGCTTTAGTATTTATGAATACGAAGAACATGGGATTCAGAAAATCTCGAAAATTGACAATTTAGGAGGGGGTTGTTGTTATTGGTATAGAGCTAACATCATATTAATGTTAAAAAAAACAAATTCAATTCTTACTAATGCTTCAGATTTTATAACATTTTTCGATATTGTCCAATTTAAAGGTACTTTACTCTTGAGTGAAATTCATATTTTTTTGACAAGTCTGGTATACGACTGGAAAATTTGATATTTACTGATTGTACTCTAGTTTTCAGAATTGCAAAAATTTTTCTCCTAAAATTAGTAATAAAAAAGTTTTTTCTATAATTCCAACTTAGGGGGACATATTGTATACCAGTTTGCTTGGAAACATCACTTGTAGACCAGTTTCGACGTATTTGCGTACAGACCCCGCTAAACTTGGAAATTTAATTCTATGTCTGTCGGGGCATATGGCCTGAGAAGTAGTTGTTAATTGATTTGTCATTGTTTTTCGAGAATTTTTTGTTTAAACTTCAAAAGGCGTTGCAAAAATATTTAAATCCTTTATTCTTAGATATCGATATTGATAAAACAGTTTGAAGAATTAAACTGTAATTAGACATACTTGATTATTAATTGCCAAAAAATTACTCCTGGACAGTTGTGCTAAACCTCAGTTTCCTGTATATTGCATTAAACTATCCTGTCAAAACAGTTCATTTTGGCTGTAATTTATAAATTAAGCACAGATTATAAAAGAGAACAGATACGAAAGCTTGACAGAGAACAGTAAAAAAAGAGAGAGATGGGTGGACATACCCATTTAAAGGTCCATCGTCGTATGTCGACTCCGTTCGGGCTGCTTCGCGAGACTTTTCAACAGGGTTATCAATTTGCATAATATTTCCCTTAATTCACGATCATAGGTCGAATATGTTATAAGCATTATTTTTAGTGTGATAGTTATACACATACAAATATTCGACATTTACTTGTTTCAAATCAATTTCATTAACATTAAAAGAATTCTACAATTTCAAAGATTATAATGTATGAAAATCATACCATAAATATATGCTTTTTTTCACAAACCATCTTTGGCAACCATGCACAATAACCGTGACGGCTTGGCTCAAAAATCAAAATACAAAACGTCATTTTGACACTTCAGTATGAAGGTTGCCAATCCGCGGTATTATTTGTGTTATTTGACTAATCGAGTGTAGGTTGAGATAATATTAACTGAAATAAATTAGTATATTATTTTAATAAAATGAATAAAAATCACGGGGGAGTGTATTGTTCATACAGAGACTGTCCAAAAAAATTTTATTCAGAAAGAAAAGTGAAGAACCGGCACTGGAAACTGTTATTGTTCCCAAGTCAACATTGCAATTTGGTAAGAAATTCTGAAAAAAATTTAAACTGGCGACATCGCGGCCATACCGAGTTAAAGGTCCAAGGTCATTGAAATCGGAGTTGAAAATCCTTTGATGTTTTGCCGGGATTCGTATCTGATGTTCTCTTTTATAATCTGTGGTTTAAGCACTTCTATACTTTTGTTTTGAAATTATAAAAAAAAACTCTCTCGATTTTACTTAGGTTATACGAAAACGTGACCACAATGTTTGTATATTTCATCTATTGTCAGTGTGAAGACCCATAGGCGTGCATAATTTTTTTCTAATTTTAATATGTTTTTCAAATGTAATGTAAATCATAGTGGATAAAAATTAACCTGCATAAAATTTGTAATACAATTTTTTGTAAATAATGCTCATTTAGTCAGACAATCTCAAAAACCCAGCAATAACCACAGGGAGATATAAGCTATTCTTACTTTCAAACCGACGTACATATTTAAAACAACGCTTCGACAATGAACATGTAAATCTTTGTTTTTAAATTCGGCCCTATCATCATTTATTGCTAAGTCATTTTTTTGTGGAGACAAATTATTAGATTCCCGCGCATTATCTTGAACTGACGTTTCAAATGGTCTCCAAAACGCCATTCTAATTAATTACAAATAAATATTATATTAATATCAATTCACTCAAGTCCACGAACAAATGAAAATTATATCGATTCACTAATCTCACTCAACCAAGAAATAGTTACTACTATATTATTTTAAATATTTCTTTAAAACAAATCCCCCCATGCCCCTGAATACAATACAGCACTGTCACGGCAAATTTATCACTTCTAAATATATTTGAATTGTAATGGTATTAGGGTTCTATTGTCCTCGCTACCTGCGGTTTACTATACAGGAAGAATCTAGTGGAAGTTGCTAACTGAATTCTCTTTGATTGTTTGATTCACCCACCCTGAAGTGTTTTAGAGTAGACACTTTTCAGCTACCAATATGATAAAAATACACTATACCTCCTTGCTTTCCGATGGAAAATATTCACTTATAATTGCACGAGAGGGTAAATTTGGATTGTTTAATGAGAAACTGTTGCCTAGCAATTAGACGAGAAAAACTGTCAACTATGACAGTTTTTCGAGTCAAATTGCTAAAGGAAACAGTTTAGAAGTTGAACCACACAAATTTACCCGATATCAATACAAACATCGAGTGTAATTCGGCAGGACAATTCAATACATCGACTCATTGTTAGTGTTAAGAAATTGAATAAGTTGTTGACAAACATGTCAAACTGTTTATTATGGTAACCAGCACTGCTATAATTGATGAACAAATGCATTAGTGAATAAACCACAAGTTCATTTATCGCTGCAAAAGTTTCAGCTAACTTTTGCCGCAGTCAAAGTGACAATTGCACTGTGGCATATGCGATTTTTTATACATGAGTTGAATTGTCATTAAAAATTAATACTATCAACAAACTTACATTAAAATTGTCAACATTCTCAGCCTCGCCAACAGTTGTAAGTTTGACAGAAAAATTGCAAGTACAAATATACATGTAACTTTTATACCACGTTTACAAATCAAATATTGTATACCAACATTTCACAACACCCGCATAACATTGCATAATTCCGTGTAATCCCAAGATACACACAGAACACAAATACATATTAGATGATTCACACATTCTGTATTAAATAGTGGAAAATTCCAGCGTTAAGCGACGCACTGCGCCGAAAATTTTGATAATGAGCGCCGTAAGACAACATGTGGGCGTCGAGAGAAAATAACAATGTTGCCAAAAGCGAACTCAGGATTTTAGTACTGGAGGGAACAGCACACGAGTAGCGAAAACTGTTCCATATCAATTTTTTTTATCCGGTTCTTATTAAATATCCCTACTGATGATATAAATGCATGTTAAACTCCGTGCCGTGCCAAACAATGTAAACAATCGCAAGGAATCGTAACCGGAAAATTTTTTTATATTCTTTATCGAAAAGAAAAAAATTAAAATAAAAAATAAATATGATTTTTCACGATAAAGTTAATATTTTTGGGGATATGAATTTTTGAAGGATCGAAAAATATCAAATTTAGGTACTTTGTATCTTTGATGTTTACTAGCCTGCGAGCAAAAAAATTAGGGACTCCAAAAAACGAAATACGGAAGCAATTATTGTCTAATTGGATCTTCTTTGCGGAGTTATTCAACGGTTGGGTTCTGCTGGCTTTGCGGTTAAGCTAGAAGAACCCAGGATTTTTTTTTAAAAAAACGTCCATCAGGAAAATTTGCAGTGGGGGCAAAGGTGAGCATAAAATTATGATGTAATCCAATTTTCCATAAAAATTGGATTAGCTCATTGGTTCTGCCATCTTAACGTTAAGCTAGCAGAACCCGCGATTTCTCCCACAATTGGAGAGCAAAAAATTTTTCAATAGGGTAATAAACTAGCCTAAAATTATGGCATGAAAAAAAAGTTGAAAATTCCAAAGTGGTTCTGCTAGCTTAACAGGGGTGATAATATCCTCAATTTATTGAGAGAGGAAAATTTCATTGTTTGAATTGTTTATTAAGCTTGCCAACATTGAAGTTGACCAAAACCCAATATCCACTTTGGTTTGTATTTTATCAAAGGTAATACCACGAGTGCTTCAAATTTTATCTATAATTTTTTCTTTTCCACGAAAACTTGTTTATTTGGCAAAAATATGAAAACAAACCGATTTGATAAAATCACGACTCCGTTAGGAGGAGTGATTTTATCTAAATTCGGTTTGTTTGAATGTTTTTGCCTCAAATAAACAAGTTTGAGTGATGAAAATAAAAAATTATGTGATACAATTTGAAGAGCGAGTTGTATTTGGGAAGATTATTTTTTTCAACAATTTAAAAGGATTTTTGAAAGCGCTTTTAGTTGTCAATAATGACAAATTCAAAGTAAAATTTTGACGTTTCGATGTAAACAAGGTTTTATCGATGAGGAAGCATAATTATCAAAGGTAATACCACGAGTGCTTCAAATTTTATCGATAATTTTTTCTTTTCCACGAAAACTTGTTTATTTGGCAAAAATATGAAAACAAACCGATTTGATAAAATCACGACTCCGTTAGGAGGAGTGATTTTATCTAAATTCGGTTTGTTTGAATGTTTTTGCCTCAAATAAACAAGTTTGAGTGATGAAAATAAAAAATTATGTGATAAAATTTGAAGAGCGAGTTGTATTTGGGAAGATTATTTTTTTCAACAATTTAAAAGGATTTTTGAAAGCGCTTTTAGTTGTCAATAATGACAAATTCAAAGTAAAATTTTGACGTTTCGATGTAAACAAGGTTTTATCGATGAGGAAGCATAATTATCAGTATAATACCGAATGATTGGCTAGAATAATGTATTGCTATTGGTTAAAACCACCAAAATGTCAGATTTTGACAAGTCAAAAAAATAATCAAAGGTAATACCACGAGTGCTTCAAATTTTATCGATAATTTTTTCTTTTCCACGAAAACTTGTTTATTTGGCAAAAATATGAAAACAAACCGATTTGATAAAATCACGACTCCGTTAGGAGGAGTGATTTTATCTAAATTCGGTTTGTTTGAATGTTTTTGCCTCAAATAAACAAGTTTGAGTGATGAAAATAAAAAATTATGTGATAAAATTTGAAGAGCGAGTTGTATTTGGGAAGATTATTTTTTTCAACAATTTAAAAGGATTTTTGAAAGCGCTTTTAGTTGTCAATAATGACAAATTCAAAGTAAAATTTTGACGTTTCGATGTAAACAAGGTTTTATCGATGAGGAAGCATAATTATCAGTATAATACCGAATGATTGGCTAGAATAATGTATTGCTATTGGTTAAAACCACCAAAATGTCAGATTTTGACAAGTGAAAAAAATAATCACTTATAATTGCACAAGAGGTTTGTATTTTATCGGGTAAATTTGGATTGTTTAATGAGAAACTGTTTCCTAGCAATTAGACGAGAACAACTGTCAACTATTAAAAACGCGACACCGAAGGTGGAGCGTTTTTAGGTTGACAGTTTTTCGAGTCTAATTGCTAAAGGAAACAGTTTAGAAGTTGAACGACACAAATTTACCCGATATCAATACAAACATCGAGTGTAATTCGGCAGGACAATTCAATGAATCGGCTCATTGTTAGTGTTTAGAAATTCAATAAGTTGTTGACAAACATGTCAAATTATTTATCATGGTAACAAATGCATAAGTGAAAAAACCACAAGTGCATTTATCGCTGAAAAAGTTAAAGCTAACTTTTGCCGGTGTCAAAGTGACAATTACACTGAGGCATATGCGATTTTTTATACATGAGTTGAATTGTCAATAGTAATACCCCTAGGGTCTTGATAATACCGAGATAATTTTGTCATAGAGAATGCTGAAAGCGTGTTGCTTGATAATAGCCCAAGGCCGCAGGCCGAGGGCTATTATCCTTGAGCAACACGCTTGAAGGATTCTCTATGACAAAATTTTGAGTATTTATCAAGGCCCGAGGAGTATTCGATAAGATAATTTTTTACTTTGTAGATATCAAAAAATTGATTGTCAATCTGACGTTTAATAATTTTAAATACACAATTTATTAGTTTTAATCAGTTTGACGTTTAACCAAACTGAAAACACGACATGTAGGGTATTATCGCTGTAATCCAGAGGTGATTGGATGAAATTTGACACATGACTTAAAATTAAGTAATTTGATTGGTTACTATATTTAGTAAAAAATTATCAATTGTAATACCCCTAGGGTCTTGATAATACCGAGATAATTTTGTCATAGAGAATGCTGAAAGCGTGTTGCTTGATAATAGCCCAAGGCCGCAGGCCGAGGGCTATTATCCTTGAGCAACTCGCTTGAAGGATTCTCTATGACAAAATTTTGAGTATTTATCAAGGCCCGAGGAGTATTCGATAAGATAATTTTTTACTTTGTAGATATCAAAAAATTGATTGTCAATCTGACGTTTAATAATTTTAAATACACAATTTATTAGTTTTAATCAGTTTGACGTTTAACCAAACTGAAAACACGACATGTAGGGTATTATCGCTGTAATCCAGAGGTGATAGGATGAAATTTGACACATGACTTAAAATTAAGTAATTTGATTGGTTACTATATTTAGTAAAAAATTATCAGTATAATACCGAATGATTGGCTAGAATAATGTATTGCTATTGGTTAAAACCACCAAAATGTCAGATTTTGACAAGTGAAAAAAATAATCGGGTAAATTTGGATTGTTTAATGAGAAACTGTTGCCTAGCAATTAGACGAGAAAAACTGTCAACTATTAAAACAACTATTAGGTTGACAGTTTTTCGAGTCTAATTGCTAAAGGAAACAGTTTAGAAGTTGAACAACACAAATTTACCCGATATCAATACAAACATCGAGTGTAATTCGGCAGGACAATTCAATGAATCGACTCATTGTTAGTGTTTAGAAATTCAATAAGTTGTTGACAAACATGTCAAATTATTTATTACGGTAACCAGCACTGCGATAATTGATAAACAAATGCATAAGTGAAGTTAGACAAAATAATAATTTAAATAATTTAAACTGTCAAACTGACACTCTTTGTGACTATGCAACAAGTTATCGATGTATAACCTGATTATTTTGTACTTATAGTATTACTACTGAAAAATGTTTGTTCTAGTAGAAATCCAATGAAATCAGTTAATTTGAGGTCATTCGATTGAACACAACCAATCAGAACAACATTCCACTCTATTACGTTGCCATGGATACATTTTGATTTAATTTGATATCAACGTTTTAAATGTTTAAATATTTCAAAATGTCACGATTTGGTCAAAATACTAATAAACGTATAGAAACAAATATAGGTACATAAATATAATATAAACAATAATTTAACAAGTAGTCACTTTACGCACGTGTTAGGTACACTATTTTTTCACTAACAAGCGGAAATTAGGTACAGTGAACACTTACGAGCATACAGATTAAAACAACCAGATAAATCACATTATGCAAAACACCTACTTGACACTAAACATTCAGTAACACCTAACACAGAACCAGAAATACTACATGTTTGTGATAGGAAGCAAGAACTGGACTTCCTTGAAGAATTAGAAATTAGAAGACACTTAACAGACCCACAATATGAAGTCCTCAATGAACATCTGAATCTAGGAAGCTCTGCTATGCTAAAACTAAGCAAGGTCCAAAGACTTGCATGCACTGGCATTACAGGGGCAATGAGGACTACTCCTACAGCGGCGCTGGAAACAATGCTAGACCTTCCTCCACTACATTATGTCATAATGTACGAAGCAAGGGCAGCACTAACCCGACTGGAAAAAGCACCAGACCATGATGTGGTACAAGGGAGAGGACACACAGAGATAAGGCAGGTGGGTGATGACATTTTCAAAATGCCAACAGACCAAATGACTACCAAATATATCTTTCGCAAGAACTTCGAGATTGTCATCAAAGATCGAAAAGAGCTTGAGGAAGAGAACGCACCACCACTTAGTAGGGCGAATGAACTGATCTGGTATACAGACGGATCAAAAAATGAACTCGGCACCGGAGCGGGGATATACAGCAAGACGAGCAAATATGAAGGAATCGTCTCGCTAGGAAAATACGCCTCTGTATTCCAAGCAGAGGTTTATGCAATACTTGCGTGTGCAAGGGCTAATAGCATGAGAGCCTACCACAACAGGCAGATCAGGATCTACAGCGACAGCCAAGCCGCCCTTAAAGCACTTCAGAGCTATAGGGTGACATCTCGGCTAGTATGGGAATGCGGCGAAGAACTTAGAAGACTGGCGACTCGGAACAGTGTAACACTGGAGTGGGTACCAGGTCATAAAGGAATCGCAGGCAATGAAAAAGCTGACGAACTCGCGAGAGTAGGATCGTCAACTCTGATGAACGGACCCGAACCTGCTGTGGGCATCCCCAGATGCTTAACGAGGTCATGGTTGAAAGGGTGGTTGAAAGAACAACACAAGAAACACTGGAAGAACACGACTGGGCAAATACATGGGAAGAAATTCATAAAAGAACCATCAGAAAAAGTAGCGAAAGAACTGCTCTTAATGAGCAGGAACAAGCTGCGCACCATTACGGGGCTACTTACGGGACACTTTCCCACAAAAGAGCACCTAAACAAAATAGGGCTGTACAACGGAGACCTTACATGCAGAAGATGCAAAAAGGATACCGAAACAGCTCTGCATATACTATGCAACTGTGAGTCGCTGGACCACAGAAGGCAGAAACTGTATGGCAGAACCCAAATGACTCCAGAAGACTTCTACAATCAACCAGCAAAGAACCTGTATGAGCTAATACAGGGAACGGACTGGCTGAATAGGTTGTAGTCAGAACACTAGGAGTATCCACAATAAGCCCAGGAGGCTGAGGTGGTACCGGCGAAAGGACGGCTCCGGGAAAAAAAAAAAAAAAAAAAAAAAAAAAGCTCTCCATTATTAAACTGTCTTCTTAAGTAATAATTGTAAAGATCAGCAGATATTAGTTTTCCTGGTTTCCTATATCATTGCACAGTTATACTGATCTTAAATGGGACAAAGATATCCAGAATATCCCCATAGGGCTAATAATATCAAACCTACTATTTGAAAATTCTTCTTTTCTTTTTTCTATTCATATATATTAAGTCAATCACTAGATAGGCACTATTTGGACTAGCCAAATATATATCAAGTATACATCATGTCAAAAGTAACTTCTGTCATTCTGATGATGATATATTTATCGAAACAATTGTCAATAATTTACTTGCAATTTACACATTTTTTCAAATATATTGTGGAGTCATTTAGAAACAGTTAGTTTCATTTAAAACCATATGAACAATAGTATATTATTAAACGAGCAATTTATGATAGCCATAATTCACGATGGGTGACGTTAGCGTCCCAAGTCGCAGGCGAGAGGCGCAAGTCACCCTAGTGAACATTAGCCATAAATTGCGAGTAGAATACTATACTTTGTCCACGTCCCTTAATACACAGATTTAATAGTTTATTTCATATTGTACCCCCATCTTTAGTCAAAGTATCATGAACCATAATTCATTCTAGTAGATATGTATGGGTACCATATATACCTTTTGTAAGGAGGTAAAATATTGACTTATTATTAAGTGGTCGTGAATTAATTATTATTACTATTCGACAACCATTTGATGAGGCTTATACCAGGGCCATTAAAAAATAATTTACACATACGTTTCTTTTTATTAAAACTCATAGCAGAGTTCAACTAATCAAATTTTTTTCAAGTCATATATTAGGGTTAACGTTTGTAATAATTTCAAACAGTACATTATTGTGATATTTTGATTAGGATTAACCACAGACCTGCCTTTTTCCATTTCTTCCAGCGTAATGTGTTAGAAGGATATTAACAATTGATGACGCACACCAAGAAGGGTGTTACACGAACTCTATAAAGAAATGAAACTAATTATTTCCCCATTCAAGTGTTGTATTTCAACATCTGCCCGCGATTCTATACAATAAAAACAGTCGGATGCTTGTGAAAGAAGTTCGGCAGCAGAGTTCAACAGAAATAACTAAAATGATAAATTTATGTAATGTAACGGGTGTTCTATCACATAGCACGGGTAGAATTAGCGTGGCGAAATGGGGAAGGTGCTGCTTGCTTGACTGACTTTCCAAGTAATGAATTGAACAATGATTGTTTTGTAACAATTCGTGTTAAATATAACCCTGTGTTCATCAAGACTTGCCAAGGTGGTTCAAAAAGGTGTACTGAAAGCAAATTTTTAGTAGAATACAACGTTTGTTCTGTCAGATTTTTTGAAAAATTGATGTCAAAAGGAGGCTCAAATATAAAAACCAACAGGAGGGCCGAAAATGATAATATGTCTAATGGAAGTAATAAGATTTAAAATTGGGTAAAACCATCTACCGACGCGATTGGCTTGAACACCAAAAAAAAATTACTAATCACTCCAATAGGGGAGCGAGGGGCTTGTTGTAACAGGGGTAAGTAGTAACAGGCCTTTTTCACTAGGATCTTAAACGCTATTAAAGTATTTCTTTGACTCGATTTAACCTATAAACTGCGCCGCATCATGTTGCCATAGCCAATGTCCTGCCGACCGGTGCATTGAGGGGAAGTGTGCATGTGCTTCATTTCTGCCAGGTAATATAAAATTGTACTGTCGTAAAATTTCGGTTTGCGTATTTAATATTGACTAATTTCAAATTTTCTATATCTTATTTCCATTCAAATTTATCTATCTCTGATAATGTGTAACAGTTTTTATGATTGCTAAATTGTTTAAATAGTTATCTTGATAAATGTTGAAAATCATACCAAAGGGTTAGTTGTAACAAAATCCCGGGGTTTGTTGTAATGTGTTACTACATGCCACCAAATGTTAATTCTAACATAAGTATAATACTTTGTTAGATAGCTATAAAGAAGAGATAATTACGAGCATACCTTGAATAATTTAATTACTTACTGTGATTTAAAAGTGCCATGATGATTATAAGTAGTGTTTAACTAAATAAAACTGTTAATTACTTAATTTTTAAGAGTTGATTACTAAAAAAATGTATTTGAGTTGATTTTTGATAAATTACGTAATACTTACTTTAGAAAGATGTCAATTTAAAAAAAAATTATTAGAGGTATTATTGTCGTTTTTTTTTGTAGTTACTACTTGCCCCTGTAGATGTTACAACTTGCCCCAAGCACGAGGTAAGTTGTAACACCGCACTTCTTCTAGAAAATAATTGATTGTGAAATAATGACCAATAGGTATGGTATTATTTTTACTTGATTTGGCAGAGGAAGAGTTACAGTATTCATCCATCTTTATTCAGTAGAAATTTAATCAATAGATTTCACTTATATTAGTTTTAATGAAAACTGTTACAACAAGCCCCTCGCTCCCCTACACAAAAATTTTTAACGTGGTGCAATAATTCCTTAATTTTTTTCAAGATGCTCCTATCATTATAATATTATGTCGAACAACTGTAGAAGTATTTGAAAAAATCAATTTTCATTTGCTAACTTCGAAGGGTTTTAACTTTTTTCGCATGCATATTTGTACTAGGGTAACTTGAGTTGGATAGAGTTATTTTTAGCCCTAGAATATTTAGTATGATTTATGACCTGCCTTTTTGATAAACCTGTATTGCGAGGTCCTATCCACTTATTGATTATACGTCTATATACTCGCGTGAGTGAAACATTTTCAGGTAAATTTCTGGATACCATATAGGCAAGGTCGCTTTATTGGTGTAAAATTTTTGTGGTGAATTATATTTGAATTACAGAAAAATGCTCGCATTTGGCAACGTTAAAAGTGTGCGTTATTGTATAGGAGCAAGATGCCCCATTTTTTATCACGAGACAGGAGGAAGGGAGGAAACGAATTTCAAGGTAGCAAACAAGACTGAAGGTTGTCTGTGGGAATATCGATTTTCATACTTTCTCTTGTTAGACAAAGAAGGAACATATTATTTAAGCCGAAGGTGAACATTGAGTAAAAATACAAATATTTGTAATTCAATAATCATAGAAAATTTTTCAATGATAGATTGCCGTTCATTGGGAAATTTTATTTGCACAATAACTTCGTCATAATTAAATCGATTAAAAGACATTAAACATTATTTCAATCACAATAAAATGAATAGATACAAATTCTTTCAATAACTGGAATATTTGTATAGTTCAGGGGTCTCCAAACTTTCCAGCATTAGGGCCAAACTGATCTAGGGTATGTCCAGGAGGGCCAACCATACTGGGTGGCCACTGTTTCATTTTTCATATCTACTCGGACTTTAAAAATACTCTCCAATTATTAAAGAAAATATATATATTTTTTAATTTTCAAAAATTTCTTTGTGTTAAAATTTGACCTTAGCAACTTTTTTGTCTTGAAAAAGTAAAATAAGGACGCAAAATCCTCTATCTCTAATTATAAAAAAGTTATAGTGTCCCATTGAGAAAGTGGTCACCTGTATAGTTGGAATAATATATGCCACTTGTCCAGTTTAGCTCACACATCCGCAGCACTTCTGACCCGCGGGCCGAAGTTGGGAAACCTCTGGTATAGTTCATATCCCTTATCGTATGTCCGGTTTTTGGTTATGTCGTTTATTTTATTTGCTAATTTGACATATAGCTAACTTAAGATTTTATAAATAAAATCATCAGAATCGAAAAGGTTATGGAATAAATTATCAACTGCTTTTTTTTCAACTGAAAATCCTTGAAAACTTATTCCAAAATGCTGTTTTTTCGTAATAAATATAAGAATAAGGATAATTTTCACTTTTCATAAATAATAATTCATCGTGAACAACAAAGTACAGACCTGACGAGAACTGTTAGTGGGACAGTAGGAAGAGATTAAGACACATTGCCAATACAAAAGGTACATCTGCATCATATTTTAAACGATCTAAGCTCTCCAGATTGATGGGTCGCGCTTGTGCTTAATCCGAACTCCCAACTAATCAAATTATATAAGCCACAGATTATTGTTAACGTTTGTAATACATTATAACGGTTCATTATCATGATATTTTGATTAGGATTAATCACAGACTTTCCTTTTTCCCATTTTTTCCAAATAAATGTGTTAGAAGGACAAACCTTTTTCACAAACCATCTTTGTCAACGATGCACAATAACCGTGACGGCTTGGCTCAAAAATCAAAATACAAAACGCCATTTTTGACACTTCAGTTTGAAGGTTGTCAATCCCGAGGGGCTTTTCACTTCGGAAATAGGTGTACAAATTCTAGGAAATATGGGAAATAGTTGAGAAATATCGGAAATATTTCAGAAATATCAGAAATATTTCGGAAATATTTAGGAAATGGGAGAAATGTTTCGGGCGAGGGGTTTTTCACTTCGGAAATAGGTGTAGAAATTCTAGGAAATGTGGGAAATAGTTGAGAAATATCGAAAATATTTCAGAAATATCGGAAATATTCAGAAATATTGGAAATATTTCAGAAATATCGGAAATATTTCAGAAATATGGAATAAAAATTTACTTTTCCAGAAATTGGCTTATTTCAATTATTTCCCATTTTACTTATTTTACTTTCGAATGTCATTTGTGATAGCATGAGTGGGTTCGATACCCACCATCTGTAGAAGTTTTGCGCTTCTATCTGATGAATTTTAGTGGTGGCACGAGTGGACTGACTCCACGTTAAGTTGCGAGTCCGTTGGTAAAGGCCATAATAGTTCTGGGCCCAGGACTAAAATAACAATTAAGTTTAAGCTGTCGGTCATCAAAATTGGCGCACAAATTGTTGTCATTTGGTTTTAGACATTTTTAATAAAAAATATTAGCTTTAAAATAGTTTTATTTTTCCAAGATCATAAATTTGAAGGACTCCCTCAATAAAACGCCACACTACCTATATATCTCCTAGAGGAAAAACTTTTGAGACTGCGTGAAATGAACTAATACGCAAAGTTTTCGCGGTGAGGTAATTTTTTGTTATTTTAGTACCAGAACTAAAATTTTTCTCTCGATTTTGTCTATTAAAAATTACTTTTTAAACTAACGCATAAATCGAGGCACAAATAACATTTTTTGGGTTTAGACATGAAAGCCTTGTCTTAGATTGAGACTTTGAATGTAATGTTTTTACTTTGCCTTTATGTAGTGCAACAGGACAGGAAAATATAAATTAGTTGGTAAATAACGATGAGGTTTTATATGAAATTTTTTTTAGAAATATCGAAAATATTTAAGAAATATAGGAAATATCGGAAATATATAAGAAATATAAGAAACATTTCGGAAATATTAGGAAATTATTTCCGATTTCGGAAATAGGTGTACAAAATTTCACTAGTGAAAAGCCCCTCGGTCAATCCGCGAGATTATTTGTGTTATTTGACTAATCGATTGTAGGTTGTGGTAATATTAACTGAAAATAGTGTACATTAGTATATTATTTTTATAAAATAAATAAACATCACGGGGGAGTGTATTGTTCATACAGAGACTGTCCAAATAAATTTTATTCAGAAAGAAAAGTGAAGAACCGGCACTGGAAACTGTTATTGTCTCCAGGTCAACATTGCAATTTGGTAAGAAATTCTGAAAATATTTTAAACTGGCAACATCGCGGCCATACCGAGTTAAAGGTCCAAGGTCTTTGAAGTCGGAGTTGAAAATCCTTTGATGTTTTGCCGGGATTCGTATCTGTTCTCTTTTATAATCTGTGCTTATACATACTTTTTTAAATCAACTGTCAGACAGAATGTCCTACTAAAAAGACCTGTCGATTTTATTATCTTACATTATTTTTCAATTATACCATTATTGTATTAAATTCTCAAGTCCTCTACATTTTCAATATTGATAACCGGACATGTGTAAAGTCGAAAACTGGACGGCCTTTCAAAGATACAAAATCCTTAGACCAACTGACTTTGTCCTATTAAATTGCAAGGATATAATATTATTTCACAGGAAGTTTATTTATAGAATGTTAAAAGTTGTACAATAAAAATAAAATTGCAGACCTAACTAAACCCTAAATTTTTGAAAATAACAATTTTTTTTATATAAAAATATTTTAGAGGCAATTTTCTGTTGTAGTTTAAAGAATATAGTCAAGAATAAGCCAAACGATTTAATCGGGTTTTTAACCTTGACAGACGCGTTAAAAATTATTTAGCACAAAAATATTGAAAATGTAGAGGACTTGAGAATTTAATACAATAATGGTATAATTGAAAAATAATGTAAGATAATAAAATCGACAGGTCTTTTTAGTAGGACATTCTGTCTGACAGTTGATTTAAAAAAGTATGTATAAGCACAGATTATAAAAGAGAACAGATACGAATCCCGGCAAAACATCAAAGGATTTTCAACTCCGACTTCAAAGACCTTGGACCTTTAACTCGGTATGGCCGCGATGTTGCCAGTTTAAAATATTTTCAGAATTTCTTACCAAATTGCAATGTTGACCTGGAGACAATAACAATTTTCAGTGCCGGTTCTCTACTTTTCCTTCCGAATGAAATTTATTTGGACAGTCTCTGTATGAACAATACACTTCCCCGTGATGTTTATTTATTTTATAAAAATAATATACTAATGTACACTATTTTCAGTTAATATTACCACAACCTACAATCGATTAGTCAAATAACACAAATAATCTCGCGGATTGACCGAGGGGCTTTTCACTAGTGAAATTTTGTACACCTATTTCCGAAATCGGAAATAATTTCCTAATATTTGCGATATTTCCGAAATATTTCTGAAATTTCCTAATATTTCCGAAATGTTTCTTATATTTCTCATATTTCTTATATATTTCCGATATTTCCTATATTTCTTAAATATTTTCGATATTTCTAAAAAAAATTTCATATAAAACCTTATCGTTATTTACCAACTAATTTATATTTTCCTGTCCTGTTGCACTACATAAAGGCAAAGTAAAAACATTACATTCAAAGTCTCAATCTAAGACAAGGCTTTCATGTCTAAACCCAAAAAATGTTATTTGTGCCTCGATTTATGCGTTAGTTTAAAAAGTCATTTTTAATAGACAAAATCGAGAAAAAAATTTTAGTTCTGGTACTAAAATAACAAAAAATTACCTCACCGCGAAAACTTTGCGTATTAGTTCATTTCACGCAGTCTCAAAAGTTTTTCCTCTAGGAGATATATAGGTAGTGTGGCGTTTTATTGAGGGAGTCCTTCAAATTTATGATCTTGGAAAAATAAAACTATTTTAAAGCTAATATTTTTTATTAAAAATGTCTAAAACCAAATGACAACAATTTGTGCGCCAATTTTGATGACCGACAGCTTAAACTTAATTGTTATTTTAGTCCTGGGCCCAGAACTATTATGGCCTTTACCAACGGACTCGCAACTTAACGTGGAGTCAGTCCACTCGTGCCACCACTAAAATTCATCAGATAGAAGCGCAAAACTTCTACAGATGGTGGGTATCGAACCCACTCATGCTATCACAAATGACATTCGAAAGTAAAATAAGTAAAATGGGAAATAATTGAAATAAGCCAATTTATGGAAAAGTAAATTTTTATTCCATATTTCTGAAATATTTCCAATATTTCTGAATATTTCCGATATTTCTGAAATATTTTCGATATTTCTCAACTATTTCCCACATTTCCTAGAATTTCTACACCTATTTCCGAAGTGAAAAACCCCTCGCCCGAAACATTTCTCCCATTTCCTAAATATTTCCGAAATATTTCTGATATTTCTGAAATATTTCCGATATTTCTCAACTATTTCCCATATTTCCTAGAATTTGTACACCTATTTCCGAAGTGAAAAGCCCCTCGGGATTGACAACCTTCAAACTGAAGTGTCAAAAATGGCGTTTTGTATTTTGATTTTTGAGCCAAGCCGTCACGGTTATTGTGCATCGTTGACAAAGATGGTTTGTGAAAAAAAGTATATATTTATGGTATGATTTTTATACAATATAATCTTTTAAATTGTAGAATTCTTTTAATGTTAATGAAATTGATTTCAAACAAGTAATTGTCGAATATTTCTATCTGTATAACTATCACACTAAAAATAATGCTTATAAAATATTCGACGCATGATCGTGAATTGAGGGAAATATTATGCAAATTGATAACCCTGTTGAAAAGTTTCGCGCGAAGAGGCCCGAACGGAGTCGACATATGACGATGGACCTTTAAATGGGTATGTCCACCCATCTCTCTTTCTTTTAATGTTATCTGTCAAGCCTTCGCATCTGTTCTCTTTTATAATCTGTGGTATAAGTGTGGTGTAAGTAAGAGATCATTCATCAACAGATATTGAATTTTTTTTATTATGTTTCTATTCAGCTTAACGTGCTTTGTGACAGCTCTGGCAATTAGCACTGTATTGAATTAAATTTGTATTTTTGTATAAATATTTATCTAAATGAATATTATTTTGTGATTTCATATTTTTATTATTATCAATTTTTCCAATACGTCAGTCAACTACAAATTTCTAGTTGAAATGCTGTTACAAAAAAATCAGCGGTAAAAATATTAGTCACATGAAATTTTTTTTGAAAAAGTTGTGAAGAATGGAATGACAAGATGCTCTCAAAACTGGAACTCTTAATTGAAATATTATTAGAGATCACGCATCGCAATAGGGTACACGCATATTTCATATTTTGCTTCAATATTAATTTATTATAGTAAAGTTGATATCAAAAATAACTAATAATAGGAAATAAACCAGTTTCCATTTCCAATTACTTCCAAATTTTAATGCACTTTCCGACCAGCACCAGAGGATTTCCGAACGCTACCGATAATACGTGTGATGTCACACTTTTACTTTTGCCATGGCCGGTAATGCATAGGTTTGGGTAAATTACTTATTCCTCAGGATATAGCCCAAAACAGGAAGGAAATAGAAGAAGAATGCATAGGTAATGTGTAGTTTTGTGTTTATTATTGTATTTTAATTAACTATTCGATGTAAAAATATATTTTATATGTTTGTTTGAGACCATTAAGTGATTGTGTGTGCTTTTTTAATTTCTAAAAGTCAACGTAAAGTGGAAAGTGTTCATAAATATTCGATATTTCCAAATAAGAATGTAAAGGAGTACGAGTAAAACAGTGACGTCAAACGCGTTTTGGCGGACTTTCAAATTTTATGATTTTTAAAGTAAAGTTGATATTTTTTTGAAAAAATAAGCATGCAAGGTGTTAGGAGACCTGATAAAACGTCGATTCCCACCAATAGCAAAATTTATGCCTGTACCCTATTGTTACTATGATGTAAAGAACAAGGATATAACCAAGTTCAAAATTGTATATCAAAATTAATAAACAAATTCGTGAGACCAAAATATATTCTAATATCGGAAATTAACTATATTTAAAAATAAAATTATCAGTTCAAAAGTTATTTAAAAAATTAAAGTATTCAATGTAATAATAGTTATTTAACCAACAAGTGTAGGTATTAATGAGGGCCATTAACAAGGTAAGTACTGCCAAAAATAAATATTGACGGTTCAAGTGTCACTGTTTCCGTGTTCATCAAATTCTTTTTTGGAGGTCTTAACACTAATAATTATCATAATTTTGTAGATTAATAAAATAAAACGTTAGGTAAGTTAAAAATTAGAAGTATTCTATACTAGTAATCATTTTAAAAGGTGTAATTGTATGTTTGGTTTCCTAAATCGTAGGTAACTGTCAATTTAAATAATGTATAAGATGTGCGTTGGGTTGCCTGTAGAAAAATTCTTGATTAGTGTGAATCATGCATTAATAGGGGTCATTAATGTATGATTTTGTTCAATTTTGAGAACGTTAATAGCATTGCATACAAAGATTCTTTAAAGTAATCATTTCCTTGAATTTTTATTTATTTAACTAAAATTTATTTGAAAAACATTTTACATATTTTTTAATAATAATTTAGGTAAATCCTTCTGCCTAACATTGGAGAAAAAAGTGTGATTATCACAGAAAGGTTCAATAACTTTTTGGAGTACATTCAGATAAAAGTTATTGATGTTGTTGATATTTATAAAAACAGTGTGTCCCAAAGAGTATTATACAAAAATAGGAAAAGTTTATCTCACTTATCATAAAAAAAATTCTTAACGTGTTCATTGAAATTGTGATTGAGCACGAAAAAATTTAAAAAATTATATTTGTAAAACATTGATTACCTTTATTAATTTATCAACAATAAATAATAGTAAACCAAAAATTTGAATAAACTAAATGCTACCATATTTCAATGTATCCACCATCCCATTCCAAGCAGGTGATATTTTTAATCATATCACTGGAGTTAGAACTTCATTATATTGAAATGGTCTCTCATAAAATTTAATTTTGTTTATGGTTTTTGCTTTGAAATTTCGTTTTCCATAAAAAATCGTATGTAATACAAAAAAGGTTCAGTTCACGTCTGGTATTACATGAAATAAAATATAAAATAATGTTTGGTCAGTAGACAAAAATAATATTAATACCTCTAAGAGTTAAGCTCCGCAACTTAACTTGATGAAGGCGATATACGATTAGATAGCTACACAATAAGTTTTGCATCGACTATACCTATAAATTTGACAATATAGGTACAGGGTGATTCATAAGTAATGGGCCATATTGTATATCTACGTTCAGAAGGCCAAAATAATAATATTTTCATAATAATGGGTCTTATTATGATCCTTACTGAGGTACAGGATGTTAAAGCGATAAAAATAAAATAGATTTTTGTTAATAGATCAGGTACTTTTCTACATGACTTGAAAATTGGGTATGAACTAGTTTTTGTAAGGGTGAACAAGAATGTGTGAGAGGATTTGAGTTAACTCGTAGATGTCGCCACATGCGCCATATGAATTAGATGAAATCAACTACAAATTTTGTATCGCTCATTATTTTGCAACTTACTTATTTAATTTGGATAGCCCCATCATTTCTGTAGAAAAATAAGGTAAGTATAATTCTTTGATCTTGAAAATATTAACGATTTTCGAGATATATGAATTTTGCTAATTCACTACACTACATTTCACTGTGGTCGACGTAGCATTAATCTGTTATTAATCACCCTGTAGAAAAGTATACGATTATATCTATTCATATTAAGATAACGTTTTTTTTTTAATATATTCATAGATACAATAACAATGCAAATTTGACTGTAGTTACTTGTAATCTAGGATGCGCTGACAAACTAATCAATGTTTGATTGCTAGAAATGTTTAGCAGTAACTGTCAGAACGCGTTAGCATTTTACGAAAATATGGTAATCTTTTCAAGAAAATAGAAACAATATTAAACAAGCTCCTATTTTTTCAATATAAATGGATCAATTACATATTTGATGGTATTTTTCAATTCTGATCAACCTTTTTTAACAACATTTTTCGATATTGTCAAATTTAAAGGTACTTTACTCCTGAGTAGAATTCAAATTTTCTGATAAACCTCGTATAATATAGAGAAAAAATTGATATCTGATGTATTTATTTTAGGTTTTGGAACATGCAGAACATTTTATGAAGAATAAATGTAGTTTCAAATCAAAGAAGGAAAAATACCATAATTTTTCCTATACAAATTTGGATATGACACTATATTTTAACATCTAGTTAAATTGATGCTTGACGAATTTTTATAATAATCGTTGGCTGGGGATATACAATCGGTGATTCATTCTTCATTACGTAACCGAATTATGTATAATGAAATGTAAATTTTACAAACGTTGATTTAACTTATCTTCACTACTTGGGTATTCACATTTATAGAATGTTAAAAATATCAAATATTCAATGCTTAAATTTTAAATTTTGAATACAATTATGCTTTTTCTATAAAAGTAGCGTATTTATCAAAGCTTACTTAATTTCCAAACCATTTACTGCTCATAGTATGAGAAATATTTTTTTTTACTAGCGTGCGGAAAGATCCACTTTTCCGCACTAAAAGGCGTGCGGAAAGAGTCACTTTTCCGTACTAGTGCGGAAAGTAAATTTGTATAGTTTTTGGGGAGTATTTTCTGGATGCTAGTAGAAAAAATAGGGTATATAACACGTGCGTAAAGTGACTTTTCCGCACGCGATTGCTGGCCGAACTCCGCTAGCGTCGTTCGGCCATCTGCGGAAAAGTATCACTTTCCGCACTAGTTAGGTAAACTACTATTTCTACAAACGTCAAAAAATGACGAGGTTCGCGCATTGACAACAATATGCGAAGTGACCCTTTTTTTCATTCTCCATCGTTACCATGACACCGTTCGCGAAGTAGTGTGCGAAATACTTACTTCGCACACTGCATTTAAACTATATGGGATTTTTATATTTCAACCTTCATGATCCTCAATCATGCAAAAATCCAAGAAATCATTCATTTATTAATTTATAACAATAATTAAGTAATTACTTGATTTGGAAAAACAGTTCAAGCCAGTTCAATACTATTTTTCATATTAAACTATGCATGTTACTTATTTTAGAACAATATTTTTGAGGTTTGTAGAAAAAATTTTGCTTGCATCTCATGCACGAAATACTCTAGTGATCTGCGCCTCGTTAAAAAAAGGTTGTAGTCACCCAGGAGAATCTTTGATTGTCTCTAAGCCCTACTAGATCTTTCCAATGGTCAGATCTTCTCTTTCTTTCGGCTTCGCCTAAGAAACTTTTAGAGAATGCCAGTTCCCACACAGCTCGATAAAATTGAGATTTTGAAATGAGTTAACATCCAATTGTTGGATCGTCCTTCAGTTCTAACGACTTTTCAAGTTTTCCGAAAAATTGAAAGTGTACTGCGTGCCCCAGTCTCCAGAAAATGCAGACAACGTCATTAAAAACTCTATTTTGAATTTACCAACAAGCAGTAGAAAAACTGCTTCCAGAATTAGTTCAAAAAAATGCAAGAATGCATATTCTCTTCGTGTTAATTGCTTTGAAAAATAATAGTCTTTAAAAATTATCTAATCTATTTTTTTCTAGCATTATATGTAGAATACTTTCAGAACACTAATTTTGTATAAATATTTTCAAGGTTTCTGATATGACAAACTTGTCTAATCTATCACATAATATATTGTTTTTTACAAAGTTTTTTCGATAAGGAAATAAATAATTGGAGATAATAATGTACTATTACGGTATATACTATTTTGCAGATACCCTGAACAGTACTAAATATTTTTAAAATTAAACTACATCTTTTGTAGATATCGCTGAATAATAATTATTCTAACGCTTTATAAAGATTTGAGAAATATTTTCCAAAGACACACTGACCGTTCAGCTGAGAAGCATAAACGAAGAAATAGTAAAATTCAAGCTCAGCGGCTTCGATAATTGGGCCATGTTGGTAAGATGGATGACGAAAGATATGTGACAAAAATGCTTCTAGGAGTGTGAAGAAGATATGGGCGGATGCTATTAAAGAAGACTTAAAAAAGTAAGGAATCGATCAAATGAAATGTAAAAAGATGAGAAAAAAGTAGAAACTATGGGCCTGTGAGCACCTGCACAGGGTGGTCCATAAGTAATGGAAGATTCTGGGCCTAAAAATATTACAATCTAACGCAGCTTCCTTTAATAAAATGTTGATGATAGGAAAGATACAGGATGGCAAAGTTGAAATGTCAAAAATGTTTTTTCTCAGTAAATTGGAAGGTTTTGGATATACAAACGTAAAAAATTGAAGATAGGGGTTTTAAGGCCTGGGAAATCATAATATGTAACCCGTTTCGATGTATTTTCTATAGTGCGCTACAAAAGCTATGTTGTTGGTTAGGGTATCCCTCTATTTATTGAAAATGATTAAAACTACATCATTTTTGAGACTAATGATAAGTATATCTTTTTGTCGCAAAAATGATGCAGTTTTAATAGTTTTCAATAAATAGAAGGATGCCGTTAAAGATATATGAGTTAATTCCACATTTACATCAACAACATAGCTTTTGTGGCGCCCTCTAGAAAATACATCGAAACTGATAACATTATGATTTACCAGGCTCTAAAACCCCCATCTTAGAATTTTTATGTTTGCATATCCAAAATCTTCGAATTCACTGAGAAAAAACATTTTTCTACTAGCGTGCGGAAAGATTCATTTGTCCGCATTAAAAAGCGTGCGGAAAGAGTCACTTTTCCGCACTAGTGCGGAAAGTAAATTTGTAAAGTTTTTGGAGAGAATACTGACATTTGAATATTTAAAATATCTATTTGTATGGTTGTAGTTTACCAAATTACTGAAAAATTAAAAAATTTTTTAGAAATCTGCAAAAATTTTTCATGTCTCTGGTAAAAGCCTTATCAAATGGATGTCAAATAATAATAATTAAGTTAAACTTCCATAGATCATCCATTACTCAAATGTGGTTGAAATCCAAATCAAAGGTAAATGAAACTCAAAGTCCAAACCACAATTTAATATTGATTGTTCTCCAAACGAACAAACCAAAAGCTTAGCAACTAGTTTCGGTAAAATATACCATCATCAGGCTATAATAGAAAGGTTACAATTATCAAAAGATCTAATTGAATAAAGTTAAAGTTAAATTGAGACAAAATTATGTTATTGAGATGATTTGAAGTATAGAGATTATATAAAATAAAAATTACATGAAAATATAAATTTGACTAAAGTTATATCATATTAAATTACAAATTAGTTACCTTATAAAACATCTACTACTGGTGTAAATCAATTAGCTCACCAACATCATCATTGCTTTATGTTTAAAAATGGTTCGGAAAAGAAAAGAAAAAGACAAAGAGAAACTTTTGTTAAAATATGTCCATGGCCATGGAAACTTAATTAATTGAAATATTTCTCATCTCAATAACATAATTTTGTCTCAATTTAACTTTAACTTTATTCAATTGGATCTTTTGATAATTGTAACCTTTCTATTATAGCCTGATGATGGTATATTTTACCGAAACTAGTTGGTAAGCTTTTGGTTTGTTCGTTTGGAGAACAATCAATATTAAATTGTGGTTTGGACTTTGAGTTTCATTTACCTTTGATAATAATTAAGTTGTTGATATTTGTATTTAATAATAAATGTTTCTTTATGTTAACTTTTGGGCTTTTTTCCGGATGCTAGTAGAAAAAATAGTGTACCTAACACATGCGTAAAGTGACTTTTCCGCACGCTATTGCAGATGGCCGAACGACGATAGCGGAGTATCACTTTCCGCACTAGTTAGGTAAGCTACTATTTTGACATTTCAACAGTGCCACCCTGTATCTTTCTTATAATCAATATTATATTGCGTCCGATTGTAATATTTTTATGGTCTATTACTTATGGTCCATCCTGTATATCCAAATTTTTCCGACTTATGACCAGATGAAGAATCATCGAAATATTGTGGAATATACTTTACAACTAGCTAATATGCTAATATCTTATACTGTTCACTTTGGGAGAATTCGAGACCGTCACACTCTACCCGTTGTTTTTAAAAACCCGTCTGTCAACTTGTTACATTCACTTCGCCTGCCATGTAATAACTAACATTCCTGCTTATATCAACTCAACCGCCGTTCATTCATCCAGCTTTCTTTGTAAAGCTAAAAAAAATTAAAATAAAAAAGATGCAACGAACTGGTTTGGTAAAAAGTCAACTTCTTTTAGTTCCTACTGCTTATATCGAGTATGTTAACGAACAAATTAAATCTTAATTGAATGTTGCACAAGTATGCAAGTCTTAAACTTTCGCATTATTTAAACTGGGAGTTCTGTTGGAATTACGTTAAATTTTCAGTTAAGTACCTACACACGAAAGAAAAGGATGTTGGCTGATTTTTTAACTGTACAATCGAACTGGTTATCTTAATCAAGGAAACAATTAAAGACACTCAACTGGAAAATTCTCCAAAAGTATTTCACCTCTATACAGGGTGTTTCTAAATTCATGCGACAAAATTCGGGAGTTGATTGCTCGTATGAAATTAAGATGGGTCTTTTTTATAACAAAATTTTCTCAGCTCATCCCTTTCCGATTTATCGCCCATAAAAAGTGGTGTCTGAAATTGTGCTTTTATTTTCAAAAATTTCAGTTAGGAACTTGAAATTCTGTGATTTTCGTGAGCTGGAAAATAAAAATTTTTTTCAATATAAATAAATAAGTAGTATATTATTAAACTTTGTCCACGACCCTCAATTTCTTTATTAAATAAAAGTCAGTAACGGTTTGGTATTACTAACCTTAAAATGTTGTGGTAGCTACATGAAATAATTTGACATATATAGAGATGGGCGATACTGGGAACATTGAAACATTTTTCGTGTTTGGTCCTTTCCGAGTACTTACACAAAAATTAGTTTCGAGTTTCTAGCTATACTGAAATTTTAAAGAAAAAAATGAAAACTCAATTTTGGTCATCATCTTTTTTCTCGATAGAAACTGATAATTGTAAAAAATTTTGGGGGGTTTAAGTTTAAATTTTCAACAAGGTGCAATAATTCCTCAATCTTTTTTTAAGATCTCTTATCATAAGAAACCCACTTGTCAACTTTCATTACAATATGTCGAAATATTTGAAAAAATCAATTTTCGTTTGGTAACTTTGAAGGGTTGTAACTTTTTTCGCATGCACATTAATTGTACTAGGGGACCTTGGGTTATATCGTGTTATTTTTAGCCCCAGAATATATGGTATGATTTATATCCTGCCTTTTTGTTACACCCTGTAGATTAAAAATTGTATCTAACCAATAAAACTACTTAATGGAAAAATATGAAAAATGAAATGACAGAAGTTACTTTTAGCTACTAGAACAAATTGCAACACATCTTGTGATATGCAGGGTGTACCAATCTTACGACAAACTACGGTATATGGGTTATTTTAACGGTTATAAAAAAATAGTAGATGTCTTCATGGTGCATATTTTGAAATTATCTCGGACTATACAGAGTGTTGCATAACTCCGTTACAAACCAAACGTATGATTATTTTTTAAATGAGAACCCCTGTATATTATACAGAATTCGGATTGCTCACATTCTTTTGAAGCATTTGATATAAGGTTTTGCTACGTTATACAGAGTCCTTCAAAAGTTATGGACACGTTTATGTGAAAATCGTAAGTAAATCAACGCTCTGTAGCTTATTGTACTTTACAACCTTTTTGACACTGGAACTATTGTAGTATTTCGGTTACAGAAAAATAAAGAGATTATCACGTCAAATATGTCTCATACCATTCTAAAAAATCAAATTTTTTATACGTATACTCGACTACATAACTATCTATTCAGTCAATTTCAACTTCCGGTAAATTTAATTATGTCAACACAAGTTCTGGTGTTGTAGTTTAATTTAACTGCTGAGTTGCCTTCACGGTACTCTGACTTTTAATTAGTGTGTTTTTTCATTGAACTTATTTTCATTAAGATTCACAATTCTGCGATTAAAATTTCTTTTGTGAAGTGTAATTAATCCATTGTTCATAAAACAAATACCATTTCAATATTGGTAATATAATCATGAATTTCACTGTAATAACGTTGAAGTTATTAGCTCATTACAAAATATACAGTATAACTGAAAAAAAAATTCAATTCAACATGCCATTTCAACAGCGAACTGAGGATTAAAAAATAATAATGATAACCGTGGGGCGCGTACAACAGTTCTATAAAAATGTAAAAAAAACCTGGGGAGCATGCGCCTAACGTCTATTATTATTTTTCAATTTTTAGTTAAAATGAATTTTTTACTTCGTTCGTTTTTTACTTTTGAGCTTGATTTGCTATAAGATGTGTTTACGGGACAGGAAAACTAATTTTGAAATATTTTACTGATACGCAAAGATGTTTTTTAAGAAGAAATAGAAAAATCAATTTCAACTACTAGTGTCTGAAAGGAATCGCGCTAAAAATACATTAAACACCACGTATTCCTTATCCGTGTCTCGTGTGAATAAGTCTATGTATATTAATGTATTTTTAGCCACGCGATTCTTTCCAGACACCAGTAGCTAGCCACAAAGTGTGTTGTCTGTTAGTGCTTCAAGATTCATTTGTGGCCGGCTAATAGTGTCTGAAAAGAATCGCGCGGCTAAAAATACATTTAACACCATGTATTTCGAAAATACCATTTGTTCAAGCTATTACGATTTAATCAAAGAGTACTAGTTTTTTTGCTAAAACGCCCTACATATTCGGTTTCAGCGGCTTAAAATACATAAAAATATCACTTTTTTATCCTTGGATCTAGTATTGCACATTCACCTTTAACGGTCTAAATTTTATAGAATTGTTAATCATTTATTATACAGGGTGTTTCATTGGTAAAGGGCCTAACTTTAACTGTAGATGGGGATCACTTTGGTGGTTCCAAGAACCTATATTTAATGTGTCCGCTGCACTTTATAACCGAGATACAGGGTGTTTTATAAATTTATCCTATTTCTTTCGAACCTCATAACTTCCGAATTACCCTGTATATTATTTTGAGATTTGTGACACGTAATATCAATTACCTAGAAACTCCATCAAAAGCATCTCCAAAAATATAATGCAGGTCCGGTTTAACAAACAATTTCAAAACTCACCTTTCCTAAAAACAACACCATGAATATAGATTTTTTGAAAATTGCTCTTTATAATCGGAAAGGGTATGAAAAATCGAATCTACTTATTTCCTTTTCGTTTTTCCGCAGACAATTTTACTACCAAAAATTCACCGTCAAAGTTATAATTTATGCACGTTTTGGGGGTTTACAATGGTATCAGAGAGGTTTTTTTTTATTTTTTAGCTTGAAATGAAATCCATTTAATGCATCTAAAGAAGCATCCTAGAAATTCAATTGAGTTTGTATGTTTACGAGTACAGACCACTAAAAAATGTGATATACAGGGTGTTGTTTTTAGGAAAGGTGAGTTTTGAAATTTTTTGTTAAGCCGGATCTGCATTATCTTTTTGGAGATGCTTTTGATGGAGTTTCTAGGTAATGGTTATTACGTGTACCAAATCTCAAAATCATATATAGGGTAGCTCGGAAGTTATGAGGTTCGAAAGAAATAGGATAAACTTATAAAACACCGGTTATAAAGTGCAGAAGACACATTAAGTATAGGTTTTTGGAAGCACCAAAGTGATCCTCATCTACAGTTAAAGTTAGGCCCTTTACCAATGAAACACACTGTATTAATTACTAATTACATAAACTTTGGCAAGTTTATCTGAAGCCGTGAAAGGAATGCAGTCGAAAACATTCGATATTGCCACGTTAATCCATGAAAAAGCTAAGGTACTAAATATGTATTAATAATAATTTGAAAATAGACCTTTATTTTTTCAGTTTTACTTTATAAAATAGGTAGAATACGCCATTGGTACGTTTATGACAAATATGCGCCATGTTTCCTCGCCTCTTACCGATGCCCCGTAGCTTCAGATAAACTTGCCAAACTGTATATTATTTTTTCAATCACAATTCAATTTTCAATTTGTTCGCCATCCAAGCTATATTGTTTGGAGAGAACTCAATTGGAATGTAAGTGATTAATAATTTTTTCTACGACCGTGCGTATTAACTCACTTTCCCGCACGCATTTTAGTTTTGAAAGTGTGTGCAAATTTTGACCTTAGATAGTTTTTTACTTTGGAAGTTACATCTTAATTTTTTCTAGCTTTTGTTGTATTTTTCATTTTTCGAAAATATAAAATTTTGAAGATATTCTTATATAACCCTAACACCAAATAACTCCACTGAACCAGCAATTTTAAGTAATTTACAGAATGCAATAAATTGTGCTTTTAATATTAATATTTATAATAATTAGTAGTTTTTAGTAAAAGTTTTGTATTTTTATAAAATTTTTGAAAAATGAGTTGGTATACTTTTTTGTAAATACGGTCATAGAAAAAATGTAATATTCCTAATTACAAATGTCTTCCCCGCACTTGACTGCTTACCCGGGTCAACTGCAGTCGC
Organism: Galerucella nymphaeae; assembly: GCA_963978555.1. Classification (NCBI taxonomy): domain Eukaryota; kingdom Metazoa; phylum Arthropoda; class Insecta; order Coleoptera; family Chrysomelidae; genus Galerucella; species Galerucella nymphaeae. The sequence goes on along the minus strand of OZ021711.1, from coordinate 1,276,963 downwards.
GTGCGGACTTTTTAGGAAAATAACTATAAATTAATCTCATCATCATTGCTATACAATTTATAACATCCTTGTATTTCCTTTATCTCAAAAATTACAGTAACCTTTATTAGTAATTTGACCTTTTGAACTTATATCTGTTTCGAATTTTAAATTTTGTAATAAAATGACCTTCAGATATTTTTTAATAGTTTTTTTTTCGATCAACTTTTTAATTCTATTTTCAACGAGTAATATGATATATACGAGTATGTTAAATACACACAATTCCGTTACTTTCTATTCCATTAATGAAAACATGTCGCTCCCAAATCAACTATCTATGATTATTATCAAGTTAACTGGTTTTTGATTTCATTTTTATTATGCAAGATTATCAAATAACATATTTTGTGTATCCTGAAACGTAACTTTCGAGAGCTCGTAACCCGTTTCAGAAAAATATATTACAAAATGATAAATTTATTCAGTAACCAGTATCTCATTTTTTTGTTTTGCAGTTTTATGATTATTAATATGGATTAACACATTTATTATTCCAGCTAGTACTACGTGGATTATTTCCAATTAAAATCAATTAATAAATTCCAAGATCACAAATTCAAGCTTAGAAAATAAAAAGTTGCAAATGTCATAATATATAATGCAAATTAAGATGAATTTAATTTTTCAAGAGATCAAAAAAATATGAAAAATTATTTTTATAAAGAAAATTTCCAATAAAAAAGTCCTTCCTTATGTGTCCAAAAACTATCAAAACATGGATGTGGAAGCAGTAGGCGAAATTTTTGATGGAATCCCTTGAAAATATCCTGGTTAGTGATAATCCGTTGCCTCCACCGGTTTTTGGGCTGTGGTGAGTGCACAATAACAGTTTATAGTCAAAACAACCAAAAATTGACCGATTTTTCGACATGTTATCAAATTTTACTCGGAAAGTATTGAATTTATCGTGCATATGTATACGAACAAAGTTATAGAGCGTAAATTTTCCTATGAAATTCCGTGGTTCGAAATGCAAAAATTCCCATCTTTGCAGCTACAGCGGATGAATTAGTGAAATTTTTTTTGAAATTCTAATGCAATTTGTGAACTGAATGCAATAAATGCAGTTTCAATATCTTATTTAATTGCTGACTAATCTAATTGTTAATAAACATGGGGTGAAAGAAATAGACATTGTTAGGATAAAGGCATATGCCACAAAAAATTGTTTCAATTTACAATAATGTTTTTACACATACTAGAAGGTTACAGCAATCATATGCAATGATTATATCAACAATTTTTTCTACTAGGGTGCGGAAAGATCCACTTTTACGCACTAAAAAGGGTGCGGAAAGAGTCACTTTTCCGCACTAGTGCGGAAAGTAAATTTGTAGAGTTTTTGGGGAGTATACTGACATTTGAATATTTAAAATATGTATTTGTATGGTTGTAGTTTACCAAATGACTGAAAAATTAAAAAAATTTAATAGAATTCTGCTATAATTTTTTTATAAAAAGGAACATTTTTTTCAATAATTATTTATGTCCCTGGTAAAAGCGTTATCAAATGGATGTCAAATGATAATAATCAAGTTGTTGAATGGTATTTAATAATAAATGTTTCTATATGTTAACTTTTGGGTTTTTTCCCAGATACTAGTAGAAAAAATAGTGTACCAACACGTGCGTAAAGTGACTTTTCCGCACTAATTAGGTAAACTACTATTTTTGGTTTAATTGGCTTGGCTAACACGTTAGTTTGAAAAAGTGGTTCAAATTTTACCTCAGTAACAATTAAGATATCTATGCTGGTTTTTATTTTATTTGAAATCTGAAAATACCCACTTCAAAAAAATTGGAGAAACACAACTTTTGGAGTTTTGAACAGACAATTCGGACCATTCAATCCCATACTTGATCAACGATTCTAGGAAAACGGACAACAATTCAACGAGAAAAAAATACTGTCATGCAGGTCCTTCTGTAAACTTCCCAGATATTTTTCAACACACCCACGTTTCATAACATAATCAAATAGACCAGGGCATTTAGGAAAAAAATAGAGAAGATTTTAAAGCACAACACATATTATTGAGATGCGATTTTCTGCATTGTGTTCGGGAAAGTTCGAGAGAAGGCTGGGAAAAATGTGGGTGTTCCGTTTAAAATAAGAAAGTAGGTAATTTTTGGAAATATTTTAGTTAAAATGATCGTATCAGAAAACCCAAACGTAGAAATTTTCATAATTTTACCATATACAGGTAGTTTCAACTCGTCGTGGGACACCCTTTACACCTATCATAAAAATGTTTAGTTTTTGATAAATAGTTGTACTTACGGAAATTAACGGATATTAGCAAATACATACCTGAAACAAAAAAAGAAACCAAAAATTAGTATAGTTTTCAACAAATGAATAAAAAAATCATGTTTTTCTACTGCTGTATATGGACCAGTCATTAAAGCAAAAATTAAGGGTATTTTTGTTATAAAGTTCAACAGAAAACTATTTGCACCATAACTTCGGGGATACCCTGTATATTACTAAAATCCAAAAACCAGCCAAGTTTATCATTTATGAAATTTGTTTCAACAATAATTATAACCCAAAAAGGCCCTTTTTCTTTTTTTTGCCAATATAAAGAGTACTGGATAAATCGAGTTACTTATAAAAGATCGTTTGTAGAAAATTCAAAAACCTACAAAATGGTTTTAGGAAAATTTTGATCCAATCATTTTTTTGCTGAGAAAAGCTGGAAAAAACCCTAAAAATGGACCTTTTTTCCAAAAATTCGTATCTTAATTTTCAATATTGAGGACTAATAAAATTGATAGCCAATGACATGTTTTTTTAAATGCCGAAAGATGAAATTTTTCGCTTCAATAGTTTTTGCGCAATTGCGCTTTAAACAATTTATTTACTCATCTTGGGAAATGCGTAAATATTGGCTGAATCGTCTGATTTATATTTTGAAAAAACGGATTCTACGATAATATTATACACTGTGTTATTTATAAGATGCGACAAAACTGTCAAACGCGAGCTAACTTTTTTAACAAATAGCGTTAATGAAAAATAATAATAGATTTGGAAAGCTCGTTGAAAAATAAGTTCAAATGCATTTTCAATTTTCTTACATTCGTTTTGGTTCAATAAAAAAAATGGATATTTATGTGATTTTAATTGATTACGTGACGGCTGACTTGGTAGTGCACGGAATAATTTGAAAGTTAAACCTGAAGCATATGGTGGAGCGGTTCTCCGTTGAGATGAAATATTTTTTATTTTGTTTTTAGTTTTTTCTTCACAATGTTTGAAACAAATAACTTTGCTTTATTTTAAAATTAATATTATTTAGACAAAAATTTTGAAAAAAAAAACTAAAAACAATAATATTTTTCTACAAACGTCAAAAAATGACAAGGATCGCGCACTGACCCTTTTTTTCATTCTCCTTCGTTACCATGACACCGTGCGCGAAGTAGTGTGCGAAATACTTACTTCGCACACTGCATGTAAACCATATGGGATTTTTATATTTTAACCTCAATCAAGCAAAAATCCAAGAAATCATTTATTTATTAATGTAAGGTTGAGTTGGGTAACTCATAACAATAATTAAGTAATTACTTGATTTGGAAAAACATGCATGTTACTTATTTTTAGAACAATATTTTTGAGGTTTGTAGAAAAATTTTTGTTTGCATCTCATGCGTGAAATACTTTGGTGATCTCGACTATTTCTTTTAACTCGGCTGCGCCTCGTTTAAAAAAATTAGTTCTCGATCACCAAAGTAGCATTTCGCGCCCTAGATACAAAAATAACTATTAATATATTAGTTAATCAATTTTATTTCTAATTAATATTTTTCATTTTGTTTTTAATTCTTTTTTTTACAATTTTTAAAACAAATAAATTTGCTTCATTTTAAAATTAATATTATTTAGACGATAATTTTGAAAAAAAACTAAAAACAAAAATATTTCAGTTAATTAAATTTCTAATTAATATTTTTCATTTTGTTTTCAATTCTTTTTTCACATTTTTGAAACAAATAAATCTGCTTTATTATTTATATAAAAAAAAAAAAAAAAAAAAAAAAAAAAAAAAAAAAAAACCAAATATCATATTTTTCAAATCTGTTATAATTTTTCATGATCGCTATTTAGTAAAAATAATTGTCAAAGAGCAAGTAGGATTTTACAATTTTGAAAAATGTTTAGTGGGTCAAATTTGTACACTGTTTTCTGTATTTTTCAGATATTGTACAAGTATTTTCTTCAAGAAATTCTTCTTTTCTATTTTCATAAAAAAATATGCGATCAAGAAATGTTTCAACACAAATTTTCTGTATTTTCCACTGCATTTTCAGGGGTATTTTCTAATGATACTATTATAGTATTTTCAAGAGTATTTTCTGTACTTTCATTGTAATTTCTCTAATTTATAAACTATTTTCTTAATTGGTTTACCCCTCATTTTTTGTAAAGGTTAACGAAAAAAATGTTTGTCATTTTTCAATACAAGTTTTTTCATGAATAAAATAAATTAATATTCCTACTGTATCTGATTAAGTCTGGCTGATGCAAAAGCTTGATATATTTCCTAGTAGTTATAAAGACAACTACTTCTTTTAACACGGATATCTAAGAGAGAAACCACACCCTGTGCCATTCGATTTTTCTAAATACTTTTATTGTTTGTTAAGAACACGCCGTTACGCCATTTCAGCATAGGTTACGTGAACAATTTGGAGAGGATAATAGATAGGTTCCAGTTTTTATAGACAACAGATATAAATTAAGTCATTAAATGAAAAATATTTTAGATTCACTAAAATTGCATAGTAACTGTGGACGTAAACCAGACAGTGTATTTTTCAACATAGCAATTTTGATTTGCATTATTAGAATTTATGTTTGATATAAGTGGGCAGAGTTACTTTTTTTCCATTTAAACCAGTTTTTCTACATTTATGCAAAAAAACAACACTTTTGTGAACCATATTTAATGGAAAAAGTGGTACTTTATTGCACTAGTGCAATAAAATTTTTATTGCACTCATCTGTCATTCTTTGTGTCAGTTTTGCAAGTATCTGATCCTGCTTTAATACAACAATAATATATGTATATCTTACTACTTAGTCTCAACGAGTTACAATTATTGCAAAAATTTTCAATTATTTAAAGTTTAAATGGTCAAGGCGAAAACCAGCTATGATTGAGTACTGGCAAGGTGGAGGCCATAAAGATACAAAAAAAGAAGAACGGGTTGAGTTTTATTAGGTAAGGTTAGGTTCTTAACATATTTATATTCTAATTTTCTAGTTTTTGCATGAATTTAGAAAAAATATTGTATGCAACTCTTGCAAAACGTGTTTTTTGCACTCAACGTGTTGTCCAACTCGGCCTAAAGACCTCGTTGGACAATTTCACGTCGCGTGCAAAAAACACTCACTTTTTGCACTTGTTGCATAAATAACTTTTACCTTTGACATCTTTTGAAGCAGTTCAGTGTAAAAACTAACGACTATGCTCTAAGAATTATATCAGACTCTTTCTAAATTAGGAGAACCGTCACTATCACTTAGAAGACGGATGCAAACTTCTATTCATATTCTACTTCTATTCTAGGAAAAGTTGAACATCCTACTTACGAAAATGTATAGTTAAGTCGTCGCAAAACTTATTATGTAGCTATATTTAATCGTATATCCCCTTCAAGTTAAGTTGCGGAGCTTAACTCTGGGAAGTATTAATATTATTTCTGTTTACTTACCAAACATAATTCTATGTTTAATTTCATGTAATACCAGACGTGAACTGAACCTTTTTGTATTCAATTCGATTTTTTATGGAAAACCAAATTTTAAAGCAAAAACCATAAACAAAATTTTATTAAAAAATAATAGAAAAACACTACACTCTTTCTTGATGAGACCACCAACTAAAGCGTAAACAGGTGGTCAACTTTTCTTAAAATAACCCTCTATGAAAAATAGTTATAGTTCAGTTAAATACAGGGTGTCCCAGCCGAGAGTGACCCATTTTAAATGCTTATAACTTTTATACCAGTTGTGTTAGCCACCTGCGGTTTACGCCATTCCTTTTCTCTTGGCCTAAAGTTTTTTCTAGTTGGTACCAAATTTTATCTACAATTATACAGTGGGAGTAAAAAAATTGCCTTTTTTCGACATTAAAATTTTCAACTATTTTTAATGGAATACCCTGTATATTGCAACGCCATAATTAGGAGTCGTGTCCAAGGTATCCATATACCAATAAACATCGGACTTGTACCTTGAGGTTTTAGCAGCAAAAAATTAAAATAGTAGTCTGGATATTTTAGCAAACGTATAAAAAAAACGTAACTAGGTATCCATAGTAAACTGGCCCTATAGAATGGGCACCGTACTCTCCTGACTTGACAGTTCCAGACTTTTTTCTCTGGGGTTATGTCAAGCATAGGTGCTATAACCCCCTTTCACATAATTTGGATGATCTTAAGAGGAATATTCGTGCAGTAATTGAAGCGATTCCCCAAGATATGTTACACAATTCATTCAACCATTTAATGGTCCGACTTCATAAATGCGTAGAACAGAACGGTCAACATATACAGCAGTTTTTTTAGATTAATATTTTTTTTTTATTAATGTATAGTTCCAAATATGCTAATAAAAAATACGTTTGCTAAAATATCCAGACTACTTTTTCAATTTTTTGCTGCTAAAACCTCAAGGTACAAGTCCGATTTTTATTGGTATATGGATACCTTGGACACGACTCCTAATTATGGCGTTGCAATATACAGGGTGTTCCATTAAAAATAGTTGAAAATTTTAATGTCGAAAAAAGGCAATTTTTTTATTCCCACTGTATAATTGTAGACAAAATTTGGTACCAACTAGAAAAAACTTTAGGCCAAGAGAAAAGGAATGACGCAAACCGCAGGTGGCTAACACAACCGGTATAAAAGTTATAGGCATAAAATGGGTCACTCTCGGCTGGGACACCCTGTATTTCGAAGATAATAAAATATTTCAAATTGATATTTCCTATTTCTTCTCAATAAAACGATATACCTTTAAGGTAGTGTTAATCGTCTGGTATTATGTTCAAGATGTTTTCAATTCTGAAAATATATTAATATTGTTTAAAGCTAAATGTTTTATATTTGAGTTTTTAATAACAGAGGAAAGAACAAATACCTAAGTATATTTTAGATTGAAAGAAATCATGAATCCATGAAAAGGAATCCCAGTCGTCGATGAGTTAAAGATTTATTGAAAAATGTATTTTATTCTATACATTAACGCAAAGTATCTTAAAAAGTAGTATAGCTCTCCATAACTGCGGGTTAAAAATAATCATTAGACAGTCAATACAGTTATTTAATAATTAAACGAGCATCATAAAACAAGCTTTTCACACACAACTAAATCTGTATCAATAATATTACCAAATGTATACTGATGCCTCCAAAACTCTACATGGCGTCAGAGCTGCAATTATTACTCCTGAATAAAATCAACTTTTAAAATTTTCACACCTCCGCACTATATACACAGAAGAAATGTATGCACTATTTCAAGATGTAACACATGCCAAAAGTTTAAACTTTTCCAAATTCCTAATAATAACAGATTCCCTCAGTTCACTTGAGTCCATCAAAAAAATTTATGATACTCATCCTATTTCTTTGTCCATAAAAACAACACTAGATGAGCTACACACAACTGACAAAGAGGAACAATTTATGTGGATCCCATCCCACATCGGAATCCTGAAAAACGAAGAGGCCACCGAAAGTGATAGTGAAATAACAGTGCAAGAAATGACTGCGATAGACCTAAAAATCCACGTCAAGAAAAAAGTGCTTAGTGCGTGGCAGAGCCAGTGGCGAGAATCTAAAGTGAAATAAAAGCCGAAGTGAAACCGTGGAAAATGACACCTACAAGACTGGAGAAATCTTGGTTTGTTTACAAAAATAATTGAGCTTTCCCCACCGCTTCATTTTGATAGATAGAACAGAACATTTCAGTCAAAAAGTGTAGATGAATAGTCAATAAATATGAAAATGATATCATTAGGCAAAATTCTATAAAAATCCAATTTTTTTACGTAGTGTGTGTTGCTACGCCCTCTAGCGAACGTTCGACAAACGACAAATAATTTCCATCAATATCTTTAGGCGACTTTTACAATGAATTTTTTTGATGAGATATGGCCGCTCGTTACCCTTAACTGATCACCCTGTACAAAGTACAGAGACATGCACTTATGATGTAAGCTTGTTAATCTACCAGTTTAGTGGTTTCAGGGGTTACAGTTTCCTTTTAAAATTTCATTTAGCTTTTATCAGTTTGTATATGAACTTCGGTCGCAACAACCACAACATGTCTTCCGTTAAAACGATTTATCATTGTAATTTCTGTCGGGTAATTATTGTTATTCAACAAATATGAATGAAGGAAAAAAATCTTTAAAATTTTAAATTGAATATAACAGTTTTTTAATATTTTTATAGATGTTCTTGTCAAGAAAACTTCTACATGGTTTGAATCAACTGTTTACCGTGAGAAAAAATCATCCCTCCGTTACAGCCACTAACTTTAATTTTTGTAATAGCACCCTGTACATACAAAATTATAAAAAGTGGGCTGGGCACTATTAAAAAAATTAAAGTAAGGGGTTGTAACTGAGGGATAAATATTTAGATGATTTTTTTCTACGCCATATTAAAGTGTACTAGAAATGGAATAGATCAGTTTTTGTCCCATTCGAAAATCTCTATTCGTTCAAGAAATATAGCCTGGGTAAATTAGTCTGTATGTACCTAAACGATAGGACCAAAATAATTTGTTTGAATGATAACGGATTTAATTAGTAGAAAATTTTATTGAAGTAACACTAAACCGGTTCAATCAAGAATATTTCCGAAATAAGTAAAAAAGCGCTTCCCACAATATAACTGTTCCTTGAGCGTGCACTTCACTGGATATCTTTCTTAGTAGACTACAGAATGTCATACAAAAAAAATTATCAAGGATGTGATCTACTATAGATCAACTACATTTGAACGGTTCATTATTGTGATATTTTGATTAGGATTAATGAAAGACTTGACTTTTTTCCATTTCTTTCCACGTAATGTGTTAGAAAGACATTATCAAACGATAACGCACACCAAAAAAGCTGTTGTATGATCCATAGTTAATTTTTCGGGGTTTTGTAGCTATTTTTACTTTTATTAAAGTAATGTTCCTTTAAAATGAAGTTTTTTATGGTTGAACAAATTACGAGTGTGAAAATTTAATTCATCAAAAAAATTTATTTTCAAAGCGTCATCCCAAGTATTTAAAATTCAACTTATGAAAGTATGTTTTTTTCTTCATTTGAATCAAATTATTTGATTTTTATTATCAAACTAGATACAGTACAATTTATTGCATAATAGAAACAACACATTTCTTACAATAAACTTTCTCTCGGCAAAGGCAGAAAGGATTTATCAAATTTAAGGATTAAATAATTGGGAAAAAAAAATTTTAAACATATCATTTGTATTGAAATTTTATTATTAACAAAATGTATCCGTTATTACCAAATTTTAATATTGAGGAAATAATAATCCAAAACATGTTTCTTTGTTTTTTTCTTTTTAAAGACATTTCATATTTTATTATACGCCATTCTGCAAGCACTCATCCATATAAAAATAAAAAATATTCCAAGATCCCTCATAATAACAGATTCGCTTAGCTCAATCCATACAATAAATAAACTTTATCCCTCACATCCAATAGCACTCCAAATTAAAGCCGAACTATTACACATTGAACAATCAAATTGCATCGTGAAAATACTTTGGATTCCTTCCCATATCGGAATAAAAGGAAACGACGAGGCCGATCGTAGTGCGCGACATGCAATAACTAGTGAAACCGCGAGTGAAGTGCAAACGGTAGTGAACGAAGACATAAAACCTACACTTAAAGAAAAAGTGCGGCAATTGTGGCAAAACGAGTGGCAAATATCCCAATCTAAGCTACGCAATGTGAAACCGGAAGTAAAACCTTGGCCACAAACAATAAACAATAGATCGCTACAAGTCATCTTAACTAGGCTACGAATAGGACACACTAGACTCACCCATAGCTATTTATTTAGTAAAAGTGAGCCCCCTCAGTGCGAAATATGCAGCACACAGCTCACTGTAAATCACTTGATAATTGAATGTCCAAAATTTGAACAATCGAGACGAGACAATAGCATAGGCAACACTCTAGAACTAGTACTTGGTGCAAAATCTAATTATGAAAACCTTTTTAAATTCATCAAAGAAACTAACCTACTAACAAAATTATGAGTAATCTCTATGTATATTTATATATGTATGTGAATATATTTTCATGTGTCGCTAATTACCTCAGAGGTAGATGCGACTTTTGTGTAAATAAAAAAAAAAAAAAAAAAAAAAAAATTTCATATTTTCCAAATATAAAAAAATTATATATATATATATATTTATATATTTGTAAAATTTTAAAACGTAAACATATTTTTCATATTTGAAAACATCTTAAACATAATACCAGACGATTAACACTACCTTATACAGGGTGATTCATTAAGAATGTCCAATCTCTGAACTGTAGATTCTAGACCTCAAAATATGATGATTCTGCTCAACATGCCTTATGCAAATATTGCTAGTTTCCGAGATACGGGGTTGTTCAAAGTTTAAATTTGGATTTTCGCAATAATTTTTCAAGTTTTCACAATTTCTCTTTGACAATTTTACGTTTTTTGGCATGAGGAAACATAATTTGCACTCTAATTTAACATTGCTAATAGAGGGCGCTAGTTACACTTGTTTGTGTTAATTAAATCAAAGTAAACCTTTTTTGGGCTAAGCTTATAACTAAAATAATAAAAAAATATTAAAAAGCGTTAAATGCTACAAAAAAAAGTTACTCTTCTTTGATTCGTGTAACTCAATCGGTTATCGAGTTATTTGCTTCTAGAAAGTTCAATAAATTTTGATTTTTCCATAAAAAATTTTTATTATTTCTTTAATATGTAACAATAACAAATTTGTAAACAAAAAGGAAAAACTTTTAAGCAAATGCTCAAAATGCCCAGCATAAAACATAAAAAATTATTGCGAAATAAAATATTTTATTGCACTAGTGCAATAAAGTACCACTTTTTCCATTAAATGTGGTTCACAAAAGTGTTGTTTTTTGCATGAATGTAGAAAAATAATATTAATACTTCTCAGAGTCGAGCTCCGCAACATACGACGAGATAGCTGCACAATAAGTACTACTTCTACTATACCTACAGCTTCCCGAACCGCAACAACTACTTCTCATGCCATGCTCCTATATACCTACATCAAACTATATTTCTCAAAACAGCTGAAATATTGAATAAATCAACACCATCTATGCCCTCGGTAATTAATTCAATGTCATATTTATCAAAAGAAATTTTTTTAAGCTCCCAAGCGGATTCACCGATCATCAAACAAATGATTAAAATATTATAATAAATTATTACAAAATGTAAGTACGTATAATAATATAATAACTGACTATAGAAAAAATAATATGAATTTTATAAATTTGAGCGCACTTATTTAATTCATTTTGCTAAAAATATGCTATCATTAATTACACAACGTGTTGGCTTATCAATATGCAGATATTGCGCAGGCATATATGTAACCTTTACTCTAAAAATTGAAGTTAACTTTTAAAAACTTACAACAAATAATATTTTTATTCAAACAAACATCGTATCAAATCGAAATAATGTATTTTTACATCAATATGTACTAACAATATGGCAAGCTTACCATTATAGATTTTACAATACATCCGAAAATAAACAATCCTTCAACACCACGCACTTTAAAACTATAGATCCTTGAAGCCGAAGGGTTGTTGCCAACTTGTAATAAAAATTCAAGTAAGCAAAAAGACAAATCGTATGTCTAAATTAATTTTTGATACGCCACACCACCAACGTGTCGGTAAAATACGCTGTACGGTCAAAGTACCGGCTAACAATCACCACGTGGCTGTGTTGCCTTCTCACAGTTCCTGAAAGTTCGTCGAGTACGCGCAAGCGTGTAAAGTGCAAGGACAACTCGATATTACATTATTGAAACGCGGGAAAGTAAGCAGATCACAATGTTGACAAATTTTATGATTTATCCGCGAAGAAGCAAAAACGGAGTAGATAATATTGTATGTACACTGAGAAACTGTAAAATGTTGCCATCGAATAATTTCCAGTTACTAGCTGTGAAGTGAAGTTGGCTAGTATTGGAAAAAATTGTATGTATATCATGGTGGTGAAGACATTGAGCCTTGGTGCTTGGTCAATGAAATAGTCTTCACTACCCTGGTGTATAATATACAATAATAATAAAATATTAACAACAATAGTTATTTATGCAACAAGTGCAAAAAGTGAGTGTTTTTTGCACGCGACGTGAAATTGTCCAACGAGGTCTTTAGGCCGAGTTGGACAACACGTCAAGTGCAAAAAACACGTTTTGCAAGAGTTGCATACAATATTTTTTCTAAATTCATGCAAAAACTGGAAAATTAGAATATAAATATGTCAAGAGCCTATCCTACCTAATCAAACTCAACCCGTTCTTCTTTTTTTGTATCTTTATGGCCTCCACCTTGTCAGCACTCAATCATAGCTGGTTTTCGCCTTGACCATTTAAATTTTAAATAAATAAAGATTTTTGCAATAATTGTAACTCGTTGAGACTAAGTAGTAAGATATACTCATATTATTGTTGTATTAAAGCAGGATCAGATACTTGCTATGGATTTTTATTTAATTTAAATGTTTATGTTTGTCATTAATCATCACAAAACTGACACAAGAATGACAGATGAGTGCAATAAAGTACCACTTTTTGCATTAAATGTGGTTCACAAAAGTGTTGTTTTTTGCATGAATGTAGAAAAAAATATTCATCAGATTATATTAAAAATTGAGGCTGTAATTAAAATAATAATGAAAATAAAGTGAGGTCAAAAAAATGGAGATTCACGCAGAAAATTGTGTACATGTATCTTTGTGAAAAATGTAGATACAAAAAAAAAGTTGCAAATGAAGTTTGAAAATTAAACCATAATCTTTGAAGTAAGCTATGTTATATAATTAAACTTCTACATTTAGAATAACAAGAGTAAAATAAAATAAATAAATTTATACTTCGAAAAACGGAGAGATTTTTATCAATTTTATTGATTGACATGTACAGAGAACAAGAAATTCTAACAAAAATATTCAAACGAAGAAAGTACAACCTACAAAAATTGCTCAAAATGCATAGTTTCCAGATACATATCCATATACAGGGTGTTCGAGATATTCGAAACATACTGAATGAGTATGTTCTAAGTACGGCCCTGTAATCAAATTTTTTAGTGGTCTGTACTCGTAAACATACAAACTCGATTGAATTCCTAGGATGCTTCTCTAGATGCATCAAATGGATTTCATTTCAAGCTAAAAATTAAAAAAAAACCTCTCCGATACCATTGTTAACCTCCAAAACGTGCATAAATTATTACTTTGACGGTAAATTTTTGGTAGTAAAATTGTCTGCGGAAAAATAGAAAGGAAATAAGTAGATTCGATTTCTTATACCCTTTCCAACTATAAAGAGCAGTTTTCAAAAAATCTATATACAGGGTGTTGCTTTTAGGAAAGACGAGTTTTGAAATTTTTTGTTAAGCCGGACCTGCATTATCTTTTTGGAAATGCTTTTGATGGAGTTTCTAGGTAATGGTTATTACGTGTCACAAATCTCAAAATAATATACAGGGTAACTCGGAAGTTATGAGGTGCAGAAGACACATTAAATATAGGTTTTTGGAACCACCAAAGTGATCCCCATCTACAGTTAAAGTTAGGCCCTTTACCAATGAAACACCCTGTATAAAAAGCTTTTCTATTATTAAATAAAAACTTCTGCATTATCTAAGACCTAGAATAAAGTTATCAAATTTTTTAGTCCAAAAAATGAGCTTTTACACTTTCGCGTTTTAAATGCAAAATTATTAAAAAACATGGAAATCCTAAAAGATTATCACGTGTTTCGTAATAACAAGAGATTAGTGAAAAATATGATAATCCAACTTTTTGAAGTAACATTTTTCGATATTGTCAAACTTGAAGGTACTTTGCTCTACAGTAGAATTAATATTTTTTGAAAAACTTCGTATACGATTGAAAAGTTTGATATTTCATGACTGTATTCTAGGTTTCATATAATGCAGAACTTTTTATGAAGAATAACTTTTTCCTAAAAACAATAATAAAAAAGTTTATTTATATAATTCCAAGTTAGGGGGACATATTGTATATACTTTTAACATTCAAACTAAAAATATTGTAAATAGAAAACTGAATAACCTACAAATAAAGGATTATAATTTATACCTACAATTATTAAATCGCTAAATTTCAAAGTACGCTCACGTTTTATAATATGCGACAAGATCACATACCATCAATACTACTGAACTGATACTTTTAGCAATGTTGCCAAAGCTGAACTTTATTTTCGTTATGAATATCTGAAACGAGCCTTGAGTAAGCAATGAATAATTTTGACAAATTTTGTTATATAGTGATTAGAATCAAGTCTGCGATTAGCGCGAAAAATGCAATTAGGTTTTCCAGGAAAAAGAAGAGGGTAAAATGCAGGAAATATTGATATTTATTGAATCGTTACTCTAGTGATTTGAAGTTGAATGTCATGTTTACAATATGGCGCTAGCTTTGACAACAGATTCTCGCATACGAATGCAACTTCAAGTGGCTTCTTCTAACGTGAAACGGAGCATACAGATTGCGAAAATTACATTCGAACCCTCGGATTAAACAAGAACGACAGAAAAACAGCTGAAAGAGAAAGAGAGAGAGATAATTATGCGCGGTCATTGAGGCGTGTATTTAATTCCAGCTAGAGTGTGGGTTTATTTCCCGATACTGACCGAATGCTTCTGGCAATAGCGGTTAAAAATGTTGAAATAGGGGGGCAATGAACCTTCGGTAACTCTCGGGAATAAGTTTACATCCCTAAGGTGAAACAAAGTGATGACCGTGCACAATTATTCTTCCTCTCTCGTTCATATATCCTAGTTGTACTTGTGTAATCCGAGGCCATGGTTCCGATGTAAATTTCGTAATCTGTATACCGAAGTTATACTCTTCAACGTTTCAACCAATAGCAATGCGTTTACAGAAGCTTTAAATAATTTGAATTTATCCGCGTTCATTCGTTACAGTGGGTGTTTGTGAGAAAAGAATACAAAAGAAAATTGTGGGAATCCAAAATTACCAGAACACAAACATTGACACTTCTCAGGTAAGATTAGGGGTGGGGGGTTTCGGGAGAAATTTTACTACACCTCACTAAAGGGGTAGAAAAGGAAGGGGGTCATAAGATTCACCTCACATAACTAATGGAGACTCTCTAATTTGTCAAAAAGTTAGGAAAATCACATTTTTCGCGAAAATATCACTTTTGTTTAGAAAAAGACTTCTGGCAAGTCTATTTTTTTTAAATTATCAATTGAACAGTAATCATTGATAAAAGATCTATAATATTAATAAAATATATCAAGTAGTTCAAATTTATAATTTGATTCAATATTTTACAAGTAAACAATATTTTTGGTTTGATAAGAATTATCAGTAGGAGTTCACAGCTGATAACAAATACATTGAATATTATAAATAACACACCTTATTAGATATGATATATAGGTCATTCTGTCAAGTTATTGTGAATTACCTAATATAAAAATTCCAGGAATTATCATGAAATCTACTACCGTCTTCACGATAAATTGTACTTGAAAAATCAATTATCAACAAAATATATTCTAATCATTAAATAAAATCAATACATAACAAATTACTCTTCAGAACACCGGTTTCACAAATCGCTGAAAACAATTAAAAAGTACAAAAGAAGACTAAATAATGAACTAATTAACTCGTTAGCGAAAGTTAGCCTGAAATTAGACCATTTTCCATTCTATTTCAGTCAAATACTAACCAAGACGAAAAAGGTCGCTGAAAACACTTAAAAAGCACACAGGAAAACTAATTAATGCACAAATACACTCGAATTCCTGAATACAAGTAAAAAGCACACAAAAATACTAAATAATGAATAAATTCACTCGAATATACTGTATAATGAAAGTTAGCATGCGAAATGAACATTTTCCACTCTCTTTCATTGAAATACAGGCCAAAACGTGAAAGATTTCTGAAAACAGTTAAAAAGTACACAAAATAACTAATAATGCACAAATACACTCAAATATACTTTAAAACAAATGTTTGGCTGAAATTGGACCATTTTCTATTCTAATCCAGTCAAATATAAACCAAAACGCAAGAGAACGTTGAAAACACATAAAAAGCACACAAGAAGACTGAATAATGCACAAAAATTCACTCAAATATACTTTAAAACGAAAGTTAGCTTGAAATTGGACCATTTTCCATTATATTTATGTCAAATATAGACCAAAACTTGAAATATCGCTGAAAACAGTTAAAAAGCACACAAGAAGACCCAATAATAAACAAACTCAGTCGAATATACTTTAAAACTGAAGTTAGCTAAAAATTGGACCATTTTCCATTCTATTTCAGTCAAATACAAACCAAAACGCAAGAGAACGTTGAAAACACATAAAAAGCATACAAGCAGACTGAACAATGCACAAATTCACTCGAATATACTTTAAGACGGAAGTTAGCTTGAAATTGGACCATTTTCCATTATATTTGTCAAATATAGACCAAAACGTGAGGGATCGCTGAAAACAGTTAAAAAGCACATAAGCAAAGAAAGAATGCACGAATACACTCAAATATACTTTAAAAAGTTTGCCTGCAATTGGACCATTTTCCAATCTATTTCAGTCAAATACAGACCAAAACTCAAGAGAACGTTGAAAACACATAAAAAGCACACACGAAGACTGAATAATGCACAAACTCATTCGAATATACTTTAAAACGAAAGTTACCTTGAAATTGGACCATTTTCCATTATTTTTGTCAAATATAGACCAAAACGTGAGAGATCGATGAAAACAGTTAAAAAGCACACAAGATGATTAAATAATAAATAAATTCACTCGAATATACTTCAAACTGAAAGTTAGCTTGAAATTGGACCATTTTCCATTCTATTTCAGTCAAATACAGACCAAAATTGCATCCACAAAGTTATCGAAAAATACTTTCCAAAGAGCATACCGTTCAATAAGAAGCCACAACTACTTCTCTGACTACATGCCACGACAGATGTTGAATAACACCTTCAAGTTATACGGGTTTGAGAAATCTTCACGATATAACCAAACCATTGTGGTCTGTAATTAGAAGGGACAATATCACTTGGAGAACGGTTTCGGCCTAATTACTCTTCATCAGTACAAGGTAGATATCGTTCGTCCAGAAGCTCTGAGAGTATAGCAGCTTCAGTATGCTTTGGGGCGTTCGAAGTACAAGTAATTTTCAACTTCTCACTACTAAAGGTGGTGATGAAAAATATAGCAGAAAGAACAATATACAAATTAAGTAGAGATGCAGACGCCACTGGATGAGAAGAAGAAAAAGTTTATAAATTCAATAGGAAAATTGGATTTGAATGATGTACAGGATGGGTTCAAATTAGGTAAAAAATAAATATTAAATTGCAAAGTCCTTTAATTGCAAATATTCTAAAAGTTTAGAAATTTAAATAACCCACGTTAGTGGTAATTTTATATCACAGAGGGCTTTCTTGATATATTTCTATGATTCAAAATCAACGATTGATCTTCCTGATCAAAAATTCCATCTGTAGCTTTGTTAACGTTTGTATCATTTTCTGATAATGACCACTGTGTATAGACATTGTTAATTTTCTCACCAATTTTTAAACCCAATCTGCCGTTCGTACTCATGACTCGACAGATACGATTAAAACTCTATATAGATTTAAAAGTCACTCATTTCGCAGACATTCATGAAGAAAAATGAAGAACGGACAACAAAAGAAAAACAACATGAGGTAACTGAACTTAACTCAACTTGGTCACGTCATATAATTCGTATACCTCCTTCTGATCTCTGCTAATGTGGCTTTTAGTTTGTAACAGTCTAGATATAGACGGTTACAATTTGTTTGCAAAGTTGCCAACTAATCTTTTCATAATAATTGTATACGAAGTATTATAGTTATAAATATCAAATGAATATTCTTTTTTTGTTTTTTTTTTGCTATAAAAAAAGCATATACGGTTAATTGAAGAATTGAATAGATGAGGCTTTTAGTTGATGTAAATACATATTAAATTATGAAATAAAACAATTTTAATTTTTTGTTAGAAGCCCTTGAGAGAAATAAAAACAAATATTCAGATAATCTTCTTAAGGACCAAATAGATATCAACAATTCTCACTTATTAAACCTTTTTACCTAGAAAGGTTCCTGTAGGATTGTTGGGAATGAGTTTCCAGGTAAACTTGTTAAATACTTTAGTTAGTCCCATATTTAGACACTTTTTTTTCCTTTTTTATTTCATTTCCATGTAAATAAATCATAATTTTATTGTTAATATCCGTATAATTTAGTATTAAGGCACTGAGTAAATTGAAAATTTCTCATTATACCTCCATTCGTTTGATAAAGCTACTGTGTTAGCGAAACGCATCACAACTTTAAGTTTAATATAATGTATATTTAACAAATTGAAATTGTTTTATTTTATAATTCAATTGAAGAACGTTGAGATATTAATTCAATTTTTTTTGTACGATTGATGCATTTATGGTCATTTAAAATAGGCATTTTACTGAAAATTCCATACCTGTGATTTTTAACCAATCAGAACGTGTATTTCTGTCAGATCACCATAGCAAAGGATGAATTTTATCGGGAATTTTTTCTAGTTGGGTATCCAACAGCGAATTATACTGGAAAATGTTTTTTGACGTTTATAATGTCAGAATATTTTTTTGGGCAATCTAATTTTTATTTGTTCACATGATAGTTTTGATTTATTCCAACTACAAGGCTAGATGATTTATAAATCCTTTGGACCATTATGATTAATATTTATATTAATAACGCAATTATTATATTCTATATTATGCAAGTAAGTACTTGATGAAGACGAAAATTGATGGTGTTGGAAATAAACACATTTGGTGTGGAATTTACTTACCGAATACCACACGAGGTCAAATTAATTAAGGACATTTTTTCTCGCTCATGAATATTCTTAGAAAATTTCCAGAAATAATTTGACCTCTAGTCACAGATTATAAAAGAGAACAGATGCGAAAGCTCGACAGAGAACAGTAAAAAAGAGAGAGATGGGTGGACATACCCATTTAAAGGTCCATCGTCGTATGTCGACTCCGTTCGGGCTATTTGGCGAGACTTTTCAACAGGGTTATCAATTTGCATAATATTTCCCTTAATTCACGATCATAGGTCGAATATGTTACAAGCATTATTTTTAGTGTGATAGTTATACAGATACAAATATTCGACAATTACTTGTTTCAAATCAATTTCATTAACATTAAAAGAATTCTACAATTTAAAAGATTATAATGTATTAAAATCATACCATAAGTATATACTTTTTTTCACAAACCATCTTTGACAACCATGCACAATAACCGTGACGGCTTGGCTCAAAAATCAAAATACAAAACGTCATTTTGACACTTCAGTTTGAAGGTTGTCAATCCGCGATATTATTTGTGTTATTTGACTAATCGATTGTAGGTTGTGATAATATTAACTGAAAATAGTGTACATTAGTATATTATTTTTTTAAATTAATAAACATCACGGGGGAGTGTATTGTTCCTGCAGAGACTGTCCAAATAAATTTTATTCAGAAAGAAAAGTGAAGAACCGGCACTGGAAACTGTTATTGTTCCCAAGTCAACATTGCAATTTGGTAAGAAATTCAGAAAATATTTTAAACTAGCAACATCGCGGCCATACCGAGTTAAAAATCCAAGGTCATTGAAATCGGAGTTGAAAATCCTTTTGATGTTTTGCCGGGATTCGTATCTGTTCTCTTTTATAATCTGTGCTCTAGTGGTATTACTAGTGAAAAGATTGTAAAAGTGGAGAATTGAATCTTGAATATTTGGAAGAGTGAGTGCCAAAAGAAATTATGAGGAACATTATTGAGGCCCGTAAGAACCTTCCAACATATTATGTTATAACAAAATAATGGGCAAATAAAAAGTGATCTTCAGTAAGCTGGAAACTTAGTGGAAAAATTTGAAAATTATTTAATACAATTTTTTAATGTTAAAAAAAGTTTATTAAAAACAATTTTTTATTGTTAAAAAATGGATTTGTTAATCAACAATTTTGTTGTAAATTAATATAAGGGATTCATTTATTTTTGCCTTCGATAGTAAAAAAGATAATCATTTTTATTTTTTTTTAATAAACAAACAAATGAATTGCCCCTCTGTATTTTTTTCTATTTCTACTTAAAAAACAAAAATAATGTATAATTAAAAACATGAGACTTTTTGGTCACTTTTAATTTTCTGTTGCAAAGTCTTACTTTTACTCCCAAGGGAGGAAAAGTAAAAGTGATGTCATGGTACGTCATCAATGAAATACGGCATTGACGACCTATACTAAGTATATAATTATTATATAAATATAAGTGTAAATTTTACTCTCCTAGGTTGAATTTTAATGTTAATTTCTATACATCACACATGGCAAAAACAGACCACTAATATTTCAAACACCCTGTACGAGAACCGGGAGATTATTTTATATTACGTTACTTGGATTTTGTCATTTGTCGACAAGTTTATGACTCTGTGGGTCTAGATTTAGTCGTTCGGCCTGGTTGGTTGATGGCAGTAATGCATCTTTCTTTGATGATGGGCACGCCAGATTCTTCAGAGTCGTTACACTTGCATAATTCAAAGGCAGTAGCTCGAAAACAATTTGTGCGTTTTAAAAAGGTTATAATTATTTTCCATTTTTCTAATTATACGTGTAAAATGGTTAATTAGTACTGTTATACTCTAGTCACGATACATTTTAGTACCAATTATCAAATTCATGAAATCCATTGAAAGAATACACGAACCATGAAGACTAGATAATAGATCAGTGCAAAAAGCACAAAAACAAAAGAAAAATCAGACCACATGAAATGTGGTCTGCAGGTGGCCTTTTACGTTTTTTTTTTTGTTAATCACAGAGAAAATTGAACCCCAATTTTGTAGGACCCTATTCAAAAGTTCTAAAACTTTTGTATACAGATACATGCAATAAAAAACGGAACGTAGGGATTTAATGTATTCTCTGATCAAAATAGTCAACCAACAAAAAATTTCTATAAACTTTCTTCAATAAATATCAAGTATTTAGCTGAACAGCTGCATTCAGAACGACTCTAAGAAACCCCGCCTCTTCTATGTACGTCTATGATGTAATATTTAATATTAAAGTGTCTTTTGACGCTAGTGGTAACTGTCCCTACACATTGAAACAATAAGCTTATGTTTAATGTTGTTGTTTTTAATCTGTTGAAGTTTGATATTGGTCAACTAGCTCGAAAGCAGTTCTGATACAATGCTTAAAATCCCTATGTTCCATTTTTCATTGCATGTAATTTTTCACATAACCTCAAGGGTTTTGAAAATTTCAAGAACCGTGTTTTTCGTTTTTAATTTTTTTCTCGCACAACAGAATGAAATCAAGAAGGATCTATCCTATAAGAAAATTTCCTCAGTCAACAACTGAAATTTGGTGTCTAATTTTTTTTTTTTTTTTTTTTGGAATTTAAGGTAAGCTAGAAACTTGAAATTCATATACAGGGTTGAAATTAGCAGCCTTTACTTTTATTTCATGACAAACATTTTTTTTTGAGTTTTATGAAATTTAAATCTCAACTCAAAATTCTTGTTTTATTTACAAAAAATTGTTATTCTTCAATTTTTTTCCCAAAACCAATAGAAATAAACACCATAATTTATAATTTTTTGTAATAAATTGAGTGGATTACAGTAAATAGACAGAGTTCGGCAAAAGTACGGAGCAGAACAAATATTGAAAAAAATATGAGATTTTTGAAAAATCTTTCTGTACCACAAATTTTACTTCAACTTGAACTATAATTTGGAAATATTTTAAAATATGAAGGTTGGTCCATATTTGCGTACCGAACTTATTTTTTTTCAAAAGGATCTTTGGCTATCTAATGGCAGATATAAAAAGATCAAAGATACCGAGTGGTTAAAAAGATATATCCACTTTCACAGAAAAATCACTATCTACTTAGAGACATTTTATAAATTAACCAAAAACAGGAAAGTTATAAACAATACGAGTGTTATGCTGAATATACAATATGAATGAAAATGAAGCTAACAACAAAGATCTTTACTATAGTAAATTTATTATTATTATTATCAAGAGATAAGGCCTATTATGTTAGGTTAGATCAAAATTAATACTAGATATCTTTTTTGTTTTTCAATGTTTGAAACATGATTTTTGATTTTTGTTATTTCATTAAATGTCTAAGTGGTTATTTTTCTGTGAAAGTGGCTATATCTTTTCAACCACTCAGTATAGGATATCAAAACCCTATATTATCTAAAAAATTAAGACGTACGCAAAACTGGAACACCCTGTATATTTTAAAATACTATCAAACTATAGTTCAAGATGAAGTAAAATTAGTGGTATAAAAAGATTTTTCTAAAAAAGGGTTAAACCCTTTTTTTGTCGAACTCTGTATACTAGAAGTAAAAAATATAGACCTGGTACGCCACTGGTGTGAAAGCAATTACAAATAGTTTTACCTCATTTACTCAAAATACATTTGGGGGTATATTAAAATTCCATCGAGTAACAGACGGAATTTGACAAACGAAAAGGTATCATTGCGATCTTTTCATTCTTCTCAACATTTTTTTGTAATGGCCGTTTGCACCATTAGAAGCATAAGCTAAGAATAACTAAGGCGAGTTTAAAATTTAAGGGTCGCTTAGTGAAAGTAGTCCAGGGTCGATAATTTTTAAAACCAAAAAAAATCATAATAGGATGAAACCCATTAGAAAAGGAGGGGAATATGATAAAAATGAAAGGAAAAATAATTTACGGGCGATCTGAGGTTGGGAAGGGGATGGGGGTGAGTTTTTAAGGGTAAAAAACGGTTTTTCTCGATTTCCAGCAAAACTAAAAGTCCTATCGAAAAAAGTCGAATGGAAAAGTTGTAGATAATAAAAAGATCTAAAACTTTTGTATTTACACTTTTTTCACATAACCTCAAAATTTATGTGAAAAATTCAAAAAACCAAGTTTTTGGTTTTTTATTTTTATCTTTTACAAAAATTTTTTTTTAACGAAATTTTGTGAAAACTTACCTTTTTATGTCCCAAATACGCTGTAATTTATTTAATTAAAAATATTTATTTTTTCACCTTATTTTGAATTAATATCGAAAAAACACCCTAATTTTCAATCGAAAATTCACCCGTCAAAATATCAGCTTTTTCCAAAAAGTTGGTGTGGTTTCTGTTCGTTGAAATCTCTACTTTCCGATGGTGAAAAAAAAAATATATGTTACTATGGTAAATCTTCTCAGAAAACGCAAAAATTAAAAAAACTCGAATCCGTTTTTTGAATCATTATGTAAAATTTTGAGCAATTTATTAAAATTTTCACATTAATTACTAGGAAAATGTAAGATTTCATGTTATAATCTAGGAAAATGTAAGATTTCATGTTATAATCTTACGTTTTTCTAGTAATTAAAGTGTAAATTTTAATAAATTGCTCAAAATTTTACATAATGATTCAAAAAACGGATTCGAGTTTTTTTAATTTTTGCGTTTTCTGAGAAGATTTACCATAGTAACATATATTTTTTTTTCACCATCGGAAAGTAGAGATTTCAACGAACAGAAACCACACCAACTTTTTGAAAAAAGCTGATATTTTGACGGGTGAATTTTCGATTGAAAATTAGGGTGTTTTTTCGATATTAATTCAAAATAAGGTGAAAAAATAAATATTTTTAATTAAATAAATTACAGCGTATTTGGGACATAAAAAAAATTTCGTTAAAAAAAATTTTTTTGTAAAAGATAAAAAATAAAAAACCAAAAACTTGGTTTTTTGAATTTTTCACATAAATTTTGAGGTTATGTGAAAAAAGTGTAAATACAAAAGTTTTAGATCTTTTTATTATCTACAACTTTTCCATTTGACTTTTTTCGATAGGACTTTTAGTTTTGCTGGAAATCGAGAAAAACCGTTTTTTACCCTTAAAAACTCACCCCCATCCCCTTCCCAACCTCAGATCGCCCGTAAATTATTTTTCCTTTCATTTTTATCATATTTCCCTCCTTTTCTAATGGGTTTCATTCTATTATAATTTTTTTTCACTTTTCATTATTTTTAAAGGCTTCTACCCTGGACTTAAGTTCATTTGCACCAATATTTTTGCTCGGCTTCTTAGCAAAGTGTTCAATACATTTGTCAACCTCGCTTTTTAAGTTGAGTTTTATTAATTTCACTATGGTTTCTGGTGACTTTTCGTTTTTGTGGTTTGAAATAATGTATTAAAAACAGTTAAACGTCAATTTTTGAATTTTTGAAAATCAAAAGACTTAGAGTATAATGGACACAGTTAAAAATAAGAAAATCAGATCGTCAAATTATACAGGTCAGGAAAAAGAATTGCTGATATTTTCATCCAATTCTTCATAATAGTTTTTACGATTGTACCGTCTTCTTGGAAATCCATTTTCGGGAATATCCAATACTTCCAAATAATCCTCCTTAAACATCCTTCTTCAAAAATAAAGAAACACACCTGAAATATTAAGTACGCAAAACGAAAACAGAAAAATATTTGACATATATCAATCAAAACACAATAATGTTAGGTTAGAAATCTCCACTTTGAGGATAAGTGGAGTTTAAGCTAGCGATTTTCCAAGCTTAGCTAAGTGGAGCTTTAAATGACAAGTTGTTCATGGTGCAAAGCAAAACTTTCCTAAAGCGCCACTTAACTTTAAGTCTACTTAAATATCAATTGGTGCAAACGGCCATAAATACTGCGCAAACGGCCATAAATACTGCAAATACCGAATCTACATAATATTTATTTAACCCAACAAGTGTCATAAATGGGGGTTATTAACAAAAAATAATGTGATATTTGAATATGTAGGCGATTATTTTTTTGACTTGTCAAAATCTGACATTTTGGTGGTTTTAACCAATAGCAATACATTATTCTAGCCAATCATTCGGTATTATACTGATAATTATGCTTCCTCATCGATAAAACCTTGTTTACATCGAAACGTCAAAATTTTACTTTGAATTTGTCATTATTGACAACTAAAAGCGCTTTCAAAAATCCTTTTAAATTGTTGAAAAAAATAATCTTCCCAAATACAACTCGCTCTTCAAATTTTATCACATAATTTTTTATTTTCATCACTCAAACTTGTTTATTTGAGGCAAAAACATTCAAACAAACCGAATTTAGATAAAATCACTCCTCCTAACGGAGTCGTGATTTTATCAAATCGGTTTGTTTTCATATTTTTGCCAAATAAACAAGTTTTCGTGGAAAAGAAAAAATTATCGATAAAATTTGAAGCACTCGTGGTATTACCTTTGACAATTTAGATTTTAGAAGGATCTGAAGTGATTTGATAATATCAATCGAGTTCCTACAGACCAATGACTTTTTTTAATCTAACATTGATCATCCATGTCTATCTCGAATTAAAATTTTAAAATTTGATAGAAATGTCATATTCAAGTATTATTTATAACTTTTATCATGTAAATCGAACAAAACAAATAAGTAGATATAGATAATTAAATAATAAAAAATTAATAGATAATTTTTATTTCATGAAACTATAACGTGGGAGAAAAATTTAATCATATATTGTTTTGAAAAATATGTAAAAATATGAAGGAAGTCGGGAACTGGCTACTTATGGAACAGCAACTCAAATGGAGGCTGACACAAGATCTCCATACTAAGAATCTTCTGAATAAGTTAGACAAGGACTCTCGTCCAGGCTGTTGAAACTGGGTAGGAGAAATTTGAAGACAGTTACCGACTTGGTGATTGGACACTGTGTGTATCCTGAGGAAGCATTTGCATATGATGGGCAAAAGTTGAAGATCCCTCCAGATAAACTGTTGGTCTATATAGAAGACACGAAGCTTCTGGAATGGAAGTAGATTGCAACATGGGTAATGGTACAAAGATTCAGTTCAAGTGCCTGGGCTATTGAGCCTAACCCAAACGGATTAATGAATGAAAGGAATATGTCGATAGATGTTGAAGATTTTTACCACGAGAAAGAAGAAGCACTGTGGTGGAACTCATTTGATGCGATAATTACAGTCAAGCTATGTCGGATATGGTTAGTACTTGGATGGGTGACCGTGCAAGGGAAAACTATCGTATAGGGATAGCACAGGTAGGTGTTCAAACGTAGTAACTATTGTATTATTGATACGCTGCCATAGGCCTTTTCATCAGGTGATTGCGCAAGCGCTGCAGCCATTTTGAAATAGTTTCGTACTGTTTTTGTTAGCAATGGCTGGGAATGCAATAATATTTCTACCAAATGATAAATTACTTGCAGAATTAATTGATGGTGCTTCACTTATTTCTAACTCTGTGGAAGCTCATAGCTGTGAGCAATTAAAAAGATGGTTAAAATGTCACGGACGTTCACAGCAAGGAAAAAAAAGTGTGCTAGTTGAGAGGTTAGGTGTCAATACTTGTATTTACTCTTGTAAAAAATCAGAAAAAATAAATAAAAATCATGATTTCATTTAAATTTGCATATAAAAGCACCTTAATTAATATAAAAATTGACTAAGATAGGTACTTAACTAATGAGTTTGAGTTTATTAATGTAAAAATAGAATTTTTGGATTAATAATTATAGCTTATTGGTTGATTTATCAACTTGATGAAATTCTTGATAGCTCAAAGGATCAGGATTTTGTTCACTTGGACCACTTTCTCCAGAAAAATGCAATGAACAAATATAAGTGTCCTTAGTAACATTATCAATAGATTTAAATCCTCTGTCACTTCGGCCACATTTTTTCACCCACGAATCACATTTAGAACATTTTTGACATGTTTTAATATGTATTTTTTTGGATGAGTTAGTTACTTTCTTACGATATTCCAGGCAAGGCTTTGTAAATTTTATAAAATAATAAGTATTTGTTTTATTTTAAAAGGTTTATAACGTGTATCACTTTTGCATACTCCATAACACCACCGTTTTGTTGTACCTTTTCGTACAGATAACATAATTATAGTCTATAGAAAAACTGCTCTATTGAATCCTGGCACTTACTACTTTACTTTTTTTACTTTTTTAAATCACAAATACATTTATAATAGTATTTATTAATTTCAAGTTTTAGTACGCGGGCACTTTAACACGCTTGTTTACAAATAACAGTACGAAAAACATGGCTGATACGAACGCATGCGCACTGAAAATTACATCACCTTGAAAAAGCCTATTCTCGAGACATTGTTTACCGCGCTGCAGTCCGTTTATCATTAGGCGATTTCGTCCCGCTTTGGTACCCCACTTTGGTCTGTCAATTACATACCAATCGATTTCGTTCCGAAAAACGATGACGTCAATCTAACTTTGGTACCTTTTTGGTCTGTCAAATCACATACCGAGATCTGCAGCACGGTTACTGTAATTGGTAGCTTTCTATCCTTGTCCAAAGTAGTTTCTGTCTTTCTTTTTATTTGTAAATATATTGTTCTATGTCAATTTCATCAATTAGCTGTACCAGCTGGGCTATGCTGGGAACCAAACGATTTCGCCTGTTATTGGTAGTTTACGTCATAGCGGTGACGTAGCACCTACCAATTGGTTAACCGAAGTCCCTACCAACCAAAACGGGAGGAAATCGCCTATTATAATGCATCTACCCTCTAAATATCAACGTGGCTTCTCGTTTCCTTTGAAAGTTACAATTTATTTCAGTCTCAGGGGTGACATTCCAACCCTTATTTCCCATCGTAAGCAAATTTTAACCTCTACACCAATACACCCCTACCGATTAAAGGTGGCTTTTCGAAATATGAATTTTACTAAATATTTTGTACGCCACTGAAACCGCGAATTAAGCAGTTCTCAACATTTTTGCATCTAAAATTGGCTGCTATTTTCACACCGGTAGCAAACAATTATAAATGTTATATGGGGTAACTTTTCTATAATATAGGGTGCTTTCAAATGACACTTACAACGTTTGCATGTAGATAACTCTAGTAAGATTGGACAAACTGATATAATAATTGAGGGGTTCAGCTTATTTAATGTTTAATATGATAACTTTGAGATGGATGGATAAATTGATTTGAAATTTGACATCCTGTTAGATGTGAAAGGGCATATTTTATGGAAAAACATGTTTCAATTATTCTTAATTCGGTAGTGTACATTTGGAAGGAGTTACCTTTTCTCTCCCATTTTTAACGCCACTGACATTTGAAACAAATATCTTGAAAACTACAATTTCTTTGGTAAGTAAAGGTTATAGGTTTTCCACGTAAAAACCATTAAGAAATACAAAATAAGATCAAAATCGCTTCAAATGCCAGTGGCGTAAGAAATGGGAGGGAAAAGGTGACATATTCTTCCAAATGTAGACCACTGGATCAAGGATTGAAAAATGTTTTTCCATCAAAATATGCATTTTTTACATTTAAAAACTACCTGTAAAATGTCAAATTAATTTATTCATCAATTTAAAAGTTATCAAATTAAAACTTCAACACCCCGTATTTCGAATAGTATGAAAACACTCTGTATAATTTTTTTAAAGGTAGAGTGGAAATATGCAGTATTTAAAATCTAAATTATTTACGTAGTCAGCGGTAATTTAGTAAATATTTACCTATAAAATTCCTGAAATAACGTTATTTGCTTTCTTTTTGCTTATTATAAAATTTTGTTGATATATCTTTAGTTATTTTAATGACTTTATTGTTGTTAATATAAATGAAAAAATACAGAAAACTTTGTACATAAAATATTAAAAAATAAAGGAATTCAAACGTCTAAACCTCTAGATTTTTTCGACCAACATTATGTATAATAAATTATTTTTATTAACCAAAATGAAATTAGAGATGTTCCAGTGGCAGATCGATTTTTCTAATTGGGTCCGAAACAAATCAAAATCATAGGAATATAAAGAAATAAAACATAACTTGATTATTAGCAAAAAAAACAACTACAATCGACTCTGGATAAGTTGAAAACCCTGTATATTAGTTATTTTTTGGATTCTTCAGAAAATTCTAGATATAAATAATGTAAAATATCCTATAACTATTTTCAACTGTTTCGGAAATATTACATGATTTTTGTTATTGTAGTTCACTAATTTATCTAATGAAAAATAATGAAAAATAGGGAAAAATTACCAAAATATTGCAACATTTTTATTGAAATGATTATTTTTTAATTAATGTTTCCTGGTATATAGGACAATGTAGACGAATGTTTTTCAACAACATGTTATGTAAAAACATGGTTCCAATACATTTTGTGGCTTGTTATCATTGCAACTTATCATTTTGGAAATACTAATTTTAAACAATGTATCTTATCAATAAATATGTTTTTACAATTCATTACTACAACATATTGTTGAATTAACCTAAAAGAAAGATTTCTGAAATCGAATTGCCAAATCAATTTTTTTAATTTGACTACTGTGTTATTTATTAGATAGGACATGGAGATCCCTGTACAAACCTGTCAAACGCCAACTAAC
This sequence comes from Galerucella nymphaeae, assembly GCA_963978555.1. NCBI lineage: Eukaryota > Metazoa > Arthropoda > Insecta > Coleoptera > Chrysomelidae > Galerucella > Galerucella nymphaeae. Next base: position 1,247,035 of record OZ021711.1, on the reverse strand, counting down.
GTTCATAAAAAATAATAACAGATTTTGAAAGGTCGTAGAAAAATATCTAAGTTCAAATGCACTTCTAATTTTCTCAAATTCACTCTGGTTTAATGAAAAAATGGATAGTTATGTTTAAAAAAAGTCATACTACTTTCGAATACTTTCATGGTATTTTTGATATTTTGGTATTTAAAAAATTTTTGGGACCAACTCTTGTTTAGCTGAAACCAGTTAAGTAAGAAATATTTGTTTATTTACCATTAGGAATATTTTTCAAAAAGATTTTTTTGCGGAAATGCATAATTTTCATTTTTCCGACTTTAGAATAGCTGAAACCAGTTACAAGAAAATACGTTACTGTTTGACATGTTGGACAATTTTCTAAAAACAAACACGCAAAAAACTTCTTGCGGAAATATACTATTTTCATTTATTGATAAAATATATTGTAGATTTAGATTGATTCGAACTTCAATCGGCGACTCTGTAAAAAGGCATGTACAAAAACGTTCAAGTATTGTCGGGAGATGGTTACCAGTGCTTTTACTTCAATGCAGGCATCTCTTCCGAAAATTTTAGTGCCAGGAATCATAGTGCAGGTTTGTGTCTTGAGATTTTAAGTGATATTAAGCTGATAGGAATAGATATTATTCATTGATTTGTGTTAAAGTTCGGGAAGAGGATTAAACTTAACTTAATATTTTTAAGTTTATATTTTAATAAACATCAACAAATTGAATAAGAGAAATTTTTATTTTTAGATTGACGAATCGAAATTTGGGAAAAGGAAGTTTTCATTTATCTGCATCAAAATACGTTCATATAAAACTACTAATTCAAAATGTACTACTACATGAAACCTCGAGTTCCTTTTTTGTTAATAAAACAAAGTATAGAAAACTATACATTATTGGAAAGGAAAATGATTGTTGTTTCGAATGAGATCAATAATTATAAGGTGTTCCATTCAATATAATACATATTTTCCACTTTGAATTTGACCAACATTAGTAAAAGACCCTGTGTTGATGAAATGAAATGACAGTCAAGCCTAAAAAAATCTCTTTGATAAACTAGTAAAACAAGTGAAAATCCCATCTCTTTGGAGCAATTAATAAGCTGGACATTTTTGTTTAAAATCAGTCACTCTTATTTGGGACACCCTGTATTTTGTAAACTAATAAATGTTTGTCTGCAAGTTTTATGACATTTTACTTCAACCTTCCCTCCAAGAATGTCTTCCTTTTAATACAAAATCTTTTGATTGAGTTTTCTGTAGCACATATTATAATTGTATTTAATCCTTTCAATCTCCAAAAAATCTCAATAGACATACACACATCCAAAATAATATCTACCTAATCGCAGTTGAAACAAAGACGTTAGCAACTGAATCAAGTTATCGGCCAAATTTGTCAGGAATAGACCGCATTATGCGTATGCGAGAGATGCCTGCCTGCTCCTTAGAAAGCACGATACTTAGGCGCGGCTGCAGAAACTTTCAAGTTTGCGTATTTATTGCTCAAAAACTATGATACTTAGAATAGTGATTCTTGTTTTAAAAACTTCCTTGAAGCTTTAGCTTTATTTGGTATGCAGATAGTTTGGTAAAATTTTGAAAAATAAAAGTTTCTCGATTACTGAAAATAGTGCTGCAAAAAAGTAGAGATTACAGTTTTCTCCAATTTTACAAAAAAACTAGGTTTTTTATAGAAATGAAACTAACACAGTAATCTTCGCTCATGTTTCTTCTGTCGATTAAAAATTTTTTTTTGAAAATATCTTGTTTAGTTCCGGAGATATCGCGAGGTATGTGTGAAAAAGTAATAAAACATAATTTTGACAGATTTTTGACAAATTTCGCAATAAAAAGTGTTGTCCCTATTAAAAAATGTTGTAATTTTCGATTTCAGATGGCCAGGAACCTACTCTATCATTTCGTAAAGACCACATGTGGTTGTACCTTCAAAAAAAAAATTTAAACCATTTTGCTCCTTTTTCAGTTCACTAAAGTTCTTTGCGTAGTTATGTTTAGGAAAGTGTTTGAAATATAAAGCATAAAAGTTTTCATGTAACTGGTTTCAGTTATTCTGAATTCGGGAAAATGATGCATTTCCGCCAAAAATTTTTGTGATTTTGTGTTTGTGCTATACATTTACTGAAAAAATTATTTTATTTTGAAACTGGCTTCATAAAGGTAACTAGTTTCAGTTATTTTCGAGTAGGAAAATGATGCATTTCAGTGGAAAAAATTTTGTGATTTTGTGTTTGGGGAGGCATCTTTATAATGAAAAAAAAAAAAAAAAATTTCCTTATACTGGTTTCAGCTGAAAAAATGTACACCCAAAATTTGGTATTATTTGAAAATTATTTGGAAATTCGAAAGTAGTATGAAAATGGAGTAAAACTATTTCAAACATAACTATCCATTTTTTTATTAAACCGCGAATTTAAGACAATTAAAAGTGCACTATCCAATCTCTCCAAATTTGTTATTATCTTTTATGACCACTATTTCGTAAAAAATTTAACAAGCGCTTGACAGTTATATACAGGATGTCACATCTTATAAACAACACAGTGTATGTTCGAAGGTGAAGAAAAATATCTGAAATTAAAAAGCACTCGAATTTAAAAAAGAGGGCGTTAAGCATAAAAGGAAGATGGAAGATAATTATACAGAGCGTATTAAGCAGAACCGTGAAGAAGCGAGTAGTTTTGGAAGAAAAAATTTATTGGTGAATTCAAGGTCAAAAGTTCAAAAACGTGAAAATATGAGCGACAGCTCATGGGCCTGATAATGCCATTTAGAAAGATGTTTGAAAATGTTTTATTAGCAGATAAAATATTGCAAAAGTTATCAACAAATTCAAGATAAAAAAGTTTCAAGTTTTTCACGAATAACTTAAAAATCATAGGATATTATGGAAATCTTAAAATTGATTATTCAAGAGGAGGAACTTTTAGATAGAAAAATGGGAACACCTGTTAATTTATTTCCATTTTTCAAAGTGTTAACACTGAAAATAAACAATAAACATCTGCTTAGATATACCTACAGTGACTATACTACAACTACTTTGTAGTACAGTCACTGTAGATATACGCGCGCCATCTCTATGCGAATAAGTCAAGTAAATTTCATTTTCAAGTATTAAATATAAAGTACCCCGCACTTTTTATAGATGGTTCTCGGTGAAATTGTCTGAATTTTTAGTATATTGTAGTATTCGATGGATAGATATTGAAATACAGGGCGTTCAAGTTAAAAATCAGTAAATTTTATTTAACTATTTTTTCGGGATTTGAAAGTGCCAACTGCATTTTTTTTCGCTCTTATCATCAACGTACCTTCATATTAGTAAATATCATTCAGATAGTGCATAGATTATATCATTATGTACAGAGTGAGAAATAAATAAAAACATTTTAGTAATGTCTCAAAATTCGATGTAATAATGAAATAATGAAAAAATTCCATCATTTACGAGATCATTTATCACAATTCATACATTTCGTACAGGGTGATTTGAAAAATTGGTGAAATACATGGCCTATAAAAAGTGCGGGGTCCTTTAAAAATTCAAATAAATTATGGTGTGTTCTCAACACTTGAATGAATTAGGTTCCGCTGGAAAAGTCTGTTTAACTCAATTTTTTCCGTGTTATTTGAAAACAATGAAAATAAAATACTTGAAAAATTTCGAAATTCTGATGTTTTTTGGTGTATCTAGGCATATTTTTGTATTATTTAAATAAATATAACAATAAGATTCATATTCACTTTTCATAAATAATAATTGACCGTAAACAACAAAGTACAGACAAGACGAGAGCTGTCAGTGGGGAATTGGAAAATTATCAAGACTCATTGCCGCTACGGAAGGTACGTCTGCATCCTATTTTGAATTATGAAATTTCTCCCGATTGATAGGTCGAGCTTGCGCGTAATCTTAACATCAACTAATCAAGTTTTTAAGTAGATTAGGATTAATGTTTGCAATACTTTAAACGTTTCATTATTGTAATATTTTAATTAGGATAATTCACAGTTCTGCCATTTTTTCCAACGTAATGTGTTGGAAGGACATTAAGAATCGATGACGCACACCAAAAAGGTGAACTACAGATACGTTAAGTGTCATTTTTTTTAAAGATCGACAAAAATATAGACTATTATAACTTCAGTCTCGATCTATTATCTAAATTTGTAACGGTCAAACAAACTACCATCAGTCGACTTAAAGTCAGTCAGGTGATTAATAGGTCTTGATGCATCGAGATTTGATGAACATAACTATTATGCTAATTATTTAGCACACATCACAATAGATAATCATTAGTGGGCATCTTTTAATTTATTTTTACAATAGACCGTAATATGTTTCCACACAGATAATAGTATATTATTCAACGAGCGTGTAATGATGGCTATTACTCATGAGAATGAAGTTTGCGACGTGAGCCGCAGGCGAACGTCGTAATCATTCGAGTGAGTAATAGCCATTACACGAAAGTAGAATACTATACTTTTTCTATGACTGAGTTTTTACCTATCAATCCAAACGAACGAGATATTTAGGGCGAGTTGTACCAAACGCCTAAACTCGGTTTAATGTTAACTGATGATTAGACTGATGTAATTGTTGATAATAAATACATCAATCAGACACAGTCTAAACATCAGTTATCATTAAACCGAGTTTAGGTGTTTGGTACAACTCGCCCTTAGAGAATATATTATTGAATGAACTTAATGCTTTATGTCAAACAATTCCATTTCGGAAACTACAATGAAAATTTATTTATTGCTTACAATATTAATGGTGAAATTTGAGCAGTTGAATTCGTTTTCATTTTCTGTATCCATTCTAATAAAAAATCAGCTCTAAATCACCTTCGGTAGGTAGGTATAGGTAGGTACTGTCAAAGTAAAATTATGACATTTCATGGCGAGTCTGATTCAAACATTACACCGAACATAGTCGTGTGTAATGGCATTCTTTGACGGTGATTGGCCAGATAGTCGTGTGTAATGGATCATTACACACGGGGCGTGGCTTGTTTTGTGTAATGCATCCAGTTACTCAACAAAAATGTTACATAAAAAGGGTCCATTTCTCAACAGTCATAGAAAAAAATATATTCTTTACACTCCAATGTTTATAGTAATCGAACTAATGAAAATAAAAAAAGTTACAGTTACTTATTTTAAGATTCAATCATGCAAAATGAGGACCAAAAGAAAGGTATTATATTTGTACAGAATGAGACAGAAATTAAGATTAATAATGCCATTGAAATCCTTGATTGATTGAAGGTTTTTAAAGCAATCATTTTGCTTAGGAGCATATCGCGACGCTATCTAGTGGTGAGTATATAAACTAGTTCTTAAGTAGAAAAAGTAGACATTGTACAAAAAAAACTAGAGAAGCTGTCCATACAGGGTCCGGCAAACCTCTGTCTTATTGTACAAAACTTGGAAATTTATTTAAAATGTATATGGAAAGGGTAGTTAGAAACAAACATTTCAAAATTATTTTCTTATATACCGGGTGGTCCATTAGTAATCTGGACGAATTATTTAATTTTTTTCAAATGTAATGCCATATTTTTTTTAAATTTTAGGTTCCATTTCGGAGAAAACCATATTTTTCCAAAAAAACTTGAATTTTCACATCGCTTTTTCACAACGTTATAAGATTTAAAGCTAAAGCTTCAAAATTACCAATGTATAAAGACAAAGAACTGAAGATTTGTTTAGACTCACTTTGAAAATGTTTATTCTATACAGGATGGACTTGAATGAATTTTACATTCACTGAGGAAATATAATGCAAACTTATGTTGTTTTAAATGGGACACCCTGTATATTTTGACGTTTTTCGTTTCCTTTTCTAATTCCTATTCATTCATCTGTTATGACATATTATATATATATATTTTCAATGGTTGGAGCTAACGAAATTCAACATTTTATTACCAGGATACTGATGTGTGACAATTTTATCGAGGGGTTAACCACAGGGGAATTTCTCGTACATCTTGTGGGAAATAACGAGGTAATTGGGGAAGTTCGAGGAAATAGAGGAATTTCGGGGAATTTCCGAGGAAGTATAGGAATTCTAGGGCTTTACGGGGAATTTCTGAGGAAATAGAGGAATTTCGGGGAAATGGAGGAAATATAGGAATTAAGGGGAATTAACAGGCATTTTTTAAGAAATTTGCAGAATGTTCAAAGAATCAGTCAAGCAATAGTCTTAGTTTCGCAATTATTAAAGAATGGAGAAAAAATATATATGCATGCATACAAACCATGGTTGTCTGTTTTGAATTAAAAATACATTTTTTTCCATATTAACTTGAAGTTGATACTTTTGTGATATATTTATCAATATGAAAGACGGGAGAAACTAGATTTGTAAAAGGAAACAAGTGGGTAAGTAGTAGGTTTACCTCAATTATCCATCATTTATGAATATCTGTGGTTTTAGCAAAATTTCCGGTAGATACTTCGTGAGATCCTGCGAATTAATATGAAGGTGTTCAGGGTATTATTCTGCGTTTTATAGGAAAGAAGATCATAACATAATATAGAATCTTTCTCGATAATTCCAACACCTGAGGTAACGACACTGATGCATTCTTTGCAGATGGAGATATTACAAAATAGCTCTGTTTTCATTAACTTGGGGTATAGGGAATACTTAACAAACATTGAAGTTACATAATCGGAGATTCTATTTGCCCTAAAAAATACAGGGTGTTTCCTTTGAAAGAAGAAGGAAAATGAAAGGATCGAGTTTCCGTCCACCCTTTATACAAAAAGATTAATAATTGAAATTTAATAGAATTCGAAGATATTGCATCATATTAAGAAGCTCTGTTGTACAAAATCTTTTTTTTTCTCTACAATAAGCTACAGAGCGTTGATTTACTTACGATTTTCACATAAACGTGTCTATACCTTTTGAAGGACTCTGTATAACGTAGCAAAACCTTATATCAAATGCTTCAAAAGAATGTGAGCAATCCGAATTCTGTATAATATACAGTGTTTCTCATTTGAAAAATCATATGTTTGGTTTGTAACGGAGTTATGCAACACTCTGTATAGCCCGAGATCATTTCATTTTTCAAAATTTTTTGATATCCCTTAAAATAACCCGAACTTTGTCGTAAGATTGGTACATGCACTTTGGTTAGGTTAGGTTATTTTGTCATTTTTATCATTGAAAATTTTCATGATCACCCTATATATTCCAACGAAATCATGTATATACGGTATCAGCTATCTTCGGAGGATGATAATTCACTTGAATATACAGGATGTGTACGAAAGAACCGGCCATGTATTTCACCAATTTTTCAAATCACCCTGTACGAAATGTATGAGTTGTGATAAATGATGGAATAAAAATAGTATATTACATGCCAAAATAATTTTAATAATATTTCATTATTACATCGAATTTGGAGATATTACTAAAATGTTTTTATTCCTCACTCTGTACATTATGATATAATCTGCACCATCTGAATTATATTTAATAATATGAAGGTACTTTAATGATAAGAGAGAGAAAAAATGCAGTTTGCACTTTCAAATCCCGAAAAAATAGTTAAATAAAATTTACTGATTTTTAATAACTTGAACGGCACTGTATTTCAATATCAATTTATCGAATACTACAATATACTAAAAATTCAGCCAATTTCACCGAGAACCATTTTACCTATAAAAAGTGCGGGGTCCTTTATTAGTTAGCATAAAGTTGAGTCGTTGAAAATTTCTGAAAAGACATCATCGAGATACGGAGAAAAAACGCCTAAAAAATAGCTTCAAATGCGAGTGGCGTGAAAAATGGGAGAGGGAAGGTGACATATTCTTCCAAATGTACACCACTGGATCAAGAATTGAAAAATGTTTTTCCATCAAAATATGCTCTTTTAAATTTAAAGACAACCTGCCAAATATCAAATCAATTTATTCATTCATATTAAAATTATCAAGTTAAAGCAATTAAACTTTCATAACTTTAACACCCCATATTTCGAAAAGTAAATAGGCTAAACCCCTCAATCCTTATATCAATTTGTCCAATTTACATGCAAACGCTGTGTCAGTTGAAAACACACTGTATATTTAAAATGGGAACGTAAATATCTTAATTAATACTACTTTCGTCGACCATTTAAGAAATCTCAAGATAGCTAGACTAATGGATTGAAAGTTGCCATTTTGATTAATTTTAAGATGTTAGATGTTCAAAACTTGTTATAGAGAAATCCGTGTGTAAGAAACTATAAACTTTTGCGATCCAATATTTAAAAATATTTATCTACAGCACTGCCACCACATGAGACGAATTAGAAATCCGCATTCTTTTCAGCGCAAAATTTGACATAAAACTATCACTAACATACATTTGGTTCTTATTTCTTTCAGATACTTTTCTGTCACGAGATTCACCCAATTTTTACGCCAAATTTGATAATTTGGTTTTTCTTTTTGTGGTAGAAGAGATTATTTTAGGCTACGTCCCCAATGGCATTTTGCATTTCGGATCCTAACACACCAAGTAACAGACTGAATTTTTGTTAATGGCTTCATTGTTCTACAACTTTTTTATTTACGAAAATTCTCAATTTCAACCGCTAAGGTACCCAGCAGGTGCGAAGCATATCAATGCAGTGATTGCAAAATATTTTACATTAACAATTAGTTAGTGCAAGACCAAGACCAGCCTTGCAGACCGGTGATATTAAATTCGTCATTACAAATACATAAACCTACCTAATACACAAAAAAATTACAAGTTTATACTTAAAAGCTTAACACGAATCATTGAAATATTCCTTAAAAGATGCAATTAATATCCTTAATTTCAACAGGGACCTTAGTATACACTTTTACAGATCTGCGTTTTACAAATATTGCCAATTATATACATGTATTAACTTGTGAAATAAATATCTACATAATTCTAAGACACCTACTCTAGAAATACACCTGATTATCCTTTTCTGAGATTTGATTGCCTAACGATAACTTAAAATAGATTGAAGATGGCCATAGTAATATAGTTTTATGACAATCTATGGAAGAGCTCAGCTTCTACTTAGCATAGCAAGCTTGATACCAGTTTTGACAACCCCCGAAATGTGAGTTTCAAAACACATACCTTCATTAAGCACTACCCCTAGTACTTTAGTTTATTGTTGAATAGAGAATAACTTGCTAACAACCCTGATATAAACATTGTGATCAAGTTTAATTCTATTATGAAATTAAATTGCAGCTGCTTTTTGTTTATTAAAAATTCTCTATGCACCACTTAAGTATGTTATCAATTACTCCAAACAGTATTGATAAAATATATAGAAATCAAAGGATTATCATTGTTTTATACTGGATGGCAAAGATTTATCTTCTGTATGTACAATCTCATATAAGAGCAACAGTGACCAAGATAGAACAAAATACTTCCCCTCCATTAAACACCTACCACATTGTCTCCATGTTGTTCTATAGCTTTCACTTTTTCACTCATAGAATGCCAATACGGAACATAACTATTTGCTAAATCTGTGCAACCAAGAAATAAATATATAAGAAAAAGAGACGAATGAAACACCCTTTCAAGAAACAGAACCATTTTGCAGTATTAGCCCCAATGTAATATTGGAATAAAAGAGAATATTTGACCATTAGAAAGATATGGCGAGACCTAAATATACTCCTGAGAAGCTACAACCATATACTAATAAAGTAATACTTGAGCCTGAGTTGATTTGATAGGAGTTCCAAATTGTTACTGACATCATTTAGATACTTGCGGAAGATATCCCAAATTTGTGTCAGGAAATACATCCTCTTCTATCTGAGACTAACTAACTACAAGAAATTGGACTGAATAAATTCTTTAGGTCACAATGAGTGCCACTATGTCACCCTATATACATACATTCATTGTACAATCTAATTAACCCAATTATTGCTTTGTTTACTTACTAAATACATGTACACAATAAATTATTATTGGAATAGGTTAATAGGATCACTGGATTTTCACTATATAATTAGTAGTTAGTAGGTATAAAACTTTAGTTGGTATTATTATAATTTATAATTATTATTAAATTATAACACTCAACTCTAAGATTATATGTTGGTATTAACATGTAGGTAATTTTCACGGAAACAGTGTCAAATTTACCAGCCAAAAATAAGAAAATTTTCTATATCAGGCATAGACAGTTATTAGAAGTACTAGATCTTATCTTGAATAATATAAAAAAAATTAAATTACCATAATTTTTTATAGTTAATATGTATTTAAAATTCTGTTTAGATTGGCTTAGTTAATCGAAAGCATAAAAATAGTAGGAAAATACTGCAACTGATGCAGAATTCTTTTTGATAAAAAATAGGTCAAAGTCTGAATGGAATCGTTTAGATAATTTGTTAAAATAATATTATGTTAACATGTATTCACTGATTGTTAAGAATACCTATAGGAAATTATTATTAATATAATACTAGCACTGAAATATTTGGTTACAGAACTAGGATTTTAATTTTTCAATCCTAACAATTTAGAGAACTCAAATAGAATAAGGTCAAGGAAGCAGTTCAAACATTAAAAATAACTGAGGCAAACATTACTTGCACCCACATTATACATATTTTTTATCCACCGTCCGCAAAAAATTAATAGCTGCTACATGGCTGCTACCTATGTTAAAATTTATAACATTTTTATTACTTGTTTTTGATTGATCTAACAGGTTTTAAATATAGACATTTATATAAAAAGTTATCGATGTTCTGCTTAAATGTCCAAATGTTGTTTATATAGATTTATAGGTCACACTGGTCATTCCATATGTTTGTACCTTTAATTCAAAAGGTTCATACTTTGTAATAGATAGTTACACCTATTAAAATTAGAAGCATACGTATACACCCAAATACTGGAAATAATGTTAATAAATTTCTGTTAATATGTAAATATAGTCGACTGAAAGAACTTATTTGAAACAAACAAGTTCAGAATCAATGTAATGAAACATGTTTTTAATATATGGTATTACCAAATTTTTAGATATGGGTAAAGCATAAAGCCGGCCACATTGCAGAGCTATTGGTAACTTAAAACATGAAAAATTAAAGCACTTACAGTTTGTTGCTTCTTCTATGCAGTGTCAACAGGGTAAGCAAATCACTGGGTAATATTTGTCACACAAAATTCACAATAAAAGTCGTTAAACAACAATAAAAACAATATTTAAGCAGAGGCACGGCTCCACGTGCTCAAAATGTTGACTACAAACTTCAGTAATAATGGCGTCCCGTCAATCGCGTCACTCAGTTGGTAACTAGGATTTTTATGTCAAATTTTGAGATGTGCTGCCACCTTAGTAGAGAGCCTACTGAAAATATTTTGTCAAATAACTATTATTACTTTTCCTTTTTATTATTTAAACTTTAATAATGTCTATTATTTTGTATTTAATGGTTTTTGTATTTATTTTACAGTTTTTCATTTTTACAATGATATAAATTGGAACTAATAAAAAAATATTAAGAATTTGTGTTGAGCATGACATCTATTGAACAAAAATGGAAAATATTATGAAGGCTAACAAGATTTCTATAAGATATTCATTGCTGCATTACAATTTTAACTCGTGAAAGAGGACTAATAATTCATTCTTTTTTTTAATTTCTTGGGAAATTAAACCACAATATTTTTAAATTCTTTATTTCAACTAATAATTGGAGTGAAGAGTATAATTCGAAGTGACATATTTTATTTAAGCAAATATCAACGTATTTCACTAATTCAACCATAATCACTCTTCTGTGCTTGGTTAACTCAAACACAGATGTCAGCAGTAGCATATTGTCCGGACACCATTTATTGTCCATTAAAATTGCAATATTATCTAAAAAATAAAAAGATATTAAAAATTCTCGTACATGAGAAATTCATTTATTTTTCTCTTTATTTCCATTATTTTCGGCTACTTAGAGTCAAAATGTAAGAGTTTACAGCTTTATTATTTCTTTTTAGATAAATCTGTTAAATTAGATTAACGTTTTTTCACATAGGTAAGTACTCAAATTACTTCAAAATAAAGTAAACTTTTTGAAAACTCAATATGATTTCAGAATGAATATTTCTGTTTAATTAAATTCTGCTTAAACAATATAAATATTTAAATATATGCTAGACTAGGCCTTTGCCTTTCTTTAAGATTTAGGACCTTACCACTCATTCTGTAGTTTGTGGTGGTTCGTGGTTCACAGTCGATCAGAACATATATATTCAGAACGACTCTGAAATGTATGCCATCATACCCCCACTTCACTAAAGTCCACGCCTTAGTGGATTGCTTACTCAGTTCAAGAAGTAGAGGTGTTTTCTTATTTTTTGTCCAGGTAGACCAGGATTTTTCTAGGAGACTCTCACCAGTTGAGATCTGCTCGTGTGTGAGGAGGAATATGCTATTGTATTTTCGGGCACTGCGGATACCTTTTGGAACAAAAATTTAAGTTGGCGTTAAAAAAATTATGGTAAATATATCGCAGGTTTTTGCCTAACTAACCAATTAAATTTGGTAGTAAACTAAGCCAGTTGTTACCTTATTGATCTTAGAAAACACTTCAGCAAAACAACAAAAAGAGAAAGTGATTTTAGGGCGACTTTCCTAAAAGAAAATTAGAAAGAAAATCAAATTTAAAGGTTAGCTAACTTTTAATCTGTTAATTCACAAAAAAAATTAAAGTACGTTTCTGTGTAGTAAATGAAACTATCAAAGTAAGAAAAAATTTTATATAATTTCTAACTTGAAATCACAATAAAAAAAAAAGAAGAGGGTTAGTAAACAATAAAAAAAAACTTAGACTATAAACATTGTTGTGATGATGAAGCCAAACTTTGTAATAACGCTGTTCAAATATCGGAGCGCACCCAAATGGCGCTTGATATAGTGAGTGGCTGGTGTAGGGAGGAGGAACTAGCAGTGAACCTCTACAAAACTACACTGGTACCGTTAACAAAAAAGATAAAATTGCAGGGACTACAAAAGCCGCACATCAACGGAGTGGAGATTCCATTTGCGAAAGAAGTTAAATACCTAGGGGTAATATTTGACCAGAAGCTCACTTGGAACTCCCACATTGAAAAAACCGCACATAAGGCCAGAATCGCTCTTGGAAGATGCAGGCAAATGTGTGGAAAGAATTGGGGATTAAATCCTAGCATGACCAAATGGTTATATACACAGGTTGTGAGGCCAATGATAACCTATGGATCAGTTGTCTGGTGCCCCAGGACACTGCAGATTGGAGAGGAAAGGCAGCTAAGTGGTATTCAAAGGCAGGCCTGCTTGAGTATCACAGGGGTCATGAAGACGACTCCGACAGCGGCTCTGGAGGTGATACTAAACCTACCACCACTGCATATCCTCATTCAAGGAAATGCAAAATCTGTTAGTCACAGATTATCACAGGGACCTTCTCCGATAAGCCAAGAACACGGTAAGGTCTACAAAGAACTATATGAAGAAATAAAGGCAGATTCAATACTGGGAATGCCAAAGGATCAGATTGCCCCACAATATAGTTTTAAAAACGAATATACAATCGTCATTCCAGAGAGAAAGGACTGGGAAGTAGGGCCTCCCATAATGGCAAATCTCAACTGGTACACTGATGGCTCTAAAACAGACTCTGGAGTAGGAGCCGGGATATACGGGGTACAGGAGAAGATAGCGATCTCTCTAAGCCTAGGGAAACATGCTACTGTCTTTCAGGCAGAGGTAATAGCGGTGCAATGCTGTGCAGAATTGTTGATAAGACGGGAGGTGAATAACCAAAGAATCGTCATCTACTCTGACAGCCAAGCAGCACTAAAGGCGATACGCTCATATAAGATAACATCAAATCTGGTGTGGGAATGTCGCAAGGCCCTCAACAGACTAGGTAGTCATAATAAAGTAACCCTAGCCTGGGTACCAGGCCACCAAGGAATAAAAGGCAATGAAAAGGCCGATGAATTAGCCAAGCAGGGAGCAGCGGAGGTCATGATGGGGCCAGAACCTTCCTGTGGAATTGCTAAATGCCTGAGTAAAGGAAGCATCCACAAATGGATAAACAACCAGGCGTTGCACTGGTGGTATGGAACCCCAGGATAAAGGCACGCTAAATTATTCCTTAAAAGCCCTTCGGCCAAACTGTCACACGACCTACTACGCCAAAGTCGAGAAACGACGAGGATAATAGTGGGAATGCTCACAGGGCACTGTAGGCTGAGGAAACATATGCATACAATTGGACTAGCAGAAGACAGCCTATGCAGGTTCTACCAGGAAGAAGACGAAACCGCGGAGCACGTACTTTGTGAGTGTGAAGGCCTAGCAAGGTTGCGGTTTCACTTATTCGGAGAAGAAAAACCGAAGGCAGAGAGCTACGCAAAGGAGGTGGTAACCAGGCTATTGAGTCTAATAAAAAGAATAAAGCTGGATATCGAGCTCTAATATAGGGAGGACCACAATAGATCTGCAAAGACGCAGTGGGATAGGACAAAGAGCCACTCCAATTTTAATCTAATCTAATCTAACGCTGTTCAAAAGGAAGGTGAGGAATCTTCTAGGTACAGTCTATCAGGAACTGTAAGCCTCCCAGGAACTGTTTGACTGACAGGAACTGTAAGTCTCAAAGGAACTGTGCTATAAAAATATACCGGTATAAGAAAAAAAATGTGACAAAAAAAATTTGAAGATTAATAGGATATCTGTCCAGCTCAATAAATACAATATATTAATTGAACTGAAGGATTCATCCAGGACAAATATCTGATTTATATAAAAAGGAAAACTAAAAATATCTAATATTAAATAACCTTGGCTAGATAGGAGAGGAAAGGTATACCCATGTGGCTTCCAGAATGGATAGCCATTTTGTGGTAGAATACATTAAGAATATTGATTTTTGGCCTACTAATTTATACCACTACGAATCACAAAAGTGAATTAATTTATTAATTATTTGAATTAAATATTTTTAGTAAATATTTATGTACTATTCCACCAAAAATAAAAATTCTGAAGAAATTCTTCGATAAAAATTTACACAGGTTGAACGCAAAATGGGCTTGTTATCAATGAAATATTTTTTCGGTTTTTTTCGCTTTTTTTTGTAAAACTGAGTCATCAAAATAACAGGTGAAATTTTCAGCTCTTAAACTTTCTCCATTACTTAGATATTGAAGACTGAAAATGGAGCTCCCTCAAAAAGCGGCAGAGCGGATTGTGACGTCACATTGCATGTCGGGGCCTCGATTAAAGCAGATTTTGGAAGTTTACCTGAACCCGATATCGTTATGGTGATGAACTACTTTAATAAAAACAAAGAGTTTACACTTGGTTTTTGAATTGAAATTTCATAACAATCTATAATACATTGTACATTTTCATATCTCCCTCTGTAGTGTAGGGAATATGAAGTTCTCAACTCCAGAGAGGAGCATCCAATGCATGAATGGCTAATACTTTTTTGTATAATCCCACATACTCTGGAAAGTGACATCCCAAAATCGTCTGCTAATATCCCATACGGTGAATTCAGTTTGATATTTTCCAATGTTAAAAAGATATCAAGCTTGTCTAGCTCCCATTTGTTAGTTAACAAGTTCACAACAAATAATGAATTATTCGGAACTCCTAGATAAAGCTTTGGATTTTTTTTATATCAATTAAAATGTTCAATATTGTATTTCTTCTGATTTATATAAATGTCTGAATAAAATAAGTTATTCGGATCTGGCAAGCTTAAATCTGACGAAGTTTATATAAAAGAAGAACCTCTGGTGGATATTGAAAACTCTTCGTTGATGGGTTTTCGTATTTTTCCAAACGCGATTTCTTCATTTTTCTTTTTTAGCCATTTTTCGCCTCCGCATTGAATCGCCTTGGAACCTACATAAGCCTTTAATGCAAGCCTGAACCCTTATTTTCCGAGATACCTATAGACTCCATTCGTGTGATATCCATTGATTTCCTCCTCTACTTGATTTCTCCAGAGGTTCTATTTTCTGAGCTTAATGACAAATTACTGTGCTTTAGTTTGTAAAAACTGTGACATGACTTTTAACTAAGCGTTTTTGACAATAAAAAAATCGCGCTATTACTACAGGATTTAGTAACTTTTCCACTGTTCATTATTTTAATGTACATATATTTTTCTGGTGCATTCTTGGATGTGCTAGGAATGTCGGGAACCAAACAGTACCTACTTATTAACCACTTCTTTCTCACTCATTGCGTATATAATAAAATAAAGAAACAGCTCAATCAACAGTCCAGCGTTTTGTTTCTTACAAAACAAAATAATATAATGCAATAAACAAACAGTACACTTCCATATAGCTCTCGACTCGCGGCGTTTCAAACGTTAGGTATAGCATATGCAATATGACGTCACAGGTAACCACGCCCCGTTTTAGTTCAATCCAATTTCTTTAATTAATTTGAGGGCTTAAACGTTCGCGGAAAAATCTAAAATTTTGGGAATCCGTTTAAAATGAGTTCTAGTTTCTATTTTTGAATTAAAATTTTTTTCTTGAACAAGCCCATTTATCTTACTTGTGCCCAGTTACGGTGCATGTCCGCTTGACTTCTTTTTTTTTATGGTTGATCCTACGGATAGCTAAGGAAACATAAGGTCCACTCCTGAAGAGCTCCGCATGCTGGATGTCTCCAGAGATGAATTCGAATAGATTTTTGGTGCGGGATAGCGTAGTGTTCGTTTAGTGCAGAGTTTAGTCACGTGCTGATGGTGTAAGGATGGAGTGATCAGTGTGTAACACCTAATACACCACCATTTTGTTATACCAAGTAAACGGTGTCCCCATAGAGAAATATAATATAATGAGAGTTGTCAACCCTGCAGTAACAGTTGGCATAACGTTGATCGAAGCGCACCCCGAAGGGGTGGTGGAACTAATTTTTTAAGGCGGGATATTTGAATTGGTTAGTTTGGATTGTGGGTAGGTAAATTTTACAATTTGTCTAAAAATTGTTTATTACATATAATTATTTCATTACAAAAAATAAAATTATATTTCATTTTTTGTAATGAAATGATTATAATTAATAAACAATTTCAGGACACATTACTTAGATAGGTAAATGAGAAATCCACACAAATTAAAATTTTTTATTAAACTGCACATATAAAATGACAAATTATCTACATCTATATTATCAATTTATGAAACATTTAGGGTGTTTCAAAAAAAGGTAACACCGTCTCTAGGATAGGTAAAAAACTGAAAAATAATTGGGGTTTGCTTAGTAAAATTTTTTTCTAACGCCATCCGTTTTCAAGATAAAGGGCGTTGAAGAAAATAAAAAATTACACATTTCTTACGATTTTGCCGAAACTACTGGCACCATTGTAATGAAATTTTATACGAATATGTTTTGGAAGCTGATATATCCCATGAATTTGTTTTTATAACTAACTCTCATAGAGGGCGCTAGTTACACGATTCATACAACGTATTATTCAACATAACTTTTTTAAGGGTAGAATTATTAGTCAAAACTCCAAGTGAACATAAACATCGTTTAATTTTACACCAAAAAGGTACTCTTGGTAAAACTCGATATCATGTACCGTTTTCGGAATATTTTGATTTGAAAATTATGAAGTAATAACCGCTCCTGGTATAAACTAATGATAAAGTTCGCTTTTCTCTAAGTTTGCCATGTAAAATTAACATTTATTGATTGATTATCATTAGTTTATACCAGGAGCGATTATTACTTGATAATTTTCAAATCAAAATATTCCGAAAACGGTACATAATATCGAGTTTTACCAAGAGTACCTTTTTGGTGTAAAATTAAACGATGTTTATGTTCACTTGGAGTTTTGACTAATAATTCTACCCTTAAAAAAGTTATGTTGAATAATACGTTGTATGAATCGTGTAACTAGCGCCCTCTATGAGAGTTAGCTATAAAAACAAATTCATGGGATATATCAGCTTCCAAAACATATTCGTATAAAATTTCATTACAATGGTGCCAGTAGTTTCGGCAAAATCGTAAGAAATGTGTAATTTTTTATTTTCTTCAACGCCCTTTATCTTGAAAACGGATGGCGTTAGAAAAAAATTTTACTAAGCAAACCCCAATTATTTTTCAGTTTTTCACCTATCCTAGAGACTGTGTTACCTTTTTTTGAAACACCCTGTATATTATTAATCTCAAAAGAACATACTTTTACTACTTACATTATATTTCGGAAATTTAATTCAATATCACATCAAATTGCACATTATTTCAAAACTATTCACAAAAACTGCAAAAATTTCAATAAAAAGGAGTTAGAAAGTAGATTCTCCAGACAGGACCAGGTCTGAAACAAAATAAATAAAATGCAGTACCATAAATTACAAATAAAAAAGAATTATTTTTGTTTACTAGTTCTCTTGTAAAGGTAAAACAAATCTAATACGTATTTTGCATAATAAACCTGTAAACGCATTATTATCAAAATGATCTTTACCCAACCTTTGATTCTTGGATTTAGAAGTAAATCCTAAAATTATGAACCACTGTTTACTTTGATTGCTTTGATTAATATCAGATGGAAGTTTGAAAAATGTTTTATTTTTACTACGAAGTGGCCAAAAATATTTACTATTACAATTTTTTGCAATACATTTATGACGAGTAATATCCTGATGGTGATATTTTGAAGGTTCACTTACTCTTATTTCCTATATTAGAGCTAAAATCCTAAAAAAATATATAAGTAAAATAATCCTGCTCACCATTTTGTTGTCACTCTCACTTTGGACACTTTGACTTTGACAAGCAGAAGCTAGATTCACACCAGCCAATGTATGATTGATTTTGTATATTTTCATTTTTAATCACTTATCGCAGGAATCCGTTGAGCTGTCCTTAGTTTCACTGCTTCCCCACCAACAATCAAGTCTCACAGCTCCTGGGTAAATAAAAAAAAAAACGAAAATATCGTATATGGGTCAAATTTCATCCATTACAGATTTGGTTATACCAAACCCTCAAGCTGGTAAGCATCATTTATATCTTGGTATATTATTTTAATAATGATACTATCGATTTTTATCCTTTTAAATAAATTTTGTGCCTATATGAACTTACCATTACCGTACACACTAAGAACTTCTGTCAATTTTTAGAACTAATTTTATTAAAAATGTATCTGCCACTTTTTAACAGAAGTTATTGCAAAAAGATTCGAGTGTATCCGTTCATGTATTCTTTGCGTTCAGAGTAATTGTAATTAAAATGTCTCGTACAATCAATAGTGTCAATATTGCCATTCAATGCGGAGTTTAGACGACGCCGACGTCTACGCCCTGCGCCCATCATTCCAAGGTCAGTGGCCTGGTGTAACGCCGGGGACTGACCTGCTTTTAAAATGCAGACTATCGTGCTGTTATTTATGGGCTCTTCTCTGAAACCGAATAGAAAAATTATGCAGTTATGAATAGTTAGAGATATACATACAGTTGGTTCGTTGGATCTTTTCCCATGCGTCATCAATAATATACACACGCAATACATCAATACATTAAATAAAACGTAGGTCGTAGTTCAATGCTGTGGATGCCGTCAATTGCTTGTGGATGTGGCTAAAATTACGATGCGCGTTATTTATTATTGAAGCTGGTGTGATAGATTTTTGTGAATATTTTATAGCCATTTAGCAATGTGCTACCTAAACCTTTAGTTTGGAAAAACTGTTAGAATTCCATAGTTTTATGGGGTTACTTGCACAAGAATTAGTATTAATAACAATTTCCTAGGTAGAAACTTTGCAAATCAGATTGCCCTTTTAGGGTTATGGCTGGCAACCATTACTATTGGGCCGTCCCACCCATACGGTTCAACAATGGAAAATAAAAATATTCTAGGATGTGAAAATAAAAAATAAATATTTTAAATATATATATTTAAAACTCATTTGAATATAGTTACAGTATATATTTGCCGAATAATAATGTACAAGGACAGGAATATTGGGGAAATCAAAATTATTGTTAGATGTATTTACCATTTAAAACAACTTGTGATACAATCTCAAATGCTATCCTTGAAAATGGAAATAAAGATATTCCAAAAGATTGGAAAATGATGTAAGAAAGAGTAAATTTTTACAATTTTGCTGTTTCCCTAATATTCCTGTCTTTGTATATATATATTATTTAATCTTCCTCATAGTCAGAATCAGAACTATCACCAGTATTTATTTCGATGGTTATAGGTTGAATGCTAAAATCAACTATATTCTGCTCTCGGACATACCACTTTTCTATAATTTCATGAGTATGTCTAACACATTTTTCCCAAATTTGTTGATCACATTGATCCAGTGCCTCTTTCCACATATTTATAACAGAACTATCTGAATATCCATCTCTACCAATATATTTATTGTAATATGACTTGCAATTAGCCCAAATCAATTCAATAGCATTAAATTCACAATGATATGGTGGTAGTCTCAGCACTTCATGACCATGTTCTCGTAGTAACTCATCAATTTTATACACATTTACTTTTCTATTCATTTTTGCAATTTGTAGCAGTTCAGGTTTTGTAAGTTTTGTATCAAACTTAATGTTGTTTGTTGTCAACCATGTAACAATCTCATTTTTTGTCGATATAGTAGAAGGTTGCTTTTCTAAAAGGACACTATGATATGGAGCATTATCCATAACAATTAGAGATGGCTCTTCTAGGCTGGGAATTAATTTAGTACTCATCCATTCCATGAAAATTTCATTGTTCATTTCTCCATGGTAGTCAGCTACTTTAGATTTTGAACAGAATACTAGACTTGCTTCAGAGACAAAACCTTTGGTAGAACCAGCATGAACAATTATGAAACGTTTTCCATCATAACCATCTGGTTTACGTACACTTTTAGTGCTGTTGTCTTGCCAAGAATATGTTTTATTGCCTTTTGAATAGATCCATGTCTCATCCAAAAATACAAGTTCTCTTGGGTGAGTACTTGAGAGGTTTACCATATATTCACGCAGAAAATTGGCTCTCAAGGCTGCAATACTGGTTCGCTCCATTAAAGCTCTTCGATTGTCATCTTTGTTATATTTGAATCCCAATGATTTCAACAAAATGCTTAGAGATGTTTTGCCAATAGATACAATTTCTCTGTCCCTTAATTCACAATTTAATGTAGTCAAAGTAACATGCTTCTCTAAAACAAAAATTATAGTAGATTCAATTTCAACTAATACTATATAATATATTTTTAATGATATTTTGATTGCTCATTCCATCAATGTTTCAGCCCTGACTGTTAAAAAATAAGATAAATTCAATATTTAAATTGAATTTGTAATGTAATCGCAAAACTACTAAAATCTATACAAATACCTTCCTTAAGTTTTCTTTAATATACTATGATTTGAATATACTCATTACAAAATACCTACACCTACATTTTACCAAAAGACTTTAATTAAATAATAAATAAATAATATTTACTTTGTTGGTACATATCGTATAATGTATTCCGTACTGCCATCTTAGCTCCCTCAGGTAGATCAGTTGTCTTAGATTTAGAACGAGTTCTGGTTTTGCCTGGGCTTGAAAGTATTGGATTATTTTCCTTTCTTGTTTTTATAGCATATACTGTCCGGCGAGATATTTTCAAAGCAGCAGCTACCCTCTAACATGAAAAAAATTATTAATAATAAGTATATTCCTAAACAAACATGCACTTAAGTATTTATGTTACCTCTTGAACACATGAAAGTGGTTCCAAAGGTCCTCCATTTCTTTTTTCCAACTCAAAATACTCCAACACATTTAGGACCAGCTCCTGTGCTTGCGAATTCAACCTCTTTCCAGGCATATTCTAAAAATAAAAATCATTCATAAATAGTTCTGGTCTTTCAGAAAATAAAGTCAATATTTTCTACATTGGTGGAAGCAAAATATGTTTCATATAATTTAGTTTGATGGAATTCTATCCAGAATCATATTGAAATGTCAATTTAAGGTTAGTTTTCATTGCGAAGTAAATAATAAGAAATAATATTTACTTACCTCAATAATTTGAACACTAAGGTAAAAGTTAGTCGTTATAACAACTGTTTTTGAAATAAATTTATATGCAAGGGGCGAAAAGGTGAATAAAAATGTAAAATAAAAATGTAAACAAAGTCTTTGGACGTCAAAGTACTAATTCGCGTTAAACGTATCGCCGACATTCATCATATGGCTATCTCTGTTTGTTATATTACGCTGTAATGGAACAAACGGTTCCATTTCGGGGATTAAGATTCTGTGAGTAGGAAAGAGACGGAATACAAAAAGTAGTATGTGAATTATTTCATACATGGGAAAAGATTCAGCGAACAGACTGTATATGCCCCCCTAAGTAGGAATCATATGGAAAACTTTTTTATTATTAATTTTTGGGAGAAAAGTTATTTTTCATGAAAAGTTCTCCATTATATAGAACCTAGAATACAGTCATCAAGTATTAAATTTTTTAGTCATATACAAGGTTTGTCAGAAATATTAGTTTTACTCAAGAGTAAATTACCTTTAATTGCCACGAGCGGAATTAGGCTAATAAATCTCCTCACCACAAAACAGTCTAACCTATAGAAGTGAAAGTCCAATAGTATTATCTAGAATGAAAAAATGAGACGTCAAACCCATCCACCCGAAGCGCTAGTCGCAATTGAGTCGTCGAAATAGGCAAGGCAGCTGAGGCCAAGAAACATACTAAGGGAAGAAGAATTTCAGCGTTCGGGTTCAGAACTATTTCATAGCGATTTTTTTCAATGGAAGTTTGTTCATTTGAATTACAGACAATGGAATTACTAATGCCTGATTCCACTAACCATTTCCTAAAGTTAGATAACACCTAAATCGAATTTAGGAATCCCTAAATGCAATTTACATTTTACCACGTGTTAAGTAATATCTAAGAGAGATAATATTACGTATTTCCCATCACTTTTTGATCAAGTTTTTTCCACTTTTTCATGCTATTTTTGTTATAATTTGTTTTCACATTTTTCAATAATACAATACTATTATTAGTAGAAAATTTCTTGAGGAAACATATGACATCAACTCAATTTTTCAATAAAACAAACTTTTATGTTTAATACTGATGTATGATTAAAAAATGGTGACAACTATATGACAGCTGTGATTAATTTTAAAATCTTTTCTTTTCGTGCTAAAGGCCTTAGCTGCCAGGCCTGCTTAGACAAGTCAATTGCAACTAGCGCTTCAGGTGGATGGGTTTGAAACCTAATTTTTGTGTTCAAGGTCATCCTATAAACTTTCACTTCTATAGGTTAGACTGTTTTGTGCTCCTCACCATCGTGGTGTATATACATTTTTTTCACTACTAGCCAAATTTATGACAAAAATAAAAAATAATTAACATTATACACTATTTCAATGCTAAAATATGGCTAAAATCGGACCACTCACAAATGCAACACGAGAAGCGTTAACTTCGTCGTCTGGTCTGACTGACAAGTATACTGTCACTTTTCGCTCCATAGATTATGTCATCAATAATTTTTGGTAGAGCGCGAATTTTAAACTAATGGAATTTGAATTCAAATAATTTTTTTCTACTAGCGTGCGGAAAGTGAATCTTTTCCGCACTAAAAAGCGTTCGGAAAGAGTCACTTTTCCGCACTAGTGCGGAAAGTAAATTTGTAGAGTTTTTTGTGGAGTACACTGAAATTTGATTATTTAAAATATGTATTTCTATGGTTGTAGTTTACCAAATTGGTGATTCATTCTTCATTACGTAACCAAATTATGTATAATGAAATGTAAATTTTACAAACGTTGATTTAACTTATCTTCACTACTTGGGTATTCACATTTATAGAATGTTAAAAATATCAAATATTCAATGCTAAAATTTTAAATTTTGAATACAATTATGCTTTTTCTATAAAAAGTAGCGTATTTATCAAAGCTTACTTAATTTCCAAACCATTTACTGCTCATAGTATGAGAAATATTTTTTTTTACTAGCGTGCGGAAAGATCCACTTTTCCGCACTAAAAGGCGTGCGGAGAGAGTCACTTTTCCGCACTAGTGCGGAAAGTAAATTTGTATAGTTTTTGGGGAGTATTTTCTGGATGCTAGTAGAAAAAATAGGGTACCTACATAACACGTGCGTAAAGTGACTTTTCCGCAAGCGATTGCTGGCCGAACTCCGCTAGCGTCGTTCGGCCATCTGCAATAGCGTGCGGAAAAGTATCACTTTCCGCACTAGTTAGGTAAACTACTATATCTTGATAGGTAAATTCAATCAGCGAATACCTTAAAGACATATCTCCTGGGTATACAAAATTGTGTTGTACAAGTTTTTGTTTAAGTTCTAATTCAGGATTCTCAAAATATTTCGTTTTATCCATTATATTGATCTAGATTAATAATAGAAAAGTTATTAACAACTAATAGAGAAAATCTCAACTTCTCAGTTGTCGACTTCACAACACTAGTAGTGGGAAAAATCTGTTTTGATCCAACATAATTACTCTAACAGCGTACTGGGTGAGCCAACACTCACCAAAATATGCCAATATCTTTGGAATTACAGGAGATATTAGTTCGCGTTTTTAACAGGTTAATGAGTGATCTTAATTGCTGTCTTGTGAGCTTGCTAGAGCTATGAAATTTATCAGAAAAGGACATAAATAGTTATTACATAACACCCTCTACTTGTCGATTTGAAAATTAAAAGTGTGGCATCATTTGTTTCTGTAATCAAACCTTAATGCTTTATATAATATTTTCGAAAATCGGTTTGTGCATATTGAAAATATAGCAGATTTATTCGGGTATAACTGTAAGGCGAGTACACTTCTAAAACATCAGTAGAGTAAAGTTTCTAGTAGATAGGACTAGTTGCTGGTCGAGTAGAGTACTAGAGCCAGTTGTGTTTTTGTTATTTGATTTAAAATTTTGAATAAACATGAAGTTTACGTAGTAGTAGTAAAACTAAAATTTTGGTATTGTGGGTCTGGAAACTCGAAAAAAGTGAGAAAGACTTTGGTAGCTGTTTCCAGTGGCTGAAAAATTCAGTGTTACTTGAACTTTCACTCTCACATCTATTGCATCTCTCATTACAGTATCTTATTTGTATTCTATCCAACTCCAACAGTTCTTCAAATATCTCTGGCGTCATTCTAAAACATTTTTTGAATTCCAGCGCATCCTCTGATGCTAACTCCTTGAGCAGACGTGGAGCTGCTCCACGTGAATCCCTTCTTTTTAGCCACTCTCTTACCCATACAGTTCTTCTTACTTTTCCTCTTCTATAGCTTCTATAATTTCCGGTAAAAGAGCTTTTGCAACCTCCTTCACACAATTATGGAACATTTTCTTTTTTTATATAATCATTTTTCTCTCTGTACAAACACAAACCAAACAACACCAGGACAGTTGCAGCACTACTGATACGAACTCTCCTCTCGTGTCCCAAGCTATTAAATTGGTAGTGGAGTAGCGAATAAACTCCACTTTTCTCGCTACTATCTACTCTAATCAAAACTATAGGTACCTACCCGTGTAAATCAGCCATTGAAAACTCTTTGATGTCTACGAAAGTACATTTTTTCCACCTTTTTAGAAAATAATAGAAAAACAAAATTTATGGAACAAGAAGGTTTTTATTAACTATACACTGCAGATTTGCCTAAATAATTATTTATGAAAATAACTGTTTTTTTAATCATAAAGAAACAATGAATTTGATAGCACCAAAAAATCTTGTAAATATTAGACAACGTCTTGAAGTTTTGCCAACCAGCTGTAAATTGCATTTTCTTAGCACAATTTGTGGTAAAAACTTCTACTAAAGCATTAAAATGACAATAAAATTTAAAATGAATAATCAAAAAATATTTAAACACACCCTTATCGCCGTCCCTGTTTAGTGAAAGTAGACGGGGAATGAACTACAACAAGTGCAGTGCTCTCCCCAACCCCAATTTCCCTTTTCTCCCTTCTCTACTGTCTAGCTAGGGTGGCGAAGGGTGACCTGATAGCTTGCTGAGGGGATGAGAGCAAGAGACAGAATTTCTCCTCCCCAAAACTCAACGAGAGATGCAATGCTCTAGGATAGCACAACTGAGCAGGCCTGTCGAAACTCCGGTAAGTTTTCTTTGTTAAGTTTCTCAAGAAAGTGAGTTGAAAACATTGTTTATTTGTTTGAGGTACAACCTTAAATATTCTTGATATTATAACGAATGTAAGTTTAATATACAGGGTGTCAATTTTTTAATATTACAATGAGTGAACGAAAAGAGATATCAAAAAAATTTTAAGTGTGGAACTACAAAAATATTAACTAATTTAGTAAATGCTCAAAATGGTTTCCATTGTTTTGTAAACAATAATAGAAAAGCCGGTTAGATCCCCGTCTAGAGTAGCCGTCTGCCTGAACGACCCAATGACCAATAAGCTCGACCCAAATCGAAGCAGGGAACTGTAAAAATTTGTAAATTCATAGATAACTAGCCAGAGACGTACCTACTAAAGAAACTCAACATTTTAATCACGAAACCAAATGTGATTTATCTCTTACATTTTATATACAGTTTGTAATTCATATTTCTTGTAAATCTAAAATATTTCAAAAGTAATTAATAATAGTAGTTAAGTCCAAACGATAAATTTGTTAACAAAATTATTACAATTAAGAAAATTTTTCAACAAAGGGTACCTACTAGTAATCAAAAAAGATCAAAGTCTGTGTCTTATGAGTAAACTTATTTTGGATTTGAAAGTTGAAGAATGTTCAAGCTGCGTACAGGGTGTCCCAAATTGGGTATCTCGTAAACTAGAAGAAATAGAAAAAAAGTAGTTAAGATGTTGAGACATCTTTTTTTATATTCTGTATGGTCCTTGTGGCATATAATTTATTCTATTTCCTCTTATTTTTGGGAATCAAACCACAATAATGCTTTTCGGTAGCGTTCCAGCACAATCACAATTTAAAGTTTAGATGTTAAGTTTATGTTTGAGATGAGAGAACACTTCGTTTCCGGTTGAAGAGAGAATTGATTTCCAAGAGTTTCCTAAATTGGGGTGGCGTTTTCTTTGTTTTTCATAATCTGGACATTCGAGTAATATATGCTTTACTGTGAGTTGCGTTTGACATATTTGACATAAAGGTGTTGCTTCTTTTGTCAAGTAATGATGATGTGTTATACTTATGCGTGTATGTCCAATTCTTAAACGGTTTACTAGTAATTGTTCTCTTCTTTTAAAAGGCAGTGGGAGTTTGGTTCCAATTTCGTGCATTATTTGTTTCAAATTAGTTTCAGTGTCTTTCCAGATCGATTGCCATTTTTGGTAAATGTATTTTTTATTAAGGATATGTGATCGGTTAGGGGTAATTTTATGAGGAGGGATAAATCATCCGTGGAAGTTGATTTCTGGACTAAGGTGTCAACTTCTTCGTTTCCTCTTATTCCCATGTGTGATGGTACCCATAAAAAAAGATGTTTTTATCTCGAAAGTTGTAAAGTTCCTTTTTAATGAGTTAAGGGATCAGGTGTGCTGGATATACATTTTTCATACCTATTAGAGTGCTTAATCAGAGAGTCAGAGATAATAAGAAAGTTGCTTTCATTAGCTGTTTTGCACATTTTGAGGACATGGCAAACGCCCCTCCGGTATTATACCACAATTTTGTGGCAGACGCATAGCAAATTTTGTATCTCTACATATGTAAGCTGCAGCATTTCCAGTAGTTGTTTTGGAAGCATCAGTGTAAATGAAAGAAAAATTGGAAAATTTCGATTTTGGTTCATTAAAGGAGTTTTGCATCTGGATGAGAGTGGTGGTTTGTTTTTGATAGAATGCTAGGGATGTTTCTATTTGAATGATCCATGGAGAGATATTTAATTTTGATGTTAGAGAGTATTTAAATTTCTCATTGTCATAACTTATATTTCTGATTTTTTGGTAGAAAGGTAACTTTTTTTGTGGGTTTGTTTCTAGAAAAATTTATGATGGTATTTTCAAAATCTTGAGGAATATGCTAAGTTGGAAATGTTTGTTGATATTTTAGCCGCGTAGTTTAGGAAGAGCATTTGCTGGCGTATAACCTAGATACAGTGATAGTTCATTTCCTAAGGCTAGGAGACCGCCTATGGGGCTGGTGCTGAAAGGACCTAGTGATGCTCGTATGGCAGTGGATTGGACGGAGTTTAATTTTTTGAGAAAAGTTTTATTGGCTGTTTCATAGCAGATAGGTCCATAGTCCAGCTTGCTTCTTATCAACGATTTATATAGACCGAGATAGGTTGCAGTGTATGAACCCCAAATACTGTTTGATAGAATTTTGAGTAAATTTATTCTTGGTTGACATGATCGGTGTAAATTTGCTAAGTGTACCTTCCCATTTCAACCTGTAGTCAAAAGTGAGACCCAGAAAGTTTATTTCATCAACTTTAGATATTGGCTTTCGTTTAGATGGAGATTTAAATTGTTTTCTCAGGTGAGAACTGGAAACCTGTTTTCAGAGACCAATTTTCTAAGCTATGTAAGCACGTTTGTAAAATTTGCTATGATAACATTAAGTTTTTGCTTTTAATGTAAATAACTAGGTCGTCTGCATATAAATTCACTTTTACAGGTTTGCGTATTTCTTCAATTACACTGTTTATAGCTACGAGGAAAAAGTAAGACTTAAAATGGAAGACTTTGGCCATTTGCTCTAACTTTTTAGAGACGTTTTATTATTAAAATTTTTTTTATGTATGATAATAATATGTGGCCCTGATTATTCCATTCTTTAAGTGTCTTTAGGACATGATATCTCCAAGTGATGTCAAAAGCTTTATTCAAGTTTAGAAATACTGCTATTAATTTTTGATCCATTAGTAAAGCCTCAAGAATTTCAGATTCGAGTGTTACTAGGTTGTCAGTAGTACTCTTCGGAAGCCGCTGTTGTTGGGTATAAGGATATTCTCATTTTTCAAATGCCAGGTTAGTCTATAGTTAATGATTTTTTTAGAAGCTTGCACATATTACATGTGAGTGAAATGGGACGATAATATGAAGTAGGGTCGATTATCAGTTTGTTTAGTTTGGGTAAAGGTATGACTATTAACGCCAAGGATTGGGGAATTGTTCTTGTAAAAATATGTCATTGAAGAACTTTAAAAAAATTTGTTCAGCTTTGTAAAGAAGCTTTTTCAAAAATAAAGATAGAATATCATGAGGGCAAGGGGTAGTATTTTTCAATTTTTTCAGACAAAAATCAAATTCTTGGTAACTTATTGGAAAATTTATCGTTTATTATTTCAAAGTTGCAGTCAACTGAGTTTTTGTATTCCAGAAAGGTGGAATTTGGATTGATATCATTCGAGTTTCTTTCAAAAGTGTCAGCTAAGATATTGGGAATTTCTGTTATTGAGGATATTAGCCTGTTGTTTCGAGATAGCGTCGATATGGTCGATAACTAATGTTTCCTTGAATTTTTCGAATTTTGCTCCAGATGACATTTGTTGGAGTGAAAGGATTTATAGAGGATATATAACTTGCTCCACGATTCTTTCTTGCTTTTCTTTATAAAATATCGGGTCTAGGCTCTAAGGTTTTTGAAATTGAGAAGATTTTCATTTGTCATATGTCTTTTTCATGTATTAAACGCATGTTTACTGGCTGTCAATGCTTGTGCTATATTTTGGTTCCACCAAGGTACTGGATGCTTTTTACATAATTTAGTTTTTCCGATGGGGGGATTTGATGCGTTTCATTTACGTCATTGACATGCACAAATGTTGCGATATTATTTTCTATTTCGTTTTGACATTGGCTCAAGTTTGCGGCTTCTATTTTCCGAGTTTAATAAGGAAGGCTTGATGGAAGTTCTTTTTCTAGCGAGGATATTTTAATGAAGAAGTGATAGCTATCATGAAATATTTTAGGATTTCCCATTTCATCCAGGATGTTATTGAGGGAGAACAAAAGGAAAAATCTAAAGCTGATATGAATGAATTGAATCTTGTGGGTTCTCCAGTGATTAATAGTGTTAAATTTTAAGCATTTATAGTATTTTGCAAAATATTTCCATTTTTATCGGCTTTATAACTGCCCCCTACCACGTTATGGCAATTCATGTCTCCAACAATAATTTTAGGAGGTTGAATCTAATGTATTAGGTCATGTAATTCAACTAGGTCGGTCTGATTTGGGTGAGGTAAGTATACATTACATATATTTATCTTTTTTTGAGAATAACCGATACTGCAATCGCTTCAAAGTTTGTATTTATGACAATTTCCTTTGATTCAATAATTTTTTACAAGTATTGCTATTCCGCCGCTAGAAAAATCAGTGTTCCTGATCATTTACTAGGCCATATAATCTTTTAGGCGTCGTTTGTTTGATTTTTGAGATGGGTTTTTTGAAGACAAAGTATTTGAGGGGATAATTTATTTATGAGTAGTTTTAATAGTTTATGGTGGCAGAAAAAACCGTTCAAATTGCACTAAAGAATAAATGAATCCATCACATTAATTTAATGTTGAGATAATGTGCCACTGCCGCTTCAATCGGTTGTTGAAATGCTAGTAGCAAATAATTTTTTCGCGTGATATCATTTTTCAAGGATGTGAAAAAGAATTTCTAGTAATTCGGATGGTTCGTTTGAATAATTAGATGCGATTATTTCAGGGTTTGTAGCACCAACAGTGTTTTGTAAGAAGCTTATAGAAACTCAAAACAAAAAGTGGGCTTGGATTTTCAATTTGATCCTTAATTGTTTCTAGCAGGAAGCAGAGTTCTTCACTAGTTGATTTGTATTTTTTCTTGATATTTTTTGTTTTTGTTTTGGATGCATCAATAGGTTGAGCGAAAGTGATGGAAGGGCTTTCAAACATTCAGGTGATTGTTG
The DNA here is from genome assembly GCA_963978555.1 of Galerucella nymphaeae. Classification (NCBI taxonomy): domain Eukaryota; kingdom Metazoa; phylum Arthropoda; class Insecta; order Coleoptera; family Chrysomelidae; genus Galerucella; species Galerucella nymphaeae. The sequence continues at coordinate 1,216,053 of OZ021711.1, read as the reverse complement.
TGGATTCTGTTTTAATGTTGGTTTGGAAAATTTTATGTCGTTTGAGAAAACCTTTGCCTTTTCGAAGAAATTCGTTACAGAACCAAGCAAAAAGAAGGAATGGGATCCAAATACCATTACCAGACTTGGAAAGAATGCCATTCAATGGTACAAAGACGGTTCAAAAGCAATAGGAGGAACTGGGATAGGAGTGTTCGGGCTAGGAACCAAACTCTCCGAAAGCTTGGGAAAAACCACAAGTATCCTTCAAGCGGAAATCCACGCCATAAGAAAGTGCGCCCAGTTCAATATTGATAAAGAATACAGAGGACAAACAATTATCATAATGACAGATAGTCAAGGAGCCATTAAGGCACTGAGCTCTTGTGTAATCAGTTCCAAAATGGTGTGGGAATGCCTAGAAAAACTCAATGAACTAGGAGAGAACAATACAGTTACCTTACTATAAATTTCAGGTCACACTGGAATAGAAAGAAATGAAATAGCAGATGAACTAGCAAAGAGGGGGACTAGAATACCTTTCTGGGGGGCCAGAACCCTTTTGCGGAATCAGTCCCAATGTAATACTAGAAGAAATAAGTGAAGCAGAAAGAAAGAGAAGATCCAACTATTGGAAAGATCTAGACGGGACATTGTCGCCTGAATGGCAACCTGAAAAAACTCAAAATAGTGGAGGCAGAAGAATGCAGATATTGTGGCATGGAAGAAACCTCCATCCTTATACTTTCCAGCTGCACAGCACTCCAGAATCCTAGAGCACAGTACCTGGGAGATTACTGGATAGATTAGGAACATTTACCTAAGTTGAAGCCTGCAGATATCCTGAAATTCCTCCGGGAAATAGGACTAAAGGAGCTACTAGTTTCAGAGACTCTCCTCAAAAACTAAGTAGAAGTAAGGGGGCACAATAGATCTTTTAGTTCTAGGTGAATGTTATCCCATATACATATATACATACATACAAGCCATTGCTGCGGAAGTTTGAGGTGTGGTATGAATGATTGGGGACGTTCTTGGAGATTCAGATAAGAAGCTCCCGGTTGCTGTCTTTGTTGCTGTTTCTGTTATATTTTGTTTGCTGCTTGTTTATTCTATAGGGTTTGTTTTTGATGTTTTCATCTGCTTAGGATTATTTTCGACATCCTACGGAACAGTTTAATCTATCGATTGAAAGAAATAATCGGTAGTTGGTGTTTTCGTTTGTTAACACGGATGACTCTGGAATAGATTCGTTTTCAAGAGGAGATATGAAAATTTGTCTGCGGAAGCTTAATACGTGGACATAATCTTGTTCAGGCATCATCTTACAAATGTCATCCGTGATACTGTTTCTATTCCCATTTTTTCAGATATTCTCTACGATTTGTGTATTGGGTATTGTTTGGCATACGTTTGATATTACTAGACGAACGGAGTAATTAAACGTCGACATCGATTCCACTTATTTTGATTGATTTATGTTGAGTAATCAGATTATAAACTACTGTTTTGGGAGAAAGGTAGATGCAAATTCTGTTGTTTGTGATCCAGGATGCATATAAAACATTTTTCCATTGGACTATGGATCCAACGCCTACGATGTAGTCAGTCGTGAATCTTATCCCATAAATTGATGTCATGAGAATCTTGGCCCCATCAGTTGATGTCATGATAATGGCTTGTACCTTCGGGGGGTATTTATGTGTAGCTAGTATGTTGGAGTAGGTTTGTTGTGATGGATTAATTCCATCGATTGAAATTTCATCTGTATCTGTTATCTGTCTCATGTACGAATTTTGTTAACATAAACTAGATACATACTAGTCCAACCCTGGTTTGACTATACTTAAGAATTAGTATACGTTTCTGTTGCGATTTGGATTAGGTTAGGTTAGGTCTATTGGTTATAGGGTCGGTCATGCAGACGGTGGTTCTAACTGTACAACCTATTTTCAAACTCGTTACGAAAGTTGGCAAATGTAGCAAACATAGGCAGGACATTTTCTATAGTTGGCTGGGTGATCTCCCATACAGTTGGAACATTTCGCTGGGAGATCTCTTGATTTCGTGCATGTATTTGTGAGATGATCACCAGCGCACTTCAAACATTTTGGGCTTCGTCCACAGTTTGTGGTCGCATGGCCCCAGTGTTGACATATGTGGCATTGGGTCACAGCGCTCTGACTTTTTCGCAGCTCCCAGGTTACTTTAGTTCTTAATACATATTTCACATTTTGATTGAGGTACTTGAGCGTAATCGTCGGACTCGTTGTGACTAAGAAAAGTGGTCTTGCTTTTGTGCTCATTCTGTATATGTTTTTGATGTTGATTTCATACACATTCTCCAAATCTTGTTTTATTTCAGTAGTGGATGGTTCACCATCCATACCACGTAAAACGAATGCGTGAGATTTTTGTTCCGGTAATGAATATGTGTGGTGATCTATTTTGTTTTCAATCAATTTTTCTCTAAATAATTTAAATTCTGTTTCGTCTTCGATAAACAGTAATGTAGCGTTACTGGTATATTTGAGATAAAATTCGCACTTTAGGGAATGTTTCAGCTCGTTAACAAAATGAGTGTGCTCCTCAATTTTGGCGTAAAAAACTATTGGTGGTGGAGAGTTCTTGGACTTTTTGTTTGCTGGTCTTGTTGCTGACCTCATTGCTGGTTTTGTATGTGCCTGCTGTGGTTTCTTTTTAGGTAGAGGTTGTTCTTTGTTCTGTGTAGACTCGAGTGCAGCGAATTGGTTAGAAATTATCGTTTCTTTTCCTTTATCATTTTTTTTTAACAGTTGCGAGAGCGATGCAAATTTCTTTGGTTTTCTGAAACCTCCGTTTGGATCTTGAATACTACGGTTATAGCGTCCATATCTTCAGTCGTGAGAGTTGGAAGACGTCTCTTTTGGCCCTGAGGTGTTTCTTCTCTCATCGTGGTAGGTTTATCTGTATGAATAAGAGCTTCTGTGTTTGTATTTTGTAACACTGGTTCTCTCCTCAAGAGACAGATCCCGGCTAGAGACTCTCTCAAGGGTGGATCGACTCCATGTTGATGCCACACTAGGTATGCCAGAGGGTTGACAGACTATAAGAACTTAAGGGCGCCACTACCTTTTTAGACGAAAAAATAATTTAATTTCAAGAGAAAAACTAAGGTGAAAAAGGTAGAAACACCTTGTAGAATTAACTAAAAGTTGAAAATAAAAGTTGAAAATAAAAAAGTTACAAAATTTACATAAACCCGGACAGTCCCTACAGCTCTTACAGCCGGGTATAAGAAATAAAAAAAGAAATTTAAATATTAAATTTATTCTGCCAATAAAGGAAGGTAAAAATGTGAAAAAAAAGCCTGTACTTCTTTAAAGTACTTGGCTTGTCGGAGTGGTAGAATGAGCTGTCGAAGTTGAAGAAGAGATGTCTGGAAGTTGAAGTAGAGATGTCTAGAAGTTAAAGTAGAGATGTCTAGAAGTTGAAGTAGAGATGTCTGGAAGTTGAAGTAGAAACTAACGGTAACCTGGCAGTATCCTAGTAGTGGTAAACTGGCAGTAAACAGTAACGGTAACCTGACAGGGGTATCCTGGCAGTGGTAACTTAGCAGTAACGATAAACTGGCAGGGGTATCCTGGCCGCTGTGCTTACCTAGAAGTTCAGGTGGATTAGGGATATGTAGGAATTTGAATGTAATGGGGCACAAAATGTTGGTTTAGCTTTTCAGGTAAAAAAGGAAGGCAGTTGTTTAAAATAATGAAATTTAAATTTACTAAGCTTTCCAACATATATGTCCCATTTAAAACAGTAAAAATTAAAAATACTAATGACCTTGAAATATTGATTTAATATTAATTATAGTAAAAAGTTATGAATAAACCATTTCTAAAAGAATAAAATGAAATGTGAAGCCAGCACTGGCAGAATATTTGAAAAGGTTAAATGTAAAAGTTATCTATCTTTGAAGATAATTAGGTATTTTACAAAAGAGAATCTAGCAAATATTTGCATTAAAAAAGGTAACAGCTATTTACGATAAGAGATTAAGTTTAAAAGTAATGTACAAGTATAAAAAGAAAAGCAATGTAGTTGACCACGTGGTATGTGTATATTCGTCTATCTCTGTAAAAAAATAAGAAATGCACACAAAAATTATATCAGCCACTACTTTAGAAAAAGCTTGATAAATATAAATTATAATTTTGGACTTACCACAGCAATTTAAGGTAAAAACTATTAAAAATTGAAAGAGACGGTAGAGATAGGTCCTTGCTTCTCAAGGGTCGGTAACGAAAAGAAGGAAAATCGAGAATGAGAATCGAGCGTTGACATCATATGTCAATTTTCGTAACGATCAACGATCAGAGAAATTTAAATCACAGAACTAAATTGGAAGTGGTTACTATGACGGCAAGCGGTAAAATTGAAATTATTTCGTTTAAATCGAAACAGGTCGATAGACATGTTACAATTTGTATCCATTTTTAGCGGATTTAATTTTTGCTGTTGGAAAGTTTTAGTTATAGGCACTTCCGTATCTGATAACTCATTATTGTCACGAAACGGGGACGCAGCCCCCTCACAAATCTGTTGCACTGAATTCACTATTATTGTTTGGTTTTCAGTTCGAATTTCACACGACCAACAAATACATTAACGATTTTGAGAATTTTATTTTACAACACTGAGAAACTTCTAAGTCCGATTTCTCCGAAGTCAACACGGCGGTACGCCTTAGGGTAGCCGAACCTCTCTTGACCAGGGTTGAAACGTGACGAGAACCGGTATGTTCAGTGTGGTATGGCCGTTGCCGACAATTTAATGAATTTTCGTGGAAGTATACTTATTATTCGTATATGAAAGAGATGCAAAATTATTAAATCATATCTGGATCTTGAAACAAACGTTCTTCTCACTTGGATTTTAATATTAGGTTTAATACAAATAAACAAAAAATGCAACAGCATGCGGTGTTCCCAAGCGGTCACCCATCCAAGTACTAACCGCACCCGACACTGCTTGACTGCGGTGATCGGATGAGAACCAAAATACCAAAATACCAAAAATTTTATTTACAAAATTAAATATGTACATTTTTATAAAATATCAAAAGTAAATATAATAATAGTCCACGTACTGTCTTCCTTCGTGTCTTCAGCGCATGTCTTCTCTCCTTGAAGAGGTCTCATATGCTTAGGCTGCTGTTAGCCGATTTATTCACTATTTGCCATTTTATTTTGAGGTAGTTCTTTAGGATATTTTATCTGCTCCTTGACATAGTTTTATGTCATTATCAGATATCTTTGATTGTATGCTTAGAGCGATAATTGATTATAGATTTAAATAATTGTCAGGGAGGCACATAATTGCGATAGTATTTCCCTGAAAAACTTGTATGAAAAAACAGGGTTGTCAACATTGAAATATTAGGGGATCATCTTTATTCGTAGAACAAAGGTAATCTCTGATGTAGATATCCGTGCTTCATATTAGGATTATTTCTGGCTCTTTTTTCCGTTACATTTTGTAGTAATGGCGACCTTAGTTTGTGCCTATAAAATTTGTCAGAGTTTTTAATTATAAAATCGTGTATTGTGTCTATGTCTGCTTCCTCGTGTAGGTCAGCAATTCTACTATATCGTCCCTTTCCCAACGCGAGTCTTAGACATTTATTTTGGATCCGCTGTATTTTTACAAACGTTGTGTCAGGGGCCGAACAAAACGCTTGGTAACCGTATGTTAGAATTGGTCTGATTGTTTGTTTATATAGAAGTAGTTTGTTTTCTTTACTGACATAGCTATCTTTATTCAATAGAGGGTAGAGTGTTCTTATAGCGTTACTGGCTTTTGATACCAGGTTTTTAATATGTGTGTGATAGCTTAACCTTTTGTCTATATGGAAACCTAAATATTTTATGGATGTCTTTGGCGTTATAAGTTCGTTTTTAATTTTCAATTTTGACCTAATTTTGTTATTTGTGTGTTTGCGGGTAAGAATTATTTGTTCAGTTTTTTGAGAATTTAAATTGATTTTGTTTTGTTGTAAATATGGCATTATTACTCTGTTCAGATGTATATCAATTTTTCTGTTGGCAACTTCCGCGTAAAATGATCTTTTATACATACAGGTGTCATCTGCGTATGATGATGTTTGAATGTCATTGTGCATTGGGAAATCGTGCGTCATTATTGTATATAGAAAAGGGGATAGCGAGGAGCCTTGCGGCACTCCCGCTTCAGTTAGATATGGCCCACTTAATGTGTTATTGATCTTAACATGAAATTTCCTATCTTTCAGATAAGAATATATTAGCTTTGTTACGTGTATGGGATAGCCGGCCGACATCATTTTATGTGTCAGTCCCTCTATTCATACAGTGTCGAAGGCCTTTTCCATATCGAGAGCTACCACTACTGTGTTCATTTTGTTTCGGAAGTTTTCTTTGGCGTAATGAAGTAGTCTAATTATCTGAGCCACTGTCGAATGACCTTTTCTAAATCCGAATTGTTCATTGGGAATCAATTTTAACTTATTTCCAATTTTGAGGATTCGGTTCAGTATGATTTTGTCAATAATTTTTGCGAGTATGTTAATTAGTGATATTGGTCGGTAGCTATCCAAGTATTTTGGATTTTTGCATGTTGCATGGTTTCGATATTGGAACGATAATTGAATCTTTTAAGTTTTGTGGATATTGTTGAAATTTTAATATTGCCTTTACTAAATACATAATTTGGACTTAAACTTTGAGAGGTAAGTTTTTATATAAAATAGTGTCCATCTGGTCAGGGCCTGAATGAATGAATGAATGAATGAATGAATGAATGAATGAATGTCTTTATTTACAAACGTGTACAACACATTTGCCCCAAGAAGGCGAAGATTAGCTAAAAGCTACTCTTTAACTCTTAACCTTCAAGGGTTACAATATATGAACAAAAAAAAAAAAATAAGAAAAATTAAATATAGGTACATATTATTTCATTAATATCATAAATTAACTGTAGAATACAAAACAAAACAAAAAATTTTTAAATGTAAATAGTTTATCGAAATCATAAATTATTGTTTATCTAGCAGCATATTTTTAACTGTGTGCTTAAAGGTATAAAACGAAGTCGCCGTTATATAGGATCGGTAGGAATTATACAATTTCACCAAATTGTAAGTAAAGGAACGTTCAAAAATGACGGAAGAATGATTTATCATTGTCATAGTGTTGTGCCGAATGTTGTGCTCATGAATAGAACTACGGAAAATAATTTTCTCATACAAGTAGACTGGAGTTCTAGTTTTCATCAATCGATAGATGAAAACTAGAAAATGAAAACAAAATAAGTTATTGATTTTCAACCAATTAAGCTTTTTAAAATAAGCTGAAATATGATCATATTTTTTGCAATTAAAGATGAATCTACAACAAGTATTTTGTATACGTTGAACCTGATTTCTAGAAACATTATCCAAACAAGGGTAATATACAATAAAACAATAATTTAAAATTGAAAGAACTAACGTTTCACAAAGTTTTTTGCGCGTTTTAAAATTTAAAATGTGCTTATTAATGTATAGAACACGCAATCTTGCATAACATCTTTGCATTAAATATTTTACATGTTTATTAAATCTCAATAACTGATCGATGAATAAACCTAAATTTTTTGCTACATATGATATATCTATTTTTATGCCATCCAATTTAAGTATTACTGAACTTTTAATTATCTCTGTATTAGCTCTAGAACTAAATAACACTGCAGTGGTTTTTAACGGATTGATAGCTAGGTTATGTTGTTTTGAAAATTTAAGTATTAAATCTAAGTCAGAATTAATTGCATCCATAGCCCGTTGCATTTCAGCAAACTTAAAGTAGTGCAGTAGTTGTGTATCATCTGCATACAGTTGTATTGAGCTGGTATTAACTGCTTTGGGCAAATCCGAAGTATATATAAGAAATAATAAAGGGCCCAAAATGGAACCCTGAGGAACACCCGAAATTATTATCTTGGACGATGAATAGTTATTTTGGACGCGAACACGTTGGTTACGATTCCATAGATATGACTTGAAAAATGACAGTGCCTGGTGCTTTATTGTTGGGTAGTCGTTTTATGATCTGTTTTATTTCACTGGGAGAGGTAATGTATTTAGTCAATTCATTTGTCCCTATGATTTCGGTACTGGTATTTATGATATCGGTAATATTCTGTTCTATTGTTTGTTCGTAGTCGGTGTTATTGGTTTTATTCATTTTGAATATATTTTCAAAGTGTTTCCCCAACACCGTCCCTTTCTCAGAATTGTCAATGTATATTTGTCCATTGTGCATGTTCGAAAGCAGGTATAGTTTTATAAGATCGTTTAAGTCGTTTTGTAATTTCCCATAAGGAATTGTCGGAAACGTTAAGTTGTTTTAATAAATCTGTCCATTTATTGTTCCGGAATTCCCTGATTTTTTCGCCTATTTCCCTACCTAGTTGTAGCAGTCTTTCTCTGTCAGTACCTAATCTGTATTTTTGCCATAATTTTCTCACTTTATTTTTTGTTTTCATCATGTTTAAAATGTCGTCTGGTAATTTGTCTCTTACGTCATTTATTTGTATTAGTTTTGTGGTCTTATCTCTAGCTTCTTTCATTGAATGTTTCAGTGAAATTATTTCTTTTTCTATATCGTTTGCGCAGTTAATATTTTTATTAATTTTTACATTCTGATTCAAGTTTAAGCGATATTTGCGCCAGTCAGTTGATTTATAGTCGTAAATTTGTCGTTTTTTATGTATGTTTGTATTACTGTTGCAGTCCGGTATTTCGAAATATACGGGGACATGATCCGACGTCAGTTCTTGTATTGTCATTAAATTGTCAATGTTACTGTAGTTTTTTGGAACTATAATGTCGAGTGTGCTGGGCGTTGTACCGTCAAAAGGAAAATGGGTCGGGTCATTTGTACAGTATATACATAGGCCATTGTCATCCACGAATTCTTTAAGGGTGTTGCCGTTTCTGTTTGTACCCAAACATTTCCATTCTGGGTGACGTGCATTAAAATCTCCCATTATTAAAATTTTATTTGAAATCGAGTATAAATTCAGAAGGTCTGAATTTGTGATTTTGTTAAGCGGTTTGTTGTATACTATAACTAAGTGTAAATTATTTTTAAGTTTTAATATTAAATGTTCTAAGCTAGTATCTACATTATTTACAAGTTGATGAGGTATATCATTTTTAACAATAATAGCGACCCCGCCCCCTCTTTGATTTCCGCGAATATTATTAGGTCTATCTTTACGATATATAGTATACATGGTTTCAGTTGTGTCTCTGTTAATAGTATTATATCTAAGGAGTTTTTATATATAAAGTTTAGAAATATGGGGTATTTGTTGTTCATCCCATTAATGTTATAGAAACAGATCTTAAGTTTCTTAGACATCGCAATTATTGTGCCTTCCTAAAAATTATACTTGTCAATACCAGCCATAAAGGCTCTGTATGCATTGAATTTTGACTCGTTATCACTGGCATTTACAAGTAATGAATTTAAATCTCTTACCGCTCTTAGCATTTCATTGAGGTTGATGTATGAATTCAATTTCTTGAATTCCTTGTTCACTTCTTGGAAGGTGTCCTCGATATTGCCGGGCATGTGAGACGAGGGTTCTTTATGGGAGATTCGATTGTTCGATTCTTGGCCGGTTTCAATTGGTGGAAAATTCTTCTTGCTTTCCCATGCGTTGATTTTGGGGGCTGGTGCTGAAACGTACCTCTTTGTTGGTGGCTGGTTTTGGGGTTTCTTTGCTTCTATGGCTCCTATTCTTTTGACATAAGCAGGACATTGTCTGTAGTTGGCTGGGTGATCTCCCATACAGTAGGAACATTTCGCTGGGAGATCTCTTGATTTCGTGCATGCATTTGTGAGATGATCACCAGCGCACTTCAAACATTTTGGGCTTCGTCCACAGTTTGTGGTCGCATGGCCCCAGTGTTGACATATGTGGCATTGGGTCACAGCGCTCTGACTTTTTCGCAGCTCCCAGGTTACTTTAGTTCTTAATACATATTTCACATTTTGATTGAGGTACTTGAGCGTAATCGTCGGACTCGTTGTGACTAAGAAAAGTGGTCTTGCTTTTGTGCTCATTCTGTATATGTTTTTGATGTTGATTTCATACACATTCTCCAAATCTTGTTTCATTTCAGTAGTGGATGGTTCTCCATCCATACCACGTGAAACGAATGCGTGAGATTTTTGTTCCGGTAATGAATATGTATGGTGATCTATTTTGTTTTCAATCAATTTCTCTCTAAATAATTTAAATTCTGTTTCGTCTTCGATAAACAGTAATGTAGCGTTACTGGTATATTTGAGATAAAATTCGCACTTTAGGGACTGTTTCAGCTCGTTAACAAAATGAGTGTGCTCCTCAATTTTGGCGTAAAAAACTATTGGTGGTGGAGAGTTCTTGGACTTTTTGTTTGCTGGTCTTGTTGCTGACCTCATTGCTGGTTTTGTATGAGCCTGCTGTGGTTTCTTTTTAGGTAGAGGTTGTTCTTCGTTCTGTGTAGACTCGAGTGCAGCGAATTGGTTAGAAATTATCGTTTCTTTTCCTTTGTCATTTTTCTTTAACAGTTGCGAGAGCGATGCAAATTTCTTTGGTTTTCTGAAACCTCCGTTTGGATCTTGAATACTATCAACGGTGATAGCGTCCATATCTTCAGTCGTGAGAGTTGGAAGACGTCTCTTTTGGCCCTGAGGTGTTTCTTCTCTCATCGTGGTAGGTTTCTCTGTATGAATAAGAGCTTCTGTGTTTGTATCCATTTTTAGCGGATTTAATTTTTGCTGTTGGAAAGTTTTAGTTATAGGCACTTCCGTATCTGATAACTCATTATTGTCACGAAACGGGGACGCAGCCCCCTCACAAATCTGTTGCACTGAATTCACTATTATTGTTTGGTTTTCAGTTCGAATTTCACACGACCAACAAATACATTAACGATTTTGAGAATTTTATTTTACAACACTGAGAAACTTCTAAGTCCGATTTCCCCGAAGTCAACACGGCGGTACGCCTTAGGGTAGCCGAACCTCTCTTGACCAGGGTTGAAACGTGACTGGGACGAGAACCGGTATGTTCAGTGTGGTATGGCCGTTGCCGACAATATTATGAATTTTCGTGGAAATATACTTATTATTCGTATATGAAAGAGATGCAAAATTATTAAATCTTATCTGGATCTAGAAACAAACGTTCTACTCGCTTGGATTTCAATATTACCTATAATACAAAAATGCAAAAAAGGCAACAGCATGCGGTGTTCCCAAGCGGTCACCCATCCAAGTACTAACCGCACCCGACACTGCTTGACTGCGGTGATCGGACGAGAACCAAATACCAAATACCAAAAATTTTATTTACAAAATTAAATATGTACATTTTTATAAAATATCAAAAGAAAATATAATAATAGTCCACGTACTGTCTTCCTTCGTGTCTTCAGCGTATGCCTTCTCTCCTTGAAGAGGTCTCATATGCTTAGGCTGCTGTTAGCCGATTTATTCACTATTTGCCATTTTATTTTGAGATAGTTCTTCAGGATAGTTTATCTGCTCCTTGACATAGGTTTATGTCATTATCAGATATCTTTGATTGTATGCTTAGAGCGGTAGTTGATTGTAGATTTAAATAATTGTCAGGGGGGCACATAATTGCGAAAGTATTTCCCTGAAAAACTTGTATGAAAAAACAGGGTTGTCAACATTGAAATATTAGGGGATCATCTTTACTCGTAGAACAAAGGTAATCTCTGATGTAGATATCCGTGCTTCAAATTAGGGTTATTTCTGGCTCTTTTTTCCGTTACATTTTGTAGTAATGGCGACCTTAGTTTGTGCCTATAAAATTTGTCAGAGTTTTTAATTATAAAATCGTGTATTGTGTCTATGTCTGCTTCCTCGTGTAGGTCAGCAATTCTACTATATCGTCCCTTTCCCAACGCGAGTCTTAGACATTTATTTTGGATCCGCTGTATTTTTACAAACGTTGTGTCAGGGGCCGAACAAAACGCTTGGTAACCGTATGTTAAAATTGGTCTGATTGTTTGTTTATATAGAAGTAGTTTGTTTTCTTTACTGACATAGCTATCTTTATTCAATAGAGGGTAGAGTGTTCTTATAGCGTTACTGGCTTTTGATACCAGGTTTTTAATATGTGTGTGATAGCTTAACCTTTTGTCTATATGGAAACCTAAATATTTTATGGATGTCTTTGGCGTTATAAGTTCGTTTTTAATTTTCAATTTTGACCTAATTTTGTTATTTGTGTGTTTGCGGGTAAGAATTATTTGTTCAGTTTTTTGAGAATTTAAATTGATTTTGTTTTGTTGTAAATATGTCATTATTACTCTGTTCAGATGTATATCAATTTTTCTGTTGGCAACTTCTGCGTAAAATGATCTTTTATACATACAGGTGTCATCTGCGTATAATGATGTTTGAATGTCATTGTGCATTGGGAAATCGTGCGTCATTATTGTATATAGAAAAGGGGATAGCGAGGAGCCTTGCGGTACTCCCGCTTCTGTTAGATATGGCCCACTTAATGTGTTATTGATCTTAACATGAAATTTCCTATCTTTCAGATAAGAATATATTAGCTTTGTTACGTATATGGGATAGCCGGCCGACATCATTTTATGTGTCAGTACCTCTATCCATACAGTGTCGAAGGCCTTTTCCATATCGAGAGCTACCACTACTGTGTTCATTTTGTTTCGGAAGTTTTCTTTGGCGTAATGAAGTAGTCTAATTATCTGAGCCACTGTCGAATGACCTTTTCTAAATCCGAATTGTTCATTGGGAATCAATTTTAACTTATTTCCAATTTTGAGGATTCGGTTCAGTATGATTTTGTCAATAATTTTTGCGAGTATGTTAATTAATGATATTGGTCGGTAGCTATCCAAGTATTTTGGATTTTTGCATGGTTTCGATATTGGAACGATAATTGAATCTTTTAAGTTTTGTGGATATTGTTGAAATTTTAATATTGCATTTACTATATACATAATTTGGACTAAAACTTTGAGAGGTAAGTTTTTATATAAAATAGTGTCCATCTGGTCAGGGCCTGGTGCTTTATTGTTGGGTAGTCGTTTTATGATCTGTTTTATTTCACTGGGAGAGGTAATGTATTTAGTCAATTCATTTGTCCCTATGTCGGTACTGGTATTTATGATATCGGTAATATTCTGTTCTATTGTTTGTTCGTAGTCGGTGTTATTGGTTTTATTCATTTTGAATATATTTTCAAAGTGTTTCCCCAACACCGTCCCTTTCTCAGAATCGTCAATGTATATTTGTCCATTGTGTTCGAAAGCAGGTATAGTTTTATAAGATCGTTTAAGTCGTTTTGTAATTTCCCATAAGGAATTGTCGGAAACGTTAAGTTGTTTTAATAAATCTGTCCATTTATTGTTCCGGAATTCCCTGATTTTTTCGCCTATTTCCCTACCTAGTTGTAGCAGTCTTTCTCTGTCAGTACCTAATCTGTATTTTTGCCATAATTTTCTAACTTTATTTTTTGTTTTTATCATGTTTAAAATGTCGTCTGGTAATTTGTCTCTTACGTCATTTATTTGTATTAGTTTTGTGGTGTTATCTCTAGCTTCTTTCATTGAATGTTTCAGTGAAATTATTTCTTTTTCTATATCGTTTGCGCAGTTAATATTTTTATTAATTTTTACATTCTGATTCAAGTTTAAGCGATATTTGCGCCAGTCAGTTGATTTATAGTCGTAAATTTGTCGTTTTTTATGTATGTTTGTATTACTGTTGCAGTCCGGTATTTCGAAATATACGGGGTCATGATCCGACGTCAGTTCTTGTATTGTCATTAAATTGTCAATGTTACTGTAGTTTTTTGAAACTATAATGTCGAGTGTGCTGGGCGTGGTACCGTCAAAAGGAAAATGGGTCGGGTCATTTGTACAGTATATACATAGGCCATTGTCATCCACGAATTCTTTAAGAGTGTTGCCGTTTCTGTTTGTACCCAAACATTTCCATTCTGGGTGCCGTGCATTAAAATCTCCCATTATTAAAATTTTATTTGAAATCGAGTATAAATTCAGAAGGTCTGAATTTGTGATTTTGTTAAGCGGTTTGTTGTATACTATAACTAAGTGTAAATTATTTTTAAGTTTTAATATTAAATGTTCTAAGCTAGTATCTACATTATTTACAAGTTGATGAGGTATATCATTTTTAACAATAATAGCGACCCCGCCCCCTCTTTGATTTCCGCGAATATTATTAGGTCTATCTTTACGATATATAGTATATCCCCTAATTTTCAAAGTATGACATGGTTTCAGTTGTGTCTCTGTTAATAGTATTATATCTAAGGAGTTTTTATATATAAAGTTTAGAAATATGGGGTATTTGTTGTTTATCCCATTAATGTTATAGAAACAGATCTTAAGTTTCTTAGACATCGCAATTATTGTGCCTTCCTAAAAATTATACTTGTCAATACCAGCCATAAAGGCTCTGTATGCATTGAATTTTGACTCGTTATCACTGGCATTTACAAGTAATGAATTTAAATCTCTTACCGCTCTTAGCATTTCATTGAGGTTGATGTATGAATTCAATTTCTTGAATTCCTTGTTCACTTCTTGGAAGATGTCCTCGATATTGCCGGGCATGTGAGACGAGGGTTCTTTATGGGAGATTCGATTGTTCGATTCTTGGCCGGTTTCAATTGGTGGAAAATTCTTCTTGCTTTCCCATGCGTTGATTTTGGGGGCTGGTGCTGGAACGTACCTCTTTGTTGGTGGCTGATTTTGGGGTTTCTTTGCTTCTATGGCTCCTATTCTTTTGACATAGGCAGGACATTGTCTGTAGTTGGCTGGGTGATCTCCCATACAGTTGGAACATTTCGCTGGGAGATCTCTTGATTTCGTGCATGTATTTGTGAGATGATCACCAGCGCACTTCAAACATTTTGGGCTTCGTCCACAGTTTGTGGTCGCATGGCCCCAGTGTTGACATATGTGGCATTGGGTCACAGCGCTCTGACTTTTTCGCAGCTCCCAGGTTACTTTAGTTCTTAATAAATATTTCACATTTTGATTGAGGTACTTCAGCGTAATCGTCGGACTCGTTGTGACTAAGAAAAGTGGTCTTGCTTTTGTGCTCATTCTGTATATGTTTTTGATGTTGATTTCATACACATTCTCCAAATCTTGTTTCATTTCAGTAGTGGATGGTTCTCCATCCATACCACGTAAAACGAATGCGTGAGATTTTTGTTCCGGTAATGAATATGTGTGGTGATCTATTTTGTTTTCCATCAATTTCTCTCTAAATAATTTAAATTCTGTTTCGTCTTCGATAAACAGTAATGTAGCGTTACTGGTATATTTGAGATAAAATTCGCACTTCAGGGACTGTTTCAGCTCGTTAACAAAATGAGTGTGCTCCTCAATTTTGGCGTAAAAAACTATTGGTGGTGGAGAGTTCTTGGACTTTTTGTTTGCTGGTCTTGTTGCTGACCTCATTGCTGGTTTTGTATGTGCCTGCTGTGGTTTCTTTTTAGGCAGAGGTTGTTCTTCGTTCTGTGTAGACTCGAGTGCAGCGAATTGGTTAGAAATTATCGTTTCTTTTCCTTTGTCATTTTTCTTTAACAGTTGCGAGAGCGATGCAAATTTCTTTGGTTTTCTGAAACCTCCGTTTGGATCTTGAATACTATCAACGGTGATAGCATCCATATCTTCAGTCGTGAGAGTTGGAAGACGTCTCTTTTGGCCCTGAGGTGTTTCTTCTCTCATCGTGGTAGGTTTCTCTGTATGAATAAGAGCTTCTGTGTTTGTATTTGTATCCATTTTTAGCGGATTTAATTTTTGCTGTTGGAAAGTTTTAGTTATAGGCACTTCCGTATCTGATAACTCATTATTGTCACAAAACGGGGGCGCAGCCCCCTCACAAATCTGTTGCACTGAATTCACTATTATTGTTTGGTTTTCAGTTCGAATTTCACACGATCAACATATACATTAACAATTTTGAGAATTTTATTTTACAACACTGAGAAACTTTTAAGTCCGATTTCTCCGAAGTCAACACGGCGGTACGCCTTAGGGTAGCCGAACCTCTCTTGACCAGGGTTGAAACGTGACTGGACGAGAACCGGTATGTTCAGTGTGGTATGGCCGTTGCCGACAATATTATGAATTTTCGTGGAAATATACTTATTATTAGTATATGAAAGAGATGCAAAATTATTAAATCTTATCTGGATCTAGAAACAAACGTTCTACTCACTTGGATTTCAATATTACCTATAATACAAAAATGCAAAAAAGGCAACAGCATGCGGTGTTCCCAAGCGGTCACCCATCCAAGTACTAACCGCACCCGACACTGCTTGACTGCGGTGATCGGACGAGAACCGGTATGTTCAGTGTGGTATGGCCGTTGCCGACAATATTATGAATTTTCGTGGAAATATACTTATTATTAGTATATGAAAGAGATGCAAAATTATTAAATCTTATCTGGATCTAGAAACAAACGTTCTACTCGCTTGGATTTCAATATTACCTATAATACAAAAAAGGCAACAGCATGCGGTGTTCCCAAGCGGTCACCCATCCAAGTACTAACCGCACCCGACACTGCTTGACTGCGGTGATCGGACGAGAACCAAATACCAAATACCAAAAATTTTATTTACAAAATTTAAATATGTACATTTTTATAAAATATCAAAAGTAAATATAATAATAGTCCACGTACTGTCTTCCTTCGTGTCTTCAGCGTATGCCTTCTCTCCTTGAAGAGGTCTCATATGCTTAGGCTGCTGTTAGCCGATTTATTCACTATTTGCCATTTTATTTTGAGGTAGTTCTTTAGGATAGTTTATCTGCTCCTTGACATAGGTTTATGTCATTATCAGATATCTTTGATTGTATGCTTAGAGCGGTAGTTGATTATAGATTTAAATAATTGTCAGGGGGGCACATAATTGCGATAGTATTTCCCTGAAAAACTTGTATGAAAAAACAGGGTTGTCAACATTGAAATGTTAGGGGATCATCTTTATTCGTGGAACAAAGGTAATCTCTGATGTAGGTATCCGTGCTTCAAATTAGGATTATTTCTGGCTCTTTTTTCCGTTACATTTTGTAGTAATGGCGACCTTAGTTTGTGCCTATAAAATTTGTCAGAGTTTTTAATTATAAAATCGTGTATTGTGTCTATGTCTGCTTCCTCGTGTAGGTCAGCAATTCTACTATATCGTCCCTTTCCCAACGCGAGTCTTAGACATTTATTTTGGATCCGTTGTATTTTTACAAACGTTGTGTCAGGGGCCGAACAAAACGCTTGGTAACCGTATGTTAAAATTGGTCTGATTGTTTGTTTATATAGAAGTAGTTTGTTTTCTTTACTGACATAGCTATCTTTATTCAATAGAGGGTAGAGCGTTCTTATAGCGTTACTGGCTTTTGCTACCAGGTTTTTAATATGTGTGTGATAGCTTAACCTTTTGTCTATATGGAAACCTAAATATTTTATGGATGTCTTTGGCGTTATAAGTTCGTTTTTAATTTTCAATTTTGACCTGATTTTGTTATTTGTGTGTTTGCGGGTAAGAATTATTTGTTCAGTTTTTTGAGAATTTAAATTGATTTTGTTTTGTTGTAAATATGGCATTATTACTCTGTTCAGATGTATATCAATTTTTCTGTTGGCAACTTCCGCGTAAAATGATCTTTTATACATACAGGTGTCATCTGCGTATAATGATGTTTGAATGTCATTGTGCATTGGAAAATCGTGCGTCATTAATGTATATAGAAAAGGGGATAGCGAGGAGCCTTGCGGCACTCCCGCTTCTGTTAGGTATGGCCCACTTAATGTGTTATTGATCTTAACATGAAATTTCCTATCTTTCAGATAAGAATATATTAGCTTTGTTACGTATATGGGATAGCCGGCCGACATCATTTTATGTGTCAGTCCCTCTATCCATACAGTGTCGAAGGCCTTTTCCATATCGAGAGCTACCACTACTGTGTTCATTTTGTTTCGGAAGTTTTCTTTGGCGTAATGAAGTAGTCTAATTATCTGAGCCACTGTCGAATGACCTTTTCTAAATCCGAATTGTTCATTGGGAATCAATTTTAACTTATTTCCAATTTTGAGGATTCGGTTCAGTATGATTTTGTCAATAATTTTTGCGAGTATGTTAATTAGTGATATTGGTCGGTAGCTATCCAAGTATTTTGGATTTTTGCATGGTTTCGATATTGGAACGATAATTGAATCTTTTAAGTTTTGTGGATATTGTTGAAATTTTAATATTGCATTTACTATATACATAATTTGGACTAAAACTTTGAGAGGTAAGTTTTTATATAAAATAGTGTCCATCTGGTCAGGGCCTGGTGCTTTATTGTTGGGTAGTCGTTTTATGATCTGTTTTATTTCACTGGGAGAGGTAATGTATTTAGTCAATTCATTTGTCCCTATGTCGGTACTGGTATTTATGATATCGGTAATATTCTGTTCTATTGTTTGTTCGTAGTCGGTGTTATTGGTTTTATTCATTTTGAATATATTTTCAAAGTGTTTCCCCAACACCGTCCCTTTCTCAGAATCGTCAATGTATATTTGTCCATTGTGTTCGAAAGCAGGTATAGTTTTATAAGATCGTTTAAGTCGTTTTGTAATTTCCCATAAGGAATTGTCGGAAACGTTAAGTTGTTTTAATAAATCTGTCCATTTATTGTTCCGGAATTCCCTGATTTTTTCGCCTATTTCCCTACCTAGTTGTAGCAGTCTTTCTCTGTCAGTACCTAATCTGTATTTTTGCCATAATTTTCTCACGTTATTTTTTGTTTTTATCATGTTTAAAATGTCGTCTGGTAATTTGTCTCTTACGTCATTTATTTGTATTAGTTTTGTGGTCTTATCTCTAGCTTCTTCCATTGAATGTTTCAGTGAAATTATTTCTTTTTCTATATCGTTTGCGCTGTTAATATTTGTATTAATTTTTACATTCTGATTCAAGTTTAAGCGATATTTGCGCCAGTCAGTTGATTTATAGTCGTAAATTTGTCGTTTTTTATGTATGTTTGTATTACTGTTGCAGTCCGGTATTTCGAAATATACGGGGTCATGATCCGACGTCAGTTCTTGTATTGTCATTAAATTGTCAATGTTACTGTAGTTTTTTGAAACTATAATGTCGAGTGTGCTGGGCGTGGTACCGTCAAAAGGAAAATGGGTCGGGTCATTTGTACAGTATATACATAGGCCATTGTCATCCACGAATTCTTTAAGAGTGTTGCCGTTTCTGTTTGTACCCAAACATTTCCATTCTGGGTGACGTGCATTAAAATCTCCCATTATTAAAATTTTATTTGAAATCGAATATAAATTCAGAAGGTCTGAATTTGTGATTTTGTTAAGCGGTTTGTTGTATACTATAACTAAGTGTAAATTATTTTTAAGTTTTAATATTAAATGTTCTAAGCTAGTATCTACATTATTTACAAGCTGATGAGGTATATCATTTTTAACAATAATAGCGACCCCGCCCCCTCTTTGATTTCCGCGAATATTATTAGGTCTATCTTTACGATATATAGTATATCCCCTAATTTTCAAAGTATGACATGGTTTCAGTTGTGTCTCTGTTAATAGTATTATATCTAAGGAGTTTTTATATATAAAGTTTAGAAATATGGGGTATTTGTTGTTTATCCCATTAATGTTATAGAAACAGATCTTAAGTTTATTAGACATCGCAATTATTGTGCCTTCCTAAAAATTATACTTGTCAATACCAGCCATAAAGGCTCTGTATGCATTGAATTTTGACTCGTTATCACTGGCATTTACAAGTAATGAATTTAAATCTCTTACCGCTCTTAGCATTTCATTGAGGTTGATGTATGAATTCAATTTCTTGAATTCCTTGTTCACTTCTTGGAAGGTGTCCTCGATATTACCGGGCATGTGAGACGAGGGTTCTTTATGGGAGATTCGATTGTTCGATTCTTGGCCGGTTTCAATTGGTGGAAAATTCTTCTTGCTTTCCCATGCGTTGATTTTGGGGGCTGGTGCTGGAACGTACCTCTTTGTTGGTGGCTGATTTTGGGGTTTCTTTGCTTCTATGGCTCCTATTCTTTTGACATAGGCAGGACATTGTCTGTAGTTGGCTGGGTGATCTCCCATACAGTTGGAACATTTCGCTGGGAGATCTCTTGATTTCGTGCATGTATTTGTGAGATGATCACCAGCGCACTTCAAACATTTTGGGCTTCGTCCACAGTTTGTGGTCGCATGGCCCCAGTGTTGACATATGTGGCATTGGGTCACAGCGCTCTGACTTTTTCGCAGCTCCCAGGTTACTTTAGTTCTTAATACATATTTCACATTTTGATTGAGGTACTTGAGCGTAATCGTCGGACTCGTTGTGACTAAGAAAAGTGGTCTTGCTTTTGTGCTCATTCTGTATATGTTTTTGATGTTGATTTCATACACATTCTCCAAATCTTGTTTCATTTCAGTAGTGGATGGTTCTCCATCCATACCACGTAAAACGAATGCGTGAGATTTTTGTTCCGGTAATGAATATGTGTGGTGATCTATTTTGTTTTCAATCAATTTCTCTCTAAATAATTTAAATTCTGTTTCGTCTTCGATAAACAGTAATGTAGCGTTACTGGTATATTTGAGATAAAATTCGCACTTTAGGGACTGTTTCAGCTCGTTAACAAAATGAGTGTGCTCCTCAATTTTGGCGTAAAAAACTATTGGTGGTGGAGAGTTCTTGGACTTTTTGTTTGCTGGTCTTGTTGCTGACCTCATTGCTGGTTTTGTATGTGCCGGACGAGAACCGGTATGTTCAGTGTGGTATGGCCGTTGCCTACAATATTATGAATTTTCGTGGAAATATACTTATTATTAGTATATGAAGGAGATGCAAAATTATTAAATCCTATCTGGATCTAGAAACAAACGTTCTACTCGCTTGGATTTCAATATTACCTATAATACAAAAAAGGCAACAGCATGCGGTGTTCCCAAGCGGTCACCCATCCAAGTACTAACCGCACCCGACACTGCTTGACTGCGGTGATCGGACGAGAACCGGTATGTTCAGTGTGGTATGGCCGTTGCCGACAATATTATGAATTTTCGTGGAAATATACTTATTATTCGTATATGAAAGAGATGCAAAATTATTAAATCTTATCTGGATCTAGAAACAAACGTTCTACTCACTTGGATTTCAATATTACCTATAATACAAAAATGCAAAAAAGGCAACAGCATGCGGTGTTCCGAAGCGGTCACCCATCCAAGTACTAACCGCACCCGACACTGCTTGACTGCTGTGATCAGACGAGAACCAAATACCAAATACCAAATACCAAAAATTTTATTTACAAAATTAAATATGTACATTTTTATAAAATATCAAAAGTAAATATAATAATAGTCCACGTACTGTCTTCCTTCGTGTCTTCAGCGTATGCCTTCTCTCCTTGAAGAGGTCTCATATGCTTAGGCTGCTGTTAGCCGATTTATTCACTATTTGCCATTTTATTTTGAGGTAGTTCTTTAGGATAGTTTATCTGCTCCTTGACATAGGTTTATGTCATTATCAGATATCTTTGATTGTATGCTTAGAGCGGTAGTTGATTATAGATTTAAATAATTGTCAGGGGGGCACATAATTGCGATAGTATTTCCCTGAAAAACTTGTATGAAAAAACAGGGTTGTCAACATTGAAATGTTAGGGGATCATCTTTATTCGTAGAACAAAGGTAATCTCTGATGTAGGTATCCGTGCTTCAAATAAGGATTATTTCTGGCTCTTTTTTCCGTTACATTTTGTAGTAATGGCGACCTTAGTTTGTGCCTATAAAATTTGTCAGAGTTTTTAATTATAAAATCGTGTATTGTGTCTATGTCTGCTTCCTCGTGTAGGTCAGCAATTCTACTATATCGTCCCTTTCCCAACGCGAGTCTTAGACATTTATTTTGGATCCGCTGTATTTTTACAAACGTTGTGTCAGGGGCCGAACAAAACGCTTGGTAACCGTATGTTAGAATTGGTCTGATTGTTTGTTTATATAGAAGTAGTTTGTTTTCTTTACTGACATAGCTATCTTTATTCAATAGAGGGTAGAGTGTTCTTATAGCGTTACTGGCTTTTGATACCAGGTTTTTAATATGTGTGTGATAGCTTAACCTTTTGTCTATATGGAAACCTAAATATTTTATGGATGTCTTTGGCGTTATAAGTTCGTTTTTAATTTTCAATTTTGACCTAATTTTGTTATTTGTGTGTTTGCGGGTAAGAATTATTTGTTCAGTTTTTTGAGAATTTAAATTGATTTTGTTTTGTTGTAAATATGGCATTATTACTCTGTTCAGATGTATATCAATTTTTCTGTTGGCAACTTCCGCGTAAAATGATCTTTTATACATACAGGTGTCATCTGCGTATAATGATGTTTGAATGTCATTGTGCATTGGGAAATCGTGCGTCATTATTGTATATAGAAAAGGGGATAGCGAGGAGCCTTGCGGCACTCCCGCTTCTGTTAGATATGGCCCACTTAATGTGTTATTGATCTTAACATGAAATTTCCTATCTTTCAGATAAGAATATATTAGCTTTGTTACGTATATGGGATAGCCGGCCGACATCATTTTATGTGTCAGTCCCTCTATCCATACAGTGTCGAAGGCCTTTTCCATATCGAGAGCTACCACTACTGTGTTCATTTTGTTTCGGAAGTTTTCTTTGGCGTAATGAAGTAGTCTAATTATCTGAGCCATTGTCGAATGACCTTTTCTAAATCCGAATTGTTCATTGGGAATCAATTTTAACTTATTTCCAATTTTGAGGATTCGGTTCAGTATGATTTTGTCAATAATTTTAGCGAGTATGTTAATTAGTGATATTGGTAGGTAGCTATCCAAGTATTTTGGATTTTTGCATGGTTTCGATATTGGAACGATAATTGAATCTTTTAAGTTTTGTGGATATTGTTGAAATTTTAATATTGCATTTACTATATACATAATTTGGACTAAAACTTTGAGAGGTAAGTTTTTATATAAAATAGTGTCCATCTGGTCAGGACCTGGTGCTTTATTGTTGGGTAGTCGTTTTATGATCTGTTTTATTTCACTGGGAGAGGTAATGTATTTAGTCAATTCATTTGTCCCTATGTCGGTACTGGTATTTATGATATCGGTAATATTCTGTTCTATTGTTTGTTCGTAGTCGGTGTTATTGGTTTTATTCATTTTGAATATATTTTCAAAGTGTTTCCCCAACACCGTCCCTTTCTCAGAATCGTCAATGTATATTTGTCCATTGTGTTCGAAAGCAGGTATAGTTTTATAAGATCGTTTAAGTCGTTTTGTAATTTCCCATAAGGAATTGTCGGAAACGTTAAGTTGTTTTAATAAATCTGTCCATTTATTGTTCCGGAATTCCCTGATTTTTTCGCCTATTTCCCTACCTAGTTGTAGCAGTCTTTCTCTGTCAGTACCTAATCTGTATTTTTGCCATAATTTTCTCACTTTATTTTTTGTTTTTATCATGTTTAAAATGTCGTCTGGTAATTTGTCTCTTACGTCATTTATTTGTATTAGTTTTGTGGTCTTATCTCTAGCTTCTTTCATTGAATGTTTCAGTGAAATTATTTCTTTTTCTATATCGTTTGCGCAGTTAATATTTGTATTAATTTTTACATTCTGATTCAAGTTTAAGCGATATTTGCGCCAGTCAGTTGATTTATAGTCGTAAATTTATCGTTTTTTATGTATGTTTGTATTACTGTTGCAGTCCGGTATTTCGAAATATACGGGGTCATGATCCGACGTCAGTTCTTGTATTGTCATTAAATTGTCAATGTTACTGTAGTTTTTTGAAACTATAATGTCGAGTGTGCTGGGCGTGGTACCGTCAAAAGGAAAATGGGTCGGGTCATTTGTACAGTATATACATAGGCCATTGTCATCCACGAATTCTTTAAGAGTGTTGCCGTTTCTGTTTGTACCCAAACATTTCCATTCTGGGTGACGTGCATTAAAATCTCCCATTATTAAAATTTTATTTGAAATCGAGTATAAATTCAGAAGGTCTGAATTTGTGATTTTGTTAAGCGGTTTGTTGTATACTATAACTAAGTGTAAATTATTTTTAAGTTTTAATATTAAATGTTCTAAGCTAGTATCTACATTATTTACAAGTTGATGAGGTATATCATTTTTAACAATAATAGCGACCCCGCCCCCTCTTTGATTTCCGCGAATATTATTAGGTCTATCTTTACGATATATAGTATATCCCCTAATTTTCAAAGTATGACATGGTTTCAGTTGTGTCTCTGTTAATAGTATTATATCTAAGGAGTTTTTATATATAAAGTTTAGAAATATGGGGTATTTGTTGTTTATCCCATTAATGTTATAGAAACAGATCTTAAGTTTATTAGACATCGCAATTATTGTGCCTTCCTAAAAATTATACTTGTCAATACCAGCCATAAAGGCTCTGTATGCATTGAATTTTGACTCGTTATCACTGGCATTTACAAGCAATGAATTTAAATCTCTTACCGCTCTTAGCATTTCATTGAGGTTGATGTATGAATTCAATTTCTTGAATTCCTTGTTCACTTCTTGGAAGGTGTCCTCGATATTGCCGGGCATGTGAGACGAGGGTTCTTTATGGGAGATTCGATTGTTCGATTCTTGGCCGGTTTCAATTGGTGGAAAATTCTTCTTGCTTTCCCATGCGTTGATTTTGGGGGCTGGTGCTGGAACGTACCTCTTTGTTGGTGGCTGATTTTGGGGTTTCTTTGCTTCTATGGCTCCTATTCTTTTGACATAGGCAGGACATTGTCTGTAGTTGGCTGGGTGATCTCCCATACAGTTGGAACATTTCGCTGGGAGATCTCTTGATTTCGTGCATGTATTTGTGAGATGATCACCAGCGCACTTCAAACATTTTGGGCTTCGTCCACAGTTTGTGGTCGCATGGCCCCAGTGTTGACATATGTGGCATTGGGTCACAGCGCTCTGACTTTTTCGCAGCTCCCAGATTACTTTAGTTCTTAATACATATTTCACATTTTGATTGAGGTACTTGAGCGTAATCGTCGGACTCGTTGTGACTAAGAAGAGTGGTCTTGCTTTTGTGCTCATTCTGTATATGTTTTTGATGTTGATTTCATACACATTCTCCAAATCTTGTTTCATTTCAGTAGTGGATGGTTCTCCATCCATACCACGTAAAACGAATGCGTGAGATTTTTGTTCCGGTAATGAATATGTGTGGTGATCTATTTTGTTTTCAATCAATTTCTCTCTAAATAATTTAAATTCTGTTTCGTCTTCGATAAACAGTAATGTAGTGTTACTGGTATATTTGAGATAAAATTCGCACTTTAGGGACTGTTTCAGCTCGTTAACAAAATGAGTGTGCTCCTCAATTTTGGCGTAAAAAACTATTGGTGGTGGAGAGTTCTTGGACTTTTTGTTTGCTGGTCTTGTTGCTGACCTCATTGCTGGTTTTGTATGTGCCTGCTGTGGTTTCTTTTCAGGTAGAGGTTGTTCTTCGTTCTGTGTAGACTCGAGTGCAGCGAATTGGTTAGAAATTATCGTTTCTTTTCCTTTGTCATTTTCCTTTAACAGTTGCGAGAGCGATGCAAATTTCTTTGGTTTTCTGAAACCTCCGTTTGGATCTTTCTCTGTATGAATAAGAGCTTCTGTGTTTGTATTTGTATCCATTTTTAGCGGATTTAATTTTTGCTGTTGGAAAGTTTTAGTTATAGGCACTTCCGTATCTGATAACTCATTATTGTCACAAAACGGGGGCGCAGCCCCCTCACAAATCTGTTGCACTGAATTCACTATTATTGTTTGGTTTTCAGTTCGAATTTCACACGACCAACATATACATTAACAATTTTGAGAATTTTATTTTACAACACTGAGAAACTTCTAAGTCCTATTTCTCCGAAGTCAACACGGCGGTACGCCTTAGGGTAGCCGAACCTCTCTTGACCAGGGTTGAAACGTGACTAGACGAGAACCGGTATGTTCAGTGTGCTATGGCCGTTGCCGACAATATTATGAATTTTCGTGGAGATATACTTATTATTAGTATATGAAAGAGATGCAAAATTATTAAATCTTATCTGGATCTAGAAACAAACGTTCTACTCACTTGGATTTCAATATTACCTATAATACAAAAATGCAAAAAAGGCAACAGCATGCGGTGTTCCCAAGCGGTCACCCATCCAAGTACTAACCGCACCCGACACTGCTTGACTGCGGTGATCAGACGAGAACCGGTATGTTCAGTGTAGTATGGCCGTTGCCGACAATATTATGAATTTTCGTGGAAATATACTTATTATTCGTATATGAAAGAGATGCAAAATTATTAAATCTTATCTGGATCTAGAAACAAACGTTCTACTCACTTGGATTTCAATATTACCTATAATACAAAAATGCAAAAAAGGCAACAGCATGCGGTGTTCCCAAGCGGTCACCCATCCAAGTACTAACCGCACCCGACACTGCTTGACTGCGGTGATCAGACGAGAACCGGTATGTTCAGTGTGGTATGGCCGATGCCGACAATATTATGAATTTTCGTGGAAATATACTTATTATTAGTATATGAAAGAGATTCAAAATTATTAAATCTTATCTGGATCTAGAAACAAACGTTCTACTCACTTAGATTTCAATATTACCTATAATACAAAAATGCAAAAAAGGCAACAGCATGCGGTGTTCCCAAGCGGTCACCCATCCAAGTACTAACCGCACCCGACACTGCTTGACTGCGGTGATCAGACGAGAACCGGTATGTTCAGTGTGGTATGGCCGATGCCGACAATATTATGAATTTTCGTGGAAATATACTTATTATTAGTATATGAAAGAGATTCAAAATTATTAAATCTTATCTGGATCTAGAAACAAACGTTCTACTCACTTAGATTTCAATATTACCTATAATACAAAAATGCAAAAAAGGCAACAGCATGCGGTGTTCCCAAGCGGTCACCCATCCAAGTACTAACCGCACCCGACACTGCTTGACTGCGGTGATCAGACGAGAACCGGTATGTTCAGTGTGGTATGGCCGTTGCCGACAATATTATGAATTTTCGTGGAAATATACTTATTATTAGTATATGAAAGAGATTCAAAATTATTAAATCTTATCTGGATCTAGAAACAAACGTTCTACTCGCTTGTATTTCAATATTACCTATAATACAAAAATGCAAAAAAGGCAACAGCATGCGGTGTTCCCAAGCGGTCACCCATCCAAGTACTAACCGCACCCGACACTGCTTGACTGCGGTGATCGGACGAGAACCGGTATGTTCAGTGTGGTATGGCCGTTGCCGACAATATTATGAATTTTCGTGGAAATATACTTATTATTAGTATATGAAAGAGATGCAAAATTATTAAATCTTATCTGGATCTAGAAACAAACGTTCTACTCGCTTGGATTTCAATATTACCTATAATACAAAAATGCAAAAAAGGCAACAGCATGCGGTGTTCCCAAGCGGTCACCCATCCAAGTACTAACCGCACCCGACACTGCTTGACTGCGGTGATCAGACGAGAACCGGTATGTTCAGTGTGGTATGGCCGTTGCCGACAATATTATGAATTTTCGTGGAAATATACTTATTATTAGTATATGAAAGAGATTCAAAATTATTAAATCTTATCTGGATCTAGAAACAAACGTTCTACTCACTTAGATTTCAATATTACCTATAATACAAAAATGCAAAAAAGGCAACAGCATGCGGTGTTCCCAAGCGGTCACCCATCCAAGTACTAACCGCACCCGACACTGCTTGACTGCGGTGATCAGACGAGAACCGGTATGTTCAGTGTGGTATGGCCGATGCCGACTATATTATGAATTTTCGTGGAAATATACTTATTATTAGTATATGAAAGAGATTCAAAATTATTAAATCTTATCTGGATCTAGAAACAAACGTTCTACTCACTTAGATTTCAATATTACCTATAATACAAAAATGCAAAAAAGGCAACAGCATGCGGTGTTCCCAAGCGGTCACCCATCCAAGTACTAACCGCACCCGACACTGCTTGACTGCGGTGATCAGACGAGAACCGGTATGTTCAGTGTGGTATGGCCGTTGCCGACAATATTAAGAATTTTCGTGGAAATATACTTATTATTAGTATATGAAAGAGATTCAAAATTATTAAATCTTATCTGGATCTAGAAACAAACGTTCTACTCGCTTGGATTTCAATATTACCTATAATACAAAAATGCAAAAAAGGCAACAGCATGCGGTGTTCCCAAGCGGTCACCCATCCAAGTACTAACCGCACCCGACACTGCTTGACTGCGGTGATCAGACGAGAACCGGTATGTTCAGTGTGGTATGGCCGTTGCCGACAATATTATGAATTTTCGTGGAAATATACTTATTATTCGTATATGAAAGAGATGCAAAATTATTAAATCTTATCTGGATCTAGAAACAAACGTTCTACTCACTTGGATTTCAATATTACCTATAATACAAAAATGCAAAAAGGGCAACAGCATGCGGTGTTCCCAAGCGGTCACCCATCCAAGTACTAACCGCACCCGACACTGCTTGACTGCGGTGATCGGACGAGAACCGGTATGTTCAGTGTGGTATGGCCGTTGCCGACAATATTATGAATTTTTGTGGAAATATACTTATTATTAGTATATGAAAGAGATTCAAAATTATTAAATCTTATCTGGATCTAGAAACAAACGTTCTACTCGCTTGTATTTCAATATTACCTATAATACAAAAATGCATAAAAGGCAACAGCATGCGGTGTTCCAAAGCGGTCACCCATCCAAGTACTAACCGCACCCGACACTGCTTGACTGCGGTGATCGGACGAGAACCGGTATGTTCAGTGTGGTATGGCCGTTGCCGACAATATTATGAATTTTCGTGGAAATATACTTATTATTAGTATATGAAAGAGATGCAAAATTATTGAATCTTATCTGGATCTAGAAACAAACGTTCTACTCGCTTGGATTTCAATATTACCTATAATACAAAAATGCAAAAAAGGCAACAGCATGCGGTGTTCCCAAGCGGTCACCCATCCAAGTACTAACCGCACCCGACACTGCTTGACTGCGGTGATCGGACGAGAACCGGTATGTTCAGTGTGGTATGGCCGTTACCGACAATATTATGAATTTTCGTGGAAATATACTTATTATTAGTATATGAAAGAGATGCAAAATTATTAAATCTTATCTGGATCTAGAAACAAACGTTCTACTCGCTTGGATTTCAATATTACCTATAATACAAAAATGCAAAAAAGGCAACAGCATGCGGTGTTCCCAAGCGGTCACCCATCCAAGTACTAACCGCACCCGACACTGCTTGACTGCGGTGATCAGACGAGAACCAAATACCAAATACCAAAAATTTTATTTACAAAATTAAATATGTACATTTTTATAAAATATCAAAAGTAAATATAATAATAGTCCACGTACTGTCTTCCTTCGTGTCTTCAGCGTATGCCTTCTCTCCTTGAAGAGGTCTCATATGCTTAGGCTGCTGTTAGCCGATTTATCCACTATTTGCCATTTTATTTTGAGATAGTTGTTCAGGATAGTTTATCTGCTCCTTGACATAGGTTTATGTCATTATCAGATATCTTTGATTGTATGCTTAGAGCGGTAGTTGATTATAGATTTAAATAATTGTCAGTTAGGCACATAGTTGCGATAGTATTTCCCTGAAAAACTTGTATGAAAAAACAGGGTTGTCAATATTGAAATATTAGGGGATCATCTTTATTCGTAGAACAGAGGTAATCTTTGATGTAGGTATTCGTGCTTTAAATTAGGATTATTTCTGGCTCTTTTTTCCGTTACATTTTGTAGTAATGGCGACCTTAGTTTGTGCCTATAAAATTTGTCAGAGTTTTTAATTATAAAATCGTGTATTGTGTCTATGTCTGCTTTCTCGTGTAGGTCAGCAATTCTACTATATCGTCCCTTTCCCAACGCGAGTCTTAGACATTTATTTTGGATCCGCTGTATTTTTACAAACGTTGTGTCAGGGGCCGAACAAAACGCTTGGTAACCGTATGTTAGAATTGGTCTGATTGTTTGTTTATATAGAAGTAGTTTGTTTTCTTTACTGACATAGCTATCTTTATTCAATAGAGGGTAGAGTGTTCTTATAGCGTTACTGGCTTTTGCTACCAGGTTTTTAATATGTGTGTGATAGCTTAACCTTTTGTCTATGTGGAAACCTAAATATTTTATGGATGTCTTTGGCGTTATAAATTCGTTTTTAATTTTCAATTTTGACCTGATTTTGTTATTTGTGTGTTTGCGGGTAAGAATTATTTGTTCAGTTTTTTGAGAATTTAAATTGATTTTGTTTTGTTGTAAATATGGCATTATTACTCTGTTCAGATGTATATCAATTTTTCTGTTGGCAACTTCCGCGTAAAATGATCTTTTATACATACAGGTGTCATCTGCGTATAATGATGTTTGAATGTCATTGTGCATTGGAAAATCGTGCGTCATTAATGTATATAGAAAAGGGGATAGCGAGGAGCCTTGCGGCACTCCCGCTTCTGTTAGATATGGCCCACTTAATGTGTTATTGATCTTAACATGAAATTTCCTATCTTTCAGATAAGAATATATTAGCTTTGTGACGTATATGGGATAGCCGGCCGACATCATTTTATGTGTCAGTCCCTCTATCCATACAGTGTCGAAGGCCTTTTCCATATCGAGAGCTACCACTACTGTGTTCATTTTGTTTCGGAAGTTTTCTTTGGCGTAATGAAGTAGTCTAATTATCTGAGCCACTGTCGAATGACCTTTTCTAAATCCGAATTGTTCATTGGAAATCAATTTTAACTTATTTCCAATTTTGAGGATTCGGTTCAGTATGATTTTGTCAATAATTTTTGCGAGTATGTTAATTAGTGATATTGGTCGGTAGCTATCCAAGTATTTTGGATTTTTGCATGGTTTCGATATTGGAATGATAATTGAATCTTTTAAGTTTTGTGGATATTGTTGAAATTTTAATATTGCATTTACTATATACATAATTTGGACTAAAACTTTGAGAGGTAAGTTTTTATATAAAATAGTGTCCATCTGGTCAGGGCCTGGTGCTTTATTGTAGGGTAGTCGTTTTATGATCTGTTTTATTTCACTAGGAGAGGTAATGTATTTAGTCAATTCATTTGTCCCTATGATTTCGGTACTGGTATTTATGATATCGGTAATATTCTGTTCTATTGTTTGTTCGTAGTCGGTGTTATTGGTTTTATTCATTTTGAATATATTTTCAAAGTGTTTCCCCAACACCGTCCCTTTCTCAGAATCGTCAATGTATATTTGTCCATTGTGTTCGAAAGCAGGTATAGTCTTATAAGATCGTTTAAGTCGTTTTGTAATTTCCCATAAGGAATTGTCGGAAACGTTAAGTTGTTTTAATAAATCTGTCCATTTATTGTTCCGGAATTCCCTGATTTTTTCGCCTATTTCCCTACCTAGTTGTAGCAGTCTTTCTCTGTCAGTACCTAATCTGTATTTTTGCCATAATTTTCTCACTTTATTTTTTGTTTTTATCATGTTTAAAATGTCGTCTGGTAATTTGTCTCTTACGTCATTTATTTGTATTAGTTTTGTGGTCTTATCTCTAGCTTCTTTCATTGAATGTTTCAGTGAAATTATTTCTTTTTCTATATCGTTTGCGCAGTTAATATTTGTATTAATTTTTACATTTTGATTCAAGTTTAAGCGATATTTGCGCCAGTCAGTTGATTTATAGTCGTAAATTTGTCGTTTTTTATGTATGTTTGTATTACTGTTGCAGTCCGGTATTTCGAAATATACGGGGTCATGATCCGACGTCAGTTCTTGTATTGTCATTAAATTGTCAATGTTACTGTAGTTTTTTGAAACTATAATGTCGAGTGTGCTGGGCGTGGTACCGTCAAAAGGAAAATGGGTCGGGTCATTTGTACAGTATATACATAGGCCATTGTCATCCACGAATTCTTTAAGAGTGTTGCCGTTTCTGTTTGTGCCCAAACATTTCCATTCTGGGTGACGTGCATTAAAATCTCCCATTATTAAAATTTTATTTGAAATCGAGTATAAATTCAAAAGGTCTGAATTTGTGATTTTGTTAAGCGGTTTGTTGTATACTATAACTAAGTGTAAATTATTTTTAAGTTTTAATATTAAATGTTCTAAGCTAGTATCTACATTATTTACAAGTTGATGAGGTATATCATTTTTAACAATAATAGCGACCCCGCCCCCTCTTTGATTTCCGCGAATATTATTAAGTCTATCTTTACGATATACAGGGTGTCCCACGACGAGTGAAAACTATCTGTATATGGCAAAATACTTATAGTAAAATCATGAAAATTTCTACGTTCGGGTTTTCGGATACGATCTTTTCAACTAAAATATTTTCAAAGATGGCCGACTTTTGGTTCTACCGGAAGTCGACTGTAACTTTGTTATTTTAAATGGAACACCCTGTATACTAATACATTTTTGAAATCCACGTAGTATTTTAGTATACTTTTGTCTAAAAACTTTTTTCGAAAAATGCACACTTTTTGAGTTATTGATTTTTTTGTAGAAAATTTGACCGTTGAAGACCCTCATAAATTATTTTTTTACGAGGGGACGCTTGAAGATATGAAAATGGTTTCTCTTCGGTTGCCTTGAGCAAGGTCAAACGTATTCGAATCTATGTTGAAAAATTTTTCATTTTATACAGGGTGTGTATAAAAAGTGTTCAAAGTTTAACTTCATAAATATCAAATTTCTTAATTTTTTTAAATAGAACCACCCTGTTTTTTCTATTTTAATGCATTCAGGGGAAAAAAATAAGAGAAGTTCATGTATACTTTCCTATACCTAAACCTTACCGTTATCCAGATATTAAATGTTTTCTGTAAATTTTTAGAGATGCAGGTGTGGTTTAAATTTTGATACTAGCACTGAGAAATAAAAATTATTATGTGAATTTACTTTGAATACATGGTAAATATGACAGAGTTTTTACAAGAACATGTGCTTTATTTGCAGTAAGATATCCAGATTGACCGCGATCGAAACCGCACATTGTTAAAAGAATACTTAATTTGAAGCTATTCGGTTCATTTTAAGCAAAAGTTAATCGAGTTAAACCATTTGTGAGAATAATAAGATATGCTATAAAATTTTATGGAAAATTAAATGCCAACGAAAAATAGTCTGATGTTTTAAAGTAAATGTTCAAAATTACTTCCTTGAACTTCAATGCATTTTTCAACCCTTCTCAGTATACCTTCATTCGTCGCACGTCTAATCATCATCTCAGAAAGGGAATTGAAGGAAATTCGAACTCTTAGCTCACAATCTTCTCTAGATGTTAACTAATGTCAGTTAAATAAGTTTACCTACGACCCCCCCTGTAATCAGTCAATAACACACAGTCGGCGCTAATGTAATGACGTCTATTACGCACGGTAAAAAAAACGCACAGCTGTAAAGTAAATCGCACGGCTTCCCTAGCAACATCTTAGCAACTGTCGCCATTTTATTCAAAAATCTGACATAAGCCGTCAAAACATCAAACTTAGGTATAGGCTGCAATAGCGATTTGCGTAAGAACTGTCAAGAAACTTTTAAAACACTTTTTTATTATCCTTATAACTTATAATGGTTTGTGTATTTTGTGGAAAGCTTTATTCAATTAAAAAATGTCGAGTGAAAGTGAGATGGATTTAATATTATCATGGAAATCGCAGAAATAGCCAAATATTGTTGATGTTGTTCAAATATTATCAATAATAAGATTATAAATACATGTAGAAGTAGGTCGTAGGTAAAGTATAGTACGTAACTAGTGTTGTAGAGCATTTTACGCACTCACGGAATTACGCACTCGCCGCTACGCGGCATCGTGCGTAACTTTTCCATTCGTGCGTAAAATGCTTCTTACCACACACGTTACGTAATATACTATTATTACATTTATTACAAAGCCTACTAAAAGTATACATGGAAAAGTTAAACTTGTTAAAAAATATAATAACAATTTAAAACCTCAAATATCTCGGAAACGACTAAAAGTTGGAATAGGATTAATAAAAACAATTTGATTTCATTTTTTTTTAGAGACAGATGAAGAAAAAGACCTTTTTATTTTTTAGTGCTTGTATGCATCTCTAAAAATTTACAGAAAACATTCAATATCTGGATAACGGTAAGGTTTAGGTATAGGAAAGTATACATGAACTTGCCTTATTTTTTTCTCCTGAATGCATTAAAATAGAAAAAACAGGGTGGTTCTATTTAAAAAAATGAAGAAATTTGATATTTATGAAGTTAAACTTTGAACACATTTTATACACACCCTGTATAAAATGAAAAATTTTTCAACATAGATTTGAATACGTTTGACCTTGCTTAAGGCAACTGAAGAGAAACCATTTTCATATCTTCAAGGGTCCCCTCGTAAAAAAATAATTTATAAGGGTCTTCAACGGTCAAATTTTCTACAAAAAAATCAATAACTCAAAAACTGTGTATTTTTCGAAAAAAGTTTTCAGACAAAAGTATACTAAAATATTACGTAGATTTCAAAAATGTATTAATATACAGGGTGTTCCATTTAAAATAACAAAGTTACAGTCGACTTCCGGTAGAACCGGAAGTCGGCCATCTTTGAAAATATTTTAGTTGAAAAGATCGTATCCGAAAACCCAAACGTAGAAATTTTCATGATTTTACTATAAGTATTTTGCCATATACAGATAGTTTTCACTCGTCGTGGGACACCCTGTATAGTATATCCCCTAATTTTCAAAGTATGACATGGTTTCAGTTGTGTCTCTGTTAATAGTATTATATCTAAGGAGTTTTTATATATAAAGTTTAGAAATATGGGGTATTTGTTGTTTATCCCATTAATGTTATAGAAACAGATCTTAAGTTTATTAGACATCGCAATTATTGTGCCTTCCTATAAATTATACTTGTCAATACCAGCCATAAAGGCTCTGTATGCATTGAATTTTGACTCGTTATCACTGGCATTTACAAGCAATGAATTTAAATCTCTTACCGCTCTTAGCATTTCATTGAGGTTGATGTATGAATTCAATTTCTTGAATTCCTTGTTCACTTCTTGGAAGGTGTCCTCGATATTGCCGGGCATGTGAGACGAGGGTTCTTTATGGGAGATTCGATTGTTCGATTCTTGGCCGGTTTCAATTGGTGGAAAATTCTTCTTGCTTTCCCATGCGTTGATTTTGGGGGCTGGTGCTGGAACGTACCTCTTTGTTGGTGGCTGATTTTGGGGTTTCTTTGCTTCTATGGCTCCTATTCTTTTGACATAGGCAGGACATTGTCTGTAGTTGGCTGGGTGATCTCCCATACAGTTGAAACATTTCGCTGGGAGATCTCTTGATTTCGTGCATGTATTTGTGAGATGATCACCAGCGCACTTCAAACATTTTGGGCTTCGTCCACAGTTTGTGGTCGCATGGCCCCAGTGTTGACATATGTGGCATTGGGTCACAGCGCTCTGACTTTTTCGCAGCTCCCAGGTTACTTTAGTTCTTAATACATATTTCACATTTTGATTGAGGTACTTGAGCGTAATCGTCGGACTCGTTGTGACTAAGAAAAGTGGTCTTGCTTTTGTGCTCATTCTGTATATGTTTTTGATGTTGATTTCATACACATTCTCCAAATCTTGTTTCATTTCAGTAGTGGATGGTTCTCCATCCATACCACGTAAAACGAATGCGTGAGATTTTTGTTCCGGTAATGAATATGTGTGGTGATCTATTTTGTTTTCAATCAATTTCTCTCTAAATAATTTAAATTTTGTTTCGTCTTCGATAAACAGTAATGTAGCGTTACTGGTATATTTGAGATAAAATTCGCACTTTAGGGACTGTTTCAGCTCGTTAACAAAATGAGTGTGCTCCTCAATTTTGGCGTAAAAAACTATTGGTGGTGGAGAGTTGGACTTTTTGTTTGCTGGTCTTGTTGCTGACAGTGGCGTAGCTAGGAACCAAGGGCCCTGGGGCAAATAAAAAAATGGGGCCTCACTGCTATGTAAACTGATTATGTTTTATCAAATAAAAATATGAAATATACAAATACTTTAAAAAGATAAGCTACTTAACTTCTTAAGCTCTTTTTTGTGCACTGTAGGGCAGGTAATAAAAATGTTGAACTGTAACAACATAAATTACAATTAATACTTGGTGTAGGTTTGGCTAATAAAACGAAATAGAGAAGATTCAAGGGTTTATTATATGAAGGTCGGGCCTACCAACTGACTAAATAACAATTATATTTACAATTTTTTCCTAGCTTTAGTTTTCGCAAAAGTATCAATGACTTCGTCCAAATCCAGGCATTTATGCACGCCATTGGGCGGCTTTTTTCTTCAATGGGATTAAAAATATGGGTCATCAAATTAACATTGGTTATACTTTACCACTGTTGCCATTTTAGCCGAAATCTATAGATTTGACACGAGTTATTGACTTAACGGACATCAATATGAGTGGTGAAATCAAATAAAATTGAACCACTATATTCTATATTGACCAGTACAAAAAAGTTTAATGACATTAGCTTACTTACTCCTGATACAGCATCAATTTTTTAACCGTTCTCGAAAAAAAATCTTTCGAATTCACAATAAAACGCACATCGATGAATAATAAAACGCACATATCACTATCCGTCAAATTGACAACACTGCCAACCTACAGAAAGAAATTAGGGGAATTCCCTAGGCATAACTTTTGAATTTCTCTCAACTGAGTTTTCATGATTAGAGTGGGGTTGCAACCTGTCATCTGGTAAGGATTCGAGGGCCCCCTGAGCTTGAGGGCCCCGGGGCACTGCCCCGCCTAGCCCATAGGTAGCTACGCCACTGGTTGCTGACCTCATTGCTGGTTTTGTATGTGCCTGCTGTGGTTTCTTTTCAGGTAGAGGTTGTTCTTCGTTCTGTGTAGACTCGAGTGCAGCGAATTGGTTAGAAATTATCGTTTCTTTTCCTTTGTCATTTTTCTTTAACAGTTGCGAGAGCGATGCAAATTTCTTTGGTTTTCTGAAACCTCCGTTTGGATCTTGAATACTATCAACGGTGATAGCGTCCATATCTTCAGTCGTGAGAGTTGGAAGACGTCTCTTTTGGCCCTGAGGTGTTTCTTCTCTCATCGTGGTAGGTTTCTCTGTATGAATAAGAGCTTCTGTGTTTGTATTTGTATCCATTTTTAGCGGATTTAATTTTTGCTGTTGGAAAGTTTTAGTTATAGGCACTTCCGTATCTGATAACTCATTATTGTCACAAAACGGGGGCGCAGCCCCCTCACAAATCTGTTGCACTGAATTCACTATTATTGTTTGGTTTTCAGTTCGAATTTCACACGACCAACATATACATTAACGATTTTGAGAATTTTATTTTACAACACTGAGAAACTTCTAAGTCCGATTTCTCCGAAGTCAACACGGCGGTACGCCTTAGGGTAGCCGAACCTCCCTTGACCAGGGTTGAAACGTGACTAGACGAGAACCGGTATGTTCAGTGTGGTATGGCCGTTGCCGACAATATTATGAATTTTCGTGGAAATATACTTATTATTCGTATATGAAAGAGATGCAAAATTATTAAATCTTATCTGGATCTAGAAACAAACGTTCTACTCACTTGGATTTCAATATTACCTATAATACAAAAATGCAAAAAAGGCAACAGCATGCGGTGTTCCCAAGCGGTCACCCATCCAAGTACTAACCGCACCCGACACTGCTTGACTGCGGTGATCAGACTAGAACCAATACCAATACCAAAAATTTTATTTACAAAATTAAATATATACATTTTTATAAAATATCAAAAGTAAATATAATAATAGTCCACGCACTGTCTTCCTTCGTGTCTTCAGCGTATGCCTTCTCTCCTTGAAGAGGTCTCATATGCTTAGGCTGCTGTTAGCCGATTTATTCACTATTTGCTATTTCATTTTGAGATAGTTGTTCAGGATAGTTTATCTGCTCCTTGACATAGGTTTATGTCATTATCAGATATCTATGATTGTATGCTTAGAGCGGTAGTTGATTATAGATTTAAATAATTGTCAGGGAGGCACATAATTGCGATAGTATTTCCCTGAAAAACTTGTATGAAAAAACAGGGTTGTCAACATTGAAATATTAGTTAGGGGATCATCTTTACTCGTAGAACAAAGGTAATCTCTGATGTAGATATCCGTGCTTCAAATTAGGATTATTTCTGGCCCTTTTTTCCGTTACATTTTGTAGTAATGGCGACCTTAGTTTGTGCCTATAAAATTTGTCAGAGTTTTTAATTATAAAATCGACGAGAACCGGTATGTTCAGTGTGGTATGGCCGTTGCCGACAACAAGGCAAATTTTTATGGAATTGTACATACTGCTCGGATATAAAATGGATACAAAGTCAACTTTGAATATCGGTAGAAAAGTTCAACTCACATGTATAACCATATTGCGTTCAATACAAAAGTG
This sequence comes from Galerucella nymphaeae, assembly GCA_963978555.1. Lineage (NCBI taxonomy): Eukaryota > Metazoa > Arthropoda > Insecta > Coleoptera > Chrysomelidae > Galerucella > Galerucella nymphaeae. Next base: position 1,177,379 of record OZ021711.1, on the reverse strand, counting down.
CAAAAAAGGCAACAGCATGCTGTATATAAAAGGCTTTAGTTTTCTATCGTTTACATATGAGAGGTTAGAACTCAGAGTATAACAGCTGTAGGATACTTTGAAAGAGGGTAAGTGGGAGGTATATTTCCACAGCGCTGATAGAGAATGTTCTACACTTAAGGCGAAGAATTTAAACATCGAGAAAGTATAAATCGTTTAATGTATCTACTTATGCTAAATTGGCTTAAAAATAAATATATAAATATGATGGAAAAAAATAGCAAACACAAATAATGCTCAATATTACGGGACAATTATTTCAGTTAACTAGGCCCAGTTATCTACCGCGATCCTAATTCTAATGAAAACAGTGTTATATTTACACTATAATTATTGTACAAATAAATGGTAGGTATTTGGACTTTGTCTCACGACGTACAAAAAGGAGAAAATAGGAAAACCGACCTTTAACACAGTTAAATCAACAGTTTTCAAAAAAATGGAGCACACTGGACTCACCTTAATCGAGGTTGAACACGAAGTCACGTAGGCCAGCCAGGGCGGCTTCATCCTCTTATTCCCCTTGGCACCAATCACCGCTCTTGTGCTGTCCTAATACCTGCTTCCGCCCACGTAGCCCATCTCTCATGCCTGCAGGAGCCAGTTAAATGGCACGCATGCGCCGGTAACATGTGATCCAACACACCGGCTCCGCTAGCATTTATAGGGTGGTCCAAGCAATTTATTTTGAATTGCTCCCTTGTTCAAATAAAAATTGAACAGCATGCGGTGTTCCCAAGCAGTCACCAATTTAAGTACTAATCGCACCCGACACAGCTTGACTGTACCAAGTATCAAAAATTTCATTTACAAAATTAAATATGTACAATTTTATAAAATACCAAAAGTAAGGCTGAAAGACCTCGGTCGACGGCCTGTTGAAGCTTTGGTAAAAATAAAGTATACTTCCCTCTCTCTCTCTACCAAAAGTAAATATAATAATGGTCCACGTACTGTCTTCCTTCGTGTCTTCAGCGTATGCCTTCTTTTCTTGAAGAGGTCTCACATGCCTAGGCTGCTGTTAGCCGATTTATTCACTGTTTGTTATTTTATTTTGAAATAAAATGTCTTGGTGTGTACCTATGTCCTGTATATACAAATTACGTATACACCTCGAGATATTATCGATATATACAAATAAAATCATCACTCAACACTACACTCGGTAATTGTTCGAGATATTTTCTCATTGTCCGCTATGAACAATTTTAACGATAACGTGGTCAGGCACAGATATACAATTAAAATTATATACCTACAGCAAATAATTGTTGCTGAGGCTGCAAATAAAACAAAAACATGAATTTCAATGATGGTGAAATTATTTTCTATTCATGTTTAAGAAACAGGTATGAATGAAACTGAGTTACCTAATGATTTTCTCTATAAAAAAATAATTTGAGTTATAATGTAAACTTGTAGTATAAGCAAACAAAAAAACATATAGTATAAGCGGTATAATAAGGCAACCAGACGGAAAATAATTTTTTCTACGAGGGTGCGGAAATAGTATATTGTGCAACTAGTGGGAAAAGCTCAATTTTTCTCACGAGTAAGAAAAATTGCTTTTCCCACGTGTACTTTTTCTACTACTGCATATTAATGGATAATTTAACTATTTTAAAGTAGTATATTTTAAACAAAATAATAAAAAATAAAAAAAGGTACCAAAGTCATGGATAATTTAACTATTTTAATGTAGTATATTTTAAACAAAATTAACAATCGATGACGTACACTAAAAGAGTTATTTTTGTATCTACGGCGCGAAATGCTACTTTGGTGATCGAGAACTGTATTTGTAGTATTTCGCGCATGAGATGGAAACAAAATTTTTTCTACAAACCTCAAAAATATTGTTCTAAAATAAGTAACGAAGGAGAATGAAAAAAAAGAGTCACTTCGCGTACTGTTGTCAATGCGCGAACCTTGTCATTTTTTGACGTTTTTAGAAAAAGTTTATTTTTATAAACGTAGACCGTAACGATTTATTAATAATTTTCTAATAATACAGGATGCTTCCTGTAATCGTACATTCAAAATAGATCTGAATGCTCCAATAGGTGTGCAGTGCGACATAAAATTGCCCTTATCTCATAAACCGTTAATTTTATCGAGATGTCATGAGGACCTAGTAATCTTTAAAAATGTTCACAAAAGCCAATTGTTGCATTAATAACTGAGAAAAGGTTTTACTTTCCAAAAAAATGGTGTATCCACCATTTAACGTAGTCGGTAAAGTATAACCAATGTTAATTTGATGACCCATATTTTTAATTCCATTGAAGAAAGAAGCCGCCCAATGGCGTGCATAATTTTTTTGTATAAATTCGAATATTGTGAAATAATGTTTTTCAAATGTAATTCAAATGAATATGGTGGATAAAATTAACCTGCATCAAATTTGTAATACAATTTTTTGTAAATAATGCTCATTTTGCCAGACAATCTAAAAAGATTATCTGCCCAGCAAGAACCACGGGGAGGTATGAATGAGCTATTCTTACCAGGAAAAAAGGATTGGGCCGGGTATGTTAGTAGGAACATTAAGTTAGTTTTTTTCGTCAATTCGTGAATTCTCGCGATAACCGCATTATCAGAAATTACAGAATTTTCTTTTTTCAAACACGCGTATATATTTAAAACAACGCGTTGACCCTGAACATGTAAATCTTTGTTTTTAAATTCGGACCTATCATCATTTATTGCTAAGTCATTTGCTTGTGGCGCCAAATTATTAGATTCCCGCGCTTCATCGTGGACTGTCGTTTCAAATGGTCTCCAAAATGCCATTCTAATTAATTACAAATGAATTATATTCTCAAAACTTACCCTAACGTCTACGAACAAATAAATATTATATTCATATCAATTCACTCAACTCCACGAACAAATAAATATTATATTGATATCAATTCACTCAATATAGGTATTATTATTTCATTAAACTCACTCAACCAAGAAATAGATACTACTATATTATTTTAAATAGGTCTACATATAAATATACAATTAGAATTGCACACGCCTATGAGACTAATGAATGTAAACAAAAGGCCTGCACCCTAAGCCCATTACATTTTTTATGTTATAGTGGACCACCTTAGATTAGATTAGATTAGATTAAAATTGGAGTGGCTCTTTGTCCTATCCCACTGCGACCTTTGCAGATCTATTGTGGTCCTCCCTATATTAGAGCTCGATATCCAGCTTTATTCTTTTTATTAGACTTAATAGCCTGGTTACCGCCTCCTTTGCGTAGCTCTCTGCCTTCGGTTTTTCTTCCCCGAATAAGTGAAACCGCAACCTTGCTAGGCCTTCACACTCACAAAGTACGTGCTCCGCGGTTTCTTCTTCTTCCTGGCAGAACCTGCATAGGCTGTCTTCTGCTAGTCCAATTGTGTGCATATGTTTCCTTAGCCTACAGTGCCCTGTGAGCATTCCCACTATTATCCTCGTCGTTTCTCGACTTTGGCGTAGTAGGTCATGTGACAGTTTGGCCGAAGGGCTTTTAAGGAATAATTTAGCGTGTCTTTGTCCTGGGGTTCCATACCACCAGTTCAACGCCTGGTTGTTTATCCATTTGTGGATGCTTCCTTTACTTAGGCATTTGGCAATTCCACAGGAAGGTTCTGGCCCTATCATGACCTCCGCTGCTCCCTGCTTGGACCACCTTAGTAGCATCCCGAATTTTTCGATATTATGAGCAATATTTCACTCGGTAACTGGCAGGTGCACCTGCGGTGCCAGATTTTCATAATATATCGGGCATACATGAAGTTGTTCATATTAATTTCTCTTCTTATAACAGTTTCGAGCGACTTTTTTTATATTGCGGGTTTTTAAGTTTTTCATAATAAGTACAATAGTAAGAGTAGTACAATATTTAAGGGTTGATGATAAATTATGACAATCCTTATACCGAGTGTAGATAAATTAGTAGACATTAAGTAGTATGTATAAAAATTAAGTTTATCATAGTGTGCAAGTGTTTCTTCAATAAACCAATAGTAATTAGCCATCGTGAGCGCATAATTTTATCACACAGTAAAAACATTAAACATTTCTTGGAACGTTCAAAAACCTTCAATGGATGCAAACAAATATTTTTTTTCTTTTTCAGAAACTCTGTTTACCACTGCAACTTTTTTTGTATCCATTTTCAAATAAAATCAAAATCTACCATCAAATTACCTAAAGATTTAATGTTATGTCATTTTAATATGAAAATGTCAATTTTGGTCCCAGGTTTTAATCCAGCAAAACAGCCAGTATAAACAGTTATGTTCTGGGCGAGTTGTATCAAACGCCTAAACTCGGTTTAATTTTAACTGATGTTTAGACTGATGTAATTGTTGATAATAAATACATCAATCAGACACAGTCTAAACATCAGTTAAAATTAAACCGAGTTTAGGCGTTTGATACAACTCGCCCTCTGTGAGCTAAATAAGTCCACGATTTGGCCCGCGGACACTCTGTAAACTAACCTACTGTATTGATATTGTGCTGAGATAATGCCAAATTTGAAAAAAAATGCATGAGCATTAAATTGGGTTTACATTATTCATTTGAGTTGATCAAGTACATAGTGCGTAGTTCGAATAGCTTTGATGCGATTTTTAACTTCTTCCTCGGTCATCTCTACGCCTAATTCATGCATATCTTTGATAACATTTTTGATTGCCGTAGACCTATAGCCTCCCTGTTTCTATATAAACCACACTTCGTGTTCCATGAACACTTATAGTTTTCATAGACAGTAACAAATTTTTACGGATTTTTCTTCCGACCACCTGCTCGGCGACATGTTTACTCTGCATTTGGAATTACTGAATTGAATCAAAAAGTTAAACATGGTTCAACTCAATTGACTTCACGTCAATTTATCTTCTGATATGAAAATAAGCGGTTTACACGTTCAACTCGCATTCAAGTGACTTGAATTCAACTGACTTGATCAACACAGTTGAATAATGTAAACCCACCTTTAAGCTGGCAAAAACAAATATTACTCAACATTCGTTCATCTTTTAAATTTCGTTTGAGTCACTCCTACTTCTTCTAAATATGTTTCGATGCTCGATAATTTATTTTTAGTCAATAAAAACCCCCAATTTATCATATCCTCAATATATTTTACCAGTAAATTTATCGTATATAATAATCTTGAACAGCTGCTGAATTCTTTTCCTCACCATTAAATACTAATTGAAGAGGTCTGTTATATAGTAGGTAATAATATTCTGCAAATATCTGCGTTTGTAACCTTGAACTTGAACGCAAAAACGACGACGGTCGTTGATCTTGAACTTGAAGAATTTATTCATGACTCGACTTACACACGCATTCATGGACTCAAATACAGTGTGTCCGCTACTGATGAATTATAAGTTTGTGTGTATTGTTATTTGTTATAATAAAACAATTTTGATTTGTTAAAATTTACATAATATTTAAACTTAAAATTGTGATGCGTTTCGCTAACTCAGTAGCTTTGTCAAACGAATGGAGGTATAATGAGACATTTTCAATTTATACAGGGCCTTAACACTAAATTATACGGATATTAACAATAAAATTATAATTTATTCACAAGAAAATAAAAAAGAAAAAGAATTTGTCTAAATATGGGATTAACTAAAGTATTTAACAAGTTTACCTGGAAACTCATTCACAACAATCCTACAGGAATCTTTCTAGGTAAAAAGGTTTAATTTGGTGGTTAGGTTAGGTTATTTATCTCAAGAGCTTCTAAAAGATTTAACTTGAAGGATTTAGGTAGCTACTAGTAGATGTGATTTCAGCGCCTGTTAAATTTTTAACGGCCTCTAAATTTTAAAGGACTGGTTACAGAATAGACCCCAGTATATGTAAAATTTCAAAATTTGAATCAAAAGAGTGTTGGTTTGCTAATAAATGATTTGAGCAGTTGGAATCTGATTTTTGGTTGTCATAACTACGTTTGTGTTCTGAAATTCTAGTTTTAAAATTCCTAAAAGTTCTACCATTGTCTAATAAAAAGAAATATTAGAAAATGGTTCTACCTATATCAATTTTGTTACACATTTTGATCTATAAACTTCTGATTCATTTAGTTTAGAAGATTTGGATTTGTTGTTTTTAATGAATTTAGATAAATTGTTATCGGTTATCAAGTCTATTGAGTTTCTAAAAATGATTTGATTTTTAAGGATGGTATTCTAAAGTAAGTTAAGCTTCTAAATTGGTTATTTTTGTTTTTATCAGAGGGACATACTTGTTCTAGAGTATGTTTTTGTATCTTTTTATTTATGGTATTGTCAATTAAATGGATTATAATAATTATTAACAGCTATTTGTTTTATTATATTTAGTTCTTTATTGTAATTATCAATATTTAATGGAACTGTTATAAGTCTATGTATCATAATATTGAATTGTAATGTCTGTATATGATGGTTTGTGAAATATAGAAAAATCATGTCACGCATCACAACTTGTTCAAATATTATGTAGATTTTAACGAATTAAAATTGTTTCATTTCATAAAAAAAATATTGTTAGAGGATGGTTTCTTGTTTTATTTATAATGTACAGAGTTGACAATTGTAAACCTTAAATCGCAGTGCAGGCGGGTAGAGGGTGGAAGTTAATGGGTAGAGGGTGAATATACCTTGGCCGCAATGGTCGACGAAAAATTATCATACCAACCCAAAATAAAGTTCAGTCACAGATTAATAATCTGTGATTCAGTCTTAACTGTAGTCAGTGTGTGTCACCTTGTCCGTTTCAATAGGTTTGTTCCAACTAAGCGAAATGATGCGTACACGAACGTTTGATTCGTACATAAATTAGTTCATGAACGTTTACGTACTAATCAGAAGGTGGTTGTTGGAACAAACCTAATATTTACCAGAAGGCCAGACAGACTGAACTGATTTCCTTGGCAGCTAGCTTGGCGATTCGATAGACTGCTTAATCACATCCATAATACCAACTATAAAACATCTTGTCTGGTTGATTGGTAGAACAATGAAGGTAATTGGTAGCATGTCGGAAGCTTCTTTTTTGTACAAAGGGCTGTTAAAAAAATTATGAATAGTTCAAAGAATTTTTTTATTCGGCTTAACGTGCTTTGTGATAGGTCTGTCCATTAATACTAGGTACAATACATACAATATGTTACATTGGTTTTATATAATATGTAAGATTAAACAATTAATAAAACGAAAGTAATTGAACTTTGTCGAGTAGATTTTCTTCTTTCAGGAATTGGTTGACTGTAGTTATTTGGCTCGAACACGTTAAAGTTTCTTTTATATTTTCCAGCTGTTAACGACGCTTGGAATATAAGGGGCAGCACTAGTTTGTGTTCAACTTTTAATGGGGAATGGCAATGTTGGTAGTTTTGTTGCGGCGAAGAGCTCATCAAGTGGTCGTGCGTGAGACGATTGTGACCGATACGTCTCCTGGCAACGACCTTCTCGTTTCTTCGTAAATCGGGAACATTGAAATGGTCTACTGTCGGATGTATTTTATGTAGGAATGGGACTGAGTGGTCCCAATTAGTCCCAATGACTCTGCCAATGGGAACACATGAGTTTCTTCAAGCTAGTTTTCATGTCGCTGGTGCAAATTAATTGGGTTGGTGGTAGATGAGAGGGCTTCTTTAGCAAAGTGATCAGCGATTTTATTTCCAGGTATGCCAATTTGTGGAGGGATCCATATGAAACTGATGGTAACATTGTGCAGCATAAGTTTTTGATATGTGTCGTGAATACGTTGAACGAAAGGTGGATAAATTATTTATAGACTGAATGGATGAGAGGGAGTCTGTGCAAATGGCTATATGTTGCTGGGGTACTTTGCTGAGTTCAAAAGTTTGTAGAATAGCATACAGCTTACCAGAGTGAACGCTACAAGTAGCAGAAATTCGGTAAGATTCAACAACTATTTGCGTGGTAGAAACAGCTCAAAATTATACATGATTCAAAAAAAAATATTCGGATTCGAGTTTTTTTCATTATTTGCATTTTCTGAGAACATTTACCATAGTAATGTATATATTTTTTCATACCATCAGACAAAGGTGAGTTTTCACCAAATTTCGTGAAAAAATAAATTTTTTTGCAAAAGATAAAAATAAAAAACCAAAAACTCAGTTATTCGAATTTTTCACATAAATTTTGTGGTTTTTTACCCTTAAAAACTCACCCCCTCCCCCTTCCCGACCTCAGATCGCCCGTAATTTATTTTTCCTTCCGTTTTTGTTATATTCCCTACCTCTTACAATAGGTTTCATGCTACTATAATTTTTTTCCACTTCTTACCATTTTAAAAATTATCGACCCTGGTCTATGTTGATTACGTCGATTTTTGTTTGGAAAACAGATGCAACGATGCGCGGATATTACACCTGAGTCTCCAGCTCCTGTTCCACTGTCAGTCTTAGATCCACCTGTGTACCACATGGCTTCTTCCTGACTGAATACTCCCAGTGTACGATCCGTGGATTTATTACCCATGTATTTCCTGTCGCCCGTATGGCAGCCACAAGGGCCATTTTCCCTTTATTGGTTTTGTCATAGAGGGGTGAGTTCCAGGTTAGTTTTACATCCAGATACTCAGCCTCCTGGTTCAGAAAAAGCTGTTGAAGAGCCTTAGCAGTTTAAATCTCTCTAGTTTCTTTTTTCTACTGAAGGAAATGGGAACATTTTTTGCAGTGCTCATCACTTACTCCTACACTATATCTCCACCGTTTCCATAGCCTGTTTCCATAGCCTGTTTCCACAGCAGCCCCGATATAACATTAAAATATTTCACAATTACAAGTATTGTCAGATCATCTGCATACCCCTTGGTGTATATCCCCTCTCTGTTCAATTCTTCCAGAATATCGTCTATGACGAGGTCCTATTGTATCTGTGAGAACTAGCACTTAATCTCTTATAAACCGCTCGCATAACCTCTCCATCGTTTTTAAAAAGAACGATGTGAGACTAATTGGTCAGAATGCTTTTGGTAAGTTGTACTCCATCCTACCTGGTTTGGGTATCAATACCACTCTTACTTGGTAATATACCTCAGAGCTTAAGAGGCTCTGAAAATTCCAACCAGGTGCGGCATAAGAATATCCATTCTCCATTGAAGTAGGGCTTGCCTTATTCCGTCAGGTCCTGGTGACTTAAAGGGGAAAAGCCCGATATGGCCCACCTTATCTTGTCCTCATTAATTACTGCACTAGCAGATTGCCAATCGTATTGTGACAGAACCTGGAAAGTGAGTTTCCATGAGAATCTCAGCGCTCTCATGGAGATTGGCGACCGATACACTTTTGGTGGTCGTTTGAGAGTGCCTTCTATAACCCTTCGACTGCCTCACAATAGGCTCTACAGGCTTCTCTGATTGACTTCTTCTTGATTACAGCCATCTCCTCGTCTCCGATCCTGAAGACGAAGAGGGACGAGGCTCCACAGTGATAAGACTTTTCTCTTTGGGCATCCCTTCATTATTGATATTATTCATGGAACCTCCAAGAATATTCGGTTGAAAAGCAAGCTTTTCATCCACCGAAATAGGTGGAGTCGTTTGTTCCACGCCTGGCAACAGCAGCTATCAGGGAATCAAAGGAGGTGTGATCAACAACTACTACAGCTTATTGTCAATAATTTTTAACAGTAATTATGATACCTTGAACTGAAGAATGAAATGAATTTTCATCCACTCTGTAGAAAGAATATAGTTGACCGAATATGACAATATAGTATTAAAAGACCTTACAAGTGACAATTGTAATAGAAAGCTGTAATTAAGCAACAAATATGCCAGAATATTTGTAAAAATTAATTAGTTCGCAATTAATAAAAATTTGTTTCATAATTTGGCCACGCTCTGTATAAAAACTGAACTCAAAGATATTAAAGCGTAGTAATGAGCCGTCCTTTATTTGTAGAGAGTCTTGTGCGGTCAAGGACATGCTCAGAAGGACAATACTCTCATCGCGCCCCGTTCATGTATATCTAAGCACTCACACTCTCGTTTTTCTAGAAAATGAATGTTAGCTATTTGCAAACTAGATAAGATGTTTCAATAGGCAAGTTATGTGACAAAGAGCTGCACTATGTTTTTTCTTAACTTTTTCTTTTTATACAAAGTGGTCACAAACTGGAAAATGAATAATATCATGTTATCGTTGCGTTACCCGGTTTTTATAAGAATATCAGTTACTATTTATCAAGGCAGGAAGGTAAGTGAGATTAGGTTTATGGTGCGTGGGTCTATTAGTCCTTCCACTGTGTCTGGCAAGAGTCTATTGTGGTTCATAAAGTTCAAATAATACCCTTCTTGGGTAATACACTTGTTGGTTAAATAACTACATATTCCATTACTAGCTGTGAAGTTGACAATTATTTGAGACAAAAATTGAAAATAATTCAGAGAAGCGTTTACTCCGTCGTCTGACTGACAAGTACACTGTCAGTTTCCGATATATTATGAACACACTCCTTATGTAATCAGTCATTTTTGGTTGAGCGCGAATTTTAAGCTAATGGTATTTTTATTTAAGCAGCAAATAATAATAATAATATTTATTTACCATTCAATTTTAAATATACAACAAGTTTAATTTACGATAAATAAATATAGAATCCCCACAGAAGGATGAACCTGTGCGAGGGTTGTACCATATTAGTATATTACATATGATTATAATAAATAAAATTTCATAAATAAAGTATTTTTCATTATAAGAAACAGTATCAGGAGACTTATATGTAGATATCGTATTGAAAATAACTTACACATAAAACAGAAAAAAGAACACAGCATTTTAGAAACAATTAGCAATAGGATTATAGTATATAAAATTTAGAAAATACAGTTGCTTTTAGTGTGAAAAGAAAGACACTAAAAATTTATGTAGATATCACATTAAGAATCATTTATAAACAACACAAAAAACAAAAACAACACCCCACTTTAAAAATGATACAATTTGTAATAGATATTTGCCTCAAACATCAATATCAACAATACCAACAATGGACAAACTGAACTACAAGTTACAAAATTCCAAATAAAATAAAAGTACATCTTCAACTAATATTTAGGTATACACTGTAGTAATATGTATTTTTCATATCGACATATTGGTGTATCTGTAATCTTGGCAAACCTAAGATCCAAACTTTAAGCTTATTTTTCTACTCCTGTTTTATAATATACTTATTAAGAGACTAAAATCTGTATCATAATGAAATTCATTATGATACAGATTTTCATTATGATACAGATTTTTAAGCCAATAGGAATGCGACATTCGCACAATATTTAGTATATTATAGCCATGGATACCTGGTTGACATTTCTGAAATTAATTGTATTAGGTCTGTTCCCTGCAATAAAAGTGTAGTACTGAGCTATACGATTTTATTTATTTTAATTACGTTTTAATGCCTCTTGCAGTTTACAAATGCAATTTACATAATTATATAGATATTCCCAAATTTAGTAATTTTATACGTATTTTTTCACAGATAGACCTGAATTCTTCAAAATTATATAGCTCAGTGCTACACTTTTATTGCAGGCGAACAGACATATTAAGTGACACTTAATTTGATAGCTGTCAAATAATTTTGATTTTCAAAAGTAACTATATTTAAAATTGATTTAATTATTGATTAAATAATTTTTATTAACCGGAGTAGAAAAAATATTGTATGCCACTTTCATGTAATGGCCATTAATACACTCGCATATTATATACGAAACTCGCCTGCGGCTCGTTTCGTATCCTACAATATGCTCGTATCATTACATGTTCGTTGCATAAAATACTATTTTGAATAAATGATTACTAATAATAGCTTTGGTATCCGCTTTTTTTGTGATTTTGGCACATATGTAGAATTTATTTTATGACGAGTTTCATAATGGTGTTCAATATTTTTAAGTTCATGTTTATTTTCATGTTGCCTATTATGGTAAAGACAATCTCCTGTGTATACAAATAGATAAATTGTTATCGGTTATCAAGTCTATTGAGTTTCTAAAAATGATTTGATTTTTAAGGATGGTATTCTAAAGTAAGTTAAGCTTCTAAATTGGTTATTTTTGTTTTTATCAGAGGGACATACTTGTTCTAGAGTATGTTTTTGTATCTTTTTATTTATGGTATTGTCAATTAAATGGATTATAATAATTATTAACAGCTATTTGTTTTATTATATTTAGTTCTTTATTGTAATTATCAATATTTAATGGAACTGTTATAAGTCTATGTATCATAATATTGAATTGTAATGTCTGTATATGATGGTTTGTGAAATATAGAAAAATCATGTCACGCATCACAACTTGTTCAAATATTATGTAGATTTTAACGAATTAAAATTGTTTCATTTCATAAAAAAAATATTGTTAGAGGATGGTTTCTTGTTTTATTTATAATGTACAGAGTTGACAATTGTAAACCTTAAATCGCAGTGCAGGCGGGTAGAGGGTGGAAGTTAATGGGTAGAGGGTGAATATACCTTGGCCGCAATGGTCGACGAAAAATTATCATACCAACCCAAAATAAAGTTCAGTCACAGATTAATAATCTGTGATTCAGTCTTAACTGTAGTCAGTGTGTGTCACCTTGTCCGTTTCAATAGGTTTGTTCCAACTAAGCGAAATGATGCGTACACGAACGTTTGATTCGTACATAAATTAGTTCATGAACGTTTACGTACTAATCAGAAGGTGGTTGTTGGAACAAACCTAATATTTACCAGAAGGCCAGACAGACTGAACTGATTTCCTTGGCAGCTAGCTTGGCGATTCGATAGACTGCTTAATCACATCCATAATACCAACTATAAAACATCTTGTCTGGTTGATTGGTAGAACAATGAAGGTAATTGGTAGCATGTCGGAAGCTTCTTTTTTGTACAAAGGGCTGTTAAAAAAATTATGAATAGTTCAAAGAATTTTTTTATTCAGCTTAACGTGCTTTGTGATAGGTCTGTCCATTAATACTAGGTACAATACATACAATATGTTACATTGGTTTTATATAATATGTAAGATTAAACAATTAATAAAACGAAAGTAATTGAACTTTGTCGAGTAGATTTTCTTCTTTCAGGAATTGGTTGACTGTAGTTATTTGGCTCGAACACGTTAAAGTTTCTTTTATATTTTCCAGCTGTTAACGACGCTTGGAATATAAGGGGCAGCACTAGTTTGTGTTCAACTTTTAATGGGGAATGGCAATGTTGGTAGTTTTGTTGCGGCGAAGAGCTCATCAAGTGGTCGTGCGTGAGACGATTGTGACCGATACGTCTCCTGGCAACGACCTTCTCGTTTCTTCGTAAATCGGGAACATTGAAATGGTCTACTGTCGGATGTATTTTATGTAGGAATGGGACTGAGTGGTCCCAATTAGTCCCAATGACTCTGCCAATGGGAACACATGAGTTTCTTCAAGCTAGTTTTCATGTCGCTGGTGCAAATTAATTGGGTTGGTGGTAGATGAGAGGGCTTCTTTAGCAAAGTGATCAGCGATTTTATTTCCAGGTATGCCAATTTGTGGAGGGATCCATATGAAACTGATGGTAACATTGTGCAGCATAAGTTTTTGATATGTGTCGTGAATACGTTGAACGAAAGGTGGATAAATTATTTATAGACTGAATGGATGAGAGGGAGTCTGTGCAAATGGCTATATGTTGCTGGGGTACTTTGCTGAGTTCAAAAGTTTGTAGAATAGCATACAGCTTACCAGAGTGAACGCTACAAGTAGCAGAAATTCGGTAAGATTCAACAACTATTTGCGTGGTAGAAACAGCTCAAAATTATACATGATTCAAAAAAAAATATTCGGATTCGAGTTTTTTTCATTATTTGCATTTTCTGAGAACATTTACCATAGTAATGTATATATTTTTTCATACCATCAGACAAAGGTGAGTTTTCACCAAATTTCGTGAAAAAATAAATTTTTTTGCAAAAGATAAAAATAAAAAACCAAAAACTCAGTTATTCGAATTTTTCACATAAATTTTGTGGTTTTTTACCCTTAAAAACTCACCCCCTCCCCCTTCCCGACCTCAGATCGCCCGTAATTTATTTTTCCTTCCGTTTTTGTTATATTCCCTACCTCTTACAATAGGTTTCATGCTACTATAATTTTTTTCCACTTCTTACCATTTTAAAAATTATCGACCCTGGTCTATGTTGATTACGTCGATTTTTGTTTGGAAAACAGATGCAACGATGCGCGGATATTACACCTGAGTCTCCAGCTCCTGTTCCACTGTCAGTCTTAGATCCACCTGTGTACCACATGGCTTCTTCCTGACTGAATACTCCCAGTGTACGATCCGTGGATTTATTACCCATGTATTTCCTGTCGCCCGTATGGCAGCCACAAGGGCCATTTTCCCTTTATTGGTTTTGTCATAGAGGGGTGAGTTCCAGGTTAGTTTTACATCCAGATACTCAGCCTCCTGGTTCAGAAAAAGCTGTTGAAGAGCCTTAGCAGTTTAAATCTCTCTAGTTTCTTTTTTCTACTGAAGGAAATGGGAACATTTTTTGCAGTGCTCATCACTTACTCCTACACTATATCTCCACCGTTTCCATAGCCTGTTTCCATAGCCTGTTTCCACAGCAGCCCCGATATAACATTAAAATATTTCACAATTACAAGTATTGTCAGATCATCTGCATACCCCTTGGTGTATATCCCCTCTCTGTTCAATTCTTCCAGAATATCGTCTATGACGAGGTCCTATTGTATCTGTGAGAACTAGCACTTAATCTCTTATAAACCGCTCGCATAACCTCTCCATCGTTTTTAAAAAGAACGATGTGAGACTAATTGGTCAGAATGCTTTTGGTAAGTTGTACTCCATCCTACCTGGTTTGGGTATCAATACCACTCTTACTTGGTAATATACCGCAGAGCTTAAGAGGCTCTGAAAATTCCAACCAGGTGCGGCATAAGAATATCCATTCTCCATTGAAGTAGGGCTTGCCTTATTCCGTCAGGTCCTGGTGACTTAAAGGGGAAAAGCCCGATATGGCCCACCTTATCTTGTCCTCATTAATTACTGCACTAGCAGATTGCCAATCGTATTGTGACAGAACCTGGAAAGTGAGTTTCCATGAGAATCTCAGCGCTCTCATGGAGATTGGCGACCGATACACTTTTGGTGGTCGTTTGAGAGTGCCTTCTATAACCCTTCGACTGCCTCACAATAGGCTCTACAGGCTTCTCTGATTGACTTCTTCTTGATTACAGCCATCTCCTCGTCTCCGATCCTGAAGACGAAGAGGGACGAGGCTCCACAGTGATAAGACTTTTCTCTTTGGGCATCCCTTCATTATTGATATTATTCATGGAACCTCCAAGAATATTCGGTTGAAAAGCAAGCTTTTCATCCACCGAAATAGGTGGAGTCGTTTGTTCCACGCCTGGCAACAGCAGCTATCAGGGAATCAAAGGAGGTGTGATCAACAACTACTACAGCTTATTGTCAATAATTTTTAACAGTAATTATGATACCTTGAACTGAAGAATGAAATGAATTTTCATCCACTCTGTAGAAAGAATATAGTTGACCGAATATGACAATATAGTATTAAAAGACCTTACAAGTGACAATTGTAATAGAAAGCTGTAATTAAGCAACAAATATGCCAGAATATTTGTAAAAATTAATTAGTTCGCAATTAATAAAAATTTGTTTCATAATTTGGCCACGCTCTGTATAAAAACTGAACTCAAAGATATTAAAGCGTAGTAATGAGCCGTCCTTTATTTGTAGAGAGTCTTGTGCGGTCAAGGACATGCTCAGAAGGACAATACTCTCATCGCGCCCCGTTCATGTATATCTAAGCACTCACACTCTCGTTTTTCTAGAAAATGAATGTTAGCTATTTGCAAACTAGATAAGATGTTTCAATAGGCAAGTTATGTGACAAAGAGCTGCACTATGTTTTTTCTTAACTTTTTCTTTTTATACAAAGTGGTCACAAACTGGAAAATGAATAATATCATGTTATCGTTGCGTTACCCGGTTTTTATAAGAATATCAGTTACTATTTATCAAGGCAGGAAGGTAAGTGAGATTAGGTTTATGGTGCGTGGGTCTATTAGTCCTTCCACTGTGTCTGGCAAGAGTCTATTGTGGTTCATAAAGTTCAAATAATACCCTTCTTGGGTAATACACTTGTTGGTTAAATAACTACATATTCCATTACTAGCTGTGAAGTTGACAATTATTTGAGACAAAAATTGAAAATAATTCAGAGAAGCGTTTACTCCGTCGTCTGACTGACAAGTACACTGTCAGTTTCCGATATATTATGAACACACTCCTTATGTAATCAGTCATTTTTGGTTGAGCGCGAATTTTAAGCTAATGGTATTTTTATTTAAGCAGCAAATAATAATAATAATATTTATTTACCATTCAATTTTAAATATACAACAAGTTTAATTTACGATAAATAAATATAGAATCCCCACAGAAGGATGAACCTGTGCGAGGGTTGTACCATATTAGTATATTACATATGATTATAATAAATAAAATTTCATAAATAAAGTATTTTTCATTATAAGAAACAGTATCAGGAGACTTATATGTAGATATCGTATTGAAAATAACTTACACATAAAACAGAAAAAAGAACACAGCATTTTAGAAACAATTAGCAATAGGATTATAGTATATAAAATTTAGAAAATACAGTTGCTTTTAGTGTGAAAAGAAAGACACTAAAAATTTATGTAGATATCACATTAAGAATCATTTATAAACAACACAAAAAACAAAAACAACACCCCACTTTAAAAATGATACAATTTGTAATAGATATTTGCCTCAAACATCAATATCAACAATACCAACAATGGACAAACTGAACTACAAGTTACAAAATTCCAAATAAAATAAAAGTACATCTTCAACTAATATTTAGGTATACACTGTAGTAATATGTATTTTTCATATCGACATATTGGTGTATCTGTAATCTTGGCAAACCTAAGATCCAAACTTTAAGCTTATTTTTGAATAAATGATTACTAATAATAGCTTTGGTATCCGCTGGAATGAGATTGTACAACCGAGGAGCCAAATAGGTATAACACTTTTGTAAAGTGTTTTTTTGTGATTTTGGCACATATGTAGAATTTATTTTATGACGAGTTTCATAATGGTGTTCAATATTTTTAAGTTCATGTTTATTTTCATGTTGCCTATTATGGTAAAGACAATCTCCTGTGTATACAAATTTATGCTGCACAAGTTTTTGTTGAACTACTATCCCTGAATTCTCAAAATATTTGAATTTGTTTGTCCATTATTGACATAGGTTAATAATTATTAACCACTAACTTCTCAGATGGCTAGAAGAAGCAATAATAATTGTCAACTTCACAGCTAGTAGTGGATAATATTATATTATGTAATAGTATATTATTCAACAAGCATATAATGATGGCTATTATTCACTAAGGTGCGTCACTTCTGCTTTTGACATACATCATACACACTAGATAAAATAATACGAACTACTCCTATATTTACAAAACCTTGATACCATCCAATATATGTCTTTGTCCACTATTTGATAATTTTAACATTTTACGTGTGCTTCTTTAAGTATAATGACATACATATTTCACCCGTGGATAATAGGTGTGTATAATGAAAAGGTCACATGATGTATAATTATATTGAAGATTATTCCTACAAACGACACAATATGTTAATTCATCTAGACCCGGATTCGCACCTGCGACCTCGCTATCCTAAGTTAGAGCACCAAACCATTCGGCCATAGAGACATATATTAGATATTATCAAGGTTTTGTATATAATATAGGAGTAGAACGAATTATTTTAATTATTTTATCCAGTGTGTATGATGTATGTCAAAAGCAGAAGTGGCGTTTTAAATAATTTATTGGTAATTGCAAAAATTCAAATAATTAAACTGATGTTTGATTGATATTACTAGGAAATTTAATGTGGGAAGTGAATTAGACATTGAATTGGATACTTATTCGATATATAATTTGTTCAATAACGTAAGAAGTTATAAACTATATAAATGTAGAGACTATATTGTTTTAGTTTGGCAAAAAATGCATACCTAAACAGGTAATTCATAGTCGTGGACAAAGTATAGTATTCTACTCACATATAATGGCTATTATTCACTTAGGTGTTTATGTCACTCGCCTGCGGCTCGCGACATAAACGCACCCTCGTGAATAATAGCCATCATTATATGCTTGTTGAATAATATACTATTTTCTACTCCTGTTTTATAATATACTTATTAAAAGACTAAAATCTGTATCATAATGAAATTCATTATGATACAGATTTTCATTATGATACAGATTTTTAAGCCAATAGGAATGCGACATTCGCACAATATTTAGTATATAGCCATGGATACCTGGTTGACATTTCTGAAATTAATTATATCAGGTCTGTGGCCTGCAATAAAAGTGTAGCACTGAGCTATACGATTTTATTTATTTTAATTATGTTTTAATGCTTCTTGCAGTTTACAAATGCAATATACATAGATATTCCCAAATTTAGTAATTTTATACGTATTTTTTCACAGATAGACCTGAATTCTTCAAAATTATATAGCTCATTGCTACACTTTTATTGCAGGCGAACAGACATATTAAGTGACACTTAATTTGATAGCTGTCAAATAATTTTGATTTTCAAAATAACTATATTTAAAATTGATTTAACTAATAATTATTGATTAAATAATTTTTATTAACCAGAGTAGAAAAAATATTGTATGCTACTTTCATGTAATGGCCATTAATACACTCGCATATTATATACGAAACTCGCCTGCGGCTCGTTTCGTATCCTACAATATGCTCGTGTCTTAATGGCTATCATTACATGTTCGTTGCATAAAATACTATTATGTCATGTGCCCTTTTCATTATCCACGGGTGAATTATGTACGTCATTATATTTGAAGAAGCACACGTAAAAGGTTAAAACTATCAAGTAGTCGTGGACAAAAGGTTTTTATACATTTTTCAACAGTTTTTAACTAATCACTCTTATCAAGAATCCACCAGAAAAAGAATGAGTGGCAATGTCCCAGAATAACGGGCGACGACCTGCATTATGGTAGGAATACTGCATGTCGACGCGTCTGTCTCGAGTAGCGGGATCAATGCGGCGGCCGACGCTGCCTCCCTCTATTCTAAGCCACCCCCTAGTTCATCGCCGCCGTTACCACCACTCTATAGGTGAAAGCTACAAACTATGGTTTTGTTGTATCAAGCTTTCACGTTGTCTATTCGTTTGGTGGGTCACGGGGTTCAAGTGAAAGGAATATGATTTGGAATTTGAGACTGTGAACAACAAATTTTAGCTTTTTATTGATTGGAAGAGGTTTAATATTTCAAATGAATTATATTTCATCTAAATAGAATATTTGATTGATCTAGAGTAGTGATTAACGACTAAACATAGAATAGTATATTATTCAAGCATATAATGATGGCTATTATTCACCAAGGTATACGTAGCGAGCCGCAGGCGAGTGACATAAACATCTAAGCGAATAATAGCCATTATATGCGAGTAGAATACTATTCTTTATCCACGACTATGAATTACCTGTTTAGGTATACCTACATTTTTTGTCAAACTAAAACAATATAATTTATTACATTTATATAGCTTATAACTTCTTACGTTATTGAACAAATTATATATTGAATAAATATGCAATTCATTGTCTAATTCACTTTCCATATTAAATTTTCTAGTAATATAAATCAAACACCAGTATAGTTATTTGAATTTTTGCAATTAGCAATAAATTATTTAAAACGTCACTCTGCTTTGGAGTTTTGACACACATCATACACACTAGATAAAATAATACGATCTACTACTATACAGGGTGTCCCACGACGAGCGAAAACTATCTGTATATGGCAAAATACTTATAGTAAAATCATGAAAATTTCTACGTTTGGGTTTTCGGATACGATCTTTTCAACTAAAATATTTTCAAAGATGGCCGACTTCCGGTTCTACCGGAAGTCGACTATAACTTTGTTATTTTAAATGGAACACCCTGTATATTAAAACATTTTTGAAATCTACGTAATATTTTGTCTAAAAACTTTTTTCGAAAAATGCACACTTTTTGAGTTATTGATGTTTTTGTAGGAAATTTGACCGTTGAAGACCCTTATAAATTATTTTTTTACGAGGAGACCCTTGAAGATATGAAAATGGTTTCTGTTCGGTTGCCTTAAGCAAGGTCAAACGTAATCGAATCTATGTTGAAAAATTTTCCATTTTATACAGGGTGTGAATAAAAAGTGTTCAAAGTTTAACTCCATAAATATCAAATCTCTTCATTTTTTTAAATACAACCACCCTGTTTTTTCTATTTTAATGCATTCAGGAGAAAAAAATAAGGCAAGTTCAAATTTTTTCCATAGGACTGGTAGTTTTACCGGTAATCGAGATAAACCATTTTTTACCATTGAAAACTCACCCCCTCCCACTTCCCGAACTCGGATCGCCCGTAATTTATTTTTATTTTCGATTTTATTATAATCCCCTCCTTTTCTAATGGGTTTCATCCTACTATTATTTTTATTCACTTTATACCATTTTTGAAGGTTTCGGCACTGGTCTAGAAGCGATTTGGAGTTAAAAATAACTTTTCACGTTCCACATGGTTCTCACGTCTTCCCATAATTTCCTTAATCAATCTTACTGGACATACACAATCTTCTGCATTGTTTGCTGCCCACCATGTACTGTCGGCCAACTTCTTATTTACCTCGTGTGCTGTTCGTAAACACTGGTTTATATTCATCTCTCTTCCACGTTTGTCTGTCTCGATTTTAACATTGAATACCTAACAATTTGCTGCTTCTCCATCTCTCCAAGCCAATTCATACGCAGCAATGTGATAAAATTTTCTTTGTAGTCCTACAGGTTCTTCTTCACTCCAGGACAGTGCCATTTCAAAAATTTTCGTTCTGTGAGAGCATTTAAAACTCACCTTATTTTTTTCTTGAATTGTTTGGAAATTTTGCGTTTTGTGTAGCGTGCATTTCTCGGTTTTTTAAACTGTATCTTCTCTATTGTTCCTCTTCATGTTCCTCAATAGCCAGGAAAGTAGCCTCCCAAAAACTCTTAGGACCTTGCACTTTCATTAGTCTGTCGGCGTCAGCAATGACTGACCTAATAACGCAGCATTCCCTTGAAAAGTTTAAGGGTAGATAGGACGATGCAGAAGGTTGCAGGCTGTTGCAGTATACAGACCTCAAGGTAGCCAAAAAATACGTGACTATGAACAGATAGAACCTTCGGACAGTCACGGGTCACTCCCACCTACGAAAATACCTCTACAGACTGGGTCTGTCAGACACTTCACTTTGTAGAGGATGTGAACAGGAAGATGAGACTGTTGTTTTCTGTATTCGGCGAGTACCGGCTAACACAAGCTAGCATGAGGAAGCTTACTTCCGGCGATGTTATCACCTACTTCAAACAAGTAGGTTGGATGACGAGCTAGAAGGAAGTCTGAACCTCAGAAGGATGCACAATGGGCCAATTGTGGCCTAAGGGCTGTGGGGTCACTCACCTTTCAAATTCTCACAGATAAAGATATCATTACTTGTATCCATTTTTGTTGATGTTTCAATAAATGTGATTTTGATGGAGAGGAATAAAATTTTATATTTTGATCTATCTCACTATTGTGACACAACTGCTGTACCGGGTGGTCAACTAAGAACGGCCGTCGGCCATATCTCAGGAGTGGATTATAGCACAGGCTCGGGGAAAAAAATCTTATGACAAAAGTGGCCTCGAGAAAAGCCTGGAAATTATTTTCAGAATTGTAGGTCCACCGCTAGAGGGCGTATCTGATATTTAAAATTTTAAAATAGGAATTTCTTCAAAATTCACCCCATTAATGAGCATACTAAACATTATAATCATATTCCTCGACAAATTCTGCACACTTTTGATATTACAAGTTCAAGTCTATCTCTTCAAATAAGGAGTGGGGGAGAGTGGGAACTTTGTTACGAAAAAACACCTGTAATTTCGGTTCTGCTTGACCGATTTCAATAAACTTGATATTGTTCAAAAGGGCTTTTGTTCATCAATCGGAAATTTGTGAATATGAAGTCCAATTAAAAAAAATGCCCGATTGCTGGTTTCTCTACCCGTCCCCGATTGATTCCATGCATTGAAAATGATGGACGAAATTTCGAACATCTAGGGCGGCACTAATTGCGTACTTGCGTATTTGTTAAAAGTTTAAATTTTTCGATTTATCACATTATTTCAAAATTCGTACTTATTATTAGTAGCATTACAATCAGGTGATCTAGTGGTAGTGGCAACCATGATAACAGTTTAAATTACTGTAGACCGATGTAAGGTCTTTTCATTCAGGCTAAATTTAATAATTTCTGTTAACGCGAACCAGCCTTCTAGATGTGGGGAGAACAATTCTTGCCATTTACCTGTTTCTTACGATATCTCAAGATAGAAAAGAGATATCGCCTTGCGGTTTGCGGTGTTTTATTACAAATTTAGTTTACTTTTTAATGACCCACTTCAATTTGTATGCTCCCATTTAAAATTGTTACGAGAAAACACATTATTTGAAAAATATAAAACAGCGCCCTCTAGCATTCATGTTATCAATCAGATTGCTCCATATTCACAAATTTCCAATTGATGAACAAAATCTCTTTTAAACAATATCAAGTTTATTAAAATCGGTCAAGCAGAACCGAAATTACAGGTGTTTTTTCGTAACAAGGTTCCCACTCTCCCCCACTTCTTATTTGAAGAGATAGACTTAAATTTGTCATATCAAAAGTATGCAGAATTTGTCGAGGAATCTGATTATAATGTTTAATATGCACATTAATGGGGTGAATTTTGAAAAAATTCTTTTTTCAAAATTTTAACTGTCAAATACGCCCTCTAGCGGTGGACCTACAATTCTGAAAATAATTTCCAGGCTTTTCTCGAGGCCACTTTTGTCATAAAATTTTTTTTCCCGAGCCTGTGCTATAATCCACTCCTGGGATATGGCCGACGGCCGTTCTTAGTTGGCCACCCGGTACTTGCAGATCTTGACTATAATTTCCAATAATACTCATACTCAAACTCATTAAATATGACCATTATTACAGGAAGCTGTGATTAACTAAATCTATAATTAGTCTGTTTTTAAAAAGGAATAGAATTATTGACGTCTAACTTCCATCCGAATTCTAGAATTTTGCAGAAATATACGGGCAGGATATTACCCCCAGAGATAGATTCCCCCACTCTCGATTGAAAAACCCAAACATAGTCCAGCATATACATTTCAACAGAGAACATGAGAACAGAATCGATAATCATTTTCTAGTCTGGTTCACGAGTTCACGCGGTGGAGTAAGAGAAAGTTGGAGTGGCTGTAAAAACAGAGCCGGTATTATTCGTGTATAGTCATGTAACTTATCGACAAAAAATAGAATCCAAAGATAAGAGTATTTATATTGTCCATTAGTTTGTCTATGATAAGGTCCCACAGCAAAGATTTCTCTCTGTGGACATTCCATCATCATACCTCCATGAAGTGTTCAAATAAGGTTGTCGTTGCTGTCCAGTTGAGAAGCATGGTTTTCACCCACCGATATGTGGTGTCTGCTCCAAACCTTGCAACAGCAGTTATCATGGAATCAATTGAAGTGTAATCGACCGCCCCTTTCATATCAAGCAATATTCCAGAACCAATTCTTGATTTCCTAGTCAAGCCCTAATTTTTAACGTCAGTTGGTGTAACGCTGTTTCACAGGATTTTCCCATTTTGGTTATAGTGTAATAGCCTTTAAATAAGAAAGTTTTCCCAAACAAACCTATCAATAATTTTCTCCATAATCTTGAACATGAAATACGCCTGAATGACTTTGCCTGGGAATAATCCTTATCTGGTTTGGAAATGAAGCCGATTCAGGCTCTTTTTCAAGCGGTTGGAGTCTATCCAGTTGACCATGATTCTAAGAATGATGATGATGTATTTGCACCTTTTGCAGATGTACATGGGTTATACCATCTGACCCAGGAGCTTTGTAGGCACTGGATTAATACTTTATTAGCAGCCAACTTCGCATCATTTTATTACAAATCTAGAATATAAGTGTTGTTGCTCTACTTTGACACCGGGCAATCGACGCGCTGAAAATTATCGTATGAAAATATTAAAATTGCAATTGCGATCAAAGTAACCGTCGTTTGGCGTCTGCTCTTCTCGCATATAAAGGGCCTACGAAGAACTTCTCTTATACCAAGTTTCAGCTCTTGCAATTGAAAAATAACGAAGATATGAATTAAAAAAAAATCCAATTTTCCCTTATTTTCTCGGTTCCTAATTATCCGATTGACTGTTCATTATGTGTCCCGTTACCTCCGTTATGGTGCGTAGTTTGTTCCTGCTCATTGAGAGCAGCTCTTTCGCTACTTTTCTGATGTTCCTTTTATAAATTTCTTTTCATGTGTTTGCCTGGGGGTATTTGTCCAGTGTTTTTTGTGTCGTTCTTTCACCCAATCTTTCAACCGCATGCCCCGTTGCTTGGTCTACTAGTGTAACTACTTTTGTATTGTAGAATATCGCTGTGTGATACTTAAACCAATGAATCGTTATTAACAAAAAGAGATGATTGAGTTGAAAGCAAAATGTGATACATTTTTGATTTCTGTTTTTCAAACGAAGTATCGCTCGACCCTCCAAATCTGAGAAGGACACTGTCATGTGTAAAATGTAAAAGGATGATCATTTTTGTTAATGTTTTCATGTTTTTTTTCTCAGGAGCCGTCCCTTCGCCGGTACCACTTCAGCCTCCTGGGCTTATTGTGGGTACTCCTAGTGTTCTGACTACAACCTATTCAGCCAATCCGTTCCCTGTATTAGCTCATACAGGTTCTTTGCTGGTTGGTTGTAGAAGTCTTCTGGAGTCATTTGAGTTCTGCCATACAGTTTCTGCCTTCTGTGGTACAGCGACTCACAGTTGCATAGTATATGCAGAGCTGTTTCGGTGTCCTTTTTGCATCTTCTGCATGTAAGGTCTCCGTTGTACAGCCCTATTTTGTTTAGGTGCTCCTTTGTGGGAAAGTGTCCCGTAAGTAGCCCCGTAGTGGTGCGTAGTTTGTTCCTGCTCATTTAGAGCAGTTTGTTTATGTTACAAAACACCACGATTAATAAATATTGACGAGCTCCATGGATTTTTCTTCTTTGTCTTGAAGGACGAAGATTCCTAGGAATTATGTAGAGTTCAATACCCTTCTTTACTCTCTACTCCAGGGCACTAAATCTAAGGATTAAGTAGGGAATGGGAAAAAATACAAACAGAACTGGCTGGTATCTCAATTTCCACAAAAAAACTAACCAGAAAAGGAATTCCTGACAAAAACATAACAATCTGCACTGACAGTAGACAAGCAGTATTAGCCTTGAAGAGACGTGTTATATCGGGGCTAGTACTAGATTCATCTGACGCATCGGCAGATAACAATAATATCCTGAGGTGGGTTAAAGGGGACAACATGAAGAAAGTTAATCGCATTGCCTATTCTTTAGCCAGGAAAGCGGCTGGCCTAAAATTTTTAGGTACCTACATCCTGACGACTTCGACATTTGCGGAACTAGCCAAATGTTACACCCATGCTCAATCCCTTAAGAAATGGGATGGCATCAACAAATGCAGTCTTGCTAAGGTCACCCTGGGAAGCTCCATACTATGGGGCTAGTGGACACACCTCTAAGTAGGATGTGTGAACAGGAAGATGAAACTGTCAGGCATGTCTTATACGACTGTCCGGAGTTATAGTCAATAAAAGAGTGTGTGTTCGGTGAATCTTAACCTACATCTGCCGATATAAAGGAGATATCTTCTGGTGACCTGTCCACCTTCCTGAAAAGGACAGGATGCCTAGTAGGATAACTCCTCGGAAGGAGGACAATGGGTCACATGTGGCCTAAGTGTAGCCTACACTCACTGTGCATGTGAAACAATTTGAATACTGTGTCACATGACACAATTGTGCTGACACACTGTTTATACTGGAAACATTGCCGGTGTTATTATAACAACACACGAAAATGTATACAGTGTTATCTATGACTATTTGCACGAATGAGTAAATATAAATTTTAAGCAGGTACGTAGGTGCAAGTCATGGATGCTGCCATATTGACCTTACGACTTTTACTTTATCCCTACCTACTCCTTAGTAGTCTGTATCGCCGATAGATGAGATAAATAAAGCACTCGAATAGGTTAGGTTTTATTATACAATCTATGACAGTTAATAAGTCAATAATATAAATTTTAATCTACAGGTCACATCTGCTTGTAAATAATAGATCCATGTGTTGAACTAATAAACTCAAGATAATAAATGAGTACATACCTTTAGTTTCAAGATCGTTATTCTTAATAGTAGACAAGCCGCTAGACTAAAAACTTTCTAGCTGAACTGAAATCGAATAAATAGCATGCACCGAGGAAGAAAGAGAAAGAAAGACATATAATTTTAGGGGTTGATCGGTCGACGTCGCTTTTATAGACACCCCATAGCCACCGATGCTGGTGAGGGCGTCAGCGTCTGAGCAAGACGACCTTTAAAGCACCGCGACGCTTTGCTAGCAGTAGCAGGTGGTTGACCCTTTATAGGCTACGGTCGCGACCTCCTGTGCTAATCCTGGCCTGAAGCATTGGCGTACAGCTAAAAATAGCAGCAGAAGTAGTGGAAACTACGTGTTTTTCAGTTTTCTATGAAATACTATTCGCTATTTGAAATGCGTTGAGAAAATTGGTTCGAAAGGGTATATGAAGTGGAATAAAATAATAGGTATTATACAACGTAATAAAACAGTAATGATAAAGAATAAAACTTTAAGAATAAGTGGAATAAGAAATGGATATAAGTGTATTATACACCAAGGTGGTGAAGACTATTATTATTGTGTTTCCACTACTAGCCAAATTTATGATAAAAACTAAAAATAATTTACATTATACACTATTTCAATGCTAGAATATTAAACTGAATAGTCCTCTATTATCAGAAATTTCCATGGATAATATAGAAAAGATAATTCATAAACACGTACCCCCTTAGTAAAAAATTTGTTTACTGGCACCGATATGTAGATGACATTTTACCTTGCTTCACTACGAGACAATTAGATAACTTATTACTTGCATTACCTCAATATACAGGGTGATTCATAAGTAATGGGCCAAATTGTAAATCTACGTTCAGGAGGCCAAAATAATAATAATTTCATTAACAATAATGGGTCTAAGTCTGCTCCTAACTGAGGTACAGGATGTTAAAGCGAAAAAAATAAAATAGATTTTTGTTAATAGATCAGCTACTTTTCCACATAATGACTTGAAAATTGGGTTTGAACTAGTTTTTGTAAGGGTAAACAAGAATGTGTGAGAGGATTTGAGTTAACTCGTGGATGTCGCCACATGCGCCATATGAATTAGATGAAATCAAATACAAATTTTTTATCGGTCATTATTTTACAACTTACTTATTTAATTTGGATAGCCCAATCATTTCTGTAGAAAAAAGCTATACTTCTTTGATCTTCAAAATATTAACGATTTTCGAGATATTTGAATTTTATTAATTCACTACACTACATTTCACGGTGGTCGACGTAGCATTAATCTGTTAGGACACAAGCAATAAATAAGATAAATAAATAAATGTGTTTTATTACGTTATTTTTGTATGGTTTCATTTTAATATTATTACCAATTATCAATTACGGTTAGGTAAATGTCAAAATTTCATGGCATGTTTGTCTTAACAGATTAATGCTACGTCCACCACCGTGAAATGTAGTGTAGTGAATTAGTAAAATTCAAATATCTCGAAAATCGTTAATATTTTGAAGATCAAAGATTGAAGATCATGTTAAAGCGAAAGTGATAATGACTGCATACTGACACCGAAGCTGGGGTCTAAAACTGTATTTTCTGATACCTGAAAGATCTATTGTGTTCCTTTTCTTTCATCCAGAACGCTTCTAGATGCTGTTTTCTAGGATTTTGTATTGGTATGCAAGCAAGTATGCGAACAGAGGTTTTTTCTTCCATTAAGTATATCCTACATTTTACCCTCTCCACTATTTTGAGATTTTCAAGATGCAAATAAACCATTATTGTTGGGGATTCTTGTACCTGTTTCCCAGGCAGAAATTTACGCTATCGACATGTGTTTGCGGAATTAGACTCAATGTAATATTGGAAGAAATAGGTGAAGCCGAAATAAAGAGAAGATCTGACCATTGGAAAGATCTAGTAGGGCTTAAACAATCAAAGATTCTTTTGGGTGACTACAACCTGTTGAGATCAAATGAATGCATCAGTCAAAATAAAGCTGCGCTAAGAGTTTTAACAGGGATACTAACGGGACATTGTTGCTTGAATGGGCTCCTGAAAAAGCTCAAAATAGTGGAGGAAGAAGAATGTAGATTTTGTGGCATGGAAGAAGAAACCTCCATCCACATACTTTCCAACTACACAGCACTTCAGAATCCTAGAGCACAGTACCTGGGAGATTGCTGGATAGAAAAGGAACATTTACCTGCCTGCAGATGTCCTAAAATTCCTCCGGGAAATAGGACTAAAGGAGCTACTAGTTTCAGAGACTCTCCTCAGAAACTAAGTAGAAGTAAGGGGCACAATAGATCTTTCAGGTCTCAATGAATGTTACCCCAAAAAATACATACATACAAGAGCACAAAAAGGCTGATGTAACGAGGACACTAAGCATCTGATCAACCATTGTTGCGATTTACATTTATCATCATTTCTTTCAAAATTACTTATCCAAGAAAACCCCTCCCTACTTCAATGAAGCTCTCAAGTCTGGAAATAAATATAATCGCAATTTCTTCACCAATATTTGTATTAATTTATTGTCGCATGCCATACACACAAATATTTACCTTCGCTTTATTTTTATTATATCCATATCGGCGTATTCAAATGGAATTACGTGTTTTGCTTAGAATCCAGGAATGTAAACTTCGTAGCGTGAGCTGGAACCCCCAATGGTCTTGGCAATGATTCTATAAAAACAAAAATAATATTAGTAAAGCCTCACCTACTTTCCAAAAATACTTCCCTTGTTACTTTTTCCTTTCTACTTATAATCATTAAAACAGTTCCACCGTAGTATTGCGTGGATATATGTACTGTATTATTGTAGTCACTTCTGATTTTTGTAGAGCGTCAACTGCACTGCAAAGGTCGAAGTAAATTGAAATCGAAAGGTAACGTTTGCGAGCCGACCTTACACGATCAATATTACTGTCAATATCGAAAAATATTGTCAGTAATATTGATCGTGTATGGAGTGGAATGATGGAATGAAGTTAAGTACTGACGGTTATTCGAATATTTTAATATTTTGGTCATCAGTATTGACAATACTGTCAGTATTCCGTATTGACAGTAATACTGACCGTGTAAGGTCCGTTTTAGAAATCTTACCGGACTTTATACCATTTCATCCTTTATAATACATTTTTCTACGACCGTGCGTTTTAACCCATTTTCCTACACGCATTTTAGATTTTGAAAGTGTAAAATTATGCAAATTTTTACCTTATTAGATAGTTTGTTTATTACTTCGGAAATCTTGAACTTCAAAATATTATTGATTGTCTAGCTGTCAGAGTTTTTTCGTTGAGTCAGATAGGGACCAAAAATTATTATTTAGTTCGTCTTGACAACGGTAGCTGAAACGCTACAGAAACGCCGAAATAAAAAAGCATTTTGTGGTTTGATTCCCAAAAAATAAGAGAAAATAGAATAAAGAATATGCTACAAGGAAGATACAAAAGATATTGGACAGGCCATATATTTTTGAATGGTACCTATAGAGGAAATAAGTGAAACTTTCATAAAAGTGCAATGAAAACAAAAAATAGAATAACATAACCTCTGCCATAATATCTCTGATTATATTAGAATATAACCTCAGAAATGATGACAGTTGAGTTGAATAGAAAAACAAAGTTTTAAGCTTGTCACTGACAAAATTAAACAAATAAAGTACGAATTACGTTGACTTGCATATAATAAAAAAAATGCAAAAAGAATTGTTTTACTCGTTGCGACAATTACAATTTTTTTCCGCCAGAGGTCTCATTGAATTCTACTCCGCTCAATATCGTTTAAAGATCTTGACTTTGCAGCCTCCATACAATTACGACTCACAATTATTCATTGTGCACTTAAAACTAAACCAAACTAGCACCTTAATTTGACAATTCTTTTTGTTTATTCATTTTGTAGTTATGACAATATCTCAACGACTACTAAATAAATGCTCAAATCCGAATACAATAATTCTGGTGCTACTTACTCCATAATGACGAAATATGTGTTTTTAAGTTAATGAGACCGTGGAAAAAATAGTATATACCATTCGGGAGAGATGCTATTTTGTCCTCGGTGCATTGTTAAATTGCACCTATACCAAAATAACAGATTTCTCTCCCTTGTAGCATAATGTACTATTTCATTTTTGTAATAAGAAATAGTTGAGATATGAACAATGTACCTATTCATTTTTTTTTCAAATATAAATTGCATTATCTTCAAGCTCGAAGAAAAAAATAGTATATTAATTATGTCACTCGTAGCAGAAGACCCATTATATGTTTCGCCCAGTTTGCAGAAGAATCTGGGCTCAACAATAATGATAGCTTTCTACTCCTAGTAACATAATGTACTATTTAGGTCTTTCTCCCAATGTATAAACATCCATCCGTTCTTATGTCTATTCATACTAAAATGGCCGTTTGCACCAATTGATATTTAAGTGGACTTTAAGAAAGTTTTGTTTTGCACCAACAACAATTTGTCACCTAGCCAAGCTTAGAAAATCGCTCGCTTATTCTCCACTTAACCTCAAAGTGGAGATTTCTAACCTAACATTCTTGTGTTTTGATTGATATATGTCAATATTTTCCCACTTTTCGGGTTTTCGTTTTCTGTCTTCCAATTTCAGGTGTGAACCGTGAAAACTATTATGAAGAATTGGATGAAAATATTAGCAATTCTTTTTCCTGATGAACTGTATGATTTACCAATCTGATTTTCTTATTTTTTACTGCGTTTTCCATTATAAACAATTTTTTTATTTAAAAAACAAGAATAAAATCTTTTGATTTTCAAAGATTGACTTTTAACAGCTTTAACGGCCATTTGCACTAATTGATATTTAAGTAGACTTAAAGTTAAGTGGCGCTTTAGGAAAGTTTTGCTTTGCACCATGAACAACTTGTCATTTAAAGCTCCACTTAGCTAAGCTTAGAAAATCGCTCGCTTAAACTCCACTTATCCTCAAAGTGGAGATTTCTAACCTAACATTATTGTGTTTTAATTGATATATGTCAATTATTTTTCTGTTTTCGGGTTTTCATTTTGCGTCTTCCTATTTCAGGTGTGTTTCTTTATTTTTGAAGAAGGATATTTATGGAGGATTATTTGGAAGTATTGGATATTCCCTAAAATGAATTTCCAAGAAGACGGTACAATCGTAAAAACTATATTATGAAGAATTGGATGAAAATATTAGCAGCTCTTTTTCCTGACCTGTATAATTTGACGATCTGATTTTCTTATTTTTAACTGTGTCCATTATAAACAATTTTCTTATCAAGAAAGCAAAAATAAAATCTTTTGATTTTCAAAAATTGACGTTTAACTGTTTTTAATACATTATTTAAAACCACAAAAACGAAAAGTCACCAGATACCATAGAGAAATTAATAAGACTCAACTTAAAAAGCGAGGTTGACAAATGTATTAAACACTTAGCTAAGAAGCCGAGCAAAGACATTGGTGCAACTGAACTTTCACTAAGCGACCCTTAAATTTTAAACTCGCCTTAGTTATTCTTAGCTTATGCTTCTATTGGTGCAAACGGCCGTTAATACGTTACTTCAAACCACAGAAACGAAAAGTCACCAGAAACCATAGAGAAATTGATAAAACTCAACTCAAATAGCGAGGTTGACAAATGTATTGAGCACTCAGCTAAGAAACAGAGCAAAAACATTGGTGCGACTGAACTTTAACTAAGCGACCATTAAATTTTAAACTCGCCATAGCTATTCTAGGTTTATGCTTCTTTTGGTGCAAACGGCCATAAATACCATTGTTATTTCTGTCTTTGTTTTATGTTTTTGTCACACTGCGCCATGTTTACAAAAGTTTTTGATCGTACAAAGGGATTTTTTTTTCAGAAGTAGTCGGGATAGAAAATTTCTTACAATATTTTTTTTGCAGATTTTAAATTGCATACATTGAGTGCAGTTTTTCATTTTCCATATCGCTCGGAACGGTGAATGGCACCAAGACAACAAACAACAGAAGGGCGTCGTCTCACCCAGCATTTTATGAAGAGTGAGAAAGAGGGAGAGACGTCGGGAAAATAAAGTTGTGAGCGTCGCGATGCGGCGAAGAGAAAGGGAGTGGTGCAGTCGCGTCCTTGGCCGAGTGCTCGGGTGAACGGCCAGGAGCAGCAGTGGCAGAATTTCATACTCCCCCTTTTCATGTTATCCCCTAAACCTCGCTTATTCCCCTCAGCGTCTGACGGGCTTGAGACATTGGCGTTGTTCCGGAGGGAACTTCTACATTGTTATGCAAAGCTACAGTCTTAATTTTTAGATCGAGATGGAAAGAAAAATGAATTTTGGTTGCAAATACAAAAGAATTTCGCCGCAAAAAGTATACAGGGTGCTTTTGCAGTAAATAAAATTTGAGATAAAGAAATATCTATTCATTGACAAATACATTTAGTTTGCAGTTCGAATGTATGTATGTATGTATTTTTTGGGGTAACATTAACTGAGACCTGAAAGATCTATTCTTACTTCTACTTAATTTTTGAGAAGAGTCTCTGAAACTAGTAGCTCCTTTAGTCCTATTTCCCGAAGGATTTTTAGGATATCTGCAGGCTTCAGCTTGAAAATTTCGACTTTTTCGAAGAAATCAATACCATTTTACATAATATGTTTTTTATATTTGAATAGACCAATAACAAAAACAAAATTAAAGTCATGTCACAATAATCGAGTCTAAAACATTATTTTAAAAGTTATTATTAATCATTTTTGGCGGACGCGCCACGGTTATTGTCTTAAGAAATGAAATGTGATGGAAATCAAACTATGCTGCGATGTGATAGGGATGAAATAAGTGTACATAAACAATGTAAAATAGCCTAAAAATATGTAATAATTATAAATTATGTTCCTATTTAATTTTATTACAACAGCTCGGTTGAACTTTTAGATTCTGCCGGCTAAATAATCAATTATGGAGAAGGCACTATCTTCTAAAATGAAAACTTCTGATACATTTTTTTTATTTTATTTCCGCATCAGCCACATTGGTTATTAGCGGTGGAACAACGAATGATTATTTTGTAATTGGGTCAGTTGAACAATGCAATAATTATATTTGGTATAGAATCTTAGAATCCTTTGAAAATTGTACTAAATTTTGAACACTGCACTTAATTGTTCGGTAGGTGATGCTGTAATCTTGCGACACTATAAAGCAGACACTCAATGCAGATGTGTTTTATTGTGATGGGATGCTCAGTCGCAATTTAGTCAGTACAACTTCTATGAACCGATTGGGGGCATGATTTTGCCATGGACCAAATAGAGATTTGATCTCTCGAGGCTAAGATTGGTTCAGGCTATCAATACAATTTTATGTTTGTATGTGATTTTCAGGTCTCTTGGTAATGGGTTTAAATGTGCTGCTTCTCTTACTAATTTATCGGCCTCTTCGTTACCCACCAATCCTACATGTGAAGAATTTGTATTAAAATTGAAATGTTTTGCTTATAATGTTAATAAAAAGTGCGATACTTTTGAA
The DNA here is from genome assembly GCA_963978555.1 of Galerucella nymphaeae. NCBI lineage: Eukaryota > Metazoa > Arthropoda > Insecta > Coleoptera > Chrysomelidae > Galerucella > Galerucella nymphaeae. Next base: position 1,143,337 of record OZ021711.1, on the reverse strand, counting down.
AAACGAGAAAAGCGCAGAGCTGCATCAAATTTGGAGCACATCTTTCTTCCGAATGAGCAACTCAAATTGCCAGTCCTTCTCTGTAGTTTTAAATCTAGCTTGCTGCAAATTTTGCTTTCGCTTCCGTTTCAAATAAAACTTTCAGTTCGTCTTTCAGCTCAAAGACACGTTGGCGACCCATCCTAATTTCTTCCACGACCCCCCAAGGTCAACGCGATCACCGATTGGGAAGCAATGTCCTAGGGGATGTTCATGGACATGTATAAATCTAGACAATTATGTGCATACTGTTGACGCCTTTGTTGCTCTTTTCTCTACTTGTTGTTTGAAGAACTATTTATTATCCAGTCAGATTTCGACCCTGAGTCTGATGGATTCCCCGTTTACTTCGTAATTTAGAGTATGTAACTAGTAATATTTTGCACTTGTATACTACCAAATGCAGGTGCCTGCTTTGCAACTATCGAACAAGAATTTCTAGTGCTTCGTTGGTTAATAGTTTTACTTCTCAAAACTACTTTTCACTACCACGAACACCAGGTCATCTCCACTCCCGCAAGTGCGATGAAAATCTTGCTGAATCTTCACATTTTAATACAAAGCGAAGCCAGATTAATGGTGCTGACTATCAAAAGCTTATCGAGTAGCTGAAAACGAATGTCTTAATGGGGTGAGAAATTGACGCAACAGCCATGAGAGTCTATCTAAGGACGTTGGAGAAAATAAAAGTCAGGAATGATATACCGTTTAGCTGCTATCTTCACCAACAGCCAAGCTGCACTTGATTCTATGGAATCCTAAGCTAGTAAGGGATTGCACAGGCACCTTAAGCACACTTGGAGACCATTTCAAGGTTAGGTAGCCTCTCTAGAGTCATAAGGGAAATTAAATTGCGGATTAAACGGCCAAACAAGATTCAATATTGCCATTTATGGGACTGGAACAGTTCATTAGAGATTCACTTTTATGGCAGATCTAATAAACAAAGGAAAGGAAAGCTGTCAAAGTGGTAGTAGGTATAAAAACACTAAGTTCAATAGGCATGCAAAGCTAATGGAGTTGACAGACGTCAAACGAAGGTGGTAATTAAAGAAGGTTCTAGAGTTGCGAAGGACTATATATTTACGCGGGTTTTTGAGTGAGTCGAACAGTTTTCCAGTTGATAAAAATTCTGATAAAAATAAAAATAACCAATTTAAAAGCTTAACTCACTATGGAATACCATCCTTGAAAATAAAATCATTTTTAGAAACTTTAGACTTGAATTTTTGCTTTCTAACGACCAACTTGATATCAACAATTCTCCCTTATTAAACCTTTTTACCTAGAAATGTCCGTTAGGATAGTTGTGAATGAATTTCCAGGTAAACTTGTTAAATACTTTATAGTTAATACCATATTTGGACAAATTCTATTCCCTTTTTTATTTCATTTCCTTGTAAATAGATTATAATTTTATTGTGAAATATCCGTATAATTTAGTATTAAGGCACTGTATAAATTGAAATGTTCTCATTATACCTTCATTCGTTTGACAAAGCTACTGTGTTAGCGAAACGCGTCACTTTAAGTTTTAATATAATGTAGATTTAACAAATTAAAATTGTTTGATTTCATAATTTGGTAAAATATAGACTGTTCCATTTATAACGCAACCTCAAACTTGATTCTTGCCCACTTAAACTCTCAAATCAATTCAAAATTATTCCCATATAGGGTGTCCAAAAAAAAACATAACTTTGATCTGCCATTGTCCAGTTTAAACAAATACCAGTAAACACCATCTACAATTTATTCTTCTATTAAGTTTCTGTTTTGCGATTCAAATAATTCACGGACTACCCGATCTCTGGAAATACAGATCAAACTTCGAAACTTTAAATTGTTTAAAATATTGGTCACTGACCTAGAGATATATTTTTGTCGTTATCACGGATTATTTTCAACGCGTTCAACATGGTATTTGATATTCTTATCTGGTAAACTTGATTTATGGGTTAGTATAATTGTGATTGTTATAATAAAAGAAGATAACATTTAATTATAACAAGGAGAAAATTAGTAAACAAACGTTAACATTCAAAAAATGTATATGTAGTTTTTGTATTATTATTTCAATGATTTAATAATAATGTTAATGATCAATTCATTATTATTATTGTTTCACCAGTTCAACTAAGGACGTCGTTAGTAAAATTACCGATAAAATGCATGGAAACTTCCCCACATAATAGCTAAGTGGGATGTCTCTCTGCTCTTTACCTAATTGTATTTTGAATGGTGTTAAGGAGTTAGTATAGGGAAATAACAAGATCACTCGTATGCCTGTCAGATGTTATTGATGAACACACACTATCTTATTGACGATAACTCCGGACATTCACATAAGACATGCCTGACAGTTTCATCTTCCTGTTTACGCATCCTGCATAGAGGTGTGTCCACTAGCCCCACAGTATGGAGGTGTTTCGTTAGTTGACAGCGTCCAGTCAGAAATCATACTGTTAAACGTAGCTTTTCCTGGGTCGCCCTGGGTGATCTTGGCAAGACTGCATCCTTTGATTCCACACCATCTCCTACGGGATTGAGCATGGGTGTAGCTAGCTCTGCAATTGTTGAAGTCGTTAGGTGCCGCTGGGTCCTAAATTTTTCAGTCCAGCTGAAAGAATCGGCAATACCTTCACTTCTGTCGTGCCCTTCAACCCACCTTAGGATAATATTGTTATCTGCCGAGGCGTTAGCTAAATCTTATGGCACTCTAGTACTAGCCACGAGTCTAATAGGGCTTGTCTACTATCAGTGCAGATTGTTCCTTTTCCGGTTAGTTATTTTGTGGCAATTTTGATACCAGCAAGTTCTGTATGAACCACGCTAGTATTGTTTCCCATTCCACACCTAATCCTTAGGCTTAGTACTCTGGAGCAGACTCCACATCCTTCTCCTTTTTTCGTTTTTGAGCCATCTGAATACATATAAGTATTGCATTTACAGCATCCGACTCTGTGTTCTGTTTTATTTTTATTTTGTAGGGTTTATTAAACACAAACCTAGGTTTAATTGCATCATTGGCTGCCTGCAGCAGAGGTAGTGCAGTAAGCGCTTCTTGCCATAGGCTTAGCCTCAATTGGACCACTTCTACTTCGGGGTCTACACCAGCCGTGTGCAATCGTACCACGACCATTAACGCAACCTCCTTGACCTACAGGTCCAGAGAGATCAGACAAGCAATGAGTTCCATTGCCGTGGTTGGTGTTGTTCTCATGGCTCCTGTGATGTTTAAACAAGTCATTCGCTGTATTTGATATAATTTTTGGATGGCCGTTGTTTGTCGAGCCTTCGGTCCCCATGCAATTGTTCCATACGTGAACATGGGTCTTGCAGTGTAGATCCAGGTGACCACATGGGGTGACAGTCCCCATGTGCGTCCCACTGTTCTCCGATACTGCTCATAAGCCACATATGCTCTTTTTGCTCTGCAGTGTAGATGAGAATTCCATGTTAGTTTCCTGTCGAGGGCAATAAAAAGGTATTTTACCTCTTCCGTTTAGTTTGCTTTTGAAGATTGCGGGAGGTTTTGAACCCGATAAACTTATTTTCCTGGTGAAAAGGACCTTCTTCCGACTGTCTTCCTAGGATTGATTGACAGGCCACAACCTTTTTCAATGGATGCCTGCTTGTGTCTCCAGGGACCCTAACAGGGACTCCGAAGATTCGCCTGCGTAGTACAACCCAGTGTGGACACTCTAAGAGAACATGGACTGACGTTTCGTCAGTCATGCCGCAACCCCTACATAGGGAACTTTCCTCTTCTCCTAAGTTGTGGAGGTGTTTCATCATACAACAGTGCCCAGTTAGGAGTCCTGCTATCTTCCTTAGCCTACTCCTTGGTAGTTCAGTAGCTGCCCTAGCGTGTCCATCAGTCCATCCTTTCAGTAGAAGTTTGGATTGTCTAGGACCCTGCAGAGCATTCCAATGAGCGAGGTGCTGATTCCTCAGCCACTTCTTCGTCTCCTTGCGTATTTTTTGTTTTGTTAGGCCCAGGTTCGGGCCCGGCCGCAGAAAGGAGCTGCCGCACCTTCCGCAGCCAGTGCATCCGCCATCTCGTTGCCTCCAAAACCAGAGTGGGCTGGAATCAATTCTAGCCGCACCACGTTCCGCCTTGCAAGAGTAGCAAGTCGTTCTCGACATTCATTCTAACACTTTATAAGTATTGAAAAATATTTTTCAAAGACAATGACCGTTCAACTAAGCAGAAACAACTACTTCCCGGGCTATAGGCCCCGACGGATATTCGATTACACTTCAAAGTCAAACGGGGTTGGCATATCTACAAGACATTTAAACCAACCATTCTGGTTTGCAATTAGAAGTGACAACATAACTTGTAGACCGGTTTCGGCGTATTTGCGCCTCATCAGTACAAGGTAGTATATGTTATCCGTCCGTGAGCTTAAAGCATAATCGCGGACTGAATCCTATATTTTAGGAGGCGATTAATGCTATTCTACAACATGCTTTAACAAGTACAGGGCTGATACTTAAGGGATAAGTATATTAACTGATAGCGTTATAGTCAAAAGATAGACTACGAATCAAAAAAAAAAATGGACCAGAAGCGTCATAACCAACTTCATCTTCTCGAGGCCGTCGATATTCCAGTAGAGTGAAGAAAGAACGCACCAATTTCTGTCTTAGTTTAGTGTAGACGTCATGACCCATTCTTCTTAGAACCGTACTTTAGCATCAAGCAGACTGGTAGATGAATGCCAGAAAAAATCAAACGAACTGGTAGATCACATGTGACAGGAAATACAGGAAATATATTTCTTGACGTAAACAAGCTGATGAGAAGAAGTTCAGCAACGACATATGTTGACCACAATATAAACATGCAATAAAATCCACGGTGTCAGATCCTTTTGACGTTGCGTCGGATGGCGTGGCGTGGTGTAGTATCGGAATAATGTGTTCCTGGCCTAATTCTTTTGTCTATATATTAAAAATTCCGTATTAATACACTGTATAAATTAAAAATGTTTCATTACACTGTCACTCGTTTGATAAAGCCACTGTATTTAGCGAAACGCGTCACAAGTTCAAGTTGAACATAGGTCCAAAAATAATAAACAAATTAAATTGTTTTATTTCTTCGTGAATGAAATGTAAACTAATTTTAATTTGTGTTGAAAATAAAGTATCTTTACTACGTCTAATAATTTACATCATATCAAAAGATAAATTTATGGGCCAAAAAGTTCGCAAAAACAATGAAATGAAGGTCAAATATAAGATGTCGATTTAAAAAAAAAACAAGTTTTTTTCTGTTGCGTTCTTAACATGAAATCACTTGTATGTGTCTGTAGAATATATTATTACAGTTTTATCTAATACAAATATATATTCGCGTCATATATTTTCAACAATGGATTACGATAGGTCATGGGCTTGCCTGTTTTTTAATAATTTGCTGCTGCCTGCTATACATATGATTTTTAATTAAATAGCTATTTTTTTAACAATATCAGCTGCAATTTGGTAGTTTGAAATAGAATATTAAAAACCAAGGTAGTGAAAAGGGTGCGAGGCTTATAAATGTCTTCACCACCGTGGTGAATAAACAAATAGCTAGCCAAACATTAAAAATAATTGACATTATAAACTTTTCCAATACTGAAATATTACAGCGGTATTACGTTCACAACACCACACCTTGAGTGTAGAGCTGTACTTATACACCACATCACTCACAAACGCAACACAAGAAGCTTTTTCCTCGTCGTCTGACTGACAAGTACTCTATCTGTTTTCGCTCCATAGATTATAAACGTACTTCTTATGTCATCCGTCATTTTTGATTGAGCGCGAATTTTAAACTAATGGCACTCAAATAATTTTATCGTGATATGTAATTTCAAGTAGCAAATATGTTAAAGACGGTCTCCTGGGCATACACAATAATGTTGCACAAGTTTTTGTTAAACTATCCCTGAATTCTCAAAATATTAGTCCATTATTGACGTAGGTTAATAATAGAAAAAATTATTAACCACTAATAGAGAAATTCAACCTATCAGTGGGCTAGAAGAAGCAATAATTGTCAACTTCACATTTAGGGCGGGTTGTATCGCAATTGGTTAACTCACTGGTTACGAAACAAATGGTTAACTTTTAACCAGTTGTTGAGTTGCCGCGCCAATAGTTAGTTGCTGGTCACGTAACTGAAAGTTTTGTGGTGTTGGTAGAACTGTTACCTAATTTCATGTTGTGCCTTGACGTTGTTTGTCTATGGTTTGTCTATCGTGATTGATGTTATGTATTGTGACATTAGGATACTTTTTAAAATTCAATCTAAATATGAATTTAGTTGTGTAGTTTTTATTGATAATTACATATTAATATCAAGTTAGCTTGCATTAGATTCATTTATTAATTATTAGTATTTAGCATATTTTCATCACGACAGTTTCTTTAGATAGTCTAAATCTTGCAGCAAACTCTCCATTGTTCCATTTTACAAAATGGTTTTCTTTTAATCTAAAATTTCTTGGAGCCCTTGGAAATAGTACCCATTCAATTAGCTCCACAAAGTCTTCATCGTCAGTTAATTCCAAGCCTCTCAAATTGTCTCTTTGAATATTCATCGTACGTCTAAACAATTTATTTACTTTGAGGTCTATTTAAAAATTTCATCCAATACAGAATTCTAGAGACGGTAACTGCATAACATAACCCCACAAAAATCCCGTCTATAAACAAATGTCAATACATCAAACTACACAAAGCGCTAATAAAATAACCGTTCTGTGACAAAACATGAAGTTAACCATCAGATATCAAATGGTTAGAAAACCCAGTCTTAACCAACGTATAACCACTTGTTAGTGGGCGATACAACGAGTTACCACGTTGTAACCAGTGATTAGCGTTAATCAAATGGTAACCAACTGCGATACAACCCGCCCTTAGTAGTAGAAAAATTACATTAATTTTGTAGTAACTCGGAATATTGAATGAGAGATATGTGTCAAACTAGTCAAGGAAGCATCCTTATCAGCTTGAAAATACGAAAAAGATAGATTCACGTTTATCAATGCTAAAGTTTGAAACTTAAAAAACTTCAGACAATGAATATTTCAACAGATACTATTTTAAATTGAATGAGTCTTAAGTTTTATAATCGTTATTGTAAGAATATTCTACTTTACATTTTGTTTCTAGTTATAGTCCGGGAAAGTAAGGATATAAAATGTAATTGATTTCCACTAGAGATTTGACTTATTGAAACGAAAGTATATAGACACAGATTATAAAAGAGAACAGATACGAATCCCGGCAAAACATCAAAGGATTTTCAACTCCGATTTCAATGACCTTGGATTTTTAACTCGGTATGACCGCGATGTTGCTAGTTTAAAATATTTTCTGAATTTCTTACCAAATTGCAATGTTGACTTGGGAACAATAACAGTTTCCAGTGCCGGTTCTTTACTTTTCTTTCCGAATAAAATTTATTTGGACAGTCTCTGTATGAACAATACACTCCCCGGTGATGTTTATCATTTTATAAAAATAATATACTAATCTACACTATTTTCAGTTAATATTACCACAACCTACAATCGATTAGTCAAATAACACAAATAATATCGCGGATTGACAACTTTCAAATGAAGTGTCAAAATGGCGTTTTGTATTTTGATTTTTGAGCCAAGCCGTCACGGTAATTGTGCATGGTTGCCAAAGATGGTTTGTGAAAAAAAGTATATATTTATGGTATGATAATATGGTATAGTAATTATCGAATATTTGTATGTGTATAACTTTCACACTGAAAATAATGCTTATAACATATTCGACCTATGATCGTGAATTAATGGAAATATTATGCAAATTGATAACCCTGTTGAAAAGTTTCGCGAAGCAGCCCGAACGGAGTCGACATACGACGATGGACCTTTAAATGGGTATGTCCACCCATCTCTCTCTTTTTTACTGTTCTCTGTCAAGCTTTCGTATCTGTTCTCTTTTATAATCTGTGGTGTAGACTACTTTCCTAGATTTCTGAAAAGATTCCGCTCGAGCTAGCGATGCAGCTTCCAAGCAAAGCTTGGATTACGTGAAATACAAAAGTTTTTCATCCATAACGTTTTTAGATTTTATTATACAAAAAAATTGTAGGCATCAAACTTGTAGAGAATTTTATACCCAATAATATGATGTAATATAATAGTACTCTTCAACCCTTAATTTTTGAAAAACTGAAATTTTTTTTGCAGACTGAGTTTTTAAACGACAATTAGAATAACAATAAAAATATATGAAAATATAGTAGTCCGGCACCTGAAAACGTTGGCGTTTTAAGATTTAAAATGGTGACACTATAAAATCTCAATATATACAGGGGCAATCTTCTGACATCGGAGGAATACATCGTTGTGTTAAGAGATAAAACTTTAAGTTTTGTGTGAGCTAATACAGTTACTGAGGGCACATTCTGAAAATACATACTCTCGATTCTACAGGCTCGCACTGCAATTTGCCCGCTCATCCTAGTAAAAGACCACTTTCGGCACTTGTTACGTAAACATAATATTAAACTAAATATTGTGACGCGTTTCGCTAACACAGTAGCCTTATCAAACGAATGGAGGTAATAGTGGCTTAATACTGAATTTTACGGATATTAACAATAAAATTATGATCTATTTACATGGAAATAAAATAAAAAGGTGAAAAAATGTGTGTAAATATAGGAATAACTAAAGTATTTTACAAGTTTACCTGGAAATTAATTCACAAAAATCCTACAGGAACATTTCTTGGTAAAAAGGTTTAATAGGTAGGTAATGTCAAGTAAAAGCACTTTGGAATTCGATATCTTCAAATGAATTTATCTCACGTTGATGTTTTTTGAAGTATAATTACTGTATGGTTTTTGCAGTGGATTTCCACATCAAGTTTACTGTGTACTCTTTAAATATAATCATTAATTTCCCTAGTGGAAGATAATCCAAAACTAGTGATTTTATTTTCAAATTTCGCTTTTTGGCTTTTGCCAAATTTTGATATTTGATAATAAATAGTTAGTTGAAAAACCAATTGGGAAAAGCACAATTTTTCGAAAGGAACGGATTTCTGCGCAGCAAGTTGTGCAAAATAACGCGAATTAAGAAAAATAATGTTTTCCAAAGTGTTTTACACAATATTTTCCTAATTTTGAATGTGAATGTGATTATTTCAATTCAACTTTAAAGTATTTGAAACGTCCCTACGAGCGTTCCTCGTAGATTCCTTTAAATTCACCTTGTAAAATTGGAGATTTTTATTTGTTACTATGGAGCAAGTGGAAAAATTTACTTTATTTACAACCATATATGCAATGCTGTCATTGCGAACGTCATTGGAGGTTATAAAGTATCATATTACACAATATTACACACCTCTATATTTACCGCCCTCACTTGTCGCCCTTTAAAATATTGTGATCAGTAATATTTTTCTCATCTATTCTAGATGGATATTTTTATATTTGAAAATATTTCACATTGACAAATATTATAATACCCATTTCTGGAGGAGTACAATACATCAATTCTCAATCGGATGACATTTTTCTTAATTTATTATTTGCGAACTTAATATCCATCTAACTTTATCTGACACCGGTAGGAAGTTTCATTCCTGTCTAACTAACTAATCTCTCGACAGTAATGAAACTCTTTCCACCTCGTTGTGTAATATACTATTTCATCACCAGTTACGAAAAGTAAGACGTTTCATAACGTCAACGAGTTTTATAAACTGTTACTTTATGTCAAAGTTGGAAAAAAATATGTTAGAAGTTTCATGATTTTTTTTCATTGAATATAAAGTTGTTCCTTTAAAAAAAGTGATTAGAAAAGGGACAAAAATGAGCATCACAACTATAACTTAATATATTAGAGCTAAATATTGTTGTTCAAAAATAATTTTTATGTTCGTCTAAGTCAAGAGACATAAAATTTTATTTTTTGATATTCAGAGACGGCAAATATTTTTATTTTCATTGAAAATATTTTATTCAAACAACATTGTAGCATATGTAAGTCATGCTGATAATTCCGAATATATCACCGTTGATAAATTTAACAGGACACACACATTATACATATTTGTTTTTCGACATAATGAACTTGACCGTGAACTTGTTAACCACGTAAATTATAATAGTCTCTGAGTTGATTCGGATACTTTACAATGGTATGATAAAATATGGCATTTTTTATGTTTACAACGGAGAATAAAAATATACAAGTTATACACTTTTATACGTCGTGATGTTTGTCCGGATTTACCAGAAAAAGCGCTAGTAATAAGCTAAATTACCAGAACAGAATATATAATCTTTATGTCACACTAGTTCATTCTTGTTTTTATTGCTTACTTACCAAATATCGTACTCTATACCCGTGGGGTCATAAAGTTCACTTTCCTAAAAATATTCAATACTTACATCAAAATACAATTGATTACCCTAGGTATAGTCGGAAGATCTCAATTTAAACTTTAATTGTCAGATTCAATTCACAATTAAAGAAATGTCAGTCACTCACCGCCAACTTATACCTATTCAGATACCTATAACTACATACATATTGGAACATTTTCTCTAACTCTTTACGCACTAGTGCGTAAAATAAGGTTTTACGCACTCGAAAGTGTGTCTAAAGTACCTACTTTACACACAATAGTAGAAAAAGAATATTATGTGTTAGTTCTAGGTTCACTCTAAAATCAGGACGTCTACGGCTTGTCAGATTATGACGTCTACCGACAAATTAATGAAATGTCATCAGATCGTTTCTGTCAAAGTTTAAGTAAGTAACGAGTAATTTCATAGTTGTTATCTATGAAAATCATTAAAATGGAAACTGATAGTGATATTGACTTAGATTTGACACTTCCGAACATAATAGGGGCAGCGAAGGTAACAACACTGAAACGTCAAAGACAACAAAATGCCCATTTTGCACTCGTATGAATTGCAGCATTTGACTTTCATACTCGTGCAAAATGGGCATAATTTTGTGCTCATTGCATAATATACTAATTTTCTACTCCTGTTTTATAATATACTTATTAAGAGACTAAAATCTGTATCATAATGAAATTCATTATGATACAGATTTTCATTATGATACAGATTTTTAAGCCAATAGGAATGCGACATTCGCACAATATTTAGTATATAGCCATGGTTGTCATTTCTGAAATTAATCATATTAGGTCTGTTCCCTGCAATAAAAGTGTAGCACTGAGCTATACGATTTTATTTATTTTAATTATGTTTTAATGCTTCTTGCAGTTTACAAATGCAATATACATAGATATTCCCAAATTTAGTAATTTTATACGTATTTTTTCACAGATAGACCTGAATTCTTCAAAATTATATAGCTCAGTGCTACACTTTTATTGCAGGCGAACAGACATATTAAGTGACACTTAATTTGATAGCTGTCAAATAATTTTGATTTTCAAAAGTAACTAGGTATATTTAAAATTGATTTAACTAATAATTATTGATTAAATAATTTTTATTAACCGGAGTAGAAAAAATATTGTATGCCACTTTCAATGGCCATTAATACACTCGCATATTATATACGAAACTCGCCTGCGGCTCGTTTCGTATCCTACAATATGCTCGTGTCTTAATGGCTATCATTACATGTTCGTTGCATAAAATACTATTATGTTACCGTTTGTAGAGACAAAATAATATTGAAAACTATTATTTTAATGTACTTAAGCACGTATATATAGTCAAGAATTTATCAAAATTCTGCGATAATTTTTAATGAAATTTTTCAATAATTATCCAATGTCCCTGGTGTGAGCCTCATCATATGAATGTCAAATAATAATAATTAATTTGTTCATATGTATTTAATAATAAATGGTTCTTAATGTTAACATTTGGGTATTTTCCGCATGCTAGTAGAAAAAATAGTGTACCTAGCACGTGCGTAAAGTGACTATTCCGCACGCGACTGTTGGTCGAACTCCGCTAAAGAATCGTTCGGCCATCTGCAATAGCGTGCGGAAAAGTGTCACTAACCGCACTAGTTAATTAGGTAAACTACTATAAAAAGTCACGAAGTAATTATTTTCATTGACCAGCACTGTATATTTTTTAAATGCCGTGTTTCATTTACTATTCACGAAGAAAGGTACCATCGATCCTTTTTATTATCTAATTATGATTTCATCATACCAAACACAACAAGTATACCATATGGAAGCAATCACTTTTTTGTTAATCATTCTAATTTGGCTCTACGAGGACAGGTCAGCCGGTAAATGATCTTTTCAGGAAACTAACTTGAAGCAATTTACTGAGTATAGTAAAAAATAATCTACCTCCGATATCTACTGATACTGATCGGATATTTTTTACGTACACAATAATAATACATATGGTTCGAAAACTGGTCCAAATCGATTAAACGGAAAATTTTTAATTTGTCAAAGATCTTAGCAGCACTATGATAGGCAAATCACCAAATATTCACTGAGCACGGTGTCATAGTATCTGTATATGTTAAGTAGGAAGGCAATTAGGCCAATGTACATCCTCCCGAGGGGTTATTTTCCTAGGTTTTCAGGTTTCCATCGTCCATCCTATCCCTTCCAAGAAGGTGGACAGGTCACTAGGGGACATCTCCTTTATATCAGCAGGTGTAGGCCAAGACTCACCGATCACACTCTCTCTTATTGACGATAACTCGCATAAGGCGCTGTTTACACATCCTGCATAGAGGTGTGTTCACTATCCGCATAGTATGGAGGTGTTTCATTAGTTGACATTGGCCAGGTAAAAATCTACTACGTAGGTTTTTCCTGGTCATCGCTAAATATTTCTCCGACGCCAGCTTCCCAGGGTCGCTCAGGGTGATCCTGGCAACAATGCATCCTTTGATTCCATCCCATCTCTCAAGTGATTGAGCATGGGTGTAACATTTGGCTAGTTCCGCATTTGTCGAAGTCGTTAGGCCGTAGGTGTCACTGGGTCATAAAATTTTTAGTCCAGCCGCTTCCCTGGCTAATGAATCGGCAATGCGATTAACTTTACTCCAAACCTTGTCATTTTTTGACGTTTGTAAAAAAGAAAAAATAAATTCATTAATCTGATAAATTGAAATTTCACTTGGGATTGAAATTAAAATATTGGTTTCATTTTAATATATAATTTTTTTTTTCTACATTCATGCAAAAAACAACACTTTTGTGAACCAGATTTAATGGAAAAGGTGGTACTTTATTGTGCAATACTAGTGCAATAATAGTTATTTATGTAATAAGGATCATAAAGACGATCATTATGGTACAAGTCGTGAATGTTATCGGGCGAGGCGTAGCCGAGTCCGATAACACGGCGTGTGCCATAATGATTGTTTATGATTCGTATCACATACAAAATTTTATCTGATGGCATTTATATCAATACATTTTCGAAAAATTAAAAACTGCATTTTCGACATGTCAGAATGACAACTATTTTTAAAGGAGTAAGTATTGGAGCTGATCTGTGTACCGTGAAACGCCATGGCGGATGGAAAAGCAATACTGTCGCTGAAGGTTACATCGAAAATTAGAAAGAGCAAAAGAAAAAAATATCAGAAGCAATTTTTGGTGCCAACAACCAAACAGGATTACAAGTTTGCCAACAATCATCAACTACTGATGTAAAAACTGTAGAATCCATTGGAATTAATATTACAAATTATAGTAACTTTTCTTTTACCATTTATAATAAATAGTTTTGTACATAGTTATGCATTTTGAATAAACCTTTTTGATCAAACCATTACATGTTTACCTTATAGTACCATAATGAATTCATTATGGTACTTAGTCCCATAATGAGCTTCCTTATGTCATCAAAATTGAGTGACATAACGTTGTCATTATGACATGCCATCAGATAATAGTTATTTATGCAACAAGTGCAAAAAGTGAGTGTTTTTTGCACGCGACGTGAAATTGTCCAACGAGGTCTTTAGGCCGAGTTGGACAACACGTCGAGTGCAAAAAACACGTTTTGCAAGAGTTGCATACAATATTTTTTCTAAATTCATGCAAAAACTGGAAAATTAGAACATAAATATGTCAAAAAGCTAATCTAACCTAATAAAACTCAACTCGTTCTTCTTTTTGTATCTTTATGGCCTCCACCTTGTCAGTACTCAATCATAGCTGGTTTTCGCCTTGACCATTTAAATTTCAAATAATTAAAGATTTTTGAAATAATTGTAACTCGTTGAGACTAAGTAGTAAGATATACATATATTATTGTTGTATTAAAGCAGGATCAGGTACTTGCTATGGATTTTTATTTAATTTAAATGTTTATGTTTGTCATTAATCATCACAAAACTGACACAAGAATGACAGATGAGTGCAATAAAATATTTTATTGCACTAGTGCAATAAAGTACCACTTTTTCCATTAAATGTGGTGCACAAAAGTGTTGTTTTTTGCATGAATGTAGAAAATAGTATATTATTCAACGAGCGTGTAATGATGGCTATTACTCATGAGAATGAAGTTTGCGACGTGAGCCGCAGGCGAACGTCGTAATCATTCGAGTGAGTAATAGCCATTACACGAAAGTAGAATACTATACTTTTTCTATGACTGAGTGTTCACCTATCAATTCAAACAAACGAGATATTTAGAGAATATTTCATTGAATAAACTTAATGCTTTATGTCAAACAATTCCATTTTGGAAAATACAATGAAAATTCATTTATTGCTTACAATATTGATGGTGAAATTTGAGCAGTTGAATTCGTTTTCACTTTCTGTATCCATTCTAATAAAAAGTCAGCTCTAAATCACCTTCGGTAGGTAGGTATAGGTACTGTCAAAGTCAAATTATGACATTTCATAGCGAGTCTGATTCAAACATTACACCGAACATAGTCGTGTGTAATGGCATTCATGACGGTGATTGGCCAGATAGTCGTGTGTAATGGATCATTACACACGGGGCGTGGCTTGTTTTGTGTAATGCATCCAGTTACTCAACAAAAATGTTACATAAAAAGGGTCCATTTCTCAACAGTCATAGAAAAAATATTTTATTGCACTCATCTGTCATTCTTGTGTCAGTTTTGTGATGATTAATGACAAACATAAACATTTAAATTAAATAAAAATCCATAGCAAGTATCTGATCCTGCTTTAATACAACAATAATATATGTATATCTTACTACTTAGTCTCAACGAATTACAATTATTGCAAAAATCTTTAATTATCTAAAATTTAAATGGTCAAGGCGAAAACCAGCTATGATTGAGTACTGACAAGGCGCGGAGGCCATAAAGATACAAAAAAGAAGAACGGGTTGAGTTTTATTAGGTTAGGTTAGGTTGTTAACATATTTATATTCTAATTTTCCAGTTTTTGCATGAATTTAGAAAAAATATTGTATGCAACTCTTGCAAAACGTGTTTTTTGCACTCAACGTTTTGTCCAACTCGGCCTAAAGACCTTGTTGGACAATTTCACGTCGCGTGCAAAAAACACTCACTTTTTGCACTTGTTGCATAAATAACTATTGTAACACAATTTTGTATTCACTTTTATTCTTTTATTATGTTTTAAATTTATATAAATTTGACATGAAATTGATATAACCATTATTAATAATTAACTGTTCTAGTTGTTAGTGTCTTTGCGGTTCTTTGCATTTCCCTTCGGCAACTTTGAATGTGAAGCTATTTGAAAATTTACTAAATTAAGAATACGAATTTATTTCAGATACTCGATGAGGTAATTTTTCTGGCAGTCGGTCATTCGATTTTTTTTATCTCGATTAGATATACAGAAAATTAAGTTTTTCTCAATTTCCTGTAAATCACAAATGTTCACAAAACGTTAATTTATATGGAACCAATTTCTGTAGTTAGATGCTGCAATGTTGCCTGATGTTATGATTGCACATTATGAAGCTTACACGTTCTAAAAAAAGAAATGATCGTCAAGAATACCACTTCAAAGAAGTACTCGAACAAAAACTATTCGTTTTGATGCGTATACGTCGAAAAGCTCACTTTTCGAGAATACGGCCTCTAGTTCATAGATTACATCACAGTAGTAAAGTTGAGAAAGAATATCCAATTTGCGCAAATCTCACTATTTATTTTTGAAAATATCGACAAATATGGAGCTCTTATGTTTTATAAACAACATTCGCAAAAACAGTAGCGATAATAAAATCCCAGAAAATATGAATATAACAAAGGATTCAAACAGTGTGATTCATTATCAGCGACGCTTTCCGATTTGTCCCTAGATTACGTATTAAAAAAGATAAGTGAAGGAAACTTGAGAACAAAGTAAGGTCAACTAATAGCATACGCTGATGATGTTGCATTAATAACAAAAAATAGGAAAATTGTGGGAAAAATGCTACAAGAAACAGTGAAAGAAGGAAAAAGATTGGTCTTAAAATAAATGAGGATAAAATAAAGCTATTGAGATTCAAAAAGAAGTATGAATACTGCATGTTAAGATTGGAGATTATGAGTTTCAAAAGGTAGATGAAATAAAAAACTTGGGTATAACAATATCTAATGACGGATACAAAGAAACCGAAATAAAAGAAAAAATAGCAGCCACAAATAGAGCATTCTATACTAATAGAAAACTGTCAAGTAGTAAATTGATAAGCAAGAAGACGAAAATAAGCGTATACAAAACAATTGTGAGACCTGTATTGATGTATGGATTAGAAACACTAAAAATGACCAAACAATATCAGGAAGATTTGAGAATAAAAGAGCGTAAGTTTTTGAAAATTATATTAGGATCGGAAAAAGTAGGAGTTGATTATACAAAAAGAAGAAACGTTGAATTTTCATTTGAAATAGGAAAAGATATAGTACAAAAAATCAAGGAACAGAGAATAAAATGGTTGGGACACATATGAAGAGCAGGTACAAAGTCAACAATATATGCAATTATGGAATGGAAGTCTTGTGATAAGCGAAAGAGAGGAAGACCCAAAACAACGTAGGTTATGAGCAACTTCAATAGCATAGGACAGGGATGATAAACCTATGGCAGACACAAAAACAAAATTATTTTAGTAAGATTTGCGACTCGGTCTGCTCTCTCGCGCAGCGCAAAGAAAGACAGAAATGTCTCCTGCACAGTGCGTGCTACCTCTTTCATTAATTTTGATAAAACGGTCATTGTTCCATGTTAAAGCAGGAAATATGGAAAAATGTTGGTGGACTGTATTTCTATTAATTTCATAAAATGTAACACATCATCAGAACTATAAGGTTCCTATCTGGTGAAGCTATAGTTGATATCCGTATCCAGGCGCCTGGGATAGTTGAGGATATGCTACGGCACACTTTAATCACTCGGTTTTTGTAAGATTTTACCGGTTTTATACTGAAAAGTTCTCGTTCGCACCGTGTGAAGCTTCTTGATATACCGACCATTGGGCATGTGAACGTTTTTCTCAAGCATGCGCCAATGACGTGTATTACGCGGTAAAAATTTAAAACTTCCAAGTTTCCTTAACACTTCATTAAAAACCGTAAATTTTGTATTGCAAATTAGGTAAATAGGGAAGCTTTCAATTTGACGTTTGACCTGGAACATTTTCAAAAATTGGCTGCGGCACTATTGGGGCACGTTGACTATTTAAGAAAGAATTTGTATGACGTTGTGGCACGGACATTGAAAAAGGTTCCTTGCATAGGAATACTCCCTTCGTTAACGAACTATGGGGATCTAAGGCTGAAAATGTTTTTTTTTTTACAATTATTATTATCTGATTGGAAATTAGTTATATTTTAAACACCATAATTGCACACTTAAGCTTAAGCAATTTTTCCCATGGCAAAGTGACATTTTGTAGTTTAGTAAATTGTGGGCAGTCGTAGAAAACATTCTTTTCAGATATAAATGCAACAATTGGCTTCTGTGAATAATTTGAGAGATATCAAGTCCTCTTGTGACATCTCGATAACATTAACGGTTTAAGATATACGGGCAATTTTATGTCGCACTGCACACCTATTGGCGCTTTCACATTTATTTTAAATGTACGACAACAGGAAGCATCCTGTATTATTAGTAAATTATTAATCAATCGATACAGTCTACATTTATTAAAATGAACTTTTACTTTTTTCAACCATAAAAAACTTCATTGAGAACAAACATTACTTTAATAAAAGTCTTAGAAGATTGAGGAAATGTGTGGATTTAAGATTGAACATATTGAACATTTGTTGTGATTTTTCCAAACCATTTTGACTTTTTTTAATGTCGTTAATTACTTGGTAATTCGTTTTTTTAATCTGTTAATGAAATGCAGTTCATTCTTCAGGGTTTTGTTGATATTTTTACTTTTATGTATATATTATATTTTAGGCAACCCTGCAATACAATATGTATCTCATGATGAGATTCTCACTAGTCTCTTTCGGAATACGGGCTAAACTCAAATCGGATTTTAGCTCGTAAATTGTAAGCAAATCTCACGATTTTATTATTTTATTTCTCGGGTGTCCTTGAACTTGACTAATTTATTGCTAAAACAAAATATGGTCAGCTGTTCCGAATCGTGATTCAACGTTTTATGTTTCAAAACAGTGACGTAATGAGCAATAAAACTTATACCACCTACTTAATGGTTTGTTTGTATGCAAAACAATATCGAAATATAAACAAAGAAATATTGAGTTACAAAGTTGATACAGAGCAAAATATTAAATTGGAGTTTTGAACTTTTGAAATATTTTAATAGTGGACTGAAAAAGGAGCAAAAAGGTTGGTCTTTACAAAATGATAGAGTAGGTACCTAGCCATCTGAAATCGAAAATTACAACATTTTTTAATGGGGACAACACTTTTTATTGCGAAATTTGTCAAAAATCTGTCAAAGTTATGTTTTATTACTTTTTCATACATACCTCGCGATATCTCGGGAACTAAACAAGATATTTTCAAAAATTTGCAGACAAACATTTATTAGTTCACAAAATACAGGGTGTCCCAAATAAGAGTGAGTGACTGATTTTAAACATAAATGTCCAGCTTATTAATTGCTCCAAAAAGATGGGATTTTCACTTGTTTTACTAGTTTATCAAAGAGATTTTTTAGGCTTGACTGTTATTTCATCTCACCAGCACAGGGTGTTTTACTAATGTTGGTTAAATTTAAAGTGGAAAATATGTATTATTTTGAATGGAACACCTTATAATTCTTGATCTCATTCGAAACAGCAATCATTTTCCTTTCCAAAAATGTATAGTTTTCTATATTTTGTTTCATTAACAAAAAAGGAATTCGAGGTTTCAGGTAGTAGTACATTTTGAATTAGTAGTTTTATATGAACGTATTTTGATGCCTAGAATCAACTCATGCTAAGCCTAACAATTTAGCAGAGCTAAAAAATAATATCAGAAACATTATTGAAAACATTACACAAGAAATGTTAGAAAATTCATTTGAAAATTTAAAATTTCGCTTGCAGTTATGCATAAACGAAGAGGGTAGGCATATGCAGCATTTATTCTTCTTTTTCGTTCTCTAGATGTATTGAATAGTGTTATTATTTTTCTTACTAAATAAACTGTTTGTTAGATTTGTTGGCAATTATTTACGTAATTGAAAATGCATACTACATGAAACCGATTTAAATGATTTTCTTGTACGTCAAACGGTCGCAGCATGAGTTGATTCTAGTGATTCTTGTTTTAAAAACTTCCTTGAATCTCTAGCTTTATTTGGTACGCAGATAGTGTGGTAAAATTTTGAAAAATTTTTGTGAAGATCAAATGTGGTTGTACCTTAAAAAAAATCGAGAAGGAAGCGACGTTTTCTCCGTTCTCAGTGGACTATAAGTATCTGACTTCATTAATGAGCCTTGTGACGTTATCAATTTAAAAAAAACCAACTGTGAAAATGACTGTAAACAACAAAGTACTGACCTGACGAGAACTGTCAGTCGGACATTACCGACTATGCCGTTACGAAAGGTACGTCTGCATCCTATTTTGAATAAAAAGTAATTAAAAGTGAAGTACGAAAGATATTGAACAAGTTTTAAGCAAATTATAATTTATGCTGATTTTAGTAAATAAACCGGTTTTAAATGGTTTAAACTGATTAATTTAAGCAGGTTTAGTTCGAAATATTTTAACCACCTCACCTTATTAGTGAGCCTTTTGTGACGTTATTATTCTAAGAATCCTATCTGTGAATATGAGTAACGCTTGATTTTTAATGTGTAAGTGAGGTTAAAGTTTTAACTTTAATCAAAAGCACTTATAGCCCAATTTAATATCGATTTAACAGAAAAATGCTTGCAACATGACTTCGAAGATACCCTGTATATTCTAAAAACTCAAAAACCAAAATCTAAAAACCAAATTTTGTGTCAAAAAATGCATGAGTTCACTCGAAAATACTTCAAATTAAAGTTAGCATGCATATCAAACTCTATTTCAACTATTTCAGTAAAATATAGACCAAAACACACTGAAAACAGTCTAAGCCGAAAGGAAGACAAATAATTTTTCACTTGTGAAATTTGTTTTAACAATAATCATCAACAAAAAAGGTACCAAAATGCTGATGATTTTCTGTGTATCAAGGCATTTTCTTTTCATAAATATTAATTCACCGTAAACAACAAAGTACATACCTGACGTCTACATCCTATTTTGGATGATGTAAATTCTTCAAATCAATAGGTCGCGTAATCTAAACATCAACCAATCAAATTTTTTTAACGTTTGTAATTCATTTAAACGGTTCATTATTGTGATATTTCAATTAGGATTAATCACAGACCTACTCTTTTTTCCATTTCTTTCGGCGTAATGTGTTAGAAAGACATTAACAATCGATTAAGCACACCAATAAGGGTTTTGTATGAACTCTATCCATCTCTGTATCTTTATCAATATTTCCTCAAACCTACCAAAAACTGCAAATGTATATTTTTCCACCCTGAATAGTTGATAAAATGTGAATTATCATAATCAAGCTATTCCTCACTTGAAGGAATATTTATTTGCAATTCTTTTGATATACTGAAACTGAAATAAAATTAGGAAACCTCAAGATAGATTTTAATGAACAAAATTGAACATGAAAAAATATCCTAGTAACAATTTAAGACTAAGTAAAAGTATATACTACATATACCTTCTTTGGAACGAGAGAGAAAATAATTTTGTCACATTCCAGATAAAATTTAAAAAAAGTCAATATTTCCTATTCATTTCCTCACGATGAGAAGACGATATTGACCTCGACCTTGTTTTCATTTGTTTTTATAAAGACGTAAAGTCTCAAAGCAGCTCACGGATAACTTTTCCCGATGTTCGATTTTTAACGATCCTTTTTTCTTTGTATGGATTCTTCTATGTATCCTTTTGCTACGCTGGAAGAACGCAATCTTCCGTGTTATTTTTAAAGTGAGCAAGTCAACGCCGCTTTCCACTAACATGATTGCCAAAAAAATCAAGTTATCCTAAAGGAAACAAAATTTTCGAATTGTTAGTCATGTGGACATGGTAGCGGATACATTGTCAAGGCGTTTTTGGGCTTAAAGCAGCTTTTTAAATTAGTTTGATTGCGCTCTGAAGCGATTCTCAGATTGCTTAGGTCGATAACAAGACTATTACGCTCTTATAAACCTTCCTGGCAACAGCGTAATCTGGACAATATTAGCATAATATAGTAATGCACCATGACATTTATTCTTGAGTTAAAGCTATAATTAATAGTTAAATCTAATCCACAGATAAGGTAGGTAGGGTTTAAGATATAAAATCAATAATTAGAGTTATGTCAATATGACAATCAACTGAAGTGCTTGGTGAATTTGCGAGATAAATTCCTATTTCAATAAAATATGGATTTAATGTTGAAGAAGATGAAGATGACCTGGATCTTGGACATACTAAACTTTGGGATTCCAGGAAGAAGATATCCGAGGAAAAATCACTTTGAAGGGATGGATGCAACAACTTTTAGAAAAAGATTTGGTTTATCCAAAGAAGTAGTGCGAAATTTCTTCCTACAAATAGAAGATGAATTAGAATAACCATGTTAGGTTAGGTTATTTAGCATAACCGTTTTAATTATGTTAATTTTCTTGAGGTATTAAACAAAACTTTTATATTTCTCTTAAAAATATATCGTAGTTTAATTTCCCAAGGAAAATAAGGAAGGAACATATTTTATTTGTTTGTTGTTTCCATGAAAATGGATATATTCAACGGGCCACGCTGTATCCCTAAAACTTTTTTTTTATATGTTTTGTATATGTTACCGTGAAAGACCGAAATCTAGTTAACATCTTTCCACATACCGCATAGTTCAGATATGACTCGATTACTGAACTCTCTGCCATTATCCAATGCCAATATAGCGGGAGCACCAAATGTTAAAAAATTATGGAGAAGGTAATATACGCTACTTCTTCCGATCTCTTGCTTTTTAAAGGTCGTAACTGCACAAATTTGGTCAAGTGATCTTGATATACCATTATAAACTTGTAATCGCCATCTCTGTGTGATTGCAAGTCTATCGAGTCGATTACAACTTCATACGTAATATTTTTGTATCTAGCATGCAATTCTATAAGCATTCGTGTTCTTCCTCCATGGCCTGTTCTTATGTGTGTTTCAGAAAGTATTGTAAACAACTCATCATTAGTGACATAATACTGGATATTTGTTTCTCCTGGTTTTAATGGCACAATTAACTTTTTTTCATCACTAACTTTCAAAATGTCAAAACGTTTTAAACGTCTGTAGTCAAAAGGTGTACTACACTTACTTTTAGCAGAAATTACTTCAGAAACGATTTTAGTGTACTTCTCTTGTGAAAAATAAAAACAATTGTCTTCTCGTTTACTTCCAATTAAGACATGTAACTTTTCAAAAAACTTATCCCGATTCACTGTAGTAGCCATTGAATAAAAATTATAATCTCCAATAGGAAAATTAAATTAAGTTAGGGAGCACTGTCAAACGTTGCGTTGGTTAGACTGACGAAGACAAAGCCTACTGTAACAAGGGGTTGGAACCGTCTAAAAACTTGTCGCCAGTATTCGAGATTCACCGGACCTCATTTGTGTTTGTCGACATATACCGGTGAAAGTCCGAATGTATAATATAATTAAAAAATGTTCGGACATTCACCAAGGCATTTGACATTATTTGTCGACATCCACCGGCGAATGTTGACATTCACTACTTTCGGTCTTTCACGGTAACATATATACCTTTATTTTATTATTATATTCACTGCTGGCAATAGTTTACATAAAATGTGTGAACAATTTCGTTAATTTATTATTTTTAGATGATCTGACTTTGACTTTAGTCGGGTGGCCTTGTATGGGTCAAGTTATTTTTGTCAGTTCGCTGATTTGTGTTTGTTTTATACCTCCATTGAAAAATACACTGAATTCGTGATTAATAAACATTTTTCAATTTTCACTGACGAATTTGCCAAACTGTTACACGATTCTTTTTTGGCTTAAACAAATAATTGGACGAAGCAATACAACGAAATTATTTGGACCCCAAATGTCGCTAATTTTAACTACAAATATTGTTTGGATTTATTCGATTTTATGACACGTTTTAAGATGAGGTTTTTAATTTTTATAGATCCGGAGTCGTGCAGGCTAATGAAGTGTGAATTGAAGTGGTCTCTACATTTTTTCTCTTATTTTTTGAGAATCAAACCACAATGATTATTTATGTTTTTTATTTCAACGTTTCGGTAGCGTTCTAGCTACCATTGTCAATATGAGCTAAATATCAACTAATTTTTTGCTCCCTATCTGACATAAGGAAAAAAATTTGACAACTAACTAGAAAATTTGACATCTGAATTGCGCAGAAACCAAAATCGGTCTTGTTTATATGTTTCTGACAACAAGCTCGCGCATACGACTGCAACTTCGCGTGGCTTCTTCATATGTGAAACGGGGGAGAATGTAGTGCTTATATTTCCTTCCCCTTTTCTCTAATTTACTGTAACATATCTATATTTATTATGAAATGAAGACAAATATACGTACTGGGTTAGAGTAGGAGTTAAGTTATGGTAGGTTAATTTCTAATCTCTACCTCCAGACAGAGAAAGTATACTTTATCTAGAAATAGCCAACTGTGACTAGTAGATGTTGAACAAATTTCAATACTTTTAGATTTTTTATAAACTTTTACTGAAAAGACCAGTAATAGTCGACTTTACCTATAGTGGTCTGAAAAAGGGGCAAAAAGATTTCAAAATTGATACAGAGCAAAATATTAAGTTTTGAACTTTTGAGCAAGTTAAGTATGGAATATTTTAATAGTGGACTGAAAAAGGAGCAAAAAGGTTACAATTTCTTTTCAAGGTACATCCACATGTGGTCTTTACAAAATGATAGACTAGATCCCTGGCCATCTGAAATCGAAAATTACAACATTTTTTAATAGGGACAACACTTTTTATTGCGAAATTTGTCAAAAATCTGTCAAAATTATGCTGCGACCGTTTGACGTATAAGAAAATCATTTAAATCGGTTTAATGTAGTATGCATTTTCAATTACGTAAATAATTGCCAACCTGACAAACAGTTTATTTAGTAAGTTAGCATGAGTTGATTTTAGCCATCAAAATACGTTCATATAAAACTACTAATTAAAAATGTACTACTACATGAAACCTCGAATTCCTTTTTTGTAATGAAACAAAATATAGAAAACTATACATATTTGGAAAGGAAAATGATTGCTGTTTCGAATGAGATCAAGAATTATAAGGTGTTCCGTTCAAAATAATACACATTTTCCACTTTGAATTAGACCAACACCCTGTGTTGATGAGATGAAATGCCAGCCAAACCTAAAAAAATCTCTTTGATAAACTAGTAAAACTAGTGAAAATCCCATCTCTTTGGAGCCATTAATAAGCCGGGCATTTATGTTTAAAATTAGTCTCTCTTATTTGGGACACCCTGTATTTTGTGAACTAATAAATGTTTGTCTACAAGTTTTATGACATTTTACTTCAACCTTCCCTCCTAGAATGTCTTCCTTTTAATACAAAATCTTTTGAGCACAAGTGTCTTCTTTTTTCTGTAGCACATATTATAATTGTATTTAATCCTTTCAATCTCCAAAAAATCTCAATAGACATACACACATCCAAAATAATATCTAACTAATCGCAGTTAAAACAAAGACGTTAGCAACTGAATCAAGTTATCGGCCAAATTTGTCAGGAATAGACCGCATTATGCGTATGCGAGAGATGCCTGCTCGTTAGAAAGCACAATAATTAGGCGCGGCTAAAGAAACTTTCAAGTTTGCGTATTTATTTCTCAAAAACTATGATACTTAGAATAGTGATTCTTGTTTTAAAAACTTCCTTGAAGCTTTAGCTTTATTTGGTACGCAGATAGTTTGGTAAAATTTTGAAAAATAAAAAAGTTTCTCGATTACTGAAAATAGTGCTGCAAAAAAAGTAGAGATTAAAGTTTTCTCCAATTTTACAAAAAAACTAGGTTTTTTATACAAATGAAACTAACACAGTAATCTTCGCTCATGTTTCTTCTGTCGATTAAAAAAAAATTATTGAAAATATCTTGTTTAGTTCCGGAGATATCGCGAGGTATGTGTGAAAAAATAATAAAGCATAATTTTGACAGATTTTTGACAAATTTCGCAATAAAAAGTGTTGTCCCTATTAAAAAATGTTGTAATTTTCGATTTCAGATGGCTAGGGACCTACTCTATCATTTTGTAAAGACCACATGTGGTTGTACCTAAAAAAAAATCGAGAAGGAAGCGACTTTTTCTCCGTTTTTCAGTCGACTACTAGGGATAGTCAACTCTTACTGGAGGATTAACTTTCCCTGTAATATATTCAAGAAGTTACTTCGACAGAAAATGATAAAAGAGATTGGAGGCTCCTTAAACTGCACATACTTAAAAAATTTAATGAGAACTTTTTGTAAGACGCAATAAATGACGTAACTTGGGATATTTACTGAATTCGAAGTTATTTTTAATCGGTATAGTGGTTCTCAACATCAAATACACTGACCATAGAGACTGTGACTTAATTTTTTTGACAACCATCCAAAATACGCAATACAGTTTCCGAAAATTAATGAACTCTCCAATCCATAAATCTTGCTTATATTTCTCCATATTTTTTTCATTTTACTGGTAATAAATGTAAACAGATTTCTTTACCTTGATTTGCTATATTCAGTGGTGTATTTTGGAAACCTCAATAATTTTCCCAATTAGAAACTTTCAGTGCAAGCTCAAAAGTTTAGACAATTATTAACGAGCAATCTGTAGCGAGAGTAATTGCTGGAAATTATTTTCAAGTTTGTCAAACATCCACTAGAGGGCGAAACAACCAACACTACGTAGAAAAATGTCATTTTCGTAGAATTTTGCCTAATGAAAGTATATCGACGATATCATTTTCACATTAACTGACTATTGACCTACACTTTTTGAATAAAATGTTTTTCTCTTTCTATCAAAATAAAGCGGTGGGGAGAGTTTAATCATTTTTTTAAACAAACCAAGATTTCTCTTGTTTCGGTTGATCGATTTTAACAAATTTTGGCTCATATGAAAGAGCATAATTTACACTACAAAAAGCTCACCTGGTTTTGACTTTTTTACTTTCATCTTCGCCGCTAGATGGCGTTAACTGAAACGGTAGCAAATTTTTGAGTTTTTTTCAATAGAATCAAATGTAATGGTATATGTTAATGTGAAAATATCGATATACTTTCATTAGACAAAATTCTATAAAAATCCCATTCTTCTACGTAGTGTTGGTTGTTACTCCCTCTAGTGGACGTTTGACAAACTCGAAAATAATTTCCAGCAATTTCACATGGCGACTTTTAACATGAATTTTTTTTTTCTAAATTTAAACGACCAACATCTCATGCGATATGTCCGCGCGCTACCCTTAACTGATCACCCGGTAAGAGTACAGGATGATTGAAAATATAAAGTCTTTAGAGACGAAAGTTAACGTTATGTGATAGAAATTACGTTTTCGATGAAGATTCATTCCAACCAACAATTTTTTCACGGTACGTATTTAGTAATTGGAGCGTTGGAATATCAAAGGGGCGATGTGCCAAAAATAAAAAAGAAATTTTGGAAAAACATATCCGCTGTTATTTATTGAGGATGATATAGGTAATAAACAACCTACAAGTGAACATGTGTAAGTACATCCACTTTATATGTTTTTAATACCAATTCACAATATTAACGAAATACAAATTTAAGAAAAATTAAAACGAAGAAAAAAATGAATGACTGACAAGTACACTGTCAGTTTTCGATATATTATGAACGCACTCCTTATGTCATCAGTCATTTTTGGTCCAGTGCGAATTTATAAAAAGAGAAACTCAACTTCTCAGTTGGCACACACATTAGAGAGATACTGCTCGCTAAATTATGGTCTGCAGTAATCACGTTTGCGGTATTTTGACGTTTATTAAATGCGCGATTCACTTTTTTACCATAGCGCTTTGCGTAGATTACAGTTACATACCGTTGAGTGTTATTTTAAATACGGCACATAATTGTCCTGCGCAGTTGAGAAAATAGAACAAATCGCATCGGATTTCTGAGGATAAAGTCTTTGTTTATCATTGTGTTTATTGTTAAGTTTGTGTCGTTGTTTGCGTTTGAATCCTGCGTGATTTCTTCTGTCCTACACTGTTTATAGCAATTATGTCACTACCTACATACGTTATTAAATTATAGTGATGGCAATAGCTCTTATTGCCAAATACATTTTAGGTAGATTAAAATAGCGCTACATAAATACCGCACCGTATGCGGTATTGCAAATGGCAATATCTCTCTATTTAATACTAGTAAATTATTCGGTATCCATGAACTCACACAGTAATTTAAATTTCACTTTTTCTTTTGTCGAGCTGATCATCCGAGAGTGAGAACGTTCTGTTTCGGGGTTAAGGTCACAACGAGTGCTTGATGGTTCGTAAAATTCGACCCAAACTGTACAGGTCTAAGCGCACTTGACCGATTAATAATTTAAGGAGCCTACTTACCAACTTACTTCGTTAACTGCATGAGGAAGTTAAGGCCGTCTGCACCAATAATTGATATTTACGTCGACTTAAAGTTGAGTGGCGTTTTAAGTAATTTTTGTTTTGTACCATGAACAGCTGGTAATTTTAAGTTGCACCTAGCTGAGCTTAGAAAATCGCTCGCTTTTATACTCTACTTATTCTCAAAGTGGAGATTTCTAGCATAACATTCTTGTGTTTTGATTGATATATGTCAATTATTTTTCTGTTTTCGGGTTTTCATTTTCCGTGTGTGTTTCTTTCAATTTTTGAAGAAGGATGTTTATGGAGGATTTGTAAGTATTGGATATTCTTGAAAATTGATTTAAAAACTATTATGAAGGATTAGATGGAAATATTAGCAATTCTTTCTCCTGAACTGTATAATTTGCCGATCTGGGGGTGTATTTTCGTTCTCAGTCGAAATATTTCGTGTTCGAAAGATTTCGAATGGAACAATTCGATTGATATTGGCCTAACGTATTTTCGAGACGTCATCGAATTAAAATTCGTATGCGGAATTGAAATTCGAATGACCATACGTGACAACGTCGCAATGTATACGGTACCAACTGTAGAGTTCTAATAACCCTGCAATATTCCTGCATTGTGTTTAAAGTTTGAAGTTTTCAAGTGTCAGTTTCAATAATTAGCAAAATATACATTTCACTGCAAATCAAAAGGAACATCTTGCTGCCTTCTTCTTAGATCACCCAGAGCTGAAAAGTGGAAAATTTACTAAAGAATTCAAAACGGCACAAACATTGTGGGAAGAAATAAGCAATTCCCTAAATTCTGTTGCCTTGTTTAATCTATAAATTTTTATGAATTTATTTTCTACAAGACTTTCAAACGGGTCAATTTGCTAGTTTAATACTCGACAGAGTTTAATACTCGGCCTCTTCAAGTGCTCCTATAGCCGCCAAATTATAGTATCATTATTAATATATAACATATATCAAAATTATAATATCAACAAACAACAATCATAACCTTACCAAAGTAAAAGTCAAAATTGAAAGTCGGGAAAGTCAGAGAATCGCTTTTGCGCATGCTCAAAACTCAAATTCGTGCACGGATTTTGAATTCAATTGCTTCCAAACCAGTCGAAATAAATCGATTGAAAAATTTCGCATACGTACCAATTTCTATTACACGAAAATACACTTTTTGCATTTCAATCGAAAATTTGACGTAAGGTCGCATTCGAATCAAATTCGATTGAAACGAAAATAGCCCCCCTGACCTGTTTTTCATTATAAACAATTTTCTTATTTAAAAAAACAACAATAAAATTCTCAGATTTTCAAATAATTGACTTTTAACAGCTTTTAATACGTTATTTCTTCAAACATGCTTCAAACCACAAAAACGAAAAGTCACCAAAAACCATAGAGAAATAAATAAAACTCAACTCAAATAGCGAGGTTGACAAATGTATTAAACACTTAGGGCCGGTTGTAGATGTCACAGGTGAACGTTAGTTTAACTGAACTGCCAGTCAACTTTGAACCGAGTTCATTTTGGTTTTCGTTGTAGAGTGCAAGATCAACATTAGTTTGGTTGAACGCCGTTCAGGTCACGTTGGTTGCACTGAGCTACGATTTGCATCCGAAATTTTAATGTCCCATGCCAAACTTGATCGTTAACTGAATGTTGACAGTGTTGATTGGCGCGTATATACCGTATAATCACAGATTATAAAAGAGAACAGATGCGAAAGCTTGACAGAGAACAGTAAAAAAGAGAGAGATGGGTGGACATACCCATTTAAAGGTCCATTGTCGTATGTCGACTCCGTTCGGGCTGCTTCGCGAGACTTTTCAACAGGGTTATCAATTTGCATAATATTTCCTTTAATTCACTATCATTGGTCGAATATTTTATAAGCATTATTTTTAGTGTGATAGTTATACAGATACAAATATTCGACAATTACTTCTTTTAAATCAATTTCATTAACATTAACAGAATTCTACAATTTAAAAGATTATAATGTATAGAAATCATACCATAAATATATACTTTTTTTCACAAACCATCTTTGACAACCATGCACAATAACCGTGATGGCTTGGCTCAAAAATCAAAATACAAAACGTCAGTTTTGACACTTCAGTTTGAAGGTTGTCAATCCGCGATATTATTTGTGTTATTTGACTAATCGATTGTAGGTTGTGGTAATTTTAACTGAAAATAGTGTACATTAGTATATTATTTTTATAAAATTAATAAACATCACGGGGGAGTGTATTGTTCATACAGAGACTGTCCAAATAAATTTTATTCAGAAAGAAAAGTGAAGAACCGGCACTGGAAACTGTTATTGTTCCCAAGTCAACATTGCAATTTGGTAAGAAATTCTAAAAAAATTTTAAGCTGGCGACATCGCGGCCATACCAAGTTAAAGTCCAAGGTCATTGAAATCGGAGTTGAAAATCCTTTGATGTTTTGCCGGGATTCGTTTCTGTTCTCTTTTATAATCTATGGTATAATCTTATTTATACGTGACGTATATGGTGTGATGTTACTTATGATATTTCAAAATGACTGCGTCTATTTCTGAAGGTTTGCGATCTTCTAGGATGTAAAAAACCATTCAAAATTTGTAAAAAATCCTCATCGTCGATAATTCTTCTAATAATTTGTTCATTTTGATTGAAATAATGAATTATCAGATATTCAACCTCTCTTTTTGAGGTTAACAGCTCAACGTCAAATGCCAAAACCCTCTTGAACGCTCTTTGAACGCTCTTCGAGGACCGTTCACGTGAACTTCTATTTGAACCACTACAGATCAGTAGTGACTGACGTACTTACAACAAAAATTTGAAATTATACTCGGTTCAACGCAGAACCACAGTTGAACTACAACCGGGCCTTAGCTAAGAAGCAGAGCAAAAACATTGGTTGATGCAGCTGAAGTTTAACTAAGCGACCCTTTAATTTCAAACTCGTTCTAGCTATTATAAGCTTAATATGCTTTTATTATTGCAAAAGTATTGCAACAGACATCTATAACAATATAATTAAAATGTTTATATTTTATTACAAAGAGTTTATCGAATATTACAGAATTGTTCTAAAAATTGACGAAATATTTTACAATGTAATAGTAACTGTTTAAATAGTATATTATACACCAATGTGATGAAGACTATTATTATTGGCCGAGCACCAAAATTACGCGATAAGGGGCTTTTGCCCTGAGCGGAATAAGGTGCGAGGCTTATAAATGTCTTTATCATCGTGGTGTATACATTTATATTTTTCCCGCTACTAGCCAAATTTGAGACAAAAATTGAAAATAATGAACATTATACACTATTTCAATGCTGAAATATTACAGCGATATTGCGTTCACACCACACATTGAGTGTAGATATCTTCTGTATGTTCCTTGTGGTATATTATTCATTCTTTTTTTAATTTCTTGGGAAATTAAACCACAATATTTTTAAATTCTTTATTTCAACGTTTCGGTAGCGTTCCAGCTATCGTTGTCAAGAAAAAATAAGTAGAAATTAATTTTTATCCCTAATTTGACAACTAGACAATCAAAAATATTTCGAAGTTTAATACTGCAAAATTTTGTTATCAAATTTTTATTAAGGTCCATTCATAGTAGATCATAACTCTGGTAAAATGTGAAATACAATATTTTGTTTTATGACATTCTAACGATATGATAGTCTACTAGAAATGGAATCCAGTGAAGTGCACGTTCCAGGAACGGTTTATATTGGGATAGCGCGTTTTTTTTCGCTTATATTGGAAATGTTGTGAATAAAACGCTTTAATACAACTAAATGCAGATAAATGTGTAGCTAGTATTTCAGCCGAATGTAGTCAAATTTGGTTACCAATGTTAGAAAGAGAAATTTCCAATAATCAATTACCTGCGTTATCAGGATAGCATCATAAGTTTTTATCCAGGTTTTCTTATGATTTATAATTTGAATAGTTGTTAATCGATACACATTTCAATACACAAAATCACAAAACTGAGTATACATATTTTAAAAACTTAAATATTTATACACAAAAAAACTATCAAGAAACGCGTTTTATTAACAACATTTCCAATATAAGCGAAAAAAAACGCGCTATCCCTATATAAACCGTTCCTGGAACGTGCACTTCACTGGATTCCATTTCATATCGTTGGAATGTCATAAAATGAATTATTTCATTTAAAATTTTACCAGAATATGATCTACTATGAATGGACCTTAATAAAAATTTGATAACAAAATTTTGCAGTCTTAAACTTCAAAATATTTTTGATTGTCTAGTTGTCAAATTTTTTCCGTTGTGTCAGTTAGGGATAAAAATTAATTTCTACTTATTTTTTCTTGATAACGATAGCTGGAACGCTACCGAAACGTTGAAATAAAGAATTTAAAAATATTGTGGTTTAATTTCCAAAGAAATTAAAAAAAAAAGATTGAGTGTAGAGCTGTACTTATACAACATTGCACTCACAAATGCAACACTAGAAGCGTTTACCTTGTCGTCTGACTGACAAGTACACTGTCTGTTTTCGCTCCATATATTATGAACGTACTCCTTATGTCATCAGTCATTTTTAGTTGAGCGCGAATTTTAAACTAAAGGAGTTTGAATTCAAATAATTTTATCTTAATGGGTAATTTTTTATTCCGTACCTCAACTAAAATCCAATTTAAATGAGTTGTATTATATACATATTCTGTAAGTTTCTTGAATGAAACAAAGTATCTACCCATAATGTAACTAATTACCGTAAATGTTCACTAAAGATGATAATTTTTTAAGCGTCACCTTGACAATATTCTGACCTCTGTAAGTTCCAATCAAGTAGATATAATTTAAACTAATGTAGGTAAATATAGAACCGCACAAACAACGTGAACGTTTAGTCGGGACGAATATATGTATTAATTTCTCCACGACTAAACAATAACGCACAAATTATTTTTACATATTTAGCTGCATAATGATATACCAGTGAATAATGAAACCAATTCATTGTCGTTAGCCAATCACTTTCTATTATTATCAGAATTCACGCTAAAATGAATTAAAATGAATAAATCAAATCGTCTCTTTTAGAACGTCAAATATCTAATAACGCAAATTGCTTCTGACAGCGCGTCGTTTGAAACGTCAAAATTATAATTTAATCATAATTTTACGTATTATATGAAGGAAAAAATGGACAATAGTAGTGATAGTGAAGATTTATAATATGTACGCCTTTCGAAATTAATATCATTTATAAATAAAAGGGCTTCGATTAAAAATATGAGGTATATTAACCACTTAACATTTTTTTTTTACTAGCGTGCGGAAAGATCCACTTTTCCGCACTCTTTTTAGTGCGGAAAGAGTCGCTCTTCTGTGCCAGTGTGAAAAGTGAATTTGTAGAGTTTTTGGGCAGTATACTGACATTTGAATATTTAAAATATGTATTTGTATGATTGTAGTTCACCAAATGACTGAAAAATTAAGAAATTTATTAGAATTCTGATATAGTTTTTTATGAAAAAAAAAACATCTTTTCCAATAATTTTTTAATTGTCTTTCGTATAAGCTTAATCAAATGGATGTCAAATAATAATAATTAAGTTGTTGATATGTATTTAATAATAAGTGTTTCTTCATGTTAACTTTTGGGTTTTTTTTCGCATTCTAGTAGAAAAAATAGTGTACCTAACACTTGCGTAAACTGACTTTTCCGCACTAGTTAGGTAAACTACTATATTAATAAATATGCTTTATGGTCTAGGGAAACAATAGGTTGACTCTGGCGCGGACGATCGTGGTTTTTAGTCGTGGAGAAAGTATAGTCTTTTACTTGTGTAGAATTGTATTATTCACTTCATACAAGTGAATAATAGTCATCATTATTCTACACTTGAAGAATATACTATTACTACTGACTTGGAATGGAATAAGCCGAAAAAAATATACACTCACCGGCAAAAAAAATCGGCCAAATGAAATTTTGCTGAAGTTCTTTGTCAAAAACCTTTCGTAATTTTCCATCGATTTAAACGCCAAACGTAGATAAGTTATTTGGTATTAAAGCAAACTTCAGAAAAGTTTTTCTTAAAATGTTGATAGTTTATTTAAGGAGGGTGAAAAATAGTATATTATTAAACGAGCAATTTATGATAGCCATTATTCACGATGGGTGACGTTCTTATTGGCTAAATCTTATTGGCTATCGTAATGAGACATGTTTATTTTAGCCAATAGATGCAAAGGCTCGTGGTGATCATGCTTCGATCAGGCATCGATTGTTATTTACGTCGCTATGTTTGTTGGATGGATGTAGTTTAGTTCTGCTCAGTTTCAGATTGGTTTACGGACTGTCCAAAAACAAAAACTCGAATAAAGTTACAGATATTCAGGAACAAAAGGTTGAAGAAGTACTAGATAAGACTGGAATACGATTTGAAACAAAACATTAGTGGACCTAAGAAGAGTAGGAAAATAAGGTAAAAATGAATACAGACCAATGTTAATAGAGATGACAAGCGGAAACAAGATAATGGAAATTTTCATAATGACAAGGAATCTCTAATATATGTAGCTTGTTCAATTGAAGCCCATGTTTGGTCCAGGAAAAATTTATTGACAAGTACAGTTACAAATAACTACCACTACAATTGAGGCACATATCCCACTGTTTCACCAACCGATGTATACCCTGCTTATAGAATTCTTGTGGCTGCTGCTGGAAGAATTCTTTCACAGCGTTTTGTAATTCTGCGTCCGACTGAAAACGGTTACCTTTTAACCCCTTTTTTAGTGGCCCAAAGATGTGAAAATCGCAAGGCGATAAATCGGGACTATAGGGTGGATGCTCTAATATCATTTCTTTCGTTGCAGATTTTCTTTCACTACGTTGGCAACATGAGGTCGAGCATTATCGTGAAGCAGAATAACACCACGTGGAAGCTTCCCTGGACGTTTTCTTCTTATTGCTTGATGGAGCTTGTTCAAAGTTTCATTATACAGGTTTGCGTTGATATGCACTCTAGGCTCTGTAAACTCTATCAGCAAGGGTCCTTCATGGTCGACAAAAATGTCAACATCACCTTGCCTGCAGGAGGTTGAACTTTAAACTTCTTTGGTGGCGGAGAGTTTGCGTGTTTCCATTGCATTGATGACAGCTTACTGGATGGTGAAACACTAAGTTTTTGAAGAAGATGATAATGGAACTAGATTTTTAGATTGACAAAAAAAAAATGATTTTATGATGTAATGTAGGTTCTTGCCTAACTAACCACTTAAATTTGGTAGCAACTAAGCTAGTTCGCAGGACTTAGTTACTTATTGATCTTATACAAGAAAAAATTAGAAAAAAAAGAAAAGGCAGTTTTAGGGCGCCACTAATTTTCTTTCCTAAAAGAAAATTAGAAACAAAATCAAATTTAAAGGCTAGCTAACTTTAATCTGTTGAGAGAAAAATTAAAAAGTACGTTTCTGTATAATAAATAAAACTAAAGAAGTAAAATAATGTATATATTAACTTACAATTATATAAAAAGGGTTAGTAAATTATAATTTATGAAAAAAATACTTAAAGTCGACTTTGGTACGTGATGTCGATGGATAGATGTTGATGGAGATATTATCCAATACAACTGAAATCTGCAGCTTAGCCTGGGAC
The DNA here is from genome assembly GCA_963978555.1 of Galerucella nymphaeae. Classification (NCBI taxonomy): domain Eukaryota; kingdom Metazoa; phylum Arthropoda; class Insecta; order Coleoptera; family Chrysomelidae; genus Galerucella; species Galerucella nymphaeae. The sequence goes on along the minus strand of OZ021711.1, from coordinate 1,107,492 downwards.
GGTGGTCTCCCACTATTGAGTTTATTTAGTTTCTCCATGAAACCGCTTCTGGCAGGTATAAGGAAGCTCTCCCTGTCTACCAGGCACTGCTAGTTTTACAGTTCTGTATTTTTTTCTTTCAGGTATTCTAGGTACTATCAATTTACCAGTTACTATCAGCTACTAAGCCCCAGAAACTGTTCTCCAGAAACTGTATCCCAGCAACTGTGCTATAAAACATACCGGTATATAAGAAAAAGGTAACAAAAAAAAATATGAAGATAACAAGGATATCTGTCCAGTGCAAAACATTACAATTTATTGATTGAACTTAAGGATTCATCCTGGACAAATATCTGAATTATACAAGAAAAAAAAACAAATTCATAATACTTTAAAATATCCTTGGCTGGATAGGAGAGGAAATATATGGCTCTCAAAATGGGTAGCCATTTTGTAAGAAAATATTTATAGAAAATTAGTGATATTCAGAAAAGAAATTATTAAAATGTGAAATTAGCAAATAGAAAAAAAACATACCAGTAATCCAGATACTCAAGTATCAAAGACAGCAATTATTTTAATTTTAACAAAGTTTCACGTGGATTACTGCACAGTTGTTGTATCGTCGACAGACGATGAGAGAAGACCTGCCGGAACCTTCCTCATTCTTATTTATAGATATTCCAAAATTTTGAATTTAGCGGTAAAAGAATCTCTTAGGAATCTTGATTTTAGGCCTAGTAGTTTATTCCACCACGAAACAGAAAAGAGAAATAATTTCTTAATTATTTGCATATAATATTTTTAGGAAATATTTATAAACTATTCCACCAAAAATCAAAATTCTGAAGAAAATCTTCAATAAAAATATGAACTGGAACAATGAACGCAAAGTTCATGTTTCAATGGTTCAAAATAATGACACCAAGATTCATCGCCAGCAACTATTGACGAGAGAAAGTCATTACCATTTTGACTGTATTCCGTGAGGTGTTGCAAAGACAAGCCCATCCGCAAGCTTTTTTGGTCCTCAGACAAAAGACGAGGAACCCATTGCGCACAAACTTTGCTGCAACCTAGTTTGTGTACGATACTATGGACAGATCCTATACTCACACCAACATTTTCTGAAATTGCTCTGATTGAAATTCGACGATTTTCTCTAATCAGGCCTTCCACACATGCCACATTCCTGTCTGTTGATGCAGTAATCAATGCACCTGGTCGTGGCTTATCATTCGTCCTCTAATCTCCATTCTTAAATTTTCGACACCATTCCTTCACAGTTGGATATGCAAAACATGCGTTTCCATACACTGCTTGCATTCGCCTATAAATTTGCAACGTTTGCACACCTTTAGCACACAAAAATTGAATGACCGCATGCTTATCACATTTGGACGGATTGTTAACAACAAACGCCATTTCAAAGTCACAATACTTAAAATCGCTGTCAAATATAAACGAAATAAACAGATCAGTGTGACGTTTGCATACACTACTAATGCTGGAAAACGTCAGTTGAATGATTACAATTGTTTCCAAGGCTAACCTGACCAAAGATGGGTTTCAGTTGAACAAGCCTCGTACGAAATGGGGAATTAGCGAAGACTATTCGAAAGAAATACAGTTGAAGCAAGCAAGGAAACAGGAGAAATAAGCGATAGTTAAATGCAATAAACTTATTATAAATGGAACGAAATATTCTATAGAGAATGTAAAGCTGGAACACCTCACAAAATCGGAGGGGAAATAAGAAAAACAGGAGCAGCAAGAGAAATAGACCCAAAGGAAAAAAAAGAATGAGAGAAGAAAGGCATAGAACAATGAGGGAAACAGGTAGTGGTAGTAGTAGAATACACCCTTATTGTTATGTAGAATAGTTATAAAAAATGAGTGATAAGGTCATTGAGTGAAACTAGTGAAAATACAATTCGAATAAAAACATTTATGGTTCATACAACAGCCTTTTTGGTGTGCGTCATCGTTTGTGACGTATATTCGGGTTTTCGGTATGTCGTTTATTTTATTTGCTATTTTGATACATATCTAACCCTAAATTTGATAAATAAAATCATCAGGATCGCATTCAGCAAAATTCGACAAGGCTATGAAATTAATAGTTACCATCTTCTTTTTCTAACTGAAAATACTTGAGAACTTTCAAAATGCTGATGTTTTTCCGTGTATCTAGGCATATTTTTGTATTATTCGAATAAATATAACAATAATATTCATATTAACTTTTCATAAATAATAATTGACCGTGAACAACAAAGTACAGACCTGACAAGAACTGTCAGTGGGACAGTAGAAAAAGATGTCAGACACATTGACAATACGAAAGGCATATCTGCATGCCTATTTTAAATAAAGAAATTTCTCCCGATTGATAGGTCGCGCTTACGCTTAATCTGAACATCAACCAATCAAATTTTGGTAAGTCAATGATTAGGATTGACGTTTGTAATAAATTTAAACGAATCATTATTGCGATAATATGTTGATTGGGATTAATCAAAGACCTGACTTTTTTTGCATTTCTTTCCACGTAATGTGTTAGAAAGACATTAACAAACGATGACGCACACCAAAAAGGCTGTTGTATGAACCATACATTACACTATTAATAGAAAATTAACAATTTCTAAGGACTTTGCTAAATCTGCAAAAGCTATAAATAAACAATCTAAAGGTTATTGTAGATTAAGCGTGTTATTGTTGGAAATTTAATGATGATCGTGGTTAAGTTATAATTTCCAGTGAATATATTCTTCACGTGAAAGGGGAAGGTGTGAAGCATTTTGGTATTAGATAAAAGCAAGAAGTACCTAATTTTATTGAAATTTATTTCCAATCAAAAACAATACCTTCTATTGACGAAAACATTAATTGTATTATCACGGTCAGTTCAAGTTTACACTTTCAATAACAATATGTATGTTTATACGTACTTGACCTAGGACATACGACATACCTACATACACGGTGTCCACTTAAGTTGACTAAAATACAATTATCGGATATCAATTTTTTTAAGCATTATACGAGGTTTCTCAAAAAAATATGAACTAGGATATAATCTAGGATAAAGTACCTTAAAATTAATTTGACAATATCGAAAATGTTTCAAATAAAAGTTGATCAGAATTGAAAAATACGTTCAAACGTACGATTATATCCATTTATATTAAAAAAACTTTTTTTTTTATATATATTCATAGATACAATAACAATGCAAATTTTACTGTAGTTGCATGTAATCCAGAATGCGTAGTGCTGACTAATGAATGTTTGATAGCTACAAATGTTTGGCAGTAACTGTTAGAACATGCTGGAATTTTACGCGAATATAGTAGCCTTATTAAGAAAATAAAAACAATATTAAACAAACACAAAACTTTTTTCAATATAAATGGATGCAATTTCATATTCCAACGTAGTTTTTAATTCCGATCAACCTTTTTTGACAAAAATTTTCTGATAATACTGACAATTCAACTCATGTATAAAAAATCGCATATGCCTCAGTGTAATTGTCAATAGTAATACCCCTAGGGTCTTGATAATACCGAGATAATTTTGTCATAGAGAATGCTGAAAGCGTGTTGCTTGATAATAGCCCAAGGCCGCAGGCCGAGGGCTATTATCCTTGAGCAACTCGCTTGAAGGATTCTCTATGACAAAATTTTGAGTATTTATCAAGGCCCGAGGAGTATTCGATAAGATAATTTTTTACTTTGTAGATATCGAAAAATTGATTGTCAATCTGACGTTTAATAATTTTAAATACACAATTTATTAGTTTTAATCAGTTTGACGTTTAACCAAACTGAAAACACGACATGTAGGGTATTATCGCTGTAATCCAGAGGTGATTGGATGAAATTTGACACATGACTTAAAATTAAGTAATTTGATTGGTTACTATATTTAGTAAAAAATTATCACTTTGACACCGGCAAAAGTTAGCTTTAACTTTTTCAGCGATAAATTAACTTCAATATTAAAATGTCATATACCTGGAAATGTTTTTGTCACTTTGACATCGATAAAAAAGGTGCATCCTTTTTTATCGCGATAAAAACCTCTCTTCCTCAATATATAGTAAGCGGACGTCACTTTTACCTAATGACAATGAGATCATTATTGTTGTTGTTCATCGATATATTCTGTCGTTAATTTATCTTGCCAAAAAACACTCAAGCATTTCTTTTATCCAGATAAATTTCTCTTCAACTCAAACTTTTGCCAATCACTAAATTTGCTCGATAAACTGACATTAGATAAAATCGCTCCACCTTCGGTGTCGCGATTTTATCATGTCAGTTTTTCTCGTAAAATTAGTGATTGGCAAAACTGTTTCGTTGCAAAGAGAAATTTATCCGATAAAAAAAAAGCTCTTGTGTTTTTACTGTTGATAAATGCACTTGTGGTTTTTTCACTTATGCAATTGTTACCATGATAAATAATTTGACATGTTTGTCAACAACTTATTGAATTTCTAAACACTAACAATGAGCCGATTCATTGAATTGTCCTGCCGAATTACACTCGATGTTTGTATTGATATCGGGTAAATTTGTGTTGTTCAACTTCTAAACTGTTTCCTTTAGCAATTTGACTCGAAAAATTGTCAACCTAAAAATCAATAGTTGACAGTTGTTCTCGTCTAATTGCTAGGAAACAGTTTCTCATTAAACAATCCAAATTTACCCGATAAAATACAAACCTCTTGTGCAATTATAAGTGAAAAAAATTAAAATTTAATGATTTTGTTTCAGGTTCAGCAACATAGGGAACCGTTTATGAAGAATACATTTTTTTTCCTAAAATTGATAGTAAAAAGTTTCCCATGTGGTGCAAACTTAAGACACATTGTATATAGTTGGGAATGAGATGAAGGATATGATTATCCTATTTACAATAATTATTCTAATCCTAGTTATTATTCTGATATAATATACACAGTGTCTCATTTAATTATTCACATAGAATAATACATAACCAGTAATTCTTTCGTTGTGTCAGATGGGGACTAAAAATTATTTAATCTTGACATCAATAGCTGGAACGCACCGAAAAGTCGAAATAAAAAAATACGAAAGCATAGTATTGTGGTTTGATTCCCAAAGAAATAAAAAAAACGAATAAGTAATGCGACAAGGAACATACAGAAGATATAACGAGTAAAAATGCTATAGCTTTGTTAGTGCTAATAAAACAATCTTTCAGTGACATCATATGTTTTACTTCAAGCCTTGAGTACTCCCAGAGCACACATGCTTCAGTAGACTTTCCAACATCTCAGAACTATGTTTGATTTGGTGGGATTTATATCTTTAGTGTCCATTTTGCTAATATGTTAAGAGCCTATTGTATGCGTTCTCTATGTATGTATTTTTGGGGTAACATTTACTGAGACCTGAAAGATCTATTGTGCCCCCTTACTTCTACTTTGTTTCTGAGGAGAGTCTCTGAAACTAGTCGCTCCTTTAGTTTTATTTCCCGGAGGAATTTTGGGATATCTGCAGGCTTCAACGTAGATAATTGCTCCTCTTCTATCCAGTAATCTCCCAGGTACTGTGCTCTAGGATTCTGGAGTGCTGTGCAGTTAGAAAGTATGTGGATGGAGGTTTCTTCTTCCATGCCATAATCTTCCTCCTCCACTATTTTGAGCTTTATCGGGTGCCCATTCAGGCGGCAATGTCCCGTTGTAGGATCCTTGTTAAAACAGTTTTACTTTGGCTTATGCACTCATTTGATCTCAACAGGTTGTAGTCACCCAGAAGAATTTTTGATTGTATAAGCCCTACTAGATCTTTCCAATGGTCAGAACTTCTCTTTTTTTTCGGCTTCACCTATTTCTTCCAATATTACTTTAGACCTTAGGGCTAATTCCGCAAAAGGGTTTAGGCCCCCAGAAAGGTATTTCAGTCCCCTTCTTTGCTAGTTCATCTGCTATTTCATTTCCTCCTATTCCACTGTGTCCTGAAATCCATATTAAGGTAACTATATTGTTTTCGCAGGTAAATGCAATAGAACAAAATGCATCTGATGTAAATTTTTTGTTAATAATATACTTCCGGCGTAACCGGAAATACTATCAAATTCTTTAATTTAAATAGGACACCTTATATATTTTTACAGATTTTTAGAGCTTGTCGTTATGAATTTGTACATATTGATTTTTTAGTTTAGTGTGAAAAAATTTGTAAAAACGAGGAATTTAGCAAGGAATAGTTGACTGACGATAAGTAAATGACAAAATGACGACAAAAATAGACCATTTTACGTCCGGAAATAAGTACGTAAATGGTAATTTACGTTACAAGACCGGAAAGTAGGGTTTTTCAGGTCGAGACAAGCCTACGTCTCGCCCTGGAAGCTTGGAGAAACCTGAAAAACAATAATTTCCGGTAGTGTGACGTACAATACTTTTTTTCTACGTGCGTTTTAACTCACTTTCCCGCACGCATTTTAATTTAGAAAGTGTCACTAGTGCGGGAAAGTAATAAATGAGTGCAGGAAAGTAAAATTATGCAAATTTTGACCCTATTAGACAGTTTTTTACTTCGGAAGTTATAACTATTGTCACTACAGGTGAATAAATATTCACAAAATAGTCCATAAAAAAATCTCTTTCTACTTTTTGTTGCATTTTTGATTTTTTAAAAATATGTAATAATGAAGATATGTTTATATAACCCTAACACCAAATAACTCCACTGGACCGGCAATTTCAAGTAATTTACAGAATGCAACAAATTGTGTTTTAATATTAATATTTATAATAATTAAGAGATTTAGTCAAGAACTGTCATCACTTGACAATATATCGAAACGTTGTTACCATAGTAACGAATTCAAGGTAGATTGTATTATAAAAGAGCGATTGGATAAATAAACAATCAGCAAAAGCTTTCAATTTTGCTCATCAAATCAAATCACGGATAAACCTCCTTATAGCTTTTACGGTTTCCGAAATCGCCATGCTGGTATCATTTAAAATGATTAGCCTGTATGTCAAAATTCTAGTACCTACTTACACTTCTAATTATAATCATTCAAATTTTGAAGATGAAAAAATAGGTTAACCCTGAGGATAATTTTTTTAGATATTAAAATATTACGAAACAGATGACATCACTCCCACGCTTTGTTTTTCTGGAAGTTTCAAGGTATTCTCAACTTTTATTGATAAAATTTACATTATCAAAATAAATGAAAAAAACCTAAAAAAAATAATCATCATTTTATTCATTTTCGAGATCTTTTCAGGGTCAAATAGTACGATTATGGAGTAGTGCAATAATACCCGTATAGAATATTCCTAATAAGGATCCTGGAAATAGTTAATTAATTTCTTCCACGGTCGGGAGTAGAAATCAGTTTCTATGACATCAAAATTAAAACAGAAATAGTCGAGTCGAGTAGAATGCTGGTATAATAGTATAATGCTAGTAAAATAGTATAATATTAGTTCGACAAGCTCCGGCAACTCCCAGAATTAATCCAACCCATAAAAAATCAAAATACTTAATAATCCAAATACCTAATAACAAAAGTAATCTTACCTTAATCATTAAGAATTCTTTGTCATCTGCACTTGATAAAAAATGGTCGATTTCACCTTATGTGAATATTCTACAACAAGAATAAAACAATTTTTCGAAAACCATAAACAAAATTAAATCCCAGTTTTTTAATCCAGTTTTCAATGGTTTTCTTACAGCAATTTATATTATGGCCAGCATTTTATCTATATATTTATTTCTTATTATTTCAACCGTAGGTAACTAATTACTCTTGTAGGCGAGCGGCAACCACCCCTAAAATGACATGGTAGTGACCAGAACACTTCTAATCGCTAAAAACCTTATTACTTTATGTTTTCGAGGGTCCTGAATACGAATATGACGTTTGTTTTTTTTTCCAAAATTGGGGGAACATTGTTAAAATCTATAATTAAGTGAAAAATTAGAAAAAAAAAATTTTTTTATAAACAATGATATCAATAAGTATCAAATTCAATATTTTTAAAATCTGAATACTCATAAGATCACTTTGGTCACATCTGTTTAGAGGCACTCTGAATCCAGTGGCGTAGTGATTTTTCCATTAAAAAAATCGCTAATAAAAAATCTCGATTTTCGACTACGAAAAAATATCGTAGTATGCCCTGAAAATTGGAATAAACCTTTCAAATTTTGTCTTAAGGTAGACCTTTTAGTACTTGACATTTCAAAAAAAAATTATCAAAATCTGCTTACAGTTTTAAATTTTATGGGGGTGTTTCCATTAAAAATGGGTCACAGTGTATAAGAATATAACCTCAGTTCAGTTGAATAGAAAAACACAGTTTTAAGCTTGTCACTGACACAAAATTAAACAAATAAAGTACGAATTAACTGTAATTACGTTCACTTGCATATAATACAAAAACAATGCAAAACGAATTGTTTTACTCGTTGCGACAATTACAATTTTTTCCGCCGGAGGTCTCCATTGAATTCTACTCCGCCCAATAAATTACTAACCCTCAGAAAAACACTAAACTCTTTCTTGATGAGACTACCAACTAAAGCGTCAACAGGTGGTTGCTTTTCGTAAAATAACCCTTAGTGGACTGAAAAAGGAGCAAAAAGGAAAATGATTGCTGTTTCGAATGAGATCAAGAATTATAAGGTGTTCCATTCAAAATAATACATATTTTCCACTTTGAATTTGACCAACATTGATGAGATGAAATGCCAGTCAAGCCTAAAAAAAATCTCTTTAATAAACTAGTAAAACAAGTGAAAATCCCATCTCTTTGGAGCGAATAATAAGCTGGATATTTATGTTTAAAATCAGTCACTCTTATTTGGGACACTTTGTATTTTGTGAAGTAATAAATGTTTGTCTTCAAGTTTTATGACATTTTACTTTAACCTTCCCTCCTAGAATGTCTTTCTTTTACTACAAAATCTCTTGAGCACAAGTGTTTTTCTTGTTTTCTGCAGCACATATAATTGTATTTAATCCTTTCAATCTCCAAAAAATCTCAATAGACATACACAGCACACATCCAAAATAATATCTACCTAATCGCAGTTAAAACAAAGACGTTAGCAACTGAATCAAGTTATCGGACAAATTTGTCAGCAATAGACCGCATTATGCGTATGCGAGAGATGCCCGCTCGTTAGAAAGCACAATAATTAGGCGCGGCTGCAGAAACTTTCAAGTTTGCGTATTTATTGCTCAAAAACTATGATACTTAGAATAGTCATTCTTGTTTTAAAAACTTCCTTGAAGCTTTAGCTTTATTTGGTACGCAGATAGTTTGGTAAAAATTTGAAAAATAAAAAAGTTTCTCGATTACTGAAAATAGTGCTGCAAAAAAAAGTAGAGATTACAGTATTCTCCAATTTTACAAAAAAACTAGGTTTTTTATACAAATGAAACTAACACAGTAATCTTCGCTCATGTTTCTTCTGTCGATTAAAAAAAATTTTTTGAAAATATCTTGTTTAGTACCGGAGATATCGCGAGGTATGTGTGAAAAAGTAATAAAACATAATTTTGACAGATTTTTGACAAATTTCGCAATAAAAAGTGTTGTCCCTATTAAAAAAATGTTGTAATTTTCGATTTCAGATGGCCAGGGACCTACTCTATCATTTTGTAAAGACCACATGTGGTTGTACCTTAAAAAAAATCGAGAAAGAAGCGACTTTTTCTCCGTTTTTCAGTCGAATACCTCTCTGTAAGATAGTTAATAGTTCAGTCAAAGATGTGAAAAATAAAAAAATATTTCTATTTCTTCTTAATAAAACGATATATAAGGTGGTGTTAATCGCCTGGTATTATGTTCAAGATGTTTTCAAATATAAGAATAGATTAATATTGTTTAAAGCTAAATATTTTATATTCGAGTTTTGAATAGCAGAGAAAAGAACAAATATATTTTAGATTGAAAGAAACCATGAATACATGAAAAGAAAGGTAAAGATTTATTAAAAAATGTATTTTATTCTATAGATTAACGCTAAGTACATTAAAAAGTAGGATAGCCCTCCATAACTGCGGGATAAAAATAATCCTTAGACAGTCAATACAGTTATTTAATAATTAAAAATTATTAAGAACGTTTGAACTATATAATTAGTTAAAATAATAATATTAAATGAATTTATTGCCAAATAAACATACATTAAAATATTGAATGGTCTATGACAGTGTGATCCACAATTAGCTCAGGACTATGAGGTGATGCCGGCGAAGGGACGGATCTGTAAAAAAATAAAAAAAAATGGTCAAACAAAAAACTTCAAGTTCGCACAATATCTTTCACGTCAAGTATACTAATATTTCCGAAACAGATAGGAAGGTGGGACATTGTACATAAATATTTTTTATTTTTGTTCCAAATGAGAATTCAAAAATACAAATCGACTTGCCCTGGGGTATGTGTGTATACTTCAAGAGGTGAAATTGATCTTATTCGTTGTTTTCAGTAATTATGCCTATAAGAAAAATATTTTTTTGGAAAAATCTTTTGGATGTACAAACATTGTGGAACCGTTTTTCAAAATCAGTTATAATGAATGTTTTTGTTTTTGTACGTGCTCAAGTATATGTTCAACTCTTGTAAAAAATGAGTTGAATATTTCTATTTATGATAATTTTTTTTTATATTCTATACATTTTCATGACTGTCACAATTTCAGTGATTAAATTATTAATTAGGAATACTAACTAAATCCGTTATCTAATATATATCATCTTTCCAAAATGGAGCGTGTCTAATAAGTGGTCTTTTATTTTGCCTGAATTAGTACAAGGTTAATTTTTTTCACGTGTAGCCCCTAAAATATCGAATCAGATAAGTAAATCCATCCTATTTACTGATAATTTATATCAAGGGCGCTAGCAAATAGAAAAAGCAAACATTTTTTGGATTATTTTATCTTATGCAATTCAGGTATATTTTTTTGCGAATAATTAAAATGTATAATCTTTTCAATTTTTAATAGTTTCCTGTCTCTGAAAGTGATGTCTTCAAGAAATCGTCCCATTTGACATAGATGTGTCCAGTTGGCTAGAAGAAGCAATAATTGTCAACTTCATAGACTTACCACATGATGAAACCTGGATTTATTAATAAGAAGGAAATCTCAAAAAGAACAAAAATGACAGTTTACCAAACAGTTTTTAGACCGATACTTACTTATGGCAGCGAAACGTGGGTATTGGACCAAAAAATGAAAAGTAGAATAAAAGCTATAGAAATGAAATACCTGAGATCTGTGAACGGAATAACAAAACGAGATAGAATGAGGAATATAGACATAAGAGAGGAGCTAGAAATAAATAAGTCCATGCTAGATTATATAGAAGAAAGACAACTGAACTGGTGGGGACATCTACAACGAATGGAGGATACTAGACTAGTTAAAAATGTATGGGAAGCAAAGGTGATTGTTAAAAGAGACAGAGGTAGACCAAAAGAATCCTGGGATAACAGCATAGCCAAAATATTGAAGGAAAGAGGAAAAACAATTATAGAAGCAAAGCAAATAGCAAAAGATAGGAAAAAATGGAAAATTTTTGTTGAATCTTGAAATGTTGAGAAATCTCCCTACACCGAAAGGTAGAAGGGAATCTGATTATATATATATATATATATATATATATATATAGATGGTAGCGGAAAAAAATTTTTCTGCACATCATAATCATAATAATATATCCAATGATTGAAATATTATTAGAAGGATATATTATACAGTATTGCCCGAAATAAACAGTATTGAACTTGTCATTGTTTTATATATTTAAAAAATACATATTATTAACACTATTATTATATGTTCTCAATGTGCACCTCCTCGTTCGAGACAGACTTCATAACGATGTTCTAAGTTTCTGGTCATGTTATTGAATGAGGGTTGTCTCAGGGATGCGAAGAAGACTCTAACGGCATCCTTTAATTCATTTCATCGATGGTTTGTGGTGCCCATTTGAAAACGGAATCTTTAGCCATGCCCCAAATGTATGCGTCTGGAGTTGTGAGGTCTGGAGAATGTGAAGGATAAGAGAAGTCAGTAAATCGTGAAATGAATTTGTTTGGAAAATGTTCTTGAAGAAATTGACTAATTGCGACAGCAGTATGGCAAGTTGTCCCGTCCTGCTTAAAAAAATTGGTTTTGAAATGCCAAGTTACGCACACGACAGAATTGACAAAGACATTGGATGTCAAAATTTGTCTGTACCTCTGTTGATTAAGTGTGACTTGCCTACCATTCTCTTCGATGAAGTACGGACCAATGATTCCGTGTCCGGAAACAGCACACCAGACACTCACTCTTGGACTATGTAAAGGAACCTCTTGAACCTCATCGGGTCTGGCAAAGACCAGAAATCGATTTGTGCGACGATTCACATATCCTGACAAGTGAAAATGTGCTTGGTCTGAAAATCAAACATTTTTTTAAATTCAGGATTTTCATACTGTAACGCGTAATTCTGGCGCAATATTCCACTCTTGCGATAATCCCGAGGATGTAGTTGTTGATGTACCTGAATCACATACGAAAATGCACCCAGATCCTTCAGGATTCTTTGAAAGGAAGTTCTTTTTTAATCAAGTTATAACGCTGTCCTTACCTGGCTGGTTTTAGGATTTTCTAGGATTTGCTCAAAAATACGTTCATGGTTATTGTGGTTGTTAACTGTCCTGCGACGCCCTAAGTTTCCTTTCCGTTGGCACCTTACACTACCCGTATTTCTGAACTTTTCTATAACCTCCAAAATTACAGCATTAATTGGAGAACGTTTATTAAACCTTTGTGTGAATTGATCAGACCTGTGTAGCAAACTTGCACCAATATTTCAGCCGATTCCGTATGAGCGAAAATAATGCTCTTAGTCCACTGAAAAACGGAGAAAAAGTCGCTTCCTTCTCGATTTTTTCAAGGTTTTATATGAACGTATTTTGATGTCTTTAATCAACTCATGCTGCGACCGTTTGACGTATAAGAAAATCATTTAAATCGGTTTCATGTAGTATGCATTTTCAATTACGTAAATAATTGCCAACAAATCTAACAAACAGTTTATTTAGTAAGAAATCATAATAACACTATTCAATACATATAGAGAACGAAGAACAAAAAAGAACAATAAATGCTGCATATACCTACCCTCTTCGTTTATGCATAACTGCAAGCGAAATTTTAAATTTTCAAATGAATTTTCTAACATTTCTTGTGTAATGTTTTCAATAATGTTTCTGATATTATTTTTTAGCTCTGCTAAATTGTTAGGCTTAGCATGAGTTGATTCTAGGCATCAAAATACGTTCATATAAAAATACTAATTCAAAATGTACTACTACATGAAACCTTGAATTCCTTTTTTGGTAATGGAACAAAATATAGAAAACTATACATTTTTGGAAAGGAAAATGATTGCTGTTTCGAATGAGATCAGGAATTATAAGGTGTTCTATTCAAAATAATACATATTTTCCACTTTGAATTTGACCAACATTAGTAAAACCCCCTGTGTTGATGAGATGAAATGCCAGTCAAACCTAAAAAAAATCTTTTGATAAACTAGTAAAACAAGTGAAAATCCCATCTCTTTGGAGCAATTAATAAGCTGGACATTTATGTTTAAAATTAGTCACTCTTATTTGGGACACCTTGTATTTTGTGAAGTACATAATAAATGTTTGTCTGCAAGTTTTATGACATTTTACTTCAACCTTCCCTGCTAGAATGTCTTCCTTTTACTGCAAAATCTCTTGAGCACAAGTGTTTTTCTTGTTTTCTGCAGCACATATAATTGTATTTAATCCTTTCAATCTCCAAATAATCTCAATAGACATACACACATCCTAAATAATATCTACCTAATCACGGTTAAAACAAAGACGTTAGCAACTGAATCAAGTTATCGGCCAAATTTGTCAGGAATAGACCACCGCATTATGCGTAGCGAGACATGCCTGCTCGTTAGAAAGCACAATAATTAGGCGCGGTTGCAGAAACTTTCAAGTTTGCGTATTTATTGCTCAAAAACTATGATACTTAGAATAGTCATTCTTGTTTTAAAAACTTCCTTGAAGCTTTAGCTTTATTTGTTACGCAGATAGTTTGGTAAAATGTTGAAAAATAAAAAAGTTTCTCGATTACTGAAAATAGTGCTGCAAAAAAAGTAGAGATTACAGTTTTCTCCAATTTTACAAAAAAACTAGATTTTTTATACAAATGAAACTAACACAGTAATCTTCTCTCATGTTTCTTCTGTTGATTAAAAAAAATTTTTGAAAATATCTTGTTTAGCTCCGGAGATATCGCGAGGTATGTGTGAAAAAGTAATAAAACATAATTTTGACAGATTTTTGACAAATTTCGCAATAAAAAGTGTTGTCCCTATAAAAAAATGTTGTAATTTTCGATTTCAGATGGCCAGGGACCTACTCTATCATTTTGTGAAGACCACATGTGGTTGTACCTTAAAAAAATTGAAACCTTTTTGCTCCTTTTTCAGTCCACTATCTACCAGAAACGCTTTCTCCTCTGTGCTTAACACCATATCTGACACTTATGCCCTACTAATTATTTGTTTGACGTTTACTTGACCGGTCTATACTAGCTAACAATTTAGTTTCAGTACTGTTTATTTCGGGTAATACTGTATCATCTCTTAAGTGGTATTCTCCATTGAGCCTAACTAGATAGCCGATTTTGAAAACCCAGTAGTAAACTGGCCTTTCTATGATTAGACTTGAACTTAATTGAGCATGTTTGGCATGCTCTTGGGAGGAAAATACGATCTCGTCGACCAACTCAGCGAATTTACTTGTAGCTTACAGTAGAATGGTATCAAATCGACCAGGTTTACATTTGAAACTCTAATAAGAGCATACCAAGACGAATTGGTGCTGTTATTCGGGCACGTGGGACTAACATTTTCCTTATGTTAATTTGTACCTAATTAATTCCACCTTGTCTAGTACATAAAGAAGGCTCTGACCGACCCCTGAGCGAGAAGATTGTAACCTTTTTCTGTAATTTGAAACGTGAACTTTACATTTATAGTTTCAGTTTATATTTTTGTTTAAGAATTTCTTCAGAATTTTGAATTTTGGTGAAATAGTATATAAATATTTCCTAAAAATATTTAAATCAAATAGTTAAGAAATTATTTCTCCTTTGTTATTCGTGGTGGAATAAACTAGTAGACCAAAAATCAATACTCTTATTGTATTTTACCGCGAAATTCAAAATTTCGAACTGATGTCTATAAATAAGAATGAGGAAGGTTCCGGCAGGGCTTCTCTCATCGTCTGCAGTCAATACTACCTACAACTATGCAGTAATGCACGTAAAACTTAGTTAGTTAAAAATAAATCGAATAATTGCTGCCGTTGTTCCTTGAGTATCTGGATTACTGCACAGTACCTGGTAGAAAAACAGTTGGGAGACTCACAGTTCCCTTGAAAACACAGTTCCTGGGAGATAAACCCAGGCTGAGCAACACTTCAGTTCCCGATAGTCCGAAAGTTCCTGGCTGAGAAACAGTTCCTGGCAGTCAAAAAGTTCCTGATAGTCTGAAAGTTCTTGGGAGACAACAATCCCAGGCTAAGTAACAATTCCTGATTAGTTTAATTGACTCAGTATTTTTTTAATATAACTCACTAACCCTTTTTTTGTGCAATTGCAAGAGATATTTTATACATTTTTTTTTAGTTATTTAGTTTTATCACAGAAAGAAATTTTGTACGTAAAATTAATGAACACCGGTCGTCAATATTTTGAACATTAATATTATGAATCGGTGATTGTTACAATGATTTCTGATCATGGATTAATGTTTTAGTACACTGAAACAATGAATTACCTAACATTAAGCAATAAACGAAAAACATCAAAAATTGATTATTTTTTTCATTGGTGCAATGAAAAAGTTCATTGAATCAACGTTTGAGAATTATTAAATTGATGTTGCTCGTCTTTAAAACAATAAATTTTTGTTATGGATTTACGAACAGAATACATATGAACACCATAAACGGTATTCATTGTTTCAACGTTTGCTAAACGTTAATATTACGAACTTGAACATTAACTTCTAATAAGGCGCTAAAATCAATGATACTTGTTCATAGATCCATAACTAAAAACATTAATATTACGAACAGCTTACATGGACTCAGAATAGCGCGCGAAAGTTAATGTAAACCGTTCATAGATCCATGATTGTAATCATTAATATTACGTAAAGGCGTACATAGAAAACAAAATACGTGACCATTTTCGCGCCTAATATTTCAGTCTTTTTGTTTCTCGAGAGGGTTAACCACAGTCTTGTTGTGCTCCGTTGTGAATTTTGTGTTATTTGAGTTTTTTAGTGGGTAAAATTGTGCCATTTTATTGAGTATAGACTATTTACTATTTTTTCAACGAATAGACAATATCTTCATATTGCAAGTGTGAGTACCCTTTTAGTTTTCTTTTTGTAGTGAACTTATTTCAAATATTCATTTAGGTAAATATTGGGGGGAAATCCACTCACACAAAATACACAATCAAAGATTCCCAGGAGTCATTTTTGTTTTGTACGAAGATTCAACAAGAAGTAGAGGACCATATTTCTAACCTGAAGATTTGAAAAATGTCTATTCAGCTTTTTATATTGTGTACTGGTGAAGACATTAACACAATTCCAAATATTTTCGTCTACTTTGAAGACATTGGATATAAATTTCTCCATATTCTTAAGGCAGTAGACATTTTATTATGTTTTGAGATTATTTTTCTTATATAACTTTGACTTTCCTTTGGAAAGCAAAATGTTTTGGAACTTTCTAGAAAAGTCATTTTGTAGACATGATGTACCACTAGAAAGCCAAAAGTTCATAAAATGTGTGAATTTGTAGTAAGCGAATAGAAAATGCGAAAAGTAGTTAACATTTTCACTCTCTAGGTATATTATATTTTTTATACAGCGGAAATATATTGAAAATACAAAAATTGTTTTTCAATATAACATGTTACACCTATTATAGTAGTAACTTTTGTTTAAAGACAGAATTAAAGAAGCAAATTATCATGAAACCCTCTTGGGGGAAAAATAAGTACTTATTATATAATTAAAAGCTATTTTTGGGACTGTTTTACTTCTTTGTTTTCTTATTTGCAGATACTGGTTCTTACATCAAATCAATGGACATATAAGATAATTTTCAGCCAATGTTGCACCTTAAAACTAAAAAAAATATTGCATTGTACTACCACATTATTTTTATGTTCGTAATATTAATAACCGGTGAACATCGATCAATGTTTATTGTACATTGATTTAACGTACAGCAATCATAAACTAATGGCCGGTGGTCATGGATCCATGCTTTTCGTTTATTGTATCAATGTTTATTTTACATTGATTTAACGTACAACAATCATAAACTAATGACCGGTGGTCATGGATCCATGCTTCTCGTTTATTGTGTTAATGTATGTGGTTCGTTATATTAATAACAGGAAGTCATAGATCCATGTCCTTTATTCATTGATTCAATGTACATTAAACATAACTTGATGAATAAAAAAGTTAACGTACGAACGTTCATTGTATTAACGATATAGCTCATCGGCTGAAAATTAATGTTGATGTTCATTGATTTGATGTACTTTTTTATTAATATAACGTACCTTTTTCGTTCAGTGATTCACTATACAGAAACGTTAAGTTCTTTCTTTTGTTATTTTCTTATTAACAGATTAAAAGTTTAGTTAAGTTAAGTTTGATTTTGCTTCTAATTTTCTTTTAGGAAAGAAAATCAGTAGCGCCCTAAGTATTTTTTCTTTTTTTTTAGTTCTGCTAATTTTTTTCATAAAATCTATAAAGTAACAAAGTCCTGCGAACAGGCTCAATTTACTACCAAATTTAACGGGTTTGCTTAGCAAGAACCTGCGATATATCCTAACATCATTTTTTTAACGTCTTAATATGTATATTGTTTCAATAAACTATATTGTTCCATTGGCGTCCAACAGTAAATTTTTGTTTAAAATTCTTCAGAAATATAAATAGGGGACAGTGTTCAATTTATTGAACAATTGCGTCTCAAATTACAAAGCGATATTATACAAAATAATTAGTAACAATGTTACACGTGGTTTTATTGTTACGATTAAAAAAACACATTTTCTGTCACCTGGTATAAAACATATTCTCTAAGGATTCAAATTCATTTCATAATTTCACATAAACTTACCTAAAATATAAAGAAAAATTAATCAAATCGAATTAAACATAACAAATTTATCAATGAGTGAAATTTATCAATTTTCTGAGCGGAACAATTATTTTGCCGCTGAGTGAATGTTTGTGATTGGCTTCTTCCGTTCTCTCTACTCCTAAATCAATAAGAAAATTTACGCTGTTACATAGGATCCTTGGTAGCCTGGAGACCGTACACACCAGCACCAGAATCTAAAGGTATTTTTGAGCCATCCATGCACCACCAACATTTTTTTGTTAACGGAGAACCCAGTCATTTTTATTCCAAATTATTGCAGTATAAAGCAGGTCATAGTTTACTGTCAGTCAGATATCATTACCAGATTCATATGACTTTCACTGTCCAATTCAGTTCTTGAGATAACCCTACAGAAAAAAATCTAACGGCGTAAGGTCTGGCGATCTTGCTGGCCACTCAATAGTACCTCTTCATCCAATCCATTTATTGGAGAATATTTCATCTAAATAAGTTCTTACCATTAAAGTATAATGGGGTGTTTTCCCGTCTTGCTGGAACCAAACATTTTCATTCGGTAAGCTAGGATCTATTGCGTTGGGATAAAAGTTTGCCAACGCAGGAATAAGTTTATTTCTAAGCATATTAAAATATTTTTCAGCTGTCAAATTTCCATCTATAAATATAGGACCAATAATATGGTCGCCTATGATACCGGCTCCAACGTTCACCTTTTGAGGGTACCTACTGAGTATGTGTCTTACGCATCCAATTGGGATTCTCTGCTGACCAATATATACAGTTCTGTCGGTGCACCTCTCCATTTAATGTGAATGTTGATTCGTCAGAAAAAAGAATGGTACCAAGAGCTATCTCATTTCTGTTCAGCTTATTCATCAATCTTTCGCGGAAATCCATTCTACGACCTGGATCGTCTTCTGCACAAAAGTTGATGAAGTTTTTCTTTATGAAGACATCTTAGAACAGTTATATGACTAACATTATTTTCACGGGCAGCTTGACGTGTATTTGAGGTTGGATTATCTTCGACACTTAACAAATTATCCACTTTCACATCATCTTCAACGAAGTGTGGTTTTCTTTTCAATGGTTTGACATGTCCAAGTTCTCTGAATTGTGCATGAATTTTACACACAGAACTTTGTGCAATCTTAAGCAATTCGGGATACCTGTGATTGAATAAGTTTGCCACTTCAACTTGACTTCTGCAGTTATCCCCTTACCCGATCATCATTAAAATCTCAATTCGGTGAGTCTCAGTTAAATATTTCATTGTTATGTCGACAAGGAAAGAGTGTTTGACAAAGATTTTACTTTTTCAGTATAAACTGTCAACACATCAACAACTGACACATCCACATTTACCGATTTTGTCTAATTATTGGCGTTTTTAGGCAATTTTTGGCTATTTATGATAAAATTCATGGGCGTAGCAGGTTTTGTTTGATACACAAGTACATCTAATAAGTAGTTAGTTTAGATTTTTAATAAATCCATATTTAGCTAATTTAAAAAAGTACCAATATTTCAAGTCTAATAAATTATTATTTTTTAAATTTCACCCTGTATAATTCATAATTAACCATAAGTAGTTTTTTGGAATCGGTTAATTAAGAGGATTTCAAAAATATGCAAATATACGGGTGTTTCATTAAAAAACAACACCAATAATGGCATACTTGAGTGAATCACCCTGTACATTTAAGTTTATGTTTACGTAACGCACAACTCAATTCAAAAGTTGACGTGTCTCGGCATTTTTTATAATTTTCTAAAATAATAACATACAGAATTTTATTTCATAAGTGGTTTCCACACTCTATAAGTTGTCCATCTTATCCTTTCATTGCAAAAATATATGGAGAGGAGATAGGTCCAGACGGATTTCCATGGATTCTAATGGCACTAGTAACTGCCATACAATTTTATCTCTGTTTGTGCCAATCATTGTAAATTTTTTGACCTCCAAGTAAAAGCTCTATATTGATCTAAAAATTATATTATTCCGAAAAAATTCTATCCCAAGCCACAGATTTTACGACACAAGAATCCACAAGAATAGTCTGTCCTTGTGGATAACTTTTCCCAATAATGTTTTTTAGCGACATTCATTTGAGTTGCTTTTGGCAGCTGAATTTAATTTAACTTTTGAAAGCATCCAAATTTAATTCATATTTGAAATTAAAAAATGTTCAAGTGGAAAAACAAATTAAACAATGTCAAACATGTGGCGAATAATTACAATTATTACAAATAATAACAAGGTTAGTTATTTCGCGTGTAGGTAGGTGATATCACTGATAAGATAAGGGAATACATTTATTTACAATTAATATCTTTGGACAAGGTCAGGTAAAGAAAACATATTTTAATCTGCTGTTGATATTAATTTTTAATATTAATATAGTAGGTATGCAAATTCTGAAACATAATGTTTTCAGTAATGGGTCATTGTTTGACATTTTTTTTTTTGTAGTTTAGTGGTTTCATTACCTAATATTTCCTATGAAAAATTATGATTTTTCTTCTTCTTTTTTCTTGGATGTTTCATTTATTCATATGTAACTAAATGAATTTGATCAATCTCATTTTCTTTTTTTTTTTTTTGGTTCTAATAGTTAAAGACAGTACGTCCAAGACGTTTCAGCTCTATCGTTGTTTCCACTGGCAAGATACTAGTCTGTCGAAGTTATGCCGAAAGTTGTGTTGTAAAATTGAGAAGATTTCTACCGGCGATTTGACTTTTTTAAACGAAAGTATGTGAAATGCAACAGTTTTTCTGTTCATAACTTTTTTAGGTTTGATTTTAGAAAAATATTGTGGGCATCAAAATTGTTGGAAATGTTATACCCTGTAAGATGCCGCTATGCAATGTTGAAAAAAAATTTTATCAATCCTTAATTTTTTTTTATTTACAAAAATTTTGCAAAATGATTTTTTAAGCCAGAAACATAATTAGAATAACAATAACGACTTCCCTATAACTAAATTCAGAGGGTTCCGAGCTATGTTGACTTTTTGAAAATGTGAACATTTCGAAAAAAAATTAATAACTCATTGATATATAACAAATTCTAGCAAATTTTCTTTTACATATAAATAATTGGACAGTCGTTGAATGTATTCCACGATTTAGTACTAAACATCTCTTTACAGGATGTTCAGAATTTTCAATTTCATTATTAAATCATTCAATGTGTATTATTGGGCTTATTTTAAATGAAAAACCCTGCATTTCAATAATTCATGATATTTAATGGTATATAGGTGTACTATACCTAGATATTATACTTTTCGTGCAATTTACAATTTTCTCATATTGTATGGTAATAGTTATTTACGTAACAAGTTCCGAAAGTGATATTTTACTGGAGGTAGTTTCCAGGGCGAGTCGTAGGCGAGTTCAGGAAGCCCGCGAGTCCCGTAAAATAACTTTCGGGTAGCGTTACGTAGCCGTTTATTAGATAAAATACAGCTTTTCGAAGAAATTTGTCAGAGAACTAAGCAGCAAGAAGGAATGGGTTCCAAATACCATTAACAGACTTGGAAAGAATGCCATTCCATGGTACACAGACGGCTTAAAAGCAATAGGAGGAACTGGGATAGGAGTGTTCGGACCAGGGACCAAACACTCCGAAAGCTTGGGAAAAACCCCAAGTATATTTCAAGCGGAAATCCGCGCCATAAGAAAGTGCGCCCAGTTCAATATTGATAAAGGATACAGAGGACAAAAGATTATCATAATGACAGATGGTCAAGGAGCCATTAAGGCACTGAGCTCTTGTGTAATCAGTTCCAAAATGGTATGGGAATGCCTAGACAAACTCAATGAACTAGACGAGAACAATATAACCTAACCTAACCTTACTATGGATTTCAGGACATACTGGAATAAAGGAAAATGAAATAGCAGATGAACTAGCAAAGAGGAGGACTAAAATACCTTTCTGGGGACCAGAACCCTTTTGCGGAATCAGTCTCAATGTAATATTAGAAGAAATAGGTGAAGCCGAAAGAAAGAGAAGATCCAACTATTGGAAAGATGTAGTAGGGCTTGGACAATCAAATATTCTTCTGGGTGACTACAACCTGTTGAGAGATCAAATGAACGCATAAGTCAAAGTAAAACTGCGCTGAGAGTTTTAACAGGGATCCTAACGGGACATTGTCGCCTGAATGGACACCTGAAAAAGCTCAAAATAGTGGATGAAGAAGTATGCAGATATTGTGGCATGGAAGAAGAAACCTCCATCCGCATACTTTCCAGCTGCACAGCTCTCCAGAATCCTAGAGCACAGTACCTGGGAGATTACTGGATAGGAGAGGAAGATTTGATTGAGCTGAAGCCTGCAGATATCCTGAAATTCCTCCGCGAAAAAAGAATAAGGGAGCTATAGTTTCAGAGACACTCCTTAGAAACTAAGTAGAAGTAAAGGGGCACAATAGATATTTTAGTTCTAAGTGAATGGTACCCCAAATAAATACATACATACATATTCATAGATAAAATATTAAGAATAATAGAGATAGATACTATAAGTATTACTTATGTATTATTAAATTTACAATTAGAAGCCTGTACTGATTTCATGTGGAATAATTATTTCCTTGTCACTTTCGTTGTCCCTCTCCAAAAATTGTAAATACAGTGGTACTATCCATATACTATAAACAAATTTATTTTGACAAACGATGTCATGATAAAATTTCCGTAAATGTAATTGCTAAGGTCGCCTACATAGATATTGAAAGTAACAAAATCGTCCCCAAAGTAAAACAAAATATTCCGAAAATAGATACTTTCTGTACGATTTGTGTTTCATTTTCGATTAAATGAATAATACCGAAAGTTCTATTTTCGGGAGAGCTACGGAGAAATTGATTTTAAAACATCTGCAATTCTTCCTCCCTTGTAGTTGCTGAGGGTAGGCGGAAACACAATATTATCACGTCACATGATTTCACGTGAACACGCATGAGCAATAAATTTGTTGAGGCGGCTTTTTCCATCCATACACACTATTGTCACGTTGGAGATTTACATGAAATCACATGATATTACATGACTTGTAGCGCTAAAATTTTCTGTTTAAACATCAATTTTGTGAGGCGTGGAAACGTGAAAGCAGTCGAAATGGAAGAATTTTTAATAGAAAAAGTGCGTTTACGTGAGGTACTTTACAATACTCGGTCAGGTAATTACCGTGACCAAAAGATGCGACAACAGGCTTGGCAACAAATAGCAGAAGAACTGGAAACTACTGGTAAGTGTAGTGTGACTTTGGATAAAGTCAGTTTGAGGACCATAAAATAAAGCAATGTTGTCAGATATATTTTCTGAAATTGTTGGGATGACTATACATATGTTTCCCACTGTTAGCTCGTGATGTTCTTAGAAAGCTAGTTTGGAAATATTTAATAAAAAATACATAATAGAAATTTATTTGTAACCATTAAAAAAAGCCGCTCGAAATTTTTATAAAAAAAGAAATTAATTAGAACAACTTCATGTACGCCCGCTATATTTAAGAAAATTTTGAATATCTGGCACCGCAGCTGAAGGTGGCCAATATCGTCAATCATCGAGTAAAATATTGTTTATAATAATACGGAGTTCGGGTCACTTATAAGGCGGACTACTATAACATAAAAAAATTTATGGATAGGGAGGCTACCCCTTTAAACGATGGTCTAGGCTTTCATAGGCGTGTGTCAATTCTGTTTGTATATTTATATGTATATTTAAAGTAATATAGTAGTATCTACTTCTTGGTTGAGTGAGTTTAATGAATAATAATATAGTATTTATTGAGTCAATTGATATCAATATAATATTTATTTGTTCGTAGACGTTAGGGTGAGTTTTGTGAATATAATTCATTTGTAATTAATTAGAATGGCATTTTGGAGACCATTTGAAACGCAGTCCAAGATGATGCGCGGAAATCTAATAGTTTGGCGCCACAAGCAAATGATTTAGCAATAAATGATAATGATGATAGGGTCGAATTTAAACACAAAGATTTACATGTTCAGTGTCAACGCGTTGTTTTAAATATGTACGCGTGTTTGAAAAAAGAAAATTCTGTAATTTCTGAATGATAATGCGGTTATCGCGAGAATTCAGCTGTTTTCTGTCGCACTTGTATAACCCGGCACACTTCCATAAGGATTTTCGCAATCTGTATATGTCAATGTCAATGAATACAACAACAACAACTCAATTTTATTTGATATATACCTATAACAATAATTATTCTTCCAAATTGCGTCACAAACTTTATTAACTATTTTACGAACTATACTAAATCCTAACCGAAAATTGAAACGCAAACTTAGATATGTGTTCCCCGTTGCCAGATACCTTTTTCTTCTCTATAAATGAGATATTTTTTCTTTGTTACAGCTGTTGCCGTAAAAACGCTTTGGGATAAACTTCGCCGCTGCTTTTTGAACGCACTAAGCAGACGTCGCAATAGGAAAAGTGGTTTGGCAGGCAAAAAAATACCTCCTTGGAAATACGAAGCTCAAATGTCATTTCTATTGCCATATTTGGACAGTAGGAGTTCTGAAAGCAACATAAATACTAATAACACTGAAGTTGTCAATAAACCATTCAATGTAGAAGAATATATAACTGATAAACAAGAATCTAGAGTAACAGCTGAAGAGAATATTGAAAAAACTGAAAGCCAATCCGTATTAAATGAACGTGGTGAAACCCCATCTCGACCTCAAAATACTGACAAGAACACAAAACAAGCCACAACTCAAGATTCCTATAAGGACATGGCTGACGCAATGGAACAAAATGCTATTCTGCGAAAAAGAAAATTTGAATTGAACGAGCAAGAAAAACGAACAGCATATGAACCCATGTCTAGCATGGATGAGACTGATTTGTTTTTCATGAGCATGTCCAAAATGACAAAATCATTACCCTTTTTGGAACAGATTAGGATTAAAAAGCTGATAAGTAATGCTGTTCTTGATGCACAAATGTGTAATCAAAAGCATAATCATCAGTCTTCATTTTCTTCACCCCCATGTCCGGAGGAAAATTCTTCCTCTACGAATTATTCGACGCATTCATCATGAAGCACGACACCAAATTATAGTTAAACACCTGATGGTTGGACTGGAATTGAAGAAAACAGTTGACAAATGTTCCAATGTTTGCAAATAACTTATAATTCATCTAATTTAATATAACACACGTTGTACAAGATACTACATACTTTATAATAAATCTTAGTTTTCAATAAAGAAGTTGATAAATCTTAATACAATACAATGCCTACAATATAATATTTTTTTTTGCTTTGGAAGCCGTTCAGATGCCTGGAGCACTGCAGCCTATTGACTTATTGTACTCTACTCCCACATTTAGTTCACCCATCCAGTTATCCCTGTACCTTCGAGTAGACGATATAGGTCCATTAGATGGTGTGCCATATACTTCAGATGGAACATTGACTTCTCCGAAGAATGTTTGTCTCCTCGAGTCCAGTGCCTCACAGTCAGGTAAGTCTCGGTCTCTATGCCACAAAGTATGCAGCTGAGGTGATCTTTTACCGAGGTATGACCCGTGTTAGATAACCTGTAATAATTCTTAGCTTATTCCTACTTATATTCAGAAGTTCTTCGGCCCGTTTTACACATGTGTTACCTATGGAGGTTTTACTGTGTACCTGCCTTGAAGTGTTCCTCCGATGAAGTCTATGTTGGCTTTATACTCATTTTTGTATTTGCCCTCGGACTACCTTCTTTGTGGTCACAAAAGCTAGTTCTGGTCCAATATATGCAAGCTGAACCTCTTTTCATGAGTTCATCAGCTTGTTCATTTCCAGAAATACCGTTACTACTACTACTACTAAGTTTGCAGGCGAGCCTTGTCCTGGACAAACTCAAGCCAAGGTTCCGGCACTGAGGCCACTGGCGGGCCCATTGTGCCATTCCTGCTACCTAGACATCCATAAAGCCGAGCCCTTCTATAAAGGCCACAACCTTTTTCAATGGATGCCTGCTTGTGTCTCCAGGGGCCATAACAGGGACTCCGAAGATTCGCCTGCGTAGTACAGCCCAGTGTGGGCACTCTAGGAGAACATGGACTGACGTTTCGTCAGTCATGCCGCAACCCCTGCATAGGGAACTTTCCTCTACTCCTAAGTTGTGGAGGTGTTTCATCATACAGCAGTGCACCCACACTAATCTCACTTTAATAGGGTCTGCATTTAGTAATGTGGTCTGCATTTAGTTCTTTCTGGCATTCTTCTACTAGTCTGGATATTACCTTGCGGCTATTTAAAGCTGCAAGGCCTGTCTGGCTGCCAGTAAGTATGTTTATCCTGTGAGTGTCAGTCCTATATTTGTTAATTCTGACACATTCTAGGATGGCATAGATCTCTGCCTGAAATGCAGAGGTATGTTCTCCTAGTGAAAAGGAGCATTCTGTGTTACTCATTTCACTATACACCCCTCTGCTCCTGTTCCTTCTCCAGTATGTGATCCATCTGTGTACCAGGTCTCTCCTCGGGGAAACTTCACTCTGCTTGGGTCTTGCCAGTCCTTTCTGTGACGTATTTCTACCTCATATTTAGGACTTGGGAGAAGTTGTGGCCATATAATCTGTTTTCATATCTAAAATGGCTCCACTTAGGATGTCTTTAACAGATATATTGTGTCCTGATCCAACTATTTTGTTGCTCAGGTAACTTTGCTGTCTGAATAGTCGCATCCTTGCTTCCCACATTATCAAAGGGTGTAATGGAGGAAGGTCAAATAAGGCTTTTAGTGCTGCCGTTGGCGGGCTTCTCTTGCACCCTGCAGTACTGAGAAAATTAATTCTTCGCACCTTGCCTAGTCTCATCATTTGCATTATTTTGTTTCGTCTGTCCACCAGACCAAAGACGCATATGTTATTATGGGTTTAACCACTACACTGTTTTCGTGGACTCAACCCCCATGTTTTCTCACAAGTTCGTCTTGCCATCATTAGTGTGGTTTCCGATCTTGTTACTACTTTTTTCATTTGTTTGGTCCATGTTAATCTCGAGTCAATAATCACCCCGAGATATTTACCATCCATAACCATTGGAATTTCCGTACCTTGAAGGAATAGTAGTCCCAATCTCGCCAAGTTCGTTCTCTTGGTGTAGGGTACTATGTTTGATTTGGTGGGACTTATATTTAAACCCACCCCTGCCGTCCATTTTGTTACTATGTTCAGAGCCTGTTGCATGCGCTCTCTGACTGTGGTTTTGAATTTGACTTGTGATATGATAACCAGATCGTCCACATATGCTAAGACAGTATGGTACTTTTTAAGTCTCCTTATCAGTCCGTCCATTACAAGGTTCCATATTAGAGACAGGAGTCCTACTTGAGGACACCCCCTTCAAACCCGGGCTGAAAATGTTTCACCCATCAAGGCTGAAAAGATCGTTCGGTCTTTCAACATGCAGTCTATCCATCTGCAGCTTGTTTTGTCAATTTGCTTTTGACGAACTGCCCTACTGATTACTTTGTGAGAGGTGTTTATCAAATACACCCTCTATATCAAGGAAGGCTGCTAATATAATACTTCCTTATTTTCGAGAGCTTGAACCACCACATATTCCAATTGAATTTTAAATTAAGAAAAAATATTTTTTCTGCGACTTGTAACGAATTTATTGATAAGAGAAAATATTATTTATTTTTATCAACTGCTTTTAGAAACTGCTACCGTCAGATTTCGGTTCCGGCTTGATTGTTTTTGCACGGGAATATCCCATTGGTTTATTATCAGTCATCTATATAATTAATTAAAATAAATTTAAATGAATCTTTGCTACAGCTATGTCTACTAATATCTAGTTTTTTAAATGAAATACATATTACAAAAAACTAATGCACCACTTTAATAGTTATTTATGCAACAAGTGCAAAAAGTGGGTGTTTTTTGCACCCGACGTGAAATTGTCCAACGAGGTCTTTAGGACGAGTTGGACAACACGTCAAGTGCAAAAAACACGTTTTGCAAGAGTTGCATACAATATATATTTTTTCTAAATTCATGCAAAAACTGGAAAATTAGAATATAAATATGTTAAGAACCGAACCTAAACTAATCAATCTCAACCCGTTCTTCTTTTTTTGTATCTTTATGGCCTCCATCTTGTCAGTACTCAATCATAGCTGGTTTTCGCCTTGACCATTTAAATTTTAAATAATTAAAGATTTTTGCAATAATTGTTACTCGTTGAGACTATAAGTAGTAAGATATACATATATTATTGTTGTATTAAATTAGGATCAGATACTTGCTATGGATTTTTATTTAATTTAAATGTTTATGTTTGTCATAAATCATCACAAAACTGACACAAGAATGACAGATGAGTGCAATAAAAATTTTATTGCACTAGTGCAATAAAGTACCACTTTTTCCATTAAATGTGGTTCACAAAAGTGTTGTTTTTTGCATGAATGTAGAAAAAAATTATTAATTAAAATTAAAAAAATTAATTCAAAAATAGTTTCCTAGAGATTCTGTAGATTCTTAGAGACAGAAGATCATGCCCATAGAGCAGGACAAAGAATAAATTGAGCTACAACACGAATCCAGGATACAATTTCAAGAATTTCGGTTCTTAGACAGAGATTTGTGATGTGTTATAGCCTACAAAGCTAAAACGTCAAATTTTTGTAGGTGCTCTCTCCCGTTGAAATTCCCAGGAACGAACAGGCAAGGGAAGCAATCCAGAACCTCAACTCTCCCACAGTTTTAAAAGTTTCTGTTCTGGTTGCAAAAAACTTCGTCGAGCAATCAGTTTATACATACTGGCAAGACGGTTGGAATGAATCAAACTCTAAGCTCCGCAGAATAAAGAAATACGTAAGCTCCTGGAAACCATTCCCGATTAAAATACGAGAGCAAACGATATTATCGCTTCTTATTATTGGACATACAAAATTCTCTCCCAACTATCTTATGTCCTATTCTAGTGTGCGACAGCTGCAATCAGTATCTGACTGTAGGCCACGTACTATTGGGATGGGAAAAGTTCGGACTACAGAGACAAACTCATAACATCCCCAATCAAATAGGAGAGGCACTTGGTGCAAGCTGCGATTTTCAAATCCATTCAAATATTAAATAAAATTTGACAATCTTCTTTTATCTTGTATAACCGTAAATTAGCAAAAATTGATGCACATTATATACTGTGTGATTTATAACTATTGGGACATAGGCTAAGGGTAGATTGTTTGAACCAAAATATGGCGATAAGACCAAATATATCTCAATAAAATATTGCTGTGGAAAGAGAAAGATGTATATTTACCAATTGTTGTCAAAATCGGTACAGAGGCATACTTTTATACAGGAAATATTGTTTTATATATTATTTGACATTTTATTATAGGGTGAAAGATTTCTGATGACTGGCAACTTTTTTTGACGAACTTTTTTTTGATTTTCATCAGAAAATATGATATAAAGATGATTTCTACGTAATATTGGTACTCTTGTTCAAATACGAAATTCTCATTTGTTTACGAAAAAAACGCAATTGAACAATTCAGAGTATTGGAAGGGTATATCATATATTATTATTTCATTTATGAAAAGTGTGCTATTTTAAAAAATGGTAAATTGCACGAAAAGTATAATACTCTTATAATATTCGAAAGGTGAATTATTGAAATACAGGGTGTTCCATTTAAAATAAGCCCAATACTACACATTGAATGATCTAATAATGAAACTTAAAATTCTGAATACCCTGTGAAAGACTGTTTAGTACTCAATCGTGGAATACATTCAACTAATGTACAACTATTCAGATGTGAGAGAAAATTTGCTAGAATTTGTTATATCAATTTTTTTCGAAATGTCAGCATATCTCGAAACCCTCTGTATCAGAAAATACGATTAAATATAGGGTGTCCCATGATAGGCCAAACTATTGGAAAATTCTTCCTTCCCTCAAGCACGTTGCCCTGTCTGGTTGTTACTATGGTTGTTACCACGACATACGCTTTGGAAATCTATGACCATATTATTGCAAATTATCAATGTTCTTGCTATATTATAGCTGATAATAAATTTACTGTCATCTGGGCCTACTAACGTTGTCAGTTTTGTGTTAATAAATGAAATGGAAATTATGTAGGGGGGATATCTCGAAAACCAGTAACGCAAAATATTATGTTATTTTAATATTTTTCAATAAACAGAGGGATACCGTTAACGATAAATAAGTTAATCGCACAGTTAACCAACCAACATAGCTTTTGTGGCGCCCTCTCGAAAATACATCGAAACGGATAACATATTTTTATTTCCCAGGCTCTAAAACCTCTATCTTCCAATTTTTATGTTCTTCCAATTTACTGAAAAAAAAAACATTTTTTTCATTTCAACTTTGCCACCCTGTATGTTTCTTATTATCAATATTTTCTGTATCTGTAGAGTAGGGAGGGTGAGTGTAAGCTCACAGCACCATAGAGTAATAAATAGAAAAGAGGCTTTAAAACACATGGAAGAAACTGGCACAAAGTTTGTGCGCAGTCAGTTGAGTATGGCGCATCACAGAGACTAACTGAACTAACAAACCCCGCCTCTAACCACACGAAAATTGTCAATATCATTTCAATTTGAGGTTAGTCACGTGGATTCACTTCTGAACATATCTATGTGATATCTATTTCTATTTAAATTGATTATCTTTAACATTGGCACCTATTATTATCATAGGATTTATTATAACTCATCATAGGTAAGTTAAAAATGTAAAATAATGGAAATAATATTTTTCATTTTATCGTTTTTTTGCAGACAATTAGGAAGATGTGCTAAAAGTTGTCTCCTGGTAGATTGGTGTAAAAGTGTGGATTATTTGTTTGTCTGTTCTTATTTTATTTTTATTGACTGTTTTTGTGTTATTTTCGATATTTTATTATATGAAAAATGTTGTTTTAATAGTAATTTCTCACTAGCAGAGTTTTTTTTCTCCTACTCCTACTAATACAATATTACGCGTATGCCGAAAACTTCCAAATTCAAAAAGCGCGCGTCTTGAATGCTAGTTCATATCAGTAGCCAAGGTAGGCGCTAGTGGTAACTTTGTGCCACGAAACGCTACACGTTCAACATCTCTCTTTTATTTATTACTCTATGCTCAGCACTAAGGCCATTGTACAGTACATCCTCCCAAGGAGTTGTACTCCTAGGTCATCGACCATCCTGTCCCTCTCAGGAAGGTGGACAGGTCACTGGGAGACATCTCCAATATTTTATTAATGGAAGTTGCGCTAGAATGTAATATTTTTAGGTAAAAAATCTTCCATTTCACTTTGGACCATTACTTACGGCACCCTGTAAGTAGAATAACTCAACAAAAACTAAGTTTTTTAATTTTGTTTTATAATAAAAATATTATGCAACAAGTGCAGAAAGTGAGTGTTTTTTGTACGTGACGTGAAATTGTCCAACGAGGTCTTTAGGCCGAGTTGGACAACACGTCGAGTGCAAAAAACACGTTTTGCAAAAGTTGCATACAATATTTTTTCTAAATTCATACAAAAACTGGAAAATTAGAATATAATAAGCTGGGAACCGAACCTAACCTAATCAAACTCAACCCGTTCTTCTTTTTTTGTATCTTTATGGCCTCCACCTTGTCAGTACTCAATCATAGCTGGTTTTCGCCTTGACCATTTGAATTTTTGCAATAATTGTAACTCGTTGAGACTAAGTAGTAAGATATACATATATTATTGTTGTATTAAAGCAGGATCAGGTACTTGCTATGGATTTTTATTTAATTTAAATGTTTATGTTTGTCATTAATCATCACAAAACTGACACAAGAATGACAGATGAGTGCAATAAAAATTTTATTGCACTAGTGCAAAAAAGAACTACTTTTTCCATTAAATGTGTTTCACAAAAGTGTTGTTTTTTGCATGAATGTAGAAAAAATTAATTTAATTAATTATTTAATTTAGGTGGTACGTTAATTTTTTGGAAAAGTTTATCTGCCACATCTTTCTTTCTGTGTGAAAATACCACACACTCTGTAAACGTAACCATCATAAAATTTATGGGACATTAAAAAGTCTATTAATTTTGTTTTGCTCTCAGTGTACAAAAACTAATTTGTAGTATACGATTAATTAGAAAATTGGGGAGAAAGTAATGCAGCGATACGCCCATGACAATCATCTTCGATCTAGAACATCATCATCCATCAGAGAGTCCAAGTGCAAGTGAAGTAAAAGTGAGAGCAAGGCTGAGTAGTGCATCGCCGCGCTACTTCTTCACGAGAGGAGAGAACGAGTCGGTGAAATATCGAAAAAAAAAACAGATCCCATTAACAAAACACACGCACAACCACGCATAATAAAGAAACGCGAGCGAGGCGTAGTTTTGTATGTGTGTATGAGTGCCGCGACCCCAAAATCGATAAGCAGAGTTCTCTGGGTTCAGAATCCTATTTCAAGGACAAGGCCAAGCGCGCGGCCCGAACGCGCTCCTATATCCAACGTTAAACAGTTGACGATCGTCAGAATTGCCGCACAGAGTTTAATTCGCTCCTCGCTCCTCTCGCTATAATTTGAGACAATTCGGAACTCGGTACGAAATTCATCCCCTCGCTACATTTGCCGCCGGTGCATGTGCCAGACGTGGGGCTGTATGGATGCAGCGCTTGCGCAACCCTTACTCACTTTTAATATCCAAACTGCATTTCGGTTTCACTTTCATTCCGAATTTGGTACCAAAAGCGCGCGCGATTTGACTAAACTACGTACGCTAAACCATCGATATCGGAACAACCCTCTGGCATGCTGATATTTTTTTAATAGT
This sequence comes from Galerucella nymphaeae, assembly GCA_963978555.1. Classification (NCBI taxonomy): domain Eukaryota; kingdom Metazoa; phylum Arthropoda; class Insecta; order Coleoptera; family Chrysomelidae; genus Galerucella; species Galerucella nymphaeae. The sequence goes on along the minus strand of OZ021711.1, from coordinate 1,074,373 downwards.
TTTTGTTAATTTTTTTAAAGGGGTAGTGCAATATGCAAACGGCTACGATTGTGTTTAAAACTGAAAATAAAGAGTTCGGAGTTGCTTCTGGTGCTATAGTTTCCTCTTCGACTTCGTCGTCGCCTGCAGGAGCTGGACACATGCGGCCTCCACCGCCTCCTCCACCTCCCAAGATCAAGGTGATTGACATCAAGTTGGAGGAGCCCAGTAGCTCTATGCCTGATCTCGGTAAGTTTAACTGAAACTTATTGAAGGTAATCATATTTTAAAAGTACCGAAAATAATGAAAATTATGGAGAAATAAAAATATTAGCATACACATACACTTAATAAAAAGTTTTGGCAATTTGACAACAAACTGTCTATATAATTATTAATATCACAATTTACAAAAATATAAATACGAGAGCTTAAGTTAAATATTCATTTATTTTGTTCATTAATGGAAATAGTAAAGCATCGTGAGATAATTTATTCCAAATCTTACTATCACTTACAGGGTATGTTAGTTACACCGTGTGGAGCAAATCGTGGACTTGACCATAGATAAAAAATGGACTTGACTTATTTAAATATCTTCTGTATGTTTCTTGTATAGTTGTCAATTTTTTTTCGTTGTGTCAGATGGGGATAAAAAATTAATGTTCATTAAGTTTATCTTGACAACGTTGAAATAAATATTTTGAAAAATATTGTGGTTTAATATTCCCCAAAAATAAGAAAGTAAGAAATTGACTTATTTAGTTTAGAACATCAGTGTTTATATTGACTGTTTTGCTGAATTAAAATAGTCCAAGTTCAAAGCCTGGGACCACAATTGACATTTTCATGATAAAATGACATACCTTAAATCTTTAAGTAATTTTATGTAGTCCAGTAAATGAAGGGACGAAGCTCCTGAAAAGTCCTTGAAGAACCTGACTTTGGGCTAAATTTGTAGGTCATGGCAGGTGTTCTTGAACGAGAAAAAACTTAATGCCATTGAGTTTACGGAATGAGAGAAAAATGACCCCTAAACACTGGAAAATGGTTTTTCGGCTAATATCTGGCTAAATATGCGAATTATAGAATTTTTTTCCGACAAAAAATGAAGCTCTTTTTCTACAAAAATGGTTTTCATATTTTTTCCGAAAATTTGATATAGTTTTCGAGACAATGAGACCCAAAAGTCCCCTTATTTCAGGCTGCTGCTTTGACTGTAGGAATTCTGCTGTCTATTGGGAATTAAATATAAGCGATACTCTATCTGGTGGCAGAAAAGGAACTATTTCTGTGGACATTATTTTATAACCTTTACATAAAATTTGTATAATAAATATAATTAAAAATACTTTTAAAGCTATGAATATAATGAAAAACGAAAAAAAAGCCAAATGCAACGTCTAAACTACAATCAAACAATGGAAAATGTTGTGTAAAATATATTTGAGGTCATACAGAATGTACAAAGAAATAGTTCAGTTGGCAATGCCATCTTTTCAATTCCCAATACACTAACTTGAATCGAGCGGACGAATTGTTCCATAACTCGGCAAAAAATGGACATTTTCCGATGATTCAAAGTTCATCGCAATGGGTAGACCCGTAGCTATAATTTAATGCGACTTGCAGCTTATATATACTTGTCAAAAATATTTAAAAAGCGGTCAAGTTTTTTCCACAAGATTTTTAGACTATTTCATTAGTTTGTTAATTTTTTTAAATAGTCTTTCGTCCTAAATTTTTTTATAATATAACCTTGGGAGGTCTTGAATGACCTCAGAAATTTATTTGTTTATTTACATTTTTCAGCCATTTTCGATGTTCTGTAAAATATGTGGAAAAGCCGCGATTTAAAAATATATCATCCTATATATTGCTTTTCAATGCACATTATTTTAAAGCTTGTGTCTAGTTTTCGATTGTATTTTCCATTTTTAATAAAGTCCAATCATTTTCTAGAAATAAGGGAAATTGATCACACCGGTAAAAACCGAACTTTTTTAAAAAATAATTTTTGTTACCTGTTCTTAATTTTTGAGAATTAATAACTGGACCATGCTAAACCTTGTGTTCTGACCTTTCTATTGATATCGTCTGCATTTGTGTAGGTACAATCTCTGGTTTGGAGTCGTCGGCTTGCCCGGATTATTGATATATTGTTTCCGTTATACAGGGTGTCTCAAAATAGACGCCCGTCCTTTAAGAACATGAATCGGGGGGCTGATTCCAATTGAAACGTAAGAATAAAAAAATTGCGTTATGTCCATGGTTACAGAGTTATTGACAAAAAACAAAGATCTAACATTCAATGTTTACACTTTATTAAAAAAGAAGTCAGCTAAAAACAAATGAGTAGCATAGGTTGCTATGGTAATATTAAATGTTGATTATTAGTTCTGTCAACTTTTATTATAATAAGTATAAGTATAATTTCATACGGTAATTTGTTGTTGACGACGGTCAGTAAACATTTGGGCTGGATTATTAGATAATAATGACTAATCGGCCCAAATATGTTACCTAACCGACGATTCAGCATCGTATTTTCATTTTTTAAACGACAATTCACTACTGCCATTTCTCGATCAAGTTCCATTAGCAAATAGATTGAATTGTTGCTTCCAACATGATGGTGCGCGTCAATTTTGAGACACCCTGTATATTATGAATTATTTATTTAAAATGAAATTAATATTTTTCATTATAATAATTCAGTTATAAAAGAAAACAGAAAGTGTTTAAAGTGGAAAATGTTCACGTTATTCTAGACTACAAGAAAAAATATTTAAGGACTTTTTTGTTGGGAAAAGAAAATAAGGTTTGGTTTATTTTGCCTCAACTTTATAAACTTGGTAATTAGGCAAGAAACTGCCATTTATAATCAGTATGAAAATTATGGATTTTGTAATCTATTAGTAGTAGTCAGTTTCTGCAAAAAATATCGGCATTGCGTAAAAATTGGTAAGAACCATTTCTGTAGATCTTAATTTTTTGCATGAAGAAAAATTCTCTAATTCGTATATTTAGCCAGGTATTACCGGGAAACCCATTTTTCAGGGTTTAGGAGGACAATTTGTCCCCCTTCCGTAAACTCAATCGCGTTACCTTTTTTATCGTTTAAAAACACTTACCATGACCTACAAATTGAGCCCAAAGTAAGGTCTTCAGCGACTTTTTTCAGGTTTTAGTTACTGGACTAATGGTGAATTCTTATTTTATTTTTTCATTTAGCTATTTTCTTCAGTTTCTTTAGGATATTTTGACCAGATCTTACGTGACAGCTGACCTATTTTCACTCTGTGCTTTTACCAAACCGTCACTTTGGTCCACGAATATTAATGTGCCTTGTTTTCACTGTTAAAATTTGAATTTAAACTACGGATCAAATTCGAGTAGGTACCAAATTTTACACCTTGAAAGTAAAGTATACGTGTCATCATTTAGACCTCGGACTAAAAATTTGGTACACTTAGTGTAGTGAGTTTTAAGTATGCAACGCCTCAATTATCTCGGAAACCATAGCACGATTTTTATTGATTTTGGTATAAAAATATATTGTGATACAGCCGATATTATGGTGATACTTTCCTATTTACGGAATAATAATAAACTTTGTTGTATCGAATGGATCACCCTGTATATGTTTTGCTTTTTGAAGTTCCTATAAAAATAACCTGCTACATTTCATTATCTTTGCCGAAGTTAAAACAAATACATTTAGATAGCTGATTGAATGAGTTCGTTTAATTTAAATAAATAATCTTTAATAATTTATATCCTATTAGAAATATATCATATCAAGGTCTATTGTCAGTAAATTATTAACAGCAGTAAAATATTTATCCAAATCATGGCGCAGAAAATCTACAGCAATTTTAGGCAAAGTTCTTAATGTTTGTTTCATGTTCGAAGTATGCAGAAAACATTTAAACATACAATAAAGGCGGTTACAGTGGATGCTCAAAATGTTGTCCGTTTACTTTAATACATTTTGCATTATTCCAGACTGCCGATTTCTGCTTGTGTCAAAGCTTTCAGAAACAAATTAGGTCACAAAAACTCAGAGCCTGATACACGAATAAGAACGTAAACAAGAAGTGACGTCAACATGCATTGATTTTTATGGCATTTCACCTGTTGTATGAGTAACTTTAACACCCTGTATCTCGAAAACTAAAGCTCCAACTACCCATATCGACATGAGATTTCGCGCCAATTTTCGGATTTTCTACAAGCTCTTTCAGATTGTAACACCTATCCATTAACACCCTGTATAAAAACCTAATTTCTGGATTAAACTTCCACATACTTCCACCAAACGTCCACATACTATTATGATATTGGTATTGTCTGAATATTTCGAAAAATGATGAATGTAATTGAAAATACTTCCTTGGATTTGGAAATATCTGAATCAACTCGAGTTAATAGTACCTAACTCTAAATACTACTCATAAAAAAAGGGACCAATCATCTGATTCCTATTATCCAAGTCCATACATTCAGTTTTTGTGGATATGTAGTGTGGGATTCACGCATCCAACGAGAATTATTACGTGACCAGTATCAACAATTATACTGATTTACATTTCCTTTAATAGAAAAAGTGGCCTCATCGCGAAACATAACATTACCTACTTGAAAAATTTGGATTGTTTTGATTGTAAAATTTTTTCATAATTACCTATGTTTGCAAACTCTTCACGTCCATCGAAATGACAACTCAAACCAATCTTATTTTGTATGGATGGAATTTATTCTCATAGTCCATTGAAAAGTTACATTTGTGGTTGCGTTATTTAAAGGAAGCAATTTTATTTATTTGATGTATAGGGGGGGCCAGTGTGAAGGTAAAACCAAGTTTGTGGGGTGGCCACCCTTGTCCCACGGCCGCCATCTTGAAAATAGGGGTTGAAATGGTTTTTACGATACATCTCTCTAACTATTTATTTGATAAAAAAATTTGTGAACATTTTTTATTGCAAATTAAATTTTCTACAACTTTGGTACAGTAACTTTTTGTCGTAAAACTATAAATAAAAAAGCGAAAATCTTCAGAAATTCGAGAAAAAAATTTATATTTTTCGATGTAACTTTTTTTTGACTGACCATTATAGGTAAGGTTTTACAGCGCTCGGAAGTGTGTAGGATTTTCCATTACTCTTAACTATACCTATATTATACGTGTGTACTAATAATATGTCATCAGTTATATATATTTTTTTACTTAGTTATAATAGTTATTATAATTTTTTTAATTATAAATTTTGCAATATTATTAATAATTTATTATTGACTTTTTTTCCCATCACCCACGAGGTAGAGTCTAGAGGCGAGTTTTTTTTACGTGGTATCCCCAATAGGCATAATCTACGGTGATTTTCTAAATTAGAACTACTCCGTCCTCAGTCGTTTTCCACATTTTTTCCAGCCCCAGTCTTCGGGATCATTATAATTACCAAGCCACGACTGGACCTGATGGTAGACTCGGAAAGTATGAAAGCGAGCTGTGTCTTGTGTTGGAGGAAGTGAAGATAAGTTAAATGTACTTTTTGTCACTGCCTTGGCGAATTGTTTGTATCTTAGGCTGTCAAGAGAATTATCATCTTTATTACCACCGTATAAAGAGATAAAAAAACGTTCACCAAGTATAGTGAGCAAAGCAGGGTCAACTCTCTTGTTGAGAAACAAAGCCATTCCACTTGCAAACTCTAAATGTTTTTCCAGTTTTTTCACAAATTTCATTTTACCGATATTGTGAGGAGCTGAAGTTGTGTCACATCCGGAAAAAGCATAAAGAAACAGCAAGTTATCCGCAATGACATCTCCGTACATACACACGTATAATATTGGAATAGTTGGAAGTACTGAAAATAGTATTCACTTCAGAGCGCTGTAAAACCTTAGCTATTGACTTAACGACAAAATGATGCCAATAAAAGCTGTTCCTCAAAAAACGATCTACAAAAATGGTCGGATATCATTTTTTCGTTAAATGATAAAAAAAAGTTACATCGAAAAAAATAAATTTTTTTCTCGAATTTCTGAAGATTTTCGCTTATAACTTTTTTATTTATAGTTCTACGACAAAAAATTACAAGACCAAAGTTGTAGAGAATTTAATTTGCAACAAAAAATGCCATAACTTTTTTTTATCAAATAAATAGTTCAAGAGATATATCGTAAAAACCATTTCAATCCCTATTTTTAAGATGGCGGCCGTAGGACAAGGGTAGCGACCCCACAAACTTGTTTTTAGCTTTACACTGACCCCCACTACACATCAAAAAAATAAAATTGCGTCCTCTAAAAAACGCAAGGTAAGGCCTAAGAAATGTAACATTTCAATGGACTATCATGTAAATAATAATTTTCATGGATGTTTGCGAAATGTCAAGTGTGGATCGTCTTCTAACAGGACACAAACAAATAAAGATTTGCTTTCATCTGATTCGGTTTTTCTGCGACCTGATTTGGAACAATCTTTCAGTGAACCAATTTCGTTACACTTTTTTTACTAAACTACTGATAATAGTTCTTGTTATGGGAAGGTTGAGTTAAGGGAAATTATTAAAATGATTGAAACATCAATGTTGCAGTCACACCTATCTAAATGTATTATTGAGTTCGACAAAAATAATGTAAATGTAGCTGTAAGTTCGAAATTATGTTATTTACCAATAGGGAATTTCGTGAAAAAAAATTCGAATTTCTTTAGGGTAATTTATAAGAATTAACATAGTTTAACAAATTATTATTCCAAAAAACGGAAAGATCTGACAACAATGTAATTACCAACATATAATATCGACCAAGTCACAAAATTATTATAAACCAAAATCTATATAAATCGTGTCATCCTTTTCTTAGATAATTGAGGCGTTCCACACAGCTCTAGCCACTGAGGTGAACCTTTTGTCTCTAACCACTGACTATCTCCTGGATATACAAAATTATCTTGCACAATTTTAGGTTAATTATAATAATAATAGAAAAAATTATCAACCACTAATAGAAAAATTCAACTTCTAAGTTGGCTAGAATTGTCAACTTCACAGCTAGTAGTGGCAAAATTAGGTAACTTAGTATATTACACTACAAGGACAGAAAGTTTGAGAATCTTGCATCATGACCCGTGTGGTGTATACTAAGTAAGTTCTTGCTGATGAGAGGCAGAAAGTCCGACACTTTTGCTTTTAGTAGGTTGAATAATGGAAAAGAATTTTTAGAATCGGTCCAGTAGTTTTCAACTTTATTATCTTAAGGTTAATAATATCCTCATCTATCTGACAGCTCATTTACTATTGGAAGTTTTGACAACTGATTGAAAAGTCTGCGCATGTCCGGTTGGTTTATTAATAACAATAACTATGCTTCTTTGTTGCATGAACAGCTGACTATTCTTAGTTTAAAAATCTAAATCTTGAATTAGCTTTAGTTTAGTTGATGTTGCATGTATCCACCTTAACCTTTTGTACAATCAATAAATTAAAAATAGACTCTTAATCCAACTCTGCACCGTTCATTGATTATTTTGTTATTCTTGTGACATTTCACGTATACCTATAAACAATATATTTAAAGCAGACCTTTCTCTGCCCAATTTTGTAAAGATATAAACTTAAATATCTTGGAAATGACCTGGTTTTTGCCAAAACAAGAACCCTGGGACTCCAATGCACGCAATTTAGTCTTATAAATATGTGGAATGTGGAGGCGACAATGCTGTGTATTTTGTGTTCATAACGATAAACGGATGTTTTATCTTAATTGTCTGCAATACTAAAATGGATTGGAGATATTGTGTCTGTGATACTCAAATGATAAAAAAGATCGCGTCATTTAATATGATAATAATATCAAAATCACAACCATAATTTTCATTTTATTTTCTTGTAAAACTAAAAATCGTATTTATCTTAAACCTTCACGTAATAATGATTTTTCTAGTCATGAAGACATTCAACGATTGCTACATAAAAATTGGCCTACAGTTCATAAAAAAATTCATTAAAATGAAATGGGTGGTTAAAGAGATAGCCATTTTTAAAAATGCGTAAAATTTTTGGTTGTCGGATTTTTCGACTTAGTAATTTACGTTACAAGTTCCAAAAGTGATATTTTACGGGATGAGCAAGAAGTTTCTATGGCGTAGAGTCGTAGGCGAGTCCTGGAAGCCTGCAAGTTCCGTAAAATCATTTTCGGGTAGCGTTACCTACAATATTTTTTCAATATTACTTATGTACTTACATTAAATGTACAATTAGCAGCTTACACTGAATAATTATTTATATTCATATTTATTGTACTTTAATCATTTACACATATGACATATATTTGAGATTGTAAGCTTATTGTAACAATTCTTGTAACTTGAATCCTCGACATTGAAATGACATAGTCGTTATCATTGACGATTAATAAAATTGACTGCCATAGATAAGGAGTGATTGAAAAGTAAATAAAAATATAATTTATTTATTTAAGCATCATATAAAACACGTAAAAAATATATAATTTAACTTGTTGAATAAAAATATATGCCGATATAAAAATAGATGATAAGAGATAAAACGATCTAATAACAAAACGTAAATTGAAAAATATTTGGTATGCAAGCATGAAAAAAATATGTACCGATGTAGTACCACAAAAGTTAAGTATTCGTAATGATTAGATCGTTTTAAGTAAGTATGGTATAGCAAAAAATTTCTTTTCCGTCGACCGTGTATTAACATATGATATTAACGTTATCAAAACTAGACAAAATCATACATTAATGACCCCCTTGAATCACCTATATCAATCAACGATTTTCTGCAGGCAACCCAACGCACATCTTATATTATTATATTGATATATATTGACAAAATATGTAGGCAACCAAACATACAATAGCGTCTTCAAAAAATGAATCCTGGTATAGAATACTTCTAGTTTAAGACTTACCTATCGTTTTATTTTATTATTCTACAAAATTATAATAATTATTAGTGTTAAGACATCCAAAAAAGAATTCAAGAAAAACGAAAACAGTGACATTTGAACCAGCGACCATCTCTAATGACATTACAATGTCATTATTATCCACGTATGCGGTATAAATGTACGCAAAACTACATAAGACGTAAGATACATTGTCGCTACGAATGGCACGTCTGCATCCTATTTTGAATGGTGTAATTTTTTCCGATTGATAGTACACGATTGCGCGTAATATAATATAAGCATCAACTAATGAAATTCTTTTCAAATCAAATATTATAGTTAACGTTTGTTATAGATTTGAATGGTTCATTATTGTGATATTATGAGTAGGATTAATCACAGACCTGCGTTTTTTTTCCATTTTTTTTTTCAACATAATATGTTAGAAGGACATTAACAATCGATGACGCACACCAAAAATGTTATTATATGAACTCTATGAACTCTAATAAGTTGATCAACGCATTTTAAAATTATTGGACACAATAAACACTAGCTGGCATAGCAACTGATCATTGGATACATAAAACATTTTTTTTTCACTCTAATTTTGAAATATACTTTGATTACAAACCCATATTTTAAAAATACTAATTACTAACTAAGATCGGTCTACACTACAGATGTGTCCAGGTTTACCTCTCGTCTAAATTTGTTATAATACAGGGTGTATCAAAAAGGCAAGTCACAAATCATACCACATATTCTAGGGCTAAAAATAACTCGATCCAACTCGAGTTACCCCAGTACAAATATGCATGTGGAAAAAGTTACAATTCTTCGAAGTTACCAAATGAAAATTGATTTTTTCAAATATTTCGACAATTGTTCGACATATTATAATGAAAGTTGACAAGTGGCTTTCTTATGATTCATAAAAAAAATTAAGGAAATATTGCTTCCCGTTAAAAATTTATGGGAGTTGAGATCCCCTAAACCCCCCCCCCAAATTTTTGTGTACTCTATAATTTAATGCTTATTGTGGTACCATTATTCATACACATTATTTTTGAAACTTTTTTGTCCCCTTGTACTTTTTACAATTATCAGTTTTTATCAAGATACGGCCTATTTTGCATTATGCTTCAAAAATTTCGAGTAACAAAAATAAAAGGCAATAAATTTTTAAGTTATTCGAGGATCCCAAATTTTTGATTGAATCTTATTCATTTACAAATGTGTAGTTTTTATTAGATGTTCAAAATGGTCTCCATTTTCTTGAGTACACAGGCTTCTGATGATTTCTAATTGTAGCCAGGCTGTAACTTTTTTCGCATGCACATTTGTACTAGGGTATATTGGGTTGAAACGAGTTATTTTTAGCCCCAGAATATATGGTATGATTTATGACCTGCCTTTTTGTTACACCCTTTAGAAATATATCGAGTAGCAATTCAAAAACTCCATAATATATTATTTATAATTTAAAATAACTTTTAATATTTCAAATTTTTGATGTGATAATTTAAAATTTCGATGAATAATAATATAAGTAAATCAAAATTATAAATGCTCTATATGTATTTAAAAAATTCGGTAATAGAAACAATTAAATCCGTAAGTGAAAATCACCTTCACAACCGATACAGATAACGACAACCTTGTCCTTGCTGTACGAAAATAAATTGTCAGGGTCAGGTCTGCCGCGGCTGTCTACAACGATAAATTTAATCAACTCGTTTTCGGTTTTAAGCATTGAAGATAAGTGGTTTAGCAAACAATTGCGCAGTAACAGTAACAGATTCAAGTGCATTTTTATTTTGTAATGTTTGTAACGATGTCGTTTATGCAACAATTATTTTAATTGATTTGACAGTTTATTCATTGATGAGTGAACAAATTAGTTTACAGAAACTTAACACGTATCATTTCATATACTTTATTGGTATTTGTGTAAAGTTGATTGTAGAGAAAGTGGTAGTAAAACATACAATGCGCTCCAAATGTATGGAATAAATTCAATTTTAGCGTTATTGTGAAAAAAAGTTGACTTTTATTTTTAAATTGACAAACTACAGAATGAAATATATAAATATTATCCCCTCAGGATTATGAGCACCCATTGAAAATTTTAAATAAGAAAGGGGGTCGTGTGGCACCTTGTTGGAAAGAGTTTTTAGTTTTCTGTTCAGCAATATGCGGTTTTATAGATTTGGAGCAATCATAACTTGGAAAATTAATTTTTAAGATGTGAAAATATTTAGAATGTATATTTCAATGTACATACTTTACAATTAAATTAAATGTTCAAAATGACCACAATTTACTGAGGCGTGGAATTCTCGTGAATTTTGTATGACCTCAGGGGTCATACAAGAGGATATTATGATGTTTCCAAAGTGTCAAATTGCACCGCAAATTATTTTACGGTCATTTGTAACTGTCATTTTAACGATATTTAACTTTTTTCTCTTATACAGGGTGAATCACGACTAACGGGACGGAGGTTTATGGCGAAACGGTAAAAAATTTGAAATGTTTGTCACCTTAGTAGTTTGTACATCCATATAGGCTACATTTTAAAATTATTTTGAAATATACAGGATGTCCCAATAAAGTGTGGCGTATCAAAGTTATATTTTTTCTTATGGAACACCCTATATTTGATTGCATTTTCTGATTGCACCCAAAAAATAAAGTACTGTTTCATAATGATTCCCTATACCTAAATACAGAGGGTTCCGAGTTATGCTGACTTTTTTAAAAATGTGAACATTTCGAAAAAAATTAATAACTCATTGATATAATAAATTCTAGCGAATTTCCTCTCACAGCTCAATAGTCAGACATTCGTTGAGTATATTCCACGATTGAGTACTGAACATCTCTTTACAGGGTGTTCAGAATTATCAGTTGAATTATTAGATCATTAAATGTGTTATAACGGGCTTATTTCAAATGGAACACCCTGTATTTTAATAACCCATCATATTCAAAAAAATGTCCTCTTTCGAATGATATAAGGGTGTCCTATACCTAGGTACTATACTTTTCGCGCAATTTACAAGTTTCTCAAAATTGTATACTAAATCGATTTTAAAACGTCTACAGTTCCATCTTAATTTTATACTAAATATCTTGAATAAGTTATTTTAAAGAAAAACAGAGAAGCTTCTAATAAATATGCACACGTTCCATAAGAAAAAATATAACTTTGATACGCCACACTTTATTGGAACATCCTGTATATTTCAAAATAATTTTAAAATGTAGCCTATATGGATGTACAAACTACCAAGGTGACATACATTACAATTTTTTTACCGTTTCGCCATAAACCTCCGTCCCGTTAGTCGTGATTCACCCTGTATATGTTTTCCCTCGGGGTTTTAAAAAAATGGCAATGGTAATGGTAAAACACGAAATGGTCATTTTCGATCTATAATTCTCGGACTAAATAAAACAATAACTAAAAAGGAGGTTTGTGAAATTTTTAATAATAAATATATAGTTAACAATAAAAGTTTCATAAAACTGGACATGTAGAAAATATTGAAAAACTAGATAAAAAAAAATGTTCAATTCACTGATGGAAAAAAGTTTTATGAAAAATACCTTCCTTACAAAACTCAGTTGGTTCAGAAGTTGAATGAATATGATCCTGATAGAAGGCAAGAATTCTGTGAATTGATGATGAACAGAATGAATGCAGATTTCCAGTTCATAATCAAAATAGTTTTTTCTGATGAAGCGACGTTCCATTTCAACGGAACGGTTAACAAACAGAACTAGATATTAGAGCAGAAAAAATCCTCACTGAATGTGTGAGGCTCACACTCAATATCCTAAAAAAGTGAACGTTTGGACTGGTATAATTAACAATAAAATTATTGGCCCTTATTTTTTTGAGGACACAGTTAATAGTGAGGTTTATCTAGATTTTTTTATCAACTTTTTAGTACCCAACAGGTGGATTGGAAGACGTGGAGCGATCCTCCAATTTCATTTCTCTCGATTACTTCTTATGGGGTTATTTAAAATCTAAAGTATCCTCTAGTTGTGAATTCATTTAAAATGAAGTCAGTTATTTTAATTTCAGAGTAGGGATAATAGATCAGGGTCGATAATTTTTGAAACAAAAAAAAGAACAGTAGGATAAAACCCATCAGAAAAGGAGGGAAATGCGATAAACTTGAAAAAATAAATAAATGACGGGCGATCCGAGCTCGAGAAGTGGTAGGGGGTGAGTTTTTAAGGGTAAAAAATGGTTTATCTCGATTTTCGGCAAAACTACATGGAACTATGGAAAAAAGTTGAATGGCAAAGTTGTGAGTAATAAAAAGCTCTTCAATTTTTGTTCCTACAATTTCTAAACATAACCTCAAAATTTATTCTTTTTTTAATTTCTTGGGAAATTAAACCACAATATTTTTAAATTCTTTAATTCAACGTTTCGGTAGCGTTCCAGCACCGTTGTCAAGAAAAAATAAGTAGAAATTAATTTTTATCCCTAACTGACACAACAGAAAAAATTTGACAACTAGATAATCAAAAAATATTTTGAAGTTTAAGACTGCAAAATTTTGTTAACAAAATTTTTATTGGTCCTTTCATAGTATATCATATCTCTGGCAAATGTTGAAATGAAATATTTCATTTTATGACATTCCAACGATATGATAGTCTACTAGAAATGGAATCCAGTGAAGTGCACGTTCCAGGAACGGTTTTTATTGGGATAGCGCGTTTTTTTCGCTTATATATTGGAAATGTTGTTAATAAAACGCGTTTCTTGATCGTTTTTTTGTGAATGAATAATATACCACAAGGAACATACCGAGGAACATACAGAAGATACTCAAAATTTATGTGAAAATTCAAATATCCATGTTTTGGTTTTTTATTTTTATCTTTTCTATAAAAAATAGAGATTTCAACGAACAAAAATCCCACCAACTTTTTGAAAAAAACTGATATTTTGACGCGAGAATTTTCGATTGAAAATATTAAGACAAAATAGGGTGTAAAAAGAAATATTTCCAATCAAATAAATTACAGTGTATTTGGAACATAATAAGGTAAATCTTCACGAAATTTAATAAAAAAAGTATTTTTCTAAAAAAGATAAAAATAAAAAACCAAAAACTCGGTTATTTGAATTTTTCACAAAAATTTTGAGGTTATATGTAAAAATTGTGATTACAAAAGTTGTAGAGCTTTTTGTTACTCACAACTTTGCCATTTAAATTTTCTCCATCCGTTTTATACTGGAATTTTTGACAAAAACTCACCATTTTTATTCTTTATTGTTTGTTCTAGTTATTTTTAAATTTAGAAGACGCTGACGTAGCCAAATTGGTAGTTTTTTTTTCTTCATATTATTATAATAATCAAGTCAAGAAGTATTATCAACTATATATTTAATTTAACATTTGATTAATATTAAAATAAAATAAAACACAAATTTTATTTTTTAATGTTAATTTTTGTAATACATCTGAAAGCTCTTAATATTTCCGAAAAAGTTGAAGAATGGTATAGAACGTACATGAATTATGTCTAGAGTTTACTTAACAATTCAAAAAAGTTAATAAAAGACTGGGAGTCAAATTTAAAATAAGAAAGTTGGTATTGGCCACTGCCACATAACTCACCCTATATAATATAAATCGACATGCCCAAGCGTTTTTCCCAACACGCCCGTATTTATTCGTTATATAATTTATCTACAACTGTCATGTAACGAGTACGATTTGACACTATTTTTAGTGTCATAATGACGTATATTACCGCACTAGTGCGTTTTTGATTACATTACCGCACTAGTGCGGTAATGAGAATCTAGAAACATATCAATACAAGAATTAAATATTTAAAATAACACTGGAAGCTGCATTTTCAATTTCCGAAAGGAGATTGTCTTCACTTGAACTCATTTTTATAGATTTTTGTTCATTCAAATTTGAAAATTTGATGACATAACTAATTTATTTCATTTCCACATCCTTGTTTGTCTTTGATGATATGGTCACAAAATATGATACACAGTACCTTATGTTTGCAGTCAATATTATTAAAAATACGTTGGATTGGATTTTTTTTTAAATTTTATAAGTAAATAATAAAGGTACTGTTGATAATACTAATAAACAGTTGTAGATAAAATTTTGTACGTAACACGTGTGATAGGAATTATTAACGCACTTATGTGATTACACGACTCGGCCTACGGCCTCGTCTTGCAAACTTCACATGCGTGCGTTAATAATGTCCATATCCCACTAATTACGTAAATAACTATTATTCCATTTGTCAGTTCCACACTGTATAGGAATATGAAATTATCAACCCTCATATTATTTATACTTTGTCCACAATCACTTCATAATAAGTCAATATTTTACCTCCTTACAAAAGGTACTTATAATGGTAACCATATATCTACTAGAGTGAATTATGGTTCATAATACACTGTAGTGTATTTTGGTCCATAAGACACTGAATAGAGATGGGGGTACAATATAAAATATTGATAAAATATTAAAATTTTTAGTATTGATATTTTTTATAACTAATATTAAGTAAGTATCTCTATATATGTCAAATTATTTTATGTAGCTACCTCAACATTTTGAGGTTAGTAATACCAAATCGTTACTGACTTTTATTTAATAAAAGAAATTAAGGGTCGGGAACAAAGTATAGTATTCTACTCGCAATTTATGCCCAATATTCATTCGAGTGACTTGCGCCCCTCGCCTGCGGCTCGGGACGCAAACGTCACCCATCGTGAATTATGGCTATCATAAATTGCTCGTTTCATAATATACTATTATTCGAAATTAAATATTGTGGGATAATAAAAATTTGTCTTGAAATACTTTTTTTATTTCTTATATTTTTTCGTACCAGTTGACAGATTTTTTTTGAGATTTACATAAATTCGGTGAAAATTACTTCACGATCAGAAAAACCTGTGATATGAATTGACTGTTCCCTTCAGTTCAGTGGATATTAAGTTGGAGACTCTGTAGTTGTAGAAATATTTACCCTAATACTTTCGAGCAGCACAAACTTTAGTTAAATCAATATTGAAGTCCTTGCATGAATAGAAATAGAGAAAAGCTGGGGAGGACCTAACGTCAACACAGACTTCATATAAATTCAATACGGTTTGACTTGTAGATGTAGGATGGTAACTTGAAAATTGTGTAACCACTCGCTAATAAAGATAAACCAAAAAAATAGTGAAGCCTACAAAATTTATGAAATTGCTACAAACTAAATAACAAAGGACTATACATTTTTAAGAACGCTTCTCATCTTATAATAAATATAGATAAAAAAAACTAAAAAACATTTTTTTATAATAGAATAAACTAAAAAGTACTTACAAAATAATTTTAATGTATAAATTAATAAACAATAAATAGTATTATTGTGTAACAAATGTGGAGTGCTTTTTTAAGAACAGATATATGGAGCACCCCACGCTTTTTCCACAATAATACTATTTATTGTTTATTAATTTATACATTAAAATTATTTTCTAAATACTTTTTAGTTTATCCTATTATAAAAGCGTGTTTTTTAGTTTTTTTAAACTATATTTATTTTCCACTTTTTAGATTTCGACAATAAAATTTAAGGGGTTAAATTTTAAAGTGATACTGAAGCAGGTAGTATAATGACTCCCCAACAGAGGGCGGACAGTAGTAACAGTTGTTTCGAGCTAAAGAGAAAAAAATTAGCAGTAATAAATTCTAAAAACAATCTAGACTTTAACGTTTTTATTTCGAAGTTGAATTTAAAATACATTTAAGTTGAATTTAATATTAATTCAATTAGAATGGAGTAGAACGGAGTGAGGTGTAGTGAGTCGCAGTCAGACTCCTCCCAACGGAGTGGGGTGTAACGAGTTGCCACAGCAGCTGACAGATGAGAGTTACAAACGTAAATACATACAAACAAACATACAAGTGAAGCGTGTTAAAAAAGAGTTTGTGTATCCAGCTAATTCAAATTTTTTCAATTATCAATCTTTAAATGTTTTTGCTTAATTTGCATTCTTGAATTAAAATTTTTGGCAATTTATCCCTCACAATTTTGAAACGTATTTGATTTTCATTTTAGCATATGAACACCATAAGACCTTAAAAGGTCGTTCCACTCTCGAAACTTTGCCGAAGACCAACGAACGGGCGATGAACCCTTCACAAAATTTTCACGAAAGTTTTCGGTTGTCTCGCACTCAATCATCGTGCAACGTGCATCGTGCAAGTTGACCATTCGATTCGATGTACGACGTGACATGTTTTCGTAATTGGGGAGTCTGATAATATAGGGTGTATAATTTAGATTCAATTTTTCCTATCCATGGGTATTACTATAAATTGATAGGCTTCAAAAACCAGTTAAAATTAAAGAATCAGTACCCAAGAAAATTAAAAATGATTGTATAGCTTACCATTGAAATAAAAAATAAATAAATTTATTATGTTCTTTCCCCAAAATGATATACAGAGCGCGGCTACATTATGGATAAAATTCATTATTTTGCAAACAATTTAATTTAGATAAAAATTATGTTGATTTTTGATGTACTTTTTGGAAAATCAAATACTTTCTGTAAAAAATTAACAAAAGTAAAACTTTTTTAAGAAAATTTCAGACGACTTTTGAGACTTGCAAACCGAGTCAAAAAATTTAAATAGGTATTTCTGAGAATTCCAGTGAAAGCCGCTCATTAATCATCTCATTTCCAAGCTGTTAAAATGGGATTGACATAAAGAATTAAATCTTTCCCTAAAAACTGGAGTATATACCGATGATGTATACATTTTTGGAAAGAGGAAGAAAGGGACTTTCAGATGGTACTATAAAATATAGGGTGTTGTATTTGGAATAAACCGATAATTTCGTTTCAAAAATGGTCATTTTTTTCGGCGCTTTTGGGAAAATATATACATTTGGCAACTATGTCAATAAAAATTTGAAGGAATTATAAGAAGTTTAGCGAAAACTGCACGTCGATATCTTTTTCCATTCTCGAGTAATAAGCCGTCAAAATGTGTTAATTTATTGTGGGACACCCTGTATTTTCACGGGTTTCTGACCAAAATTGAATATAGTGAGTGTTTAAAGTTGGTAATAATCGAGTCCAAAGGAGGTGGTAATAAACATACATACAATACTTACAGAAACACATAGGTCGTAGATTTATGGTTTAATTACGATGTGGCTAAAATGACGGCTTACGTTAGTTATTGAAGTTGGTGTGATATTTGTTGATATTTAACAACTATTTCATTTTTGCAATGTGCTACCTAAACCTTAAGTTTGAAAAAACCATTCATAAATAGTTCTGTCTTTTAGAAAATTAGGTCAATATTTTTCACATTAGTGAAAGTAAATTGTACGGCTTCCCTAGCAACATCTTAGCAACTGTCAATATTCAAAAATATGACATAAGCCGTCAAAACATCAAACTTAAGTAGGCTGTAATAGCGATTTTCGTAATAACTGTCAAGAAACTTTCAAAATACTTTTTTATTATCCATATAACTTCCGGTTTGTGTATTTTGTGGAAAGCTTTATTCAATTAAAATATGTCGAGTGAAAGTGTGATGGATTTAATATTATCACGGAAATCGCAGAAATAGCCAAATATTGTTGATGTTGTTCAAGTATTATCAATAATAAGAGTATAAATACAAGTAGAAGTAGGTCGTAGGTAATAGTACGTAACTGTGTTGTAAAGCATTTTTTCTATGACTGTTGAGTGATGGACTCATTTTATGTAACATATTTGTTGAGTAACTGGATGCATTACACAAAACAAGCCACGCCCCGTGTGTAATGATCCCTTACACACGACTATCTGGCCAATCACCGTCAAAGAATGCCATTACACACGACTATGTTCGGTGTAATGTTTGAATCAGACTCGCCATGAAATGTCATAATTAAACTTTGACAGTACCTATTCCTACCTACCAAAGGTGATTTAGAGCTGACTTTTTATTAGAATGGATACAGAAAGTGATAACGAATTCAACTGCTCAAATTTCACCATCAATATTGTAAGCAATAAATGAATTTTCATTGTAGCTTCCAAAATGGAATTGTTTGACATAAAGCATTAAGTTTATTCAATAAAATATTCTCTAAATATCTCGTTCGTTTGAATTGATAGGTGAACACTCAGTCATAGAAAAAGTATAGTATTCTACTTTCGTGTAATGGCTATTACTCACTCGAATGATTACGACGTTCGCCTGCGGCTCACGTCGCAAACTTCATTCTCATGAGTAATAGCCATCATTACACGCTCGTTGAATAATATACTATTACCTACGACCCCCCCTGTAATCAGTCAATAACACACAGTCGGCGCTAATGTAATGACGTCTATTACGCACGGTAAAAAAAACGCACAGCTGTAAAGTAAATCGCACGGCTTCCCTAGCAACATCTTAGCAACTGTCAATAGATGTCACCATTTTATTCAAAAATCTGACATAAGCCGTCAAAACATTAAACTTAGGTATAGGCTGCAATAGCGATTTGCGTAAGAACTGTCAAGAAACTTTTAAAACACTTTTATTATCCTTATAACTTATAATGGTTTGTGTATTTTGTGGAAAGCTTTATTCAATTAAAAAATGTCGAGTGAAAGTGAGATGGATTTAATATTATCATGGAAATCGCAGAAATAGCCAAATATTGTTGATGTTGTTCAAGTATTATCAATAATAAGAGTATAAATACATGTAGAAGTAGGTCGTAGGTAAAGTATAGTACGTAACTGGTGTTGTAGAGCATTTTACGCACTCACGGAATTACGCACTCGCCGCTACGCGGCATCGTGCGTAACTTTTCCATTCGTGCGTAAAATGCTTCTTACCACACACGTTACGTAATATACTATTACGCACTCACACCATTAGTGCGTAAAATGTTTCTTACCACACACATTACATAATATACTATTAAATTTATATGCAATGTACAAAAAAATGGAAAAAACTGGATAAAAATGTAAATAAAGTCAATGTTAATGATAACTCTATCGTCGACATTCTTTATATGGCTTTCTCTGTTTGTTATATTATGTTTTAATGGAACACACGGTTTCATTTCGGGGTTTTAGACTCTCATATTCGGCCAAATGTACACTACTGGATTAACAATTGACAAATGGTTTCCACCAAAATATGCCGTTTTACATTTAAAAACAACCTTCCAAATGTAAAATTAATTTATTCATCCATTTTAAAGTTATCAAATCAAACATTTCAATTTTAACACCCAATATTCCAAAAAGTAAATGACCCCTCACTACTTATTTAATTTCGTCCAATGAGCCATATGAAAACTCCCTGTATAACCATCTCGCAACGTCCAAATGCTGTATAAGTAGCAGACATTCTGACACAGTTTTATTCAAATTAGTTTGTTATATGTGTTTAGGAAGTAGTCATTAACGAACTGAACAATCCGGTTTGGTGTATTC
This sequence comes from Galerucella nymphaeae, assembly GCA_963978555.1. Lineage (NCBI taxonomy): Eukaryota > Metazoa > Arthropoda > Insecta > Coleoptera > Chrysomelidae > Galerucella > Galerucella nymphaeae. The sequence goes on along the minus strand of OZ021711.1, from coordinate 1,053,948 downwards.
ATTTCATGTAAAAAACACGCAACACTCTGTATATGTATTTACTAAAGAGATGAACTATATTTCAAATCATGTTTCACCTTTTTAGGATTATTGCAGTTTTTCATAGTGAATACCTAGGCATTAGAATGTTTTTCATAGTACCAGCATAATGCATGTTCTGCAGGTGCTTCTAATATTCTATTGAAACATTTTTCTTATAAATGAATAATTTGCAGATGCTCGCTACGTTTATCTTGACTAGTTTCCTTTTTATTCTAAGACTTAAAAAAAACTCACGCAGATTAAGGTAGCAGAACAAGGTGGCTCTTCGCGAGAGATTGATACACATCATGGTAAACAGGAATTTCAATTAAACGTTTGTAAATCGACATTCAAAATACTCCGTGGCCGTGGTTAGTTTTGATTTAAACGAAGTTCAACAACTTTTTTTAATAACATTCTTAGATATTATCAAAGGTACCACGAGTGCTTCAAATTTTATCGATAATTTTTTCTTTTCCACGAAAACTTGTTTATTTGGCAAAAATATGAAAACAAACCGATTTGATAAAATCACGACTCCGTTAGGAGGAGTGATTTTTTCTAAATTCGGTTTGTTTGAATGTTTTTGCCTCAAATAAACAAGTTTGAGTGATGAAAATAAAAAATTATGTGATAAAATTTGAAGAGCGAGTTGTATTTGGGAAGATTATTTTTTTCAACAATTTAAAAGGATTTTTGAAAGCGCTTTTAGTTGTCAATAATGACAAATTCAAAGTAAAATTTTGACGTTTCGATGTAAACAAGGTTTTATCGATGAGGAAGCATAATTATCAAAGGTAATACCACGAGTGCTTCAAATTTTATCGATAATTTTTTCTTTTCCACGAAAACTTGTTTATTTGGCAAAAATATGAAAACAAACCGATTTGATAAAATCACGACTCCGTTAGGAGGAGTGATTTTATCTAAATTCGGTTTGTTTGAATGTTTTTGCCTCAAATAAACAAGTTTGAGTGATGAAAATAAAAAATTATGTGATAAAATTTGAAGAGCGAGTTGTATTTGGGAAGATTATTTTTTTCAACAATTTAAAAGGATTTTTGAAAGCGCTTTTAGTTGTCAATAATGACAAATTCAAAGTAAAATTTTGACGTTTCGATGTAAACAAGGTTTTATCGATGAGGAAGCATAATTATCAGTATAATACCGAATGATTGGCTAAAATAATGTATTGCTATTGGTTAAAACCACCAAAATGTCAGATTTTGACAAGTGAAAAAAATAATCAGTATAATACCGAATGATTGGCTAGAATAATGTATTGCTATTGGTTAAAACCACCAAAATGTCAGATTTTGACAAGTGAAAAAAATAATCAAATATAAAGGTATAGTAGGTGAAAAAGATATTATGCGAACTTGAAGTTGCCGGCTTTTTGTTTGACCATTTTTTTTTAAAGAGCCGTCCCTTCGCCGGTATCACCCCAGTCTCCTGTACTTATTGTGGATCAATATTGTCATAGTCCAGTCAATATTTCAATTTATGTTTATTTGACTATAAATTCATTTAATAATATAATTTCAACCAATAATGGTTGAAATGTAACTGTATTGACTGTCTAACGATTATTTTTAACCCGCAGTTATGGAGGGCTATGCTATTTTTTAAGATACTTTCCGTTGATTTATAGAACAAAATATATTTTTTACCTGATCGAAGACTCGGGCTTTCATTTCATGGATTCATGCTTTCTTTCAATCTAAGATATATTTGTTCTTTCCTCTGCTATTAAACTCGAATATAAAACATTTTGCTTTAATAGTTATTTATGCAACAAGTGCAAAAAACACATTTTGCAAGAGTTGCATACAATATTTTTTCTAAATTCATGCAAAAACTGGAAAATTAGAATACAAATATGTTAAGAACCTAACCTAACCTAATTAAACTCGACCCGTTCTTCTTTTTTTGTATCTTTATGGCCTCCACCTTGTCAGTACTCAATCATAGCTGGTTTTCGCCTTGACCATTTAAATTTTAAATAATTAAAGATTTTTGCAATAATTGTAACTCGTTGAGACTAAGTAGTAAGATATACATATTTTATTGTTGTATTAAAGCAGGATCAGATACTTGCTATGGATTTTTATTTAATTTCAATGTTTATGTTTGTCATTAATCATCACAAAACTGACACAAGAATGACAGATGAGTGCAATAAAATATTTTTTCTATGACTGTTGAGTAATGGACCCATTTTATGTAACATTTTTGTTGAGTAACTGGATGCATTACACAAAACAAGCCACGCCCCGTGTGTAATGATCCATTACACACGACTATCTGGCCAATCACCGTCAAAGAATGCCATTACACACGACTATGTTCGGTGTAATGTTTGAATCAGACTCGCCATGAAATGTCATAATTAAACTTTGACAGTACCTATACCTACCTACCAAAGGTGATTTAGAGCTGACTTTTTATTGGAATGGATACAGAAAGTGATAACGAATTCAACTGCTCAAATTTCAACATCAATATTGTAAGCAATAAATGAATTTTCATTGTAGCTTCCAAAATGGAATTGTTTGACATAAAGCATTAAGTTTATTCAATAAAATATTCTCTAAATATCTCGTTCGTTTGAATTGATAGGTGAACACTCAGTCATAGAAAAAGTATAGTATTCTACTTTCGTGTAATGGCTATTACTCACTCGAATGATTACGACGTTCGCCTGCGGCTCACGTCGCAAACTTCATTCTCATGAGTAATAGCCATCATTACACGCTCGTTGAATAATATACTATTTTCTACTCCTGTTTTATAATATACTTATTAGAATACTAAAATCTGTATCATAATGAAATTCATTATGATACAGATTTTCATTATGATACAGATTTTTAAGCCAATAGGAATGCGACATTCGCACAATATTTAGTATATAGCCATGGATACCTGGTTGACATTTCTGAAATTAATTATATTAGGTCTGTTCCCTGCAATAAAAGTGTAGCACTGAGCTATACGATTTTATTTATTTTAATTATGTTTTAATGCTTCTTGCAGTTTACAAATGCAATATACATAGATATTCCCAAATTTAGTAATTTTATACGTATTTTTTCACAGATAGACCTGAATTCTTCAAAATTATATAGCTCAGTGCTACACTTTTATTGCAGGCGAACAGACATATTAAGTGACACTTAATTTTATAGCTGTCAAATAATTTTGATTTTCAAAAGTAACTATATTTAAAATTGATTTAACTAATAATTATAGTTTAAATAATTTTTTTTAACCGGAGTAGAAAAAATATTGTATGCCACTTTCATGTAATGGCCATTAATACACTCGCATATGATATACGAAACTCGCCTGCGGCTCGTTTCGTATCCTACAATATGCTCGTGTCTTAATGGCTATCATTACATGTTCGTTGCATAAAATACTATTATTGCACTAGTGCAATAAAGTACCACTTTTTCCATTAAATGTGGTTCACAAAAGTGTTGTTTTTTGCATGAATGTAGAAAAACAATATTAATCTATTTTCATAATTGAAAACATCTTGAACATAATACCAGACGATTAACACCACCTTATATATCGTTTTATTAAGAAAAAATAAAATTTTTAAATATTTTAATTTTTTTTTCACATTGATTGAACTATAACTCTCTCTCAAAGAGAGCAGTATTTTTCTGTTATTTTTAATAAAATTTAATTTTGTTCATACTTTTTGCTTTGAAATTTTTTTTCCATAAAAAATCCAATGGCAGGCAAAAAAAGTTCAGTTCACGTCTGGTATTACATGAAATAAAATATAGAATTATGTTTGGTAAGTAGACAAAAATAATATTAATACCTCTGAGAGTTTAGCTCCGCAACTTAACTTAAGGTGGATATACGATTAGATAGCTACACAAAAAGTTTTGCGACGACTATACCTACTTTACTCTTTAGTAAAACTCATATTTTTTGGCTAACCTTGTATAATACTGTAAAATTTAATATTTGATGACTGTATTCTAAGTTTTAGATAACGCTGAACTTTTTATGAAGAATAACTTTTTTTCCTAAAATTGATAATAAAAAAGTTTTCCATATGATTCTGACCTAGGGGGACATTTTGAATATTTATGATACTCAAAGTCTTTGCGTCACTTTCTACCTAACGGTGATTATAATTTTTAAACTATGAGGGTGAAAGTGTGCAATATTAGATAAGGGCATAAAAGGGTTAGTGGGGTCCCCATTCTACTGAAGAATATGTTTTTACTTGTGACGAATTGCTGTGCACAGATGTATTTAAGGGTCTCCTATTTTGATGTTTGGTTATACTTCGGGGTAAAATTAATGTGCATGCTGTTATCATGGTATTTTTTGATATTTTGTAAATGTATCCAGTAGAGGCTCGTCAGAATGGGCAAGATGGGCAGAGGAATTCCAAAAGGAGAAAATTAAAAACCAAAATTACTCTTAAAAACTGAATGTATTTCTCAACAGCTCATCTGACGTTCAAATATTAACAAAGTTTTTGTTTTTGTGGAACTAGAAAAATTGCAAGTTAAAGTGTTAGAGTTCGGTAGAAGCAATCGGTTTCAGTAGTCGTGAGTGATAAAGATGTTGATTTTTTGTTGAAGCATAAATTTAATTACCTTAATTTTGACAATAAAATATTTTTTCTACATTCATGCAAAAAACAACTCTTTTGTGAACCACATTTAATGGAAAAAGTTATTTGTATACTAAGGCCGCATAATGCTTTTTCGCGTTCCGAGAGAGAAAACATTCGCGAAAACATTTCGAGTGCGGAAATGACCACTTTTCCGCAATAAAAAGCATGCGGAAATAGTGACTTTCCGCACAAAAATCGTGTGGAAAGTGTCACCATTCTGCACTAGTGCATTTGTTAAGTTTCTGGGAAGTATACTAACATTTGAATATTTAAAATATGTATTTGTATGGTTGTAGTTTTCCAAATGACTGGAAAATTAAGAAATTTATCAAAATTCTGTTATAATTTTTAATAAAATTGTCCCTGTGATCCTCATCATATGAGTGTCAAATAATAATAATTAATTTGTTGATATATATTTAATAATAAACATTTCTTAATGTTAACATTTGGGATTTTTCCGAATGCTAGTAGAAAAAATAGTGTATCTAACACGTGCGTAAAGTGACTTTTCCGCACGCTGGCCGAACTCCGCTAAAGCGTCGTACGGACATCTGCAATACCGTCCGGAAAAGTGTCACTTTCCGCACTAGTTAGGTAAACTACTATATTCTAAAGTTAAAACCGCGCCAAAACATGAAAATTTTTGAATGACCTTGTGAATTGGAAATTATAATAAAATTATAAACATCAGAAAATGTTGTGATATTCATTATTTATCTCAATCTAATTGATGTTTATGTTGTCATATTATAAAATATAAAAAAAGTTGAGGCTTTAATGAATTCATAACGTTACAGGTTTTTTAACTATCATTCGATTACTGAATGAAATATTGGTTTTATCAACTCAGTTGGTTATTGCAGTTGCAACATACACATGCACACAACCAGCACACAACAGTGAGTTTAAGTATAAAAGTGAAAAAGGAGGCAACAACCCGAGCAGTAGGTCGTTTCCCTTTTGTGCAACACACAGAATCGTTTGAGGGAGAAGGAATTGAATAATATAATTATTTCAATAAGCCTCCCGTTTAAAATTATTTTAGTAGATAATATATTTTATCGCCAACCGTTAGATTTCCGGAAGTAAACAAAAAGTTTACTTGAATGTAAATAAAGTACTTTTTCCACCACTAGCTGTGAAGTTGACAAGTATTGCTTTTTCTAGCCAGAAGCTGAATTTCTCTAGTAGTAGGTAATTAATAATTTTTTTATTATTAATAATGAACTAAGTGCTACATAATTTTGTATACCCAGTAAATGGGTGCCTAGCTCACCTTTGGCCCTAAAATGGACGCCTCCGTATCCTAGCGACCCAGTAACAGAGCAACTAAAAATTAACCGAATTTATTTTCGTTTTTTTTTTGTGTGACGTATTCCTATTTTTACTTTCTCTATGTAACCACGTGGCTCTGGCCCAAGTTCATTGACACGACTTTTTCTGATAGCTCATCCCGATATTCAACTGTTTTGGTTTATTAACACAGATAGACAAACTCAAGCCACAAATGCGTGGATGTGAGAGGACAGGGCTATTTTTAAACAACAGAAAGTGAAATCAAGGTCACGCTCTTTAGAACAGTGCGTACAAAATCGACCGATTTTGGTATACAGAGTGATCTAACACCCAAAGAGAGTTTGGAAAGCTTTTTAAAAAAATGTTTAAATAGGGAATTTCAATATACAGTGTGTACATAAAGTAACGTAACTTGCTGATATTTCGATTTCCGTTAGGTTTACAAAGAAAAATTATTAATGAAAGTTTTTTCAAATAGTGCAGCCTATCTGCATAATATTAAGTCGATTAAAAGTATACAGAGTGCACCGTTGCACCAAAATAACATATTTTTTTAAATAGCGCACCATGTATATAATTTTTCCAGTTGTTCAAAAAAGAAGCTGATGATTATTAATTTCATAGCATTTTCGAATTTGGCTGAAAATGATCGTAATTATTCAATTTAACAGATTTAAGGTTAGCTATATGTCAAAATAGCAAATAAAATAAACCACATACCCAAAAACCCAGATATACGTCACAAACAATGACGCGCCACACCAAGAAGGCTATTATGTATAAACTATAGCCACTAACAAGCTTGCAAGCATAGCTTGGAGCACCTGAAATGCAACAGTTTTTTGTACATAACTTTTTTAGAATTGATTGTAGAAAAAAATTGTGTGCATCAGATTTGTAGGTAATTTTATACACTGCAAGATGACGTGACACAATATTCGAAAATACATTTTTCAACCCTTAATTAAAAAAAAATTGTAAAATGGTTTTTTAAGCGACAAACATAATTAAAATAACAATAATGATTTCATAATATATGAAAATATAGTAGTCTGGCACGTGAAAACGTTGGTGTTTTCCGATTTCGAAAATTCAAAATGTTGGCCCAACAAAATTTCAATATATATATTTTTCAATCCCTTCTCATTTCATGAAAATTAACGCTATCGATATCCAGTTTACTGTAATCGATAGATAATAATATACAACTGCATATTATTATCTATCGATTACAGTAAACTGGTCAAGTCTCTTTCCAATTTCTCGACTACTTTCGGCCCAACTTTCTCGGACTATTATATGAAAACGTGAGGTAGTGATAAGTTCAATTATATTTGGGGTGAATTTTTTTTTAGCTGAAACCAGTTGAAGGAAAGATTTTTGTTTTTTCATTATGAAGATGCCTCCCCAAACACAAAATCACAAAAAATTTTAAGCGGAAATGCATCATTTTCCGACTCGAAAGAAACTTTAACTAGGTAGTTACCTATATGAAACCAGTTTCAAAATAAAATTTGTTTTTTCAGTAAGTATACCTATAGCACAAACACAAAATCACAAAAAATTTTTGCGGAAATGCATCATTTTCCCGACTTTAGAATAACTAAAACCTGTTACATGAAAACTTTTTTATGCTTTATATTTCAAACACTTTCATAAACATAATTACTCAAAAGAACTTCTGCGGAAATATGTGACCAGGTGTTATTTGTACAGATGGTTGTGCCTTGCAGATAAATGAAAACTTCCTTTTCCCAAATTTCGATTCGTCAATCTAAAAATAAAAATTTCTCGTATTCAATTTGTTGATGTTTTATAAATATAAACTTAAAAATATTAAGTTAAGTTTAATCCTTTTTCCGACCTTTAACACAGATCAATGAATAATATCTACCCCTATCAGCTTAATAGCGCTTAAAATCTCAAGACACAAACCTGCACTATGATTCCTGGCACTAAAATTTTCGGAAGAGATGCCTGCATTGAAGTAAAAGCACTGGTAACCATCTCCCGACAATACTTGAACGTTTTTGTACATGCCTTTTTACAGAGTCGCCGATTAAAGTTCGAATCAATCTAAATCTACAATAAATTTTATCAATAAATGAAAATGGTATATTTCCGCAAGAAGTTTTTTGCGTGTTTGTGTTTAGAAAATTGTCTAGCATGTAAAACAGAAATGTATTTTCTTGTAACTGGTTTCAGCTATTCTAAAGTCGGAAAAACGAAAGTTATGCATTTCCGTAAAAAAAAATCGAGTCTTTCTGTTTGAAAAATATTCCTAATGGTAAATAAACGAATATTTCTTACATAACTGGTTTCAGCTAAACGAAAGTTGGTCCTATATTTGTTGCTAATACATATTTTGTAATCAACGAGGAAGCTTCAATAATTGGAGTACATGGTCATTTTCCCCTCAAAAATAACAGCTCATTAAAATATGGAGCGAAAATATTTGTTTCTCAATCACGAATCAACATTTGATTAAAACGACTTTCAATTGTCTGTCTAGCTTTGATATAAAAACACCGTAAATACAATTATTAGCTGTCCTTCAATGATTGTTACCATTAAACTGAAAATAAGGTGTTTAGATGCTTTTAAAAGACAATGCAAAATTGTGAAATCAGTTTTTCAAAATTTTTTTGCATTATAGAGTTATATTGAAAAAAATTGAATTTAATTTTTGAAGTTTACTTGAAAATGTTTTCCATCCCTCTCCGCTGCTTATATTCTCTTTTGAAAGACCGTTCACGATCACGATTTTCCCTTTGGAGGGTCGTAAGAAATTCAAGGTCACGCACCGCTGCAGACACTGAATCGATATTAACGCATTTTCCTTAAGGGTCACTAGTAGGCACATCCGCCACCATTTTAAACAGACAATCAAAGATTCTTCTGGGTGACTATAACCTGTTGAGATCAAATGAATGCATAAGTCAAAGAGTTTTAACAGGGATCCTAACGGGACATTGTCGCCTGAATTGGCACCTGAAATAGCTCAAAATAGTGGAGGAAGAAGAATTCAGATATGGTGGCATGGAAGAAGAAATCTCTATCCAAATACTTTCCAACTGCACAGCACTCCAGAATCCTAGAGCACAGTATCTGGGAGATTACTGGATAGAAGAGGAACATTTACCTAAGTTTAAGCCTGCAGATATCCTAAAATTCCTCCGGGAAATAGGACTAAAGGAGCTACTAGTTTCAGAGACTCTCCTTAGAAACAAAGTAGAAGTAAGGGGGTACAATAGATCTTTTAGGTCTCAGTGAATGTTACCCCAAAAATACATACATACCATTTTTAACATATTAAAAGAGCAACTTTGAACAAATTGTTATTATTTTTAAATTTTTATCTTCCAATATCAATCCAAATGTAGCATTTCCAAGTGATATACTTGATTGATTGGGTTGTGGGATGAGATTTTGGGAAAAAATATATCAGGAATTTTGAATAAACTAGAATCTAGAAGATTAAGAAAGAAAGAAAATTATAGATTCATTTTTAAAAATAACTTCCTGTTTATAGCGATTGTGGTAGAGCTTATTTGGGTGGTTAAAAGATGGAAAAATGAGTGTAGGAGTCTCCTGGTAGCGACAGAGTTCCTTCAATGGTCATCTTGCTTTTTTTTACTACTCGCTACACTTTTGTATATTGGAATATATAGACTTTGGCTACTACTGTCCTTTTTTTATAAATTGAAACTAATGCTGAATCTCTGATCTCCATTTAATAAAAATACAATTTTTTTCGCAATTCACTAGACATTTCTGAAAAAACTTCTTAAAGAAAGTTGAGATTTCCATATTCACTTTCTCACTGTAAGAATAAGAAAATGATATTTCCAGTTGTATATATGCATATTAGTATTTTTCTCTCGATTTCTTTGGCAATAACTCTATAATGGATTTTACTGCTAATTTCAAAACACAATATAATGTTCAATATGTTGCTCGTATTTTAGTCCAATATGTTTAGAATCGGTATATGGATACAATAAATATAGTTTAAAATAGTATATTAAAGTATAAGTGGATATTAAGGTATTTAAAACACGCTCGATTTTTCGAAATAGAGCAAGTGTCTTAAAGACCAGTTATCCACGAATACTTCACGCTATTTTTTTATTGGTGCACTTTGAAATTATAAATACTGGTATCTATTACTACTACAAGAAAAAAAAATGGAAATAAGAACTGATAATGTGAAATGGTTGAATTCGTGATGACATTAGTTTACCTTGCGTTGTCATGGAAATGTTAATAGTATCAATTCAAATACCATTTCTCCGAATTGAAAAATCGAAATATTAATATCTCAAACAATATCAACTGCACTTTCCCTTTTCATTTATAATGTTGAAATTGTTAAATATTGTTCAAATAAAGGTTTTGACGTTACAAAGTACCTACTCCTGTCAGATCAATAATAAAAAAAGTTGTCACTTAGACATTACACTTCGTTTCTCGAGATGTTGATGTTGCCATGGTAACTTTAAAAAACGCGCGTGTTTTAAAGTTCGTTTTAAACACGCTGGGGCGTGCTTTAAATAGGTAAAAGGGTTCGCCAATAAAAAAAAATTAAAAAACACGCTTTTATAATAGGATATGAATTTAATATTAATTCAATTAGAATACTTTGTTAATTAAATAATTATTTTCCAAATCAATTTCTCTATTTATCATGTATATCCAGCATCTTTATTATCTATAGCTTTTTAATTGTCGGAAATACTTGGATAACTAAAATACATATAACTACTTCGTCAGCACAAAATTACATTATCGCTATAATTTTTGTCTCCAAGTATAATTCGTGTGAGGACTCTGACAGACTCCGAAAAAATAGTTGCGACGATGCCACAGAATGACGTCATGAAAATATCGTAAAAGAAGGTGAGAGTGATCCTTGTTGATGATTCGGTGATATAATATAAATACGCCCAACGGAGTGGGGTGTAGCGAGTTTCCACAGCAGCTGCCAGATGAGAGTTACAAACATACAAACAAACATACAAGTGAAGCTAATAAAAGCGTGTTAAAAACTGTACCTTAGACGAGTTAGTTTATCTAGAAGACGAGATCTGTCCGCTTTGTTTGTCTCCAAATAAATACAGCTGTTCAAAGTCAAGATTTTATACAATTTGTGCGTGAGGTTAATATCAGTGGAAGTATAGCATGCAATCCAGCTTCCAAGACTTCGTCGAGCTATTTAGTAATGGAATATCGTCCAGTTGTTCTCTACTCCCATTCCATCGGAATAGATTCCTTGTTAATGCGTGATAAATTCACCACCGCCCATCTTACGAATAATTAAGGAGTATCTGTCCAGCTTGTAGCACTGATCTCAATCATGTTAAACATCTCTGGGACCAACTGTACAGACGAATTTTCCAAAAACCAGTATAAGAATTCGATGTAGTCGAAATATGTCAAAAACACTTAATTCCACTTAAAAAGCAAACAAATTCGGCGACCTTCAGGCAGTTTGCCACCTCAATTTAGACGATCGACTCCGTGGGCACTCCTTAGAGCTGAAGAAAGAAAAAAATGTTGATTTAAAACACTGAATCATCTTCAATAACCAAAAGGTTCATACACTTGACATCACTTGTTGCTTGGCCACTTTATTGTTATATTAAAATTTTCTTTTTGTTCCTTACTGGGTTTCCATTATATTGTTTGGTTTTTATTAATTCGAATCCCTTTTCTCATCGAACCTTAAAGATGCCGCCCTTCTTCCCCATATTCTTCCATTTCGGTTTCATCAAGGAAACTACCCTTCGTAGTTAAGGCACAAGCTTCGCTATAACCGGGAGAGGGTGCAGATTAATTCGAATGAAATTTCTTTGATATTTTTCCCTGATATATTTCGGAGTAAGCAAAAAGCACCCCACGCTCCCTTTTAACAAACGATTAAATTTTCTTTTGATAAGATAGCATGTGGATTGAACGTTAATTAAATTACATAATATTTATAAATAAAACTGTGAAAAAATCACTTTGCACCAAAAAATTTTTTCTTCGTTCACAATAATACTCTGTGTTATTTATAAGATGCAACATAGGGAGAACTGTCAAATGCGAGCTAACTTTTTTACCGAAATACCCGGTTTAAACTTCCCGTGTCCTTACCCTACTGGCTATCTCCTAAGCGGTTAAGATTATTCGAAAGTGATATGAAAATGAAGATAATGAAGATTTTAAAATATAACTATCCATTTTTTCATTAAACCACAGCGAATTTAAGAGAATTAAAAGTACATTTGAACTTATATTTCAACTACCTTTCCAAATATTTCCAAATTATTTTCTATGAACGCTATTTGGTAAAAAAGTTAGCTCGCATTTGACAGTTTTGTACAGGAATCCCTATGTCGCATCTTCTAAATGTCACAGTGTATATACAAGTAATTTATAAATTCATTATTATCTAAATTAATAGTAATTTTAATTTGCTCTTTTTACATATACAGAATCAACTACTTTGGTAAAATGGTCAGTTTTTGGTAAGATACATTTTAAAAAAAACTTCCCAAAAGAAATGTGGCGATATTTAGTTTAATTTTGTAACCTCTACACCCAAGAAAAGCTAAGTTGTTTCATTTAATAGCATAAAACCTCATTTCGAGAGACAATTCAAAATGTGTGCATTATTTAGTCATCTTGTGTGCTCTTTGAGAGGATTTAAGAATTTTTGACTGATTTCGAGCACCGTTGACCATTTCGGACTGTAATTACGTGAAATTGAGAGTTAGTGGATGAAACAACGTCGAATTGAGGATATTTTCGATCGTTTAAGACAGTTTTCAGAGTTCTTTTGCGATTTGGTCTAGATATTTAAGTGAAATTAAATGGAAAATGGTCAAATTGCAAGCTAATTTTCGGTTTCAAATATATTCGAGTGGATTTGTGCATTATTTAGTCAATTTGTGTGCTTTTTGAAAGAATTTAAGAATTTTTGACCGATTTCGAGCACCGTTGACCATTCCGGACTGTAATTACGTGAAATTGAGAGTTAGTGGATGAAACAAGGTCGAATTGAGGATATTTTCGATCGTTTAAGACAGTTTTCAGAGTTCTTTTGCGATTTGGTCTAGATATTTAAGTGAAATTAAATGGAAAATGGTCAAATTGCAAGCTAATTTTCGGTTTCAAATATATTCGAGTGGATTTGTGCATTATTTAGTCAATTTGTGTGCTTTTTGAAAGAATTTAAGAATTTTTGACCGATTTCGAGCACCGTTGACCATTCCGGACTGTAATTACGTGAAATTGAGAGTTAGTGGATGAAACAAGGTCGAATTGAGGATATTTTCGATCGTTTAAGACAGTTTTCAGAGTTCTTTTGCGATTTGGTCTAGATATTTAAGTGAAATTAAATGGAAAATGGTCAAATTGCAAGCTAACTTTCGTTTACCAGTAAATTCGAGTGGATTTGTGCATTATTTAGTCAGTTTGTGTGCTTTTTGAAAGAATTTAAGAATTTTTGACTGATTTCGAGCACCGTTGACCATTTCGGACTGTAATTACGTAAAATTGAGAGTTAGTGGATGAAACAAGGTCGAATTGAGGATATTTTCGATCGTTTAAGACAGTTTTCAGAGTTCTTTTGCGATTTGGTCTAGATATTTAAGTGAAATTAAATGGAAAATGGTCAAATTGCAAGCTAATTTTCGGTTTCAAATATATTCGAGTGGATTTGTGCATTATTTAGTCAATTTGTGTGCTTTTTGAAAGAATTTAAGAATTTTTGACCGATTTCGAGCACCGTTGACCATTTCGGACTGTAATTACGTGAAATTGAGAGTTAGTGGATGAAACAACGTCGAATTGAGGATATTTTATATCGTTTAAGACAGTTTTCAGAGTTCTTTTGCGATTTGGTCTAGATATTTAAGTGAAATTAAATGGAAAATGGTCAAATTGCAAGCTAACTTTCTGTTTCAAATATATTCGAGTGGATTTGTGCATTATTTAGTCAATTTGTGTGCTTTTTGAAAGAATTTAAGAATTTTTGACCGATTTCGAGCACCGTTGACCATTTCGGACTGTAATTACGTGAAATTGAGAGTTAGTGGATGAAACAAGGTCGAATTGAGGATATTTTCGATCGTTTAAGACAGTTTTCAGAGTTCTTTGGCGATTTGGTCTAGATATTTAAGTGAAATTAAATGGAAAATGGTCAAATTGCAAGCTAACTTTCTGTTTCAAATATATTCGAGTGGATTTGTGCATTATTTAGTCAATTTGTGTGCTTTTTGAAAGAATTTAAGAATTTTTGACCGATTTCGAGCACCGTTGACCATTTCGGACTGTAATTACGTGAAATTGAGAGTTATTGGATGAAATAACGTCGAATTGAGAATATTTTCGATTGTTTTAGAGTTTAGACCGTTGTCAGCGTTCTTTTGTGTTTTTGTCTGTATTTGAATGAAATAGAATGAAAAATGGTCAAATTGCAAATTAACTTTCGGTTTCAAGTATATTCGAGTGACTTTGTGCATTATTTAGTAAATTCAATGGCTTTTAAAGTTTTTGCTTTGAGATGTCGTATAAATTAGAAATAAGAACAAATATCTACAAGTTGGTTGGGCAGCTACCCAAAAATAATATCTATCGAGTATTCCAGGATGAAAACATTTCATTCAGAACAATTTCTAGAGCAGCGAAAAAGACCATGTCTGAATCTATAAAGTAGAAGATCACGTGAATTTAATGCACGGAGGTCAGAGAGATGAGCAAAAAAACCAAGTTGAAATGTCAAGGAGGAGACTGGCTTGTCAATATAGATTTTCTAATAGTATGATATCGTGGGAATTAAGGAGGAATGGTCTAAAATATCGAAAGAGATGTAAATGTCCCAACTCCTTCGTATACCAAGGTGAAAAAAAAACATTACTTCAGATTATGAGAAGTATGTCACTTTGAGTAATTCTGAAAATAATAAAAACGATGGATTTCAACGTAGAAGACAATGGGCGCCATTTAGATTTATTTATATATAAATTTTTATGAAAAAAATTATATAGGTAAACGATTGTGTATAAAATTGTGATAAAACATATAAAAAATAAATGCAATTACAAAATGAAACACCAAATAGTCGAAATAAAATGACACAATTATAATAAAGGACTATCAGATAGCAAATCGTTGGCAGCCGTTTTAATATGCGGAAGTGGATTGAAAAGATTCAATTGTTAACTGAATTCATTTGCAAACCTCAACATCCTTGTAATATGTTCATTCAAACCGTACTTTTTAAAAGTTTTGTGTTACGTGTTCTCGTAGCACTGGAATTGAAATTTAATTCGTTCTGCAAAAAAAAAAAAAAGATACAAATCTGTAAGATTTTGATAGGACCAGTCCTTGCTTACGTACTTGAAACAGCAACTATAACCAAAAAATAAAGAAGATCTAAAAGTATTTAAAAGAAAGATATTGAGAACAATACTGGGACAAAATCTAACAAGAGATACGAAAAAAAAAATTAAAAAAAAAAGATAAAAATAGGAAATGAAACAGGTGGAGAAAACATAGTCGGATACGTAAAAGCAAAGAGACTGGAATGGGTGGGAGAAAATTGTGATAAGAAGTATTAAAGACAATAACAACATGGGTCACATTAAAGACGAGAACATGAGGAAGACCACGACGCAGATGTTGGGATCGAGTAGTGGAAGATATAAATGCATTGAAAATCAGAGATTGAAAAACAAAATGAAGAGGAGGAAACAAATGGAAAACTACAATAAGAGAGGCTAGGACAAATAAAATATTATACATACAGTGATATGAGACTATCACTGACAAATTGATTAAATTGTTTTTTTTCCATACTAATTAACGACTTATTTTATTCGACTGTAAGGGCTTACGAAAGTGTTTTTCAGGTCCCCCATCCAAGTACTAACCGCGCTCGCCGCTGCTTCACTGTAATTAGATGCGTTACACTACCGTGCTTAGTCGTCGCCCTAATTAACGAATTAGTACTTTATAATAACTATACTAGTTACCATAAGGAAGTAATAATACTCAACCAAATAAACAAATAGAATAATATGAAAAATGTCGAAAATAGATAATAAACGCATTGATATAATATACCCTACATCAGAAGAATAACTATTGGGAAAATTAGAATTCGATAGATGGCGCTCCGAAATGTCAATGCCATCTTAGCAAAGAGTAAAACAAATCAGCTGCCGTATAATCCCTTTGATATTTAAGAGGTTTTATTACGCTGTTTTAGTTATTTTTAGTGTTTTGTGAAACTTTTGCTTTTTCTTTGATTGTGCTTTTGTATTTTGTGTTGTTAAACTAAATTTTGACTGTTAATATTTTTAACTTTGGAGTAATAGGTATGGTTGGTATTTGTAACAAATAAAACAAGAGTTCAATTATATGTTTAGTGTTGGGTCTGCCTTCGTGATTTTATTTCATTTTTGATTTAGTCATATCTACAAAAGTTGCAGGGAAGTTACGTACGTTTGTATTGAGTAATATTTTAAATCTTGAATACCGACTTATTTTCTCTTTGTTTTTGTAACTATGGATTAGGTATACACCGACTATTCAAAGTTTATTTGAATTTGTAAATGCTGAGCCTTCTTCTAGGTGCATATAAATGAGGGACAGGCAGTTTTAAATGCTGGCCATATATTTTTGCATGGTACCTATACAAGAAAGAAGTTACACTTCTAATTATATGAGAATATAACCTCTGAAATGATGACAGTTGAGTTGAATAGAAAAACAGTTCTAAGATTGTCACTGACACAAAATTAAACAAATCTAATCTATGGCAATCACGTTGGCTTGCATATAATACAAAAAAAATTATTTCACTAGTTGCGACAATTACAATTTTTTCCGCCAGAGGTCTCATTGAATTCTACTCCTCCCAATAGAATAACAATTTTTGACGTCTGCCATCTATTAGATAATAGTAAAAACAGCACTTCAATTTAAAATTGGGACCAAATCTTTATCGACTTTATCTAGTGGTTATCAAGATCTACTCAGGTCTACTTATACAAATATTACTATAATAGCTTGAAGCGCCTGTGTTTATAAATTCACTAGTAAAATCTCCCGAAAATACAAAATTATATCACCTTCGCTTACTACAAATATAATTAGCATATTATGATAATAAATTGATAAATATGCGTCGCGACGCCACTAATAATATATACATATAATACCTCTACCGTCCGCAATTCACCATCGAGCCAGACACGACGGGATGGGGTAAGCTCCCCCAAAGGCACCCACCCAGATAACAACCCCCTCCTCTGGGTCACAGTCACACGAGCTGTATTTTGATGCAAGTGGAATGCATGCGAAGTGGGGCGGGGCTAATCGAGGTCAGGAACCTGTGATGCGACGTTGACGATTCTTTTGATTTTACCTATTGTTAAGGATAATAACAATATATTATACAGGGTGATTAATAACTATTGGGACATAGGCTTATTGATATATGGTTTAATGAAAAATTAAATCTTTCCCTAAAAACTTGGGTATATGCCGATAATATATACATTTTTGGAAAGGGGAAGAAAGGCACTTTCAGATGGTATTAAAAAATATAGGGTGTTGCATTTAAAATGAACCGATAATTGACTTTCAAAAATGGTCATTTTTTTTCGGTGATTTCGGGAAAAAATATACATTTCGCAACTATGTCAATGAAAATTTGAAGGAAGTATAAGAAATTTAGCGAAACTGCACGTCGATATCTTTTTCCATTCTCGGGTAATAAACCGTCAATATGTGTTACTTTATAGTGGGACACCCTGTATTTTGTAATGTTTTTTACTTTATATTAATTTCTTTGACCCTGCCTCGTATAAGTCTAGAGATACGACGAAGAGTTTGAATTGAAATATAAATCTCCCCTATTATAAATATCAAACGTATCAAACTGGCAACACCGATTCCTGCCAACCCCACCCTACTCTGTCTGCTCTGCAGGTCCCCTTTCCCTCCGTTTCATCCAGTCGCCCTACAGACAGTATGCCCTTATTAACCCTGATGACGGTGCCAGTGAACTCTAAAACTCTACCGAGTCACCTATTTACATCTCTTGTTCGCTTCACTTTCAATTACTTCCTTCTCTTGTATTATTTTTCAACCGAATACGATTAAAATCTTGATTAAAAGGGCAGCCAGACGACCTTTGTTTAATGCATTAAGAAAGCTTTTTTTCTTTTCTTGGCTTCTTAAGCAGGAAACTTGAAGGTTCTGAAAGCACTTTTTTGTGTAACTGAAAATTACAGGGTGAATATTAAATTTTAACATTAATGCCCGATTGCACCAGTTTAGCTTAAATGTAAGGCTTAACAAAGTGCAGCTTAATGATAATTCCAATCTCTCATTTCACCATGTTACGCTTAGTAAAGCCACGCTTACGTACAATATCGTATGTCTTTACTTGAATGAATATCTACCAGTAGTTTATCTGACAACTTCTAAATTTTGTTAACATTTGATTAATCTAAATAATTTCTGCCATGGAAGGTGAAAAAAGAATTCGGTCGGCAAATTTCACTTCCGAAAAGAAAATGCTTTGCCTAAACTTAGTTAAAAAATATAAAGGAATTATAGAATGCAAAAAGACAGACGCGGTAACATGGAGGGAAAAGGAAGAAGCATGGAAAAAATTTAATAGGAATTCAAAGAATTAAATTGTGAAATGGGTCATTTCGAACATTTCACAATTTAATTCTTTGAATTCCTATTAAATTTTTTCCATGCTTCTTCCTTTTCCCTCCATGTTACCGCGTCTGTCTTTTTGCATTACCATTTTCAAGGAAATATAAAATTTCTAGTTCTTTATCAAGATTTTCTTCTAAATTCATTGTTGTTTGTACACACCAAACCTTCACCAAACCAACTCAAAAATTAGGTTATACTATTAGAAATGTCCATGCAAATATGGAAACGTCACAAAACGTCAGAATACAATGAACGCATATCTACCGCTTAAAAATAAGCTATGGAAAAAGATGGGCTTTAAATTTCGTGCATATAAGCTTCGCTTTCATAACGGTGCAGCGAGCTTAATTTTGTAAGCCTGGCTTACTTGTTAAGCCAAAGTGGTGCAATCGGACATAAAGAGTGCAATGTCCTTGTTTTCAAAATGCATGTCAAACAAAAAACTAAAATAAATACAGGTTTATTGAAAAATTTGTTACTCTTCGCAAGATGGTTTGATATTATAATAGTTTTGTATTTTATCTTTTTCTTCGTTTTGCCTTATACCAGGGACCCGATTATCGACTTTTATTCACATGGGTGAAAATAATTTTCACATGGAAATATTAAATTCGGTATTCTCCACTGAACCACGTGAATATTTTCACACAAAAAGTCTACGAATATTTTCACATGGTAAATGACAATGTGAATGGAATTACTGTCATACAACATAACCAACAAAAGAGACAACCCTGTCAATAACCAAATAATATTCATACACGTAAAGATTCAAACTGACTTTCTCAGCAGTAGCACATCTTGTGTTTGGTGTTTTGTATTGTTTTAAAACTTCTAATGGAGGAAATTATATTCTACTGCATCATTTGGAAGTTTTGGAAGAGGTGGAAATGCTAAAAAATAATCCACCTAGAGATTTTTGGTCAAGGTGGAAGGACATAGCAGGAAATCCTTCCATAAACCTTAGTGATAATCAGTTGATAAAATTTTCATTTTCAATAAAAGTGATTAGCATATTTTTTGAAACTGAAACCTCATCCGCCATAATTCTTTATTATTATCAATGGGCTTGTTCAAGAAAAAAATTTTAATTTAAAAATAGAAACTAGAACTCATTTAAAACGGATTCCCAAAATTTTAGATTTTTCCGCGAACGTTTAGCCCCTTAAATTAATTAAAGAAATTGGATTGAACGAAAACGGGGCGTGGTTACCTATGACGTCACAATGCATGTGCCATACCTAACGTTTGAAACGCCGCGAGTGGAGAGCTATTGTATGTGGAAGTGTACTGTTTGTTTATTGCATTATATATTTTGTTTTGTAAGAAACAAAACTCTGGACTGTTGATTGAGATGTTTTTTATTTTATTATATACCTAATGAGTGAAAAAGAAGTGGTTAATAAGTACTGTTTGGTTCCCGACAGTCCTAGCACATCCAAGAATGCACCCTAAAAATATGTACAAATAATGAACAGTGGAAAAGTTACTAAATCCTGTATTAATAGCGCGATTTTTTTACTGTCAAAAACGCTTAGTTAAAAGTCATGTCACAGTTTTTACAAACAAAAGCACAATAATTTGTCATTAAGCTCAGAAAATAGAACCCCCTGGAGGAAGTCAAGTAGAGGAGGAAATCAATGGATATCACACGAATGTAATCTATAGGTATCTCGGAAAATAAGGGTTCAGGCTGGCATTAAGGCTAATGTACGTTCCAAGACGATTCAATGCGGAGGCGAAAAATGGCAAAAAAAGAAAAATGAAGAAATCGCGTTTGAAAAAATACGAAAACCCTTCAACGAAGAATTTTCAATATCCACTAGAGGTTCTTCTTTTACATTAACTTCGTCAGATTTAAGCTTGCCAGATCCGAATAGCTTATGTTATTCAGACATTTACAGGTCAGAAGAAATACAATATTGAACATTTTAATTGATACAAAAAAATCCAAAGCTTCATCTAGGAGTTCCAAATAATTCATTATTTGTTGTGATCTTGTTAACTAACAAATGTGAGCTAGGAAAGCTTGATACCTATCTTTTACATTGAAAAATATCAAACTGAATTCACCGTATGGATATTAGCAGATGATTTTGGGATGCCACTTGTAGCATTATACAAAAAAGTATACCGTTATTAGCCATTCGTGCATTGGATGCTCCTCTCTAGAGTTGAGAACTTCTTATTTCCTACAGAGGAGATATGAAAATGAACAATGTATTATAGATTGTTATGAAATTTCAATTCAAAAACCAAGTGAAAACTCTTTGTTTTTATTAAAGTAGTCCATCATCATAAAGATATCGGGTTTTGGTAAATTTCCAAAATCTACTTTCATTAATCCGGTATCTGAGTACTGAATACATCATTCTTCAATAGTAAAAACCACTAACTATTTTAAATTTGAAGATATTGCAGCTGGAACCAACTTTCTCATGTAAAACGCAGCGGTGTAATGCCGAATATCATACCCCGACGTGCAATGTGACGTCACAGTCCGCTCTGCCGCTTTTTAAGGGAGCTCCATTTTCAACCTTTAATATCTAAGTAATGGAGAAAGTTTAAGAGCTGAAAATTTTACCTGTTATTTTGATGACTCAGTTTTACAAAAAAACATGAAAAAAACCGAAAAAATATTTCATTGCGAACAAGCCCATTCTTCAGTTTCAGACGTTTCAGTTAATTTATCTTGTTTATTTTGATGTCAATAGCACAGGGATCTCGACACAACAAATCCAAAATGATGAAACAGGATTGGTCAATACCTATTTAATATTAGACATACGTATCAAGATCATATCCATTGGAAAATACATTCCACTATCACCGAGAATACCGTTTCAAACAAGTATGTGAAAATAAGTAGTGGAATAATTTCACATGTGAATCTTTTCACATGAGGTCGAGAATCGAGCCCCAGGGGTCTCCAAACTTTCCAGCATTAGGGCCAAACTGATAGCTAGAGTAAGTTCAGGAGCGCCAAATGTTACTTTTTTATTTTTCATATCTACTGGAACTTTCAAAATACTCTCCAATTATTGAAGAAAATGTATTTTTTTTTAAGTTTCTTCGTGTTAAAATCTGACCTTACCAACTTTTTGTTCTTGAAAAAGTGAAATAAGGAGGCAAAAGCCGTAACCCTCTATCTCTAATTATAAAAAAGCTAGTGTCCTATTCAAAAGTGGTCACATGTATAGTTGGAATAATATAAGCCACTTGTCCAGTTTAGTTCACACATCAGCGTGCCAGATCAGATGCCTTGGCGGACCGTAGTTTGGAGACCCCTGCCTTATACCAATCTATGTCTCAAGCTTCTAAGTCACTTGGCAACCTTCTGAACACCAACAAAACCCCAAGAGTAGGCTAAATCAATTATCCAGAATCCAATCCAAACTGCACTGCCCTGTGTAGCTCAGAGAAACATATGCCATAAGAATCTACAAGGGGGCAACCATACAGTACGTCACACGAAGTCTAGGACTTTGAACCCCTCCCCCCGTCCTTGACCCAGGTTGTTACATTTTCATACCCTACCCCTTCTGATGTGATGTCACACATTTTTTAAATTTATGCATGTATTTAAAAATAATCAGTAATTATATAACAAGTGAAAATAAATTGAAAATAATTTGACAGATTTTTTGAAAACTTGTTGGCAGGCTATTTCCAAATCTTATACAAAGCAATTTCCAAAGGAATATTTCTTTGCGGCCTTGATCCTTGATAGATGGAAACTTTCAATTACCAATCCACCTCCAGCCCTCTTCAAATATTGTTCTAATACAACATTGGACCACTCGTCCAGTTATTATTAAGCCAAACTTTACACCTGATCAAATTGAGGATCCCACTTTCACAGGTCCGGCAAATCTGACATGGCAAAGAATACTTTATTACAGGAACTGTGGTGGCGGCCACATCATGTTCCTAAATGTACATAATTTTATTTTTCTTCGATCGTGGGAAAAGTTACACTATTTTGACCTGTTTTCCATGCGCAAAGCTCAATATTCCCGAATAGTGGGCAGTTGCTAAGCAATTAGAAAATAACAGTGCGGTAATATTCTTACCACACTACTGTAGCGTGCGGTAATGTTACAAATGAATTATTACAATAAAATGTAACAAAGTATGGCTTTAATTTTTTTATTGAAAAAGTTGTTATGGAAGAAATAAAATAAACATCTAATGTATAACGATATTCTTGAACAAACATTTATTGTTGTTAATATTTACAATTATTGTACAGTTTGTAAATTTTACTGGAGAACAACGAGAATTTATACGCGTTGAAGCTGCATGGCTGATTGTTTGGTTTATCTCGTTACCACCACTTCTATATTTCAATATGAACATAGAGAAATCTATCTAAACTTACTTGATTACATCTTGAACGGAATATTTTTCAATTAATTTTTCAAATGTAAATTAACGATCGAAAAAAAAATAGTATGTATAATTCGTGGGAAAAGCATATTCCCAAACTCCTGTATTACCTGTAATCATTACAGTCGTTTGGGAATATGATACTTTTCCCACTAATTATATACTAATTTTCGCTCCGTGTGATGTCAGCGTAGAAATAGACGGCGTAGTGGGCAATGTGCTGGGCATACTACTACTTGTTTCATAAAATCTTATTGTTAGGAACACTTACGTTTTGTCTGTTACATCCTGGTTACTCTAATTTTTAGACCTTTCCAAATAAAGGTTTCAAACAATAATTCATATTTTAACATAATGTTGATAAGATGTTATTCCATTTTTTCTAATCAGATTTATTATGAATATTTCACTTCGTTTTGTAAATTTCAATATTATTTTTCTACTTTCGTGCGGAAAGATTCACTTTTCCGCGCTCTTTTTAGTGCGGAAAGAGTCGCTTTTCCGAACTAGTGCGGAACGTAAATTTGTTGAGTTTTCGGAGAGTTTACTGACATTTCAATATTTGAAACATTTATTTGTATGGTTGGAGTTTGCCAAATGACTAAAAAATTAAGAAATTCATTAGAATACTGCTATAATTTTTTTTTTAATAAAATTTTTTTTATTGGTATAAGCCTATGGATGTCAAATAATAATAATAATTAAGTTGTTGATATGTATTTAATAATAAACGTTTCTTAATGTTAACATTTGGGTCTTTTCCGCATGCCAGTAGAAAAAATAGTGTACCTAATACGTGCGTAAGGTGACTTTTCCGCACGCGATTGCTAGCCGCACTTCGCTAAAGCGTACTTCGGCCATCTGCCATAGCGTGCGGAAAAGTATCATTTTCCGCACTAGTTAGGTAAACTACTATTTCCTACGATCACTTGACATATATCGCACTGTCTAGTCTAGAGTTCTATGGAAAGTGGAAAAACTATTCTGTTTGGGTATAGGAAATACTCAATACATTTTGAAGTATAGTTAAGTAACTTTCATTAACAGATATAAAATACAAGGAAATCCATTAAAAAAAATTGTATTCAAGTTTGGGCTCGCCCTGTATTTAGCTTCTTAGGTATCGAATCAGTACGATTGAATTGTATTACTAGACGACTATCACAGACGTACGGCTATAAAAGATTAATTTGAAACTGAACACTTTAAAGTATACAGGGCGTTGAAGTCATTGCGATTTACTGGAAGAAGTGGTCAGAACTTTTTAAATACGCTGTATAACCCATTACAATATTATATCATTGTAATAGCGAAGTCAAGCAGAATTCAAATTTGAAGTAAAATACAGGGTGTCCCATTTAAAAAAATATAAGTTTGATTTGGCACGGCGTTCTGGAACACGGTGTACAATTGCGACTAATCTTAAATTATGAGCCTCTAAGCTGGCTACAGTTGGTCAAAATTTCATTCAAATATCTTTTACCATTCATAAGATATACAGGACTTTATCGCACTAATGAATCATCCTGTATAAAGTAATTACAAATACAAATATATGTAAAACATCTCACATCTACATTATACGGTAAAAGTATATCGCGTCGTCGTAGAAAAAAAAGTGTACATAACTTGTACGAAAGTGATTTTTCACACTTGTGGAATTATCATTATCAATACTTCCCACTCGTGTGAAAAATGCCACTTTCCGCACTCGTTACGTGATATACTATATCTGCATCTATCTGATTTCTCCAACTTTATCCACATAAATCACTTACAGGAAGTTTTTCTATATTTTGTCGGTTGCTAAAATATAGTGTACAAGTTCAGAAATATCGATCTAAATTTCAATGGTGAGTGGACAACGAAACTTGTTTTATTTTTATAATCAAGTTCAATCCAGACCCCAGACAAACTTATAAGGGTAAATATAGGTCAGGGTTTTCCAATGTTAATATGCAAGGGATGTTTATTATATTCTAACCGTCGACGGCGAGACTAGAACGAAAGGCTGATAGGTTTCAGAAGCCAACTATAAATTTTGAGGCGGGCAAACTATTAGACGCAAAATGTTTGCAGACTATTTTTTGTTTTGTTTTCTTTTCGGTTGACTTATATTATGTATAATTTACATAACTTTTTATAAATATAAATTTCATATGAGACATAGAAGACTGGATAAACGAATAAATACAGGGTGGCGCATTAGAAACAGCCCACCTCAATTATTGTTGGCGGTCGAAGTTTTTACTTCTGTACGTGAGTTTTTAGATCAACATTTGGCAACAATGGCCCCCAAGATCGCCTGATCTATCACCGTTGGACTCTTTCCTATGGGACTATTTAAAAATTGTTGTTTATAAAACGCAACCAAACTCTTTAGAAGATCTTCGCCACCGGATAACCGGGATAACTGTGGCATGTGGTGAAATAACCCCTGTTATGCTACAAAATGTTCGTAACCTGACAAAAACTGTCAGCAGGACAGAACAAAAAGGATGTAAGACATATTGCCAATACGAAAGGTATGTCTGCATCCTATTTTATACAAAGAAATTTCTCCCGATTGATAAATCGCGCTTGCGCTTTATCTAAACATCATCTAATCAAATTTCTTATATCAATGATTAGGGTTGACGTTTGTAGTACATTTAAACGGTTAATTATTGTGATATTTTGATAAGGATTAATCACAGACCTGCCCTTTTCCATTTCCTTCGACGTAATGTGTTAGAAAGACATTAACAATCACACACGCACACCAATTGAATGATCCCTAGCATGTTTTTAAATAGAATCGAAATACCTTTCAAATTATGTTCCACTCGACCCCCCATGCCATTAAAGATTCTCGAAGGGGTATATTATAGTCAACCCTTTTAGGGAGATGACCGTACAACCATAAGTTTACTATCAAAAGTTATCCCCCTCAAAAACAAATTCGACTTGTCTCGGGATTTGCGGCAAAAATCTCCCCCGCCAACAATATTTGAAGTGGACTATTTCCAATGCGTCACCCTGTATACAAACTTTTTTGTTTTTCATATTTTTTCATTTTAATCAAATGAAATGAAATTTAATTCACAACAGTATACCGGATAATGTACCGTGTATCCCATTTTAAAAAACTTTATGGAATGTAAAATTAAAGAAGACCATCCTGTACATAATAAAAATTTTAAAACGACTTTAAATAATTCTTCAGTCTTTGTACATTGGTAATTTTAATCTTATGAAGTTGCAGTTTTTTAAAAAGGGATGTGCTAGTTCAAATTGTTTTTGGAAAAAACAATACAGTCTACAAAAAATTCAGCTGACTCTGTTCCGAATGACAAAGGATTATTGTTCTCTTTCTTATACAAGAAGCACGTGCTGCCCTTAACTTCGACGCAGTTGCATCTTTTGTTTGACTTTAAATCTTCAAGAAGGACCCAGACGCTTTTAAATAACATAATCATTTAAAAGAGATTATATTTCCTATTCACTAACATGGTGGCACCACTAGACATGAAAAAATCTTGTATAAGGTCAACTAGTTTTTTTTTAAACAGGGACTTGCTTAACGCTATCATCTATTCTAGTTCTTACACCCTTTTCAAAAGGTATGGTATACGAGTCTATATTTTGAAGACAAATATTTTAATTGGTTACCTTTTTTGGAAGGTTCTATGAAGAAAAGGGTCAAAGAATTAAAAAGACAACAAGCAACTAATACAAAATTTATTGGAAAAATAAGTTTATTATTTTTATTATTATCATGAAATTATCTACAGAGTATGTTATTTTTTTAATTACAGCCAGAACGAATTTAAAAAAAAATTAAATATGAATTTGAATTAATTTTTTAACGACCTTTCCAAATCTGTTATTATTTTTTATGTCATACTAGTTCATTATTTTGTTTTTTTGCTTAGTTGCCAACTATCTAATGTCATACTTTATACCCGTGCGGGCATAAAGAGAAATAATTTTTTTGTCATCAACATCTTCTACGTAGTTTTCTTGCATCCAATTTTTCGTATTCCATGTGGTAAGCTAATTTATACTTTTTTTGGCAACAGATTTTCAGTTTAGTTGCTTTCTTTGCTTTTTCGACAATTTCGTCAGGAATTCCAAAATTTTCGTGCTACTAACTTTGACACATTTAAAAATTATTGTGATTTTATGACATTTACATTTGTCTACATTCACTAGCAACAATAGTGTCTACTTACTATCATAAAATGGCAATGTTATTAATTCAAACCGGATTTTTTTAAATACTGACTTGTATTGGGATTGGATTGCAATAACGAACTAGCATGACATAAAAGTTTGTATATACCAAGGGCATAAACAGATGTGTATACCCTCGTGCGACTCACAAACTCTCGGACTAGAGGCCCTCGGGTTCGTAAGACGTCGCCCTCTATGGCATATCTTTTTATATCCTTGGTACATAAATAACTATTATGAACGCTATTTTGGTAAAAAAGTTAGCTCGCATTTGACAGTTTTGTACAGGAATCCCTATGTCGCATCTTATAAATAACACACTGTATACTAAAAACATGCTTTGACTAATTGTGGTAAACGTCAGAAATTATTTTACTTTCAATTTCTATAACAATGCAATTAATTAATTATTGTAAAAACCTACCTGTACCTACATGAATTTTTGTTACTAATAATTGTTATTTTCACTTTTCCAAATGAGCTAAGTTAACTTAAATTGTAACATTTTGTGTACTAATATGTCAGATGCTGATTAAAAAATATTTGGTGAAATAACCAGTATATATATATATAAATACTGTAAATTTTTTTCATTCGTGTACGAGGTATGCCAAAAAATATGAATTTTACTCAAGAGTAAAGTACCTTTATTTTCCAGAATATTGACAATTGTTATCATAAAAAGTTGATTATAATTGAAAGCTATAGTCAGATATCTGTTATTGTCCATCTGCCATGAAAAAATAATTTCTGTTATTTTCACTCACTTCTCTGTTTTTGCAATGGTAATTCTGTATATTAGCAGTTTGCGTACGTAACGATTTTTAATCTAGGATGCACTGACGACAAACGTCAAATCGCTAGTTGGTTTTTTTTAAATACAAGAAATGGCGGCTCTGTTAACTAGTGAAGAAAAAATAGAAACAATAGTAAACAAGCACAAAACCTATTGAGTGAAATTCATATTTTTTGACATACCTCGTACACGACTGAAAAAAATGGATATCTGTTGATTGTATTTTAGATTTTAGAACATGCAGAACTTTTTATGAAGAATACATTTTTTCCTAAAATTAATAATAAAAAAGTTTCCCATATGGTTCCAACTTAATGAGACATATTGTATATTATCCTGGTATGGATTTCGAGTCAGACCTTCCTGTGTAACGAAGTTGTATACCAGCTTTCCAGAAAAGTAGAATAGTCCTAGTTCTGAGCCAGAACTGGGAATCAACTTGAATCTGAAAAAGAAAACTATATTAAATGGATTGCAAAGTAAGAGTCTTATAAAATGAAATATGAGTCTCAATACTGATTCCTGTACAAAACTGTCAAACGCGAGCTAACTTTTTGAATAACAATTTGGAAAGGTGGGTGAAAAATAAATTCAAATGCACTTTTAATTTTCTTAAATTCGTTGTGGTTTAATGAAAAAATGGATAGTTATATTTAAGAAAGTCGATCTCAGTGGATATCTCTTTTTAATACCACTTTCTAATACTCTCAACCGTGTGGGCACAGTTTAACCTGAAGTAAGGCGGTTCGATTCACAGCTATGGTAAATTTTTTTTCTTTTTAGTTCTTTTTCCACAATTTATTGGGCTCTATAACTTTGTTTCTATAAATATGCACGATAAATTCAATACTTTTCGAATAAAATTCAAAAACATATCGGAAAAGAGGCCCATTTTTGGCTGTTTTGGCATTAACTGCTATTGTGCAATTAACACAGCCTAAAAATCGGATGATATTTTTGATGAATTCTATCAAAAATCTTACCTACTGCTCTTACATTACATCCACTTTTAACCCTTACCCGACTAGACTAAATCGCAATATCTCAGAAATCAAAAAAATTATGAGTATAATTTTCTACATAACTTTAAATTTTGAAATAAAACAATTTTCATTTGTTAAAATCTACATAATACTAAAACTTAAAATTGTGACGCGATTCGCTAACACAGTAGCTTTATCAAACAAATAAAAGTATAATGATATATTTTCAATTTATACAGGTCCTTATTACTAAATTATACGGATATTAAAAATAAAATTATGTTCTATTTACATGGAAATAAAATAAAAAGGAAAAAAATGTGACTAAATATGGGATTAACAAAAGTATTTAACAAGTTTACCTGGAAACTCATTCACAACAATCCTACAGGAACCTTTCTAGGTAAAAAGGTTTAATAACGAAGAATTGATATCTATTTGGTCGTTAAGAAGATTATCTGAATATTTGTTTTTATTCATCTCAAGGGCTTCTAAAAGATTTAATTTGAAGAATTTAGATTTTATATGCAAAATTTCAAAATTTGAATCGAAAGAGTGTTGGTTTGCTAATAATTGATTTGAGTAGTTGGAATCTGATTTTGGTTGTCATAGCTACGTTTGTGTTCTGAAATTCTAGTTTTAAAATTCCTAACAGTTCTACCTATATTAACTATCACAGATTTGGATAAATTGTTATCGGTTCTGAAGCAAATATTCAAGTCTAAAGTTTTTAAAAATGATTTGATTTTTAAGGATGGTATTCCAAATTATGTTAAGCTTCTAAATTGGTTATTTTTGTTTTTATCAGAAGTAAATACTGTATGTTTTCGTATCTATTCAATTCTTCACAACTTTATTATTCATAACTTTATGAAGCTCATAATTTTTGAAAAAAAAAAATCCAAAAATCCTGATATTTTAACCCTTGACTCCAAATAACTTTATAAACACATCATGAGATAGGTGGGAGACTTTTGATAATTTATTTATAATTGTGATATAAAGATCTCCACCACAATTTGGCCCTCCAGGAATTTTTGTTATTTCAAATGTCTAAATTGACCGGACTATTCATACCTTTCTGTAGGAAACACATCATTTTTCTTTCTTAATATAAAATAATAATATATTATGTAATTCCTTTTGATGAATCTGCACCCTCCAATTTCCAGCAATCGAATCCAGTTCGGCTTAGTACACTTGTTTTGATGATAAAATGGACTATTGACAAAATAACGAGAGTGAGTCATCGGAGTTACCGGAAAGAAATCATTGGAACCCACGCACCAGGAGTGGCCTTAGTGCATGTCTTCCACTATAAATAATCTTATACAGAGTTCGCCAAAAGTCCGGGACCGGACAAATATCGGAGAAAATATAAATTTTTTCAAAAATCTTTTTATACCACAAATTTTACTCCAACTTAATCTATAGTTTGGAAATATTTAAAAATATACAGGGTGTTCCAGTTTTGCGTAGCGAACTATATATATTTTTAAATGGTTCCTATACCGAGTGGTTGAAAAGATATAGCCACTTTTACAGAAAAATCATTATCCACTCCACCTAGAGACATTTTATGAAATAACGAGAAACAAAAAGTATGTTTTAAACATTAAAAATTTATAAAAGATATCTAGTAATAATTTAAATAACATACTAGGCCTTATCTCTTCCTATTTCTTGTTAAGTGCTGACACGGCATTTTTGATAACTAAAATTTTTGGATACGGCAACATCGGTAATCGTCAGACTTGTTAAGTATGTTATCTGTGGTTTAGATCATGCTGGTATCATTTTATTAGAGGTCTCTGATTTATACACATCTGTAGTTTTATATATAGATAATAGTATATTCTTTAACGAGTGCAGAATGATTGGTATTATTCACGCGGATGAAGTAACATACAGTTTTAATCGAAACCCTTACATTTATAAATGATAATTGGGAGTTATAACTAAATATAACTACTGTTGTCCATTTTTTCTCTAAATAATACGTAAAATTATGATTCTATCATTATTTTGACGTTTCAAACGATGCGCTGTCAGAATCGATTTGCATTATTTGGTAGGTATTTGACGTTTTTAAAGAGACGATTTGATTTATTCATTTTAATTCATTTAAGCGTGAATTCAGATAATAATAGAATGTGATTGGCTAACGAGAGTGAATTCTTTTTCATTATTCACTGGTGTGAAGAATTATCATTATGTAGTTAAATATGTAAAAATAATTTGTGCGTAATTATGTAGTCGTGGAGAAATAATATTCTTCACTTGATTGTTGGCAATTTTGACCCTTTTTTTAGTAAAATAATTCTTAGATAAAACAGTACTTTAGAGTTTTTTTTTGTGAAATGGGTACATCTGTATGTTGCCTGAATTGCCGCAACGTATAAGTAAATATAACTGAAATTTCCATTAATTACTTACATCAAAATGATCTTCACAACAAAAATGTTCCTCGTTTTGGTCAGCTTACTCAACTTCTTTTGAACTTTTGCTTTTTCGAACCATGATTTTCGTCTGTTTTCATCTCGAGGATCGTAAATGGATATTTTCCATGGTCAATTTATATTGTTATTTTTAAAAGTTGGTACAAAGCACTCTTCGAACATTTTAGAAACACGAAAGACGAAACAAAAACAAATAATCATTATTTATGCAATAAGTGCAAAAAACACGTTTTGTAAGAGTTGCATACAATATTTTTTCTACATTCATGCAAAAACTGGAAAATTAGAATATAATATGTTGGGCATCTAACCTAACCTAATCAAACTCAAACCGTTCTTCTTTTTTTTGTATCTTTATGGCCTCCACCTTGTCAGTACTCAATCATAGCTGGTTTTCGCCTTGACCATTTAAATTTTAAATAATTAAAGATTTTTGCAATAATTGTAATTCGTTGAGACTAAGTAGTAAGATATACATATATTATTGTTGTATTAAAGCAGGATCAGGTACTTGCTATGGATTTTTATTTAATTTAAATGTTTATGTTTGTTATTAATCATCACATAACTGATACAAGAATGACAGATGAGTGCAACAAAGAACCACTTTAACTAACTAAACATCCTATAGTAAAAAGCTAGTTTTTACTGAATATTCCAGTAGAATCTATCTAACCTATAAACATTTTATTTTGAATAAAATCCCATGGGTTAACCTATACCAATAGTATATTATGAACCTCACACTTTATTCCGCTCGGGGCAAAGAAACTCGCGAAATAATTTTGGTGCTCGGTCAATGAAAATAGTCTTCACCACCATGGTTTATATACAATTTTTTCCACTGCTAGCCAAATTTAAGACAAAAATATTTCAGAGAAGCGTTTACCCTGTCGTCTGACTGACAAGTACACTGTCGGTTTTCGATAAATTATGAACGCACTCCTTATGTCATCAGTCATTTTTGGTTCAGCGCGAATTTTAAACAAATGGCATTTTTATTCAAATAATTTTATATTAATAGGTAACTTGAATCAGCAAATATGTTGAAAGCAATCTCCTGGGTAAACAAAATAATGATGCAGTTTTTGTTGAACTACTATCCCTGAATTCTCAAAATATTTGAATTTGTCCATTATTGACCTAGGTTAATAATAGAAATTCAACTTCTCAGTTGGCTAGGAGTAGCAATAATTGTCATCTTCACAGCTAGTAGTGGAAAAGGTAATTAAACATACATACCTCATATAATAATACTTTTAATAGTACATGAAACATACATGGTATTAGCGGCTCGCGACATAAACGCACCATCGTGAATAATAGCCATTATTATATAATATATGCTTGTTGAATAATATGAAAAATAGTTTTAATCGCATGTTGTCAATTTCTGAAATTAAAGGAAATTGAATATCCAGGGAGAAAAAGAGATGGTAATTTAAAAATATTAAGTCCGAACTTGTTGAAAAACACCTACTCCGACTCTGAGCGTACATCGATCTGTCTACAACTGCAGACTAGAAAATTTAATGAGAATAACAAGGATAACGTACCAAGTGCATGGAGTGTAAGAAGGATGACGCACAAAGGCCGACGACTCCTTGTTGTCTATGCATGAAATATTGAAAATAAAAAATAGAGAGTGAAGTGAAGGGGAATTTTCAGTCGCTTGGAATCGTCCAATGACTAAGCTTATGATTCTTATTTTGGTCTAGATACCCGGAATTTCAACATTCATATTATCATGTTTTTTTCTTTGAAAATTAGTTCACTTTGAAATTATTGCTTTTAGTAGTATTAGATTTGAACAGAATTGAAAGCAAGTGAAGATGAAAATCAAAAGAATCCACCCTAAATCCCTAGAAATCGAGAGAAACATTCTCATCGCCCCAGACCCAATAAACTTTCCCTAGTTTCTGTCGAATTCGTAACCTTGTATTGTCGGCTCTTTAGTATGCTTCCCCCTTGTCCTTAGTAGGGTCGTCCTTCTGCCCTTCTCGGCAAGTTCGAATAACCGCCTTATTATTCACTTATTGATCTACTGTTTTTTTTCAGAGAAAAGAGAAAAATTAAATGCTGCATAAATGTTATAACTATTAATTCCATCATTCATTTAATATATTATTTGTCCAAGACTATTTGATAATTTTTATATTTTACCTGTGCTTCTTCAAGTATAACGACGTATATTATTTACCAGTGAAAAATATAATAATAATAATACAAATGAGACAATATAGTAAATAAAAGTTTTCACCGTGACGTAGATTCGATCTTACGTCTTAACCTTTCACTTCACCAAAACAGAGCAGTGTAGGTACCATCAGGCTATGGATTATGGATATATACGCAATAGTATTAAGATGTTGTATACAGGGTGAATCGTAAGTAATAGGCCAAATTGTGAATCTAAGTTCAGAAGGCCAAAATATATCTATAAATGCTTGTTTTTTAACAGATTAATGCTACGTCGACCACCGTGAAATGTAGTGTAGTGTATTAGTCAAATTCAAATATCTCGAAAGTCATTAATATTTTGAAGATCAAAGATGTATAGCTTTTTTCTACTGAAATGATGGGGCTATCCAAATTGAATAAGTAAGTTGTAAAATAATGAGCGATAAAAAATTTGTAGCTGATTTCATCTAATTCATATGGCGCATGTGGCGACATCTACGAGTTAACTCAAATCCTCTCACACATTTTTGTTTACCTTTACATAGTCCATACCCAATTTTCAAGTCATTATGTAGAAAAGTAGCTGATTTATTAACAAAAATCTATTTTATTTTTTCCGCTTTAACATCCTGTACCTCAGTAAGGAGCAGACTAAGACCCTATTGTTAATGAGAATATTATTATTTTGGCATTCTGAACGTAGATTCACAATTTGGCCCATTACTTATGAATCACCCAGTATATGCAGTACTTACATTGCTTTTTGTTTTCCACTTACATTTTCAAAAGTGGTTATCTATTTATTTGATTCTTATGATCTTTCTTTATCCAATATTACAAGCTCAGATTAGGAGATGGAATTAATCAGTGTTGCGATCTCTTCAAAATTAAGAATTAAAGAATTCTTGAACTGCTTTCACCACTCGACACTTAATTGTTTACTTTGCTTTTGAACTCCATAATGTCTCAATATGTACTACGCTACTGAAAGTGAACCCTATGACCGACTGTCACAAACTACAATATCACAGGAAACTGTAATAATACTCTATTGTTTCAACTGTTTCAAGCTCACGTGGCTTGTTGACAGATTTTGTTAATTTTGTTTTGCGATTGGAGGTATGGATGTAGCGACTTTTACACTTCCGTTACTGGAAGACATGTATTGATTGTAATTTTGGTGTCTTAGATAGAGCCGGGAAGTAGTTGTTGCTCCTTAGTTGAACGGTCACTTTTTTTGAAAATATTTTTCGAAACTTATAAATCGTTAGAATAATTATGATTATTCATCGATATCTATGAGAATATTGTTTTTTGTATTTTGAATTTTTATTTATATTTGTAACTCCGCTCACGCACTCGCTGCACGCCCGTGATTCCGCCTCAGCAAGGATGTCACTAAAGCAGTAAACCGTTTAATTGTTATCTTCACAGATATCCAAGTTGCACTGTAGGATTAGATTAGATTAGAATTGGAGTGGCTCTTTGTCCTATCTCACTGCGACCTTTGCAGATCTATTGTGGTCCTCCCTATATTAGAGCTCGATATCCACCTTTATTCTTTTTATTAGACTTAATAGCCTGGTTACCGCGTCCTTTGCGTAGCTCTCTGCCTTCGGTTTTTATTCTCCGAATAGGTGAAACCGCAGCTAGGCCTTCACACTCACAAAGTACGTGCTCCGTTGTTTCGTCTTCTTCCTGACAGAACCTGCATAGGCTGTCTTCTGCTACTGCTAGTCCAATTGTATGCATATGTTTCCTCAGCCTACAGTGCCCTGTAAGCATTCCCACTATTATCCTTGTCGTTTCTCGACTTTGACGTAGTAGGTCGTGTGACAGTTTGGCCGAAGGGCTTTTAAGGAATAATTTAGCGTGCCTTTGCCCTGGGGTTTCATACCACCAGAGCAACGCCTGGTTGCACTGTAGGAACTTGATAACGTTAAGGTCAATTCCATAGAGTAATAAATGAAATAGAGCTGTTGAACGTGTAGCGTTTTGTGGCAAAAAGTTACCACTAGCATCTACCTTGGCTACTGGTATGAACTAGCATTCAAGACGCGCGCTTTTTGAATTTGGAAGTTTTGAGGATACGCGTAATATTGTATTAGTAGGAGTAGGAGAAAAAAAATTCTGCTAGTGTATTTAGTATATTCATTTTTGTTTAATTCTTATTATGTCAATATTATTTTAATTTGAGTTTAGTCACTTTTGAACATATATATATGATATATCATATATATATGTTCAAAATTTGACATATTGACAATTTTCGTGTGGTTAGAGGCGGAGTTTGTTAGTTCAGTTAGTCTCTGTGATGCGCCATGCTCAACTGGCTGCGCAAAAACGTTGTGCCAGTTTCTCCCATATGTTTTAAAGTCTCTCTTTTATTTATTACTCTATAGTCATTTCTAAGCTAGTACGGGACTTCGTATTAGATAGTTGCAAGGTCACGGTAACTTGAAGCATAAGGGTAACGAAAATGAAATGGACCGAAACCCTTCCTTGGCGTCGTAAAGTGGACAAGAATGTTAGTATAATGGAGATATCTATTGTAGAATGGTGGAAAATCTACCCAGAAAAGAAAAATAGAAAACAAAGAATATTTACTAAAATTAACGGCTTATCTAAAAAGCAAAGATAGAAAAACTGTCAAAGTCGTAGTAGGGATACTGATAGCTAATAGAAATGCAAAGTTAATGAAGTCACTTACAGACTCTAGTATTGACAAATATAATGTAAAACAATGTTCAAAAAAAATTTTTTGTTTTTACTTTAAGACAATAGTTCACTACTTTTAAAAACGTTTGTAGATTAAAATAGCCATTTTTCCAAAATTTCAAGTACCTAATATAAATGCACATACATACAGGAAGGTCGCTTTTCCGCTAAAGTAACCATGACAACACCCTACTGCCGCGGAATCCAGACGGTTATGCACCGGCCGTCGACGCCGGTGGGTGGCCGGGTTGTTTGGCTACCCCGGAGTCGAAAAGAGGGGTTGGGGAACGTTTGGCGCATTGGCAGGAATCACCAGACAAAGTCGTGGTAGAAAGGGGTAATAGGGTTTCCAATTTTAATGCAAATAACTCCAAGAGCTCATCCATATCTTTAATGTAGTTTTTGAAAACAAAAGGGTTCAATAATCTTGTCCAGAAGGGGACAATTAAGTTGCTACTAGTTTCGGTAAATGATTACCATCATCAGGATACAAAGAAAAGGTACACATGTCATGTTGTAGTACCATACCTGTGAGTAATTTTAATGGCAACAACTTAGCAATTTTCCATTTGTAAATGATTCATTAAGGTAACTATTTTTTGTTTTATCACTCTATAATCTTATTAATATTGTTTTGGATATCAAATTTTGTAATTACAAATTGCTTTTATGTCTTTTTATTGCAACTAAATTTTAAAAGAAAATTCTCAGAATTTAAATGTAATTTTAATAATCTTATGTTCTCAATTTGAATTCTCAACTTTGAACATTATGTTACATTACTTGATAGATAGTTCTGTTCCAAATTTGACATAATTTCATGAGATTTTTGTTTTAAGTGTACCTTTTCTTTTTGTAGCCTGATGATGGTAATCATTTACCGAAACTAGTAGCAATTTAATTGTCCTTTTCTGGACAAGAATAAATATTGTGGTATGGACTTGAAGTTTTATTGAACCCTTCTGTTTAATGCAAATAGTTGTCAAATTGGTCTTGGGATCTATTTAACATAAATATCGTCGTTCTAGGATGCTAGCTTATAAAATGACAGTTTTGCAGGAGTGCCTAAAAACGTTGTAAATTTGAATTTTAATTAGAAGTAAACCAAATTTAAATATTTTTCAACATTTCTTGTCTTTCCTATGAACTTAGGTACTTATTAGTTACCATATATGTAACTTTATTGAACTTTTGATTTGCGTACAAGTTGTACACAATATTTTTTCTACAACCACATTTATTAATGAAAGAAATAGGTACATTAACTAAAGTAGGTAATTTCTATGTCCGAATTGGACAACTCAAAAGATAAATTATTTTCATTTTGGTTCATGATTCCTAAAATAATGCTTAATAGGTTAATGTTTTAATAATTAATAAATTAAAATAAATAATGAAATAGATAGTTTACTTACTTTTAGTTTAAATTATAAAAATTGTACACCAATAAGAAATTCAATTAAGTTGAATTGTCAAAAAAGTTGACAGGTCATAGGTAGCTTTGTTTGACATTTCGGTGCGGAAAAGTGTCATAGCGTGTACTTTTCGCATTACTTTTACAACAGTTATCAAAAGAATTGAGAAAAGGCCTGCTTTGCGTATAAAAATTTGTGTCGAAAATCGTGTTTTGCATAGTGGTTGTAGGAAAATATATTTTTAATATTTTAGGAAACTACTTACACAATTTCTATAAAAATTGGAATAGATGGAGAACAAGTTATGGGGAAGTCATGGAAAATATTCTGATATACTTGTCACTTCCGGTTAGGTTTACCGAAAGTGGATGCCAAATTTGTTAATTTAAACATAACACCATGTATATTATCAACTTTTTGGACTCCACAGTAAATTTTAATGTCACATTGTATAGGATACAGTATTGTAAATAAAAGTGATCATGAAATCCATTTTCTTAGAGACTATGCTGCTTATTTCGTCATTACTTCATGGTGCAAGACATTTATGACCGTTTGCACCAATTGAAATTTAAGTCGACTTAAAGTTAAGTGGCGCTTTAAGAAAGTTTTGCACCATGAACAACTTGTCATTTTAAGCTGCACCTAGCTAAGTTTAGAAAATCGCTCGCTCATTCTCCACTTATTCTCAAAGTGGAGATTTCTAACCTAACATTCTTGTGTTTTGATTGATATATATATGTCCATGATTTTCGGGTTTTCGTTTTCTGTCTTGGATGTCTTCGGATGTTTATGGAGGATGATTTTGAAGTATTGGATAATCTTGAAAATGGATTTCCGAGAAGAAAGTACAATCGTAAAAATGATTATGAAGAATTGGGTAAAAATATTAGCAATTCTTTCTCCTGAACTGTATAATTTGCCGATCAAATTTTCTTATTTTTTACTGTGTTTTCCATTATAAACAATTTTCTTATTTGAAAAACAATAATAAAATCCTTTGATTTTCAAAGAATTGACTTTTAACCGATTTTAATACGTTATTTCTTCAAACCACAAAAACGAAAAGTCATAGAGTCATAAAGTCATAGAGTCATAGAGGAATTAATAATACTTAACTTAAATAGCGAGGTTGACAAATGGATTAAACAGTTAGCTAAGAAGCAGAGCAAAAACATTGGTGCAACTGAAGTTTCCTCCTTAGTATTTTAAACCATTTTTAAGCCAGTTGATGACTGATGAGCAAATTTGTTCTTGGTCTTGAATAATGAACATTTGAAGAATATTATAGGCACAATTCGAATTATTTGAGCGAAGGAAATCAACAAAGAGTACGTGGTTTTCAAGAGCGATGGGAGCTTAATGTATTTTTTGAGATCTTAGACACGTGTTATAGCTTTTCACTTTTATTATGGAAATTCAAACGGTCAGAAGTTGTGGTAGAATTTCAAATTTTCCTATTCTTTTTTCACTTTTTTAGGTGGTGAAGATTTTTTGAGATATATGTACAGACTTTCCTGGATCTAGAAAAAGCCTTTGATAGCGTACCTAGAGAAATGTGGAAAACATTAGCACAATTGGAATTGAATACAAAAATTATAAGTATTCATAACATCTGTGAGGAAAACTAAAAAACAGTCATAAGAAATAATAATTTAACTGAAAGTTCCACCTTAAATATGGGACTGAGACAAGGAGAGAGCCTAAGTCCTTTGTTATTTTATCATTTACATGGATGTGATCATTAAAAAGTGCACAAAACTAAGTAAAAAAGTATATGTGACATTTGCAATTGTGCAAGGTAGAAACCAGTGGAGGAAAAAACGAAAGTTATGGTTATTGGAGAAGACAAAGAGGAAAAATAAATGTAAGAATAGATACAGACAAAACAGATCAAGTTAAACATTTTCAGTGCATTGGATAAATAGAAGACGAAAAGGGAACACAGGAAGCAGATATTGATAATAGAAAAGTCAAAACTAACAAACTATACTGTCATGAATACCAAATTTATTAACAAAAAAGAAATATCTAAAAAAACATAATTACTTATATATGGGTGTTAAAAAAAAGATGTTAACAAAAAAGGCTTTGGGATTATTCATATATTATTAATAACAGGATTGATTGTCCCAATTCTGGCTTGAAAACAATGAAATTTTCTTAAAAACGCTCAAGATTGAGTATAGGGAAGTGAACAACATGAAATACCATTATTTTTGATCTTAGAATTAAGCTAGAAATATATTTTCAACAACCCTGTATACAAAAAAGTCACCAATTAACTAGATCATCCCTCTAATCAATCGGAAATTATGTTTTTTTCATTTGGTATTCAAGATGTTATTATTGAAAATATGCGTTTGTTAATTTCTTATTAAATAATTAATATTTCGATAAGTATAATTATAAAATTGGCAGAAAATTTTTCAAAACGTTTAATATAAAAATTGCGCACGTCACTGTTTGAAGGCCATCAACCCAGACAGGTGAGGGTGGAAAATCCGACGCAACCGGAATGCTGAATTGCAATTTTTGTAGCGAGAGTATTTTGCTTTTGTAAGATCCGGAGAAAAGGGGAATACACCCCTATATTTATAGGGACAACTTGACGAGACATTGTCTTTGCATTAGCATGGAAAAAGATGTATATATTTTTAAATCAATTAATGGAGTAATAGGAATTTTATTTAGAGGGGTGTTAACTTTGCATTAGCATAGAAAAATATGTACCGATATATTTTTAAAACGATTAATAGAGTAAAAGTAATTTTATTTAGAGGAGTGGGAAATGTCATTGCTTACATCACAGTTTTTTTTGTTATTTAACATATACTGCGTACTAGCTATGTCGTCAGTCATTTTTGGACGAGCGCGAATTTTAAACTAATGGCATTTTTATTAAAATAATTTTATCTTGATATGCAATTTTTAGCATCAAATATGTTATAGACAATCTACTGGATATACACAATTATGATGCAGAATTTTTTGTTGAACTACTATCCCTGAATTATGAAAATATTTGAATTTGTCTATTATTGACCTAGGTTAATAATTATTATTAACCACTAATTGAGAATTTCAACTTCTCAGTTGGTTAGAAGAAGCAATAATTGTTAACTTCACAGCTAATAATTGTGGAAAAACAATCTTATTGTACTCATATAAAAAGTACCTATAATGTCTGTCACATTATTAGCAAAAAATGGAAAAAAATGTTGGGTCACCCTGTACATTATCAGATTACTTCTTTTATGAACGATTAGATTTGAATCGATAGAAATTATTGACATAGACAGTTGAAAATAAACAAAAAACGTATTTAGACAAAATGTGGATATTCCCCCTTTTTAAACTGAAACTCCTTATTTGTAATTTTATGAAAAATCAAACAACTTAACAATAATTTGTTCCAATGAAAGTAACTTTGTAATTGACTTTTGCGAGAGTTTAAATAATGGCGAATGCGACCGCAAAACTTTTGGCGAGCTCGCCATTATTGTTAAAATGTTGGTGGAGGAGCCAGTTTATCCGTGGAAATATATTTCAATATTTTTTAAATAAATAAAAATAAATTATACTAAATCCATTTCATTAATACTGACCAGGCAGAAAGTAAGTCTTAATTTTCGTTCTTATTTATACAGGTTGTCCAATAATTAAGTACCGTAATGCTTCAGTTACAACAGAATTAAGAAAAATTAGAAAACCTGATTTGAAGAATTGTGCATGTGGAGCCATATTTTAAAAAGAACAACAAAATTTCAATAGAAAAGTTTACAGTTTTAGATTTGGACACGAGTTCCACATAATTCAGAATTAAAACATTTCAAATAAATGAACTAGCAAATAGATCATACACCATGGTAGCATGGAAGCCATAAAAGTTTACATCCAATAATTAATATTGTGTCATACCTCCATTATTATTGATAAGTTTACTGCAACATTTACATGTCTTACAGTATGAAATGGATTTTCCCTTAAGTAATCAGTTGATGCTTCATTTAGCTCCACTATAGTTATAAATGGTCTTCTAGTTCCTTTTTTTCTGCTAACAGTTTGATCGTTATCTCACTTTTTTTTAATGTTTTGCTTCTATATAATTAAACTCTTGGACAAGTCGTCTAATGGACCAACCTTTCTCTATTATGGAAATTATTTGCATTTTATTAAATTCACTGAAATGGGCTGGTATCGTGGATAATGCGCTTTGACAAATTTGACATATGTGACTGTTTGTAATTTTGATTAGTTAAGTTTGGTTTACATAGGAAAAATGAAGGTGTACCAGTTTCATATGACGCGGAATCTACAACCTAATTTATTAAAAAATTATAGAAGTACTTGACAGAAAGGAACGGTCAAGAATTTATGTCATCTGTCATCCGACGTCCAATTGCTAGTCGTATCGGATGAATATAAATACCTGAATTTCCGTTGGAAACAAACGTACGTTTGTAGAAAAAATATTGACATATCACGTTTTCGTCAACACCATTGCCACCAACAACCAACCGTTCGTTACTTTTAATCGTATTTCATTATATTTATTATTATTCACCATGAAATAATCATGAAAAAGTTGGGTTAAATCAAATCCGGTGATGGATGAAAGTTGAACATTTTTCATTTTTTTCCCATGGCGTAAGTTGAAACTTTCGGAAAAATATTCTCGGCTTGCCAATTATGAATTTTTCCAGCAATTATATAACTTTTCATCGGTTGAATGATATGTGAAAATTCAAAATTCAAACTTATT
Source organism: Galerucella nymphaeae (assembly GCA_963978555.1). Classification (NCBI taxonomy): domain Eukaryota; kingdom Metazoa; phylum Arthropoda; class Insecta; order Coleoptera; family Chrysomelidae; genus Galerucella; species Galerucella nymphaeae. The sequence goes on along the minus strand of OZ021711.1, from coordinate 1,011,327 downwards.
AAAGTCACACATACAAACTTTATTCACTAAAATTTAATCATCTCTATAACCGTTAAGATTTGGGGATACCACAAATATACCTTTTTTTTGTTGTAATAATGTGTCTTTAATTATTTCTCACAAAAGTACATGGCCTATGTGGCACCCTCAAGAAAATACAGCGAAATTATGGTTCCCCATATCCAAAAACCCCTACTCCAAATTTTTGGGAATATACCCCAAAAAGCGTTTAAGTTATTACGGAAAACGGAAATTTAAATTTCATGTTCAGCACCCTGTATCTCTCTTAATACCAAGATTTTATTGAGGCTATAATAGTTGGTTTTAATCGCTATATTTTGAAGTATAAAATGCTCTAATATTTATTGTTCTAAACAATTATACAGGGTGTAACAAAAAGGCAGGTCATAAATCATACCACATGTTCTGGGGCTACAAATAACTCGATCCAACCCAAGTTACCCCAGTACAAATATGCTATATAGTACTTTTTACAATTATCAGTTTTTATCGAGATACGGCCTATTTTTCATTATGCTTCAAAAATTTCGAGTAACAAAAGTTAAAGTCAATGAATTTTTAATTTTCTCGAGGGTCCCAAATTTTTGATTGAATCTCATTTATTTATAAATATGTGTAGTTTTTATTAGATGTTCGAAATGGCTCCCATTCTTTTGAATACACTATCGGCACCGTTTTACTAACGAAAACCGAATATTCTGGAAAAACAATAGCTTCTGACGATATCGAATTGCAGCCAGGTTGTAACTTTTTTCGCACGCATATTTGTACTAGGGTAATTTGGGTTGGATCGAGTTATTTTTAGCCCCAGAATATGAAGTATGATTTATGACCTGCCTTTTTGTTACACCCTGTATAACAGGAACTAATAAATTTAATAATTATATACATCGTTTGATAGTTTGACGCGAGAAGAAACTTGTTTAATTTCAACTTTCATTCTAGCTTACAATGAAATTAAAGAAGTTTAGTCTATTTTGAGTAAAATTGCTGCTGCACCCTACTATTCATTGTCAAAGTTTTAAACTATAAACTATAATGTAACTGTCAACTTAAATATCACAACTTCAAAATTATTATATCCGCTGTAATTTCGTGTGCCAAGCTTTACAATAACCTTGTAAACAAAATCATTCTCAGCAGAAAGTTCTAATTTTCACCCCCGTTAGCTTTGCCTTGCTTCCTCCTGTCTTTTGAAAGCCGATAGGCCTGGAAAATCAGCCGGGAGAGAGTTCACGGTCAGATGTTAGCGGACATCCACACGTTTCCACATTCAAGGCTGCTGTCATGGTGATAAAATACAAGGAAAATGCCAGGGAAATTCCAGCGGCAGCGTGGTAAATTTATGTTTATTATATATTATATAGTTATTATATATTATATAGTTATTTATTTGGAACAGTTATGAGGTTTTTCTTATATTGATGTAAATTTAACGCCTAATTAGTTTTTAATTTAATAATTTCTTGTAGTCTTCTAAGACGTACGTTTATTGAAACATTTCAATTAAAAAGATCAATCCGTTTTTTATTTTCGTCCTTTACGTCATTTGAATGTACAAGGTGAAATATTTGAATGGATTTTTTTTCCATCAATACAGGTAGACTTCCTTCCATGATATTTTATGGCAATATGGTTGACTTAACACCAAAACCTACAACAGGTAGTTGTTAACGTTAATCCGTTAACAATAGCGCAATATAACATTCATTTGTTCGAAAAGCGAAAATATGGGCGTGCATAAATTCCAAACTAAAATTTCACTTAATCTTTTTCTCAATCTATGTACGCTTCTACACCCTTAAATTCGATGCGTACCTCTACTGAGTTGTTGACTCAAAATAAAGAATAATTTTTATTTTATTTTTTTTTCAGTCGCATCAACTTCTATGGTTTTTAGCGAAAATATAATTATTTTAGATTACAATTTTTATAAAATATTATACAGGATGTCCTACAACGAGTTAAAACTATCTGTTTATGGCAAAATGCAAAACACTTTTAGTGAAATTATGAAAATTTCTACATCTCTAAAAATGTATAGAAAACATTTAATATCTGAATAACGGTGAGGTTTAGGTATAGGAAAGGCATAAGATTGCCTTATTTTTTATCCCTGAATTCATTAAAATAGAAAAAAAACGGCTAGTTTTATTTAAAAAAAATAAAGAAATTTTATATTTATGAAGTTAAATTTTGAACACTTTTTATAAACACCCTGTATAAAATGAAAAATGTTTCAGCATAGATTCAAATACTTCTGCGAACAGAAATCATTCTCATATCTTCAAGGGTATCCTCCTAAAAAAATAATTTATAAGGGTCTGCAACGATCAAAAAAATGCAAAAAGTATGAATTTTTCGTAAAAAGTTTTTGGACAAAAGTATACTTGAATTTTACGTAGATTTTAAAAAATGCATTAATATACAGGGTGTTCCGTTTAAAATAACAAAGTAACAGTCCATCTTTGAAAATATATATTTTTTAAATATCGTATCCGAAAACCCAAACGTAGGAACTTTCATGATTTTACTATAAGTATTTTGCCATACACAGATAAAGTTACCAACTATTTGCGAGGTTGTGTAACTGGAAATTGACTCTTCCTGTCCTCATGGACATATTATTAAGTATGATATTTTGCAACAAGATAGGATAATTGAAGGGTTAAAAATAATATGAAGTATACCAAAAGCTGATTCAACCAGCCTATCAATAACGAATAACTAAATAATAATAGCACGTAAATTATAATCAGACATTAAAACATGATGTATACAAAAATAAGTTCCAGCCTGCGCTCAATCACAACCAAAATTATTCAGAATCAAGGTGATCACCATGGTTACTTTAGGAAGTCGGCGAAAATGAACCACGTGGCAAAGCAAGGCATTTGTCATGTGCTGTACCCGTGTGAATGATATTAAATCATGTTCATGACATCTAATGAAGGAAATTAATTGTAAATACGAGGAGTAAAGTAAAGATGAATATAATAATTTTATGAAGCATTGAGCTTGAGCTGTTAGATGAGTATACAGGAGTATCTGAAGGCAATTAATAAGGGTATCTTTGTAATGGAACTTCAATTCTAACAGTATAAAGACGAAAGATAGTGTAAAGTGATTCAAGAAGAATGTTGGTTTGGATAAATAGCTTTGCACGGGGGCAATTTATTATATATACAGGGTTATTTATTAGTGTGATAAAGTCCTATACCTTGTGAAGGGTTGAAGATATTTGAATGAAATTTTGACCGATTGTAGCCAGCTTAGAGCCTCATATTTTAAAATTAGTCGCAATTGTACAGTGTGTTCCAGAAGGCCGTGCCAGGTCAAAGTTATATTTTTTTTAATGGACACTCTGTATTTTACTTCAAATTTGAATTCTGCTTGACTTCGCTATTACAGTTATACAATATTGTAATGGGTTATGAAGTTCTGACCACTTATTCCTATAAATCGCAATAACTTCAACACCCTGTATCCTTTGAACTGCACAATTTAAAATTAATCTTTTATAGCCACACGACTGTGTGTCAAAGCTCCATTCAAATATCTTCAATAATGACAGAATATTTGTATTGACAATCTAATTAGTTATTATGTTGATATATCTCTACTACTCGGGTACTTACTTTGCTTTAAGTTGAATGAAACAATGCTTCACTATTCGGTAATGGCTTTATTAGCTGTCCTGGGGGTTCACTAATATATAATGAAACAGAATTTACCATCAAACCAGACTAGCCCAGCGTTTCGAATGGTTTATCTAATCTTGGTTTAGATTAGATCTCCTGGAAACATTCGGTAAATATTCCCAGTATGGTACAGTGACCAGGACACCTATTCTTGAAATAACGAGAAGGGAGTGCTCCCAGGGATAGCTCACTCATTTCAACTCCCCAATAAAAAAACGTTATATTCTTGAAAAATGAAAAGTACCGGAGAGTAGCGATGAGGGAGCAAGATCGGGGAACAGCGTTGCCAGTTGCCTTGACCAATGAACTTGCAGAAATTTTGACAGACATTTAATTTATAGATAACCTCACTATTTCCTATATTTGTTTGGTTGATATAATTGAACATGAACAAATTATGGATGTTAAAAGTAAACATTTGAGTCCTAAACCAAAAGAAACTTTAATAGATTTTGTTTACGCGCGGTTTGTATGGATAGAGCAGAGGTTCTTGTGGGTTGTAGTAGAAAAGGGGTGACAATGTCTATTATGTTATGACAGAGGTCTTTATCGACTCTAAATAACTGCACAAATTTTTTGTCTCAAAACATCCCTACCAATACCCACTTCTTCTAACGCTTCCTCAACATTCTCTTTAATTATATTATTCCACAGCATTAAATTGAAATCTTCAACATTCATTTTGAACCACAGTAAATCAAAACAAAACAATTATAGAGGTTAGGTCAAATACTCCCTTTTGCAATTCTCTCACTACCTAGTAGGGGAACTTCGAGTTCTCTTGGGAGATGCTCCCTCCCTCAAATTTATTTCAAGAATACCCATTTAATCTTTTCAAGAGAACCACGCCTACTTCTCTCGCAAAGTTCTACTCCCTGAAATTCAAGAATAGGCACCCAGTGAGTTAACCCTCCACTCCCCTGTATGTTGTCCAGGAATTTGCTGAGTTCCTGTTTTGGTACATGGATCCAGTACATCTAATGTTTGGATTCACTGATTTGTACAACCAGGGAATGTAATTCCTTACCCTATCTTTGCTAGGATGTCTGCGTTTCCTAGGTCTTGTGCCTTGGGACCTACTTAGCTTATTTTATTATGGGTTGTAAGGATTAAGAGGTTTTGTAGGCAGTTTCAGACTAGTCTAGATCTGATCTGATAAGGAACTTTTGGCATGAAGGTAATGAGCTTAATTTTTGTACGGTTCACTCATAGGCAAATAATATACTATCTTTATCGTTTCCAGAGCTTTTTGTCTGATGAAACATCAAGGTAATCCCACAGTACAAGTAATTGTCATATCATCTACATACCCCTAAGTGTATAGACCCTTTTAGACCAAGCAACGGATCATGCGAGTAAATTTTTGACAAAATTCCCAATAGAAAACTGATGTTGCCATGATATAAAAGACATTGCGTAGTATAATTTTGATATGTTTTGTACACGGAAATCGAAAATATAAGTTTTGTTGCTCTACGTCTATACTTTTCATAACCGTTTTAAAATTCAAAATCGGACAATCGACAACGCATTCAGACACTAACACTAACATAAAACTAACAGTCGCTTGGCGTCTGCTCTTCTCGCATCAAGTTTCAGCTCTTGCAATTGAAAAATGACGGATATGAATTTTCACTAGAAATACCACTGGAGGTCGAATTATTTCCGGAATTTTTTCCAAGCTGATGAATATTTTTATCCCAAGTCGAAGACGAGGCATAATTTTCTAAAAATATTCATGAGGGAGAAAAAATTTCCGGATTTAATTAGACCTCGTGTGGTATTCGGTAAGAAAATTCCACACCAATTGTGTTTATTTCCAACAACATCAATTTTCGTCTTCATCAAGTACCTACTTACAAAACGTACAGAGTATAATATAATAATTGCGTTTTTAATATAAACATTAATCATAATGGTCTAAAGAATTTAGAAAACATCTAAACTTGTAATTGGAATTTTCAGAAAAATTACAAATTTTCCGGTTTTTCCCGAATTTCTCGGTTCCTAATAATCCGATTAACTTGCTCGACCCCTCATTTTGTTCGCATTTTAATTATCTACAATTTATCCATACCTACCATTGACATTGCATCAGTATGTTTTACGCTAAACAAAAAATAAGGTTTTTTTCGTTTTAAATGTTTATAACAAATTACTTAACTTATTATTACTTGCTTGTCGTATTTCTGTTCAATTCCTCCAAGAGCTCATGTTTGAGTTTGGAATGTATCATTTTTTCCAAGTTATTCATTTATTTTACACAATAAATAATAATTATAAATACTTTAAGAAATAGCAATTGTTAATGTTCATCTAAGGTATATCGATGTTCATATTTTTAGAAACTCTAGTATCCGTCCCAGCTAAGTGTCCCAGACACCCTACTTCAACTTTGCAGGTGATATTAACCTTGAACTAAAACTATAAAGTTCACTTACCCAGTTATTTAAGCATACTGCTGCCATCTGGTAGAGAGTTGACGAATTACGGATATCGAACGACAACTTTATACATTACGGGCCTTTTCCATAAAAAAGTTTTATTTGTAAAAATCTCGTTCTTTAATTTCGCACAAACCATATTTATATTTCTATGCAATGTTGGCCACATTAGAACTTAGATTAACTATATCCAGAAAGAATTTTATGACTTCCGCAGGCTTTGGTTTAGGCAGTGTCTCCCTTCTAACCAATAGAATCATTGGCACAATCTGTGTGGATTCATGCAAGAAAAAATTAAAACTAGAATTAGTTCAAAACCAAAAAGAAAACGATGTAATGTGCAAGAAACTGAAAAATAAAGATTTAAATTAAAAACTAATATGGTTTTATCTACTTAGTTTTAGTTTTAATTTTTTTGCATTAATCCACCTTTACTGTTGGTTGAAATGTTACTGGATTCAAGCCGCGGCCACGGCAAAAATGATATGCTCTGCTGTTTCATCATCTTCCATACAAATACGGCATGTCGGATCTTCCGACAGTCCAAGTTTTAGCATATGATGATTCAAATAACAGTGGCCTGTTAAAAGGCCTATTAGACAACGTAGGTAATGCCTGCTATAGTATAGAGGCATTCTTCGAAGGATGTATAGAAGCTTTTGAATGAACCAATCCTGACAAATCATGCCAGAAGTCTAAAATTTTTCTTATCCAGGTATTTAGTGTTTGTTTGGCAAAACTCATTGCGACGCCAATACTAGGTCCTGGTCCAATAGAAACACGTGCTGCACTCTCCCTTGCAACAGAATCTGCCTTCTCGTTTCCTTCCATGTCAGAATGGCCAGGGATCCAGACCAGCAATACTTTATTGAGTTCTCTTATTGGGAAGAGTCTTTGTTTATTAGGTTCAGTGTTTACTAACATTCTGCTTCGTTCTGTATTTGCCTGATTTGTGCATTTAGAAATATGCGCAATTCTGTTTGTTGTCCATTTAGCCTCTCTTCCTAAAAATATATGGGGAGGAGGAAGTACCAGAAGGATTTCCATGGCTGCTGACGGTGTAGATCTGATCGCACCAGTAATTGATAGACAAGCCTGTCTCTGTAAACCAGAGAGATTTGCTTGGGTCGTTCGCTGTAAAGCTTTTGGCCACCAGGCTAAACGATCATCACATATATCCAATAGATGTATTTGGGTCCCAAGCTCCAAGATTTTCCACAGATTCTGCGACATTTCCGCAAAGATAGATACGGATAACTTTTTCCAGTCTTTTCTTTTTAATTTCTTGCTTTTAAAATATTTATTCCAACGTTTCGGTAGAATTCCAGCTTCCGTTGTCAAGAACGAAAAACATTTGACAACTGGACAATCAAAAATATTTTGAAGTTTAAGACTGCAAAACTTTGTTATCAACTCTTTTAATTAAGGTCCAGGTAGATAATATCTCAGGCAAAATCTGAAATAAAATATTATGACATTCCAACGATATGATAGTCTACTACAAATGGAATCCAGTGAAGTGCACGTTCCAGGAACGGTTTTTATTGGGATAGTGCGTTTTTTCGCTTATATTGGAAATGTTGTTAATAAAACGCTACCGAAACGTTGAAATAAATATTTTAAAAACATTGTGGCTTAATTTCCCTAGAAATAAAAAAGAAAAGAATGAATAATATACCACAACTTTTTCCAAGTGAGCGTTCCAAGCAAGTTTCATATCTAGGCCAATCCCCAAATATTTTACTTCTGCTGCAAATGGAATAACCTCAACTTACTCTCTATTTTAATAACTGGCGAATTTTTTATTATAGAAGCTGATAATTTTTCTATTAAAATTTGTTTTGGAATTATTTTTTAGACCCGTAACATTTGCCGACAGCATTTTTTGCGCATGTTCAGTGTTGGTCCGTAAAATCGATGTAGCCTGCACTTGGCCTTCAAATATCGCGGGATAGAGACACGTGGTGCTGAGGGTTTTCACCCTGATTTTCCCGGGCGAATGACTAATGGTATTTCTTTAGTGTTTCCGTGTTTTTCTAACCCTAATATAACACAATAGCGACGAGTTCACGGTCAAATTATCCATATTCAACATGAATCATAAATAAATTTAAATAGAAACCCTCACAAGGTTCATTATAGTTCAAGTGTTCTCGATAAGGAAAATTATAAAATGCCAACCACAGTCAATGCAGGTACCGAATAATAAGAAATTAAGAAATGCGATATTTTTTATTGTTTTTAATAATATTAACACTAATTTTATGAAAATAATGGGAAACGAAAATTTTAATTAGCAAGAATTTGATATAAATCTACCATAGGTCACAAGAAAATGACATTTTTCCACTTTTGTCACTAATAATACATCTTAAACATGGGTATGATATTCGCAAAACCCCACCTTAAACACTAGTGTTTAAATAAAATTGCGAAAAGTCACTTATTTTATATCTGAAACGTCACATTGCAAGTGTATCTTATGTAATTTATATTAAATATTCCGTGAAAACTTTGATGATTTTTCAATGACACATCAGTCTTTGTCTGTCATTTTGTGAATATAATTATGTTTTCCTGCTAGCGTAGAGAAAGTATAATAACATAGTGTATGTTTCTGTAGAGTATGGTGTAGACTCACATCACTGTAACCCATTGTACATCCTCCCAAAGAGTTGTCCTCCTAGGTCATCGTCCATCCTATCCTTACCAGGAAGTGGACAGATCACTAGGTGATATCTCCTTTATATCGGCTGGTGTAGGTCAAGACTCACCGAGCACACACTCTCTTATTGACGATAACTCCAGACACTAACATAAGACATACCTCACAGTTCCATCTTCCTGCATAGAGGTGTGTCCACTAGCCCCATAATATGGAAGTATTTTCTTAGTTGACTGTTGTCAGTTAGAAATCCTACTGTTGAACGTAGTTTTTCCTGGTCAACGCCACATTTTTCTCCGGCGCCAGCTTCCCAAGGTGATTCTGGCGAGACTGCATCCTTTGATTCCATCCCATTTCTTTATGGATAGAGCATGGGTGTAACGTTTGGCTAGCTCTGCCTAGTTGTCACTGGGTCCTAAACTTTTTAGTCCAGCTTCTTCCCTGGCTAAATACTCGGCAATGCGATTACCTTTACTCCTTTGTCGTGCCCTTCAACCCACCTCAGGATAATATTGTTATCTGCCGAGGCGTTAGCTAAATCTTGGTGACACTCTAGTACTAGCCCCGATATAACACGTTGTCTGTTCAAGGCTGATAAGGCTTGTCCACTATCAGTGCAAATCGTTATGTTTTTGCCAGAATTTTTTTTTTTTAACCACGCTGGTATTGTTTCCCTTTCCCCACCTAACCCTTGTGCTTAGTGGTATTGAAAATTCCTTGCAGCTTTACCAAATTGAAATAAACACTTACCTTAAGGTTTTCTTTATTATTTTAAGTAAACACAACTGATTAATAATATATGTATACAAAAATAATATTCTATATTGGCTTAAAAATAAATGAAAAAAATGGTCAAACAAAAAGCAGGCAACTTTAAGTTCGCATAATATCTTTCACGTCAAGTATACCGATTTGTACAATTTCACTTTCAGTAAGTACAAAATGGAAAGTGTTCAAGATTTATACGGTTTTATCTCTTCATGGTTGATGATGCTGTTGACAAACATCTTTTGAGGTGAAAGAACTTGGCATATCATTTATTATTGAACATTCGGATTGCATAAAGAGAAATTTTGTCTAAATTATTCACATTTGTTTATAATAACAAAAAAAGGTGATAAATATAACTGTATTACTGTATTTTTCATTGATTTAATTAAATTATCAACTCTAGGCACAACTCACTGGTTTCAATATGTTTGCTTACATCTATTTGAGAATTTTTACATTTTACATACAGGGTGTTTCATTAGTAAAGGGCCTAACTTTAACTGTAGATGAGGATCACTTTGGTGTTTCCAAAAACCTATATTTAATGTGTCTTCTGCACTTCATAACCGAGATACAGGGTGTTTTATAAATTTATCCTATTTCTTTCGAATCTCTTAACTTCCGAGTTACCCTATATATTATTTTGAGATTTGATACACGTAATAACCATTACCTAGAAACTCCATCAAAAGCATCTCCAAAAAGATAATGCAGGTCCGGCTTAACAAAAAATTTCAAAACTCACCTTTCCTAAAAACAACACCCTGTATATAGATTTTTTGAAAATTGCTCTTTATAATTGGAAAGGGTATGAAAAATCGAATCTACTTATTTCCTTTTCATTTTTCCGCAGACAATTTTACTACCAAAAATTTACCGTCAAAGTTATAATTTATGCACGTTTTGGGGGTTAATAATGGTATCGGAGAGGTATTTTTTATTCTTTAGCTTGAAATGAAATCCATTTGATGCATCTATAGAAGCATCCTAGAAATTCAATTGAGTTTGTATGTTTACGAGTACAGACCACTAAAAAATGTGATTACTGAGCCGTACTTAGGACATACCCATTCAATATGTTTCGAATATCTCGAACACCCTGTATAAGGATATGTATCTGGAAACTATGCACTTCTACATTTAGAATAACAAGAGTAAAATACGAGAAATAAATTTATACTTCAAAAAACGTTAAAAGTACTCGTTTGGACAATGTTGTTAGAATTTCTTGTTTTCTGTTCATGTCAATTAATAAAATTAATAAAAATCTCTCCGTTTTTTGAAGTATAAATTTATTTCTCGTATTTTACTCTTGTTATTCTAAATGTAGAAGGTCAGGTCAGTTTCTTAGTTCCTGAAAAGATTATACCAATGAACTTTTTGGGGCTGTGAACCAAATCACATGTTATTGGCAAGCATCTTAAATTGATATCTATTTTACTACCTGGGAAATAAATTACCAATACCCCCTTTAGTTGAAGTGTTTGATTTTATGCAATTTTTAGGTCATAGTGAATGTCATCCCAATATTACATTATGCAACTTTTTATTAAAATTCCGATGTGTACGTACATATTTTAATATTAAAGCTTTTTAAAGTGTCATTACTAATTCAAAAACATGCAATTTTTAGGTGTGACTGACTAATACCTTCAAAACAATAAAAAAGCTTCAGGTTGCATTATAAACACAAAGCAATAATAATAATATTTTGAAAGAAACCAAAGCAAACATCCTAGATATTGAAGTGTTGTTTACAGTCCATTATTATTTATCCATTGGCCACCGAATCGATGCCATTAACCTCGATGACAACATCGAAAATACAATAAAAATAATGCATTATTTTTTATTGTCTCTTAACTAAAATTCATCTATTAACTTTAACTATTAACCTTAAATTTTATAAATAAAATCATTAGGATCGTATTCAGCTTCTTTTTCTAACTGAAAATACTTAAGAACTGTCAAAATGTTGATGTTTTTCCGTGTACTCAGGCATATTTTTGTATGATTTACATAAATATAACAATATTCACTACATATTCATAAATAATAATTGACCGTAAACAACAAAGTACAGACCTGACGGAAACTGTCAGTGGAACAGAAGAAAAAGACACATTGCCGCTACGAAAGATACGTCTGCACCATATTTTGAATAATGTAATTTCTCTCTATTGATAGGTCGCGCTTGCGCGTATTCTAAACATCAACTAATCAAATTTTTTAAGTAAAAATTTACGGTTAATGTTTGTAATACATTCAAACGGTTCATTATTGTGATATTTTGATTATGATTAATCACAGATCTTCCATTTTTCCATTTTTTCCAGCGTAATGTGTTATAAGCTCATTAACAATCGATGACGCACACCAAGAAGAACTCTACATGTTCTAATTTCCCTAGTTGTATCTCCTGTAGTCTATAAATAAGCTGAATAGCGGACTCAGGTAGCAGATTCATTGCGACATATTGATTTGTTGATTTTAGCTATAAATACAAATGTATGACATACGTAGCATCATTTCTAAACGGAAAACAAAAATATAATTTGCAGTAATAAAATTACACTTTCTAATAGTGGAATATTATTCAATGTAAGAAACAAGCATTTTTACGCAACTGTGAATAAAGCAAATAAACACAAAGATGTAACAACAAGCATACTTTTTCCAAAAAAATGCGTTTTTTTTTAAGATATGAGCATTTTTTGCATTTATTACCAATTATTTTAATTTTTTCTTGATTCCTCAATAAAGAATAATTTAATATTTATAAAAACCAATTATATGTTTGTATCTTTAGAAAAAACTTTGTGTTCCATAAATGGAATCAGTAGCTTTAATTAGCCAGTTTGAGTCAAATTGCAACTAAGTCGCTGGACAAATTAGGACCCTCGTTGTACATAATTTCAATTCTATGGCTTGAAATAATAAATGCTTTCAAATTTTGAAAAATTTTTCGAATGTTTTTGTGGGCAAAAACGATGTAAATGAACCTAACGAAGTTTTTTTAATTTTTAAATACATGTTTTCTCCAAGAGACGAAGTATCCTCCTAGAAAACTTTGAAAAACACTTAATTATCTATAGTTTTTATAATAATTGTAAGATGTCACTTTGCTATTTTGTTTTAATGTTATCTTGGATTAATAATTTAAATAGTATGTATTATTAAATTTATTAATGATTATTTTTTTCACTCGTCAAAATCTGACATTTTGGTGGTTTTAACCAATAGCAATACATTATTCTAGCCAATCATTCGGTAGGTATTATACTGATAATTCTGCTTCCTCATCGATAATACCTTGTTTACATCGAAAAGTCAAAATCTTATTTTGAATTTGTCATTATAGAAAACTAAAAGTGCTTCGAAAATGATTGAAAAATGAACACAAACCGTTTCAGTGCCATCACTCAAGAGAACATTGGAAAAATAAAGCAAAATCCTTTTAAATTGTTGAAAAAACTAATCTTTCCAAATACAACTCGCTCTTCAAATTTTATCACATAATTTTTTATTTTCATCACTCAAACTTGTTTATTTGAGGAAAAAACATTCAAACAAACCGAATTTAGATAAAATCATCGGTTTGTTTTAATATTTATGCCAAATAAACAAGTTTTAGTGGAAAAGGAAAAATTATCAATAAAATTTGAAACACTCGTGGTATTACCTTTGATTATTTTTTTCACTTGTCAAAATCTGACATTTTGGTGGTTTTAACCAATAGCAATACATTATTCTAGCCAATCATTCGGTATTATACTGATAATTATGCTTCCTCATCGATAAAACCTTGTTTACATCGAAACGTCAAAATTTTACTTTGAATTTGTCATTATTGACAACTAAAAGCGCTTTCAAAAATCCTTTTAAATTGTTGAAAAAAATAATCTTCCCAAATACAACTCGCTCTTCAAATTTTATCACATAATTTTTTATTTTCATCACTCAAACTTGTTTATTTGAGGCAAAAACATTCAAACAAACCGAATTTAGATAAAATCACTCCTCCTAACGGAGTCGTGATTTTATCAAATCGGTTTGTTTTCATATTTTTGCCAAATAAACAAGTTTTCGTGGAAAAGAAAAAATTATCGATAAAATTTGAAGCACTCGTGGTATTACCTTTGATAAATTAACTTCAATGTTAAAATGTCTATACCTGGAAATGTTATTGTCACTTTGACATCGATAAAAAAGGTGCATCCTTTTTTATCGCGATAAAAACCTCTCTTCCTCAATTTCTAGTAAGCGGACGTCACTTTTACACATAATGACAATGAGATAATTATTGTTGTTGTTCATCGATATATTCTGTCGTTAATTTATCTTGCCAAAAAACACTCGAGCTTTTCTTTTATCCAGATAAATTTCTCTTCAACTCAAAGTTTTGCCAATCACTAAATTTGCTCGAAAAACTGACATTAGATAAAATCGCTCCACCTTCGGTGTCGCGATTTTATCATGTCAGTTTTTCTCGTAAAATTAGTGATTGGCAAAACTGTTTCGTTGCAAAGAAAAATTTATCCGATAAAAAAAAAGCTCTTGTGTTTTTACTGTTGATAAATTAACTCCATTGTTAAAATGTCATATACCTGGAAATTTTATTGTCACTTTGACATCGATAAAAAAGGTGCATCCTTTTTTATCGCGATAAAAACCTCTCTTCCTCAATTTCTAGTATGCGGACGTCACTTTTACACAATGACAATGAGATAATTATTGTTGTTGTTCATCGATATATTCTGTCGTTAATTTATCTTGCCAAAAAACACTCGAGCTTTTCTTTTATCCAGATAAATTTCTCTTCAACTCAAACTTTTGCCAATCACTAATTTTACGAGAAAAACTGACATTAGATAAAATTAGTGATTGGCAAAACTGTTTCGTTGCAAAGAGAAATTTATCCGATAAAAAAAAGCTCTTGTGTTTTTACTGTTGATAAAATCTGATAGTTAATGTAAATTTTCGTTGTATACTTATTAAATCCCACCCCCACTTCTTAACATAGTAAAATATTGAAATATTCAACGTTATAATATACATCACTTCTTGCATTTTTTGTCAATTTTTTAATGCATTGAAATGCGCATATTTTTGGCCCTTTCGGCTGCATTTTTCCGTGCTTTGATAATAACTTTTGGTTTTTAATTGTAGACAGCATTATTTACGGAATATCATTATAAACAGTGTGACCAATTTTTAATGGAAACACCCCCATAAAATTTGAAGTTGTAAGCAGATTTTGATAATTTTTTTTTGAAATGTCAAGTACTGAAAGGTCTACCTTGGGACAAAATTTGAAATGTTTATTCCAATTTTCAGGGCATACTACGATATTTTTTCTTAGTCGAAAATCGAGATTTTTTATTAGCGATTTTTTTATTGAAAAAATCACTACGCCACTGGATTCAGTTTACCTTTAAACAGATGTGACCAAAATTTCATGGAAAAATATTTATTAATAACAAAGTTATGACAACTCAAAAACTCGAAAACTCACCCAGCTAATAGTCACAAAAAACAACAGATATAGTCATGAGAATCTTTTTTTAAGATTTCAACAATAAAGTGACGCCAGATGAAAAAGGAAACAAATAATTTTTTTAATCAAAATAACGGAATTACATTCAAGTTTGGCGTAAATTAACTAGAACTAAGACCTAATTAATCTTTCAATTTAAATCTTAGAAATGATATTACAGAAAATTTACGCTATATTTGTTTTCATCTGGCGGCACTTTATTGTTGAAATCATAAAAAAATATTCTCATGGCCAAATCTGTTGATATAGGGTGTTTTTGTGACTATTAGCTGTGTGAGTTTTCGCATTTTTGAGTTGTCTAAACTTTGTTATTAATAAATATTTTTTCATTAAATTTTGGTCACATCTGTTTAGAGGCACTAGTGATTTTTCCAATTAAAAAATCGATAATAAAAAATCTCGATTTTCGACTAAGAAAAAATATCGTAGTATGCCCTGAAAATTGGAATAAACATTTAAAATTTTGTCCCAAGGTAGACCTTTTAGTACTCGACATTTCAAAAAAAAATTATTAAAATCTGTTCACAACTTCAAATTTTAGGAGGGTGTTTCCATTAAAAATGGGTTACACTGTATAAGAGAGTTTTATATAAATCGGTTTACTAGTTTTTACGTGGGAGAGTAACAAATATCCATCCATACATCCTCATAAATTTTCACATTTTTTATAAGTAAGATATAAAAAGACGCCAAATGTAATACTCGCGAGGGGCCCCTATTTGTTTAAGGCCGGACCTGCAAATATGTCTTGGGCTTGGTATTACTTAATCCGTTTTGCTTATTTATCCTGTCTTTTTATAGGTATTAAATACAAACAATTGATATCTAATTAAGAAAATTTTTCCACGCAACTTGCCCGACCCTATAGATATTGAAGGCGTGACAAATATTTCCAAATAAAAATCGCAACGGAAAAATTTAGAGTTTAGTCGTGCAAATTGATTTTTCATATAATTTAAAAATGTAGCAATCTCTTTTCTCATTGCTCCAAATTTATTAAAGCCATTCATACGTTTGAGTTGGGTTCAACAGCACAGACACATGAAATGAATCTTTGTACCATTACCAATGTTATTTATCCACTTCCATTCCAGAAGCTTCGTGTCTTCTATATAGGCCACCAGATCATCTGGAGGTTGTGATGGTTGTGTTATTTCAACTCCAAAGTGGTTCCGTCTGAGTCCTTGTAAGCTCTTACAAAAGCAGAGAATGTGAGTGGGTTTTTAATCGTAGAGTCCACATTTTCTGCACATAGTTTCACTAACTTTGACCATCATGTGCAGATGCTTCCTAAGAGTACAGTGTCCTGCATTAGGTCGGTAACTGTCTTCAAATTTCCCTTATCCAGCTCCAGCATCCTGGACGAGAGTTCCCTGTCTACCTTATTCAGTAAACTCTTAATATGGAGGTTTCCTTGTGTCAGTCTCCATTTGAGTTGGTGTTCTCTAGCTAGCCAGTCTCCGAATTCTCCTCTTATGTAATCCCTTGCGATTCCACAAAACTGGTCTGCCATTTCATTCCCTGTAATCCCCTCATGTGTCGGCACCCATATTAGACACACTTTGGTGTCTCTTGCCAGCATGTGAGGGTATTCCTTAAAGTTTTCTTTACCAGCTTAAACCTAGTTTATTAATACCAATTTTTTGAGACATTTTCCATTTCAAAAAATGATATCGTTTTCGCTAAATTGGTCTTGGACTTCAATGTTCTATCTTGCTTTTAGAATGTTTGTTGTTCAATTGGTCTTGGTCGAGTAAAATTACGCAGGAAAGACGAAGATTAGTTTGCTCATGACTACACTGAGTGTTATCTAACCAATAATCCAATAATTGTACCCACATTTTTCTTCAAATAATCCATAGCCAATATTTATAAGATTACTTTATATGGCTGTGTTGCGCACAATGCTAGAGCTGTTGTTCTATAAATATGAGTTTTTTAGAGTCTAAACAAAATAAAAGCGTTAAAACGGTATAACATACCCACAGCCATACAGGGTGTCAATTTTGAAACATACAATAGCTCGTGAACGAAAAGAGATACGAAAAAAGTTTTGAAACCGTTTTTAGGGTAGAGAGGAGGAACTAAAATGACATGAGAGAGTTAGGGATTGGTTAGACATTAATTATTCATATATTTGGAAGGAGAGGTCCCATTGAGTGGCCACCTAGGTCACCAGACTTACCGCCACCTGTTTTTTTTGTGGGGTCACCTTAAGATCGGTTGTTTATAAAACATTTTCAATCGACGATTTGCGACGAAGAATTAGTCAAGCATGTCGTGATATTACTAAAGCGACATGCCAACATTCATACCGAGTTAAAAAAATGGTTGTACTATTACAAAACTATGGAAACCATTTTGAACAATAACTAATCATATTAACATTTTTGTAGTTCTACATTTAATACTTTTACATTTTGTTGTCGAATAAATGTTTATGCTTTATTGTTACACCCTGTATAAAACTTGGAAAGCATTTTCTACAGGTGTTACCATTTAAATTTTTGTAGGTCTTGTCATTTTAGTTCCCCCTCTACCCTAGAAACTATTTTGAAATTGTAAGTTTTAAAATTGACATCCTGTATATGAAATTCGTCATTTTTCACTGTCAGTGTTGTCTATTAAGTATTGTATTTCCAAGCGGTACGTCATAATTATTTTATTACCATCTTCTTAGCATACCTATCCAAATTAACGGGACGGCATTAATAGGTATGTCATTGATGTTCTAGCATAAAGAATAATCATGTCTGCACAATTGATTTTGTCGTTAATGTTTTATGGAAGAAACATTTAAATCGGTACATAGGGGGCATCCATTAATTACAAGAGATGTTTTTAAGAATGTTTTGATCCTCCCCCCCCCTTGGTGAGATATCTCGCCCACTACACTCACCCTTCCTACTTTACAGATTCAGATTCGCTTGTTTGTTTAAATAATTGTTTTTTCAATTTCTTTAACAAAATAGCATAAGTTTTATTTAATCTTTTGTTGTACCCATATTTACACGCTTTTATTAGCTTCACTTGTATATTTGTTTGTATGTTTGTAACTCTCATCTGGCAGCTGCTGTGGCAACTCGCTCTACCCCACTCAGTTGGACAGCGATAGTGTAATTTTGTGCTGACAAATTATTTAGTTATCTAAGTATTTCCGACAATTAAAAAGCTATGATAAAGATGCTGGATATACATTATAAATAAAGAAATTAATTTGGCTAAAATCATTGAATTAACAAAGTATTCTAATTGAATTAATATTAAATTCAACTTAAATGAATTTTAAATTCAACTTCGAAATAAAAACGTTAAAGTCTAGATTGTTTTTTATTAAAATTTATCACTGCTAATTCTCTCTTTAGCTAGAAACAACTTTTACTACTGTCCGCCCTCTGTTAGGGAGTCCCTATACTACCTGCTTCAGTATCACTTTAAAATTTGACCCCTTAAATTTTATTGTCGAAATCTAAAAAGTGGAAAATAAATAGTTTCAAAAAAACTAAAAAACACGCTTTTATAATAGGAACAAACTACAAAGTAGAAAATAATTTTTATGTATAAATTAATAGACAATAAATAGTATTATTGTGGAAAAAGCGTGGGGTGCTCATATATCTGTTCTTAAAAAAGCACCCCATATTTGTTACACAATAATACTATTTATTGTTTATTAATTTATTATACATTAGAATTATTTTCTACTTTTAAGTTTATCCTATTATAAAAGCGTTTTCTAGTTTTTTTTTTAAACTATATTTATTTTTAATATCATTTTGATAGTTAACACTTTGTATAAGAGATCCAAATTTTTACTTATAATGTTTGAATGGTGTGAAAATGTATTTATTTTGTTGTTAAAATAAAGCATTTAGAACTGGCCTACAAACTGACCTAGATTTTTCAATGAAGTTCAAGAAACTCAAAGTGGGTCTGAGGTAAGCAAAACTGTGACGTTGTACTTTCTCACGGACACCAAACGAGACTATCATTTCTTAACGAAATCGAAATTTGTTTTCGCTTTCGCATCAAATTATAAATAAAGTATCGAAGGTCATAAATAAATACCCCATAAGTTAAACAAAAATGATATTTTTAAACTAAGAATTTCTATTTATTTGTAGAGAAAAATTTCTTTAGAATCTTTAAAATTATTTCGAAAGATAATTGCAAAACTATTTGCAAATTCCATGCATTTTTACCAGCTTGAAATAAACACTTCATTTGAGATTTACAGGATTATTTTCAGTAAACACTAAAGAGGAATTTGATTAATAATATACAGAGTGGCCCAAAAGTCTGTAAACGGATAATTATTATCTTGTAAATTGTGAGTCCTAATTGTACAAAATTTGGGGTACACCTATTTTGGGATGTATGTATTTTTGGGGTGACATTCTCTGAGACCTAAAAGATCTATTGTGCCCCATTACTTCTACTTAGTTTCTGAGGAGAGTGTCTAGTTCCCGGGGAGGAATTTTAGGATATATGCAGGCTTTAGGTAAATGTTTCTCTTCTATCCAGTAATCTCTCAGGTACTGTGATCTAAGATTCTGGAGTGCTGTGCAGTTGGAAAGTATGTGGATGGAGGTTTCTTGCTACCCAGAAGAATATTTGATTGTATAAGCCCTACTAGATCTTTCCAATGGTCAGATCTTCTCTTTCTTTCGGCTTCACCTATTTCTTCCAATATTACATTGGGGCTATATCCGCAAAAGGATTCAGGTCCCCAGAAAGGTACTTTAGTTCCCCTCTTTGCTAGTTCATCTGCTATTTCATTTCCTCCTATTCCAGTGTGTCTTGGAATCCTTATTGTTCTCGCAATTCCCACACCATTTTGGAATAGATTACACAAGAGCTTAGTGCTTCAATGGCTGTTGGGATATGTAGATTCCAGATTTAATATTTGCAATGTTGCCAGATTACGTGTTAGAAGGACATTAACAATCGATGACGCACACCAAAAAGGTTATTTTTTGAACTCTTGATGGTATTTTTTAAAAATTATTCCCAAATATTGTTATAGTGAGTTGTTTTCTTCTTTCTTATATCAAAAAATGTTGATAGAATGTTCAAAACTACCTTTTGAGCACATTTTTAAAATTTTGTCTATATAGCAGAATCTTGAAAAATACCTACGTGGAAGATAACAAGATAATCAGAGAGCCTTAATAACGCTGGAAACCACCGTTAAAAAACGATATACCAGAGACCTTGAGTCGATAAAAATTATCAGTGAAAATGATAACAGTTATGCATAAATGATTATATCAGAACGGTTGAACAACCAACGGAGCGTTTTAACCTCAAAAATTGAGGTCGCTGCTACACCATTTTATAATAAAAGGCTACTTAACATGTTCCATTAGCGTAACAACGTCAGAATTTTCAATTTTAGTTTCGAAGATCATACAGAATTGAAATGCAAATAAAGTGAATTATTGACTGTCTTCAAGTATTGTTGATTACAAGGGGGTCGATTGGCCGTATACTGTGACATTATAAGATTTTTGTGTGTATTTTTCCAGACGTAGGGCTGGATATCTACGCCACTGAATTCAGAATGCTTCCAAATAGCTATTACCAACGAAATATTTTACATTTTATATAGTAACTGTTAAGTGTATAAGGAAATACAATATTTTGTAGCAAATAATTTCATATAGTATATTTTTATCATATTGGTAGCACGTTTTCAGGTAAGAACCCTAAAATCGTAATAAACCATAGGCGGACAATGGAATTTAGGCAGGATAAAATAAATCAATGGTTCTTATGAATATCAATGAAAATGTCACAAGATATTTTGGGTCTTAACTAAAAAAATATTGAAATTTGAATACCTTTGGTTGACTGTGGTAGGCTAGAGCCAATGACAAACAAGGAGATTTTGCGCTGTTGTCTGGAGGGAAAACTTTATAAGTAGACTAGTTATCTTTTTTCTTTAAACAGAAAGGCAAAGTACTGTCAAATGATGCTCTCATAATCAGGTGCTGCTTATTAAAAAAGGTAACTCTCGGGTAGTCGAAGAAATTTGGAAATAGATATATATTTTAAGCTGTAGTTTTCGACATGACGCTTTCAAAGTAGGAAATAAACTGTGACGATGATATAAAATGATATATCGAAACAATTGTCAATTTTATTAAAAAACTAATATGGTGGAGTTATTAAGAAAAAGTGTGTACCATTAAAAACTAAAATGTTATTAACTTTTAACATATAGGAAGCAATGCTGGAGTGAACGTGGAATAAAAAACATTCCACAGTACATTAAAAGTACCTATACTTATAAAATGAAAGAAAAAAAACTTTAAATCTCTAGTATTACCCGATTTAATGAAAAATGTTCTCTAAGTAGGTTGAATTGTTTGAAAAACATGTGATATAACATACACGCATAAATTGCGTTACCCTAGAATTCCGAAGAATTCGAAACTCGATTTAGTTCCGAATCGCTTATTTTACTTCTTTTTAAGGGATTTTGAGTGCCTCCTAAAACAATACCAAATCCCATAACCTACAAATGTTTTGTTTGTGTGTGGTTTATCGTTTTGTGTATTTATTGATCCATTTTAAATATGTATTTTAAAAGGTAAATAAACAGAAGCACACTTTCTGCTATGAAATAACACAAACAACTACTAAAAACTGAACCTGGATGAAGCAAATTAACAACTTTTTGAGATAAATATCCTTATCATGGGAAAAATTGTTATTCTTAACCCTCCTGAAATGCATTCACTTGTTAATTCATACCCATACCTAGCCCATTGTATCTCAATTCTCCAAAAAGCAAAAGCGGATAAATATGAACAGGCTATGAGACTTTTCTAAACAAAGGACATACCGTATCAAAAGTATGGGTAGATACGACTGTGAAGAGCTCTCGCCAAGGGTCCATCGAAGATGTATCTATTGGGTTGAATAATATTCCATTCGGAAAAGGACCTAGACTTATTATAACCCATATCGGAAATAAAAACGGTTTTATCCATTGTGGTTTATTAAGTTTTGTGTCCAAATCAACTAAAGATTACCGCAACGAATTGACCAGTGACGTTTTTGAGGAGGAACAGAAGATGTGGCAACTGGACAATATCATGGATATTATTCTTACACAACTGCACTGCACTGTCACCGCAAATTTATCACTTCTAAATATATTTGAATTGTAATGGTATTAGGGCTCTATTGTCCTCTCTACCTGCGGTTCACTATATAGAAAGAATCTGGGGAAAGCTGCTAACTGATCACTTATTTACATAATGAAGCGCTAACATTTCTTTGAATCACCCTGAAGTGTTAGAGACACGTTTTTGAATTTATAATCAGCTATCCATATGATAAAAATACACTATATTTTAGCTAAAACACCGATAACAAACCTGCGACGTCAAGATTTCGCATTTTTTCGAACTTTTTGCGTATTTTTTGGATTTGCATAGTTTAAATTATATATTTAGGTACTCTTTATTAAAATTCATGACTACCACACAAACTAGTATTCAATTTGAAAGACAAAATAAATTTTCAGGGAAATCCTTTTATTTTTCCAAAAAACAATATATTTTTGGATGAAGCTTATGCATACAAACATCGTGGAAATGTTGTTCAAAATCAGTCATTATTACTTTTGCCAAAATCAATATTGTTATTATTTTATTTTTTGTTCAAGTTTAATAACTGAATTACAATTTAAAACCCTCTTAGATAATACGTCACTGGAACCGCAGAACGAACAATCAACTGACATACATGCAGATCACTGAGCCGATATCAAGAATGCCATTTTTATTTTATCTTAATTATAATAAACAATTTCGTTTTCACTTCGGACTTATATTCGCGTTGACACAACTCACAGGGACACAGTGGCAAATAATCTTAATTGAAATATTATTCATATTGTTAGGTAGATTAAAACATTTATTTCCAATTGAATAGGCGGCAAAAGTTTATGATATCTGCTGATATTTTTATTAATAAGGTGTGTATGTCTTGCATAAGTATTGTATATTTAATGTAATACATTATTTCCCACTACTAGCTGTGAAGTTGACAATTATTGGTTCTTCTAGCCAAATGAGAAGTTTAAATTGTCTAACAATTTTTTCTATTATTAACCTAGGTCAATAATGGACAAATTCAAATATTTTGAGAATTCAGGGATAGTAGTTCAACCTAAACTTGTGCAACATAATTTTTGTATATCCCGGAAATTGTCTTTAACACGTTTGCTACTTGAATAAAAATGCCATTAATTTAAAATTCGCACTCAACCAAAAATGACTGAGGACATAAGGAGTGCGTTCATAATATATCGGAAACTGATAGTGTACTTGTCAGTCAGACGACAGGGTAAACACTTCTCTGAATTATTTTCAATTTTTGTCTTAAATAATTGTCAACTTCACAGCTAGTAGTGGAATAGTTATTTAAACAATAAATGAGTTTTACAGCCTTATTCATAGTCATATTTAGTGGCTACTAACACACCACTAACATCCCACTAAAGAAATTCGTATTTAGTGGCTACTAAGATCTTACTAATTTTAGTGTGCAATACATTTCTTAGTGGCGTTACAACGGGTATTTAAGTTACTTTTATACCTAACCTAAAAAGTCAACAAACGTCAAGCACGTAAAATCGAGCGTTCACTTCGTATTTATTACTGTATTATACCTATCTTCTACATTTGTAATTTGTAAAATATGGAAATAATTCCTCATGTAAGTATATTATTTTGATTGGCAGTATCTGCAGAATATTTAATCAGTTAATATAAATTTCTTCTAGAGAAAAAGACCCCGGTCACAAAATTGGGACAATTATCAGAAGATCTATTTATTGAGTTTTTAAAAGGCGAGATCCCCATTATCGAGAACAAAACCTCAATTTTGCAGTCTATCATTTGTTATAATGTTATGTATAATTACAACTGCAACTATAGCTACTTTAGTTGTATCCAAATTTATGTTTATCCCATTAAAAAAACATCTAAATTTATTTTTTATCACACCAAACACTTTCAATAATGTTTCGGGTAGAAATGTGTGCCCTATTATATCTTTCTTCTGCCTCATTTCTTGGATTCAATAATGGCGTTTTTGTAAAAAACTGTTTATCATTATAAACAACCAAAGGATTTTGCTTTTCCAAGTAAACTTTTGTATTTCGGATCAATACCTAATCTAACAACCACTTTTTCAGATTCTTGGCCTCTTGCTTTGCGGCATCCGGCCATCCAACAACCAACATCTCAAATACAAAATAAAATTTCCATTGTTGCCGCATTTATTTTTCTGCTGATATTATTTTAACTAGTGGGAAAAAATTATGCGACTATGAATAGGAAACCTTAGTGGCTTGTTAGTATGATGTTAGTGGGCACTAACTAGTGGTGTTTTAACATTATTTTAAGTAAACGACTATGAATAAGGCTGTTAATGTTTGAGATTGTTAATTGCCCTTTTAATACTCGTATTAGTTACAAAGCTTTTCCGTCGACTGTATCAGTTGTATTCGTTTTTCTTAATATTTAAAAAATAAAATGAAAATATTTCGTATTTCTATCGAAAAGTGCATATACTCAAATTTGTTAATTAATCGGTTCTAAAGATAACCCAATCAATGAAAAAACTTTTGCACCAAAATAATGTATAAGCAATATAGCTTTATTGGGTTTAGACGTCCCTCGATGTAAAAATTTGTGTTTAAATTTTCATAAAGAAGCCTCCAATTATTGACGGTAAAATAGTCACTGCCAGAAATAATGTCATGTTGCCGCGTTGTTTGTGACTTTTCTACTCGTTAGTGTCATCGATTTTTGAGGTTATAGTTACGTGCTTTATAAAATTTTCTTGTTACAAATATTTATAATCAAAACTGTTTTTTCAAAACAACAAAGTATTTTCTTCTGTGATTGTTAAAATGACCAAACAGCTGAATAGCCGATGCAAACAAATTGTGGCTTCATTGGTAAATTATTTTGAACAAGAAAGGAATAATAATGGTCCTTTGTAGCCCTTAAATGCTGTACAAGAGGTAGGTAATACGTCAATAAAATATCCTTACTTTACGAAAATTTCTATTATTTTAGCGTGTAGCTGCTGCTTTAATAATCAGTGTAAAAGCAGTGAGCAAAATTTGTCAAACAAAGAAAAAATGTGAAGAGTTTGAGTCACCAAAGAAAATACGTTCATAATTAAACATATTTTACTTCATTGCTTGTATTTTTATTATATTCATTTATTAAAAGATTTGGTAACTCAGTAAAAACCTTACCACTTTTATTCAAGAATTCCTTACTTTGTAAAACTTATTCATAAATTTAATTAGGTAATTTGAAACGTAAATGGAAAAACTCCACATTATATTAAACGAAAATTATCGATAATTTTGTAGTTTTCATTATTTATAATATTGTGAAATTTTCTACATTTACGTAGTTGGTTGACTTCAGTTATTTTCTGTCAAATTCCATATTTCGTGAACAATCTGACAACGCTGCAAATGTTCTGTCTTCTGTCAATCCCAGTCAACGTCAGGTTAAGAACTGCACTAGCACTAGTCGCATTTCCTTGGTGCCGTTTGGTAACTGCACCGGATCCGAGTTGGAGCAGCTATTAGATGGCACTGAGAAAATGCGAATGGAACTAGGGTAGGCCGTGTACTTGGATCGTGCTCCCCAGTCGAATTCGCCATATGATGACGTGCACGCAACTTTGTTTGGTTTTTACTATAGTTTTGAGATCGTTAGAATCATTTGTTAATATACGGTCGACGGAAAAAACTAAGTACTAATACGGACAACGTACCTTAATCAAAAATAACAATAAACATGATAATATAAGTATAACAATAAATCTTCTAGTAATTTCAAATGAAAGTCCTATTGCAATTTTTTTTTCAATATAAGAACTAGAACACGTTCCGAATGGAATAACTTCGATTTATGCAATATCAGTTTCAGTGAGTGTTCTGTAATTTTGAAATATCATTGGTTATAATACTTTTAATTGCAATTAAAATTTGAATCATTTGAGAAACGGTAAGTCGATTTAAAATCTGGGTATTGTTGAGAAATAATTCGAAAAATATGTTACTGCATAAGTATGGGAAAATTGCAAGAACTTTTAATAATAACTGATTGAAAATACGTAAAAATTTTAATGCCGATTTTATTATTTAATGGCTGTTACTATTTTTTTCTACATTCATGCAAAAAACAACACTTTTGTGAACCACATTTAATGCAAAAAGTGATACTTTATTGCACTCATCTGTCATTCTTGTGTCAGTTTTGTGATGATTAATGACAAACATAAACATTTAAATAAAATAAAAATCCATAGCAAGTATCTGATCCTGCCTTAATACAACAATAAAATATGTATATCTTACTACTTAGTCTCAACGAGTTACAATTATTGCAAAAATCTTTAATTATTTAAAATTTAAATGGTCTAGGCGAAAACCAGCTATGATTGGCAAAATTAACAAAAATAGGATTACCAGGGAAATAAAAAAAAAGAAGAAAGGAACTTGTACTCGAAAACATAGACGAATACAATAAAATTAGTCCTGTTATTAATTTGGAAGAAAGAACAATTTCTCATCTATTCTGTCCGGTACTGTTTAAGCTTATAGGCCGAGAAATATAGACCGAATATGACCATTTCGGCAGGCTGAATTTTTTTGTATTGGTAGTAATAAATATAAGAGTATATTGTGATGTTTCCAAAATGTCAAATTTGTTAATTTTTGCAGTCATTTGTAACTGTCATTTTAACGATATTTAACTTTTTTCTCTTTCGTGTTTGACAAAAAAAAGATAAATACTTTCTTATTCGCCATCTAAAGACCTACAAAACTAGGTTTTGTACGAAAAAAAGATATCAATTGTGCCAATTAGTTGCTCCATAAACCAGAGCTATTAAATAATAGGAAAAAAGTGACTTTTGATCGATTAATTTTTCCGGAAAAACTCAAAAACGTCTGAGATGGCCGTGAAAAATTAGTTGCCAATTAGTGGATCCATATACAACTCGATATTATAAAATGATCAGAGCAATTCAATAATAGAAGATGGACATAATAATCAGTATCGTAGTACAGAGAACATTAATTGTTTGAAATATTGGAACTTTGTATAAAAGGTAAGTAGAACATTGAAATGTTACATTTTTTGTGCCTTCCCTTCCGTTTTTTAAAGGACGCAATTTTATTTTTTTTATGTGTAGAGGGGCTAAAACCAAGTTTGTGGGGTCGCCACCCTTGTCCCACGGCTATCATCTTGAAAATAGAGGTTGAAATAGTTTTTACTATCTCTTACACTATTTAGGTATTTGTTAAAAAAAAGTTTGTCAACATTTTTTGTTGCAAATTAAATTCTCTAGAACATTGATACAAACTTTTTGTCGTAGAACAAGTAAATAAACAAGTTATAAGCAAAAATGTTCAGAAATTCTAAAAAAAAATTATATTTTTGATTTAACTTTATTTTATCATTTCACGACAAAATGATATCAGACCATTTTTGTAGATCGTTTTTTGATAAACAACTTTTATAGGCCACATTTTTTCATTAAGTCAATTATACAGTGTGACCCATTTTTAATGGAAACACCCCCATAAAATTTGAAGTTGCAAGCAGATTTTGATAATTTTTTTTTTGAAATGTCAAGTACTAAAAGGTCTACCTTAGGACAAAATTTGAAATGTTCATTCCAATTTTCAGGGCATACTACGATATTTTTTCGTAGTCGAAAATCGAGATTTTTCATTAGCGATTTTTTGATTGAAAAAATCACTACGCCACTGGATTCAGAGTGCCTCTAAACAGATGTGACCAAAATTTCATGGAAAAATATTCATTAATAACAAAGTTATGACAACTCAAAAATTCTAAAACTCACACAGCTAATAGTCACAAAAAACAACAACAATAAAGTGACGCCAGATGAAAAAGAAAACAAATAACTTTAATTTTTTTAATCAAAATAACGGAATTACATTCAAGTTTGGCGTAAATTAACTAGAACTAAGACCTAATTGATTTTTCAATTTAAATCTTAGAAATGATATTACAGGAAATTTACGCTATATTTGTTTTTATCTGGCGGCACTTTATTGTTGAAATCATAAAAAAATATTCTCATGGCCAAATCTGTTGATATAGGGTTTTTTTTAGTGACTATTAGCTGTGTGAGTTTTCGAATTTTTGAGTTATCATAACTTTGTTATTAATGAATATTTTTCCATGAAATTTTGGTCACATCTGTTTAGAGGCACACTGAATCCAGTGGCGTAGTGATTTTTTTAATAAAAAAATCGCTAATAAAAAATCTTGATTTTCGACTAAGAAAAAATATCGTAATATGCCCTGAAAATTGGAATAAACATTTTATATTTTGCTATTATAATTTTGTTAATAATTAATTTTGCAATATTATTTAAAATTAATTGTTTACTCCTTTCAACTCCATTACAGAATTTTACACTTCAGTATACGGTGGTAATAAATATGATAACTCTCTTGACAGCCTAAGATACAAACAATTAATCAAAGCAGTGACAGTTTCATTTAAGTTATCTTCACTTCCTCCAACAAAAAAACACAGATCGTTTTCATACCTTCCCGTTCTGTAACTCCATTATTTCTCAACAAGTAATAAATTATCTTTTTCCATATAAAAGGTTTTTTGGACCTCTTTAGAGTATGAAATTATATATTCAAATAGTATATTACATACCGAGGAGGGAAGTGTTTCATTACTGTCGAGAGATTAACTATAATCTCGAGACATTAATGAAAACTTTCCTTCTAGGTATGTATACTATTTTATTTACAACCACATCGTTTGTTTAAAATTCTATTTCACATTTTTCAAATGTAGTAAAAATTAAATTAAAAATTAAGTTGAAAATTATTTGACACCATTCAAAAATGTGACAGTGACAGTAAAGAAATTTTTCTATGACTGTTGAGAAATGGACCCTTTTTATGTAACATTTTTGTTGAGTAACTGGATGCATTACACAAAACAAGCCACGCCCCGTGTGTAATGATCCATTACACACGACTATCTGGCCAATCACCGTCAAAGAATGCCATTACACACGACTATGTTCGGTGTAATGTTTGAATCAGACTCGCTATGAAATGTCATAATTTGACTTTGACAGTACCTATACCTACCTACCGAAGGTGATTTAGAGCTGACTTTTTATTAGAATGGATACAGAAAGTGAAAACGAATTCAACTGCTCAAATTTCACCATCAATATTGTAAGCAATAAATGAATTTTCATTGTAGCTTCCAAAATGGAATTGTTTGACATAAAGCATTAAGTTTATTCAATAAAATATTCTCTAAATATCTCGTTCGTTTGAATTGATAGGTGAACACTCAGTCATAGAAAAAGTATAGTATTCAACTTTCGTGTAATGGCTATTACTCACTCGAATGATTACGACGTTCGCCTGCGGCTCACGTCGCAATCTTCATTCTCATGAGTAATGGCTATCATTACACGCTCGTTGAATAATATACTATTCAAATCATCAAGGAGATTAAATATCTCGGTTAAATCCTATAATAAGTAAAATATTACCATTAATTTTATCAATAATATATAAGTTATTTAAATGTTGTTGTTAATTAATTGCCCTGTTGTTTCTATATAAGAATTTGTTCAATAAAATATATTACTCAAATAAATATTTTGCTTTATTGAACGAGTGAGGGAAATCAGTGAGGGAAATGGAAGAGGGAAATGGAAGAGGGAAGTAGACGTAGGTAATGTGACACTTTCAAACCTTCAATGACATCAGTAATGTCAAAATTACAGGTAAGATTTTCAATGTATGACTTTCTCCATTTTACAACTGAAGTCCTATTAAATAATTGAAAAATAACTTGGGATTGAAAAATAATTATAGGTTATGATAATTAATGATGAAATCTACCAATAAAAATGATTTTCGTATCGCTGAATTTCGCTCAAGCTAGTGTAGATCGATAACTAGGTATTAATTTGTTAATATTGCTGTAACTTGTTAACTTTTTCACTTACAGATTCCAGCTTTGGTACATAAAATGTCTGAGTAAGAACGAATGATTTCCAGAAACTACTAGACACGGCAGTGAAAGCAGCTTGTCTTAAAATAGTTTTTCTATGACTGTTGAGAAATGGACCCTTTTTATGTAACATTTTTGTTGAGTAACTGGATGCATTACACAAAACAAGCCACGCCCCGTGTGTAATGATCCATTACACACGACTATCTGGCCAATCACCGTCAAAGAATGCCATTACACACGACTATGTTCGGTGTAATGTTTGAATCAGACTCGCCATGAAATGTCATAATTTGACTGACAGTACCTATACCTACCGAAGGTGATTTAGAGCTGACTTTTTGTTAGAATGGATACAGAAAGTGAAAACGAATTCAACTTCTCAAATTTCACCATCAATATTGTAAGCAATAAATTAATTTTCATTGTAGCTTTTAAAATGGAATTGTTTGACATAAAGCATTAAAGTTTATTCAATAAAATATTCTCTAAATATCTCGTTCGTTTGAATTGATAGGTGAACAATCAGTCATAGAAAAAGTATAGTATTCTACTTTCGTGTAATGGCTATTACTCACTCGAATGATTACGACGTTCGCCTGCGGCTCACGTCGCAAACTTCATTCTCATGAGTAATAGCCATCATTACACGCTCGTTGAATAATATACTATTATTCAACATTGCATAAACAATAATTTTTGTATCGATAACTTTTGACCTAATTGATTTTTTTTCGTACAAAGACTAGTTGTAGGTCTTTAGATGGCGAATAGGGAAGTATTTACCCTTTTTTTTTTGAAAATCCCGAGGGAAAGAGAAATACGTTAAAATGACAGTTACAAATGACTAAAATAATATGCGGTGCAATTTGACACTTTGGAAACATCATAATATCCTCTTGTATATGTTTATTACTTATTATACTACCTCCTGTACACCAAAAATCAGCCTACCGAAATAGAACAATGCTGTTGGCGCTTTATTTCTCAGACTATCAGCCAAGCTATACACTTTATAAAGTGGAGAGTGTGATCATCTTCAAAGGTTCCTACTACTAATAAATTAGACATAATTGGTCGTTCAGGAATAATTTATAATAAGAACAGTTCAAATAAAATACCTCTTTACACATCTAAACACAGCACAAGTGTCACGGGGCAACTAGCGAGAATAAAATATGTTGTAAATCATTCAAACGACACAGGAATACATACATAACAATCCAACTGGTAAGATATACCCAATTATATTCCATTGTAAAATTTGTCATAAAATTCATACACAAAAAAATTCCACCAAATTCAACGTTGAACGCTTGTAATGGTGAAAAAATACCCGCATTTGTATTGAACAATTTATGAGAATTTCTGGACTTCCTGCATCAATAAAAAAATTGTTACCAGTAAATTTGTTAGACAATTAACCATGATATTATGATGTTTCACAATGTTTATGATAAAAAACAGGTTTGTTGAGATCTACTTCGAACCTGAATAGTGAATATTCCTTGCTTATAGATTACATTTTACGGTCATGACCAGTATGATGAAACACCTCCACAACTTAGGAGTAGAGGGAAGTTCCCTATGCAGGGGTTGCGGCATGACTGACGAAACGTCAGTCCATGTTCTCCTAGAGTGTCCACACTGGGCTGTACTACGCAGGCGAGTCTTCGGAGTCCCTGTGTTGGCCCCTGGAGACACAAGCAGGCATCCATTGAAAAAGGTTGTGGCCTTTATTGAAGGGCTCGGCTTTATGGATGTCTAGGTAGCAGGAATGGCACAATGGGCCCGCCAGTGGCCTCAGTGCCGGAACCTTGGCTTGAGTTTGTCCAGGACAAGGTTCGTCTGCAACTTAGTAGTAGTAGTAGTCATGACCAGTTTAACAATATTTTGATAAATATTATTTGAATAACTGGGGCAGTAGGAAGGAATTCAAACAATGGTAGGTATGTAAACTGAAAAGTAGCACGTTACTAAGTTGATGTCGGAGACAATATTTTATTAAATAAAATTTATATTTTATATTTTTAAACGGAAACGTATAAAGATTGCGTAAATTCTATTCGCTACATACGATTTACATAAGTACAACAAGGAAAATATTAGAAAAACTAAAAAGAGAGAGAAGAATAATTGTGCGCAGTCAGCTGTTGCCAAATGTACTTATCTATAATAGTTATTCCCAATTTTTGTCGGCAACAATTTTAAGTACCCACCAATAATTGTTAAATCGATAGCAGTGTATAGATTTTATTTATTGTAGATTGCAATTTGTCCAAATTTTTTCTTGAATTATATTATTTTATTCTTATTTGTGTTGATCTCGCTTATTTTTCAAAAGTCAATAATATGGCCAATCTCGATTTTCTCCCACTAAATACGGCGCTATCCCGTATTAAAAGTCAAATTCAAAATAAGTTATTTATTTCTTAGAAAGTACCAAACATTATAAACTGGCAACGCTGCTTCTATATCAGATTAGTAGATGGAACTGAACACACGCCAAACGCTGACTCCGAACAATTATTCTTTTCCCCTCCTTTAAGTAGTCTTTCTCATACGATTGCGAAAAATCTTGCGGAACCCTGCGGATTACAGGATCAGATCAGGTCAGCGAGGGTGGATTCTTATTTCCCGAGACTGGCTGAATGTTCATTACCCCCCTATTTTAACCGCTATTGCCAGAAGCGCATTGAACATTTGGCCAGCCTCGGGAAATGAGTATACACCCTCATTGACCACGCACAATTATTCTTTCTCGCTCTTTCAGCTGTTTTTCTCAAAGTTCCTTGTCGTTCTTGTATAATCCGCAGGGGTGCGTTCGAAAACTTGGTGTGTCGTGTAAAAATCACACAGTAGCCAGCCGTTCGAAAAGTCGGTGTGTATACAAAAATAGTACGCACAGTAATAGTTCGAAAAGATGTCACATAATGAAACGCGCACCAAACACTCTAGTCCCGACTAGGGTGAAATTTAAGCTGACAAAAAAGTCACATATATGACAGCTTAAGCATTTGAATTTATTCTGCGATAAGAACTTTTAGATGTCAATTATTAATTTTAAATTATTAAATGAATTATAAAAAAGGAAAAGTAAGGAACAAGTTACATTGGGGAAAGGTGGAAAATAAGCAAGATTCCAATGGCAATTAATTTTGGACAAACCTAGACATCCTCTTTTTTATTAATTCCAACATTGGAGTCTCATTGTCTTATCTTCACTATAGAAGCTTTAGTCACTATTATTATTATTCATAATTATGTTCTTTGCAAATATTTTGGAGGTAACCCTAGCTGCAGCCAAAATGCATTTTCTTTTTAAACATTTTCGCTGCTCGTCCATTCCTTAAATCGATTCAAAATCCAAGAAAATATTCAGAGAAAGATTTGATGATTTGAATGACTTGAATAACTGAAATTCCAATTTGATATTTCAACAACCAAACAAACATAACCTTGAAAAATGTTTGACACAACACACTCCATAACCATTCGAAAACTTAGAGCAAGCTTAGCACACCGAAGTGAGTTTTTACCCCCACTCCTTGGAATATTTTTCATACCAACAACCAGCTTCTCGAACGCAGCCCAGGGTTCCGTAAGATTTTTCGCAATCTGTATTTTCCTTGTCGTACTTGTGTAAATCGTATATGACTCGAATAGACTTTTCGCGATCTGTATATACCATAGGCGTGCCTACACCCTATATAATTTTTTTTAACCTTTAAAAACACGAATTGACGTTTTATCCAACACGCCTTCATTTATTCGTTATCGAATTTCTTCCATTTGTTGTTCCACACTGTATAACATTATCTTGTTTTAACATATAACATTTTTTTACTTCTCGTCACACAAAAATTTTACAAATCTGGAACGCCATTGATTGGTTTCTAGATCGGGTGATTGACCTACTCGCTGGTTTTGTGCATATTTCAAATTCATACGCTTTCAAACTTTTAGTGACGTAGGTATATAATAATAATCGTTTTCATTATTTCAAATAATTATTACATTTATTAAATTGAATTAAATTAATTATCCAATAATATGGAAATAGAGGGCGAAATTAATTTTCATTCATAAAAGTTAGTTTTATTACATTCAACCCCAACTAACCCCAATTTAATACAAAATAAATAATAAACATATCAAATAAAATTACCTAATTTCAAGTACCTATATAGCTTTACTGACATTTTTAAACCAACTCAATGAACTAAAGCGAGTATAGGGAACCATTATGAACCATTATGAAACAGTACTTTATTTTTTGGGTACAATCAGAAAATGCAATCAAATATAGGGTGTTCCATAAGAAAAAATATAACTTTGATAAGCCACACTTTATTGGGACATCCTGTAATATTTCAAAATAATTTTAAAATGTAGCTTATATGGATGTACAAACTACTAAGGTGACAAACATTTCAAATATTTTACCGTTTCGCCATAAACCTCCGTCCCATTAGTCGTGATTCACCTTGTATATATATATATCGCCAAATTAGGAATTATGAAAATATTATTTGAATTTTATTAACAATTTCATTTTGTTCCAGGTACGTATATACCACATGTCCGAAATTCAAGTTTATCATACAAATTGTAACTGGTAAGTAATCTATACTAGGTTTCACTCAATAGAGGAGTTCAGTCAAGAGAATTTATAAATAATAACTTATAAAAGATATTCGAAATGTCCACCATTATTGTTAATGCATAATTGATAACACCTTAATCTTATATTATTTATAAAAAATTGTTGAAAATTAAGTTAAAATGCAATTGTGTTTGAAAAAATAGAACTCTATTTTTATACCACTCGCTCGCATACACATTAGGGTGCTTTTTCGATATTAAGTCAAAATAAGGTGAAAAAATTAAATTTTAAATTAAAAAAATTACCGTATGTTTGGGACATACAAAGATGAGCTTTCACCAAATTTCGTGTAAAAATAAATTTTTTTGCAAAAGATAAAAATAAAAAACCAAAAAATCAGTTATTCGAATTTTTCACATACATTTTGAGGTTATGTGAAAAAAGTGTCAATACAAAAGTTGTGGATCTTTTTATTACCTACAACTTTGCCATTCAGTTTTTTTTCATAAGACTTGCAGTTTTACCGGAAATCGAGATTAATCGTTTTTTACCCTTAAAAACTCACCCCCTCCCCCTTCCCGACCTCAGATCGCCCGTAATTTATTTTTTCTTCCGTTTTTGTTATATTCTTCACCTCTTCCAATGGGTTTCATCCTACTATAATTCTTTCTGGACTCAAAAATTATCGACCCTGGTCTATAACAAGTAGAGGAAAGGTACAGAATTTGGTACCGCAAAAAGGCCAAGACCGTTTCGTTCAACTCTATTCTAATGCTAGAAAGAAATAGGTTGAATTGATAAAACACCCTGCCTATCGGTGTATAAACACTTATTAAATGTTGCATTTTAAAACTGACTTTCATAAGGAATCCCAGGGAGAAGAAAAAAATTTTGTTACCTCACTAAACTAAACTAAATCCAAAATCAAAAATAATCGCTATTTATAATAAAAATAATATTCATTAAAATATACCATCGTAAATTACCTACCACAATACCTTCCCAAAACAAAAGTTTAAAAAAATAAACTTTCTTTAACACGAATTGTGGTAGGTCGTCGACATAAACAAGCAATAATCCGTAACACGTGAGAACTTACAGTTAATTACATTAGAAAAAAGCGAAAGTTACTATAAAATTACTACTAAGTTGGCGCCCCTTTCACCGAACAAAAAATCTCAACAACAGTCTCCAAGAATAAAACCACAACCACTCTATTAAGAGTGCGCTGACCGAGGGATATGAGTTAGTGGGTCAACATTGAAACAAGTAAGCGTTGCCACAAATAAATTCCTAAAATCCTAGTCACAAAGCAACAGTTATAATGGTTCATTTTATTTATACATTCTTCTTTTTCGGTACTATATCTTTTTGGGACTAAATTTGTTTATGACTCTTATTTTATTTAAAAGTATCAAAACTATGCGACATATCGTTATATTCAATCAACTTAGTAGTAGTGTGGTTTTTTATCTGGTAATGTTGAAAATATATTCATAAGAGAATATTAAAAATCCAAACTCACAAACTTAAGACAAAATCAATCATCTTATAAAATAAATCAGCCCAGTTAAATGCAGCATATCCAGCTGTTTTAAAGAAGAGCGACAACACCGCGGCAGAAACAACTTACGCGAACTGTTGGTAGAGTTGCGCGACAATGTTCATATTTTGAACACTCGTAGTGTATCGCTCTCCGGAATTTACATTTTTAAACAATAACAAAATACGAAAAATTGGTAGTTTTGCCGGTATGTCTAGTTAATTCAACTAACAAATTAGCCTAATTTTTTCGTCGGTGTTAAAAAAGTTTACCGTTGCCCTAAAATCATGACTGTTAATGAATATAAAGAAACAGCTTGTGCCACTGCAGGTCCGGTGGAAGATATGGAAATTGGAGAAGATGTAATCAACTTTCCACCACAACAAAATCAAGAAACTGAAAATGAAAATTTACTAGGAAAAGTATTAGCAGGTGAGCAACAGTTACTTATTGGTATTAACCTATCAATGTAGAAGGAACACTTTGTTAAGATTAATAATTAGAGGTATTTATTATACATGAGAATAGAACATAGAACATTAAAATGTGTATAATTAGACTGTTTCAAAATATTTTGACACTAAATTATCATTAATTGAATGGACAGACTTATTATAATGATTGATGAAATAATAAAATTATATTTAAACATAAACTTCTCCATAACCTAAAACTTTTTTCAACAACAACAACAACCATAAAATCTACAATACACTATTCCAAATGAAAATCATGAATTACGTTTCTTTATTATGAAATAATCTATGAATTCACTTTTTTCTCTCCCAATTAATCTTACTCGGAACAATCTTTCAGGTTTTGTTTTCACTTTTCAGTTACTACCAGACTGAATCTAGGGCAAGAGAGGCTAGTTCATTCACCTCGGCCTTCAATGCATGATCTATCTCTATATTCGATGTAACCTTCTCTCTCTTTCGTTCACTCACTTTTGTTGGTATAACAGGCTAAAGATGGGCATAACTGTTATTTTACATATTCACACATATTATTTATCATTACCTATTATTTTTGGTTTTCACATTTCCATATTGGCTAGTCCTCAAATCGAATACTTATCTTACAATCATTACATCCTTCTTAAATATGTTGCTGGCAATTTAATTACTGGAAATTGTTGGATAATAATTGCGCATGCATTTGACAGGAATGGAAAATAATACAATTTAATAGGAAAAACCCTCCTGTCAAACTAGTTGCCTATATAGAAGGCACAACGCTTTTGGATATAAAATTGAGTGCTAAAGAGAGCAATATTAAAGTTTTGTCCAGCAGATTAAGATAGTGTAAAGTGTTAGTGTTGTAGTGGAAACAGTGTTGAATATAAGACCTTAGGGATTTTTTGCATTTATTACTAATACCTTCATGCCAAAGAAAAAAATATATATAATTCTTAAATATAAAAATCAAAACAACTTCTCTTCCGTGCAGTTTAAACACGTGATTTATACCTTATATCTTACATCATACGGAACGCTACTTTCCATCTCTATTTTCTAGATCCGTGTCACTGTGCATAGCCTCGATTCGAGGTGCTATAAGTTAGTATCTCGTTGTATTCTCTTACAACCAAAGTAGCGAGGCTGTTGGCACCTTGCGACGAGATTAGAGCGTTCACCTCAGTTCGGCGGCCGCAGAATCTGGGGCAAGATGAAATTAAAACTGGAGGTTGAATGTAGAATGCAAAAACAGCACATGTACGTTCGTTCGCCCAATAGTTAACGCCGATTTCCCTCCATATAACCTCGAATCGCGAGTTCAACAAACTCTACGAAAAGAAATAGGTTACCTGAGTATCTTTACGACATAGCGTTATGTGCCTAGTGTTATCACAATCAGAGATATGCGAATTTGGCAAGAATTGTCTATTAATACGACGTGCCGTAACCGTTACCTACCTTAATAACCGAATGTGTGTCAGTGGGGAAAACTTATTGTTGACTGTTATAATTATTTTTAAATGAAATCTATATTCACATTTTGCAAAATTTTTGTTTAATAATTTATAACTTCAAATTACGTCCGAGCAACGTATTTCCCATATATTTAAATTCCCACGCGAAAGACTGGATAAACAAAAAGGAAAAAATATAAAGCTAGCAGTGGGTTTTAGGGAATGATCCCAATATGAAATAGTTATTTTCCTAACAAGTGCGGAAAGTGATACTTTCCCGCACGCGACTGCAGTTGACCCGAACGACGCAGAGCGGAGTTCGGGCAAGCGGTCAAGTGCGGGAAAGACACTTTACGCATGAGCTAGGAACATTATTTTTTCTACGACCGTATATGGTACCTGCAAAAAAGTATGCCAACCAATTTTTGAAAAATTATTTCATTTCAACATACATATACAAAATTTTTACTTAAAACAACTAATTATTATAAATATTAATATTAAAACACAATTTTTTGCATTCTATAAATTACTTGAAATTGCCGGTCCAGTGGAGTTATTGAAAATATAAAAATATCTTCATTATTTAATATTTTCAAAAAATGAAAAATGCAACAAAAAGATTTTTTTTTATGGATTATTTTGTGAATATTTATTCACCTGTAGTCACAATAGCTATAACTTCCGAAGTAAAAAACTATCTAATAAGATCAAAATTTGCATAATTTTACTTTCCCGCACCAATTTTACTTTCCCGCACTCATTTACTACTTTCCCGCACTAGTGCGACTAAGTGACACTTTCAAAAATAAAATGCGTGCGGGAAAGTGGGTTAAAACGCACGGTCGTAGAAAAAAGTCATTAATTTGTCGAGAATATAAAAGATTAATGCAATTCATGGGTAGACTAGCATCCGAAAATGAAAAAATTTACAAATGTAGCTATGACAACCAAAAATCAGATTCCAACTACTCAAATCATTTATTAGCAAACCAACACTCTTTCGATTCAAATTTTAAAATTTTGCATATAGAACCTAAATCCTTCAAATTAAATCTTTTAGAAGCCCTTGAGATAAATAAAAACAAATATTCAGATAATCTTCTTAACGACCAAATAGATATCAACAATTCTCCCTTATTAAACCTTTTTACCTAGAAATATTCTTGTAAGATTGTTGTGAATGAGTTTCCAGGTAAACTTGTTAAATACTTTAGTTAATCCCATATTTAGACACATTTCTTCCTTTTTCAGTTTATTTCTATGTAAATAAATCTTAATTTTATTGTTAATATTCGTATAATTTAGTATTAAGGCACTGTAAACATTGAAAAGTTCTCATTATACCTCCATTCGCTTGATAAAGCTACTGTGTTAGCGAAACTCGTCACAATTTTAAGTTTAAATATTATGTAGATTTTAACAAATTAAAATTGTATTGTTACATAATAAAGATATTGAATATTGAAAATATTTTAATTATTGTCAATATTTCTCTGAATCCCTAAATTCCTATTTTTTTCATCATCAGCTTTATCAAAA
The DNA here is from genome assembly GCA_963978555.1 of Galerucella nymphaeae. Classification (NCBI taxonomy): domain Eukaryota; kingdom Metazoa; phylum Arthropoda; class Insecta; order Coleoptera; family Chrysomelidae; genus Galerucella; species Galerucella nymphaeae. Next base: position 971,478 of record OZ021711.1, on the reverse strand, counting down.
TAATTTGTCAACATTATTTTAGACCTAGACATATTTTTAATTAAAATTATTTAAAAACTTTTACATATTATGCAAATAGCAGGTCAACGAATCGTACTGGAAAGTCGGTACCATAAGAAATTACGAAGAATGCTTTAAAATGAAAGTGAAAACTCGCCAGATAAGAATCCGTAACACTGACACTATTCATTATAAATAATATGTTTTATAATGGTATGACTTTCTCTTTCTTCGTCGAGTGAAGACAGTCAATGAAAAGAAAAGTGGTTTAATATTTGATTTGTTGTCTGTTAGGAAAAGTAGATGGAATCAGTTAAACTTTGATTTTTTTGCAATGATTTATTTCCCGTAATGTTGTAAAATGAAATGGTTTATGTTATAATTTAGCCCAAAATATAAAGGCTGGCACGCCTCTGCGTGTTGGTAGTTTTAGAAAAAGGTCCCTTTCAGTTTTAGGGCCATGTGTTTTTTTGGTACTTGTAACTTTTGCTTGTTAAAGTGTAAAAATAGGCCAAGCAATATATCATGCGAGTATAGTAATTTTTGACAAGAATCCTAGTGAAAACGGATGATGCCATCGTGAAGAAGACATTACGCAGTATCATTTTGATATGTTTTAGACACGCAAATGTTTGTCAGTAATTTGTTATAAACATTTAAAACGAAAAAAACCTCATTTTTTTGGTTTTTTTCATGTAGGGCCACTACTCCTTCGCTCTCCAGCTCTCTGCCATTTTCGCCGATTTTCCCTCGTATTTCTGGTCAACTTCGCATCACTTGATGTAAAATCGAGAATATACGTTTTGTTGCTCTTCATTTACACTTTTCAAAACCATTTTCAAATTTAAAATCGGACAGTCGACAACGCATCCAGACACGTTGAAAATTATGGTATGAAAAAATTAAAATTGCAATTGCGATGAAAGTAAACATCGCTTGGAGTCTGCTCTTCGCACATGTAAAGGGCATATAAAGAACGTCTTTTGTACGAAGTTTCAGTTCTTGCAATTGAAAACTGCCGAAGATATGAATTTAAAAAAAAATGGGTAATTTTCCGGTTTTTCCGAATTTTCTCGGTTCGTAATTATCCGATTGACTTGCTCGACCACTCATTTTGTTCGTATTTTAATTATCTATAATTCATCTGTACATACCATTGAGATTGATTCAGTAAGTTTTACGCTACATGAAAAAAACCAAAAAAAGGAGGTTTTTTTCGTTTTAAATGTTTATAACAAATTACTGACAAACATTTGCGTGTCCAAAACATATCAAAATGATACTGTCTTCTTCACGATGGCATCATCCGTTTTCTACTAGGATTTTTGTCAAAAATATTTACCAATTGCTTGGCGTAAAAGAATCAAATCAGAAACCAACCATCGCGTTTCATTTTCTAACAGTTTAGTCAGTAAAATACTTCATAAAATCCTAGCTAAATGCACATTTGCATTGGTGGCTTTTTTTCATAGATTCTCAAATTATTCTGTCAAAAGTTGTTGGAAGAAAACTCTTGATTTTTAGCCTCGATTATAGGTAACATAAGCCAGTCAGTTAGAAAAGTGTTTTGGCGAAATTATATTACAAAATTCTTAAATTGTCTCCAACTGAACAGATATTTTCAATATTTTATTGTATATTTTCAATTTTACAGTTTAATTGAAATTTAAATGGAGAAAATCATGCTTGAGCAAATTATTTCTATATATTTAAACTGTGCTATTATGCCCAAAACATTGTTGTATAAACAATATTGTTATGGCTATAACTTACAACAATATGGTCAAGAAATTGTATATTATACATTATGTTCCCCTAAGTTCAGTCATATGGAAATATTTTTTATTATTAATTTTAAGAAGAAAAGTTATTCTTCATAAAAAGTTTTGCATTATCAAATTAAATCTGACAATATCGAAAAACGTTTGACAGCTAAAACGCGCTATCCGCTATCTGTGGAGTAGAGAGGGTGAGTGTATGCCACATGTGACCCATTTTATATCCTCCCGAGGAGTTTTCCTCCTAGGTCCATCGTCCATCCTGTCCTTTCAGGTCACTAGGAGACATCTCCTTTATATAGGCGTAGGCCAAGACTCACCGAACACACACTCTATTATTGACGATAACTGCGGACACTCTCATAAGACATGCTTGACAGTTTCATCTTCCTGTTCACACTGTATATTATACATTAGTTATTAATTCATATTTTATAAAATATCTCAAGTAGGTGACGCTTCTTAATCACGAAATTCACAGTGGTTTTTAGGTTTGTAGGTATATATCATGAATTACTTAGCTTAAAAGGTTATGTCGAATGATAACAAGTACTTATAATTTGCCTGGTTATTAATCAACAAACTGTCAAGAACCCACTTACTTTGTTTGTCTAAACAAGCCGTGTATAAAAACAGAATGGTAATCTGACATTGTAACATCGAAAGCGATTACGATATCCGCGAGAGTGAGACCAAAATATATAACATAGGTATATACCGGAGCGGTACGAAAATTAATTAATTTCAGACGTGTGTAGATAGAGAAAAATCATGGATTTCGCGTCATCGTTAGGCTTTCCATGTTATGCAATACACAATATAGGTATGATAGAATTTGTGTGTAAAAATTTCCATTTACCATGGGAGTTATATACACTTTTTAAAAGGGTAACAAAATTATGAAATAAAACAATTTTAATTTGTTAAAATCTACATAATATTTAAACTTAAAATGGTGACGCGTTTCGATAACACAGTAGCTTTATCAAACGAATGGAGGTATTATAATTTATACAGTGCCTTAATACTAAATTATACGGATATTAACAATAAAATTATGATCCATTTACAAGGAAATAAAATAAAAAAGGAAAAAAAATGTGTCTAAATATGGGATTAACTAAAGTATTTAACAAGTTCACCTAGAAACTCATTCACAACAATCTTACAAGAATCTTTCTGAGTAAAAAGGTTTAAAATAAGGGAGAATTGTTGATATCTATTTGGTCGTTAGGAAGATTATCTGAATATTTGTTTTTATTTATTTCAAGGGCTTCCAAAAGATTTAATTTGAAGGATTTAGGCTCTATATGCAAAATTTCAAAATTTAAAACGAAAGAGTGTTGGTTTGCTAATAAATGATTTGAGTAGTTGGAATCCGATTTTTGGTTGTCATAGCTACGTTTGTGTTCTGAAATTTTAGTTTTAAAATTCCAAAAAGTTCTACCTATATAAATTTTGTTACAGTTGTCATTATCACATTTCATTTTATAAACTACTGATTTATTTAGTTTTGAAGATTTGAAACTGTTGTTTTTAATGAATTTGGATAAATTGTTATCGGTTTTGAAGCAAATATTCAAGTCTAAAGTTTTTAAAAATGTTATGATTTTCAAGGATGGCATTCCAAAGTATGTTAAGTTTCTAAATTGGTTCGGTCATTGAATTTTTCAAAATGAAAACATTTATCTGCCAAAATTTCCTTCTACCATGGACATAAAATAAAATTTGTGTGGGAGAATCATTAATACGTAAAAATTCACATTTACAATGAACTTTTTTGAATTTTTTTGGATAAATTTCCATCAATTTCTATCACAGGCACATTTTTGTGAAAATTTCCATTAACCTTGAAAATGCGCTAAAATTAATTAAAGGGATTAATTTATTTGGACACATTTTTACCATCAAGGGCGTGCGATTAAATTTTTAAAATTGATTCATTTGTTTGTAATTCTATGCTATGAACTTACCACAAAATTTTTTATTCGTTAGATAAAATTTGTATTTTCAATCCCATGCTACAGTTCCATTTTATAAACGATTTAAATTGTACATTTTCCCCTAAAATTGCCTATATTCAACAATTTTCGAAAATGTTGAGTTCGCGTTTTTTTGCACTTTTTTTGCCAAGCAATACATCTAAGTATACTCGTTTTAAGCTGTGGTTAATTTTTCGGGTTTTTTTGTTAATATTACATTGGAAAATTAATTTTTTTTTCCTAGATGTCTCCTGTGAACTCCATGATAAAAAAAACAAATTTTCGAGTGAAAAAAATAAATAAAAACAAAACATCGTTCCTTCGATTTTTCTCAGAATCATTGAGGTTATGTAAAAAATAATTTGTACAAAAGATCTTTTTTATATCTACAACATTGCCCTAGAAAAATTTTTAGAATTGATTTCAACTTTCTCCAGAAATTACGAAAAACCTCGTTTAACCCCTTAAACGCGCTCCCCTGTTGCCCCTCTACCAATTACGGGGTTTTTGGTTCCTGTATTCCTGACTGCAGCGCCAGTGTTCATTTTGTGCATTTAGCATTGGTCTATTAGTGTCTTCCTGAAACTAGTTCAGGTCCTAGCCGTTATTTTTCCTAAATATTTTGGAAAATCATTTAGAAACAAAAATATTTATTCGACATGTAGATCTCTAGAGCAGCAATAAATCCTAGACAGACATACGTACTCTTGAATTACGTTTTTATATCAGTCTGTATATTGTGCTGATCAATATCCACATCCTCAGTAGATTAAACTCAGTTCCCGACCTTGCTTAACAACCAGGCTGGTTAAAATAACGTTGTTCAATTTATCAACTTATCACTTTGCCCTGGTATGCGTGGCCATGGATAAGTGAAATGAATAAGTTGGCGTACACACGACCTCAAAAACAAAAAGGCAATGCCCTACTCTCGCGGGAGGTATCAGTCGACCTCGATAAGTAAGCTTCGCGATACGATACCTCGTCATTAGGCTATATTATCTGTATCTCACTGTTCGCCTTGTTGCCAGATTTTACAAAAATGTTTAGATTGTTGGATTATTTTCAACTTTTAGCAGATAATACTGTAAAATAAAACATATAAAAGATAAGCAATTATGCGTTTATAATGGGGTTTTTCGAATATTTTTATTACTTGTTCATCTATAAAAAAATAGGCGATAATTTATTTTTTATTACCGTTATTTTGTTATAGTATCTAATATGCCTTAGTAAAAGATAAGGGGGATGGGGGTATTTTCTTTGCTTATTCTAAGTAGCAAGAGGGTATGGGGGGGTCTAGATCGTAATTACGTCAGGAGTAGCTATTTACGTGGTTAAGTGGTGCACTTGTTCTACAAGAAAATGGAATAGAATCAACTCAAAAACACCAGGATTAATTATCTCTAAGAGTTCATCCATATCTCAAATGTGGTTAGAATCCAAACAAAGGGTTCAATGAAACTAAAAGTCAAACCACAAAGTATTTAATGTCCGTAAGGGCTCAAAATTTGCAACTAGTTTCGGTAACAAATACCATCATCAGGCTACAACAATAGAAAATGGTACTTCAAATTAAAGATATAAGGAGATAATACAAATTGTACAAATTGATTATCTCCTTATATCTTTAATTTGAAGTACCATTTTCTATTGTTGTAGCCTGATGATGGTATTTGTTACCGAAACTAGTTGCAAATTTTGAGCCCTTACGGACATTAAATACTTTGTGGTTTGACTTTGAGTTTCATTGAACCCTTTGTTAGGATTAATTATTTTTATTTGGCATTGAGAAAAGCAGATTTTACTACTTTTTACAAACATGTCAACGTTGCATTTAACTGAGCTCGCTGGAAGTCATTGAACTATACTCGCTCTAGGTTCCATTTGACCTGGATTTCTCCAGAGCTCTTGCGGTTCGAAGAGCGATAGAAAGAGAGAGAATACGTCCCACATATTATACTATTTGCAGTTTCAAGGTGAATGGCCGATCGGTACCTTGCTGAGAGACTACTTACCACCCTCTGACGCTATTATAACGAGGGATGAAGTTGGGTTTTTAGGTATACCTAGCCATGTAATAGTCAAGATTTTCAAACTATTGGGTGAATTAAAGTAATAAACAGAAAGTATTAGGAATGTTAACAATTATAATAATTTGTAGGGTATAATTGCAATATGGAACTTTCTCCATTTCTAGTGATTCAATCTGAATTTTTTTTTCCAAAATACGAGGTTTTTTGAGACACCGAAGGTTTGAAATTTCGAAATCTAAAAATACAAACGTTTTCAGGTGCAAGACTGCTATCTCTTCATATATTATTAACAAGTTTTTATTGTTATTCTAACTTTGTCGCTAAAAAACCATTTTCCAATTTTTTTTTCAATTTTTCAAAAATTAAGGGTTGAAAATTTTTATTACATATTACTTCATCTTATAGGGTATAAAATTCCCTACACTTTTGACGCCTACAATTTCTTTGTACAATCAAATCTAAAAAAGTTATGAACAAAAAACTGTTGCATTTCACGTGCTTCAAGCTATTCTTGCAAGCTACAAACTCGATCACAAATTAGGCGCCATTTTTCCAATATAGCGAGGCGAGGGGCAAAAATACGAGATGGCAAAGTCAAAATTAGGAAAAAACACATCAAAATCTATACAATTACTGATTTTTAAAACTCCCAGAAAACTCTACAACTTTACGATTACAAATTTTCTATGGTTCTCGATTTATTTCGCAAGCTAGTGACTGTACTTCCTATAACACCCGTAAAAAATGCTTTCTAATATGTTTATTTCGATGCCAAAACGATTTGTTCGTGAATAAATTGACCGGTAATAATTTCACGAACAAATGAATGCCTTTTGCATAATATTTGTGGCGCAATAAAAATGTATACGAAGTGATCATCGATTCTAAAGCAAAAACCAAACCTTATTTATTTTATTTACCATCAAATATTAGCCCAAGGCCCGCAAAAACTAGCAAATGTCCCACTTTTATGTACAAGAGGGTAATGAACTTTATTGAAGGAGTACTTTCATTTTTTGCAATCTTTACCTGGTACTTTACACGCAGAAAAATGTTACAGTAGCAAACGGCGAGTGGAAGTATAAAATCATATGATGCTTCAGCTGGGCACTACTGTTATTTATGTGCATGTTTTGTTGTAAATCTTTGATTTCCGGTGGTACTTGCCATTCTGCTTTATAATTTAAAGGGACAATATCACTTACAGACCGGTTATTTCGGCGTATTTGCGTCTCATTATACATGGTGTTTTCAAATGACACTTACAACGTTTGCATGTAGATAACTCTCGTAAAGTTGGATAAAATGATATAAGAATTGGGGGATCCTTTACTTTTCAAAGTTATAAAAATTAAATGTTTTAATTCGATAACTTTAAAATGGATAAATTAATTAATTTTACATTTGGCAGGTTGTTTTCAAATGTAAAAAGGCATATTTTGATAAAAAAACATTTGTCAATTCTTGATCCAGTAGTGTACATTTGGAAAAATATGTCACTTTTCTCCTCCCATTTTTCACGCCACTGGCATTTGTATAGCTATTTTCAATTAATTTTCTATTTCTCAATGTTTTTCACGTAAAAAACACATAACCTTTACATATAAAAAAATTTGTAGTTTTCAATTTATTCAATGTTTTCATGAAGTTTGTAACATCATTTTTAATAATAAAAGCACAAGTTTGGACAAATATTTTTTTGAGTCTATTCTCCCATTGTTTAAGATGCATTGTTACTTCACAAATTAGTTTCTGATACATATTTATCATAACATAATTTAACCATTTTACAAATAAAAATCAAATTTTAAATATTCACTCTTCTTGCCTTTTTTTCGGCAAACTGATTTATTAAATCATTTATGGCTGATGATGATTTTAGTTTTTCTAAAGTTTGTAATGCACATTTATCTACACAAAGCGCGTCAGAATGGCCCTGTCGGCCTCTTTTTTTTTTGTTTGAGCATGAATGGCATGATTTGAAGGTCGCGGTAGGGACAGCTGTGGCTGTTCACCCAAAGGATGGCCATTTGGTTAATTTTCGCAATGTATCGCGGTTCCGAACTTTGCGAAAATTAAGATGCAGGAAAAAAACCACAGTAACCAATAGTAGTTTGAAGGTTATTAAAAAAATACAAAAAAATATTTATTCCATTTTATTATTAAAAAATTAGGTTGCAGACTTCATGAAAACATTAAATATATTGAAAAATATTCATTTTTTGATATGTAATAGTATATTATTCAACGAGCGTGTAATGATGGCTATTACTCATGAGAATGAAGTTTGCGACGTGAGCCGCAGGCGAACGTCGTAATCATTCGAGTGAGTAATAGCCATTACACGAAAGTAGAATACTATACTTTTTCTATGACTGAGTGTTCACTTATCAATTCAAACGAACGAGATATTTAGAGAATATTTTATTGAATAAACTTAATGCTTTATGTCAAACAATTCCATTTTGAAAGCTACAATGAAAATTCATTTATTGCTTACAATATTGATGGTGAAATTTGAGCAGTTGAATTCGTTTCCACTTTCTGTATCCATTCTAACAAAAAGTCAGCTCTAAATACACTTCGGTATGTAGGTATAGGTACTGTCAAAGTAAAATTATGACATTTCATGGCGAGTCTGATTCAAACATTACACCGAACATAGTCGTGTGTAATGGCATTCTTTGACGGTGATTGGCCAGATAGTCGTGTGTAATGGATTATTACACACGGGGCGTGGCTTGTTTTGTGTAATGCATCCAGTTACTCAACAAAAATGTTACATTAAAAGGGTCCATTTCTCAACAGTCATAGAAAAAGGTTATTTGTTTATTGCGTGAAAAACATTGAGGAATACAAAATTGATTAAAAATAGCTACAATTGCCAGTGGCGTAAAAAATGGGATGAGAAAAGTGGCATATTTTTCCAAATGTACACCACTGGATCAAAAATTATTGTCAAATGTTTTTCCATAAAAATATGCCTTTTTACATTTAAAAACAATCTGCCAAATGTAAAATTAATTTATTCATCCATTTTAAAGTTATCGAATTAAAACATTTAAATTTTTACTTCAACACACCCCGTATTTCGAAAAGTAAATGAGCTGGACCCCTCAATCCTTGTATCATTTTGTCCAATTTTTTGAGAGGTTCAGATCCTCTTTCAGATATCAAATTAGCCATGTCTATAACCCTTGAGTATAGAGACTTGTGTATATAATCAAGGCTATAACGGACTTCCTACAGATCTTAAAAGCTATAAAATTAATAAGTTTAAAGTATATTTTGCTAAATATCTTTTCACTACTCAAATCTGAACACTCTGTTGATTACTTTATTTTAAAAATTAATAATGTTTCAAGCTATAAATCCTAAACTTAGTCTAGATACCAACTTTTGAATTCTTGTATTTTTATTTTTATTATTTTCTTTATCAATTTTAAGGTTAAGTGGTAGAGCAGCTTAATGCCTCATAAAAGCTGAACTTCGCCTTTTATTTTCAATTAGTGAATCTGTTTATATTTATTCTATTGTAAAACATTTATATTTTGAAAATAATAAGGACAATTATTATTATCTTCATGCATACGTTGTAAGTGTCATTTGAAAACACCCTTTATATACTAACCCCGTTCAACATAAAAGTGTAATTAATTCATTGCCTCCTGGGGCATATAGCCTGAGAAGTGGATGTTTGTTCTTATTGATCGGTATTTTTTTTTAAATAATTGTTAAATTTGTAACTTTTATAATGGTATAATAGTATTATGTCAAATTTAAAATTTTAATTTCAAATATCCATAAAAATAATGAAAGAGAAAGTGAAATTCGTAAGAAACGTGAATCGTATTACTAAAATATACCGTTGAGCTCCGAAGAAAGTAGACATCACTTTTTCTTTCAATTCGTAGTCTCTCTTATCGGCGCTGCTTAAGAATTCTTGTCTGGTTTTATTGAAGAATGCGCACTTAAATTCGCAAATAGGAAAATTTAAAATATGGCTGAGAGCTTTGTCAAACTGTGTTTGTTTAAAAAAATACGTATTATAAAGATGTTCCCTATTTCCAAGGCTAAACTCGTCTTTGCCCCTACCGTAAATTAAGCTAAATCGCTACACTACATAAATAATGAAACCTCATTTGATTGCAAACATCGGTATAGACCAAGCAACAAAAATCTTAGTAGAAAAGGGATGATGATGATGCCATCATATAAAGGACATTGCGTAGTATGATTTTGATAAGTTTTGGACACGCAAATGTTGTTCAGTCATTTGTTATAAACATTTAAAACGGACTTATTATTTTGTTTTTTTTTCATATAGCGTGAAACGTGTTGAATCAATGTCAATGGTATGTATGGATAAATTGTAGATAATTAAAATGAGGGGTCGAACAAGTCAATCGGATGATTAGAAACCGAGAAAATATGAAAAAACCGGAAAATTAGTCATTTTTTTAAAAACTCATCTAAAATACTAAAACCAGTCGTACAACTTATTATAAGCAAATTATTTAAATTGTTTTAAAAGATAAATAATTATACCTATTTTCGTTTAGAATAAACGCTCTGTATTGATCGGTCTTACGTAGATATACGCCTACCTAAGCTGATAAACATTCAGTTAAAAATATGAAATTTGCTTGAATAGTATTGCGTACCCACCGTGCAATTTTACGAGGTGATGTAATCAATGAGAGTTCACCCAGATATGGCAAGTCGCGACCCAAATATCGGTCAACGTTCTTAATAACCACAAACTTTATTGTGATTTTCAAAATATTTTTGATAATTATTTCTAATTATCTAACAATAACATTGTGTTTATGCAAAATATGTATAGATATTCAGGATTTAGAGAATCAGATGATGAGCTTAGATGATTTTAATAACAATATAGAACTTCACTAAAATTTTAATTTGCTATGTATGTATTTTTGGTGTGACATTCACCGAGACCTAAAAGATCTATTGTGCTCCTTTACTTCTACTTACTTCTGAGGGGATATCTGCAAGTCTACATTCTTGTTCCTTCTGCTATTTTGAGCTTTTTCAGGTGCCCATTCAGGCGACAATGTTCCTTCAGGATCCCGATTGAAACTGTTAGCGCAGTTTTACTTTGACTTATGCATTCATTTGATCTCAACAGGCTGTAGTCACCCAGAAGATCTTTCCAATTTGGTCAGATATTCTCTTTCTTTTTTTAATGATTCCCTCTCTATTTAATCTGTATCTTGCTCTTTCTGCTACAATTTCGACCACCATACTACTACTACTACTACTAAGTTTGCAGGCGCGCCTTGTCCTGGACAAACTCAAGCCAAGGTTCCGGCACTGAGGACACTGGTGGGCCCTTTGTGCCATTCCTGCTACCTAGACATCCATAAAGCCGAGCCCTTCTATAAAGGCCACAACCTTTTTCAGTGGATGCCTGCTTGTGTCTCCAGGGGCCATAACAGGGAATCCGATGATTCGCCTGCGTAGTACAGCCCAGTGTGGGCACTCTAGGAGAACATGGACTGACGTTTCGTCAGTCATGCCGCAACCCCTGCATAGGGAACTCTCCTCTACTCCTAAGTTGTGGAGGTGTTTCATCATATACAGCAGTGCCCTGTTAGGAGTCCTGCTATCTTCCTTAGCCTACTCCTTGGTAGTTCAGTAGCTGCCCTAGCGTGTCCATCAGTCCATCCCTTCAGTAGAAGTTTGGATTGTCTAGGATCCTGTAGAGCATTCCAATGAGCGAGGTGCTGATTCTTCAGCCACTTCTTCGTCTCCTTGCGTATTCTTTGTTTTGTTAGGCCCAGGGTCGGGCCCGGGCCGCAGAAGAGAGCTGCCGCCCCTTTCGCAGCCAGTGCATCCGCCATCTCGTTGCCTTCAAAACCAGAGTGGGCTGGAATCCATTCTAGCCGCACCACGTTGCGCCTTGCAAGATTAGCAAGTCGTTCTCGACATTCATTAGCGAGTCCTGAATTGCTGGTATACCCACTCAGGGATTTAATTGCTGCCTGACTGTCGGAGTATATGGTTATGCGTCGATCCACATAACCTCTGTCTAGGTTTATCTGCGCACATTCCAAGTTAGCATATATCTCGGCCTGATATGCAGATACACCATCACCCAATGGTACACGAACTTGTGTTCTTGGGTTCCTGGAGTAAATTCCAGCCCCTGCTCTATCACCGGAGCATCTGTGTACCAGATGGTCCCATTAGGCTGTGTATTCCTCTCTTTTTCCCAGGATTCTCTATCCCGGATCATGGCCCTGTACGGAGTTGCGAAGTAGTACTTACGCAGGTGCTCGAGCCAGAACTGGAATATCTTCCAGAAGCCGGAGCTTCTTGACGTGCCTGCACTCTTCCCACCATATTAAATTTGCTAAAAATAATGTTGCATAAAAACGATTGTCTTGGAAAATTAATAGTTTTTATTTTGCCATCTTGTTTAAAAATTTGCTTAAAATCAACAACATCAACATCAATATTTGATCACATTTTTAGTAATGATCACGTATACGATAAATTAACTCTATACATTCGTCACCTAATCAGGTCGAAACCTTATTCTAAGGAAAAATACGACAAACGAGCACTCATTTTTGATGAAAATCTCTCTGGAACGAGCTGAATAGAGTAACAGAGGTGAAAAACCCTGTTTAAACTTTGACCCTTGGAACAATTTAAAAATAAACTACATCAGTTTTGCCAGTTTCATCTCATTTTCCTTTTAAAACAACAATCAAGCGGCATATTGTTAGTGTCTATATGATATGCGACAGAGTCATGTAGGTGGCTTCATATAAACAGGACCGGACCCGCAGATTTTTTTATACTCATAATATATACATTTTTTATTATTCAGTCGAGTATAATAATTGTTAAAAACAAATTTCATGGCTTATAAAATAAAAATGTTTACAAGGTTTTAAAGTATAAATAAACGTATACAGGGTGTCACGTAAATAAGTACAGTACCGTAAACTAGAGGCATCGTTGAGAAATATTTAAAATACCACATGCAATTTTTCTCCTACCAATTAATTTGTGAGATACAGTCTGTTAAAAGGTGCAGATGAAATATACATTTTATTTCATATCTTCTCGGGGGATTTAATTATGTCAAATTCTAATATGCCAGCGGCGTGGTACGAGGGGTTCGTAAACTTTTATTGTACCATAAGTTTGAATTTGTTTGTATTTATACCTAAAGGCTTTTGTATGCTGTTTTTCATTAACTTTCCTACATAAAATGTACTCTTTGTTGAGCTCGGTAGAACACTTACTTTTTATTGAAGTAAGACGCTTTTTTAAGTTGTTTTTTCCATAATTATTTAATGGAAGACTACTACAAATTTATTGTTTAAAAACATTACAACATAAAAAATTTCTTACTGCAATAAAAAGTTAAAAATATTAAAAATGGAGTGTTCTATCGAGTAAAACAGATCCTTTGATGTAGAATTGCAGACAAAAGTTTTTAGCTCTCAATATTGGGTGTATGAAAAATATGGTACAATCAAAGTAAACGAAATCCTCGTATCACGCCACTGGCCTATTAAAATTTGACATAATTAATACTGTCAATGTATTTTGAAGAGACAATAACCTAAAAAAAAAAATTTTAATTTGTACTTTCATCCCCCAAGAAGATTTGAAATAAAATGTGTATTTCTTCTACACCATTGAAAAAAGTTGCCTTTGGGTATTTTAAATATTTCTCAACGATGTATCATGCCTTTAATTTACAGTACTCATTTCCAGGACACCCTGTATGTATGTATTTATGTGTTTTTTGGGGTAACATTAACTGAGACCTAAAAGATCTATTGTGCCCCCTTACTTCTACTTAGTTTCTGAGGAGAGTCTCTGAAACTAGTAGCTCCTATAGTCCTATTTCTCGGAATTTCAGGACACCCTGTATATACGGTATAACGAAATTGTGAACCATGCAAAACTATTTCTGAAATGAGAAAATTGAAAAACTTCTTTCTGAATCTGGTTCTGTAAACTACATAGTGATGTGCACTTTAGTCTCCACATTCACAAATTTCCTGGCAAATAAAACTATCGCACATCCAATTGAGAAGCAAAACAAAAGGAAATGTGAACGCTTCTCCCACGTCAGTGATAGCTTTTGAGAATATGCTTTTATTAGCAACGGTAAAATGTTGAGAGCAGGAAGGGTGATATACTCAATTTGACCCTGGATTATTCGCATATATTTGTAGAAGTTTACACCAACTAGAGTAGAAGTACTTGTAACCTAAAGAGGATGAATGCCATTTGTTGGACCGGAACGTTGCAAGAACCATAATAAGTATAGAAACAAAGAAGTGGGTCGCCCACAAATCTCTGGAATGGTGGAGAAACTGAACCGGACGTCGGCAAGATCTGATGGCAAAAGATAGGAAAATTGTCGAAGCAATTAGTGGGTCTGTTAACGGGGCGTAAGCTCAATAGGCATTTAAAGCTGATGGGATTGACAAACAAAGATTTGTGAAGGTTTGGTCACCTAGAGGAAGAAACTGTGGAACACATTCAATGTCAGTGCGATAGCCTGGCAAATGTGCGGGATTTTGCATTTTTAGGCGAAGAAAAGCCATTAGCAGAAAGCTATATGAAAGGTTCAGTCTCCACGCTAATAGAATTTTTAAAGAGAGTCCGGCTGGAGAAAGTAAACTAAAGTTTAAAGGACCACAATACATCTGAGAAGGTCGCGGTGGAATAGGCCAATAGCCACCTCATAAAATCTATATAGGGTGATTCATTGAGAATGTCTAATCTCTGAACTGTAGAAACTAGACCTCAAAATATGATGATTCTGCTCAACATGCCTTATGCAAATATTGCTAGTTTCCGAGATACGGGGTGTTCAAAGTTTAAATTTAAATTTTGATTTTCGCAATAATTTTTTATTTTTTCACAATTTCTCTTTGAAAATTGGCAATTTCAGGTTTTTTTGGCATGAGGAATCATAATTTGCACTCTAATTTAACATTGCTAATAGAGGGCGCTAGTTACACTTGTTTGTGTTAATTAAATCAAAGTAAACTTTTTTTGGGCTAAGCTTACAACTAAAATAATAAAAAAATATTAAAAAGCGTTAAATGCTACAAAAAAAGGTTACTATCCTTTGATTCGTGTAACTCAATAATCGGTTATCGAGTTATTTGCTTCTAGAAAGTTCAATAAATTTAAATTTTTTCATAGAAAAATTTTTTTATTCCTTAAATATGTAACAATAACAAATTTGTAAACAAAAATAAAAAACTTCAAAGCAAATGCTCAAAATGCCCACCATTTACTTAAAATACACTTTATGATCCGCTTTCGTAAAGATCTCTTAATATCAAATTATCAGAACACCCCGTATCTCGGAAACTAGCAATATTTGCATAAGGCATGTTGAGCAGAATCATCATATTTTGAGGTCTAGAATCTACAGTTCAGACATTCTTGGACATTCTTAATGAATCATCCTGTATATCTAAGCCTCATCCAAGTACGGGAAATCCTAACTATTTAACTATTTGTTCTCGGAAGGTATATTTTCTAATTTTTATTAAATTCTATAATTATTTCAATTTGATTGTGTAAATTTTAAAAAAGCTTTAATTGCTTGTTTTATTTTATCTGACATGTAATTCACCTACTTTATTTCGAATTTACATAATTTTGTCTTATTTTAGTTTCTATGTCTGATAAATATTTTTTTTACATTCACATTTTCTACTACTGTAATTCAAGATATTTTCCAAGATAAAAACAACTCCATTTTCATACCAATCTTTCGGTTCTTCACCCTCATATTCTTAAACAACTTTGGTCCTAAATTTTCCGCTCTAGAACAGAAACACCACAGTATTTCCGTATTTCCCAGTTTCCTGACCCTTTATTTTCTTCGCTGATATAGTTTATAATTCAGGTCAAGCATTGTATTTTTTACCGTTCAACGTCCTCACGCGATTTCCTCGGGACGCAATATTGAGTACGACCTGTAATGTTTTATTTCAGATTTTATATCTTAACAATAAAATTAATGTTTCCAATTTACTATGCACAGTTCTCTAGTACGTACCTAAATACTGTTTTGAATATCTTAAAGATTTACCACGGTAAGCATGAATGGAGTGTTATACAGCTTTTAATATTTTATTAAAATACAGGGTGTCCCACTATAAATTAACACATTTTGACGACTTATTAATCGGGAATGGAAAAAGATATCGACGTGCAGTTTTCGCTAAACTTCTTATATTTATTTCACATTTTTATTGACATAGCTGCCAAATGTATGTTTTATACCTATATATATATATATTTGAACATTTCTAAAAATTTCAGTGAAAGCCGTTTTTTAGTCAATTGTCTCATTTTTCAGCAATAACGTTTCCAAGCTGTTAAAATGTGATAATTTACGTTTGGAAGTTATTGACATGGTTTCATAAAAAATTAAATCTTTCCCTTGAAAATTGAGTATATGCCGATAATGTATACATTTTTGGAAAGGGGAAGAAAGGGACTTTCAGATGATATTAAAAAATACAGAGTGTTGTATTTAAAATAAACCGGTAATTTCGTTTCAACAAAAGTCATTGTTTTTCGGCGCTTTCGGGAAAAAATAGACATTTGGCAACTGTGTCAATAAAAATTTGAAGGAAGTTTAGCGAAAACTACACGTTGATATATTTTTCCATTTTCAAGTAATAGCCGTCAAAATGTGTTACTTTATAGTGGGACACCCTGTATTGTAAAGTGATATGGTGCTTGAACTTGGAAGTGGCTAAGCCATAAAATGTTCGCTATCCTGGTAGACTTAGTAGTTTTCTCATGTTTCCTTTGAATCCAAAAAGTTTCTCGAACTTGGAAGTGGCTAAGCCATAAATTGTTCGCTATCTTAGTAGACTTATGGCCGTATTCACCATCTTCAACTCTAATCATGATTAGGTAATTGTGATTAAATAAGTAATCTTGATTAAGTCAAATTGCTATTCACCAAATTGTTGTTTGGTAAAATTAAGCAATCAGGGGTTAACTTGGATTTAGAACTTGGCAACATGGATATTTTCTCAGTGTCACCACCCAAAATACGAATGTTTTAGCTTGTATTGGCAGATATTGCTAACACTACATTTTTAAAGATCGATTTAACCTTACTGGACTCTTACTAAAAAATAAAAAAAATCCTTTTAATTCAAAGTTATTTGGTATTTTATTTGGGACTACCCTACTGGGGTGGTATAGTCATCATACTAATTACAAATAGGCTTGATCAGTCTAAATCTTTTAAAAAAGTTGTATTCATCCATTGTTTGAAAATAATTAGTTCTTTCCCACTGAGTTCTAGTAAAGTCATCTGCAATAATGTCCATAACGTCCAAATCATCGTCATACACAGCTGATCTTCAATATTTTCCTTGTTCCAGAAAAAAATGAACCAACGAAAAATAAAAAATTGTAAGGGACAAGATAAATTTGTAGGTTATATTGTTTGATTGTACACTTCAGAATAAACGGCGATTATCTTTAAAACCGATCAAATTTGGCCGATTAAGTTAATTTCTTGTTTAAGCACTAATTCTCTGATTAAAAAATTGGTGAATACGAAATTAACTGCTTAACCACAATTAAAAGTTAATTGTAGATATTTTGCTTTGGTGAATACGGGCATTAGTAGTTTTCTCATGTTTCCTCCGAATCCAAAAAGTTTCTCGAACTTGGAAGTGGCCAAACCATAATTTGTTCGCTTTCCTGGTAGACTTAGTGGTTTTCTCGTGTTTCCTTTGGATCCAAAAAGTTTCTCGAACCTGGAAGTGGCTAAGCCATAATTTGTTCGCTTTCTGGTAGACTTAGTAGTTTTCTCATGTTTCCTTCGAATCCAAAAAGTTTCTCGAGCTTGGAAGTGGCTAAGCCATAAACGAACGCTCTCCTTATTTTTGGTTGATCGCGAATTTTAAACTAATGGTATTTTTATTCAAATAATTTTATTTTTATTGGTAATTTCAAGCCGAAAATATGTTGAAGGCAATCTCCTGGGTTGCACAAGTTTTTGTTGAAGTACTATCCCGGAATTCTCAAAATATTTGAATTTGTCCATTATTGACCTAGGTTGATAATAGAATTATTAACCATTAATAAAGAAATTCAATTTCTCGGTTGGCTAGAAGAAACAATAATTGTCAACTTTACAGCTATCTTAATAATATTATTAAAATATCTTGGTAATTATTCTTAATTTATTTTTACAGTGTACATTTTGCAAGGGTTGCTATTTGTGGTAATGGTTTTAAAGGTCGTTCGGTCGTTCACACCGATCCGTTGTCGAGGTCAAACCGGGCGATATGGGTCATTCTTTCTAATTTCATACTATTAAAACATTGTTTATTACACAACTGACGTTAATTTAACCAAATCCTTGCATATACTTTTATAGCGCCTTTGGCGTACTCGATTAACGTTGAATTTCTTACTTTTTTTTGTATTAGAAAATGTATTACTTTTATTTTTTTTCCATTATATATTTAATTAGAGAAGAAAGTAAAAGCATTAGGTAACAACACAATCTACGACTAATATTCTGGCACTACCTAGGACACTTTCGAATATTCTCAACCGCTTAGAAGATAGCCATACGGATGGAAGCTCGGGTGATTTGGAAGTTTAAATTTCAGGTTCAACTTTTAAATTTCTCGTGCT
Source organism: Galerucella nymphaeae (assembly GCA_963978555.1). NCBI lineage: Eukaryota > Metazoa > Arthropoda > Insecta > Coleoptera > Chrysomelidae > Galerucella > Galerucella nymphaeae. Next base: position 952,986 of record OZ021711.1, on the reverse strand, counting down.
TCCATGCCCATCCCCTACGCTACGCGATCGAAATTATTGGTATGAAAATAGAGTTCTACTTTCTAACTATCAATTTTTTTAATAAACCGGAACGAAGTTGAGAAAATTAAAAGTGCATTTGAACTTATTTTTTAACGACATTTCCAAATATTTTTTATTAACTATATTTAGTAATAGAGTTCAAAACTGTCAAATGCTGTCGTACATCTAAACTGTAATAACAACGTTGTTTGCGTACTCACAGTGGCGTAGCTAGGAACCAAGGGCCCTGGGGCAAATTAAAAAATGGGGCCCCACTGCTATGTAAACTGATTATGTTTTATCAAATAAAAATATGAAATATACAAATACTTTAAAAAGATAAGCTACTTAACTTCTTAAGCTCTTTTTTGTGCACTGCAGGGCAGGTAATAAAAATGTTAAACAGTAACAACATAAATTACAATTAATACTTGGTGTAGGTTTGGCTAATAAATCGAAATAGAGAAGATTCAAGGGTTTATTATATAAAGGTCGGGCCTACCAACTGACTAAATATTAATTATATTTACAATTTTTCCTTAGCTTTAGTTTTCGCAAAAGTATCAATGACTTCGTCTAAATCCAGGCATTTATGCACGCCATTGGGCGGCTTTTTTCTTCAATGGGATTAAAAATATAGGTCATCAAATTAACATTGGTTATACATACTTCACCACTGTTGCCATTTTAGCCGAAATCTATAGATTTGACACGACTTATTGACTTAACGGACATCAATATGAGTGGTAAAATCAAATAAAATTGAACCACGATATTCTATATCGACCAGTGCAAAAAAGTTTATTGACATTAGCTTACTTACTCCCGATACAGCATTAATTTTTTAACCGTCCTCGAAAAAAAAATTTTTCGAATTCACAATAAAACGCACATCGATGAATAATAAAACGCACATATCACTATCCGTCAAATTGACAACACTGCCAACCTACAGAAAGAAATTAGGAGAATTCCCTAGGCATAACTTTTGAATTTCTCTCAACTGAGTTTTCATGATTAAAGTGGGGTTGCAACCTCTCATCTGGTAAGGATTCGAGGGCCCCCTGAGCTTGAGGGCCCCGGGGCACTGCCCCGCCTAGCCCATAGTCAGTTACGCTACTGCGTACTCATTTAATTCCCATGAAATAAGTTATTAATGTTTTTATCATCTGCTATAGTTAAATTGTTTTTTTTGTAGTACTGTGTCCAGGACATCGTATTAATAATTTAGTTTTACCTAGTTGTGTACTAATAAAAATGTTGAATGCCTAAATTGGTAGTGCATTAATAAAACTAAATATTAGCCAAACGGCTTATTTGAACGAATTCCAACATGACTACCTTTTCGTTAGCTTAATGTGTGGGGAAGTTAAGTAGTAGATTATACAGTTACGTTTTACGTTTGCAGAAAGGACAAGATACAGACTAAGTAGAGAGGGAATAATTAAAAAAAAACCACCTCCTCACTTCTTAGAAAACAGACAACCTGGGACATGCCACAACACGGTATGATGAAAAAGTACAACTTTTCGAAGAAATTCGTTACAGAATTACAAACAAGATGGAATGGGATCCAAATACCATTACCAGACTTGGGAAGAATGCCATTCAATGGTACACAGACGGGTCAAAAGCAATAGAAGGAACTGGGATATGAGTGTTCGGGCCAGGAATCAAACACTCCGAAAGCTTGGGAAAACCCCAAGTATCTTTCAAGCGGAAATCCACGCCATGAGAAAGTGTGCCCAGTTCAATATTGATAAAGGATACAGAGGACAAAAGATTATCATAATGACAGATAGTCAAGCAGCCATTAAGGCACTGAGCTCTTGTGTAATCAGTTTCAAAATGGTATGGGAATTCCTAGTAAACTCAATGAACTAGGCAAAAACAATATAGTTACATTACTATGGATTCCAGGACACACTGGAATCCAAAAGGAAATGAAGTAGCAGATGAACTAGCAAAGAGAGGGACTGAAATACCTTCCTGGGGGCCTGAACCCTTTTGCGGTATCTGCCTCAATGTAATATTGGAAGAAACAGGTGAAGCCGAAAGGAAGAGAAGATCTGACCATTGGAAAGATCTAGTAAGGCTTGGACAATTAAAGATTCTTCTGGTTGACTACAACCTGAGATCAAATGAATGCATAAGTCAAAGTAAAAGAGTTTTAACAGGGATCCTAACGGGACATTGTCGCCTGAATGGGCACCTGAAAAAATTCAAAATAGTGGAGGAAGAAGAATGCAGATATTGTGGCATGGAAGAAGAAACCTCCATCCACATACTTTCCAACTGCACAGCACTCCAGAATCCTAGAGCACATTTTCCTAAGTTGAGGCCTGCAAATGTCCTGAAATTCCTCCGAGAAATATGAATGAAAGAGCTTCTATAGTTTCAGAGACTTTCCTCAGAAACTCCTCAGAAACGTTTAACCTTCTATTAGTGCCTCTGCCTAATTCCAACTCTGTTTTGTACAATGTTTAATAAAAAATAAGTGTACCTAATACTATGTACATAATGCCTAATTGCCTGTTAAAGTAAAATTCTTTCCTTTTTACGAGTATCCTAATTTATTCCCAAATAAACCTAATACGGCTCTGATCAAATTGAAAATAAAATTAAGTGCGTCATCGAGCTTGTTATCAATGTTCGCGTGGATTTATTGGAAGATACTTCTACATTCACGTTTACCATCACATGATTTTGTTTGTATTTTTAACACTTTCTGATCATTTGAAAAAGTCCTAAGGCATAACTTGCAACGTGTACATGTGCTTAGGTAGTATCTACTTACTACGCTATAACGTCATCAAATTGATCCTTGAAAACGAACCGACTCAATTTTAGCATCTGCAGATGAATGGTTGCATGTGCTGATAAAGTGAGTTCATTGAATAACACGACATCATCACCAGGTTCCTTTAATACCGTGTTATTATCATATGATGACCACTAAGTATATGCTTCCATAGAAATTGTTTTATTCAATTTGAAAAAGTGCGAAGTCTACAGAGCAATAACTACAATATGTAACGGTAATAATTTAAATATGCACCAGGATAATATAAATAAACTCGGGAAACTATACGAAACGAGGATTTTAGAAAAGAAAAAGTTTGGTTAGGTTAGGTTAGGTTCTGTGTCAAAGGGGAAGAAACTTTTTTGTTATAAATTTTAGAAAAAAAATTATTCTCCATAATATGCTCTGCATGTTCCAAAACCTTTTATAAAATAATCAGATATTAATTTTTACGAGGTTTGTCAAAAAATATGAATTGAACTGAAGAGTAAAGTACCTTTAAATTTGACATCCGGGCAACGGAAACAAGGTAAAATATATAACATAGGGATAGACACGAGGAACAAGACTGAACAGATATACACTGACACTGACATCCGATACTAAATTCTTCTTTTTATCCTTTTCAAAAACTCCCATATTATTTGGCTTAGCCTAGGATTACGTCGAGAGAGATACAGAACGCTAGCTTGATTCTGAGGGAGCGGAATCCGTTCTTTTGCGAGGGATTCTGTCAAATACTTAACTGCATTGTCATTATCCAATGATTGATGTCATCAATATTGCCGTCGCAGTCACATAATTCCCTTTCACTTAGTTTAAATCTGTAGAGGTAGGCATTTACGGTGGCATGATTGAAAATACATCTGACGAACTTGGTGTAGATGTTTCTATTGAGGTGACTTCTTGCAGCAAAAGACTCAATTGGTAAAGTAGGATGGATTTTAGTATAAAGGTTATTGCTTCGATTACAGAAGGTATACCATTCAATATCCCAGTTTTGCTTTAGACATTGTCTGCGTGCTGCTGTAAGATCTGTTCTATAAAACAATTGGTTTCTGTAACTTTCAAGATCGCTTCTTTAGCGTAATCTGCTCTAATGTTGCCAAAATTGTTTGACAATATCGAAAAATGTTATTGTAAAAAGGTGAACAGAATTGAAAACTATAACGTTCAAATATGCAATTGCATCTATTTACATTGAAAAAACAGGTTTTGTGCTTGTTTAATATTGTCTCTATCTTCTTAATAAAGCTACCATATTTGCGTAAAATTTTACCGCGTTCTGACAGTTACTGTAAAATTTTTGTAGCTATCAAACATTTGTTAGTTTGCGCATCCTAGATTACACGTAACTACAGTAAAATTCGCATTGTTATTGTATCTAGAAATATATTGAGAAAATATACATTTTTCCAATATAAATGAATATAATCGGATATTTGAACGTAGATTCGGATTCTGATCAACTTTTATTTATAACATTTTTCGATATAGTCAAATTTTAAGGTGCTTTGCCCTTGAGTAAAGTTCACATTTTTTGAGAATCCTCGTATAATACTAAAAAAAATTACATCTGATAATTGTATATTAGATTTTCGAACATGCATAACTTTTATAAGAAATAAGATTTTTCCCTAAAATTGATCATAAATAAGTTTTCCGCAAATCGCTAGGAAATTTTGACATTCCTGTCAAAATTTCTTGAAGAAAAAGTCAGGACTTCCTTACTGTAAGGAAATGTCATTTCCTTACTGTAAGGAAATGATATTTCCGTACAGTTGTTAGTGTTCTACATAATCCATAAAACGTCTGTATGCATTTTCGTACTTTTCTCTTGATTTCTTTGGCAATAATTCTAATGAAGCAGTATTCACTACCTCAACCAGCTCTGGAGGAGTCCCAGGAATGGAAATTTCATCATCACTTATCATTTTACTTTCGAGAACACCAGCAATTAAATTTATAAGCGTCAAGTTTGACAATTCAATCTCAATACGTTTCCATAGTAACCCAAGTAATTTTATTAGGAATTTCAAAGCACCATTTATTTGGGAATAAAATTATCGCGTTTTTTTTTTAAATCAATCAATATCTGTCGAATTTTAAACGATTTGCGGAAAAATAGTATGTTTACCTCGTAGGAAAAGCCACATTCCTGGACTCTGTGTTGCTAAGTCTCGGCTTGCGCCTCGACTTAGCAATCTTCACAGTCGTCCAGGAATGTTTAGCTTTTCCTACCCGGTAAACAATGTACTATTCCCGTAAGGTGCGAACTAATTACACACTGTCTATATATCTAATAATAAATGATTCTTCTTTATGTTAACTTTTGAACTTTTTCCTGAATGCTAGTAGAACAAATAGTAATCCTAACACGTGCGTAAAGTAACTTGATTGCTTGCCGAACTCTACTTAAGCGTCGTACGGCCATCTGCAATAGTGTGCGGAAAAAATTCCGCACTAGTTAGGTACAAAATATTGTGGTTCTATTATGTAGGTATTTAATTTCCGCCCTGTATATGTTTATTTCGGAGATGTTCAATATTTGCGATACGAAGTAATATTTGAAATAAATTAATATATAATTTATAGCAGTTATCAAGTGCCTTTGACATTATTGAGGTTCGTTAACCTTTAGAGATAACGACCTATCTGATTTTTATCTAAATTCATAATTGGTTATATGACATTAAACAAAATGAACATTGTTAATGACGCTGCTCCTCAATATCACTGCCTCAACCAAAGAGTGGAGCTGATATTGGGTTGTGACTCAAACTCCCACCACTTGAGCTGGGGCAGCAAGGATATCAACGCCCGAGGTAAGTCTCTTTATGAATATATAATTAAGAAAGATCTAACAATCTTAAACAGAGGCACGGAGCCGACATTCATTAACGCCCGTAGCCAAACATTAATAGATATTACGCTGGCGACAACCAAAATATCAAACCAAATTAAGGACTGGCAAGTGTCAGATCATATCTCTATGTCAGACCACCGCTGGCTGACCTACACGGTAAGCCAGGATCTCAGGACCACTGTAAAATCTCGCGACCCGAAGAGGACGGATGTAGCTCTCTACAATCGACTCTTAAAAGGTGCTCTGCGGGAAACAGAGGTCCTGACTCCTAGCAATAATGAGGAACTGGAAAGGTACACAGTATCTATCCAAAACAAAATGGACATTGCCTATAAGGAATCCTGTCCGATGAGGATGGTTCAGACAGGTGGCACGACCAATAGCTGGTGGTGCCCTGAACTGGAACACCTCAGAAAGACAGCGAGAACGACCTTTAACAAGGCAAAACGAACAACACTCGAAGAGGACTGGGGAATATACAAAGCCAACCTCAAGGAGTTCAAAAAAGTCTGCAGACAAAAGCAAAGAGAGGCCTGGAGAGCCTATTGTGAGGCAGTCGAAGACTTCCCGCAGGTTTCTAGGCTACAGAAGGCGCTCTCAAACGACCAACATAAGAGTATCGGCATCCTTACAAGGGAAAATGGCGACAAGGCAGCCAACCTTCAAGAGAGCGCTGAGATTCTTATGGAAACTCACTTCCCAGGTTCTGTCTTTCCTGGAACGTCAAACTGGATGGAAGTACCAACAACACCCTCACAATACGACTGGCAATTTGCTAGCTCAGTAATTGACGAGGACAAGATAAGGTGGGCCATATCGGGCTTTTCCCCCTTCAAGTCACCAGGACCTGACGGAATAAGACCAGCCCTACTTCAATGGGGGATGGATATTCTTATGCCGCACCTGGTTGGAATTTTCAGAGCCTCTTTGGCTCTGAGATATATTCCCCGTAAGTGGAGAGAAGTACGAGTGGTATTCATACCAAAACCAGGTAGGATGGATTACACCTTACCAAAAGCATTCCGACCAATTAGTCTCACATCGTTCTTTCTAAAAACAATGGAGAGGTTATGCGAGCGGTACATAAGAGATGAAGTGCTAGTTCACCACCCACTTCATCCAAATCAGCATGCATATACTCCGGGAAGGTCCACTGATTCGGCCCTTCACCAAGTGGTTGGCAGAATCGAAAGATCATTGGACAACAAAGAATCCACCCTGGGTATATTCATAGACATAGAGGGAGCGTTTGATAAAACAACCTTTCCAACAATTACCCAGCAACTCAACTCCAGGAATGTACCTCTGGTAGTAGGAGAATGGATACTCAAGATGCTCTCTAGTAGAGCAATAAGTATCAATGTAGAAGACATCACAGTAAGAGGACTGGTCATGAGGGGATGTCCGCAAGGAGGGGTCTTATCACCCCTTCTGTGGAACATAGTCCTGGACACCCTGATTAATCACCTCAACAACAATGGAATCTACACAATTGCATACGCAGATGACATAGTTATTTTGCAGACAGGCAAATTTGTGAACACACTGTGCGATAGAGCGCAGGATGGGCTCAAATTAATTGAAACATGGTGTAAGGAACACTCACTTTCGATCAATCCCAGGAAGACTGAGATGGTCCTTTTTACCAGGAAAAGGAGTTTATCGGGTTTAAAATCCCCCGAAATCTTCAAAAGCAAACTAAACTTTTCGGAAGAGGTGAAATACCTTGGTATTACCCTCGACAGGAAACTAACATGGAACTCTCATCTACACAGCAGAGCAAAAAGAGCATATGTGGCTTATGAACAGTGTCGGAGAACAGTGGGACGCACATGGGGGCTGTCACCCCGAGTGGTCTCCTGGATCTACACTGCAATAATAAGACCTATGTTAACGTATGGAGCAATTGCATGGGGACCGAAGGTTCTACAAGCAACGGCCATTCAAAAACTATATCAAATACAGCGAATGGCCTGTTTAAACATCACAGGAGCCATGAGAACAACACCAACCGCAGCAATGGAGCTTATTACTGGTCTGACCCCTCTGGACCTGTATGTCAAGGAGGTTGCGTTGATGGCCATGGTACGATTGCGCACGGCTGGTGTAAACCCCGAAGTAGGAGTGGGCAAATTGCGGTTAAGCCTATGGCAGGAAGCGCTTACTGCGCTACCTCTGCTGCAGGCAGCCAATGATGCAATTAAACCCAGGTTTTTGTTTAATAAACCCTACAAAATACAAATAAAACACAACACAGAGCCAGATGCTGCAGATGCAATACGCATTTATACAGATGGTTCAAAAATGAATGAAGGCTCAGGATGTGGAGTTTACTCGAGAGCACTAAGCCTAAGGATCAAGTGGGGAATGGGAAACAATACCAGCGTAGTTCAAACAGAACTGGCTGGTATCTCAATTGCCACAAAAGAACTAATCAGAAAAGGAATTTCTGACAAAAACATAATAATCTGCACTGATAGTAGACAAGCCCTATTAGCCTTGAACAGACAACGTGTTATATCAAGACTAGTACTAGAGTGCCACCAAGATTTAGCTAACGCCTCGGCAGATAACAATATTATCCTGAGGTGGGTTAAAGGGCACGACAGGAGTAAAGGAAATCGCATTGCTGATTCTCTAGCCAGGGAAGCCGCTGGACTGAAAATTCTTGGACCCAGTGACACCTACGGCCTGACGACTTCGACAATTGCGGAACTAGCCAAACGTTACACCCATGCTCAATCCCTTGAGAGATGGGAGGCAATCAAAGGATGCAGTTTTGCCAGGATCACCCTGGGCGACCCTGGGAAGATGGCGCCGAAAAAATACTTGGCGATGACCAGAAGAAACCTACGTATAACAGTGGGATTCCTGACTGGCCACTGTCAACTAAGGAAACACCTCCATACTATGGGGCTAGTGGACACACCTCTATGCAGGATGTGTGAACAGGAAGATGAGACTGTCAGGCATGTCCTATGCGAGTGTCCGGAGTTATCGTCGATAAGAGAGTGTGTGTTCGGTGAGTCTTGGCCTACACCTGCCGATATAAAGGAGATGTCTCCTGGTGACCTGTTCACCTTCCTGAGAAGGACAGGATGGACGATGACCTAGGAGGACAACTCCTCGGGAGGATGTACAATGGGTCATATGTGGCCTAAGTGCTGTGAGCCTACACTCACCCTCCCTACTCTACAGATACAGATACAGATGCTCCTCAATATTTTCCCTTTCATTCATTTTTTGTGTGTTCAATAAGTTAAATAGTGAAGAAATTAGTTTTGTGTTTTGTTAGAGTTCCTAATATAGTGGAGTTTGTGGAAGTAAATATTCAATAACAAAAAAAATGGATAATAACTTTGAGTGGCCAGGTATGATTTTGATTAAAATAGGTAAATGTCTTTGACAAAAAAAATACTAGTAGAAAACTGATAATGCCATCATATATATAGGGTTGTCCAAAAAAAACCGGAATTTCCTTTTTTATTCATTTTTTTTTATTTATAGGTCGATTTTATTGATGTCGGTTTGGTTTAAAAGATAATTGATCAAGACACACTACTAATCTAATATTTCGCGTTTTGTTTAAAAAACAAAATGGCGGACACATCCAAATTTTATCAAACTTTAAAACTGACTGGAAATTTTTTGTTTCGCACTGTATATGTTTGCGAATTATTTTACGAAAGTTCAGATATTTGTGAATGTAACGAGAGGTCAAACATAGAAATCGGTCAAAAATTGTCTGATGTATGGCTAAATTGAATTAAATTGAAATTCACTATGTAATAACATACTTGTTTTTTTCGAACCATACATCAGACAATTTTTGACCGATTTTTATGTTTGACCTCTCGTTACATTCACAAATGTCTGAACTTTCGTAAAATAATTCGCAAACATACACAGTACGAAACAAAAAATTTCCAGTCAGTTTTAAAGTTTGATAAAGTTTGGATGTGTCCGCCATTTTGTTTTTTAAACAAAACGCGAAATATTAGATTGGTAGTGTGTCTTGATCAATTATCTTTAAAACAAAACCGACTTCAATAAAATCGACCTATAAATAAAAAAAATATCAATAAAAAAGGAAATTCCGGTTTTTTTTGGACTACCCTATATATAAAAGATATTACGTAGTATTATTTTGATATGTTTAGGACACGCAAATGTTGTACAGTAATTTTTTTGAACAATTATAATGACAATTATACCTTTTTTGGTTTTTTCCATATCGTGTAAAACATACTGAAGCATTATCAATGGTATGTGTATATAAATTGTAGATAATTAAAATACGAACAAAATGAGTGGTCGAACAAGTCAATCGTATGATTAGGAACCGAGAAAATCAGAAAAAAACGGAAAATTAGTCATTTTTTTTTTTGAAAATTCATCTTTGTCATTTTTCAATTGCAAGAGCTGAAACATGGTAAAAAAGTTCTTCGTATGCTCTTCATATACGTGAAGAGCAGACGCCAAGCGACTGTAAGTTTTATTTCAATTTTAATTTTTTCATACGTTAATTCTCAAAGTGTCTGGATACGTCGATTTTGAATTTTAAAACGTTTTTGAAAAGTATGGACGTAGAGCAACAAAACGTATATTTTCGATATCTGTGTCCAAAACATATCAAAATTATACTACGTAATGTCTTGTATATGATGGCATCATCCAAATTCTACCAAGATTTTTGTCAAAAATTACTATAATCGCATGATCCGTTGTTTGGCCTGATAACCAAATTGAATTTTAAAAATCGATTATGTAAATTTTGTAATATATATATATATATATATATATATATGTATATATATATATATTGACTGGATTTCCATCATAACCAACCATTTAACAGATTATCTAACCAATTATGGTTACATAGAATCAGTTCATAACCATTGTTTTACGGAAATTGAGTTGTCACATAATTGATGAGTGCCTGCTCCAAAATATTTGTTTCTATACCTATTTTTAATTGCTAATTACGCACAAAGAGCTGTTCGATTTAATATTTATATAATTATACAGAATTAGACTTTTTCAAATGCTATTTATTTTTTTTTTATTTGAATATTCTCAAAATATTTTTGGACATTAAATAAAATAAGTTCATATAGGTCGGAATTCTTCAATTGTAATAAAAATCTTTCAATTCAACAATTACAATTAATAAAAATATGATTAAAATCAATTTTCAGACTGAAAATATAATTATTCAATTGATATAATGAATTATAAACAATTAAAGTACGATTAAACTTTAAATTTAATACGAATAACTCAGGAGACATGAATTTTTTCAAAATTTTAAATTTAATTATAGCCAATGAAATGCTGCACAAAATATATCTGATGAAATTTTTTCATAAACTTAGTTGGAGCGTCGAAAATTTGGAAAAATGTCCAAATTTTTTACTATATAATTTAACTTTAATTTTGGAAATAGTTGGAATATTGGGAAATTAAAGGATCCCTTTTTTGTAGAGCGTCAAATTTCCCACAAGAATATATCTGTCACTACTTGAGCTATAAAATTCCAAAACCTGGACAAATAAACTCTATTTGGGAATTTTGGTATTGTATTTTTGGGTCAAAAAATGATTGCCATTTAGTAAAAACCTTTTTTTTTAAATTGTACTTACGTATACCTACCCTTACTGATCCTCTACTTATAAGTTCACGCCCTATATCTGTAAGTATCTGCATTTGTAGAGTAGGTAGTCATCACCCATTCTGCCCTTCCAGGAAGGTGGACAGGTCATTAGGAGACATCTCCTTTATATGGGCAAGTGTAAGCCAAGACTCATCGAAGACTCACTCTCTTATTGACGATAACTCCGGACACTCGCATAAGACATGCCTGACAGTTCCATCTTCCTGTTCATCAATCTTGCATAGAGGTGTGTCCACTAGCCCCATAGTATGGAGGTATTTCCTTAGTTGACAGTCAGACAGTCAGCAAACCCTACTATTAAACGCAGCTTTTTTCTGGAAATCTCCAGATATTTCTTGGGCGTCAGCATCCCAGGTTAGTCCAGGGTGATTCTAGCAAGACTGCATCCTTTGAGTCCATCCCATCACTTAATGGATTGAGCATGGGTTTAACGTTTGGCTAGTTCTGCAATTGTCAAAGTAGTTGTAACTGGGTCCTAAAATTTTTAGTCCAGCCGCTTCCTTTGATAAAGAATCGGCAATGCGATTTCCTTTACTCCTGTCGTGACCTTTAACCCACCTCAGGATAATATCTGTCGAGGCCTTAACTAAATCTTGGTGGCACTCTAGTTCAAGCCCTATTGGACACTTAATTCAAAATTGCGAAGGTTTGAAAATTGGTCAAATTAATTGTTCTCAAAAACATTCCCTTTTTTGCCCGTTATGCAATAAGTGTTGATATTGAAGCAATAAGGTGGGTTATTGCTTCAATATTTTCTTCAGATATGATTCTTTTTATTAACAAATAAAATATTCAATAAATTTTTTCACTATACCATCTGTGCAGGATTATTATACACTTTGTTAATACAAAACCACTATTAATGCACAAATTTAAGATTAATTATTATTAATAATGATATTTATTTAAAATAATGTTTTCTAAGTCGTTTATTTTAAATTTGATGCACACAAAAAATTAATTTGCTGAAACATTTATCTATATGTTCCTATAAAATTATTATTTTTTAATATTAAACCAATAATATCCGTGAAAATTGTGAAAACCCGCAGTTTTCCGTCCCCAATTTTGGTTTTTCATATTCCCAAGGCTGGAATCGTAATCAGCGGCCAAGATAACAATTTTGGTGAAGTATTTCCACAGTTATTCAACTTGTTTATAACTAATTATTGACTAATTACCGCACAACCAAAATTATCGAGCTATTAACAAGTTTCTTGGCAATTTTCAAAAAGTTTTAAGTCGATTCTGGTATTTTTGAATTATTTTTCTATCTCATAAAAATGATCACTTCATTGATTTCACGAAAAATCACCAAGTTGGGATTGACTATAAATTTCCTACGGAACTTGCACATAAATCGTCATTTTCAAGTGCACGGTTAAGGGTCACGTGTCCAGACGAAGCCAAAAAAAATCGACGCTCTGTTGATCCTACAGGTGATCGTCCTGTGCGCGCGCACCGACGCCTACGTGCTATCACGGCGTTAACAACCCCAGCGCGTCCACCCTTGAAGCGCCAGTTACAAAAAAGTTACCCGGCGACGCTTACGGTTTCGTAAAGAAGACACACTTCTAATTGTACGTGTAGTTTTGCAACATGCCCATGCAAGGTTTTGAATCATTCGGAAATCAAAGTTATTGTTCACCAGGTGAGAAAATTATTATTGAAAAAAAAATTATTTTTTTCTATGTAGATTTTAAAATGAACATACGGAACGATTTCCTTTTATAACTGACATTTCTATGTACGATTCAACGGGTGAAATGAACATTCTGGAAAATAATTTATTCTGGAGAGTACGATGAGTCATAGTAGTTGGGAAACTTTCTATTCGTCAGAGGAAAATTTAAATTCTTTTTCATAGGGTTATTTTCGTCCAAATGCTTTATTAATTTTGTTGAATTTCTCGTATTTAATGATGATTTAATTTATAATTTGAAAGATAGATTTTTCCAAATACAAAAAAATTTTAAAAATAAAATACACTTCAACTATTTTTAATTTTTATTTTGATACCCCACTTTATCAACAGATGAGTGATAAATAATAACTTTTTCTCCACGACTAAATAATAACGCACAAATTATTTTTTAATATTTAGATACATAATGATATATATATCCTTCACACCAGTGAATAATGAAAAAGAATTCACTCTCGTTAGCCAATCACATTCTATTATTATCGTATCTTTTAAAACGTCAAATACCAAATAATGCAAATCGATTCTGACAGCGCGTCGTTTGAAACGTCAAAATAATGATAGAATCATAATTTTTAAGTATTATTTAAAGAAAAAATGGACAACAGTAGTTATATTTAATTACAACTCCCAATTCTCATTTATAAATGTAAGGGTTTCGATTAAAACTGTATGCTACGTATCCCTTTTTGAAAATAAACATGCTCTATAGCCGAGTGGTAGAAATAGTTGACTCTGGCGCGGACGATTGGGGTTCGATCCTCACTGGAAGCTTTCTTTTTTTAGTCGTGGGGAAAGTAGTGTGTAGAATGGCTATTATTCACGCGGATGATTCCATAACTCACTCGCTGCGCTCGCTGGAAACTTCATCCGCGTGAATAATAGCCCTGCACTCTTTGAAAAATATACTATTAATATTATTTTTTGAAATTTGTTCTGATTTTCAACTAAACAATTCAGAAAAGGTACAAAGCAACCCTTCACGTTATGAGAACTAGATATAATATTAAAGACTTCAGTGGTGCACGGAATCCTATGTTGTTTTAAATGGGACACCCTGTATATTTTGACGTTTTTCGTTTCCTTTTTAAATTCTCATTTACCTGATATGACATATTATATATGTATTTTCAATGGTTTGAGCTACAATACAAATAAACCATTTATGGATGTTATCAGGTGAAACACCCCTAAAAAATTGAACACCCATTAACGAAATTCAACATTTTATCATAAGGATACTGAGGTGTGACAATTTAATTTATCAAAATTATAATTAAATTAAAAAATAAAACCAGATTAAAACAATAAACTAATTAGAATGTAAAAATTACATCAAATGTACAAAATTTTCTGTTCTAATCGATTAAAAAGTCTTTCGTTTAAATAATCTCCAAACAATTCAGCATTAGCAAAAATTAAAATCAGTTAACTTGAAACAAAGTAGGTAAAGCTATAGATTATTGGTTTTAAGTACCTATTATATTATTATTTTGGAATTATTGAATCTGTTTTTTGGTAAATAACATCACAAAATAAGACGTCTGTATTTTCTTTCCGATTTCACTTTTATTTTTAATTGTATTTAACCCGATATGTTGTATATTCTGTCCGCCACTGAACTCTTTACTATTATATCTATGAAAAGTTCTCATAACGTTTTTTTTATATTTTTCTTTATTAAGTTACAGTACCTTGCAGTTTTCGACAGTTTTCAATAATCGCCCTGTATCTTCCAACTACAGGGAGTTACTTATAAAGATTTAATAAGCCTATCGCTACTTCAACAAAAAAAGAAGTCATAATATCTCAACTGCTTTTCTTCTATCTATTTTAATTTACGAGATACCCTGCAAAACACACCAATTTGGGACACCCCGTACACAATTTAAGGTCTTATCGTATATAATAATTTAAAAATACGATTTAATTATTACCTTTAACATACAATTTTAAAAAGTTTTTATTTTAATTTGATTTATAAATACACTTTGTACAAAAAATCGTAGAAAAAATTATATGTTTAACGCGGCAGTAAATCTGTTACTTCTCTGCCTAGTTAAACAAATAGCTCTTCATAAGCATCATATATTTTATAATGCTAGAAGCATTAAATAAATGAATCTGGTCCAAAATTTTGTCAAATTTCCTTATTTTGACTAAACTACCTCGATAAAAATTGTGTTTAAGCAAATTATCCATATCCAAATTGAATACATATTTACATTTTCAAAATCTTTAGCTCCTGTTAAAAAACTAAAAAAGATAAATAAATCGCAAACATAAGTAGTATAATAATACTAAAAATTCAAGTATTTTTATAATATCTGCAGCTGTAAGAACATTTTACTACACTTGGCAACATCGCTGACAACACGTGCTTTCCATAGCTCAACTTGGCCATGAAAATCCATTTCGTTGTACACCTCGCCATCTGTCGTTTTATACACGAACTTTGGCTTATTGAGAGTAGGCAAAGCTTCGCTAGTTCTCCACTAGATAGCACTGTGTGTCAGGTTTCTGTTGTTTTCTACAATTTCAAGGTCTGAGTGAATGAACTAATTATGTAAATAAATATTTTAGGATTTACTGTGAACTTTTATTTTTAGTGTGTTATTCAAAACGTTTTTTTGATAAATATTGCGTCATGGTAATAAAAGCAGTTAAGTATTTTGGACTTTTTAGATTTATGGTTCGGTAATACTTGAGGGAAAATAGTTTCTAGATCGTATACAGGATGTTTAGTAAATAAGTAATGAAAATGTGGTAATGTCAGTAATTAATTTTTAATTTACATTAAATAAAGAGTTAGAAAAATCTTTAAAATAGTATATACAATGTCCGCCATAAAGTTGGAACCATATGGGAATTTTTTTTATTATTGTAGTTAAATAACAACTTTGGATAGCAATCACTTCTGCTTCTGAAATAACTTAAAATGCGCCAAGTCAAAGTTGACAGGTAACATCTGTCAATTGTCAAGTTCGTAATTTTGGAAAAAATGTCCTAAAAACGGGTCAATTTGTTAAAATTTAGAAAAATGTTACTTGGAAATTATGATTCTAATCACATTTTATGCTTATGTGTCGATTTTGAGAGAGAAATTTTGATGTTCAATAAATTTCGTATTTTCGTACTTTTTAATTCACCCCGTATCTGGCGAGTTTGAAATCATTTGAAACTCTTTAAAGTAGTATAAAGGCTACCATTCCATTGCATAATATGATCATAATATTCGTACGTATAGCTGGTTTTGAAGATTATTGATATTTTCAAATAAGAAAGAGGTAGTCTCTGGATTATTTTCCAAATTTCGAAAAAGTCAGAAATTGTTTTTCATTTTTTTCTTTATTAAACTGCAGTTAGATGGTACGAAAATGGTTTTAATTATAATCTGAATATCTTAACGCATAACGACTACTTCAAAACTACATAATACATCAAATAAAGAGATCACTTTAAAGGAAATTACATCTCTGTGATGAAATGCCGTTGAATGAAAGGTCGCGTCTGGTTTTTCAACAAGATGGTGCATCATTTCACAGTACTGTAATTTTTAAACATTTTGTTCAGAGGAAAATGGATCGGGAGGTTTTCTGAATTTCTTTGTCCGGCGCGATCCCCCGATTTGACCATAATGAGCTTTTTTCTTTGGGTATATTTAAAAGAAAAAGTATACCAAAGAAGGCCTTTTCAAAGTGTGGATCATTTGGAAGATGTTATAGGGGAAGAGTGTGCAAATATACCTAGGCAGTCTTTACTAAATGCTGTCAAGGAATTTAACCGTTGAACAGAAAAAGGGCCTCCGAAGAGAGGCACACGGAGATGTAATTTCCTTTAAAGTGTTCTATTTATTGTTTGTAATTTTGAAGTAGTCGTTATGCGTTAAGATATTCAGACAGACACAAAAATTCCCGAAATATAATTAAAATGACACTGCCGAGTTTAGTCAATTTATTAAATTTTTATTGCCTTTTCGAAAATCAATTTCCTCTTTCTAATTGTCACTAAATATCTAAAGAATATTATCTCGGGTTTTTTATTTTATGTTTTATTTATTCCTTTATTATCTTATTTTTCGGGGCTCCTGTGCTAGAGTCCATTATGCCCATCAAGCGTATATCCGGGCCTGATTACTTAGTTCTTTTCTAATTATTCTGTCAACGATCCTTAATTAATTTTAAAACCTACTTTATATGTAAATATATTATTGTTATTTTTTCTTTGCGAATGTCCCGAAATTTCAAAATATATTAACATAGTCGTGCCTACAGGGTAGGCGGGGTAATTAAGGTTAATTGTTCCACCCCAATTCCTCAAAATATCAATCTATTAAAATTATTTGATAAGTTTTAAATTTCAACGTTTTTTCAATAATAAGAGGAAAAAGTTTTTTATTCTTAAAATGAATTGCGAGAAATTGATGGGCGGCAGTATGCAAAAGCAACGTTTCGGCTCTTTGTTTTTTCATCAAAAGATTACGATTTGATATTTGGCTTCCCTAATAAAAAAAGTCTGCGCACGCCTATGTATGTTGACCTTGATGAACCGCCCTGAAACTGTACTGACATACGTCAATAAGGTTTTAACTTTCATTTAAATATTTTACCCATTAAGATCTACATATATATCTCCTTATTTTAACAGTGTGATGACCTTTGCAAAAATAACAAATAATTAAACAGTTATAAAAACTTTGCGATTTAATAAAAATTATTTTCATTCATATAATAATACCCTTTACTGTCAAAACGAGAGACAAGCTCTAGTAATTTTGTCCTCCATATTTATATCTACTCTAGAAACCATTTCAAAAATATTTTTTAATTTATTAATAAATTTTTTCCTTGACGAACATTTCCCAATCTCTCGAATTAAAATTGAACCTGATGACTTTGACATGGTTATTAAGATTTGTTATGTTATTTTGTATGTAAATTTTGAATCAAAAATAAATCTAATTAAAATAATCTATACATGGTGAAATGAAAACAATAGAAGGATGGCTTCAAAAAATATACAAATTTTCAAAAATTGCAATAGTGATAATAGTATTCGAGTTCATGCAATTACTGTTCTAAGACTGTCAGGAGTTTGCGCAGTCGAAATTGGCTTCTACGGGTTTCACCAGGATGTTTTTGACCAGTTCTGACACCCGCAGTTTGGCGTTCGGGTTCATTTTAGAGCAGTTCTTGGACGGTTCGAAAACCGTCTAAACTAGTCCACGGTCTCGAGCTGGGTCGATTTTCGGATTCTTTTTTACGAATGCTCGAATCATTTGCAAAGGAGGAGGGTGTGTGAGGAAGGTGTAGTAGCAGTGTGCACGCGAAGGTGGCGTCATAGCCAAAATATTGAACATCATGTAGGCAATTAAACTTCTGACATTCTGTCAATGATGTGTCAATATCGAATAAATTATTAGAATATTTTCATAATTTATTTATTAAACTGTGCATTTAATGTACAGAGTGTTTTCAAATGACACTTACAACGTTAGCATGTAGATACCTCTCATAAAATTGGACAAAATGATATAGTGATTGAGGGGTCCAGCTCATTTACTTTTCGATATACGGAGTGTTGAAGTTATGAAAAATTGAATGTTTTAATTCGATAACTTTGAAATGAATTGGTAAATTAATTTGATATTTGGCAGGTTGTTATTAAATGTGAAGCGGCATATTTTGATGAAAAAATATTTTTTAAATTTTTGGTCCAGTGGTGTAGATTTGGAAGAATATGTTACCTTTACGCCACTGATATTTGAAGCAATTTTTATTGAATTTTATATTCCTCAATGGTTTTCACGTGAAAAACGATTGAATAACATTCACATATCAAAAAATTTGTTGTATTCAAGATATTTAATGTTTTTATGAAGTCTGCAACATAATTTTTTAATAATAAAATGAAAAAAATATTTTTTTCGTATTTAGCTACAAATGCCAGTGGCGTGAACAATGGGAGGAGAAAAGTGACATATTTTTCCAAATGTACACCACTGGGCCAAGAATTAACAAATGTTTTTTTTTATAAAAATATGCCTTTTTACATTTAAAAACACCCTGCCAAATGTCAAATCAATTTATTCATCCATCTTGAAGTTATGAAATAAAAACATTCAATTTTTCATAACTTTAACGCCTCGTATTTCGAAAGGTATATGAGCTATCATTTTGTTCAATTTTACGAGAGCTATCTACATGCAAACGTTGTAAGTGTCATTTGAAAACATCCTGTATAAATAGTTTTATTTATAACATTAATAATGGAATATTTATGTCTGGTAACCATTCATAATCTTTTTTTAAATTTTCTTATCAGTTTCTTCAACACGTCCAACATTGATAACAATTTGTATCTCACTTTTGCATCTACAGAGACTGACTGAATAATTAGTCCAGGGTAGAAGCCTTTAAAAATAATGAAAAGTGAAAAAAAATTATAATAGAATGAAACCCATTAGAAAAGGAGGGAAATATGATAAAAATGAAAGGAAAAATAATTTACGGGCGATCTGAGGTTGGGAAGGGGATGGGGGTGAGTTTTTAAGGGTAAAAACGGTTTTTCTCGATTTCCAGCAAAACTAAAAGTCCTATCGAAAAAAGTCAAATGGAAAAGTTGTAGATAATAAAAAGATCTAAAACTTTTGTATTTACCCTTTTTTCACATAACCTCAAAATTTATGTGAAAAATTCAAAAAACCAAGTTTTTGGTTTTTTATTTTTATCTTTTACAAAAAATTTTTTTTTTAACGAAATTTTGTGAAAACTCACCTTTTTATGTCCCAAATACGCTGTAATTTATTTAATTAAAAATATTTATTTTTTCACCTTATTTTGAATTAATATCGAAAAAACACCCTAATTTTCAATCGAAAATTCACCCGTCAAAATATCAGCTTTTTACAAAAAGTTGGTGTGGTTTCTGTTCGTTGAAATCTCTACTCTCTGATGGTATGAAAAAAAATATACATTACTATGGTAAATATTCTCAGAAAATGCAAATAATGAAAAAAAACTCGAATCCGTTTTTTGAATCATTGTGTATAATTTTGAGCAATTTATTAAAATTTACACTTTAATTACTAGAAAAACGATAGAAAAGATTATAACATGAAATCTTACATTTTTCTAGTAATTAAAGTGTAAATTTTAATAAATTGCTCAAAATTATACACAATGATTCAAAAAACGGATTCGAGTTTTTTTTCATTATTTGCATTTTCTGAGAATATTTACCATAGTAATGTATATTTTTTTTCATACCATCAGAGAGTAGAGATTTCAACGAACAGAAACCACACCAACTTTTTGTAAAAAGCTGATATTTTGACGGGTGAATTTTCGATTGAAAATTAGGGTGTTTTTTCGATATTAATTCAAAATAAGGTGAAAAAATAAATATTTTTAATTAAATAAATTACAGCGTATTTGGGACATAAAAAGGTGAGTTTTCACAAAATTTCGTTAAAAAAAAAATTTTTTGTAAAAGATAAAAATAAAAAACCAAAAACTTGGTTTTTTGAATTTTTCACATAAATTTTGAGGTTATGTGAAAAAAGTGTAAATACAAAAGTTTTAGATCTTTTTATTATCTACAACTTTTCCATTTAACTTTTTTCGATAGGACTTTTAGTTTTGCCGGAAATCGAGAAAAACCGCTTTTTACCCTTAAAAACTCACCCCCATCCCCTTCCCAACCTCAGATCGCCCGTAAATTATTTTTCCTTTCATTTTTATCATATTCCCCTCCTTTTCTAATGGGTTTCATCCTATTATGATTTTTTTTGGTTTTAAAAATTATCGACCCTGGACTAAATGTTTGCACTTATTTCTCAAACCAACAAAAATGGCTTGAACGAAAACTTAGATTCTTCAATATAAAAACTACAAACATAAGACGAATAAACAAACCAATAAAGTGGCGTCTTTACAGTTTCCCAAAAATTTGTATGTTGGGGTGTTATCAATGATAAAGCTTGCTGTAGAATTGAACAGTTTGCAAAATGAACAAACAAGATATTAAAAATAACAGTATTGCCTGTAGCTTAAATACATTTTAAACTGACTATAAAATTTGTTACCATGTTCGAAGTTGATGAAACATATATTTACGCAGAATTTACATAATCTGCAAGCGCAAAAAAATTATATTATTTATTAAAACATCTTATTAAATCAGACACGTTCTATTTGAACTGAACTATCGATTTATTTGGTTCATCCGTGAAGTCCGAATTGAAAAACTCTAGATACGACCCTGAAAACCCAACGACTCACCGAAGGTGTTTGAGCTTCGCAATCGAGGTTACTCACACTAGATTGTGACCTTATTTGCGGTTACAAACCTTTGCTGACCCCTTTCATAGCACCATCACAATAAACAGCTCGTCGTCGATGACTCCGTTCTTCTCTTTCGTTCTATCTCGTTCGATTCATTCATTTTCTTTTTCAGTTTTTAAACGAGTAGAACTTCCTTCACGGCGAGTGAGTTCAATAACTTGATCTTCCGCGGATGGAAGCAATATGGATATGTGTCGATTTTAGATACAATTTACAATGGCTAACTAATAAAACTATTTTAATTGGATAATAACTTATAAAAATTTCGTTGACGTTTCCATTTTTTTTTAAAGTTTTTAACAAGTTCTAGAAAAAAATGAATAATCGTTGATTGAAATTAAGTAAATTTATTTATTATTTTTCATAGTTTGCTCCAGTACTGCTTCTATCTTGTAAAATAACTGATAGGGGTGAGTGGGAAAGCTGGTTTAATAAAACTTATAAATTTTATTTTCAAGAGAACAATTTTTTTGTATTCTGTGTAAAAATTTGTTTATTTCAATTGCAAAGCGCTTTCGGCTGTTAAGCCATCTTCAGTGCCTCACCTGCAAGTAAGCAATAGTCGTTTCAAAATAAAAGTTAGGAAATTTTTAAAAAAGAATTACTTACTCGTCAGGCGATTACAAAAAACTTCTTCCATTAAAAAAGTTCAAAACACATTTTTTAAAATTTTAAAATTTCCAATTAAAAACACATGTAAATTTATAAAATTATTTTATCCCTTATTTAGGGTACATTTGATATTCAGGTACACCTATCAGTGTAACAGTAATTGAAGTGACACTGAATTGACTGAATTATAATTAATTTGAAATCAACAGAAAAACTTACATGGAACTATGACAATTGACAGTCGACCTAGACACAGAGTTAAAGTAATCTAAAGTGAGCATAGAACTAACATATCAAAAATTAGGTTATGGTTCATACAACAGCCTTTTTGGTGTGCGTCATCGTTTGTTAATGTCTTTCTAACACATTACGTGGAAAGAAATGCAAAAAAAGTCTGGTCTTTGATTAATCCTAATCAAAATATCGCAATAATGAACCGTTCAAATTTATTACAAACGTCAATCCTAAACATTGACTTACCAAAATTTGATTGGTTGATGATCAGATTAAGCGTAAGCGCAACCTATCAATCGGTAGAAATTTCTTGATTTAAAATAGGCATGCAGATATACCTTTCGTATTGTCAATGTGTCTGACATCTTTTTCTACTGTCCCACTGACAGTTCTTGTCAGGTCTGTACTTTGTTGTTCACGGTCAATTATTATTTATGAAAAGTTAATATGAATATTATTGTTATATTTATTCGAATAATACAAAAATATTCCTAGATACACGGAAAAACATTAGCATTTTGAAAGTTCTCAAGTATTTTCAGTTTAGAAAAAGAAGCTGGAAACTATTAATTTCATAGCCTTGTCGAATTTTGCTGAATGCGATCCTGATGATTTTATTTATCAAATTTAGGGTTAGATATGTGTCAAAATAGCAAATAAAATAAACGACATACCCAAAACCCGAATATACGTCACAAACGATGACGCACACCAAAAAGGCTGTTGTATGAACCATAAATGCAAAATATTTTAAGGAATATATCAAGTAAAATCAGTCAAAATGATATGGTAATTGACAGAAACCACCATGTAAACTTGTTAAATAATTGTAAAATAAATTTGATAAGGTCTAATGAGAACCCAAATTTTGTTTTGTCTTATAGATGTTGACGTCGTGTTTTTGTGGATTAATATTTTATATAAAAGAAAATCGTGATAATGAAATAGTTCGCTGTTAAACTCAGAATTGAGAAAAATAGTGACAATTCAGCTGTTACAGTTCTCGTGATTTTTACTTTTTTTTGGTAACAATTGGAATTATTATTATTTGTATTATTTAACCAATTATAACACTTATTTGAATATTTCTGTTCAATTATTACGTTAGCAGATATACCACAATTACTTAGGTACTCCTAATTTTTCTTTTTTTTTATTGATTCATTAACAACAAATATAATTCTAGAAATAAAAAGGACTTTTATAGTTATTTAACCAACAAATGTATTAATCATTAACAATCTAGATAATTTAATGTTAATGTTCGAGATTGTTAATTGCCCTCGTTTTTCTTAAATTCTTTTTTAGATGTCTTAACACTAATAAGTAATTATTATAATTTTGTAGAATAACAAAATAAAACGATGAGTAAGTCAAAAACTAGAAGTATTCTCTACTAAGATTCATGTTTTATAGACGCTCTTGTATGTTTGGTTGCCTACAAAATGTTAATATATAAGATGTGCGTTGGGTTGCTTGCAGAAAATCGTTGATTAATATAGGTAAATAATGCATTAATGGGGGTCATTATTGTATGAATTTGTCTAGTTTTAATAACGTTAATATCATATTTTATTTATTGACACGGTATTTAACATAGACTAAGTTACAAATATTATAATCTTAAGTAATATTACTTCTTTTAAATTTTTAGTATACATGCTTTGCTTACAACACGTCAAACATCGTCAAATACGTCACATAAATTGACGGAAAAATTATAGACAAATAAATAGTGCGCGGTAGTTCCCCTACTCGGCTTTAGGCGAGTACCTAAATGTATATTTTATTTTTAAGAATCCCCGAAAATGCGTTTCGTTTTTAATGTCATAAGTGTGAAAAAATAAATAACTACTGCTGACATAATCATTAATTGACCCCCCATTACCCACCTCGATAAAAAAAAGTAAATCAAATACCCCTATACAACAGTGCTTAAGTAATACTTGCACGGCCCCTTATCCATGTATAAATTAATAGATGCTTGTCTTGAAACAATTAATAATTATTATCTACATTCTTAAAATATCGCATGTAGCGGTATATTTAACACTAATATACAGGGTCTTGCAAACTTCTATCTTAGTTTTATAAATCTTATTTTGTATAACTTACATTTTTATTTGAAAGGGTAATTGACATAAAATTTTGAAAATTATATTCATTTATACATGGTTGCCCATTAATCAACAAGGATAATGACTTGTTTTTTTTTAATGAAATGCCATACGTTTCTTGATTGAAATGTTGAGTATCCTCAGTACGTCTGTGGCAATTTACCTACGAATTTACAAATTTTGACATTTTCCTGCTGTGATTTGGGTCGAGTTTATTGGTCATAGGGTAGTTCAGGCAGACGTCCACTCTAGACGGGACTCTAACCAATAATTTTAATCCATACTAAATAAAAATATCAAACAGCCTAAAAAAAAATCTTCGTCCTTTCTTTTTGTATATTTGTAATTTGAAAGCTTTAGTTTTAAATCTTATAAAATAAGGTTTTTTTGAAAAGAGATGTGCAAATTCAAATTTTTTGCGAAAAGTGTATTTTTCTCCAAGATGGCTGGAAATTTTATAAAAAAAAAAAATTGGTAATTTGCCTATTTTACTAAAGAACCATCCTGTATATATGAACATTATTTGAAATTTTTTGATTTTAATTACCTTTAACATAAACATATATACAGAAAATCCTTATGGAAGTACGCCAGGTTATACAAGTACAACAGAAAAACAGCTGAAATAGAAAGAAAGAATAATTATGCGCGGTCATTAAGGCGTGTCCTTTGTTTCACCTTAGGGGTGTATACTTATTTCCCGAGGCTGGCGGAATGTTCATTGCCCCCCTATTTTAACCGCTATTGCCAGAAGCGCATATTCATTTATACAAATGATATTTTTCTCTCGTTTTCATCGACTTTTTTTTCGAAGTCATGCACAATAGGTAAAATAAAACACTTTCATCCGGCAACATTGTCCTTTACACAGAGAATTAACTAGTTGAAGGGTAAGGGGCAATGAAAATTTCGCCAGCTTCAGGAAATAAGTATACACCCCTAAGTGATGACCGCGCACAATTATTCTTTCTCTCTATTTCATATATCCATGTCGTATTTGTATAATCCGAGGCGAGGATTCCGATGTAATTTTCGCAATCTGTAATATAAATATTTAAAAGGCAATAACCGTGACGCGTCCGCCAAAAAATGATTTTAATAATAACTTTTAAAATAATAATGTTTTAGACTCGATTATTGTGATATGATTTTAATTTTGCCATTGTTATTGGGCTATTTAAATATAAAAAATGGTATTGATTTCTTCAAAAAATCGAAATTTTTCTATTAGTACCATTTTCTCTGAAACCATGTGATATTTTTAGTCCAAAATATCAGCATGTATCGAGAGTACCATAGTACACATGCTATGCATAGTTTTGAATGAATATTTTTGAAATAAACCAAATAAAAAATCAAATCCCATGGAAAAAAATAAATCCGCAAGGCTCCTTTCCTTGACCATGGAGAAACATTTGGACTACCAAAATTTGGTGAAAATTGTTCCATAAACAAATGAGAAAATGGTACCGAGAGGAAAATTTCGACTTTTTGAAGAAATCAATACCATTTTAGATAATATCTTTTTTATATTTGAATAGCCCAATAACAAGAGCAAAATTAAAATCATTTCACTCTAATCCAGTCTAAGAAATTATTATTTTTAAAGTTATTATTTTAATTTATTTCAATTATTTTCGGGGACGCGCCACGTTTATTGCCTCTTAAGTTATACAGTTATAGAGAAATGTTTGCCGGACCCTGTATGTATATAAAAGCGATCTTAATCAGTTTAATAACATTTTTTTATTTTTTGTTGCAGGTAATTCACTTATTATTGCTTCACAATGCAACTCGGCAAGGAACTTGTGAGTACATTGACGTAATGATGATGTAAAAATATTCTTCATTTCAAATTACTCTAATTACTATGAATATCTCATTAATATAATAAATTGGTTTCGACACGAGCAACGTAAAAATTTCACACTGAGTGCATTCCCACAAAACGCGGAACAAATCGTTGTGTTATTAAAAATATTTTGCTGTTCGAGACCTCCGACCGTTTTAGAAATACATATTTAAATCAGAGTGGCTTGGTTTTGTGTGCAAGAGGTCTTTCACCTGAGTTTGTAAAATGAATACTGACACATATTTCATTAGTATGGAAGTATTCGAGAAAATTTCAACATCATTTTCTTTACACTCTTTCAATTTTACCAATCGAGTTGGTATTTTTGATTAACAAAAATTTTTAGCAATTTTCTTTGGGAAGGGGGTCACTGGTAGTCTAAAATCAAAAAGTTGGGGTACCAGACTTGCTGTTGCATTCGCCATCTTAATTTAAAGGGCTATCTTTTGTCTCTGATAAAATTTTACCCCCACTCTTCTCAGGTATAAAACGAAAAATATCAATCCAACGAAAAAATTGACGAGGATTAAAATTGTAGGAAATTTAATTTTAAACAACTTTTGTAATCACTATTTTCCCTGTAACATTGAAAATAAAGGAGATATTCGATAACCAAAAATTCACCCCCTCTTTTGGAACATAAATCGAAAAAAAATTGATCCTATGGAAAAATTGATAGGAACCAAAATTTTAGGAAATTTAATTTTAAACAACTTTTGTAATCACTATTTTCCCTGTAACATTGAAAATAAAGGAGATATTCGATAACCAAAAATTCACCCCCTCATTTGGAACATAAATCGAATAAAATTGATCCTATGGAAAAATTGATGGGTACCAATATTTTAGGAAATTTAATTTTAAACAACTTTTGTAATCACTATTTCCCGTGTAAAATTGAAAATAAACGAGATATTCGATAACCAAAAATTCACCCCCTCTTTTGGAACATAAATCGAATAAAATTGATCCTATGGAAAAATTGATGGGAACCAAAATTTTAGGAAATTTAATTTCAAACAACTTTTGTAATAGCTATTTTCCGTGTAAAATTTAAAATAAACGAGATATTCGATAACAAAACATTCACCCCCTCTTTTGGAACATAAATCGAAAAAAATTGATCCTATGGAAAAATTGATAGGAACCAAAATTGTAGGAAATTTAATTTCAAACACTTTTTGTAATAGCTATTTTCCGTGTAAAATTTAAAATAAACGAGATATTCGATAACAAAACATTCACCCCCTCTTTTGGAACATAAATCGAAAAAAATTGATCCTATGGAAAAATTGATAGGAACCAAAATTGTAGGAAATTTAATTTCAAACACTTTTTGTAATAGCTATTTTCCGTGTAAAATTGAAAATAAACGAGATATTCGATAACCAAAAATTCACCCCCTCTTTTGGGGCCTAAATCGAATAAAATTGATCCTATGGAAAAATTGATGGGAACCAAAATTGTAGGAAATTTAATTTCAAACAACTTTTGTAATTACTATTTCCCGTGTAAAATTGAAAATAAACGAGATATTCGATAACCAAAAATTCACCCCCTCTTTTGGGGCATAAATCGAATAAAATTGATCCTATGGAAAAATTGATGGGAACCAAAATTGTAGGAAATTTAATTTCAAACAACTTTTGTAATTACTATTTTCCGTGTAAAATTGAAAATAAACGAGATATTCGATAACCAAAAATTCACCCCCTCTTTTGGAACATAAATCGAAAAAAAATTGATCCTATGGAAAAATTGATAGGAACCAAAATTGTAGGAAATTTGATTTTAAACAACTTTTGTAATCACTATTTTCCGTGTAAAATTGAAAATAAACGAGATATTCGATAACCAAAAATTAACCCCCTATTTTGGGCTTTAAATCGAAAAAATTTGATCCTATGAAAAAATTAATGAGAACTAAAACTGTAGGAAATTTAATTTTAAGCAACTCTTGTAATAATTATTTTCCATGTAAAATTGAATAACGCTTTAAAACTAGTCTGGTACTTCAACTCTTTGAATTTAGACTACTAGTGACCCCCCAACGAATTCCGAAGGAAAATTGCTGCTAAAAAATTTTTGTAAATCTTTGCCCAGTTTTGAGCGAACTCGACTGGACTATTATAATAAATTTTGTTTTCTTTCTTCAGAATTTGATAATCTATATAGCTTGGACGAATTAGTTAACATCAGTATTTGTAAACAAAACTGAATAATATAAAAAGTACGTGAGGTTTTCCAATGCCTATTGCCATTAAAATTAAATGAAATAAATTGTAAAATTATATATTTACTTTATTATCTATAATTTAAAAATTCCTAATAACAAATAATATCACTATAGATAAAATTTAAATAAAAAATAAAAATTTGGAAAAAACATAATATTCTTATGTATTTTTTTAAATACAGGGTGTCCCACGACGAGTGAAAACTATCTGTATATGGCAAAATACTTATAGTAAAATCATGAAAATTTCTACGTTTGGGTTTTCGGATACGATCTTTTCAACTAAAATATTTTCAAAGATGGCCGACTTCCGGTTCTACCGGAAGTCGACTGTAACTTTGTTATTTTAAATGGAACACCTTGTATTTTAATACATTTTTGAAAATTAACTTAATATTTTAGTATACTTTTGTCTGAAAACTTTTTTCGAAAAATGCACACTTTTTGAGTTATTGATTTTTTTTGTAGAAAATTTGACCGTTGAAGACCCTTATAAATTATTTTTTTACGAGGGGACCCTTGAAGATATGAAAATGATTTCTCTTCGGTAGCCTTAAGCAAGGTCAAACGTATTCGAATCCATGTTGAAAATTTTTTCATTTTATACAGGGTGTGTATAAAAAGTGTTCAAAGTTTAACTTCATAAATATCAAATTTCTTAATTTTTTTAAATAGAACCACCCTGTTTTTTCTATTTTAATGCATTCAGGAGAAAAAAATAAGAAAAGGTCATGTATACTTTCCTAAACCTAAACCTTACCGTTACATCCTGTATATTTATTTATTGCAGATTGTAATTTGTACAGATTTTTCTTCTACTCCAATATTCCAATATTTTATTCTTATTTGTCTTGATCTCGTTTATTTTTCAAAAGTCAATCTCGATTTTCTTCTCCTAAATACGACAGAAAAATGTCAAATGCAAAATAAGTTATTTATTCCTTAGCCCAACGTTGACTGTGCATAATTTTTCTTCTCTCTCTTTCAAGCTGTTTTTCTCATATTCTCCTTGTTGTACTTGTGTAAATCGTATGTCTCGAATAGACTTTTCGCCACTTGTATATGTTTTATTTGTTTCCATAACACTTTTGGTTTCCGCTTGTTTGAAGTAAACACCAGTTCAATAAAATTCTCAACATTTGATTATATATAAATGTAATTACGCATAGACACGAATTCAATTACAATAGACCATTACAAAATTAACTTGACATATAAATAAGATTTTTTTTCCAGTATGTATTACAAAACCAGCGCCAAGATAAACTTGTTTTGTCCTTGTTTGATATATAATTGCTTCTTTTGATTCGTGTTGAATTTTTAGCATTTTTAAGAGTACAACTAGGCATGGCCGATCCTTCCTTCAACCTCGCAGTTGAAAGTTCCTTGAATTATAAGGTGGAACTATTGGTATTTGGGAACTGTTACTTCCGAACAAACCATTCTTTATTATTTGTATTATTTCTTATTGAAACTCGCTTAATTTAATACTTAAAAATATATATACATATGAAATTATTGTGGTTTACTTTGTAATTTATTGTAATGTATCTAAAAAGATATCTGTTACTTCCACCTCTATTATGAAAGTACTTAGGTCATTTAACTCCTCCGAGGACAACCTGCAAAACCGCTTCGACGTTTGTTTTTCACACGATAAAAGAAAGAGATGGCAATATATGGAGCGAGAGTGACGACCTTGCCCATACTAGAGCATTAACATTTTTAATTTCTCTCATTTCAATTACAAAATCACACTTTGGATTTCCATTGCATTTGAAAAATTCATAAAAAGTAATGTTTTTTTTTAAGGGATCCGTCCCTTCGCCGGCTCCGGCACTTAGCCTCTTGGGCTTATTGGGGATCCTCCTAATATTTTGGCTACATCATATTTAGCCAGTCTTCCTGTATTAGATCATACAGGTTCTTAGCTGGTTGGTTGTAGAAGACTTCTGGAGTCATTTGGGGTCTACCATACGGTTTCTGCCTCCTGTAGTCCAGCGTTGCATAATAGTAGTCCTTTTGCATTTTCTGCATGTAAGGTCTCCGTTATACAGCCCTATTTCTTTAGGTGCTCCTTTGTGGGAGAGTGTCCCGTAAGTAGCCACGTTATGGTGCATAGTTTGTCCCTGCTTATTGAGAGCAGTTTCTTTCGCTATTTTTTCTGATGTTTCTTTTATAAATTTCTTTCCATGTATTTGCCTGGGTGTGTTCTTCCAGTGTTTTTTGTGTTGTTCTTTTACCCTCCCTTTCTACCATGACCTAGTTGAGCACCTGGGAATGCTCACAGCTAGTTCGGGTCACAGACGATCCTGCTCTTGCGAGTTCGTTAGATTACTAGTAGTGGCCAATACCAATCCGCTATAGCCCAATCAATATTGATTTTTTGTTGTTATAAGATTTAACGGAAAACTTGACTTCGGGGATATTCTGTAAATAAAATCAAATTACCAGCTAAATTTTTTTGTGAAATTTGTTTCAACCAAAATTATAAACAAATTTTTTGTTCTTTTGCAAATATAATAAAAAGTATGGGATAAATAGCGATTTTCATAGAAGACCGTTTGTAGAAAATGCAAAAATCTACAAAATGGTTTTTGGAAAATTCCGATCCGAGCATTTTCTGCCGAGACAAACCGGAAAACCGCTCAAAATAGACCTTTTTTCAAAAATTCGTATCTCCGTTAATTTTCAATATCAAGGACCAATTTTCTGGAATATAATAGCTAATATCATATTTTGTATTCTTTAATGTTTTTCACGTAAAAAACACATATGAAGTTTGCAACATTATTTTCTATAATAAAAGCAAAAAGTTTGGAAAAATATTTTTAAGAGTCTTCTCAAAATGTTGAAGATGCATTGCTGCTTCACAAATTAGTTTCTGATACATATTTTAACCATTAGTAGTTTGAAGGTTATTAAAAATAGTACATTGTTTACCGGGTAGGAAAAGCTTAACATTCCTGGACGACTGTGAAGATTGCTAAGTCGAGGCGCAAGCCGAGACTTAGCAACACAGAGTCCAGGAATGTGGCTTTTCCTACGAGGTAAACATACTATTTTTCCGCAAATCGTTTAAAATTCGACAGATATTGATTGATTTAAAAAAAACGCGATAATTTTATTCCCAAATAAATGGTGCTTTGAAATTCCTAATAAACTTACTTGGGTTACTATGGAAACGTATTGAGGTTGAATTGTCAAACTTGACGCTTATAAATTTAATTGCTGGTGTTCTCGAAAGTAAAATGATAAGTGATGAGAAATTTCCATTCCTGGGACTCCTCCAGAGCTGGTTGAGGCAGTGAATACTGCTTCATTAGAATTATTGCCAAAGAAATCAAGAGAAAAGTACGAAAATGCATACAGACGTTTTATGGATTATGTAGAACACTAACAACTGTACGGAAATATCATTTCCTTACAGTAAGGAAGTCCTGACTTTTTCTTCAAGAAATTTTGACAGGAATGTCAAAATTTCCTAGCGATTTGCGGAAAAAGATATTTTTTTCATTTTATTATTAATAAATTGGGTTGCAGACTTCATGAAAACATTAAATATCTTGAAAACTACATTTTTTTATGTGTTTTTTACGTGAAAAAAATTAAGGAATACAAAATTAATTGAAAATAGCTACCAATACCAGTGGCGTGGAAAGTGGGAGGAGGAAAGTGACATATTTTTCCAAATGTAGACCACTGGATCAAGAATTGACAAATGTTTTCTCATCAAAATATGCCTTTTCACTTTTAAAAACAACATGCCAAATGTCAAATCAATTCATTTATCCATTTTAAAGTTATTAAATAAAAACATTTAAATTTTTATAACTTCAACACCCCGTATTTCGAAAAGTAAATGAGCTGGACCCCCCAATTCTTATATTATTTTGTCCAATTTTACGAGAGATATTTACATGCAAACGTTGAAAGTGTCATTTGAAAACACTCTGTAT
This sequence comes from Galerucella nymphaeae, assembly GCA_963978555.1. NCBI lineage: Eukaryota > Metazoa > Arthropoda > Insecta > Coleoptera > Chrysomelidae > Galerucella > Galerucella nymphaeae. Next base: position 920,559 of record OZ021711.1, on the reverse strand, counting down.
ATTACAAACGTTTACGCGAGTATTTATTATGTATGCAATACATAACGGCGACTTGCTAGACGTTTATCGAAAGTTAACATATTGTTTTTCCGATTTTCTTCCATATTTCAATACATTCTTCAAAAAATTAGCGTATATAAATTTGAATTTCAGATAAGTGTATTCAAAGATATTGTTATTCATCCTACGTTGATTTCACTTTCTAAATCCAACATTGAATAACATAATATAAATATCACGATATAAATAGCAATTATATTCGAATTCTTTATTTTTAAAACCAATTTTTTATTTAAAAATATGAATTACTGCATCAACAACATTTCAGCTGGATAATATAGGTAGGTACACAATAAAACAGGTGTTTCAAATAACTTTAAGAAATTGAGCTGACTTATTTTTTATGATTATAGTGGGCATTTTAGAACGATGTTAATGTAGCTCTGTTCTGCAAAATTTACAATCCGTAGATGGGTGTTTATTTATTATAGTATGTACAAAAAGTACGAGGAGTAATAAACCCTAATTAAGTATGCAAAACCTTTACAGGGAGCACCATGAAATTTTTGATAAATCTCTTACTTTAATTTACATTTCTTCCGTAAATCTAAAAACCAGGTATTTGTTTCAGTTGTAGCAAAGTTTAGGGTTTCTTCATTGTTAAAGGATTAGCAGATAAGCAATAACGCAATGCAGTGGTGTGTATTTTGGGAAAAAAATACGTTTTAAATTATAATATAATAAAAAATGAAAACAATAAATAATTATTGGAATTATTTTCCACATATTTGCCTCTACTTTAATAACATGCTCGATACAGTTTGTCCAATTTTCCTTACTAACATGACTTACAGCACTCTCAAACAATTTCACAACATCGTTTATTTTAAAAGTTGTATTTTTTTTCCAACTTCCCCCTTTACCTGAGCCCATATTAATTCTATGGGATTAAGTTCACAATGATAAGGGGGAAGTCGAAGAACTGATATACCAGAGGACCCAACAGACTCTGTTCTGTGCCAATCTCTTATCTTATCATATTGTACAAATTCATTTTGATTAAAAAATATCATAGTTTTTGTTAATTTGACTGACTCAATTTTTTCAAAATGACCCTACCAAAAAACTGCTTTGCTAAATGCCAACAAAATCGGATCAACCGCTTAGGAGCAGCTTTTGAATGAACTCGATTGCAACGCCATCTATCGGGACCAATTGTGAATCTCAACCATTCTCGAATCCTCTTTAACACGGACAAAAAATGTCATAAAAAACTACCCAATCGTTTGTTAAGTGTTAACTCGACTGTAACGCCACGTATCCACTTGACACACCTGAAACATTTCATCAAAATCGGCCCAATCGTTTGCTCAGTGTGAACTCGACTTTAACGCCACATATCGGGACAAATTGTGAATCCCAACCATTCACGAATCCACATGACACACCAAAATTTCATCAAAATCGGCCCAATAGTTTGTTCAGTGTGAACTCGTATGTTACGCCACCTATCGGGACCAATTGTGGATCTCAACTATTCACAAATCCACTTGACATAAAAATTTCATCAAAATCAGTCCAATCGTCTGTTCAGTATTACTCGATTACAACGCAATCTACCGGGACCAATTGTGAATCTCATTCTCAACCATTCTTGAATCCTCTTGAGCACACAGAAAAATTTGTATCAAAAACTGCTCAATCGTTTGTTCAGTTTGAACTTGGCTATAATATCGACGACAATATCCTGAAAAATAATAAATTTCAGATTTATTTATGAAAAATAATCAACTGTAAATAATTGTGTAAAAAAACCGTTAGAAATGTGTCACTGCTCAGTGCAAAAAATTAAATCGGATCAAAGTGTAGGAGTAAGCTTATGCCTTGTCATCAGCTTTGGATTATTTTTACTTATCATATAATCTGGTGATCCGATTGAACGCCATTAAATATGTTCTTACTCTGATGGGCTTATTAGGATTAAATAAAAAAAATAAGCAAACTATATCAGCACCAGAGTTGACAATATCGGAATTTTATATAATGACTCTTCGGTAGTTTTCATTATTATTCCCTCTATTTCATTAATTTTACTATACAATTAAATTGAATTAAATATTCTATAGGCAAATTTTTCTTTTAGATTAACGCCACTTGTGTTTTAGAGGACCGCCATGTCAAATACTGATAATCGAATTACAAATTTCGTTTCCTTAGGAATGATTTTGTGATTTTTGGGTGGAATTGAAAGTTTTTGACTGATTCCGAGCACCGTTGACCGTTACGGAATGCAATTACGTGAAATTGAGGACTTATTGTGTGTTTTCGATCGTTTTAGACTGTTATCTTGTGTTTTTGTCTGTATTTGAGTGAAATAGAATGGAAAATGGTGAAATTGCAAGCAAACTTTCGGTTTCAAGTATATTCGAGTGAATTTGTACATTATTTAATAATTTTGTGTACTTTTTGAATGGATTTAAGAATTTTTGATTGATTTCGAGCACCGTTCACCATTTCGGACTGTAATTACGTGAAATTGAGAGTTATTGGATGAAATAACATCGAATTGAGGATATTTTCGATCGTTTTAGACTGTTTTCAGCGTTCTTTTGCGATTTGGTCTAGATATTTAAGTGAAATTAAATGGAAAATGGTCAAATTGCAAACTAACTTTTTAAATTTATTCAAGTGGATTTGTGCATTATTTAGTTAATTTGTGTGCTTTTTGAAAGAATTTAAGTATTTTTGATTGATTTCGAGCACCGTTGACCATTTCGGACTGTAATTACGTGAAATTGAGAGTTAGTGGATGAAACAAAGTCGAATTGAGGATATTTTCTATCGTTTTAGACTGTTTTCAGCGTTCTTTAGCGTTTTGGTCTGTATTTAACTAAAGTAGATTGGAAAATGGTCCAATTGCAAGCTAACTTTCGTTTACCAGTATATTCGAGTGGATTTGTGCATTATTTAGTCAATTTGTGTGCTTTTTGAAAGAATTTAAGAATTTTTGATTGATTTCGAGCACCGTTGACCATTTCGGACGGTAATTACGTGAAATTGAGAGTTAGTGGATGAAACAACGTCGAATTGAGGATATTTTCGATCGATTTAGACTGTTTTCAGCGTTCTTTAGCGTGTTTGTCTGTATTTGAGTGAAATAGAATGGAAAATGGTGAAATTACAAGCTAACTTTCGTTTTTAAGTATATTCGAGTTTTATTTGTACATTATTTAGTCATTTTGTGTGCTTTTTGAGAAGATTTAAGAATTTTTGACTGATTCCGAGCACCGTTAACTGCTTCGGACTATAATTACGTGAAATTGAGAGTTATTGGATGAAATAACGTCAAAATGAGACATCCTTTCTATCGTTCAATGGTTCAATAGCAATTTTTTTGTTTCACTTAAAATATTTTTATAATAAAACTCTTCCTTTGAAAGCTACGTAGTTCTCGTTGACTTCTTTTAGTACAATTTCAATAAAAAATAGATTATTTAAAGTAGGGTTGAACTGATTTTTAATTCATTTAAATATTTGTTGTCTGTCGTGTTTCTCAGTCTTTTTTACCATTCATTTATTCAATACTTTTTAGTTCAATTTACTGTGAGGTGTTTTTTTTTAAATTTTTTAAATACCAGATCAATGTTAGTTTTTTTTAATGGAACACCCTATATAGTGTACCAAATAAATTACAATTAATCTGAGAGTTTAAAGGGGGTAAAAATCGGGTTTAAATGTACGTTATAAAAGGAATACTTTACTAGTTATTGTCACCGGTCCTTGACAAGTGTCCAAATTTCCAAATACACGAAAATAATTATTTTTTTACATTATTATTGTTCTATATCTTTAACATTATTGTTTATATTGGTTTTATTCATAAATTGTACAAACAATTTTAACCGTAAGCCTCTCCCAAAACGGAAAAGATCGTTTACATAATTTCTTTTCGAACGAAGTGTCGCGTGCGGTCGGCACGATTAGCGAAAGCAACGAATTTAGCATAAGTAGCAGGTAAAGTAAAAGATCGAACTCGTAAAGTAGTGAGTACGACGTGTAAGCAGTGACGATGACTATGTACGATATTTATCATAGGTGGAACTGAACTGAACAGGTGATTGACCTGGAAAGGGGGCACTGGCACTGCTTATAGCATAGTATATTACTGTTTATAGACCAGTTCGATAAAATAGGTATACAATATTTAAATTATGACAAAAGTTTTACATTGATAAATGGTTTCTAATTTTCCATATTTACAAATAATTATCAAGTTTATTAATAAACCATATGGGAAACATTTTTTTGTTATTATTTTTACGAAAACGTGCTAGCGACATTTCCAAGTCATATGAACATGTCATGTCATCACATATTCGACAAGTTTCATGAGCCAGCTCAACAATTGTCGTGATAAAGATTGAAGAAAAGAGCAGAAAACCTGATCAAGGTTATGTTGATGCTGAATGGGGTAGTTACATGGAAGATCGACGTTCATACATGGATTTTGTGCGGGAACTGCTAAGTATTATCTGGCAATCTAGAAAGCAAAAAAATGTTGCATTAAGTACAACTGAAGCAGAATACATGGCAATAGATGAAATAGTAAAAGAAAAAGTATGTTGAAGGATTATTCAATGAGCTATACAAAGAACGTATGAATTGTGGTCAATAATGAAAATCAAGGTGAAAACAAGAAATGTGGAATAACAAATCTTTGTACTTCATTCTCATTCTCATTCTCGTACCCTCTTCCGCATTTTATGTTTTGTATTTTAGTGGTGGATGGTCTGGGGATAAATTTCGAAAAGGCCCTCTTGAAGGAAGAGAAAATTTGGATTTTCGGGAAAAAGCCCCTTCTGGGTCGAGGCTATAACCCCAGCAAGCCCCTTCCTTAATCCGGCGCTAGGCCGTAAACTAATTGTTGATATAATCTTATCTCTACCAAATATTTATGAAGTTGAACACTTTTTATACACCCCATTTATGAAATGAAAAAATTTTCAACATAGATTCAAATACGTCTGACGCAACCGAACAGAAACCATTTTCATATCTTTAAGGGTATCTCTTGAAAAAATTATTTGTAAGGGTTTGCAACTGTCAAATTATTTACAAAAAAATTGATAACTCAAAAACCATGCATTTTTCGAAAAAAGTTTTCAGACAAAAGTATACTAAAATTTTACGTAAATTTTAAAAATGTATTAATATACAGGGTGTTCCATTCAAAATAACAAAGTTACAGTCGACTTCTGGTAGAACCGGAAGTCAGCCATCTTTGAAAATATTTTAGTTGAAAAGATCGTATCCGAAAACCGAAAAGTAGAAATTTTCTTGATTTTACTTTAAGTATTTTGCAATGTACAGATAGTTTTAACTCGTCTTATTCTAAATTTTCATACGACTAGAGTTCCTTTCTCCGACTGTATATCTAAAATGTAAAAAAATAGAATTCCAGTTTGGCTCAACTTATTAATAGAACATTAAAAATTAACTTATTTTCCACCTACATTTAAAAATAAATCAAATAATTACTATTTATTATAATTTAATTCAATTATCCATTTTTTGTGTAAGATTGTTCCAAGTTCCGGACTATAAAATAATCTTATTTATACTGTGTAAAACGAGAATAATTCTTGAAAAGTTCAAGTTATGCAATCCCACGTCTATCTCGTCGTACCTTACTATACACTAATTACATGAGTTTTCTGTTCTAGATTCGCTTATTTGGTTTGGCTCACGACATGCCAGCTCATGTTTTGCTAATTACTGAATTCCTACCCCACAAATTATATCTTTTAACTCACAATAGATATAGACGGTAAAAAAGTTGAGTATGACTCAGATTAAAGTTGAAAATAACGTCATAAAGGTTCGTGGAATAGGACTACTGAGGAAACCACGTTAAAAAAAACGCACCGAGTACACTACTTCACAGGTGGTGTGGAAATGTGTGCATAATATGGAATGTGATTCTTACAAGCTCAATATCTGGGAATGGGTGGGTCTTACAGAAAATATCGTTGGTACTATTTTTATAGAGAATTTTGAGATCTACAACTTTGCTTTGAGGTATTTTTTCGATAACACTTACCGTTTTCGAGAAAAATTCAAAAAACCTAAAATTTTGACCTTGGACCCCGAAATGGGGAATGGTGGGTCTTACAAAAAAAATCATTAGGACCATTTTTATAGAGAATTTTGAGATCTACAACTTTGCTTTGAGGTATTTTTTCGATAACACTTACCGTTTTCGAGAAAAATTCAAAAAACCTAAAATTTTGACCTTGGACCCCGAAATGGGGAATGGTGGGTCTTACAAAAAAAATCATTAGGACCATTTTTATAGAGAATTTTGAGATCTACAACTTTGCTTTGAGGTATTTTTTCGATAACACTTACCGTTTTCGAGAAAAATTCAAAAAACCTAAAATTTTGACCTTGGACCCCGAAATGGGGAATGGTGGCTCTTACAAAAAAAATCATTAGGACCATTTTTATAGAGAATTTTGAGATCTACAACTTTGCTCTGAGGTACTTTTTTGATACAACTTACCGTTTTCGAGAAAAATCCAAAAAACTTGAAATTTTGACCTTGGCCCCCGAATAAATCCCTTTTGACACTTAATTCTTTATGGTAAACCCAACATTATTTTTTGTGATGAGTTTGTATTCTTACTCTGAAAAGTTTTCGTACGTTGCTTTAACTTTCTGCTTTCAAGACCAAATTTATTGTTTCCACTGTCAAAAATAACCCCTTTTTTTCAAAAGGAATTTTTTCTTTGTGCTTATCGCTTCTATTAGATGTTACTTCCCAGGCATTAAATATCTATTTTTTTCTAGCTTCTCCGGAAATTAATATTAACTTTTTAAAACCTAAACAAACATCTAAAAACGTTCGAAAAAAATTTCTATTTCCAGATAGTTTAGTGACTATAAAAAACTATTTCTCAATAAAATACGAAGGCGTAAGTGACGTAACAACAACACGTGTGCGTGTGCACCTTAAAATTCTACGTCACTTATCAGCCAAACTGAAAAGCAAAACCCACCGTAGCGTCGCTTGCCGTAGCGGATGAAGAACATCTGTCGACAACCGAAAAGGGGTAAATGCACTTGACATATGCAAGTCGCTGTTGCCACGTACTCTTCTTTGTCACTACTTCTGAATAAAACTCACTAAAATGTGTTATAAATTATATTTGAATTAATTTTCACATTTCCAACATGCAATGATAAATAAATAGTAACAATAAGTTGTGCTTCCAATAAAATATTTTGAAAATAGGAACAAATAGTTAAAAGTAAGGCGTTTTATAATTATTAAATAATATATTTGACATCTTTCGCCATAGTCTTTTATTATCTGCCGGTTTCTTGCAGTTTCTGTCAGATAAATATTATTGGGGGTTAGGAAAAAGGGGTCCTATAATTTCAGTAAATACGTTTCGCTTAATGTAATAATTACCGCACACTTTCATCTTGTTTTCGAATGCAGTGAAAAACGACAACATTGTTATTAATGAAAACGCAGAGAGTGCATTCGCATGATGAGTACACCTTCGCGTGCGTCGAACTCTGGCGAAGACGTTCAAAGACCGTTAGCTTCACCTTCAGCAGCAGCAGCAGCAGTCGCTTAGGTATAAGATTACAAATGCGTCAGTTGCAATTACCAAATTATTATAGGAAGGCGCCAGATGGAACCTCGTAACCTACAAGTATCAATTACTTTATCGCTTCAAAATAATTACTAGCACGTGGATATTTTCAAATAACTTAGAAGAATGACAAATGGAAAAATTTAATAGTGTTGATGGAATATGAAAATAATTAATTTAAGTTTGGTTTTTTTTTCTTTTTGTTTTTAGTTTTTTTTCACAATGTTTGTCTAAAAAACATTAATTCTTTTCTTTCTTATCTTTTGGGAATGTTTTTTATTTCAAGATTGTCAAGATGAACTAAATGATAACTAATTTTTTTCTCCCTATGGGACACAACGAAAAAAAATTTGACAACTGAACAATCAATGATATTTTGAAGTTAAGACTGCAAAACTTTTTTATCAAATTTTTATTAAGGTCCATTCATATCTATGTCAAAATGTGAAATGAAATATTTCATTTTATGACATTCCAACGATATGACAGTCTGCTAGAAATGGAATCCAGTGAAGTGCACCTTCCAGGAACGGTTTTTATTGGGATAGCGCGTTTTTTTTGCTTATATTGGAAATACTGTTAATAAAACGTGTTTTTGTTACTTTTTTTGTGTATGATTGTTTTTGTTTTCAAAATATGTATACTTGAGTATGTTGTAAAATTTTTTTCGTTGTGTCAGATAGGGAGAAAAAAATTAGTTATCATTTAGTTCATCTTGACAACGGTAGCTGGAACGAAAAACATTGTGGTTTAATTCCCCCCAAAAAAGAGAGAAAAGAATGAATAATATACCACAAGGAACATACAGAAGGTAAAATACATTAAATTTAAATTTAAAACAAAGTTTCACCACAGTGGCGAATCGAACTGCCATACTTCAGTTTAAGCTTTTAAATTTCCTGTATTTTTACTAATCTGGGAAACTTCTAAGCGGTTGAAAGTATTCGAAAGTAGTATGGAAATTGAGTTCGACATTTTTCAACATAACTATCAATTTTTTTATTAAACCAAAGCGAATATAAGAAAATTAAAAAAGTTTATTTCAACGAACTTTCCAAATCTGTTTTTAATTTTTATGAACGCTTTTTTGGTGAAAAAGTTTGACGTTTTATACAGGAATCACTATGTCGCATATTATAAATAACACAGTGTATAGTAGTGCAGCATTGCAGCAATCTCGTGAGGAAAAGTCACTTACGTACGTGTTAGGTACACTATTTTTTCTACAAACATGAGGGAAAAAGCTCAAAAGGTAAGATAATGATTAAATATCAAGAAATTAATTATCATGAATATTTATATTGTACGTGCAATTTTTAGCATTCTGCAAACTAATTGTAGGAGCTAAAATGTTTTCCAACGGTGTCAGATTTCGGATTTTCCTTGCTTTGTCAGCACTAATTTTCTTGATTTTCCAGTCATTTTGTAATAGTAGTTTGTACAACTAGTGTCGCAAATCTATCGAGTGGGAAAAGTGATTTGCATACAAGTTGCATACAATGTTTTTTCTACGCCTTATTTATTAATGAAAGAAATACAGTAATTTATATAGTTATTTTATTAAAACTTTGAACAGAGAGAACTTGCAATATGAAAATAGATAGAAAAATCATTTGAATGTATAATTAATGGTAAAATTTGAACAATTTTGTATTATTATTATTTTGATCTTGGTTCATTATTGCTAGAAGAAAGCTTAATATGTTAATATTTTTATAATTAATAAATTGAAATAAATAATGAAATAAATATTTTACTTACTTTTGGTTTAAATTTAAAAATTGTACATATAAAAGAAAATCACTATTAGGTTGAATTGTCAAAAAAAGTTGACAGGTCATAGATAGCTTTGTTTGACATTTCGGTGCGGAAAAGTGCCATATTGCGTGTTCTTTCCACATTACTTTTACAACGGTTATCAAAAGAATTGAGAAAAGGCCTGCTGTAAGTATAAAAATCATGGAAACATATGTTTATTTTAATTAAAAATTATAGCAGGATTCTAATAATTTTTTTTTCAGTCATTTTTCGTTTCAGAATCCAATCTTGACAATCCAATAGGTCCCCTTCAGCCCATTTATCATCCCCTACTCCCCCTACTATTATGTTATTATTATTATTGCAGATTTTATTATAAAAATAATGAAGAAAGTGATCATGTATTACAAATTAATTAATGTTAATAATTATATTCCCTTGTAGAACAATAAAATTTATTTTTATCCAAAATATTCGTATCAAGTTTTTAATAGAGGCCAGTTTGCCATGTTAATCTCCTCAAATACATTCGGTAGCCGAAAGAGATAATCTAAGTCTTGTAAATCATAATAACATCAATAACTTATACTTAAAGTCATTAAACGGCTATAAAAAGTTGAACGCTTCTAGCAATTTCTTGAAACTCGTGTTAAAATTGTGTTTCGAAATTATATATAACATTTCCAAAAATTACGGTACTATGACCGGAGTACTAATGCTGGATGGCTAAACACCTTTTGGGTCTAGGCCACATTCTTTTGCTCAATAGTGCGTTGGAAAATGACGCAATGCATCAAAATAATCTCGGATTTATTTGTTAAAAGATTATTTATTACTTTGACACTTCAATAAAATCTTAACGGGTGTGGATTTATTAACTGGTTTGCATTTTTTTTTCTTAAAAAGACAGGTAACAAATCACCGGTAATGTAAATATAGGTTTTTTGTCTTCCAATATACATGCGTATTTATTGGCAAAAACTCATCAAGTGCAGTTTTTCAGTTCTTGTAAAATTCGGTGCCTGTCTCACCTTATCAAAAATTGAATTCATGTTTAATAATAATAAAAAAATGCGTTCTTTTGAAACTTGTAGAAAACGAAATTGACATTTGTTGACAATTTCTAGATTGGATTGACTTTAAATTTCAAGATTTTTAGGGTGTTGCCAACTTTTATTTATGGCTTAACAAAGCCTCATTTATTTATCTACTATACATATGATAACATAATTTAAGCCGAGCTTTACATTTCAGCCTGGCTTAACTAATTGTAGCGTATAAAGCTTGAAACGGAGAATATGGCCATTAATATACTGAAATCTAAAATAACTGTGACATTTCATGATTTTTTAAAACGTTGGAACCTTTGAAACTTCTTGATTTTCAGTAGACTGAAAAAGGAAAAAAATAGATTTCTCCATGAAAAAAAGCAACAGAAAGTCTTCAGTCGGTTAGCGAACCTTTGCCGACCGCTCGTCTCCTGCACTTTCAACATCGACAGAATCGACAAAAGGGTTCATCGTTCTGGAGGTCGTTGCATTGCATTGGAGATCGCGATCGCCACCGCGTCATAATTATGTTTCAATGTAAGGTTGCCATATGTCAGGAGTTTTCAGTAAATTTATGAATTTCTACTTTAATTTCATTCAATTATTCAATTTTAAATTATTGTTATTAGTTGCTACAAAAAAATAATAAAGTTGATAACAACCCAACTGTATAAACGTCAAACAATTGTTGATTTCCATTGTCATATGTCATAATTCGAAAATGTATGATTTGAATGAACAGATTCCACGGAATGATGATGAAGAATAATATCATATATCAGGAAAACTAAATGAACTAGGCGAGAATACCTTACTATGGATTCCAGGACACACTGGAATAGAAGGAAATATTATAGCAGATGAACTAGCAAAGAGGGGTCTGAAATACCTTTCTGCGGGGGCATGAACTCTTTTGTGGAATCAGCTCCAATGTAATATTGGAAGAAATGGGTGAAGCCGAAAGAAAGAGAAGATCCGACCATTAGCAAGATTTAGTAGGGCTTGGACAATCAAAAATTCTTCTGGGTGACTACAACCTGTTGAGATGAAATGAATGCATAAGTCAAAGTAAAACTGCGCTAAGAGTTTTAACAGGGATCCTAACGGGACATTGCCCGCTAACTGGGCACCCGAAAAATCTGAAAATATTGGAGGAAGGAGAATTCAGATATTGTGACACGGAAGAAAAAACCTCCATTCACATACTTTCCAACTGCACAGCACTCCAGAATCCTAGAGCACAGTACCTGGGAGATTACTGGATAGAAAAGGAACATTTACCTAAGTTGAAGCCTGCAGATGTCCTAAAATTCCTCCGGGAAATGGGACTAAAGGAGCTTCTAGTTTCAGAGACCTTCCTCAGAAACTAAGTAGAAGTAAGGGACACAACAGATCTTTTAGGTCTCAGTGGATGTTACCCCAAAAATACATCTATCAGCAATCCGCTTTAAATTTCTTTCAATTATCGATATTACAGCTCGCCCTTTGGAGAGCTCTAGGTCCCTTGTGAAGGATTTTTGCCTGGTAAAATCAACATAAAAAGAATCCTTTCCAGATAGATAACTCCAGTTAAATTGAAATTATAAAATATGGGTCCAATAATTTTTTTTGTCCCATAATCTTCGCACGCCACTTTACTTTTGTTAATGCTATAATAAAATTAGTTCAAAACCACAAAAAATTCTTTTGTTTATGCATTAATAATCATGTTAAGGTCTTGGACATTTATAATGAATAACCGTATACATAGTGATTAAAAACAAATTTCGAATTCGAGTTTTTCTCATTTTTTTTGATTTTCTGAAAACATTTCTTATACTTTTTTCCACAATATCAGAAAGTAGAGATTTTAACGAACAAAAAGCCCTCCGACTTTTTGGTAAAAGCTGATATTCTCACCACGCGAGATTTTTCGATATAAAATTAGGGTGCTTTTTTGATATTGAGTAAAAATGAGATGAAAAAAAGGGTATTTCAAATCAAATGAATTACAGTGTATTTAGGTCATAATAACTCAAGTTTCCACGAAGTTTGGAATATAATAGGGTAAGTGTAAATTTCACAAAAAAAATGGTTTTTCAAGATAAAAATAAAAAACCAAAAATTTGGTTATTTCAATTTTTCACATTAATTTTGAGGTTATGTGTAAAAATTGTGAATAAAAAAGTTGTAGAGCTTTTTATTACTCACCCAAAAAAATGCAAAAATGTATGTTTCATTTTTTCCATGTATGATAAAAATAGCATTTTTGCCCTGTTTTTAAAAATTGCTCACAACGATGTTAAATTTTTAGGATTATCACTTCCTTTTTTTATACATTAAAAGAAAAATGTCTATAACTAAATAAAAAAAATTAATTATAATTTTTTTCAACGAAAGGGTTCAAGGGTAAATAAAGAAGCAAGCTGTGCTATCTATCCCTTATATCGTTGCTAATCCAAGCATGACATGGATCTTTTTAAACACGTTTTGTTGCCTGCTGCCAAATGATTCGCGGCAGCTTTGCCATCACTTTCCTAATCTTATTTTACCGTTATAAGAAGGTATCAAATTCTTTTGTGTATGTGAAAGGGTAAAGGAAACAAGGAATTCTATCATCCAAAAGGAAGTAATTTGTCAAAATTAAATTAATGGGTACAAAGAAAGGGCTTTATATATAAAAAAAAATCTGCACGTGCCTGCCACTTGCCGGATTGTTTGTTAGAATTTATGAACGATCCGGTCCTTTTAATTTTTTTAATAGACAGATGAACATAATTTTGATGCCGGAACCTTTCACTCTCTTTATTATTATTCGCTCGCCGCGCGCCAGCAGACGTATTATGATATTAAAAATATTTTGTAACGTATTGAGTTATTACGGATTAAATTCGTATACAGAGTCCGGCAAAAGTCCGGGACCGGACAAGTATTGAAGGAGACATAACATTAAGATTAACCTCAACTCAATGTCCCGTTAGGATCCCTGTTAAAACTCTTAGCGCAGTCTTGCTTTGACTTATGCATTCATTTGATCTCCGTAGGTTGTAGTCACCCAGGAGAATCTTTGATTGTCTAAGCCCTACTAGATCTTTCCAATGGTCAGATCTTCTCTTTCTTTCGGCTTCACCTGTTTCTTCCAATATTACATTGAGGCTGATTCCGCAAAAGGCTTCAGGCCCCCAGAAAGGTATTTTAGTCCCCCTCTTTGCTAGTTCATCTGCTATTTCATTTCCTTCTATTCCAGTTTATCCTGGAATCCCTAGTAAGGTAACTAACTATATTGTTCTCGCCTAGTTCATTGAGTTTGTCTAGACATTCCCACACCATTTTGGAACTGGTTTACTTAAATAAATTAAATTTTTGGTTATATTAATGTTTAAAAGATACTTTTTGTTTATTTGTTTTATCACAAAATGTCTCTAAGTGGGTAATAGTTTTTCTGTGGCTATATCTTTCAACCACTGGGTAATGGGTATAGCAAAACTACCTAATTAATTTAAAAAAACGCACTGATTTATCCAGACTTTTGTTTACTCTGCTTAACACAGTTATTTACGGAGTATAAGCATTTAAAAATTTATTTATTTACCTACTTATATTACCTATTTGTTTACTGTCTCACGGTGTTTAATTTTTGCAAGGATCTTGGAAAATTGATATTTTTTAATGCTGCGGTTTCATAAAAGCCAGACCAGACACTAGACTACGCGTGGACGATTTAAATGTTGATTAGTACAATGTTTGGGTCAATTCAAACATCATCAATATTTCAGCAAAACTCTAGAACTATGCAATTAGTGTAAATACATACACAATACAGACAATAACTTGAGAACTACATATAATATATCAACATTTAATTTGATATGTGGTAGATTCCAATACGATGTACAAAAGGTTTCTGGTTTCACCTTTTTCATTTCTCGAGACACGAGAATTCTCGACTTTGATATTGTTAATAAAATATTATTTTTAAATTGCTTCATTTTTGTATTATTCATTGAACTACCCAATGATAGTATATTTTTCAACGAGTGCAGAATGATGGATATTATTCACGCGGATGAAGTTTCCAAAACGAGCGAGCGCAGCATCCAATTGAATATTAGCCGTTCTACACAAGTAAAAGACTATATTTTCTCCACGACTAAAAAAAGAAAGCTTCCAGTGAGGATCGAACCCCAATCGTCCGCTCCAGAGTCAACTATTTCTACCACTAGGCTATAGAGCATGTTTATTTTCAAAAAGGGATACATAACATACAGTTTTAATAAAAACCCTTACATTTATAAATGATAATTGGGAGTTATAACTAAATATAACTACTGTTGTCCATTTTTTCTCTAAATAATACGTAAAATTATGATTCTATCATTATTTTGACGTTTCAAACGACGCGCTGTCAGAATCGATTTGCATTATTTGGTATTTGACATTTTAAAAGAGACGATTTGATTTATTCATTTTAATTCATTTAAGCGCGAATTCTGATAATAATAGATTGTGATTGGCTAACGAGAGTGAATTCTTTTTCATTATTCACTTGTGTGAAGAGTACCTAGCTAAATATGTAAAATGTATTTGTGCGTTATTATTTAGTCGTGGAGAAAAGCTCTACTTTGTTCTGAGTAGATATTTTAAATTTATTCTAATTATTTGTAAAAGTAAATGTTAACCTTGAAATGCTATTATTATTATTATAGAAAAATAATTAACAAATAATTTCTCGTTACCATGATCTGATAGTATTGAAAGTGAAATAATAATAATAACTATCTAAACAAATTCATCAAGTGAAAGTTAGTTAACGTGTGAATTATTTAAAGATTGGCGCTTTTATCACGATATAATTTCTATACATTTCGATGAACAACTTCACAGAAAGTGCTAGAACAATCACGTGTATATTCTTAATTAAACAAACAATAAATTTTAATATCTTTTGTATGTTCCATGTGATATATTATTCATTTTTTATCTCTTATTTTTTTGAGAATCAAACCACAATGCTTTTCAAGTTTTTTTTATTTCGACGGGCAGTGGCGTAACTACCTATGGGCTAGGCGGGGCAGTGCCCCGGGGCCCTCAAGCTCATGGGGCCCTAGAATCCTTACTAGATGACAGGTTGCAACCCCACTTTAATCATGAAAACTCAGTTGAGAGAAATTCAAAAGTTGTACCTAGGGAATTCCCCTAATTTCTTTCTGTAGGTTGGCAGTGTTGTCAATTTGACGGATAGTAATATGTGCGTTTTATTATTCATCGATGTGCGTTTTATTGTGAATTCGAAAGATTTTTTTTCGAGAACGGTTAAAAAATTAATGCTGTATTAGGAGTAAGTAAGCTAATGTCAATAAACCTTTTTGCACTGGTCAATATAGAATATAGTGGTTCAATTTTATTTGATTCTACAACTCGTATTGATGTCCGTTAAGTCAATAAGTCGTGTCAAATCTATAGATTTCGGCTAAAATGGCAACAGTAGTAAAGTATAACCAATGTTAATTTGATGACCCATATTTTTAATCCCATCGAAGAAAAAAGCCGCCCAATGGCGTGCATAAATGCCTGGATTTAGACGAAGTCATTGATACTTTTGCGAAAACTAAAGCTAGGAAAAAATTGTAAATATAATTGTTATTTAGTCAGTTGGTAGGCCCGACCTTTATATAATAAACCCTTGAATCTTCTCCATTTCGTTTTATTATCCAAACCTACACCAAGTATTAATTGTAATTTATGTTGTTACTGTTTAATATTTTTAGTGCACAAAAAAGAGCTTAAGAAGTTAAGTAGCTTATCTTTTTAAAGTATTTGTATATTTCATATTTTTATTTGATAAAACATAATCAGTTTACATAGCAGTGGGGCCCCATTTTTTAATTTGCCCCAGGGCCCTTGGTTCCTAGCTACGCCACTGTCGACGGGTTGGATTACGAAAAGTTGGAGGGTGACATAATAAAATAAATTACCTGCCATATCTTTGGAAAAAGTAAAACTCAGATTTTAACACCATATATCCGCTGGCTTTCTACTTTTTACTAAAAAGTGGAACACTGAATTTTTTTTATGAAAACCATTAACATTTATATTTTGTTTCAGGTATGTATAGATCGACAGTTTCTCCAAGCTAACTAAAAAGTAGTAAGTAGCAAAAAATTTCAAAAATTACCCATACGACCAACCAATCAAACTATACTTGTTGGAAAACAATCCAACACATTTATCTGTATTTTAATCTCAACGTGGCAACTCTGTAAACGCAATTAACCAGATGTTAAATTTCTAGGAGGAATTTTAGGATATCTGCTGGTAAATGTCATTCTTCTATAATTACAACAATCTTCTGGGTGTTCTAAATTATTGCTGTGCAATTTGCAAGTATGTGGATGGAGGTGTCTTCTTCCATGCCACAACATTTCTCTACCATTTCAAGATTTTTCAGGTATCCGTTCAGACGACTATGTTCTGTTTGGATCACTGTTAAAAATCTTAGAGCAATTTTACTTCGACTACATTAGATCTCAAAGCTCCCAAAAGGGTGTTTCGGTTTCCATCTTTGCTAGTACATCTGCTACTTTATTGCATTCTCAGGATTTTTGGGTTACAGCCCCTTTTTCTCCTTGCCAGATTCCTGCATATCGGTAGAGCCATTTTTGCTTTATATTTAACATTCTTTCCGAGTTTGCTCCACAGGAGTTTACTGTCTAAAGTCTAACCTAGCTACTCAACTTCTTGTCACCATTCAACTTCGCTCACGTCAAGTTTAATGGTGTTGAGGTTAATGAAGGCTATTAAGATGATTTTGTTGTGGTTCATGATAAGTCCCAAACACCAGCTATGTACGATGTCGCATTAATTTTCCTCAGCACATCCTAGGCAGGATATTCTGAGGTCAGTAAAACAAGATTTATTCAGGCTCCACATTAATTGGGATGCTACTCCATCCTGTGGACATCTTCTAGTTGTACATATGGACACAATGACCTTGCTTGTCTTCGTTTCTGCTACTTTAGAGGTGAGCAGTTCCGACATCAATTTCCTTTTGACAGCAACATGAAAAGTGTTGTCAAAAGATTCTTCTTAATCCAAAAATGCAGTTTCTTCGTTGTCTAGAGTTTCTCGAATATCCTCCGTCAGTTTTACCAGTGCAGTCCCTGTAGATCTGTCTGCTCGGTAAGCATGCTAGTGAGGGTGGAGAGGAAGTCTCTAGAATTTACGATGCTAAAAACATCCTGTATGAAAGTCTTGTTTTATCACACTTTTGCATATTTAGTTTTTGGACAAAATTTAACACTCCTTTATTTATTATTAGTTGAAATAGGATGGTTAAATATGGAAAGGTAATACTTCTTGCCTTCTTCACGAAATTATTACCTTTAAAATTTATTTCTGATTTTCTAAGATTTAAGGGTCTACTTTCTCCACCTGTATATAATAATTAAACTCAAGAGGCCATCATACTTTTTTTATCTTAATTATGTATGATTCATTTTTGTTTTTCATATTTTTCTTTTTTTTTAATTCCCACATAGTTCTAATAATTTCTCAACATAGTCCAGGGTAGAAGCCTTTAAAAATAATGAAAAGTGAAAAAAAATTATAATAGAATGAAACCCATTAGAAAAG
The DNA here is from genome assembly GCA_963978555.1 of Galerucella nymphaeae. NCBI lineage: Eukaryota > Metazoa > Arthropoda > Insecta > Coleoptera > Chrysomelidae > Galerucella > Galerucella nymphaeae. The sequence continues at coordinate 902,477 of OZ021711.1, read as the reverse complement.
GAGGGAAATATGATAAAAATGAAAGGAAAAATAATTTACGGGCGATCTGAGGTTGGGAAGGGGATGGGGGTGAGTTTTTAAGGGTAAAAAACGGTTTTTCTCGATTTCCAGCAAAACTAAAAGTCCTATCGAAAAAAGTCAAATGGAAAAGTTGTAGATAATAAAAAGATCTAAAACTTTTGTATTTACACTTTTTTCACATAACCTCAAAATTTATGTGAAAAATTCAAAAAACCAAGTTTTTGGTTTTTTATTTTTATCTTTTACAAAAATTTTTTTTTTTTAACGAAATTTTGTGAAAACTTACCTTTTTATGTCCCAAATACGCTGTAATTTATTTAATTCAAAATATTTATTTTTTCACCTTATTTTGAATTAATATCGAAAAAACACCCTAATTTTCAATCGAAAATTCACCCGTCAAAATATCAGCTTTTTACAAAAAGTTGGTGTGGTTTCTGTTCGTTGAAATCTCTACTCTCTGATGGTATGAAAAAAAATATACATTACTATGGTAAATCTTCTCAGAAAACGCAAAAATTAAAAAAACTCGAATCCGTTTTTTGAATCATTATGTAAAATTTTGAGCAATTTATTAAAATTTACACTTTAATTACTAGAAAAACGTAAGATTATAACATGAAATCTTACATTTTCCTAGATTATAACATTTTCCTAGTAATTAATGTGAAAATTTTAATAAATTGCTCAAAATTATACATAATGATTCAAAAAACGGATTCGAGTTTTTTTAATTTTTGCGTTTTCTGAGAAGATTTACCATAGTAACATATATTTTTTTTTTCACCATCGGAAAGTAGAGATTTCAACGAACAGAAACCACACCAACTTTTTGAAAAAAGCTGATATTTTGACGGGTGAATTTTCGATTGAAAATTAGGGTGCTTTTTCGATATTAAGTCAAAATAAGGTGAAAAAATAAATATTTTTAATTAAATAAATTACAGCGTATTTGGGACATAAAAAGGTAAGTTTTCACAAAATTTCGTTAAAAAAAAAAAATTTTGTGAAAGATAAAAATAAAAAACCAAAAACTTGGTTTTTTGAATTTTTCACATAAATTTTGAGGTTATGTGAAAAAAGTGTGAATACAAAAGTTTTAGATCTTTTTATTATCTACAACTTTTCCATTTGACTTTTTTCGATAGGACTTTTAGTTTTGCTGGAAATCGAGAAAAGCCGTTTTTTACCCTTAAAAACTCACCCCCATCCCCTTCCCAACCTCAGATCGCCCGTAAATTATTTTTCCTTTCATTTTTATCATATTCCCCTCCTTTTCTAATGGGTTTCATCCTATTATGATTTTTTTTGGTTTTAAAAATTATCGACCCTGGACTAACATCGATTCGTTAAATTTTAATTAATATTGTGTTACATACAACTTTTTTTTTATAAGAAAAAATATCAAAGTTGACATTCTTCACCATTTCCACTAGAATTCCAGAATAGGCGTACGTTGTTCGTGAGATGCAAAGTGCATCGGACGACCGACCGGTCTATTCTCGACCTTTGCCAATTTCTAATGTGTTAAATAACCGCAACAAGTCGTACGGTGAACTTGACTGTAAAAGAGCAGTACTCTGGCACGCACATAACAATAAATCAAACCTAATAATATGGTCGTTCAACTCAAACGCATGCTGTTTAAGTCGGAGTTAGGGCTAATACACTGTGTGCTTTGGTTACTCCCACATTGTTTATGCAATTTCAATGCGGAACCGCGTCTTTCATTTAAGAGAATATGTGCCCGACATGGGCGGGTACAATGATCTTCTTGGTAGCATCCACTTTACGTGACACAACCAAAAATATCATATTTATGGAAACTACTTATTTCATCATTAAAATAAACATTTTTGTAAAAATAAAAAAACAGATCAAACTCACAAATTTGGAGTTATATATATAGGGTGATTATTTAGTGTAATACAGCTCAGTATATGTAGATTGATAATTCAATAGTAGTTCTAACAATTGAAAAGCTATTAGATAACCTAACCTTAATTACGTAAAGTCCCATGCGGGGTCCATTTGTACCCCAGAGAAACAAATTGGTGTATTTAATTTTCACTATAAGAAAATTAATTAACATCTTAAATTTACACAATTTTATTACATTAAAAACTATATCGAACATAAATATAATGTTAAGCAAAATATGGGCCGAAAACTAGTCTGAAATTTTCTGACATTGGATGCATACAAAACTTTTGCATTGCTTGCTAAATTGCCAAGATTTACGATCTTTATTTCGACAACATAAATAGCAATGTTCACTTGAAGGTCTTTCATAGGTTAATTTGACAAATCGTTGCCGATTTCATGAACCGTATTCTATTTGCAATACCCCAAACGACACAACGATACAAAAAATGTTTTCCAAAACTCCTCCAAAAAAGTGCAAAACACTTGAAGTTTGTATTTTTAATTTGAATTATGAAAAAGATTCAAAAACACTAAATAATGGAAAAAATCAGTTTACTTTTGACAAAATGAGTGAAGATTTACCAATTGGTAGTCCTATATCGCCAATTTTTTTGGAAAGTTTATGAAGAAAAATGTTATTCCTGTGCGATGGAATGTTATATCTGCTACAGAAGTTTAAGTATATTATATAGTAGTAGTATATAGTATTATATGTTCTAATATTTTTTCACTTATAATTGCACAAGAGGTTTGTATTTTATCGGGTAAATTTGGATTGTTTAATGAGAAACTGTTGCCTAGCAATTTGTCGAGAAAAACTGTCAACCAGGTTGACAGTTTTTCGAGTCAAATTGCTAAAGGAAACAGTTTAGAAGTTGAACAACACAAATTTACCCGATATCAATACAAACATCGAGTGTAATTCGGCAGGACAATTCAATGAATCGGCTCATTGTTAGGGTTAAGAAATTCAAATTATCTATTATGGTAATGGTGGGTTTATAAACTTTACTTAATTTTAGTTTAGACGTAAATTTAGTGTTAAATTTAGACTTAATCTTATCAAAGGTTAAAGTGTTTATACAGAATTTTAATTCATATTTTAATTTAATGCTACGCATGCGTATAAAATGGGATTTGGGGATTTTTATACTTAGCATTTGACATTTGACACTAATTCTAACTTGTTTCGTGTTTATGTGTTTATTATTATCACAGAGTACATGTTATTATTGGCAAAGGCTATTTTTTATCAAAATTATAATGATACGCAAGAACAAGAGAGCGATGGTTTGCCTGGTGTGGCACTCTGTCAATCAGAGCATGTGTATATCAACAAAATTTAGTTTTATCTTTAAATTTAGTGTGAAGGTTTCAATTATTGAGCACTTTCAAGGTCAACCCTTACATTTAACACAAATTATGACTAAACCATCCCATTGAAGTATATAGTTTTTAAAATTAAGTCTAAATTTAACACTAAATTTACGTCTAAACTAAAATTAAGTAAAGTGTATAAACCCACCATAACCAGCACATCGATAATTGATAAACAAATGCTTAAGTGAAAAAACCCTCTGTATTTAGGGAACCATTATGGAGGAGTATTTTATTTTTTGATAGACCACACTATACTGGAACATCCTGTATATTTCAAAATAAATGTTGCGTCCATAAATGTATAATCTATTAAAGTGACAAACATTTTAAAACGCTATAAATCTCCATCCCATTGCTCGTGATTCACCCTGTATAGCTGAATTAATATTATTCCGGACAGTATGCAACGGTTTGAGAATAAATAAATTGCAAAAATAAACAATGCAAAATACTTTGAAATTTAAAATTTCACCTATCAAAAAATTATTTTGTAATAAGCTGTCGACAGTGCCAATTTCGTTTCTGTACTATAATTCAACAAACTTATACAAGGTCAAATATATCCGTTAAATTACTATTGAAACGTATATATTTAACCTTCAAATGTTCACTCAAATACGAGATGATCAAATTCTAGCATCCTACTGAAACCATATTTTTGCTTCGATTTCATTTATGCTAATTTTAATTATATTAAATTGAAAAATAAAATTTGTTTAGTTCGGTTGTTGGGTACATGTATACCGATTTCGGTATCCAATATTTTAGGTATACGTAATTTTTATTTATAACTTCATTCCCGACAATTTTAGTCAGTAATTTGTTCCCGAAAAACAATAAAAACCCATTTATAGTGTATTTTTATCATATTGAAAGCTGATTAGTTCATTATAAATGCAAAAACCTGCCTTATATACTTTAGGGTGATTCCAAAACTTAAATATACTTATAAGCGATTCTTCATGAAAATAATTAGTGTACAGTTAGCATATTTTGCTAGAATCTTCCTGTATATAAGGAACCGCAGGTAGCGAGGACAAGAGAACCCTAAAACTATTACCATTCAAATATATTTAGATAAATTTGCCGTTACAGTGCAGTGCAGTTGGGTAGGAATAAGATCATAGATTATTTAATTTAATTAATCAATTAGTGAGTTCTACATTATAAGAATTAGTTGTAGCCCTAAAAAGGGCCGATTTGTTAAAAACTTGCAGATGATGTACCTAATGAAAATTCCATCTAATCAGAATCTGACGAATATTCAACTCGACTATTAATAAAATTATTATAGAATCAACGGTTCCATCCATGATATTGTCCAGTTTCCTTCTTTATGCGTATGACACCTTTTTTCCAGTAATCTGCAGATACTTTTGACAAAGAGTAATTGATAATTCGATGACGCTTCAAGGTGAACCAATACGACTGTCGGATGAAGTAAAATATCTTGGGGTTATCCTAGACCCAGGCTTAACTTGGAACCGACACCTCCAGCACGTGATCAAGAAAGCGGAGGTGACCTTCATGGTTGCCAGACGTACTTACGGCATTAAATGGGGACTAAGACCCAGCATGGTACACTGGCTATACAAAATGGTTGTCATTCTCAGGATCACATATGCATCTTTGGTATGGTGGCCAAAGACCAGACAATCCTCTGCTATGCTAAAACTAAGCAAGGTCCAAAGACTTGCATGCACTGGCATTACAGGGGCAATGAGGACTACTCCTACAGCGGCGCTGGAAACAATGCTAGACCTTCCTCCACTACATTATGTCATAATGTGCGAAGCTAGGGCAGCACTAACCCGACTGGAAAAAGCACTAGACCATGATGTGGCACATGGGAGAGGACACACAGAGATAAGGCATGTGGGTGATGACATTTTCAAAATGCCAACAGACCAAATGACTACCAAATGTATCTTTCGCAAGAACTTCGAGATTGTCATCAAAGATCGAAAGGAGCTTGAGGAAGAGAACGCACCACCACTTAGTAGAGCGAATGAACTGATCTGGTATACAGACGGATCAAAAAATGAACTCGGCACCGGAGCGGGCATATATATACAGCAAGACGAGCAAATATGAAGGAATCGTCCCGCTAGGAAAATACGCCTCTGTATTCCAAGCAGAGGTTTATGCAATACTTGCGTGTGCAAGGGCTAACAGTATGAGAGCCTACAACAACAGGCAGATCAGGATCTACAGCGACAGCCAAGCCGCCCTCAAAGCACTTCAGAGCTATAGGGTGACATCTCGGCTAGTATGGGAATGCGGCGAAGAACTTAGAAGACTGGCGACCCGGAACAGTGTAACACTGGAATGGGTACCAGGTCATAAAGGAACCGCAGGCAATGAAAAAGCTGACGAACTCGCAAGAGTAGGATCGTCAACTCTGATGAACGGACCCGAACCTGCTGTGGGCATCCCCAGATGCTTAACGAGATCATGGTTAAAAGGGTGGTTGAAAGAACAACACAAAAAATACTGGAAGAATACGACTGGGCAAATACATGGGAAGAAATTCATAAAAGAACCATCAGAAAAAGTAGCGAAAGAACTGCTCTCAATGAGCAGGAACAAACTGCGCACCACTACGGGGCTACTTACGGGACACTTTCCCACAAAGGAGCACCTAAACAAAATAGGGCTGTACAACGGAGACCTTACATGCAGAAGATGCAAAAAGGATACCGAAACAGCTCTGCATATACTATGCAACTGTGAGTCGCTGGACCACAGAAGGCAGGAACTGTATGGCAGAACCCAAATGACTCCAGAAGACTTCTACAACCAACCAGCAAAGAACCTGTATGAGCTAATACAAGGAACGGATTGGCTGAATAGATTGTAGTCAGAACACTAGGAGTATCCACAATAAGCCCAGGAGGCTGAGGTGCAGTACCGGCGAGGGACGGCTCCGAAGGAAAAAAAAAATTGATGTAAATCTTCCAGGTCCTCAACAGCTTTCCGTTCACAGGAAGAACGATTCAAGTACGATACAACTGCAACATAAAAGTGTTCTTGTATACTGTGGGAGTGTTTAGATTGAAATTTAAAAATTTTCTGTCTAACTTATTGTAACAAAAATGTGAATTTTCATTTTCAATTGCGCATCGTACTAACATTGGATGTACGCACGACGTCGCCACTTGCACATAGCCCCTTTACTCGCGTAAAATACATTTTTTTCAAATAGCACAACATATTTTTTTAAAATAGACGAATATCTACCACAAGGTAGAATACGAAGTCCAAAGCTAGCCCCGTAACAATAGGGTGGTAGGGCTGGCAAAATGCCACGGGCCCTCGACCTAAGAGGGCCCCTTCCCAAGAGACCAAAGCATTGGTTTTAGTCCGGGGAATAGCGGCCCTATAAAATTTCACAATATATTTTTTTTCAATCTTGTCTCATTTCATGAACATCAAGGCTATCGACCAAGTATTTAAAAAAAATTTAAGATTCGATCACTAGGAGCAGAGAAAACAGTGCTCAAAGCTCAATAGACACTGAGACTAAATTATTAACAGTTTCCAATTCCAATATTTAGTGAAACGAATGAATTAATAAATTTTTAGTGTTTATTATTTTAAATAATTGAGAAAAAACGTTCAAAAATCCAACCTAAACGCCTTCACTGGTACAATAACTGTATGTATAAAATTATCTTTCATCTTGTAACATATCAAAATGATGTTACCTTAACGCTAGAGCAATTTTTTGAAATTTTTTCATGGTTTTAAATAAAAATTCGTTAAAAGTCGTCTTAGCAAACTTATTACATTGGTTGGTATTAGACTATGCTCGACCGTGAACCATTATTTATTTTGTACAAGCTTGCCAAAATTATGTTGAAGGTCAAAAAGCTTTATATAATGGGTATAATAACATTTACATCATCCTCTGTAGCAAGGACAAGGACAAAACTGATGGTAATAAAAAAAATGTATTGCTATCAAAACTTTTATTAGCTTAAATACAGTGTAGGAGATAATTTAAATCTATTAAAAAATTGAAAGTTAAAATAAAAGTTGTAAATTTAAAAAATAGTAATAAAGAGAAAGTAAAGACATGTTTGGTTGGTTGTAATTTAAAAACCATTCAATTTTCGGTATATTAGTCTAATTACAATTATAACGATTTATACAGGGTGAATCACGAGCAATAGGATAGAGATTTATAGCGAAACGGTAAAAGTTTTCAAATGTTTGTCATTTCGTATCAAAGTTATATTTTTTCTTATGGGACACCCTATATTTTATTGCATTTTCTGATAGCCCCTAAAAAATAAAATACTGTTTCATGATGGTTCTCTTTACCTAAATACAGAGGGTTCCGAGTTATGCTGACTTTTTTTAAAATATTAACATTTCGAAAAAAATTGATAACTCATTGATATAACAAATTCTAGCAAATCTTCTTTTACAAATAAATAGTTGGACGTTCTTTGAATGTATTCCTCGATTGAATACACCCTCTTTACCGGGTGTTCAGAATTTTCAGTTTCATCAACTAATTATCTTGATATAGTTGTTAAAAAAGCAGTGAAACTGCTAATGAATATTCATACTTGTAGTAGCTGAGGTGCCCACAGTTTATTTATTATTTATAGTAAAAACAACTTTATCCATGGGGCTTATATGTTTCTAAGAGCCTCTCCATTATGACCTTGGCACTTCTATTGTATGTGCCCTACTGTAATTCTAGAGTTCTTTGTCCAGACCTGTCTTCCTTACTAGTATTCAGTTCCAAAACTTTCACATATTGGGAGGGTTGTGGTTTTTTTATCCCCTATTGTCAAAAACCTCCGGAGCAGCGAAGAATGTTTGCTGAGGTTTCCTCATCTTCTCTTATTCTAATTTTAATAGACTTGAACTTAGCAGTTGTTGAATTAAATGTTATATTCCACTCATGTGTTATGTTTCGTAATAATAACGCGAAAAGTTATCCACAAATTAAAAGTATAATAACTAAAAAAAAACAAATATCTCGATAAAGATGACTGCGCGAAGAGACCATTCCATAGACTTCAAAAAACCAGATGAATTCAAATAGTTTTGATAACTGAGTTTAAATTTTAGGACTGATGATAAAACATTAGTATAATTAATTTTCGTCACCAAAATAAATTTTCAGTAATTTTATTGTCACCCAGAAGAATCTTTGATTGTTTAAGCCTTACTAGATCGTTCCAATAATTGTCAGATCATCTCTTTTTTCGGCTTGACCTTTTTCTTCCAATATTACATTGGAGCAGATTTCGCAAAGAGGTTTCAGTCCCCAAAAGAATGTGTTTAAGTACCTTCTTCGCTATTTGCTTTGCTTAGCTAGAATCCACAGTAATTCTCCTCTTTCCCACACCATTTCGGAACTGACTAAACAAGAGCTCAGTGCTTTAATAACTTCTTGACTATCCCACATTATCATAATCCTTCTCCTTCTATATCCTTTATCAATACTGAACTGGATGAACATTCCGCTGGAAAGGTACTTTTTATTCAAATTTATTTAATTTACGCAATTCAAAAAACTATGATGGACAAACGTTGTTTATAATTCTCACAATATTTTGGTTTTTGAGGAATTTCTTTGACTAGCACAATAGTTACCCAATAAACCAGTTTGTGGACCTTGATCTTTTTACCTGCTAGTATTATAGAAAACATCCTGTCCCTTTCAGAAGACACTTAAAACCTTATTAAAATACCACCTGTACTTAGTGACCTTAAGTTTATTACCGAACATTTGATTCGCTTCAATTGATTGTTGTTTAAAAGTATTCCCTTTTCATAAATAAATTTTATGTAAAACTAAAAAACATTGACCTCTTGACGTAATTATAATTTTTTATTGAAAAAGTAAAGTCCAAAAATAGTGTGATAAAATGAGGTCATTGTCAGAGCAGCCTCTAGACATTTTCTAGATAATAATGTTAGTTATTTGCGTTGATTTATTTTTTTTATGTTGAGGTTATTGTATTTTAACGGCTGAAAAATAGGTTAATAACTGACAAATATTAGTAATATTTTCCATGGCTAACAAAATGTTTTTCCACTATTAGCTACTAGTTGAAAATTATTGCTTCTTCTAACCAACTGAGAAGTTGAATTTCTTTATTATTGGATAATAATTCTTTCTATTATCAACCTAGGTCAATAATGGATTAATTCAAATATTTTGTAAATCCAGAAATAGTAGTTCAACAAAAACTTGTGCAACATAATTGTGTATACCCAGGAGATTGTCTTCAACATATTTGCTGCTTGATATTACCTATAAAGATGGAATTATTTGAATTTTAATGCCATTAGTTTAAAATTCGTTCTCAGCCAAAAATGACTGATGACATAAGGACAGTGTATCTACTTGTCAGTCAGACGACGTGTTAAACTTTTAAATTATGAAATAAAACAATTTTAAATTGTGACGCGTTTCGCTAACACAGTAGCTTTGTCAAATGAATTCCTCACAGCTTTTAGTTTAATATAATGTAGATTTTAACAAATTAAAATTGTTTTATTTCATAATATAGTATGGATCTACATCAAGTAAAAGCCTCATCTATTCAATTGGTAAACGTTTCTCTGAATTATCTTAAAATTTTGTCTTAAATTTAGCTAGTAGTGGAAAAAATTGTATATACACCATAGTGATGAAGACATTTATAAGCCTCGCACCTTGTACCGCTCGAGGCAAGGCCCCTCGCGAAATAATTTTGGTGCTCGTTCAATAAAAACAGTCTTCACCACCTTGGTGTATAATATAATATTTTTGTTACGTTTCTGATACATCTTTTATACAAAAAAGAAGGTGCTAAACCAAGCTAGTCAAATACCTAAGTTGGCACAGAGTATTACAAACATGCGCACAAAGTTTCTTTAGACGTTATCAAATCTATTCTTAGACGTATCCACATTTGCTCTTGGGAAAGCCAGCCACTATAATAACGTCTACATGTACCCAATCACAGTAACCTGTAAAGTTGTCAAGTCAATTCCTGAAAATTCCGTAATTCAAACGGGAAAATAACAGACTGTACGACACTGGCCACCGGGCATATCATATTAATAAAGCCTTAACCATTATGCCGAATTTATCGTAAATATGTACCTACTATAACTTCTCAAGTGAAATATACTATGTTGTTAAGACAAATTATGAAACGTGGCATCGCTGCCTCGGAATTTTTGAGAGGTTTCTTTGGGACAGTGACCCAATGCACAGAGACGTTTGGCGAGCGAGAATCTTCGCCAGCGTCGATTTGCGGTGTTTCCGAGGTCATGTTAAGTCACTTACCCCGCGCTTATGAAACGCACGAAGGATGAATAAGAAGAAAAAGGAACATAGACCAGGCAACTCCTATTAAGTGTGATATTGAAGAATATAATCGTCAACGCCTCCGTAATTTACTACTTAGTTCGAATAAACAAATTTTTCTTTTGCTGCTCTAATTTTTGTAATTTACTTTATTAAGAGTTAGAGAGTAAATAAAATATGCAGATCTCTGCATGACTCTGGATACCAAACTAAGATTCAAAGGAAGGGCATAATCCCGTTGTTGTAGTTTCTGGACAGTATACAATCTTGAAGCCCTTCTACCACTCAGTAGTGTAGTGTGTGTTGATACTGCAGCTATTACCTACATCCCACAGATGGCTCTTGGTCTGGTTTTCGATTATCCAGACATTGTAAATGTCTCCACCATTGTAGTTGTCTTTCTTCTATAAATTTTAAGGTTGATTGTAATCCTAGATCTTTTCTTATATCTATGTTTCCATTCCATCCTCTTTTTTAAGTTCTTACTCTTACTCTTCTCAAATATTTCATCTCTGTCGTCAGTATTTTACTTTTTTGTTAACATCCATGTTTCACATCCATATGTAGTAAACTATTGGTCGATATATTGTTTTAAATACTGTTAATTTCGTTTCTTTAGATATTTTTTTTTGTTAATAAATTTAGTATTCATGTCATAGTATAGTTTATTAGTTTCAACTATTCTATCATTAATATCTGCTTCCTGTGCTCCATTTTTGTCGTCTATTGTTCTAAGGTACTGAAAATGTTTGACTTGTTTTATTTTGTCTGTATCTATTCTTACATTTATTTCCTCTTTGTCTTCTCCAGTCATCATAACTTGTTTGCCGAAACCTTAAAAAATGGTAAAAAGTGAAAAAAAATAATAGTAGGATGAAACCCATTAGAAAAGGAGTGGAATATAATAAAATTGGAAAATGGAAATAAATTACGGGCGATCCGAGTTCGGGAAGTGGTAGGGGGTGAGTTTTTAAGGGTAAAAAATGATATCCGGCAAAACTACAAGTCCTATGGAAAAAACTTAAAAGGCTAAGTTGAGAGTAGTAAAAAGCTCTTACACATAATCTTAAAATTTATGTAAAAGATTCAAATAACCAAGCTTTTTGTTTTTTATTTTTATCTTTTTCAAAAAACAATATTTTTTTACAAAATTTCGTGAACACTTACCTTATTATGTTCCAAATACCTAGTAATTTATTTGATTTGAAATATTTCTTTTTTCACTTTATTTTGTCTTAATATCAAATAAGCACCCTAATTTTCAATCGAAAATTCTTGTGTCAAATTATCAGCTTTTTTCAAAAAGTCGGTGGGATTTTTGTTCGTCGAAATTTATATTTTCTAATAGTGTGGAAAAAAATATGCATTAAAACTATTACTATGATAAATGTTTTCAGAAAATGCAAAAAATGAAGAAAAAAAATTTCAATTTCATCGAAAAGTAGAGATGTCAACTCCCACCGACTTTTAGAAAAAATCTGATATTCTGACGCGAGAATTTTTGATTGAAAAGTCAAAATAAGATGAAAAAAGAAATATTTCAGATCAAATAAATTACAGTGTATTTGGAACATAATAAGGTGTTTACGAAATTTTGTAAAAAAAAATATTTTTGTTTTTTGAAAATTTGGTTATTTGAATTTTTCACATACATTTTGGGGTTATATGTAAAAATTGTGAATACAAAATGTTGTAAAGCTTTTTATTACTCACAACTTTGCCATTCAACTTTTTTTCATAGGACTTGTAGTTTGGCCGAAAATCGAGATAAACCATCATTTTTCACCCTTAAAAACACACCCCCTCTCTATAATAATCTCATACATGTACATATTAAATAACAAAAGCTTCCTCCTTGACTTAATCCCTTATTTGTAGAAAAATTTTCTGTCAATATTTTATGTAAGTAGTACTCAATCAAAGGCTTTTTCCGCAAATTGCTAGGAAATTTTGACATTCCTGTCATTTCCTTACTGTAAAGAAATGATATTTCCGTACAGTTGTTAGTGTTCTACATAATCCATAAAACGTCTGTATGCATTTTCGTACTTTTCTCTTGATTTCTATGGCAATAATTCTAATGAAGCAGTATTCACTGCCTCAACCAGCTCTGGAGGAGTCCCAGGAATGGAAATTTCATCATCACTTATCATTTCACTTTCGAGAACACCAGCAATTAAATTTATAAGCGTCAAGTTTGACAATTCAACCTCAATACGTTTCCATAGTAACCCAAGTAATTTTATTAGGAATTTCAAAGCACCATTTATTTGGGAATAAAATTATCGCGTTTTTTTTAAATCAATCAATATCTGTCGAATTTTAAACGATTTGCGGAAAAATAGTATGTTTACCTCGTAGGAAAAGCCACATTCCTGGACTCTGTGTTGCTAAGTCTCGGCTTGCGCCTCGACTTAGCAATCTTCACAGTCGTCCAGGGATGTTAGTTGATAGTAAATATCTGGTTTTGTGTACTTCTACCACTTTTAAATCCACTCTGTGACTCCTCCAGAGTATTTTTTATTGTCGACCTCATTCCTTCCTCTAGTTTCTTCTCCAACATTTTCAACGCGGTGCTCATAATAAATGTTATTTCACGATAGTTATTACAGTCTTTCAAAACACATATAGCACTAGTTTCATATGGGCTTATTACATGTTATTATCTCAGGTCAGGTCAGTTTCTTAGATATTGAAAAGAACTATTCCATATTTCAGTCATATAATCTAAAGAAACATCAAACTACATAAGATAATATTATTAATATTGTTGATAATGTTCTGTTCTGAATGTTTGCCTAGTCTAACAAACGAAAGAAGACAAGAAGAAGATGTGTTGGTGATTTCATGGCCTTCGCAATGTGACTGCCTCGGGTTTGTGAACGAGTTGATGGAAATATGCTCTTTATTGTAATAAACAGAGCATGTCTCGCGTAGCAATATCCTAGGAAATAAAGTTGAAAAAACTAAGGTTAACAACGTTTCTGTACGTTACAAGACAAGTGGCACTTAGTGAAGGTTATTTATATTAAAATTGTTGATTGTATTTTTCAATCAAAACCAGATAGATATATAAATACGAGTGTTTGAGTTTACGATTCGTATAAGAACAATGGATAAATTGTAGCGAAGTGAATGAAAAGGACGTGATGCAGTTCCTCGCATCTACCTGCGTTAATCCCTTTTCGAACGGAGGGTTGGATTAAGACAGGTCTGCAGTTCCTCACACTATTGTTTGTAGGGTAGCACAATAATGCACCTGTTTATAATAATTTGTCTTCAGTTCCAATTTCCTAACCTAACCTAACCTAACCTAACCTAACGAAAATCATTGATTTAATGTTGTGTTTCTGTTTTTTATTTTACTTATATTTGTTCATATTTAATATTTACTAGCGGTATTTCTTCTGCTGCGGTGTGTTTCTGTTTGTTTATTTCATATGTATTTGTTCTGTTTGTTTCTTTTTTATTTTGTATTTTATTGTTATTATTTGACAAAAATATAATTTCATATTGAAACATTTACTAGCAATATGTAAATATTACCTAATCAAAATCCCTCGCACTGTCATTGTGGACCTTGCTACCTGATACCTAATCCCTTACCCTTCGTATGCTGCGAGGAACTGAACACAAATTTTGTACCTACCTGTTAATGTGCGAGGAACTAGACGACTCGCAATGAAAAGTAGAAAAATAAAAAGTGTGGGTCCTTGTAAAACTGATTTTAAATTAGGAGATAACAAAGCCAGTTTTCATGGCTTTGTTATCTTATGGAAATTAGTTGAAAAAAATTTATTTTAATGAGAGAAAAAAATTTAAAAATCAGCTACCTTTTGTTATCTTACACACTGATAGTTGGTTCTATCATTAAAGTGTGATTAAATGTCCTTATAGCCAGGGAAGTAGTTGTTGCTTCTTGGTGAACGGCCTTTGTTTTTCGATTTTCAAAGACTCTGTAGGGCGTTATAATAATATCAAACTATTACTATCACTCAAATTCTTCTGTGAAATTCTGTTATTCTTTATAAAAATTTCTGCATTATCTGAAACATAGAATACAGTCATCAAATATCAAATTTCCAGTCGTATACGAGGTTTGTCAATAAAAGTATGAGTTTTACTCATACTCGTAAACGACTGAAATTTTCATATTTGATGACTGTATTCTAGGTTTTAGATAATACAGAACTTTTTATGAAGAATAACTTTTCTTCCTAAAATTAATAATAAAAAAGTTTTCCATATTATCATTCCAACTTAAGGGGACAGATTTAATATTAAAACTAGAATCCTTTAAAATTTTATTTTTAGAATATTCAACTTTTTAAATTTATAAAACTCGATGACTTTCCATCAATTAAACAGATATATTTAATAATTAATTAAGTCTCCCTCGTAAAGACCTTCAAGAATAGCGATGCTTCCAACTGGCGAGGCCATGGCCAGACGAAGACCCCGGAAAAAACGAACTATCGACTGACATTGAACTTCATCTAACTCGTAGAATTGGCGCCTGTTGAAAAAGACTCGATTGCCAAATAATTAAAAAGATGAACGCATTCCAAATTTTAAGTTAACCTTGATATCAAAGCTGCGATCGAAATTTTTGTAAAGGGATCTCTTGAACGATGAAAACGGTGAAGTTGACAACTATTGCTTCTTCTAGCCAACTGAGAAATTTATTTCCTCTCTATTTATTATTAACGACAAGGTTTGTGAATTATTTTAAATTTTGTGTCTTTAATTTTACTAATATTGGAAAAAAATTGTATATACACCGTGGTGGTGGTGTAGTATACTATAATCGTATCAATGAAAATTAGGACATTTTTATACAGGGTGGAGCAATCTTCTGACATCGGAGGATTATATCGTTATGGTTAGAAATAAAACTTTGAAGACACATTTTGAAAATACTTTCGATTCTACAGTGTGTTCCCAATACCTACATAAAACCTAGGTTACTCATAACACTTTATAATAAAAGCATAATGTCAGGGTTAGATAATAGTATATTAATCAACAAGCATATAATTATGGCTATTATTCACCAAGGTGCGTTGAAATACAAACACCAGCTTGCTCGTTTTCAGAAATATCCTTATATGCTTTTCCTGGCATTTTTCCATCGGTATTAATACTTTCTTGACACTATTTAAAGCAGCAATACTCTGAAAATGCTGACATTTATTTTTTTATGTGTTTAGGCTGTAAAAATATGCAATCCCCCCAATAAGAATCAAAAGTCCTTATTACGGCCCTGTCAAAACCTCAATACTTTCGTTTTTTTTTTCTCTTTTGCCATCATTAAAAAGATTCACTTGTTCTGTTGACCGAACTTGATTTATACACTTGGCAGACTCGCAAAAAATTTAAATTTTTTAACTGTATCAATCTAATACATTTTTATCACTATAACAACAATGTTTAAAATGTTAGAATGTGTTCTTATAACGCACTGGCGCGTATAAATATTCTAAATTAATAAAACTATTTTGTGGTCTTCAGTCATTTCGAATTATTAGCGTTTTTTAAGATCGTAAATACAATTTGGAAGGTAACAGAAAGAAAGCAAAATATTTTTTCATCTACAGGGTGTTTCAAAAAAAGGTAACACCGTCTCTAGGATAGGTAAAAAACTGAAAAATAATTGCTCAGTAAAATTTTTTTCTAACGCCATCCGTTTTCAAGATATAGGGCTTTGAAGAAAATAAAAAATTACACATTTCTTACGATTTTACCGAAACTACTGGCACCATTGCAATGAAATTTTATACGAATATGTTTTGGAAGCTGATATATCCCATGAATTTGTTTTTATATCTAACTCTCATAGAGGGTGCTAGTTACACGATTCGTACAACGTATTATTCAACATAACTTTTTTTAAGGGTAGAATTATTAGTCAAAACTCCAAGTGAACATAAACATCGTTTAATTTTACACCAAAAAGGTACTCCTGGTAAAACTCGATATTATGTACCGTTTTCGGAATATTTTGATTTGAAAATTATGAAGTAATAACCGCTCCTGGTATAAACTAATGATAAAGTTCGCTTTTCTCTAAGTTTGCCATGTAAAATTGACATTTATTGATTGATTATCATTAGTTTATACCAGGAGCGGTTATTACTTCATAATTTTCAAATCAAAATATTCCGAAAACGGTACATAATATCGAGTTTTACCAGGAGTACCTTTTTGGTGTAAAATTAAACGATGTTTATGTTCACTTGGAGTTTTGACTAATAATTCTACCCTTAAAAAAGTTATGTTGAATAATACGTTGTATGAATCGTGTAACTAGCGCCCTCTATGAGAGTTAGATATAAAAACAAATTCATGGGATATATCAGCTTCCAAAACATATTCGTATAAAATTTCATTTCAATGGTGCCAGTAGTTTCGGCAAAATCGTAAGAAATGTGTAATTTTTTATTTTCTTCAACGCCCTTTATCTTGAAAACGGATGGCGTTAGAAAAAAATTTTACTAAGCAAACCCCAATTATATTTCAGTTTTTACCTATCCTAGAGACGGTGTTACCTTTTTTTTAACACACTGTATAAATGATTTCGAAATTCTTGGAATCTTAACGGACTTTGAAAAAGTTCAGAAATAAACCAAAATATACCAAAATAATTTTGTTTTTTCGTGTTTTTGGATATGGTTTACTTTATTATAGTTTTTAAAAAACAAATATTTCAACCACTTCACTTCATTTACTGCACTTTCACTGTATTAAATTTTTAACGTTTGTTCAAGTGAATTCAAGAATGGCTTAGTTTCATAATTAGTCCCGGTACGTGGCGCTGCAATCTAAACTTCTAAACAATTGGTCCGAATTATTTGACTTTTTCAATAGGAGTGTTTTGGCACGGTTATTTGAAAAATGAGTCAAATTTACAATAAAAAA
The DNA here is from genome assembly GCA_963978555.1 of Galerucella nymphaeae. NCBI lineage: Eukaryota > Metazoa > Arthropoda > Insecta > Coleoptera > Chrysomelidae > Galerucella > Galerucella nymphaeae. The sequence goes on along the minus strand of OZ021711.1, from coordinate 884,908 downwards.
TTTGTTTGCTCCAACAATTGAAAGAAAATTCAGGAAAGTATCATTTTTTCTAAAAAAAATATTTATTATAGCAAAAAATTAACGATATTGTCTAATTTTTCCACCCAATACGTGAAAGTTTACTGGTCGCTATTAAATAAGGAGTTATGGTTTGTTTCTATTGAATATTTTGACGTGTCTGGGGTGTTAATTTAAATAATTTCTCAACGACTTAAATGTTCAGTTTATCTTATACCAAAATTTATTTGTGTTTCACAGATATAAACAATAGTGTATTTTTATCATATTGAAAGCTGAAGAGCACATTATAAATTCTAAAAATGTGTACGAAACACTTCAGGGTAATTCAAAGAATTAAACAGAATTGTAAGCGCTTCTTCATGTAAATAAGTGTTCAGCTAACAACTAGATTCTTCTTGTATAGTGAGCCGCAGATAGCTAGGACAATAGAATCGAAATACCAGTACTATCATAATATATTTAGAAGTGATAAATTTGCCGTGACACTCGTGATAGTGTAGTGTACATATAAGAATGATTTATGGTCCTAAAAAGAGTTGATTTGTTAAAAATCTTGCAAATGCAAATCAGAATTGAACTAATCTTCAATTCCAACATTAATTATTATAGATTCAACGGTTCCATCCAAGTTATTGCCCAATTGCCACATCTTCTGTTCTTCTTTGTTTCGTACAACTCACAGCTTTTTTCCAACACTCTGGAAACACTTTTATGACAAAAAGTTTTGCAGTAATTGATAAAGGTCTTCAAATTTATAAGTTTTATTGTTTCCTGCTTCGTCACTATCCTACATATTGTCCTTATTTATTCGCTTTTGAAGAATTAAGATACAATTATTGATTTATTTAATCCTTCCAAAATTCCAAAGTCTACCTATGGTTTATTGCGGTCTTAGTATCTCTTACCTGAAATCGTGCTATCAATATGATAAAAATATACTATACATTTCAAATAGTTTGATATTTATTACACCTAATTTTTATTTTAATATTTTTGTACATGGCTGCGTTATGTTTTAATATTATTCTTATAACTTCTTTTAACTTTAACCAACATCTTCATCCGTTCCTCTTTATTTACTCTCAATTAAATTATTTATCTACCTACCCAACCTTTTTTTTAATATTCTGTTGAATACAACTCAATTTAATATTTTTTACATCGACAAGAAGTCAAGAACTAAAAACTTAATTCTATTTATAACCGTTACGTTGCTTAAGGGTTGGTTACAGAGAAGTAATATATTTCAATTGTTGAATAGGACCACCTACTTCCCACTTTAATAATCTAAATTATCCACAAGTGGTTTATCTCCGACCGCCCGTTGGAATTTCTCTCACAAAAATCTAAATTTTTTCCAAAAATTTCACGGTAATGTCTCATTTTATCCCTAAATGTTTATTACCATTGCTTTTGTGGTGGGTCTGTGTTAACAAAAAAAGAGTGGATTTTGGGTGATAATTCTTAGGGTAATAAAGTAATTTGTTTGGTGTTGAGAAAAAGGTCGAAAAGTGATTATTGCACCCTTATTAAGTCATTATGAAGGAAACGAGCACAGGGTTGGCATTCTAGAACATTTTTGCTATGAAGGTAAAGGATTTTTTCCTTAAAAAAGTACCAAACATTCTAAACTGGCAACGCTGCTTCTATATCAGATTAGTAGCTGGAACTGAATTCACGCCCAACGCTGACTGCGCACAATTATTATTCTCTCTCATTCATTGAGACTTAAAAGATCTATTGTGCCCCCCTCAAAAACTAGTAGCTCCTTTAGTCCTATTTTCCGCAGGAATTTTAGGATATATGCAGGCTTCAACTTAGATTAATGTTCCTCTTCCATCCAGCAATCTCCCAGGTACTGGAGTGCTGTGCAGTTGGAAAGTATGTGGATGGAGGTTTCTTTTTCCATGCCAAAAAATCTACACTCTTCTTCCTCCACTATTTTGAGCTTTTTCAGGTGCCCATTCAGGCGCAAATGTCTCGTTAGGATCCCTGTTAAAACTCTTAGCACAGTTTTACTTTGACTTATGCATTTATTTGATCTCTACTGGTTGTAGTTACCCAGAAGAATCTTTGATTGTATAAGCTCTACTAGATCTTTCCAATGGTCAGATCTTCTCTTTCTTTCGGCTTCACCTATTTCTTCTAATATTACATTGGGGCTGATTCCGCAAAAAAGTTCAAGCCCCCAGAAAGGTATGTCAGTCCCAGTGTTTGCTAGTTCATCTGCTGTTTCATTTCCTTCTATTCCAGTGTGTCCTGGAATCCATAGTAAGCTATATTGTTCTCGCCTAGTTCATTGAGTTTCTCTAGGCATTACCACACCATTTTGGAACATATTACACAAGAGCTTAGTGCTTTAATGGCTGCTTGACTATCCGACATTGTAATAATCCTTTGTCTCTACAGACAGATAACAATATTGAACTGGGCGCACTTTCTTATGGCGTGGATTTCCGCTTAAAATATACTTAGGATTTTTCCCAAGCTTTCAGAGTGTTTGGTTCCTAGCTGGAACTAAAACCGGACCTGGATTTTTCTTGGATACGGTTAGCATAAGTCAAATAAAAACATTTCTTAACTTGTTCACTGAGTAAAAGCAATTTACAAATTTCCAGTAGTTTACAAAGTGATTGAACGACTTTTGAAGTTTTGACTGATTTATTTCTCATCACCCATTGGTCGAATTAAAACTGGGTTTGCTCGACAAAAAGTCAAGGTCCAATGGTTTTTTTTCTGATGGTAAGTATTGTGTAGAATTTATTTATGAAGGTACTTAAATAAGTCACACTTACATACTCAAATAATATATATTTCACTGGTTGAATAAATGAGGCTTTTACTCGATGTAGATCCATACTAAATTATGAAATAAAACAATTTTAATTTGTTAAAATCTACATAATATTTAAACTTTAAAATTGTGACGCGTTTCGTTAACACAGTTGCTTTATCAAACGAATGGAGGTATTATAATGAGAAATTTTCAATTTATACAGGGCCTTAACACTAAATTATACGGATATTAATGATAAAATTATGATCTATTTACAAAGAAATGAAATAAAAAAGGAAAATAATGTGTCTAAATATGGGATTAATTAAAGTATTTAACAAGTTTACCTGGAAACTCATTCACAACAATCCTACAGGAACCTTTGTGGACATTACAATTCATAATAGTTCAGTCCACCCAGTCAGTCATAAATTAGCAACTTTCAATAGTATGATACATCGACCTTTAACAATTCCAATAAATATTGACTATTACAACAAAGAACTAAATATAATAAAACAAATAGCTGTTAATAATAATTACGTTCCAAATTTAAATGACAATATAATAAATAAAAAGATACGAAAACATACTCTAGAACAAGTATTTCCTTCTGAAAAAAACAAAAATAACCAATTTAGAAGCTCAACATACTTTGGAATACCATCCTTAAAAATCAAATCATTTTTAGAAACTTTAGACTTGAATATTTGCTTCAAAACCGATAAAAATTTATCCAAATTCATAAAAAACAACAAATCCAAATCTGCAAAATTAAATAAATCAGGAGTTTATAAATTAAAATGTGGTAATGACAACTGTAATAAAATTTATATAGGTAGACCTTTTAGGAATTTTAAAACTATATAGAATTTCAGAACACAACCCCAAACTTTTTTTTTATATTAATCTACATACTTTAAGGTAATTATAAAAAAAATCAGCCATATTGCTGACGACTTGTAGTCGGGACCCCTATCGTTTGGCCTAAACTCGTTTCAACGTATTTTCAGAAAGAAAAATAACTTTTTTTATGATAAAAAAGAATTCCTGACCAAGTAAAGTTGTTTAGTACAACTAACAGAATGACCTGGTTGAAAAGTATTATCATGTCTTCTTACGTAAATTCCCCGAACGTTGCGGTGTCTTGTTTACATCAACAGATTAATAAAATAAATTTATTATTACGTTTCATACAACTTTTTTTTTTCTCTAATTTGAATCAATGAACTCTCCTGAACTTAACGTTTGGTGAATAATGCTTTTCGGAGAAATTGTAAGCGTAACCTAAATAAAAGTATTCTAAAACGTAAAAGATAATAATGTAAGCATTACGTAATTCGATATTTGTTTATTGTAGACTAACTATTTTTTTTATTGTTTAATGAGGTATCTAAAGTTATTGTACTACTTTTTAGTGCTAATAGTAAAGTCTGTGATTGATGAAAATTTTTGCAAAATTTTATAAAACAAATTGCTAAGTAAGATGTTTTTAAAAAAAACCTCAAATACGCACAAAGATGTCTATATTTTAAAAGTTTATTATTTTAGTAATATTATTGGGTTTATGATGTGGAGGTGCTTATGTCAGGACTTTTTTTGGCACCCCTTGAATGTTGAAATGCTTATTTACCCCGCAAATTCATGTTTATGTCAAATGCTTATTTCCTAAGTTGATTTGTCTATATAATTTATTACTTTCAATTTTTACAGTGATTCAAATAAATAATTAATTTTGAATCGCAATATTTATGTAACAAAAACAGTTTTATTTCTGATGTTCTGTTTCCAATTGTTGTAATATTTTGTGTATCAATATTTATTCCAACTTTTTAATAAAGGCACTCTTTTTCATCGCATAAAAATCACAATTTCACATTTCCAAATGTGAGTAATCAACACTATATAAGTAATTACAAATACACATATGTAAAGCCTCTCACATCTACATAAAAACGCAAGATTGTACATGCCTGATTCGGTAAAAGTATATCTCGTGGTCGTAGGAAAAATAGTGTACATAACGTAATATAGTAACTTTCTTATTATTGTTCATAAAACTACCTAACCTAACCCCGTTTCTATAGCGTTAATGTTAATGAAATGAGACAAGATCGAAAAAAATGTACCTATATATTGAAATTTTTTAAAGCCGCCATTTTGAATTTTCGAAATCTGAAAACACCAACGTTTTCAGATGCCGGACTACTATATTTTCATATAATATGAAGTCGTTACTATTATTCTAATTATGTTTATCGCTTAAAAACCCATTTTGCAAAAACTTTTTCAATATTTCAAAAATTAAGGGTTGAAATGAATTTTTTTTAAATATTGAATAACGTTATCTGATAGGGTATAGAATTTTCTACAATTTTGATACCCACAATTTTTTTGTACAATCGAATCTAAAAAAGTTATGGACGAAAAACTGTTGCATTTCACGTGCTCCAAGCTTTCCTTGAAAGTAGTCTCTATACATATATTTACGTTTCAAAAAGTCAAATATTTGCTGGAAATTTTTCCCATTTTATATCTTCACTTCCCCTGACTATAGAGGGTGCTTCTAATAAATTCATGCGACAAAATTCAGGAGATGATTGCTCGTATGAAATTGAACATTTCCTCAGTCCAGTCCTTTCATTTAAAGGTGGTGATGAATTTCATTTTTTATTATTTTTCTAAAATTTCAGTGAAGCCAGAAACTTCTCTAATTTTTTGGTGCATTTTCAGCATTTATGATATATTTTATCACATCTTTACTCTACTTCACTTGAAAGTTTTGATATAAAATAAAGTAAGGGTTGCTATAATTTCACCCCCGTAAAATGTAACAGGAATATAGAAGGAATAACCGTGGTTAGTCCTTTGCGAATGCCCGAAATTGACAGAATGTCTAGCTATACTGAAAGTTTAGAAAAAAATAAAAACTTTTAAGTCTGATATCTCGGAAAGGGTTGAAATGAGGAAATTTTGTTATGGGAAAGACACATCCTAATTTCATACGAACAATCACCTCCTGAATTTTGTCGCATGAATTTAGAAATACTCTGTATATACATCAAATCTTCAGGTTACTGATACAGAATCCGGTATTTTGTAAACGGAATTACGAGAAATATTATTTAAGGAACAATCATTGTTTCTTCTATTACGTTAAACAAAAAAACTTTCGTAATAAAAATGTATTGAACAATTAATAGTTTTAAAAATTTTCCGTTATTCAAAAATCACCTACTAACACTAATGTACCTACTTTTATCGTTACACGTAACAAATCTCATCTGAAGATAACCTAAGTACTTGATCTAGAAAAGCGCACGTGAGGTCGATGACATCTTTCGAAAATTTCTTCACACAATATCATCCATTTCTCGAAAGGTGACTAATACGCAGCAAATGTGTTATCCAATCGACAGACTGTTGTTCTTTCGCCATCAATTCGTATAGTCAGTCGAGTGTTTTACCGCTTAAACCATCATTCTCCGCTCAATGTTTATTTAAAGTTTTGTTATTTATCCATTAGATTGATATGTAGCAATGAATAAACAATATTGAACTTTGTGAATCAATAAAATCTGATATTAATAGATAAAAAAAGAGAAAACAAGTAATTAACGACATTAAAAAAAGTCAAAACGGTTTAAAAAAATTACAAAAAATGTTCAATATCCTCAATCTTCTAAGACTTTTATTAAAGTAATGTTCGTTTTCAACAAGTTTTTCATGGTTAAACAAAGTAAAAGTTTATTTTTATAAATGTAGATAGAACCAATTGATAATTAATTTACTAATAGCTTTGTTCGTAGAGCGAGTTTCAAACGGCTGGTGATTATATCCATACTGCGCATGCGCCGACTCCAACGGTTTGGGATTTGCTATCCATTTTCATGTTCTACGAACGCGAAGAAAGAGCGAAGAAAGAGACAAAAAAAGATGATTTTATAATACGTTTTCTTTTGGTATTATATTTTGTATGCTGTGGTTTAATCCAAATAACATACAAAAGCCGAAAACACAGAAAAATTTTAAGGTTATATCTGAATGAACAAGAACCATATTCAAAGTGCGCATGACTGTTATTAAAAATTTGGAGAATAGCCAGGGATTTTTCCAACTATTCCCAATCAGTTGGCAATCACTTATATTTTACTACGAACACACAACTAATAATTGGAAACTCTTCTACGAACGCCAAATATTGCTGATCGCTCTACGAACAAAGCTAATAACATAGTATGCGCCAATAGGTGTGCAGTGCGACATAAAATTGCCCGTATATCTTAAACCGTTAATGTTATCGAGATGTCACAAGAGGAATTGATATCTTTAAAAAAGTTCACACAAACCAATTGTTGCATTCATAACTGAAAAAAGTTTTACTTACCAAAAAATAGCGCATCCACAATTTAACTTAGTCGGTATCTGAGTTCACAAATATGTTGTAGACTTGTGTCGTATATCACGCCAAAAAGTGTGAAATTATTGTGTTTATTGACAGTTTAAATATTACTAATTTCCAATCAGCCATTTAATAATTGTAAATAAAAAACAATTCCTCATTCCCAACTTTAGAGCCCTATAGTTCATTAACGAAGAGCGCAAAGAAAAATTTTTATATTAAATATCATTATTATTTTTCTTTCTTTCACCTCCCAAGTTTTTGGTACGAACTCCTGGGACACCCTGTATAAAAATTATATTGATAACATTTAAATACTTATTTTTAAATATTGTTTCATTGTTACTTTCTATTTTAATAACAAAAAAGTAATATAAACTGATAAAAAGGTAATTTTAATTGCATTTTCCGATTTATGCTTAAATAACTTTTGAAAAATTGATTTTATAAAAAAATTTGTTTAAAACAAATTGTAGACAATTTAATTATTAATAACATTGCTCTCTTTAAAAATCATGATAAAGTTGATAGTTATTAAGATAAATGATAAATAATGATTCAAGACACAGAGAGGGTCATCGATGCATATACTTGTGAGCGCGCGATATTAACAATTAAAAAACAGGTGATAATTCATCACTCGACGCTAATAATTATGTACTACAGTACTACTCTAGTACTAGGGAATGCATTTATAATTTTAACATCAGAAATACTTCAAAAATCAATAGCAGCACTTTCATTTTACTGAATTTTTACAAAACTTCATAATGGACTGAAAAAGGAGCAAAAAGGTTTAAATTTTTTTAAGGTACAACCACATGTGGTCTTCAGAAAATGATAGAGTAGGTCCCTGGCCATCTGAAATCGAAAATTACAAAATTTTTTAATAGAGACAACACTTTTTACTGCGAAATTTGTCAGAAATCTGTCAAAATTATGTTTTATTACTTTTTCACACATACCTCGCGATATCTCCGGAACTAAACAAGATATTTTCAAAATTTTTTTTTTAATCGACAGAAGAAACATGAGCGAAGATTACTAAGTTAGTTTCTTTAGTATAAAAAAACTAGTTTTTTTGTAAAATTGGAGAAAACTGTAATCTTTACTTTTTTTGCAGCACTATTTTCAGTAATCGAGAAACTTTTTTATTTTTGGAAACTATCTGCGTACCAAATAAAGCTAAAGCTTCAAGGAAGTTTTTAAAACAAGAATGACCATTCTAAGTATCATAGTTTTTGAGCAATAAATACGCAAACTTAAAAGTTTCTGCAGCCGCGCTTAATTATTGTGCTTTCTAACGAGCAGGCATCTCTCGCATACGCATAATGCAATCTATTCCTGACAAATTTGGCCGATAACTTGGTTCAGTTGCTAACGTCTTTGTTTTAACCGCGATTAGGTAGATATTATTTTGGATGTGTGTATGTCTATTGAGATTTTTTGGAGATTGAAAGGATTAAATACAATTATATGTGCTGCAGAAAACAAGAAAAACACTTGTGCTCAAGTGAAACTAACACAGTAATCTTCGCTCATGTTTCTTCTGTCGATTGAAAAATTTTTTTTGAAAATATCTTGTTTAGGTCCGGAGATATCGCGAGGTATGTGTGAAAAAGTAATAAAACATAATTTTGACAGATTTTTGACAAATTTCGCAATAAAAAGTGTTGTCCCCATTAAAAAATGTTGTAATTTTCGATTTCAGATGGCCAGGGACCTACTCTATCATTTTGTGAAGACCACATGTGGTTGTACCTTAAAAAAAATCGAGAAGGAAGCGACTTTTTCTCCGTTTTCCAGTGGACTATCAGCTAAAAATAAATACTACTAGGCACTATATTCTATAATTTTTTTATTGTAAATACTCGTATTAATAGTTATTTATGCAACAAGTGCAAAAAGTGAGTGTTTTTTGCACGCGACGTGAAATTGTCCAACGAGGTCTTTAGGCCGAGTTGGACAACACGTCGAGTGCAAAAAACACGTTTTGCAAGAGTTGCATACAATATTTTTTCTAAATTCATGCAAAAACTGGAAAATTAGAACATAAATATGTCAAGAAGCTAATCTAACCTAATAAAACTCAACTCGTTCTTCTTTTTTGTATCTTTATGGCCTCCACCTTGTCAGTACTCAATCATAGCTGGTTTTCGCCTTGACCATTTAAATTTCAAATAATTAAAGATTTTTGAAATTATTGTAACTCGTTGAGACTAAGTAGTAAGATATACATATATTATTGTTGTATTAAAGCAGGATCAGGTACTTGCTATGGATTTTTATTTAATTTAAATGTTTATGTTTGTCATTAATCATCACAAAACTGACACAAGAATGACAGATGAGTGCAATAAAATATTTTTTCTACTCCTGTTTTATAATATACTTATTAAAAGACTAAAATCTGTATCATAATGAAATTCATTATGATACAGATTTTCATTATGATACAGATTTTTAAGCCAATAGGAATGCGACATTCGCACAATATTTAGTATATAACCATGGATACCTGGTTGACATTTCTGAAATTAATCATATTAGGTCTGTTCCCTGCAATAAAAGTGTAGCACTGAGCTATACGATTTTATTTATTTTAATTATGTTTTAATGATTCTTGCAGTTTACAAATGCAATATACATAGATATTCCCCAATTTAGTGATTTTATACGTATTTTTTCACAGATAGACCTGAATTCTTCAAAATTATATAGCTCAGTGCTACACTTTTATTGCAGGCGAACAGACATATTAAGTGACACTTAATTTGATAGCTGTCAAATAATTTTGATTTTCAAAAGTAACTATATTTAAAATTGATTTAACTAATAATTATTGATTAATAACTATTATTAACCGGAGTAGAAAAAATATTGTATGCCACTTTCATGTAATGGCCATTAATACACTCGCATATTATATACGAAACTCGCCTGCGGCTCGTTTCGTATCCTACAGTATGCTCGTGTCTTAATGGCTATCATTACATGTTCGTTGCATAAAATACTATTATTGCATTAGTGCAATAAAGTACCACTTTTTCCATTAAATGTGGTGCACAAAAGTGTTGTTTTTTGCATGAATGTAGAAAAAATAAATAATCTTCGTTTAACTCGGACCTACCCTAAGACCCTGGACTATAGGCCGCTACTCTACTCGTCCGGGTATATGCCACCGAGTGGACAAATAACCAGTCAATAACCTTAAACCGGAAATTTAGAATACCTTATAATTATTTTTTGGTTTGCTTAGAGAATACTTATGCAATAGCCATAAGGAAAGAGGCGATTCGAAGAGTGTCTGTTCATTGGATACGCGTTATGAAGACACTGTTATTGCATGGACTAAATGGGCCATTGTCCTTCGGAGAACGTTAAAATATTGTAGTAAATATATTTGAAAAGGAGAAAGAAAAAATCATTCAAATACTATGAATTAATTTAAAACAATTCTACAATTTCCTAAACTAAAATAATACCATATAGTTGGTTTGTTATCAAGAAAAACCGCTCAAAATAAAATCACGTGAACCTAGGCAAGTGGATAAGCTTGGACGGGGTGTTTTTCAGTGCGAGTCGTCCAATAAGCGTGGTCTTTGTTGATTATAAATGATAAAAAAAATCCAAATTCGAGTTTTTTTTTCATTTTTTTGTATTTACTATAGTGATGTATATTTTTTTTCACACTATAAGAAAGTAGAGATTTCAACTAACAAAAAGCCCAACGACTTTTTGAAAAAAGCTGATATTTTGACGCGAGAATTTTCGATTGAAAATTAGAGTACTTTTTTGATATTAAGTCAAAATAAGAGTATTTCAAATAAAACAAATTACAGTGTATTTGGGACATAATAAGGCAAGGTTTCACGAGATTTCGTGAAAAAATAGTTTTTTTTTAAAAAGATAAAAATAAAAAACCAAAAACTTGGTTAATTAAATTTTCCACTTACATTTTGAGGTTATGTGTAAAAATTGTGAATACAAAAGTTGTAGAGCTTTTTATTACTCACAACTTAGTCATTTAACTTTTTTCCATAAGACTTGTAGTTTTGTCGGAAATCGCGATAAACCATTTTTTACCCTTAAAAACTCACCCCCTCCCACTTCCCGAACTCCGATCGCCCGTAATTTATTTTTTCCTTTCAACTTTATCGCATTTTCCTCAATTTCTAACAGGTTTTATCCTGCTTTTATTAAAATTTATCGACCCTGATCTATATTTTTATTGGATAACTATTACATGGAAATTATTCATTCGTTAATTTCAGGCTTTCTTTCGCTTTTCCAACTAACAAAATACACCAGTGTTATAAATTTCCGTCTACTTAATTCCTCGGAATTAGTACAAGGTCTTCATAAAATTATATCTGGAGAAAATCATGTTTTTCATAACTTTCTCTGCATCAGATAAAACTGTTGAATAATTTTCATATTACCAACGTAGGGGCAACTAACAGGTAGTAAGAGTTCCATAAATATATACTATTATCAAGATTGCCATACTGATATTTTCAGATTACAAAATAATAACCGCACAATTCATTATGAAATTTTTTGGATTTAGTTTCTCTGTAAGTGAAGATACTGTTTAAACATATTGAATAATTAATAACATTTCAATATTTACAAAAATATTTGTTGTTGGGAAATAATTTTATAAATCTACTTTCAATATTTATCAAGACATTTTTTTTCATTTCTGTTTCTACCTTACTCAAAAAATTCGATGAACTCAATTATGTAAAAAATATTTATTAATTATTAATATTTTGATATTAATAAAGCTTAATTGTAGATAATTAAAATCTGAACAAAATGAGGGGTCGAGCAAGTCAATCGTATGATTAGGAACCGAGAAAATCACGAAAAACCGGAAAATTATTCATTTTTTTTTCAAATTCATATCTTTATCATTTTTCAACTGCAATAGCTGAAACCTGCTACAGGAGAAGTTCTTCGTATGCCCTTCATATGCGCAAAGAGCGGACGCCAAGTGACGCGCGGTTAGTTTTATCGCAATTGCAATTTTAATTTCTTGTAATTGAAAAATGGCGAGAATATGAAATTTCAAAAAACTGACCAATTTTCCGTTTTTTCCTGAATTTCTCGGTTCCTAATAATACGGTTGACTTGCTCGACCCCTCATTTTGTTCATATTTTAATTATCTACAATTAATCCATACATACCATTATTATTGCTAAGTTTTACGCTATATGGAAAAAACAAAACAAAAAAAACTTTTTTAGTTTTAAATCTTTACAATAAATGACTGAACAACATTTGCCTGCCCAAAACATATCAAAATTATACTACGCAATGTTCTTTATATGATAGCATTACGTTTTCAACTAAGATTTTTGTCAAAAATTACTATACTCGCATGCTCCGTTGCCTGGACTAATAAAATATAGTAACATTTTTTCAATCACATTTACCGTAAGTTTTAGTTTTTGAACGGCTAGGTGAGATAAACACATTGTATCAATGCATGCCACCAGATTATAGGACTTACGAGTTTTGTAGCCTTTGTGTCTCATTACGTTACATACACTTACCTCAGGGGAACAACACACATTACAAGTGAGACCTAAATGTTCAGATTGTGTGAAATTTTCATGTTCTGAGATACATAGAATGTATCCATTATGTTTTTTTTTGCCAATTTATAACCTTTGATCTAAAGATTTGTGTAACGTCCTCACTTTAAAGATGTTGAATTCTTCTCTATCATTTAAAAATAATACAGTGCCATTCTTTTCTTATGATATTTACAGGGTAATAAAATGTGCCAAGTCTGAAGGGTGCTAACTCTTTCCCAATTTAAAATTCTTTCACGAAAAAAAAACTCAATTTAAAATTCTCTAAAAAAAAACATATTTAATTTTTTATGTTTCTATGTACGCCACTGGAGGGGGGTTAAAAAAGGTGGGACGGACATAAAATCACATCTACTACTATAATATGTAGTTTACTTCTGGACCCTTTCCCAATTTAAAATTCATTGGCAAAAAATTATTTTTTATAATTTTTTGTTTCTATGTACGCCACTGGAGCGGGGTGATATGTTAAGTTAAAAAAGGTGGGATGGATATAAAATCACATCTACTACTATAATATGTAGTTTAATTCTGGACTCTTTATTCCCAATTAAAAATTATTTCACAAAAAGAACATGTTTAATTTTTTTTTGTTTTTATGTGCGCCACTGGAACGGGGTGTCTTGTTGCCATAATACATTAATAGTTTGAGCTATAATAGTTCAGCCTTGGACATAATACTTATACCGACCATATTGTAATCAACTATTCAAGGTTGACATTGGCCAATAACCTTTTTGGATTTTTAATGTGTTTCGTTACAAGTGTCATTGATTTCATGTTAATTCCTGAAAATTTACATAATAAAAAAGAAGGAAACGATAACGATGAATAATATAATAAAATTTTGTTTGAAGTTTTATATATAATCAGATTTTTCAATAATATTTGGGTTCTTATATAATGTTTGTAACTTGTACACATACATTAAAAATAATAAACTTTTTGAACAATAATAAACTTATTCTATTTTTTATTTTCATAGAATTTATATCCTGTTATTTTAATATTAATCTACTTTTAAGTTCCCCAGTGTTGTGAGGTATAAAATAATTAGTCCGAGTAAAATCTAATAATAAAAAATTTACTGGAGTAAACAAGATAAAATATGTAAGTTATAAAATAACTTACTTTTTCTAAAACATAAAGGAACATTAATGTGAGGCTTGTGTGTTTGCTAATACCCTTGATTATATACAGTACTAAAATTTCATATCTCACATTTAATACTCCAATATCAACTTTCTACAATACATATCCATTTGGATATTTTAAATGTAAATTTAAATGCGAATTTAATTTCACGCCACGCCATTCCACGCTATCCTATGCAACGTCAGAAATATCTGACCCCGTGGATTTTAATGCATATTTATACACGGTGTAACAAATATATCATAAATTATACCACATATTCTGGGGCTAAAAATAACTCGATCCAACTCAAGTTACCCTAGTACAAATGTGCATGCGAAAAAAGTTACAACCCTTCGAAGTTAATAATAAAACTTGATTTTTTCAAATATTTCAACAGTTTTTCCACGTATTATAATGAAAGTTAACAAGTGGCTTTCTTATGATAAGAGCATCTTAAAAAAAATTAAGGAATTATTGCATCCCGTTAAAAATTTATGGGAGTTGAGATCCCCTAAACTTCCCCCCCCAATTTTTGTTTACGTTACAATTTAATGCTTATTGTGGCACCATTATCCAAACACATTATTTTTGAAATTTTTTTGCCCTCTAGTACTTTTTACAATTATCAGTTTTTATCGAGATTCGACCTATTTTTCATAATGCTTCAAAAATTTCGAGTAACAAAAATTAAAGTCAATGATTTTTCAAGTTTTTCGAGGGTCCTAAATTTTTCATTGGATCTTATTTATTTACAAATGTGTATGGCCCCCATTTTCTTGAATTCACAGTCGGCACCGTTTTACTAACGAAAACCGAATATTCTGGAAAAGCAATGGCTTCTGAGGATATCTAATTGCAGTCAGGTTGTAACTTTTTCCGCATGCACATTTGTACTAGGGTCATTGGCGTCGGAATAACTTTTTTTAGGAGGGGGCTTCAGCCCCATTGAAAAATTTACTTTTCCATTAAATACAAATCAATATAAAAAGGGTTTATCTATGCTTATTTGAAAAATAATTATGCAGATGTGAAAAAAATTTAATGCGTATTTCTATAAATTTAAAATAAGATGTAGGTATGTATTTAGATACTTATGTACCTACTAGGTTGAGATAAAAAAAGAACATTCAAAAATATATTAAGACCATTTTTCTTCGCAAAAATGTTCAAGACTTCTTGGTAGTCAATATCCTTAGCCAATTTATTTTCAATGTGAAGTATGGAAAGTTGCGAAAACCTATCTTGATCCATGCAAGAGCGTAACCACGTTTTAATTCTTCTCATAGCCGAAAAACTGCGATATGTGATATCGATACTGGACGGGGCTACCATGGTATCTGGAGGGGGCTAAGCACCCCCTAGCCCCCCCATTCCGCCGCCAATGACTAGGGTAGCTTGGGTTAGATCGTGTTATTTTTAGCCATAGAATATGTGGTATGATTTATGACCTGCCTTTTTGTTTCACCCTGTATATTGTGTCTTATCAGCACGAATATTGCTTTGTTTATGTTATTGCCCTTAATTTCCATATTTCAGATTCTTTCAACTAATTCTAAGTTCAAAAATTCAACCTTGAAGAATATTATGTTCGTATTTTAAAATTTTCTTATTGTGGATTTATGCAGCAACGTTCAACAATTATCAATTAGCATTTAACAATTAACATTTATCATTTAACAATTAGTAAAACTGCCATCGTTTATGCAGACACGATTATAAATTAAGAGAAAATAGTAAGCATGAGCACAAGCCCGAGATTCTAGTTCATTTTCATGTCTATTTAAGCATTGGAACAATTTTGAAGATGTTAAGTATAATTGAAGAAGGTGAGATTTTTTTTTCTTTTAATAATGATGCTGACACACAACATAACCCTAAATAAACCGCTTTTTTATGAAAAAAAGTAAGGTAAACTTCGGGATCTGCGTACTAGTTGCGCACTAGATGCAAATTCGGTACATTTAATTCAAGAAAGTTAAAAGTTGGCTAACTTCGTAATTGTTAAATGATAATTGTCAATTGTCTGCATAAATGGAGTCATACTAAAATGAGTAGTGTAACTTATAATTGTTAAATGCTAATTGATAATTGTTAAATGTTGCTGCATAAATCCACACTTATACTAAAAAAGTTAAATCTTTGTTAATAATTATTATTTTATTCTAGCAAAATTTTTTTCTATTATTTTCGATTCTATACTGCCCAAGAACGATTGAAAAATCAGTTTCGGTGTCTAGTATTAACTTACCTGCCATAATTTTTTGCCAAAATTCTTTCAAAAGGGTACAATCACGATCTATTGAAAAACTTTCTTCCGGTCTTCCATCTGATGCCAATCATACTAAAATGACGGTCTTAACAAATACCTTGATGCGGTTATCTTCTCCAATATGTTGAGTTCGGTTTTTTGTTACATAACAGCAATAATAATCCTCATCATTTTTTTTATGGGTCCTCATGGCACGCCCTAACACATGTCAGGCGTAAGGCGCGGACCAGGAAGACGTTATTGAAAATCTTCACCCGGAATTAAAATTATGGACTGATAATAAAATAAAAAATATCGCGCACACGTCGTGAACAATGTAAACCGTTATTTGAAATGTCTGTATTTTCGGAGAGGTTTACCGGCCACGTGGCTCGGGTACCAGGCTGTAGATGCAATATTTTCTTATGGGGGATAAAAAAATAGTATAATATGTAAGTGGTTTCTTCATGGTTCACAAAAATACACGATTTAATTTTTGGTCTACTTTCCTTCGACGTTTCCGGTAATAAATTCAGTGCTGTTACCTCCGCTGCTTCTAGTATGTTCGGAAGTGTCAAATCTAAGTCATCAGTTTCCATTTTAATTAATAGTTTTTATAGAAAACATCTATGAAATTACTCGTTACCTTTCTAAAACTTTGACAGAAACTTCGCATTGGTTGCTTAGCAACTTGCCTAGCAACGATGCAAAAATGAAACTCTGTACAAAATGTGCTTGTTTATTATTGAAGTTACGGTTATAAAATGAACATTTATCAAGGTTGTCGTGGAAAAACAGTATTTTGACAAATTTTCATAGCTCAATTACAATTTCCAAAGCCATCTAACAAAAAAATTGGTACTTATCAATCAATTCTTTTTTTTTAATTTCTTGGGAAATTAAACCACAATATTTTTGAATTCTTTATTTCAACGTTTCTTGAAAACGGTAGCTGGAACGCTACCGAAACGTTGAAATAAAGAATTCAAAAATATTGTGGTTTAATTTCCCAAGAAATTAAAAAAAAGAATGAATAATATACCACAAGGAACATACAGAAGATATTATCAATCAATATTGAACATAAACACCCATAAAAAATTATATAAATTATCACCCCTTTGCTAATTCATATGAAACGACACTGTCAATTTTTAAAAATACTCTCTTTATGCAAACAATATGTCATGTGTCGTGTTCATACCATCCGGTATTACTGAGATATACTTTTGGCAAATGACGGCTATTTCACAATATGTGGGCTACCGATCCTTTGTAAATATGACTACGCCCCTATGTCGAATTTCTTTGAGAGATATAATTTTTGAAACTCGAAAAATTCAAGCTTAAACTGTTCTACAGAGTTCGGTAAAAGTCCGAGACCGGACAGGTATTGAAGAGAATATAAAATTTTTGAAAAATATTTTTATACCACGAATTTCACTGTAACTTAAACTAGGATTTGAAAATACAGCGTGTCCCACGAGGGCTTGGACAGTATATATATATCGAAATGAAATATTAATGAGACAACCTGTATATATTTTTTTGCTTAAGGTACTTGGATATTTTTATTTGAAAAATAACAACTCTTCAATTTGCTCAGCGAGTAACCTTACATCTGAATGTGTAGGTGTTTCCAAGACAGATGAATTGGGAGAAACGGTAGAATAAATTGGCCAGCTCGTTCACCAGATATAACCCCGTTAGATTTTTTTCTTTGGGGATATTTAAAAGGATTAGTTTATGTGACAGCTCCTAATGGTGTAGATGAGCAGCTTGTCAATCTGTTACAACAGAAAGTATTGAAGAAGCATGCACGAGAAATTTACTCAGTAGATTTGAAAGCTGCATTAATGAAAGTGGACATCAATTTGAGCATCAATTGTAGTGAAAGTGTCCAATTCTTTTTGTTTTTCAAAGAATTTTTTTTTTTATTTTTTTTTTATTTTTTTTTTAATTTTTTTTTTCAAAGCTGATTTTAGAGAGCCTCTTTAGCGAGAGAGAGAGAGCACTGCATCACCTGGCCCTATGATAGCTACGCCACTGTCAACACCTCTAAATAGTTCTAGAATCTCTACTAATAAAAAAAATGTTTTTCTATTCCAACATCTTGTTATAATATTGTCCGTTTTAAAATGTCCCGGTGAAATTCTATGCGAACAAATGAAAACGAAATGAATGGCCTGCCCTCCAGTAGATACATCATCAATTCTCATCCGGAGATGCGTAGATGCGTATTTTATATAAACATACAAGATGAAAGTGATAACAACTTGTTTGTAGATATACACGGCCTTGCTGTAGTAACAGTGGTCTATCACTAATATGTGTGGAATTTCTATACGTAATTTATTATAATGACAAATACGTTTAGACATGTCGCCTAGAGGAGTATTTCTATTATAACTAAATTAAAAAAAGAATAAAAAGTTGCTGGAAATTTGTGAAGAGTATAATAAATATTAAATACCTGATTTTACGTAGGTAAGGGTTCTATAATATAGCATGCGAGTATAGTAATTTTTGACAAAAATCCTAGTAGAAAACGGATGATGCCATCGTAAAGAAGACATTACGCAGTATCATTTTGATATGTTTTGGACACGCAAATGTTTGTCAGTAATTTGTTATAAACATTCAAAACGAAAAAAAAACCTCCTTTTTTTGGTTTTTTTCATGTAGGGCCACTCCGCTCTCCAGCTCTCTGCCATTTTCGCCGATTTTCCCTCGCATTTCTGGTCGATTTCGCATCACTTGATGTAAAATCGAGAATATACGTTTTGTTGCTCTTTATTTACACTTTTCAAAACCATTTTCAAATTTAAAATCGGACAGTCGACAACGCATCCAGACACGTTGAAAATTATGGTATGAAAAAATTAAAATTGCAATTGCGATGAAAGTAAACATCGCTTGGAGTCTGCTCTTCGCACATGTAAAGGGCATATAAAGAACGTCTTTTATACGAAGTTTCAGCTCTTGCAATTAAAACTGCCGAAAATATGAATTTTTTAAAAAAACGGTTAATTTTCCGGTTTTTCCGAATTTTCTCGGTTCGTAATGATCCGATTGACTTGCTCAACCACTCATTTTGTTCGTATTTTAATTATCTATAATTCATCTGTACATACCATTGAGATTGCTTCAGTAAGTTTTACGCTACATGAAAAAAACCAAAAAAGGAGGTTTTTTTCGTTTTAAATGTTTATAACAAATTACTGACAAACATTTGCGTGTCCAAAACATATCAAAATAATACTGCGTAATGTCTTCTTAACAATGGCATCATCCGTTTTCTACTAGGATTTTTGTCAAAAATATTTACCAATTGCTTGGCGTAATAATAAACCCAGTTTTATAAGCTCGGGTTACCCTGCCTGGGTGTCTATTCACTAACCTACGAGAGTACATACTTATAAAGTGCGCATGCGGGCTATCTCATAATTTGCTATTTTTGAGAGAGCGCGCATGTGCACTTTATAAGTCTATAATCTCGTAAAAGCTCTCATTGATAGTGACACCCTGATAGTCCGGTGATATGTGGTTGATACATCTTTTTATGTCCCACCATTTAGCTCGGGTTAACTATAGATTTTAGCGCTTGTTATTCTATATCTAGCCCAGTAGGATTAACTAAAAAATATGGCAAACTCAGCAAAAATTTTAAGCTGAAATTTTTCTGCGGAATTTGTTAGGGGGTCACCAGTAGATGAAATTTTAGTTTTGCGTGGTGCTTGATACGTTGCATTATCCACCGTCTTCAATTTAAGAGTCAATTTTTGTTTATTGAATAACTAGTTTATTGGTTTTTTCATGGGATCGATATTTTCAAATTTGTGCCCCAAAATATCGAGAGAGAAAATTTTTGTTTGATTAACAACTCGTTTATTTTCAATTTTACATGAAAAATTGTTATGAACAAAGTTGTTTAAAATTAAATTTTTTACAATATTTATTGTCATCAATTTTGCGTCAGACATTTTTCGATTTATACCCTAGAGGAGGAAGGGGTGAATTTTTTGCAGTACCCGCCACTGATTTATTTGTGGCTCTGGCCATTATAAAGCAAGAAAAGAATTTACTTTATTAGATTTCATTCTAAACTTTATGTTATCATCAAATTAATTATATTTTATAACATACTGGATATCTCGGATTTTTAATTTCACTAAATCTGAAAATTTTTCTAATTTTACTGATTCAAGGCTGCAAAAATCTGACCTTGTATCTACTTTACGACTCACTTTCGCCAAATTTAGCCGATTTATACAAACGGCATTACCTAACCCCTTTAACTTTATGATTTTTTATAGCATCTGGTCCGAAGGTCCAAGCACACTTTCGTCTATCTTTTATTATTTTATTACGGTCCTTACAAAAATTATTGTCCCATAATAAATTCGGAGAACGTGTCGGCATTGTAAAGTTTAAAATCGAAAATTGGGAATTATTGGGGCAGTTTTGTGAAAGTATAACTTTACAATGGGGTTGTTATTATTTTTCTAAATTTCAGTTCCGTTTATGACTTGAAACGTTTTAGAGCGCACTTTTAAAAAGTAACTGGAATTATTGGGGGCCGTTTAACAATATATTTATTTACATTTGATGTTGCCGTTTAAAGCTGTTTGGCGTGGCCGTATTCGTTACAGTTAATTTTTTAGAAAACTATCTCTTTATCAGTTTCGGGAAGTCCTGATCCAACTTTTATGATTAGGCAAATTAATATCTTTATGCGTTTGACACGAGAATTTTAAAGTAAGTGTGGTTTTATGCAGACACATTAAACAATTAACAATTATCATTTAACAATTAGTAAAACTGCCATCGTTTATGCAGACACAATTATAAATTAGGAGAAAATAGTAATGTTGATTGTGTGCATAAATGGAGTCATATTGAAATGAGTAGTTCAACTTATAATTGATAATTTCTAATTGTTAAATGCTAATTGATAATTGTGTCTGCATAAATCCACACTAACATTATAATAGTAAATGATAATTTTTTTTATCGCTAAAATTTATAGAATTTAATACTATATACAGAGTGGTCCAAAAATCTGGAAACGGCCTATAATCTTGTGAATTTCTAGTCCTAATTGTACAAAATTTTGGATATGTACCTACACCTATCTTGGGATACGTAGATTCCAGATTTGATATTTGCAATGTTGCCAGATTTGCTGTTTTTTTTTATGTTATTAGTAACTTTGGTTTTTCAAATTCATCACCCTGTCATTATTGGAATCTCCTATTCAATACGAGTTCAACCATGTAACACTTAATCTAAAAAAAATCGTATACATGAAACTCTGCAAAATATATAGGTTTGGAGAAATTTTATTGCTGTGATTAGGCCATTCTTTATCCAAGAAAATTTAACGTCATTTGGGTAAATCACTGAAGAAAATGTGTACAAATTAAAGAAAATACTCATGAAAATACATGGAAAATGCAGTGGAAAATAAAGAAATTTTCTGTTGAAAAATTTCTTAATCACATATTTTTTATGAAAATAGAAATAAAGATTTTCTCGAAGAAAATACTTGGACATTATTTGAAAAATACAGAAAATAGTGTACAGATTTTTTATCAGTGGATTACCCCTCGGTTAAATAGGAACTTCTACTTAGAATTTAAATAATACCAACACTGAGAAACCAATTTTAATCGGATATAATTTCATCAAGCGTTTTGGTGTAAAAATGTTCGGCATTATTTAGACAAGATATTTCCCGAATGATGGATTGGTAGACGAGGTAGATTGAATGGCCTCCACGTTCACCTGATTTCAATCCTAAAGATTATTTTTATTGGGGATATTTCTGTTTACGAATAGGTGTTGTTTTATTTATTTTAGACCCTCCAGACTGTATTATTCAGTTTCAAAATTCATGACACTATCTTTTAATTACATTTTTTAATCAAGGATTTCCTTTTTCGTAATGACATTTTTGAATTGGCTACTACAGGCATTATTACTTTAAACTGCGTGTTCTTATTGGCAAGTAATTTGACATTAATATTTTAACTTATTTTTGCAGTTCTGATCAATTTTTTCAATAAAATTTCTCGATATTGTCAAATTTAAAGGTACTTGACTCATATTTTTCGACAAACCTCGTATAATACTGAAATAAATTCATATTTGATGATTGTGTCTTAGATTTTAGAACATGTAGAAATTTTTATGAAGTATAAGCTTTTTCGATATTGTCAAATTTAAAGGTACTTTCGTAAACACAAGAGATACATGTTTATTAAAAATAGAAATATTGGTAAAAAATGAAAAAATAAATCTGAAGTTTCAATTTAAATGAATGTAGGTACGTATAATTTTCAATCCTGATCATCTTTTTTAGTAACATTTTTCGACTTTAATAATAAAAAAATATTCCATATAGTTCCAACTTACTGAGACATATTGTATAGTAGAGTTCCAGTAGTTATTTTTTAATCAATATTATATTCTGCGTACATTGACCCAAAAGTATCGATAAAACTAATATTGGACTAAGAATAATCTGAACGTACACTGACCACCGCTCATATTAGGAAAATTGTGATTGAAAAATCAATAAGAACATTACATGCAATATTAATTGTTGTTTCATAAAAAAATACGAGTTCAATGGAACCTAAGTTTATGTTATTAATGTACAAATAATTGAACAGGTAATTGTATAATTTTTATTGTTATTATAGTACCACAAAAATGGGTTTTTAACCATTTTCTATGTGTGCCAAGTGGAAGTAACATGTAGCTTTGCTTAAAACGAATGAAGGAAAATTGTACCACTTCACTCAGAAATTATAGGATCTCTCTTCGAAGCTACAAATAGAAATGTTTGAATAATTTACAAAATATGACAATCCTCCATCTTAGCTAAAACACCGATCACTTTATTAACTTTATCGTATTTTCTGGTTTTTTCGTCGTTTATACACTGTGTCCTCTTTTAAGATCGCATCATGAGGGAAAACTTTTTTATTATCAATTTTAGGAAAAAAACTTATTCTTCATAAAATGCTCTGCATATCCCAAAACCTGAAATAAAATCATCAAATATCAATGTTTTCCAGTATTATACGAGGTTTGTCAAAAAGTATGAATTACACTCAAGAGTAAAGTACCTTTAAATTCGACAATATCAAAAAATGTTATTATAAAAAGTTTATTAGAATTGAAAACCACGTTCAAATATGCAATTGCATCCATTTTCATTAAAATAATAGGTTTTGTGCTTGTTTAATATTGTTTATATTTTTCTAATAAGTAACTCTGCGATATTTGCGTAAAATTTAACGCTTTCTGACAGTTATAGGTATCAAAAATTCATTAGTTTGTCAGCACATCCTAGATTACACGTAACGACGGTACTTTACCCTTGAGTGAAGTTCATATTTTTTAATCAACCTTGTATAATACTAAAAAAAATTGATATATGATAATTGTATATTAGTTTTTAGAACATGCAGAACTTTTTATGAATAATAAGTTTTTTTCCTATAATTGATAATAAAAAAGTTTTCCATATGGTGCGAACAAGTGGACACCTTTGTTCAACCATCATTTGCCGTTATGTCATAAATAAAATTGTCCAGCTTGATCTTTCATTCACCTATGCATACCACAGCACTCGTTGTCTGACAAGTACACTGTCTGTCTCCGCTCCATAGATTATGAGCGTACTCCTTATATGTTATCAGTAATTTTTGGACCTGAAGTTTAAGCATTTAAATTCATATCTTTATTGAATTATTTCATTATTGACCCAGCAAACCCAAACTCCACTTAGCAACAGCAATGATGATATGATTTAAGCAGATCCTGTGCACACTATCTTTACCTTAACATATAATTAAAAAAAATATTAAAAATTGTGAGTTATACGGTTATAAAAAAGTTAATTTTATTTTTCTAAATACACACTGTACCTGCAAGCAATCGGATAGAAGAGAAACATTTACCTAAGCTGAAATAGGACTGAAGGAGCTAGACTAGGTACTTACTAGTTTCAGAGCCTCTCCTCAGAAACTAAGTAGAAGTTAGTGGGCACAATAGATCTTTTAGGTCTCAGTTAATATTACCCCAAAAATAAATACATACATACACAATCGGAGAAAAAAGGGGCAGTAAATCTGTTAATTCTCTGCCTAATTAAACAAATAACTATTTTAATACTCTTAGAATACCTAGTCACTAAATTTCAAGAAACCTTTTTTCTTAATGTTTTTAGTATTACATAAATATCATCAAACTCCAAAAATGTTTGTCACTCCATTAGTAGTATTGGTTGTATATTGCGGCGATTATACTGACACCGAAAAAAAAATTTAGTGAAAGGATTCCAGCCGATTTTAGATTTACTTACTGCACGAGAGAGTGAGCTCGCGCAATCGTCGCGACCTTGGCCGAAGTTGCGTTGCTCATTTGTCTGGGTAATTCAGTCAAGGTTCGAGTCGTTGAACTCTCTAGCTCCCTACTTCAGCGGGCGGGGCTTCAGTCGCTCTCAGCCAACCAAAGCAGCCGTGCCAGGCGACTATTGGCCGCTAAGAGCATTGTTGTCAGTGACCTCGAAGTTGAAAATGCGATGAACCCAAGTTCGCGGTTATGCTGCTAAAAACTCTCGCCCGCGCACCCCGCTCGTCTATACTTAGATTGGTTTGTTGCCCTTCAGGTAATATTTACTATACAACCGGGCAGCGGAGGCCCAGTATCAACTGGGACTTTCACTATCGTCAGTTCTTCGCTTGCTCTTGGACATTGTTGTTCAGTGTCAACGTACATGTGCTTTTACTCAAGTTTTTTTACAGTGAAATGGTTTTTTAGTGATAGTGTTTTTATTACGGATATTCAGTGCGATTTATTTATTTGTAAAAATGATTATAACTCCAGATAGTAGCATGCACAACATCCCTCAGTTGCCCGAGTCAACTACCACCAGTATTCCGGATTTTGCCCACACTGGGCATAGAGAACCAGCCCTCAATCTCGGTACGATTAGTTTAATTATTGAATTGTTATTAACAATAATCTATTATATAACTTTTGTTAATAATAATTTTTAATTTCATTCTATTTTTATGGTAAATTTTAATTTGATATTTTCCATTTTGGGAAGGTACAAAAATATTTAGGTAAATATTTCGAAATATTAAAAATTATATCTTTCGTAAATGTTATATGAAAATATTAAAGATGGGTTCATATATTGTGCTTAGTGATATTCAGTATCAAAAACTACGTTTGTATTAATATTTAATTTTAAATGTAGGTACTCATGTCTTGATTAACTTATAAATTTCACTAAAACTTTCGTTTAATGTCAATTGGAGAAAACTTGAATATTTCCATTAATAATCTAGTTGGGATTTTTTTTAAATGTCACTTTTTAAAATCATACAAAATTTAATTCTTGAGGAACCCAATCGTTGAAATAAAAATATTAAACACTTGTTCAGTAGCGTGACAAATTTTATGCAAATCCTGTCCACTAGGTACCAAAAATTCATCATGTCATGTACACATTATGCCTGTAACTTTTATATAATGGCATACATTTTGTTACGTTGCTTTCACCTTTAATGATGTAACCATTGAAAACAACACACGCACTGATTGAAATGGACGGTGAAAGCAGAACATTGCTTTCTTTTTTCTTTCAAACCCTCACTTCTTTCACCTACTGAAACTTGAAAACGTTACGGATTCCTTTATTAATTATATTATTACCTATTATCATATTTATTGATTTGGAACAATTACATCTTCAAATAGTTCTTCTTATGCTTAAAATTGGATAAATTGAAAATGTTACATACCTACCTACACATACATAATTGATTGAAATCATTTTAAAATATATAATGTAATCAAATATTCTAAATATTTAATTACTATTACCATTATTAAGATTAAATAAAATAAAATTATTTGGAAAACTAATAATGTATATGAATAGCCATTTTTCATCCAAGATTATCACGTTAAGAGACTAAATGTATAAGAAATTCTTCTTATATGCTCTAAATTATTTAAATATTTCAAAAAATGCTTTATATTTAATAAAATATTCCACTTATATATTTTTTTATGAATAGTTTTATTATCTACATATATTTGTTGCAGAATTTGATGGAACTACAGTCCTTTGTCGAGTATGTGGAGATAAGGCCTCAGGTTTCCACTATGGGGTACATTCCTGTGAAGGCTGTAAGGTAGGGGATATAAAACACAATAATTCAATAAAATTAAAATATAAACATTGTTTATATGACGTAATTTCCAATATTAACTAATACTTTGCTAATTACTTGATTGAAAAATAGATATTTTCTTATATTTTATAAATAATTTTTTGTTTTGAATTGCCTAATATTTTTAAATTACGATAACATTGTTTATATTTGTTATAAAGAGTGATTTTTTTAATTGCGTACTATCATTAAAAAGTGAGCAATAGATTTGAAACAATTTTTATATCATAATTTGTACTATATTAAGAAATCACTCTGTGGTATAGGGAAATGAAAAGTGACATTCAAATAATAAGGACTCGGTACCAATGCAAACAAAACCTTGCAAAATTCTAACAAGGAAGCTATTTTTTTATATATATATAACATTCACCTTGATATTTTGGCCACAAATATCACGCAGCCGGAAACATATTTTCAAGGGTGACCGACAGATCGAATTTCGGGTAGTTTTAAGAAAACAAAGATCATGAAAGAAATATGTAGAATGTAGACCATAATAGTGAGAGCCTCTTTTGTTATATTTAACCGTCCCAGAGAAGGAGTCCAAGGGGATATTTATAAATTAAAAAAAAGTAAATAATAGCTTGAAAATGTTTATGTCCTAATATATATATAGTTTATCAGTCATATAACGTTTTAACCTAGATAATTAAATGAGTAAATATTAAATAATATAAATAAACAATCTAAAAGTAAATAATAACAAAAACCTACTTCACTTTTAAATCACTGAAATCAACAATGTCCTCAAAACTTTTTAGTATTATTTTAACATCAAAATACAAAACATTTCGATTTAAATTATATTTAATTTAAATTTAATCATGTGATAAAATTTTGCTTATGCTTATAAAAATCCCCCGCTTCCCGCGCCGCTGTATACTTCTTTATCTGTACCTGGTATGGTATTCTGTTGTGCAAATCGAAAGAAGGTTGAAGGTCGGTTATTGTAATGTCAATGTCCGGTATACGAGCTCTGCGGACGAAGTGCGTGGTGGGGAATATATCAAGACAACGCCAACTAGATCGTTGAAATTGAATGACAGTAACGGAGAATTCATTAGGGCGATAGGTGCACGTATTTATTAAGCATTTGTAGTTGAGTTTTTCCATTTTTGGACTGACTACAAAATGGGAATTCACGAATATTTTTAAATATAGAGCTCTTTAGGCTCTTACTATATGATTATTTTGTCAGATAAAGTGTTAACCTTTATAAAAAATGTTCATAGTACATAAAATCAATAGACTAAGTTTGAGTTTAAAGCGTTAAAAGAATCTTTTTTTCCTAAAATTAATAATAAAAAAGTTTTCCATATAATTCCAACTTAGGGGGACATTGTTTATTAATGTTCCTAAAAAGTAATATTAATTTAGTCTAGGTCTTATTAAAATTCAAGGTTTTCATGCCTAAAATCGTTGGGTTCAAGTACGTACGTTGGAGGTCATTGCATGTTGTGGGAAGATAATGCCATTTTTATCATCTATTAGTAGGCAGCCGTCACTTTTTTATTTATAACTACATATTTTATTTATTAAAATTTTATATTTTTATTTTTCCATTATAAACGTCAATCCCTATTCATGCTAGTAGCAATGTATTTAAGTTAGTTAAATAATAGTATATTTATTTTTTAATTTAAAATTTAAATAGGCAATAATTAATACAGAAATTCAGTAATTATTCAAAATTTTAATGTCGATCTTTACAAAAAATGACATTGATATTAGCAGTTTCCCGAAAGCAATGACACCATTTAGACAGTTTTTTTTACAACGGGCATTAGAATGTTACCACTTTTTCAACACTACATTCTTCAATAACATCCTCTATAAATAAACCAACGATCTGTTTAAAAACGTCATACTATAATTGCGATGTTGTCAGATTTTCAGGATAATCTTATTTCTAATACTTTTTCTCTCCGAATTTGAATAGCTTGTAAATTACATTCATCCATCCCTTCCTACAAATTTAACTTTATAAACATGCAAATCCTATAAATTGTCAAAAATTGTTTGAAACAATTTCTATTTTTTTATATTTTTTATATTAGGTGAGCAGCCGCTGTAATTTGACAAGGTTGTCAACTTGACTTAAAATGCGGTAGTTTGAAATGAGATACATAAATACAAAAAGTAACATTGGATAAGGACAAATGCAAATTTTTAAATTTTCAAGGTATGCACGAGTTGTCATATCACATGTTAACATTGAAATGCTAGTTTTTTGGTTCTATATATATATATCTTAGTGATATAAAGGAAGTGCAATTATGTAATTGAATCCCATTTGTTTAAAGCCGGAACTAGGAAATTGGTTTGGAAACAGCACCCATAATTCGGCTTCGGATCTACGATTTTTTCGAATCGGGGCAAAAACTTGATAGTGGCACCTTCTTTATTTGAGAAAAACTGTTTAAACTGACAAGGAGAACCATTTTTTGCGTGAAAATAAGAATCTCTGAATAAATTTAAAGTTTTTATTAACCATGCTGTTTGATGAAGTTTCGATCACAACTTGCAGATGTTGGTGAAGTTCCATAAATCTTTAAAGATCTACAATAACATTTTGAAGCGCTTCTTGCAAATCATGCTTGTATGGACGCTGTAACATGTCGAAGTCATTTAATTTTTCATTAATTTCATGTACTAGCTCTTTAAATATGCCTTAAATATTAGTTTGTAGAAAAAGTGGCTTTATTTGTTCGATATTTCCAATTCTTGTCTTAAGAATTTGGCGCCCCCTCACCTGGGACAAGTGGGTTTGCTCTCCCTTAAATCCGAGTATGCAATTTTTATTTATGTAGTAAAATTTACTATCTCGTTTATTCTAATTAAATGATATTTTAACCAATTACAAAAATGTTATCCGCTGAAAATAAAGCCCTGTAGATACATTCCAAGTATTGCATAATCTGAAATAAATGTAAAATCATCACTCATCTGAATCGGCTACTACCTCCTACTATAGTTTTTTTTTAAACCGACTACAACCATAATTAAATTTTATACACCATCAATATATTATCCAAAACCGGCAATTATCTTTCTTCTTGGCATACCCATGGGCCTAAAAAGTAAAAGTGGTCCATCTAAATCTTTATAAAAATAAAAACAAGCAGCAGCTGGTCTCTACCGCGTGTGTATCCGACTATCTACCTATTCAACTGCCAACTCGTGTTGCAACATCTCTCTGAATATCTTCAGGTCAGAGAAATCGAAAATTGAAATGAAAAAATTGATATTTGTCTCTACTAAAGTGAAATTTTACTATTTTATTTGGGAGGAAAAATTATTTTTTTTTCAATTTATCTTTAATTTTGAAAACGTCAGTTTTAATACTTATTCTAATTTATAGTTTATAACATTTCCTGCAAAAAAAATTTTTTCTTATTTCCCAAAAATATGAACATGAAAATAAAAAAAATAAAAATGAATTCTATTATTTTTCGTTTTAAACAGTGAATGTCTTTAATAAATATGTCATTAGTGTTATTGATTTATATTAATCAGTTTTTTTAAGAATACATTTTACAAATGAACCAATGATAGGAAAACTAAAAACTAGTTCACCAACACCGAAATATTACACGACTTTTCCCGTGGTAATTGTGGCAACGTCGCGGTTAGATACCTCAACAGCTAGCGAGGTTTGATGAACTCGACGTGGCATCTCAAGGTCTCCATTGACTTACCTGATTTTTCGTACCCGCCCGCTTTGACACCTGCATTTTACTTTCCTTTCTGCTTATCGCCCTTTTGATAAAGGTAAAAATAAATAGCAAAAGGATCGAACATTATTTCTACCAGGTCAGGACTACGTGCTCATTTTACTTTATTGGATTTTTTTTTACATATATATCATTTTTGAAGTTCTAATTACGTTTAGTCAACAAATTTTTCACTAAATATGTACCTATTATATTTTTATGGTTATGTTTTTTTTTGGATTTTTTTATATATAATTCTTAATTGACCTTTTTGCAATTCTAATTACGTTTAGTCATTTTTCTAAATAGTTTTATGGTTATTTTTGGATTTTTCCATTTACCATTTCTTTAGTTTTTACTTGACCTTTTTGCAGTTCTAATTACGTTTAGTCAACAAATTTTTCAATAAATTTTTTTATGGTTATTTTTACTGTTTCTAAATTGATTAAATTTACAGAATTTATTATTAATTTACTAAAAATATCAAATTATAAGAAATTTACAGATGCCAGTCCTGTCTCTTACACCCTTCCTATCTGTTATGAAGGGTTGATTGGGACAGATGGTGGACGCAATTTTTGGCAAAAATTGTATTATATACCTGGGTATTAATCTCGATTTTTACCTGTTTGATCCCTTTCGATTTATCCGCCGAAATTGGGTTTTGTGGGAAATTAGGAAATTTGAAAAGGGTAGGAGGTAAAAGGGTGCCATTTGCAACATCCGCCAGATTTTTTTTCAAGTAATAGGGGAGGCTTTTTTTTGGAAATATACATTTATTTAGGACTATCAACAAAAAAAATCCATGAATGCAATTTTTGAGGATTTAACAAAAAAAAAAATGTTCTCAGGGTAGGTATATATGCGAGTGGTTTTCTAGGTCATTGGTTTTTCGGTTGTTTTTGTCATCATCGCACACAGGATAGGGATGGTGGCCACACAAAAAAATAATATAATTTGTACTTTAATTCAGTCTACTCATCCATTGTTGCTCTACCTTGAATCTACTGAAAACGTGTATTTATATCAAATATTTAATAATGCTATATTAATTATTAACATGTTTCTAAAGTTCATTTTATAACAAAGAATTTAGTTTCGATCTTTTGAATGTATTATGGTCTTTTTTTGCAATTTAATCATAATAGAATATCTAGATTTAGCTAATCAGGCCAATTTGATCATGCGTAAAAGTTTGCAAATGTCAAATCAATATAGAAAATATGTCATGGACAAACAATTTAATATTTTGTTAAAATTTCATTCTCCAATCCGATACAAATGAATCAAACGAATGTTTATCATTATTTATTTAGTTTAATCTAATTTACAGTTTACAATAAATTATATAAATAACATTAATTATATAAACCTTGAAATCTACAAAAAAGTATCTACAAAAATAGATTAGTTGTCGAGATGAATCAATTTTTAAATATATACATTTAATTTGTTTAGGAGATACAAGAAAAATGTCAAAAATACAACAATTATTACTCAATTTGTAATTGATATTGTAATTTAATTTTTTTTTAATATTTAAAATGACAATCAATTTTTATTTTTATTTCATTTCCCAGACGGCAATTAAATTGAAACATGTAAAGTGAAAGAGTAGAGAGTACCTTATTGACGTAAAAGGAATTGGAGAATAGGAAAATTGTGCTAAAATTTCTATTCCACCAGTGGCGTAGAATTTGGAACGAATAACCTATCACTTGCCCCTGTCGAACGCCTTTGGTGTAAGTCAGGTAGGGTGTACACTCTGTACAGTGTCTGTACTGAGCACAAATAGTTTTTAAATTTTTTAAACAAAACACCCTGTAACTAAGTGAGCAGCTACATTTTATTTGAATTTATTTTATTTAATTTGAAATCAGGATTCTAATTTTAAAATATTTTTAATTAGTAATGAATCACCCTGTATATGTATGCTTGACAATTCGTCCATGTAAAATGAGAGTGAAACAGAGAAAGTTAAAATCCAATTTGGTAGATGCTTAATATTCAGATCAGCATTGGTGATGTCCAAAACCGAAAATTTGTAAAGCACACATTTTGGAATACATAAAAAGTCTACTTTTCATTGATTTTTATCTAAACATTCACAAGAATGCGTTTTATTTTCACTTATACGTCGCATGTTGAATTTATGCCAGTGAAATAACTTTAATTCCTCGTATTATGTAATTTTTTCTTTTAATTGTAGCACTTGTGATATCCATTACTTTTCTACATGGTTTTTGTAATCATTATCCAGCCGTATCGAATAATTTTAGTTGAAAGGTTTTATCCAAACCAGATTCATTTTTCATTAGCAAATATTTTCATTTGAAAGTTGAATTATTTCAAGAGCTACTCAACTATTATTTAAGTTCTACTACCTTTCAAATCTATTGTGCCGTTGTCGGGACTAAATTTTTTTATTAAAGTCTGATTCTAACCCGGCAAAACTCAGAAATATCGTCACGGAGAATATTAAGATTGGTCGGACCAGATATGGATTGAAACTATTCGCCATCAGAGGGCTGGTGTTAATTATTGTTAAAATAGTTAATTACTGAATGTATTCTGGACTAAATATATTTTTTCTATGACTGTTGAGAAATGGACCCTTTTTATGTAACATTTTTGTTGAGTAACTGGATGCATTACACAAAACAAGCCACGCCCCGTGTGTAATGATCCATTACACACGACTATCTGGCCAATCACCGTCAAAGAATGCCATTACACACGACTATGTTCGGTGTAATGTTTGAATCAGACTCGCTATGAAATGTCATAATTTGACTTTGACAGTACCTATACCTACCTACCGAAGGTGATTTAGAGCTGACTTTTTATTAGAATGGATACAGAAAGTGAAAACGAATTCAACTGCTCAAATTTCACCATCAATATTGTAAGCAATAAATGAATTTTCATTGTAGCTTCCAAAATGGAATTGTTTGACATAAAGCATTAAGTTTATTCAATAAAATATTCTCTAAATATCTCGTTCGTTTGAATTGATAGGTGAACACTCAGTCATAGAAAAAGTATAGTATTCTACTTTCGTGTAATGGCTATTACTCACTCGAATGATTACGACGTTCGCCTGCGGCTCACGTCGCAAACTTCATTCTCATGAGTAATAGCCATCATTACACGCTCGTTGAATAATATACTATTATACCAATTTTCTAAACATAATTAATAAGTAATTTATACGCGAGTTTCTGTCTAAAGTACGCGTTGTAATGGGTTATTTTGACTCATGACTGTTAAATTATTTCCTCGTTCAAGATCAAAGATATAAAACACTACAGCACATCCATCCTTTCATTCTATAGAAGTGCAACGATCCTACCCTAATACCGTTACGAAAAACGTGCCAAAGACACACACCGGCCCCAGCCGGCGGCGTTCGGCTTCGGAGGCGGGGGAATTGAGGAAAAGGGAATTCGAACGTCTTGAAAAAATTACGGTCGTTCACCTAGGAGGAGTCACATCGCTGGGCGCCACCTGGCGGTCAGATCGGTCAGTAGCGGTACCTATTTCTCACCAACGTCATTTTACAAGTTGGTATTTTCTAGCTGGTAATAATTATTATTGAAATTAAGGAAATATGTTCATTATCTGAAGAGATAAACAGAAAATATTATTAAATTATATACAGGATGATTTCATTATAAAAATGTTCAATAATTGAAAATTGAAAATAAAATACTATATTGATTTTTATAACTGCTCTAATTGCATAATAATATTTTACATTATTTGAATAATTTTCTGTAATAATATATATTTTTTCTATTTTATTACTTATTGGGGTTAATATTAAAAATAATTTTTTTTTATTGTTTAGTTTCAAATATTTATTATACAATTTAATTGAAAATTACAAATTTTAAATCACCAATGGATTATTATTTTTGACATGATCCATATATTTGATTGATTTTTTTATTAATAATAAATACCAAAATTTATGTTTCTTCGGTCTTCAAATATTTTCTATTATTAAAATTTTCAAATGCCAATTTTATTAATTTCTTTTAATTTATTTATTATTGAAATAATAGGAGTTTACTTTCCTGTTTGGATACTGTCAATTCTTCAATTTTATACCATTTTTTAAAATGTAATTTTTTCGATTTTCCTTTAAAATATGTATTAATTATTTTGTATATTTTACTATTTTTTGTATGATTAGAACTCATAGTATGTAATAATAGTATTTTTTATATTTTGTTCTTAATTTTTATTTTTAATATTTTACCCATTTTTTTCAATTATATCGCTTTGTCCATAAAATTTTAATATTTTTAATGATAATTTATTCAATATATATCTTTTCATCAACCTTTAAAACTAAAATTAACCACAAATACTCACCAATATCAAATTTTTCACAATATATACCTACAATATTCCTTATTTGATACTCTTTGGATTATTCTGGTGTACGCCACTGTTAGCTAGAGTAATCCGCCTGTGCACCGGTAAACAATCTACACGAAGAATTCATAATTGATCGTTTGTAAAAATTTTTAAAGTGAATGAACTTAGAGGCTAATGAGGTTTTGTTCCAGATTTGTGTTGTAAACAGAAGAAGAAAGGATCGTTTCATTTATTCGAAATAACGAAAACAAAGAGTTTTTTATTTAGTGTTGTATAATAATACTAGACTGCGTTTTTACAACAGATCTGATCATTTAAATATTTGTTAAATAAAATATGAACTAGGAAAGACAAGTGCATATAAAATGTGATATGTGGACAAGAGAAAAAAATATTTTCTGAAATGGAACAGTTTTTGGGATTATTTAAAATTACCATATAGACATTATTTTGGTTAGGTTAAGCTTCAAATTATTAATTTTTTTTTTATGAACATCGAAATTCTCCCTGGCAAAAATCTTGGAAGTGGTGCATCTCAAGAAAAACTGAAAGAGAGCTTTCCGTATTACTAACTTGTAATTTTTCCAATAAGTAGGTTTGTTTTGGTATATTTTTGCCCTCCTAAACTTTTTACCCCCCTAACTTTTGTAAAATCCACACCCCCCAAATTCTTATTAATGGAGTTGATACAAAAAATTCAATCTATTCAATTCAAGTGGCTGCTATTATTTTTCAATTATTTACTTACAATTTTCCTCCTTTACTGAAAATCCTAAATGAGATTAATAATACAGGAAAATATATGAAAATTAAATGTAATAATTGATTAGTTTTTGAAAAATTTTGGTATAAGATGTTAAAATTCAGAGTTCAAGAAAATAATCAAATTAAAGTTAATTTAATTTTCTACCATAGTCGTTGATTGACAGATTCCTACTTGACTTTTATCTCTCAATTACGTCAAATCGGTAGTAAATGCAGAGAGTACTCGTAGATGAAGATTTATGTACAAGGTAAAATATGTTTTCCTATCAAAGAAGATGCAAAATCTTTATGAACGAGTTAATAAAATAAATTGCAGGACGTAAATGTAAAACATTGATTCCTCCAACGGTACATAGACCATTCTAATGTTTTTGTCCAAACCTTCCTTATTGTTTTAACTGTATCAGCGATAAATTCTTGACAATAAAAGATCTGCCAATGTTAAGATTTAGTGCTATTATATTACATTACTATTATACTACCACTAAATGTCTATGTTCCGTATTAATTGTCATATTCATTGTGGTTTAGTTTAGAATACCAACATTTTATCTAAATCTTGGCAAAATAATTAAAGTTGTCTTAGATATACCTACTTAGTAATTTTTCTATGTTGTACTCACTATTAATAGATGACTATTCATTTTTTCGATTTTCAGTGTCATAAAATATAAGCTATATACAACTTTCAAAATAAGAGTTAAGTTCCCTTATTTTTAAAAATTTCTAAAATTTTGGGAAATGTTTATAGTTCATCGATATTGTAAAATACATTTAGATTTAAAGTCATAGCTTCTGAATTTATCTTCTTCAGACACTGAAGGTAAAACTTTTCTTACAAAAAATTTATTTTAAATGTTTTTAATGTTAAATTTCCCTTAAACATTTTCTTTGCAAACAGATTATATCTTCTGTGCTAAAATATTTTTACCAAGAAAATTTCCCACACCTCCTTCCTTCCCCCATTTCTGGTACATTTTCTTTTATCAATTTCAAAATTTTATCTCATTCTAAAAATAAAATAAATGTTCTGACCTTCTGTTTATATTTTTAGCTGATTCTAACGGTTTTTTTTACTAAATTTATAATTTTTTTTTACGTTTACTTAACTAAGAGTCTTTCAAAATCACAAATAAATGTTATGTAAATGGTTTTTTATTGGCAAATGATAAAGAAAGTCAGTAAAATGTAGTCTAACATTCAATTTTTGAAATACACTTTCATTTTTAAAACTCAAAATAAAAAGCAATTAAAACAAAACCATATAGACAGAAACGTGATTTAAAAAAAAATGAAAATAAATAAATAAATAATGATTAAATAATTACTTTTATTTTCTATTAACATTTTATATTCCGTTGATTATTTTTACCGATTTAAATAAGTAAATATTTTTGAATATATATACCTATTTATTTATGGGAACTAATAAGGGCCTAGCTATTGGATCGATATACAGCTAGCTTTTCTCGGCGTTCCCCAGCAAACCCTATTGACCCAAAAACATTTATACTTATTGCTTATTAAATAAACAAATCAATTAAACTTGGTAGTGTCATAATCAAAAGCTACGCAAAGAGAAATAGGAAGGGGACCTGATGCAAATCAGGTCGAACAAAAAACGACAAGCTTTTGTTTTTTACCAAAGAGTCTAGCTAGTACGGAGCAAAGCGATTGTTCGGGTCAACGTTCTGTGATGTAGGTTGACGTACTCTGTTAAGAGACCATTCGCATTGCATCATTGCGATAACGGTGTGGATGGCGCATGCGTCCGTTTTGCAGAGTTCATTGGCCCGTACAAGCAATCCCGCATATTATAATATACAAAGTTCGTTATTTGGGCCAACTCGACCTGGTTACTTTTTATTTTATCTCTTCATTCTAGAAATTGGCAATAGATTGTAGATACCCGCGCGTTTTTTTCTTATAGACCAGGCGATTTTATATTTTCATTTCGGTAATATACCTAATTAGAAATATACAAAAATTGGAAAATAACATGAAATGGTGCGTAAACTAATTAAAATGTTTCAAATATTAATCATAATCAAGTAGAAGTAACTTTCATAAACATTCAATATCTCTCAGAAATATCCAAACTATGCAAATAAATACTCGAAACATCTGGCTGCAGAAGAATCACAGACATTCATTTCTGCAAAAGCAGAAGTCTTAAGGTCATCCAGAGAAGTTCATGCGTTGTCGTTACCCCACACCTGTCACCAAATATTACCCCTTTTACTTTCCTTATTTCTTCTAATTCAACTTTTAGGTTAGGTTACACAATAACTAGGTAACGTCAACTGTCCCACTTTTCTCGACGTTTATATGACATTTCTAGACTTTTCGAAGATGATTCCAGATATTTATCCTCATTTTTCATCAGTAAGGTTACGTCGTACAAAATATTCAAAGACAAAAACAATTCCGACTTAACAAACAAACAGTATAAATAACGAGAGTGCCAGGTCTATTAGTTTAAAGACTGAAATGTACCTTGTTATTTATCAGCCTAAATTGTAAAACACGATTCAAACTCGCGCGTTTTGTTGTTATTTGACCTCCATTTTGGTATTTTACTAAGGAAATAAGCCAGGCAGATTCAATGTAGCCAGTTCTGTTCTGTTGATATTTTTTATGCCAAATGGGTCGCAAAAACATATACAAAAATGTGCTGCAGTTCGTTCAGCACAACGTATAATATTGGGATAGGCTTGGGTTGTGACGTTACCGACGAATGTCACGTACTCGTAGATTTACGGTGAATATGCTAATTTGGAAAAGCGGAAATAGTTGGTTATTTTAATTTATTTAACCGTTTATGTAATCCGGAAAACTGCAGTGGACATTTTAGAATTTATATGCGGATTTGTAGGATTTCTTTTATTATGCAAGGTTTAATTTCTTTAAAAAAATATCTTTTAGTTTATAATATACTAATCTGTAAATTTTTAAAATACATGGACAAGAGAATGGTCACTACTTTTTTTGTCTGCTTCCAAATAAAACTATCCTCTGCTGCAAACAAATCAAAGAACAGAGGCCGTCCACTAAGAAGTAACAACTACTTCCCTGGCTATATGCCACGAAGAATATTGATATTTTTAAAACTTGAAATATTACGTTTTTTGAGTGATTAAATTGTAAATAAATAGCTTAAAATTGTGAATAATGATTTAAAAAAATTTCGAGTTCGGTATTTTTTCATTTTTTTGCATTTTCTGAGAATGTTTACTATAGTAATGTACATTTTTTTCAAACTATCAGAAAGTAGAGATTTCAAAGAACAAGAAGCCAACCGACTTTTTAAAAAAAGCTGATATTTTGACTCGAGAATTATCTATTGAAAATTAGGGTGCTTTTTTGATAGTCAAAATAAGGTGAAAAAAAATATATTTTAAATCAAATAAATAACAGTGTATTTGGGACATAATAAGGTTAGCTTTCACGAAATTTCTTTAAAAAAATATTTTTTTTTGAAAAAGATAAAAATAAAAAACCAAAAACTTGGTTATTTTAATTTTTCACTTAAATTTTGAGGTTATGTGTAAAAATTGTTAATACAAAAGTTGTGGAGCTTTTTTTTACTCACAACTTTGTCATTTAACTTTTTTCCATAGGACTTGTAGTTTTGCCGGAAATCGAGATAAACCATTTTAAAAACTTTTTAAAAACTCACTTTTTAAAAACTCACCCCCTCCCACTTTCCGAACTCGGATCGCCCGTAATTTTTTTTCTTTTCAATTTTATCACATGCCAATCCTTTCAAATGGGTTTTATCCTACTGCTATTTTTTTTTGCTTCAAAAATTATCGACCCTTCTCTATTCTGAGTTAAAGAACCAACAATTTTAGTTTGCAATTCAATAAGGCAATTTCACTCATAGACTGGTTCCAGCGTATTTGCCCCTCATCAGTATAAGGTAGATAACATCCATGCAGAAGCTCTGAAGGCATAATTCTGCACCCTTTCATCTTGGACAATAACGGGAGACAACTCAACCCAAATAAAAATCTACCTGTCGGTTTTTGGAGACAACTAGTCTCCTCCCGCATTGTTGGTCATCGATTTTATGACTATGAATTAATCTTATCGGTGTGAATGACCCCGCGTACGTTATATTTACCAGGAAGTGACACCCAATATTTTTCAATTGAACAATTAGGTATTCACGCAGCGCTCAATTGTTCAAATCCATAACAGTTCTTTTTCCGGCAATGCAACAACAATCATCGTTATTAAACGAGTGAGTCGACTTAAATATTCCGATCGTTCGTTGACACATGTTGCAACTCGGCGGGTTGTCCACGGTGACGTAACAGTGACGTCAAAGAATATTCGAGAAACTTACAATATGCCGTTAAGCCAGTATTATTATATATGAAGTTTGACCGCTTAAGTATTAGGCCAGTTGGTAACTATATAATGCAGTCGTTAATTCTGACAAAATATTCGCTTATACCATGATAATGTGTATTAGAATTTTACAAAAATACTTAATCAAAGGTATATAAAGTATACAATATGTCCCCTAAGAATCATATGGAAAACTTTTTTATTATTAAATTTAGGAAGAAAAGTTACTCTTCATAAAAAATTCTACATTATCTTAAACCTAGAATACAGTCATAAAATATTGAACTTTTCTAGTGGTAAACGAGGTTTGTCAAAAATTTGGGTTTTTCGAACTTGGAAGTGGCTAAGCTATATTTTGTTGGCTTTCACGGTAGATTTAGTAGTTTTCTTTGAATCCACAGAGTTTTTCAAACTTGGAAGAGGCTAAACCATAAAGAACAAACTTCTTATGTCATCAGTTATTTTTGATTCAGCGCGAATTTTAAACTAATGGTATTTTCATTTAAATAATTCCATCTTAATAGGAAATTTCAAACAGCAAATATGTTAAAGATAATCTCTATTTAATTAAATTTGAAAGCCGTATTTTCTTCTACTGTCCGAATAGTAGATTCTCATGTTTTCCTTCGTATCCAAAGGTTTTCTCGAACTTGGAAGTGGCTTAGCTATAATTTTTTGGATTTCCCAGTAGATTTAGTAGTTATATCGTGTTTTCTTTGAATCCACAGGGTTTTTTGAACTTGGAAGAGGCTAAACCATAAAGAACAAACTTCTTATGTCATTAGTTATTTTTGATTGAGCGCGAATTAAATCATACCTGGATTCTCAAAATGTATGAATTTGTCCATTTTTTATGGAAAAGTCACTCTTCCGTACAACCTCGTATATAAATATTTAAAATTATTCCATTAAAAAACAAAGCTTAACATGGTTTCGTATGCCTATTTCATAATTAGCATATTATTGATATCCAATTAATTATTGACCTACCTTACAGGTAAAATATTCCTATTTATTCATTAAAAAGCGTATTCACTCTCACATAAATAGTAGGCAAACTGTTTATTCCCTCTTGAAACGTAGATTTTCGCGGAATTCTCAACGGCACGTAGCGCCTATCCCCACCAAATCAAATTCTTTTTACAACTGGCCTATATTCGATCTTCTCGGTCATCTATTTTTACATTTTTACTCTTAGTTGTTGATGAGTTCGTTGACCTCTGTTGTTCTGAATAATATACGATATATATATATTGTCAATCCGCGAAATACTCTGAATCGACAAAAGCCGATAACCTAATTCGGTGTCAGTCACTGCACTACTTCGAGCATTGTTAATTGTCGTGACCTCAATACTGCAAGCAACTACCAAAATATTGACCCAGATTCTATGCTTTTGTTTGCTGTTTTATCAAATTTTTATTTTACTTTTAAAATTACATACACGATAAACTAAGTTCTATTATACTACTTACGTTTTTATTTCGATGCAATTATATAAATTGCACCAGTTTCGCTCGAGGTCAATGACCTAAACGCTATTTATTGGTGATTTTATTTTTATTATTCCACGCATCTACCCTTTTCGATCTGTTGGGTTTTTAGGGGAATATTTTAGGTGGGTTGGTTATCCAATAAAATATTTTTGCGATAATTATTCGCTTAAAGTTGAGGCAATACGCGAATGGCGAAACTCACTTTGTCTCTCTTTAGCGTGCTTAAATCGCTGCGGGTGGAAATGAGACTTCCACTCTCACTTTCACGCACTGAACTGGCCTCGCGAGTTTTAGCTTTTGCGGGTTGAACAACCGGGAACTAGGTCAGATGGTAACACTGGCGAACTCGATCGCTCGCGTCTGAAGGCTCAGTGCTCAGTGTTCTCTCGTATTTCTCGCAGTTTGGTCGAATATTTTAGTTACAATATTATCGATCACGTTATGTGCAATTAATTGATCAATTACATTAATTATGATGGCTGTGTTAAATTGTACAGAGTCCTTAGTGTCACAAGGGGCGGTTGTCCGTAGTGTTGCTGATGATAGTAGTAGTTCGGGATGCGATAGTGATGATTGTCTTCAAAATGAGTGTTCTTCGCAGGGTTTCTTCAGACGCAGCATCCAACAGAAGATACAATACAGACCGTGTACCAAAAACCAGCAATGCTCCATCCTCAGGATCAATAGGAACCGCTGCCAGTACTGCAGACTCAAAAAGTGTATCGCTGTTGGGATGAGCAGAGATGGTAAGCATATTTATTATTTGTTTTTTTAAACAGTCGTAAACAACTACATCTTTTAACAATATAAAATATTTATCAGTAACTATAGAAAATAAACATTAAGTTAATTCACGAAGTAGAATGAGCAGTTACTTGTTCTTACGATTTGTTTGTTTTAAAACAATGAAAATTGTTATGTATGAAAAGTACCGTTAAATGTTTAATTCTAAA
Organism: Galerucella nymphaeae; assembly: GCA_963978555.1. Classification (NCBI taxonomy): domain Eukaryota; kingdom Metazoa; phylum Arthropoda; class Insecta; order Coleoptera; family Chrysomelidae; genus Galerucella; species Galerucella nymphaeae. The sequence continues at coordinate 842,786 of OZ021711.1, read as the reverse complement.
CATTTTACTATTTAAAAGTAACAGTTACTTTACTACGAATTACAAGCACATAATATTTATTATTATTTTTGAAAGATGTTTGTTTCAGGTGCTATTCCTATTTTTATTTTCAACAGTTGTAAATAAGCATTTATATCTACATTTTTGTGCAAGGCTACAAATTGGGAACAAAGTAATTCCCCGTGAAATGTGTAAATATAGGTCATCCAGGTCCAGGGGTAAACGACCTCTGCAAGATTTTAACATCGGTGCGCATACGAGAAAGTTCAACGTGCTCTAGGTGAACGACCTCGTCGCCAATACTGGGTCATTTCTACCCTGCTACTTTTTGGGAATCGTTAACAATCATTACTTGATTAACTGTTGTGAATCACTTGGGATTTTCTTAATTAATTTTATGATCTTAAAGTAGGCGATTATTTAATTTCTACTTTTTTATTTGTGAAAGGTTTATTTGATTGTCATTTCATTTTTTTAAATCTCATTAGTCGTTCAGGTATTTACAATTTTTTGATAAATTACAAAATATTTTAATAATTTTACATAATTTAAATTCTGCAAATGTTATTCCAAATTTGTATTGATTAATTTCTACTATTTGGATTATAAACTTTTAGATAAAATACCATTTTAATTACAATTAATATTAGATAAAAAAAACTTTTTTTTTGAAATAACTACTTAGATTTTTTAATGAAACACGGGAAATTATTAATGATTAATAATAAGTACATGTTATATGATAAGGAACTGTACAATGTACATACTCCTACCTCGTATGGGGAATGTCAAATGGCAATTAAAAAGTGTCTGCTCCCATATTTTAATAATAATATACAAAGGGAAATTGTGAATTTTGACTGATATTTCTTTTGATCATAACTTTGAATAAATCAGTTAATTAGGTGATAGTAGTGTAACGTTTTACCAAAATATGAGACAAATCGAGATTACATTTCAAAAGTTATGTTCAAATGAAATATCAGTCAAAATTCACAATTCCCCCTGTATATTATTAAAATATAGAAGCAGACACTTCAGCAGATACTTCATTTTATTATTTTAACAATTTATTAAATTTTCACATGAATCTTTGTATTTACTTTAAAACTATTTGAATATTTTAATTTTTTTACAAAAAAAAACAAAAAAATTTCACTATGTGCCTTTTCAGTAAATTTTCAAATCCCAAAATAATTATATTTTTACAATTTTGCAGCTTTACAGCCAAAAATGTCTAATATAATGGCACCAGTCGTTCCTTATTAAGATTTGTATCAACAATATTGAGAGCAATAAAACTATGTACTGAAAAAATGAATTTTTTGACAACACTGAATTCATATTATTTTTTTAATATAACGCAATCTACAACTTGACAGCCTATCTTGCACAACAATTTTATTGCAAGCAAGTAGTTGGCGCTAAATCGTGTTGAGGCCATCAACTTCGCTTGAACTCTAGTCTCGAGATCATTGTGCTACATCGACGCGCACTTTTACTTCATTCAACCATTATGGTTTACGCAACCGTGGTTCGGCCGAAATTGAGAAAGATCACACCAGAGGTAGGTACGTTACATTTGTATGCAACGTTTTTGTTCACGGATTTGGGCTACTTTTCGTACGTCTGTTGTCATAATCAATGTACAGGATACTGTTTGAAGAATTGTATAATTTTGAATTGAATTCTAAAAATTGCTTGCGTCACTGTCATTTTCTATAATTTTTATTTGTTTATTAACAAGCAGAGTACAATTTCAGTAGTAAATGGTTGAAAATTCACAAATATGCAAAAAAATTATTGGCATAGACCTGCCAGAAAAAAAATTTGTCATGTCAGGGTTCGGGCAGAATTTTTGGACAATCAAATCTAGTTTTGCTAGTATTGAGAAATTTGGTGAGGAATTATTTGTCCTTTTATAAAGGGGAACAAAAAACGGATAAACCTAGGGCGAGCTAGTAACTTTTTGGTAAAGGAAGAGAGGAACGTAAACAAAACGAACTGTATCCAGGATTTTAGGTGTGAATAGAGGGTTTAAGACAATTGACTTTTGACAGCCTAAGCAGAGGACAGGAAATATCATAAAATTAAAATTATTAACAAATACAAAGATCAGACTACACAAAAAAAACATACCATTTATAGGAAGCTGGATGATGAAAGATGTGTGAAGAAAAGACGAACTAGGAAGAAATGTATTGATGCTGTTGAAGAAGACTTAGACAGTTTGGAATAGAGGACTGGAATAGGATTGCAAGAGATCGAATAGAATGAAGAAATATAACAAAAAAATAGATTCTGTAAGACTAACACGCATTAAAATGTTATTTAAATAAACCAAAACAACAAAACCTACTTCACAATAATATTTGCAATTTTCATTTCTAAGCGAGGCTGATAACCTCACTCCCCTTATTATTTTTTAAATGGTTACTTTTACCTAGATTTTTACACTTGGCTATTAGGTGAAAGTGATCGTTAAGTTCAACGAAAGCTTACACTTGCATGTCTTACGTTTCTAACTTCCTAACGAGTGAAAGTGTTTCGTAACAGATTTGAAATCATTTTGTTGTTTTTGAATGTTTTTTTTTCTCGTAGCAAATCTCTAGCAATCGTTGAACTCTGTCATACTTTCTATATTAAAAGTAATCTTTCACTGAACATTCAATTATTGTTGCTTCATTATTTCAACTTGGAAACAATTCTTCGTTTTCACAAATATTATTTAAATAATTTCATATATCAAGTGTCATCAATAATAAATGAATTACATGAAATTATATACTCAAAACATAGGAATAAATTTACGAAAATTGTTTTTTTAAAATTATCTATTGTTACTTTTCCCAAATTTAAATTATTTATAATAAGTTCCAATGGGTGAATGTAAACACTTTCCTAACAAAATGACTCACGTGTAAGTTACTACAAGTTCACTACGATGTTTCGCAGTTTGCTCTAGATACTCGAGAGCTGCTGCGACCTAGCGACAAAAACCTGTATTAGAACAGTAAGCTCGCGCTCAGTAGCGGATAAAGATCACTGTCCTGTTGCGTTGCCAAATCACCTGAAAATCACCATAAGATAGACATTTTTTAAATATTTTGATACGGTATATAATTTATATTTGTATTTTCTTAAATTTCGTCAGTTGGTTTTAAGTAAACTAAATCTTTTTGTAGTTCTTTGTTTTTACGTCTCTTGATAACAAATAGCTTTTATTTTATAACAAATTTGGTATATTATTATTTACTGTTTTTAGTGATTTTTTTCCAATTGTCACGAATTTGTTAATTTTAAAATAGATACACGATTTTTTGGTAATTTTTCTATATAAAGTTTATAATTGAAAAAATAATTATTAAATAAAATTAACATTTTTCACATACTTGCATATATGATAATATATATTATGTGAAAAAGCACATAACATTTTTATCCTTTTTTTTTCAAATGCTCAAAGACTTTTTTGGAAGAGAAGCTGGCAACACCGGAAGTAGTTGAATTGTAATGGTAATAGCCCACCTTCACATTTAAACGACCACGAAATTCCTGGGTTCTCATTCATTTAAGTAGGCCTTGCAAATGATACGCTTCATTTTGTTGAGATGAAAGTTTACAAAACTTGGCGCTTTCTTTTTATTATTTTTCGAAAACAATAAATGATTTTATTTGAGGAGAATTAGATGACAATGATTATTTCTAAAATAGAGTTTTTTTAAATGTCAATTATTAATTAATGATAATTTCTAAAATTTATATAATAAATAAATATTAAATTTTCAAATAAATTTAAATTTAATTAATTTACAAAAACACAATAGAATAAAAATATTGTTTAAACAATGCTTGCGGTGACATTGATGTTTTTGACATTTGCTCTTGGTTCAAGGTAGCAATATTTTTCAATTTATTTAAATGAATGCGTAAATTACACTTTTTTACATCAAAACAAGTTCTTATTTACATTACTATAAGGTCACAATCCAAGTGGTAACTCACACTCGTCAACAATGACTTTAAATATTTTTTTGACATATTATGCAAATAAAAGAAATTGTTTATACACATTTCTAAAAATATATTTAATAAAAAACGGAATTTTATTGTTCTGGAGTATTGCCAATTATTGCACAGTACTGTACTGAGTGTTCTGGGTCGATAAGTTAGTTAATTTAAACATTTATGTCACTGTCAGTTAACCATAATGATAACCAATCTACCAAATGAGAAGTTCTAATAAAGTAATAGATGCATCTAAAATAAAATATTTTCATTTTATTTAAATATTTCTGTTTTTTTATTATTAATATTTATTATTAATTAATTTAAAATTGTTTCGAGTCCGTTTCTGTGTTCCATCGGTCCCGGGTTGCCCTCTAGGTGGGTGACGGGGGCACCGAGCGTCCTTGTCATTTCCCCGTTCCCCCTTCTCTTCCCCCTTTTCGTATGTTAACGCTCGGCGCGTCGTCGTCGTCCAAACGAACGACGCAGCAGCTCAAGTTCAAGGGTGATGGAGGGGAATTAACCGCGAGTGGGGGGGCCTGTTAGAGGAGAATTGTGACCGTGGGTGCTACACGCCTGTCGCTGAGTGATTCGCGCCACTATTCGCTACGAACTCATCGTGTACGGGAATGCCAGACCGCGCTGTTCTTCGCGCTTGCAGCCCGATTGTTCGTCAACCTTATCGCGTACATGTGATTTCTGGTGAAAGTGCTATACAAAAGTGTAAAATGGGTGGTGAAGAGTTACCTATACTTAAAGGAATATTAAACGGTGTTGTCAACTATCATAACGCACGTAGGTGTTTTTTTTTTTCGAAAAACTTCAAAAATTATTTTGCATACCTATAAAATTTTTAATTAAAAGTTAGTTACAGTATAAAAATTCGAAATATAATAGGTACTTGACATTGAAAATAAGGCATAAATAATTATTGGAATGTTTTGCAAAATTAAATTCCGAAATAAATATTTAATTGAGTATTTTCTCCAACAATTAATCGTTATTTCTAAGTAGTAATTTAAATATATAAAAAATGTAATATTAAAAGAAATATATTAATGAAACAATATAATTTGATGAATGGATTTGTTTGTGGTGGATTAAAATTGGTATGTCGTATTATTAATAAAAGGAAGTAATTCATAATTGAATAGTAAAAATATACCTAAATGAGATTATATTTGAATGGCTTACATATACTCACGCCGATCACTTTTTTGACAATCGAATAAAAGACTTTCTCATTGACCTAGAACACTTTCATCTGTGTGAAAGCAAATTTCTCTCCCGCATTTATTTTCCAACTTTGTACTATATTATGGAACCAAACACTTTCTCCTGTCGGGCGGTACTTTTTTTTTAACGGATTGGAACAGATGTAGAGCAGCTGACACAAACCAACTAAAAAAAGGGGCACCTGGACTACGCCCTCTATTTAAAATGTTTTTTAACTTTAATCCCTTGTTTATTTACATTTTTTCTAACGGACTGTTTTTTTTCTAATTACAGCTGTCAGATTTGGTAGAGTGCCGAAAAGAGAAAAAGCCAGGATTTTGGCTGCCATGCAACAAAGTTCAAATTCGCGTTCAATAGAAAAAGCAATTAGTGCTGAACTAGAAGATGAACAAAGATTACTTGAAACCGTCGTCAGGGCTCACATTGACACCTGCGATTTCACAAGAGAAAAAGTCGAACCTATGCTACAACGGGCAAGAGATCATCCCTCTTATACTGCTTGTCCACCCACTTTGGTAAGTATTTTGAATTTTACTTTATAAAATATTTTTATTTAATTAAATATCATACGCTTGGTAGACGGTTGAACGGAAATAGGGCACACATATAAAGTACCCTAAACAAAAGCGTAAATCGCCAGACCTGTCGACCTTGTGTGCAGGGGGACAAGCGGAAACATTCAAGGCTTCGTGATATCGTCGTCTCTTTTGCTCTCCTATTACCTTTATCGGAATTGAACAACTTAGGACGACAATATTCTAATGTAACCTTTCTGAAATTTTATCTAAATTATTTAAAAATACGCTTAATCTGCTCCGAATTTTTATCGTTATATTGCACGAGTGTATTTTTTTAATCTCATTAAAAATGTATCTACGTGACGAACCTTCAGATCGATCGTTTATAACCTTCTCCAAGCTTGACAAAGGTTATTCTATTTATAACTTTGGCGTATATATTTCGAAAATTGTTTATTTTTTTGGAAATTTGAATAGTTTAGACTAAATTTTTGTTTTCTTTACAGGCATGTCCGCTGAATCCCAATCCACAGCCTTTGACAGGCCAACAGGAAATGTTGCAAGACTTCTCCAAGAGATTCTCTCCTGCAATTCGCGGAGTCGTCGAGTTCGCTAAGCGTATTCCTGGATTCACTTTGTTGGCTCAAGATGATCAAGTTACTCTGTTGAAAGCTGGAGTATTTGAAGTGCTACTAGTGCGTCTCGCGTGCATGTTTGATTCTCAAACAGCCAGTATGATTTGTTTAAATGGACAAGTGTTAAAACGTGACTCTATTCACAATAGTTCTAATGCTCGCTTTCTGATGGACAGTATGTTCGATTTCGCGGAGAGAATGAATTCTCTCAGACTATCTGATGCGGAGATTGGACTTTTTTGTTCGGTCGTTGTGATCGCTGCCGATCGTCCTGGTTTGAGGAATACCGAATTAATTGAGAAGATGCATAACAAACTTAAATCTTCGTTACAAATGGTCGTCGCGCAAAACCATCTCGGCCAACCACATATTATGGATGAATTGATGAAGAAAATTCCAGATTTGCGTACTTTGAATACTTTGCATTCAGAAAAATTGCTCGCTTTCAAAATGACAGAAAAGCAGCAAATGATGCAACAACAACAACTCCATAATTCATGGAATGGGCATATGGAAGAAGAAAGTAATAGTAAAAGCCCAGCCGCCTCTTCGTGGTCTTCTTCTTCTGATGTTACTATGGATGAAGCTAAATCCCCTCTTGGTTCGGTGTCCAGCACTGAGTCGATGTGCTCTTCAGAAATGACTTCTATTCACGAATATCCTCATCCGAATAGTCACCATATCAGCTCAAATATAACAAACGCACCACTTTTAGCTGCCACTTTGGCAGGTGGAGTTTGCCCTCACAGACATCGAGCAAATTCCGGTTCAACTTCTTCTGGTGATGACGAACTAGCAGCAACATCACATTTGATTCACAACGGCATAACAATAACCCCAGTTTCTCGGCCATCACACAATCCCCATCCCAGATTCCGTAAACTCGATTCTCCTAGTGATTCTGGAATTGAGTCTGGAACTGAAAAAGTTGAAAAACCCACATCTGTTTGTTCAAGTCCAAGATCCTCTGTAGACGACCACCATATAGTCGAGGATATGCCCGTTCTTAAACGCGTACTTCAAGCCCCACCTTTGTATGATACCAATTCTCTTATGGATGAGGCCTATAAACCACATAAAAAATTCAGAGCCTTGAGAAACAAAGATTCTGCCGAGGCGGAACCAGTCGTTATTATGTCTCCCCAACCAGTGCAATCTCAGTTACAATTGCAATTAACCTCAGCTCCCCAATCAAGTTTGTCCAGTTCGCATTCGATGTTGGCCAAATCTTTGATGGAAGGTCCAAGGATGACAGCGGAACAGATGAAGAGAACCGAAGTTATTCATAACTTTATAATGAGAGGTGAATCACCTTCGGCTTCTCCCATGGTAACTGCTGCGCCTACAGCTTGTCCTTACAAAACCTCGAATGGATCGCTGTTGCAACCTGCGTGGGCTACAAGTGTGATAACTACAACGGCCCGCCAAAGTCAAATGCACTGCAACCCCACACCGCCTCCTCAGCAGACGCAGTCCCAGGAGTACAATAGGTTGTACTTGCACCCGCAGCAATCTCCGCATTCAACTTCACCCGCCCCTTCACAGTCAAGATCTCCCGTTAGTCCGCACTCGTCGTTACTAACGTCGATACCAAAAATGGTGGAATTACAGGTAGATATCGCAGATTCACAACAGCCTTTGAATTTGTCGAAAAAGTCACCGTCTCCGTCACCGAGACCGATGAAGGTGGTGACTTTGGAGGTGTAAAGAAGCCGCTGCGGTTTTTTCTAAACCGCTTCGTGAGATTAGTACAAAGTGGAGTGCACATGCCTATCGCCAACTGAGACTTTTGCAAATGTTTTATTTGCGCCAGAGGACATTTAGGTGCCACTTTTGATCGTGTTACAAAAACCAAATAAATTATAATTACTGTATATTCAGTCCCTACTATCTCTGTCTACATAGTCCCTGGAAAAAGAATCGAAACATTAAAAATAATCGAAAAGCTGAAAAATATCGAATACGCGTTAGGTCAATACCTAGTAGAAAGTAAAAATTGAATTTTTAAATAAATTTTATAAAAATTTTTGGGAAGAGTGTGGTTGGTGATGATATCGCGATATTTTTCTTTTCGATTTTTTAAGATATTTTTTCCGGTCGCTGTTTATATATATGTATATGTATGTTGATGTGTGCCCCTCATGTTATGTTGTAGTTGTAGTAGGGTGACATCCCGGATTCTCATGTAAAGTTATTTCCGCCATGGTCAGAATAGAGCGCATCTTTTGTACATAACGGACCAACAAACCCTATAAGCGCTCTGTTCTGAATTTTCTGTCTGTAGTTAAGATTTAAAACAATCACTAATTTTTGAATAGTTCCATGTAAATGAAAAAAGATCGATTAAATTGGCATCAGCACCCAAATCAATCCTATTATGTAAGTAATTATATTATTATTGTTTAATATATGTGATACATTGATTTGTAGGTTATACAGGGCTCGCAGAAAATCCGGAATACCAAACTTGGACACTACAATATTTATAAAAAAATTAATTTTAAGTAGGTAAATTATTAAAATTATTATTTTCATAAATAAATAATTGTTGAATTATTAAATTATTTAATAAAGAGAAAGTTGGTAAATAATTTTTTTTTGTATTCTTCATTTTATGTAATTGTTTAATTTTATTGGATTAAATTTTAATTAAAAAATATTTTTGTTAAAGTAGTGGGTATTCCGGATCTTTAGATGGCTCTATATTTATGGAAATAAGTTTGTGTTTTTGCGTATCTCAGTTTGTAAAAAGAGACTCTCATAATCATTATCATGGATCCATCATCCGCCTGTTTGTATCACCATTGTTTCATACCATTTTAAGATTAGTAAAAGGCGTTTCAGGGGGGATTGTGAGACTGAGGGAGGAATGCGATGCGTCCCATCGTACTATGGTCAATCATATTTTTGGGGGCCAACTCACCTGTATTGCTCCTCCCATGTTTGTCTCCCTGTTCGCTGTTTGGACGTGCAATTCTGTCCCCAACCGATTTTAGCCTATTTCTGAATAGTATTTCAACATTTACTGGAGCCATATTTCGAAAAAGAAATAAATGCAAATATTTATATTATTTTTTTAATAACAATTTGTTTTCAATCCTCATATTTATTTTTATAGAAAGTATTTATTTACTAAATTATACTACGAAATTTTAAATTATTTTATTTATTTACAAATTATAGAAAATTTTAGGATTAAAAACTGATATTTTCCCCCTTTTTATGACTCCATTAATTGTTATTTATTTGTATTTATTTTATTTCTATTGTTAATATTGTTTTTCATTGTCTGTTTTCTGTTACATGGGCGGACACTTGATCAATAAAAACAATGTTTTTTTTTTGTTGATTATGTGAACATTCTTAACATAAACAATTGTATTTTTTTTTTGTAAATTGGGAGCTTGTTGAGGCCGACAGAATAAACATGTCTTGGTGATATTATCATTTGTATTTGTTTTATATCCTCAATAACCCCACTCCTGCCTATAATATTAATTAAGCATTGAAGGATAACAAAAAGTGAACAAATTAAATTAGTGAAAAATCAATAAATTATAAAAAATTAATGGAAAGCAGGTGAAGAACTGAAAAAGTAAGTGCACTATTTATTTATTTATTAGAGTTGGAAATTTCATTTTATAGAACGGAGATGTATTGTGTATTTTAGTAAAGAATAGTTACATTTAAAACGAATTTTTAGTTTGTACAATTAGTGTGGACATGGACAATCCACACGAGTCGAACAGTATATTTTTCTACGACACACTTGAGAAAAAATCTAGAAAATAAATATTTCATTGAACTATAAAAAAAATTTTAATTAAAAATTTTCAAAAATTATAATTTTATCAATTCAATTTTTCATTCTCACTGATTTTTTGGGATAAGCGTACAGTTCTTAAATTAGTCGACTGGACAACGGAGAAAAAGTCGCTTCCTTCTCGATTTTTTTTTAGGTACAAGCACATGTCACATGACATGTGGTCTTTACAAAATGATAAAGTAGGTCCCTGACCATCTGAAATTGAAAATTACAACATTTTTTAATGGGGACGACACAATTTATATTGCGAAATTTGTCAAAATTATGTTTTATTACTTTTTTACACATACCTCGCGATATCTCCGGAACTAAACAAGATATTTTCAAATTTTTTTTTTATCGACAGAAGAAATATGAGCGAAGACTACTGTGTTAGTTTCATTTGTATGAAAAACCTAGTTTTCTTGTAAAATTGGAGAAAACTGTAATCTTTACTTTTTTTGCAGCACTATTTTCAGTAATTTAGAAACTTTTTATATTTCAAAATTTCACCTAACTATCTGCGTACCAAATGAAGCTAAAGCTTCAAGGAAGTTTTTAAAACAAGAATCACTATTCTAAGTATCATAGTTTTTGAACAATAAATACGCAAACTTGAAAGTTTCTGCAGCCGCGCCTAATTATTGTGCTTTCTAACGAGCAGGCATCTCTCGCATACGCATAATGCAGTCTATTCCTGACAAATTTGGCCGATAACTTGATTCAGTTGCTAACAGTCTTTGTTTTAACTGCGATTAGGTAAATATTATTTTGGATGTGTGTATGTCTGTTGAGATTATTTGGAGATTGAAAGGATTAAATACAATTATATGCGTTGCAGAAAACAAGAAAGACACTTGTGCTCAAGAGATTTTGTATTAAAAGGAAGACATTCTAGGTAAGGGGTAGATAAGGAGGGAAGGTTGAAGTAAAATGTCATAAAACTTGCAGACAAACATTTATTAGTTCACAAAATACAAGGTGTCCCAAATAAGAGTGACTGATTTTAAACATATAAAATGTCCAGCTTATTAATTGCTCCAAAGAGATGGGGTTTTCACTAGTTCCACTAGTTTATCAAAGAAATTTTTTTAGGCTTGGCCGGCATATCAACTCATCAACACAGGGTGTTTTACTAATGTTGGTCAAATTTAAAGGGGAAAATATGTATTATTTTGAATGGAACACCCTATAATTCTTGATCTCATTCATTTATATGAACGTATTTTGATGCCTAAAATCAACTTATGCTAAGCCTAACAATTTTTCGAAAAATCTGTTTAATATAATATTACCATACAGCGTAATAAGATTTTATTAAATTACAAATTAACAGAGCGAACATATAAAATGAAAATATTTTTAAATAATTTCACAAGAACTTATTGTGAATATGATCTCCCTGCTTGAAGTCTTCGACGCCATCGTCCAATTTATATTTGTTTTTGATGCTCTTATTGATGCCATCAGTAAACTATTCTCTCTTAAAGCTGATCAATAGTATTGATGCGAGTGTTCCCATTAACTTTTCTTCTAATGTTCCCCAAATGTTATAATCAACGGGGCTTAACTCCGGGCTATTTGGAGGCCACAGGTTTGGTTCAATAAAGTCATGACAATTTTCCTGCAGATATCGTAAAGTACTATTTAACGTATGGCTAGGTGAGAAATCTTGCTGGAATGTGTAGTTGTCGATAATTGTTTCTATTTCTCGAAGCATATTTTCTAAAATGTCCCGTTGATAAATTTCAGAGTTAATTTTTACTCCAGAATCAAATTTAATTTTTCCTAGCGTCGAAACAGCCAAAGAAATTCGACAGTGTCTCTGTTAAGTTTTTTATTTAATAAAACCCTATCACGTTGTATGATAATTTCGAAAAGGATATTTTTTAATTACAAAACATAAACTTTTTCTAAACATTTTTTTATAGCTTCTTTTCCGATAGTTTCTTGATATTTTTAAATAATATTTGTAGTATTAGAGTAGTAAATTGAATTTTGCAACAGCCCCAAAAACAATGATTGAAAATACTGCTTTTTACTTGACTCCTTCTGTACATTTTGATTAGGTAATTTTTCTAAAATTAAGAAAAGGTCTTCCTATTATTTACACAAAATTTCACAAAAATCCGGCATATTGAAAAATAATTATTCAGAGACGAATTGGGTCCCAAATAAATTTGGTCCACAGTGTATAGTTCTGAATACATGATATAACAATTTCTTTGTGCTGACATCTTTTGAGTAACACTTTTAGGCTAATTAACGAAAATAATCCTGATTCGGATTGTAGTTGATAACAAATTTATATTTAGATGGGTATATTCAAAACCGCAATTGGAAAGTACGAAATTATGCTATTCAAATTATCAGAATTCATCAGGATTACCATAAGGACACATTGGTTTGGTTATCTAAATAAAGTCTTCGACCTCAGTCAATATGGAAAATCCCCCAAAACAATATCCATTTTATATACCCCTTCTGCAAAATATTCGAAAAACTATTGAATCCAAATTAGTGAAATTGTCTAAAAATCATCCTCGCATAGACAACACTGATACAATAACTAAAAATGAATAAAATTATGTATGCTGATGAAATCACCATAGGTATGTATGTATGTGTGTATGTAATGTGTTTGTATGTATGTACACATAAATACAGAAGAATCTTTGATTGCCTAAGCTCTACTAGATCTTTTTAATAGTTGGATCTTCTCTTTCTTTCTGCTTCACTTATTTCTTCCAATATTACATTGGGACTGTTTCCGCAAAAGAGTTCTGGCCCCCAGAAAGGTATTTCAGTCCCCCTCTTTGCTAGTTCCTCTGCTATTTCATTTCCCTCTATTCCAGTGTGTCCTGGAATCCATAGTAAGGTAACCGTATTGTTCTCTTCTAGTTTATTGAGTTTGTCTAGGCATTCCCACACCATTTTGGAACTGATTACACAAGAGCTCAGTGCCTTGATGGTTCCTTGACTATCTGTCATTATGATAATCTTTTGTCCCCTGTATACTTTATCAATATTGTACTGGGCGCACTTTTTTATAGCGTGGATTTCCGCTTGAAAGATACTTGGGGCTTTTCCCAAGCTTTCGGAGTGTTTGGTTCCTGGCCCGAACACTCCCATCCCAGTTCCTCCCTTTGCTTTTGAGCCATCTGTGTACCATTGAATGGCATTCTGGTAATGGTATTTGGATCCCATTCCTTCTTGTTTGTAATTCTGTAACGAATTTCTTCGAAAAGTTGTACTTTTTCATCATACCCAGGTTGTCTGATTTCTAAGAAGTGAAGAGGTGTTTTTTTAATGATTCCCTCTCTACTTAGTCTGTATCTTGTTCTTTCTGCAACACTTTCCACCACCATATGTAGATGGGTGGTGGTAGGTTGAGAATCACTTCCAAAACTGCCGTTGGGCATGTTCTCATTACCCACCATATCTCAGTCATATTATTGCGATTATGTTAACAAATTACTAATGTACACTCGTTAACATTAGCTCCTGATTGGCTCATTGCGATGAAATTCTTTTAGTTTGCATATTTTCCGGGACTCATGTTTGCTTCTGTCGACTGTACTTACCAGTTAACACTAAATAACTCCACTGGATTGGCTGGATTTTAAGTATTTTGTTTTTAATATTAATCTTTATAATAATTAGTTGAAGTTTTGTATATCTATGTTGACATAAAATTTTTGAAAAATGGGTTGGTATCCTTTTTTTTATATACGGTCGTAGAAAAAAAAATGTTCTGAACTCATGCGTAAAGTGTATTTCCCGCCCTTGACGGCTCAACTGCAGTCATGTGCGAAAAAGTATAACTTTTATTGGGAAAATAAGTATTTATCGCTTTTTGATATCCTGAAAGGAAAACTCGCGACTACCATACTTTGCTTACCTCAAAATTATTTCGACTCCACCCAAATAACAAAAATACGAAGTTTCGACAGTGTGGTCATAATAAATTTTCAAATATTCTGTAATCTTTGCCAAGGACTATGACTTAACAGAGTCATTTTTCTATGGGTAAGATGAACATAACCACATCTGGTATTTATAGTTGGAATTTGACAGGAAAGTTTCTGGACACTCTGTATAGAATTACACTAAGACCTATTTAATTATTGAACCGGCGGACAGTCTCCATATTTTAATTATTTCAATGAAAAACTGAAAAGTAATGAGGAAGTGATTCATGAATATCAAGTATTAGTTAAGTTGTTAAGTACTTAGTTGGAGGCGAGGCACTACATTATTGAACAAGTAAACACAATGCTGCATTAACTACTACAACTGTACGTTAATTGATCGAGTCTTTCATTAATATCATTAATAGATGCATCTGTTAGATGAAGGAAGTTGTTATAATAAATAGTATTATTATTATTAGCTGTCTTGAGATTATTGTTATCAAAGTTTTATTTAAAATATTCTATTTAAAGGATTTGGGGCCATTTATTGATTACGGAATGTACCTGTTGGGAAATGGGGGCAATAAAAATTTCTATATGCCCTTTATGTCGTAATTTATCAGAAACCTACTTCCATTTTGATGATCACTGAACGAAAAAGGTACGTTATATTAATAAAAAAGTACATCAAATCAATGAACATCAACATTAATTTTCAGCCGATGAGCTATATCGTTAATACAATGAACGTTCGTACGTTAACTTTTTTATTCATCAAGTTATGTTTAATGTACATTGAATCAATGAATAAAGGACATGGATCTATGACTTCCTGTTATTAATATTACGAACCACATACATTAACACAATAAACGAGAAGCATGGATCCATGATCACCGGTCATTAGTTTATGATTGTTGTACGTTAAATCAATGTACAATAAACATTGATCGATGTTCACCGGTTATCAATATTACGAACATAAAAATAATTTGGTAGTACAATGCAATATTTTTTTTAGTTTTAAGGTGCAACATTGGCTGAAAATTATCTTATATGTCCATTGATTAAACAAAAGTTACTACTTTGAGACAGTGAATTAGGTGTAATATGTTATATTGACAAACAGTTTTTGTATTTTTAATATATTTCCGCTGTATAAAAAATATAATATACCTAGAGAGTGAAAATGTTAACTACTTTTCGCATTTTCTATTCACTTACTACAAATTCACACATTTTATGAACTTTTGGGCTTTCTAGTGGTACATCATGTCTACAAAATGACTTTTGACATTTTGCTTTCCAAGGGAAAGTCAAAGTTATATAAGAAAAAAAATCTCAAAACATATGTCTACTGCCTTAAGAATTTGGAGAAATTTATATCCAATGTCGTCAAAGTAGACGAAAATATTTGGAATTGTGTTAATGTCTTCACCAGTACACAATATAAAAAGCTGAATAGACATTTTTCAAATCTTCAGGTTAGCAATATGGTCCTCTACTTCTTGTTGAGTCTTCGTACAAAACAAAAATGACTCCTGGGAATCTTTGATTGTGTATTTTGTGTGAGTGGATTTCCCCCCCCCCCCCAATAGGTACCTAAATGAATATTTGAAATAAGTTCACTACAAAAAGAAAACTAAAAGAGTACTCACGCTTGCAATATGAAGATATTGTCTATTCGTTGAAAAAATAGTAAATAGTCTATTCTCAATAAAATGGCACAATTTTACCCACTAAAAACTCAAATCACACAAAATTCACAACGGAGCACAACAAGACTGTGGTTAACCCTCTCGAGAAACAAAAAGACTGAAATATTAGGCGCGAAAATGGTCACGTATTTTGCTTTCTATGTACGCCTTTACGTAATATTAATGATTACAATCATGGATCTATGAACCGTTTACATTAACTTTCGCGCGTTATTCTGAGTCAATGTAAGCTCTTCGTAATATTAATGTTTTTAGTTATGGATCTATGAACAAGTATCATTGATTTTAGCGCCTTATTAGAAGTTAATGTTCAAGTTCGTAATATTAACGTTTAGCAAACATTGAAACAATGAATACCGTTTATGGTGTTTATATGTATGCTGTTCATAAATCCATAACAAAAAATTATTGTTTTAAAGACGAACATCAATTTAATAATTCTCAAACGTTTATTCAATGAACTTTTTCATTGTACCAATGAAAAAAATAATCAATTTTTGATGTTTTTCGTTTATTGCTTAATGTCAGGTCATTCATTGTTTCAGTGTACTAAAACATTAATCCATGATCAGAAATCATTGTAACAATCACCGATTCATAATATTAATGTTCAAAATATTGACGACCGGTGTTCATTAATTTTACGTACAAAATTTCTTTCTGTGATGAAGGGCCTTTCTTCTTCATATAATATACAATTGTTTATTTTCAATCTTGTGAATGATAGTATATTATACGCCAAAGTGATGAAGACTATTATTCTTGACTGAGCACCAAAATTATTTTGGAATAATTTGCGAGGTTTATAAATGTCTTCACCACCATTGGTGTATATTCAATTTTTTCCAATACTAGCCAAATTTAAGACAAACATTAAAAATAATTCACAAACGCACCACGAGAAACGTTTACCCCGCCGTCTGACTGACAAGTACACTGTCAGTTTTCGATATAATCTGAACGTACTCGTTATGTCATCTATTATAGTCATTTTTAGTTGAGTGCGAATTTTAAACTATTGGCATTAAAATTGAAATAGTTCCATCTTGTTAGGTAATTTCCAGCAGCAAATAAGTTAGAGACAATCTCCTGGGTATTGAGTTTTTGTTGAACTACTAGACCTGAATTCTCAAAATATTTGAATTGGTCCATTATTGACCTAGGTTATTAATAGAAAAAATTATTAACCATAACCACTAATATAGTTATTTATGCGACAAGTGCAAAAAGTGAGTGTTCTTTGCACGCGACGTGAAATTGTCCAACGAGGTCTTTAGGTCGAGTGCAGAAACACGTTTTGCAAGAGTTGTGTACAATATTTTTTCTACATTCATGCAAAAACAAAAGTTGTCTTCTCACAATGTTTCTGATACATATTTTAACCATAAGTAGTTTGAAGGTTATTAAAAAAAAATTAAAAAAAATATTTTTTCTAAATTGATGCAAAAAACAACACTTTTGTGAAACACATTTAATGGAAAAAGTGGTACTTTATTGCACTAGAGCAACAAAATTTTTGTTGCACTCATCTGTCATTCTTGTGTAAGTTTTGTGATGATTTATGACACATAAACATTTAAATAAACCAACATATTATATTCTAATTTTCCAGTTTTTGCATGAATGTATAAAAAATATTGTATGCAACTCTTGCAAAACGTGTTTTTTGCACTCGATGTGTTGTCCAGCTCGGCCCAAAGACCTCGTTGGGCAATTTCACGTCGCGTGCAAAAAACACTCACTGTTTGCACTTGTTGCATAAATAACTATTTTTCATTTTATTAAAAATTAGGTTGCAGACTTCATGAAAACATTAAATATCATGAAAACTACACATTTTTTGATATGTAGAGGTTATGTGTTTTTTACGTGAAAAGCATCGAGGAATACAAAATTAATTAAAAATAGCTACAAATGCCAGTGGCGTGAAAATTGGGAGGAGAAAGTGACATATTTTTCCGAATGTACTCCACTGGACAAAAATTGACAAATGATGATTATCCATCAAAATATGTCTTTTTACATTTAAAAACAACCTGCCAAAATGTAAAATTAATTTATTCATCCATTTTAAAGTTATCGAATTAAAACATTTAATTTTTCAATACTTCAACACCCTGTATTTCGAAAAGTAAATGATCTGGACCCCTCAATCCTTATATCATTTTGTCCAATTTCACGAGAGGTACCTACATGCAAACGTTGTCAGTGTCATTTGAAAACACCCTGTACATACACTTCTGAAGCATTTAAGGCTTGTTTGCAAGGATAAAATAATAATATAAAACTTATACTAGTTAACAAATAAATAATAATAAACAATAAATAATTAATGAAAATTAATACCATAATTAAATATTAATAAAATAGAAATTGATAGAAACATTATCACTAATTGTTTTCGATAAGGTTGAGAATACCGTGTTTACTTGTTTTGGTATACATTTATTCAGAAAAAAATTCACATTAAATTTGTTGGGGTATAGAATTATATTGTCTTTGTTTCTTGTAGTATAATTGACGTACCTATATTGAGATGCGGGGGTAATTTTGGAGAGCACGTTCCAGACCCGGCTAATAATTTGTTACTATTTTGTTGCTAATTTGTTACTAAATAATTGATTCTGCTGCTCCTGTCGTTGCCAAGAAGCGCTTGTTCCCCTACCGTAATATTAACTTAGGGTAGCCAAGTGCAATATTTCGGTAACGAAAGAAGCTAGCAATACGAGCATGGTGGCATATTTGATTGCTAATTTTTTGTTTTCAGATGGTATGATCCATTTTTTTCGGAAATATCCCCCAATCGTTAAACTGGGTAACTCTCCTTTTGGGTTATTTATAGTATTAAGTTACGGTGGCCAACTACGATACCTCGGGAGCCAGACGAGCTAGCGACATGAGCCTGGCGCATGAATTTAGGAGCAACCTGTATATAACAGGTTATAGAACAGCTTCAATTTTAAATATTTATTAGTAGAAAATCTATGGCCAATCGATCCTCTAACGCAAAGGAAAACAAAATAATTAAACTAACATCATTTTTGAAAACTTAACAATACCGAATGTTGAGAGTTTTCGGACAAAATTGGTAATCAATTCAATATTCGAACTAGTTTAGATCCAGATCAACAAAAACTAAACCAAACAAAGTAGGACAAACTTCAAAAAACTGCATACATTAGAATGCAACAACCTTTTTGGTGAAACATCCGCACCATTGAAAATCCGAATGAATGAACACAAAAAGCATTTATTCATCACATTAAATTGGTTTTTAGGTGGACGAACCTAATATTAAAAGACTAAAAATCAGAGAAAGTGTTTTATGCAATATCCTTCAAAATAGGATGCAGACGTGCCATTCGTAGCGGTAATGTGTCTTACGTCTTTCTCTAATGTCTCACTGACAGTTCTCGTCAGGTCTTTACTTTGTTCTTTACGGTCAATTGTTATTTATGGAAAGTGAATATTAAAATAATTGTTATATTTATTTAAATAATACAAAAATATGACTAGGTACACGGAAAACATCAGCATTTTGAAAGTTCTCAAGTATTTTCAGTTACAAAAAGAAGCTGGTAACTATTAATTCCATAGCCTTTTTGAATTTGGATAAATACTATCCTGATGATTTGAAAGTGGGTTAAAGCGCACGGTCGTAGAAAAAAGAAATTTCCAATAATCAATTACCTGCGTTATCAAGATAGTATCATGATTTATGATTTATCATTAGAATTGCTGATAATCAATACAAACTTTAATACACAAAATCACAAAACTGACATAAAATTATTCTTCCGCTAGTAGCTCTTTTAATAATTGTGCACAATAATTATTATTCATATAAAAAGTACTTGTGCATTTAGAATTTATATAGCTAGTCAACACAAATCAGGAGCCCTTAAACTGTGAGTCGCATGGCCTTGAGAATTCGTGGAAATTACTCAAGGATTTTGCGAAACGTGCCGTTTACGTGACATTGAAGTAAGTGATCAATAAAATCTAATGGTCGTCATCTTTTCATAACAAAAAATTCGTGAGTTATAAAAATATAATCAATAGACTTGGAGTGTCTTCGTTTGATACTTTTTTGCGTTCACCTAGTCAGATACAGGGTGAACTATGATTAACGGTTATCGTTATTCTAATTATGTTTTTCGGTTGAAAAGACATTTTGCAATTTTTTTTTTAATTTTCAAAAATTGAGGGTAGAACATTTTTTTTCCAATGTTTCATCACGTCATCTTATAGGATATAAAGTTTCCTAGATTTTTAATGCTTACAATTTATTTGTACAATCAAATCTAAAAAGTTATGGACGAACAACATTTCAAATCTTCTCCCAAATATAGGAAAGTAGTCTATACTATATATACTTTCGTTTCAAAAAGTAAAATCTCCGGTGAAGATCTTTTCAATTCCACGACATCTTTCGGCCCAGCTTCCCCTAACTAATCGTTTCATTGCCGAAAACGTCCAATTGAGTGATAAGCTGTTCTTATGCGAATAAAGAGCTTTCAAGTATTTATTCTACATAATATCTTGTGATAGATCCACTTTTATTTTGGTGGTGGATTTTATAAAAATTTATATAGAAGGTATTTTCTTTAACAATTAACCGAGGATCAGTTGGAACCGGGTAAAAAACCTACAAAAATATGAAATAAAACCCAAATCATTTATTAGCAAACCAACACTCTTTCGATTCAAATTTTGCATGTAGAACCTAAATCCTTCAAATTAAATCTTTTAGAAGAGATAAATAAAAACAAATGTTCAGATAATATTCTTAACGACCAAAAAGATATCAACAATTCTCCCTTATTAAACATTTTTACCTAGAAAGGTTCCTGTAGGATTGTTGTGAATGAGTTTCCAGGTGAACTTGTTAAATACTTCAGTCAATCCCATATTTAAACACATTTTTTTCCTTTTTATTTTATTTCCATACAAATAGATTATAAATTTATTGTTAATATCCGTATAATTTAGTATTAAGGCACTATATAAATTGAAAAGTTCTCATTATACCTCCCTTCGTTTGACAAAGCTACTGTGTTAGCGAAACGCGTCACAACTTTAAGTTTAATACAATGTAGATTTTAACAAATTAAAATTGTTTTATTTCATAATTTAGTATGGATCTACATCAAGTAAAAGCCTCATCTATTCAAAAAACCTACTCTTGATTGATTCGGTAAAATGTACGGCTCCAACGAAATTTGATATTTAGATTTCAGTGTATGTACACTATTATACAGGATCCTCATTTACCATATTCTGTGAAAATATACAACAAAGAGACAACAGTCAATAATTATCACAAATTATCGAAAATCCTTCAAAGTACTATTTAAATACAATTTTCAGTAATTAGTGACAGTTATTGACAATTTTTTATCATTATCTTTATGCTTGCTAATTTCTGGTATTAAGTTAGGGTGATAATATTTGTGACGCATTGAATGAGTTAGGTACCAGGATAGACATAGAAATTTACGTATAAGAGAAGACTTTTTTTTAAAGGGGCCGTCTCTTCGCCGGCACTACCTCAGCCTCTTGAGATTATTGTGGATCCTCCTAGTGCTCTTACTATAGCCCATTTAGCCAATCAGTAGAAGTCTTTGGGTTCTACCATACAGTTTCTGCCTCCTATGGTCCAGCGCCGTTGTTGGAGTAGTCTTCATTGCCCCTGTAATGCCAATGTATGCAAGTCTTTGGACCTTGCTTAGAGGAGGATTGTCTTGCTTAGAGGAGGATTGTCTAAGCCACCAGACAAGCAGTGTACCATGCTTGGTCTAAGTCCCCATTTAGTGCTGTAGGTGCGTCTGGTAACCATAAAGGTTATCTCTGCCTTCCTAATCACGTGCTGAAGGAGTCGGTTCCAAGCTAAACCAGGGTATAGGATAACTCCAAGATATTTAACTTCATCCGACAATCGTATAGGTTCGTCTTGAAGCGTTAGAGGGCCAAGTCCATCCCTTTTCCTTCTTCTGGTGGATGTATTATGGGCTACACCTATAATATACTTAATATTTTTACTAAAATATATGTATTTGTATCCTGTGTTCGGAAAAATTAACTAGAATAATTGCAGCTGTGTTAATAGAGATAACAGCAAATACAAAATTGGTGGCAAGGCATTACACATAAAGATACAATTTGTTTCTACGAACCAATTAATTTATTACTTCTTTGACCTTCGTGTTAATGGTGTTATGATTGTTAAAATGGGTCCCATAATATAATCAACGTAAACGTGTACAATGAATAATGTGCTTGACGAATAAATATTCTTAAAACGTTTTTTTTTGCTTTGATTTAGTTTTCACCAGATTTTTTTCGTTTTTTCATCATCTGTTCTTGTTTGAGAAAATTATTTTATACAAACAATTGAATATTTAAAGAAAATTTCCAAAAATATCAAAAACATGTGAGTAGTTTTAATAGATTTTTCCCACTACTAGCGGTGAAGTTGACAACTACTGCTTCTTCTAGCCAACTGAGAAGTTAAATTTCTCTTTTAGTGGTTAATAATTTTTTTTTCCGCAAATCGCTAGGAAATTTTGACATTCCTGTCAAAATTTCTTGAAGAAAATGTCGGGACTTCCTTACTGTAAGGAAATGTCATTTCCTTACTGTGAGGAAATGATATTTCCGTACAGTTGTTAGTGTTCTACATAATCCATAAAACGTCTGTATGCATTTTCGTACTTTTCTCTTGATTTCTTTGGCAATAATTCTAATGAAGCAGTATTCACTGCCTCAACCAGCTCTGGAGGAGTCCCAGGAATGGAAATTTCATCATCACTTATCATTTTACTTTCGAGAACACCAGCAATTAAATTTATAAGCGTCAAGTTTGACAATTCAACCTCAATACGTTTCCATAGTAACCCAAGTAATTTTATTAGGAATTTCAAAGCACCATTTATTTGGGAATAAAATTATCGCGTTTTTTTTTTTAAATCAATCAATATCTGTCGAATTTTAAACGATTTACGGAAAAATAGTATGTTTACCTCCTAGGAAAAGCCACATTCCTGGACTCTTCACAGTCGTCCAGGAATGTTAAGCTTTTCCTACCCGGTAAACAATGTACTATTATTATTAACCAAGATCAATAATGTACTAATCAAAATATTTTGAGATTCCAGAGATAGTTACTTATAAGAAATTCCTATACCCTGGAATTCTTCTGGAATTCTTCTGGAATTCCCGGCATGCTTATTTGGAATTATGAAATGGACAAGAACAGAACTGGAAAATATTCAAAGAATAATGACCAAAAACAATATCACTACCTAATCTAATTAATTACTAGTACCACACTACCAAAAAAATAGGAAGAATAACGGGACATTGTCGCATGAGCACCTGAAAAAGCTCTAAATAGTGGAGGAAGAAGAATGCAGATATTGTGGCATTGGAAGAAGAAACCTCCATCCACATACTCTCCAACTGCACAGCATTCCAGAATCCTAGAGCACAGTTACTGAGAGATTACTGGAGAGAAGAGGAACATTTACCTAAGCTGAATCCTGCAGATGTCCTAAAATTCCTCCGCGAAATAGGACTAAAGGAGCTACTAATTTCAGAGACTTTCCTCAGAAACTAAGTATAAAAGTAAGGGGGTACAATAGATCTTTTAGGTATCAGTGAAAGTCCCCCCAAAAAAATACATACAAACGTGTACAGGGTGTTAGATTATCAGTATATTATTCTTTTTCTACATTATTATTATGGCTATACATTTACGACTGTTTTATTTAGGTTTTTTTTCTGTACATAATTATTTCTTATTCCTTTTTGAAACCATATCTAGATATTGTAGTGAATTTATAAAAAATTATTATTTAAATCACCACATATAAATAAAAATACTTTTACTTATTTTTTTATTATATTTATTTTGTTATAACTTTTTTTTTTTAAGGAGCAAGTTCATACAAAAAGAAACAGTTTACAAACTATATAAGATGTCCTTTTTTTTTGATAAAAAAAAACTACATAAATTTAAATTCTTACTAATCCAAAAGAAAAATATTTAGTTCCTAACAATTTGATTTTGATGTGCACTTCTTCACCGTCCAACCAATTTAAATATAACTTTTTCTAATTACCATTCCAAATTTTTTATATTATTGATTGACTCTTCTGCATCTATAATTTTAACTGTTATTTCTCTTCCAAATTTTATGGATTTGTTAACACAAATCTCTTCTTTTTCTTTCTAATTTCTACTGTTATTTCTAATTAAAAAATTTTTCCTTTCTGACTTTTCTTTTCAAATTGACTTTTCTTCAAAAAATTCAAAACAATTTTTTTTTTATCTCGTAACCAACCAATTTTTTGTCACTTTTTGCAAATGAATAGTTTTTACATCTATCATATTTTTTGAATATAAACAAAACATTGAAATTTTTCCTATTATAATTTAAAATGAAATTTTATTAATTATTGTCACATTGTCTGTGTCTGTGTTAAAATGATGTAAGTATCATTTTAAGTATAAATTATCAAATATAAAATACTTAAAAACTTCAATGTATTTTACACTACATTTTTTTATAAACTATATAAAACAATCGTAACAATTTTAATTTTCAACTACTTCAAACTCAGAGAAACATTTAGGTAATTAATTGAAAATTTTAAATGATAAAAATTAATTCTATATATTTTTTTCTTGAATAATATATATCATGACAAAATATATTTTTGTTTTTTTTTACCTTTTTATCCCTTTTTTTATTTGGCTCTGGCCATTAGCACTAGGTAAAATACATACAATATGTTACATTGTTTTTATATATTATGTAAAATTGGAAAATAAATAAATAGAAAGTAATTAAATTTTGTCAAGTAGATTTTCTTCTCTCAGGAACTGGATGACTGTAGCTATTTGGTTTGGGCAGGTTGATATTTCTTTTATAGATGAATGGTGATTAAATTTTTGATAGACAGAATGGATGAGAGGGAGTCTGTGCAAATGGCTATATGTTGGTGGGGTACTTTGCTGAGTTCAAAAGCTTGTAGAATAGCATACAGCTTACCAGAGTGAACGCTACAAGTAGCAGAAATTCGGTAAGTTCCAACAACTGCTTGCGTGGTAAAAAACAGCACATCCGACTCCAGTTTTGCTCTTGGATGCATCGGTGAAGAGGTCTCGGTCATGTCGTTCTCTATCAAGTATTTATAAGAAATGGTTTTTTTTATTAAATCATGGCTGGTTCCTTCTTTGTTGAATTTAGTGATCGGTTGCATTTTGGGAGAGTTTTAGACGAAGGTGGGGTATGTGGCAGGGGAACAGGGATAGTGTGGGATAATTGAATATGCGGTATTAATGACTGAATGAGGAAGATAATAGTATGAATGCGTGGATTAGGTGGTAGATCAATTAAATTGCATGGTGTGGTAGCTGTTAGGGGGAAGCTGGATTGGATGGGTTTGATGAGGCCTTAGTCAGAGTGGAGGTAAAGGCTCTCAGCTGGGCTGGAGTGGTAGTGGAGTGTGGTTATTGGGATGGAGTTCTTCTTGATAGTAGGCTTTGCTACAGAGGGAAACTCGGTTGTTTTTGTGGATGTCGCTGTACCCAAATACAATAATATTTCAGGCAAATTCAAGGATAAAATTGTCAAATACACCGAACTTGCTATTTAGCAAGCCAAATAAAAAGATAAAACAAATTATTTTTCACCTAAAAAAAAATTTTTGAATTTCTTGAAAAAATTTATGTACATTAACTCTGATTTTTTTTTTAAATATGAGTTTGGTATTTTCATTTGAAATTTTTCAAGCGATTGAAATATTTCTATAATCGACGTGCATTTTACAACGTCTCAATATTCTACCATTTCCATTCCATACGTAGATAAGCTGCATTTTTAGGTAATGATTTATAAATTTGTTGATTATATTTAACCTTGGCCACGTTGGAGATAACATATTTTGGAAATCGCACATTTGAATTGTATGTTGATATTATGAAAACTACTTCCACTTGGTATTTTTTTATTTAATTTAATTTGAAATTGAAAACGTGAATCTCAATTTAAATCATAAATAATAAATGAGTTTTGGAGAAAGAACGAAAAAAAAACACCTCCTCACTTCTTAGAAATCAATCAACCTGGGACATGTCACAAGACGGTATGATGAAAAAGTATAACTCTTCGGAGAAATTCGTAACAGAATTAAGTAATAAGAAGGAATGGGATCCAAATACCATTACCAGACTTGGGAAAAATGCCATTCAATGGTACACAGACGGCTCAAAAGCAATCGTAGGAACTGATATAAGAGTGTTCAGGTCAGGAACCAAACAGAGGAAGGAAGGCGAGAACAATATAGTCAGTAACCTTACTATAGATATCTTCTGTATGTTCCTTGTGGTATATTATTCATTCTTTTTTCAATTTCTTGGGAAATTAAACCACAATATTTTTTAATTCTTTATTTCAACGTTTCGGTAGCGTTCCAGCTACCGTTGTCAAGAAAAAATAAGTAAAAATTGATTTTTATCCCTAACTGACACAACGAAAAAAATTTGACAACTAGACCTTGCGGTATACACTTGTTTCATAGCCTGTAGATGTTTTATTAATAAGAACATCTAAAAATGACAAAAAATTGTTATTTTCAATTTCAATTTCAAATTTTATAGATTCCTCTCCTTCATATATATTTTTTAAAAAATCATTAAGAGATATTAAATCATGAGGCCATATTGCGAAGATGTCGTCTACCTATCTCCACCAGACAATTGGTTTTAATTTTTGATTATTTACTATTTTGGCTTCAAAATGTTCCATGTAAATATTCGATAAAATTGGTGAGAGACAAGAGCCCATGGCAAGACCGAAATTCTGTTCATAAAAATCATTATTGAATTGAAAATATGGTTTTTATATACATAATTTTAATAATTCTATTATTGCTGTTACGCTCAATTTGGTTCTTTCTGTAAGGGTCTGATCAATTTCTAATTTTGATTGGTCAAGTTCTATTGTTTTTTTACCGGTACATTCGTGAAGAGACTAACTACATCAAAACTGACCAAATAATGGTTTTTTGTTAAAATTCGAATCTGATAGCTTTTCTATAAAATGATTGCTATTTCTGATGTATGAATTTGTCTGTCCCGCGAGGGGTTCAATAGACCCTTTTTTTTCAATGGAAACGTATTAGTTTTTCGTCAACAGTAAGATGGAAAATACCCCAAACTAAATAGACCTGCAAACTTTTCTGGTACAAAATGGGTAGTAGAGGGACTGGAAACATAAGAGAAAAACCAAAAATTGACAGGAAAAACCACTTCCTTATGCTTCTAACCTTTTTCAGTATTTTTTGTTCGTTATGTTGGCAGCAATTCTGTTGTATAGAACTCGTCCATTGATCAAGTAAGCACTCCACAAGCGTTAGAAAAAATGTACACAAAGTAAGATCCAAGAAGCTGACAAAGTTGACAAATCTCGTGATGACCTTCAAAAAAATTGTTGAAGACATTCAACGTGAAAACAATGGAGGGGACTATTTTATTCTAAAAACTACCAAATAAATAATATTATACAGCAAGGTGGTGAAGACTTTTATTAATTATTGATCGAGAACCAAAATTATTTCGCAACCATAAACGCAACACTAGAAGCTTTAAACTCGTCGTCTGACTGACAAGTTCAATGTTTGTTTCCGCTCAATAGATTTTGAACGTACTTCTAAGTCATCAGTCATTTAATTTAAAGCAGCAAATACGTTTGAGACAATCTTCTGGGTATACAAAATTATGCTGCACAAGTTTTTGTTAAACAATCCCTAAATTCTCAAAATATTTGAATTTGTTCATTATTGAGCTAATAATAAAAAGTATTATTGACCAATAATGGACAAATTCAACTTCTCAGTTGGGGATATGAAAAGCAATAATTTTCAACTTCACAGCTAGTAGTTGAAAAAATCCTTTTATACCAATATTACAAAACATTTATCCATTTATCATCTTTTTCGTTTAGTTTACAACCGGATTATTTGAAATCTGAGACAAATTGTTATAACCTTTCACCCGTTTACACCTAAAGAATCCATTAATCAAACTTTTAGGTTGTTTTCTCCGTCGTTTTCAGATCAAGGTCTCTCAATTTTTAGTTATGAAGCCGATTGTATGCAAATTGCGGATATTCAGATACACACATTTGTGTCTCGTATGTATCGTTACGAGAAAAAAGTGAAATCTCATTTACAAGATTAATTATAATTTCATTCAATTCACAAGACATGCCACGTGCCTCGAAAGAAGTCAGCTGCGCGCGACTTTCACTGGCTCTGTTATAATTTAGTCGAGGGGATAAGTGTCGATTAAAATTTTTGTTACACTTCAAAACTTTCTTTAAATTACTTTTATTTAAGCTAATTATGATTTTGGATACTAATTTTGTTCTACTTTTAGGTAGATAGACTGCAATTGTAGGTACCAACATTATTTATATTAAATTGGGTAATTTCTATCTGTAGGTAAATCGAAGCCCTTAGCTTCAAGTTACCAGGTTCTGTCTTTCCTGCAACGTCGAACTGAACGGAAGTACCAACAACACCCTCACAATACGACTGGCAATCTGCTAGTGCAGTAATTGATAAGGGTAAGATAAGGTGGGCCATATCAGGCTTTCCCCCATTCAAGTTACCAGAACCTGACGGAGTAAGACCAGCCCTACTTTAATGGGGAATGGATATTCTTATGCCGCACTTGGTTGGAATTTTCAGAGCTTCTTTAGCTCTGAGGTATATTCCCAGTAAGTGGAGTGAAGTACAAGAGGTATTTATACCCAAACCAGGTAGGATGGACTGCGCACCTTACCAAAAGCATTCCGACCAATTAGTCTCACGTACATCCTTCTTTTTAAAATGAAATGGAGGGGTTATGCGAGCGGTATATAAGAGATGAAGTGCTAGTTCACCACCCACTTCATCCAAATCAGCATGCTTATACTCCGGGAAGGTCCACTGATTCGACTCTTCACCAAGTGGTTGGCAGAATCGAAAGATCATTGGATAACAAAGAATCCACCATGGGTATATTCATAGATATCAAGGGAGCGTTCCTCTGGTAGTAGGAGAACGGATACTCAAGATGTTCCTTGATAGAGCAATAAGTATCAATGTAGAGGATATCACACTAAGAGGACTGGTCATGAAGGGCTGTACACAAGGAGGAGTCTTATCACCCCTTGGGGTGTAAAGGAGTAAAGGTAATCGCATTGCCGATTCATTAGCCAGGAGAGCGGCAGGACTAAAAATTTTAGGACCCAGTGAAACCTACATCCTGACGACTTCGACATTTGCGGAACCAGCCAAATGTTGCCTTAAGAGATGAGATGGAATCAAAGGATGCAGTCTTGCCAGGATCACCCTGGGCGACCCTGAGAAGCTGGCGTCGAAGAAATATTTGGCGATAACCAGTGAAAACCTACTTTCAACAGTGGGTTTGACTGGCCACTGTCTAGTAAGGAAACATCTCCACACTAAGGGGCTAGTGGACACACCTCCATGCAGGAGGTGTGAACTGGAAGATGAAACAGTCAGGTATGTCTTATGCGAGTGTCCGGAGTTACTTCAAAAAGAGAGTGTGTTCTGTGAGTATTGGTCTACATCTGCCGATATAGAGTGAATGTAAGGACAATGACAAAGGAGGAAATCAAATCATCATCACAAGATTACGCCTAGGTCATACTCGAGCCACTCATGAATACTTACTGAAGCGAGCACCGAGACAAAAATGTGTTATTTGTGAGGGGTTGTTAAGAGTGAGTTGAGTTAATAGTAAGTGGTGACTCCCTGGAAAATACTTTTAACAACAGGCCCTTGAGGTTTATGCAGATTCATAAATAAAAAAAAATTAAGGACAAAAATTTATTCACGGTTAAACGGATTCTGGGGTTGAATCACTTCTTTAAACAGGCTCCGATAAAAAAATGGTGGTGTTTGATTGGTCTTTTCCATGATGAGGGAAATAAACGAATAATTAACTCAACCAGGATTACGATAAGTCAAAACACAGGCGTATTTTTGATGTTTCATTAAAAGTCAAAGTCATGGCCACCTTCAGGATGAGAGCCAACATTATTAGAATATTTAGACTCGACGAGAAAAATAGTCGACGCCAGGAAACGTAGTCAACATGTTATAGTAAAACCCAACTGACATTTTTCACACTGCATAACTCAAATTATGTAGACAAAAATTTTTTTGATGATTAACTATAATTGAGAAAAAATCTATTTTAAATAAGTGGAGACAGGGACTTTATTTCGACTTTTCAAACACACAAACACACATAAAATTGTTGGCGTAGGCAAATCGCATAATCACCATTCAAATACTTCATCCGAAAACCCTGAAATAGTAGTTTGTACAACTAGTGCGGAAAACGTCACTTTTCCCACTAGAGCAGAAGTTTTTTCTACAACCGCATTTATTAATGAGAAAGAAATACAGTAATTTATATAGTTATTTTATTTAAACTTTGAACAGAAAGAAAATATGATAATAGATAGAAAAATCAGTTGAATGTATAATTAATTGTAAAATTTGAGTAATTTTATTATCATTTTGATCTTGGTTCATAATTGCTAACATAATGCTTAATAGGTTAATGTTTTTATAATTATTAAATTAAAATAAATAATGAAATAAATAGTTAAACTTTTTGTTTAAATTTAGAAATTGTACACCAATAAGAAATTCACCAAGTATTAGGTTGAATTGTCAAAAAAAGTTGACAGGTCATATGTATTGTTGGGGTAACATTCACTGAGACCTAAAAGATCTACTATTTAGTTTCTGAGGAGAATCTCCTATAGACCTATTTTCCGGAGGAGTTTTAGGATATCTGCAGGCAACTAAGGTAAATGTTCCTCTTCTATCCAGTAATCTCCCAGGTACTATGCTCTAGGATTCTGGAGTGCTGTGCAGTTGGAAAGTATGTGGATGAAGGTTTCTTCTTTCATGCCGCAATATCTCCACTATTTTGAGCTTTTTCAGGTATCCATTCAGGCGACAATGTCCCGTTAGGATCCATGCTAAAACTCTTAGCGCAGTTTTACTTTGACTTATGCATTCATTTGATCTCAACAGGTTGTAGTCACCCAGAAGAATCTTTGATTGTCTCAGTCCTAGTAGATCTTTCCAATGGTCAGATCGTCTCTTGATCTAGGCTTCTCCTATTTCTTCCAATATTACATTTAGGCAGATTCCGCATAAGGGTTCAGGCCCCCAGAAAGGTATTTCAGTCCCCCTCCTTATTTCAACATCTGCTGTTTCATTTCCTTCTATTCCAGTGTGTCTTGGAATCCATAGTAAGGTTACTGACTATATTGTTCTCGCTTAGCTCATTGAGTTTGTCTAGGCATTCCTACGCTATTTTGGAACTGATTACAGAAGAGCTCAATGCTTTAATGGCTGCTTGATTATCTGCTATTATGATAATCCTTTGTCCTCTGTATCCTTTATTAATATTGGACTGGGCGCACTTTCTTAGGGCGTGGATTTCCGCTTGAAAGATACTTGGGGTTTTTCCCAAGCTTTCAGAGTGTTTGGTTCCTGGCCCGAGCACTCCTATCCCAGTTCCTCCTAAGTCTGATAATGGTATTTGGATCCCATTGCTTCTTATTGCTTAATTCCGTAAAGGATTTCTTCGAAAAGTTATACTTTTTGATCATACCGTCTTTTGGCATGTCCCAATTATAATGAAATTAATAATTTAGCACGCATTGACGTGCGTGGGTTTTTCACATCCATTCCTGTATTTGCCAAAGTCAGTTTGTTTGTTCATCTCTAGCGCCAGTCCTTCCTGATTAATAATGTATTTATTTTATATATATCGTAGTTTTATGTTTCTTGTGAATTTTATAATTTCACAAATATAAGTTTCCTTTCCATAAGTAATAATTGTTTGAAACTAAAAGTTTAATACTATTTATCCTTTACTTACATCATACTCCGTCAAATGTCAATACCAGCACCGAATTCTAATTATTTGACTCATTGAATCATTTGCTGTACAGTAATTAACACGTGTTATTTCACAGATCGTCATCCAGCACAATTCGTGAATGAGTCACATTTTTAAGGAATAAGCCACCATAAATTAGTTTATTAATAATTATAGGCCAATACACATTTTGTGTCTGATTAAAACAGGTAGCCCCCTGTATCTTAGACACTATTTATCATACAGAAAAAAATCTACAGATACTACAGAAACAGGTAACAAGCCATAGGGCGCTGTGTAAGTGGGAATGCCTGTTTGAATTTTAGAGAAATACAGCTCAAACCTCCTAATTTATAAAAAATCCCATAAGCCGCGTGATTTTGTCATTATGACAGTGAAAAATGTATACCCTGTATTTGGTCTTAATATGGCAGCTCAGAGAGAAAATAGATAAGAAAATATAACAAATAGTACCGTATAAAGTTAACTTTATTTCACTTTTTTCATAAGCCAATAAAGTTGATTAGTGCAATTCGTCCACACCTTCACCGAAAAAAGTATCACATTATATTTGACCTTGACAGAATATGAACTGTAACTGATTTAATGTTAATTTTTATCGATAATTTTATTTGCCTTACATAATTTACTAGTTGTTTCCATAAATATTCTGGATAGTGATAATTCCGATTTTGAAACAATTTGTAGGTACTATCCAAGAAATCATATAAAAGGCAAATGTAACCACATAAAATTTGATCTATTCCGATTGTGTTAGTGTGTCTAATTTTATCATCTATTTATTCAATGTCTATTAAAACTTTCGTACAAACGTAACCTTGGTATGAAATAGATTCAATGTCGTCCAAGACTGGACATAACATCCAGCTTTAATTCGATTTATAAATGTATAATCGCTTTTTTGATAGCAGTGGTCAATGTCAAGTTGTTGGAACAGGAAATTTAACTCGTTACTGGTTCGTTCTTATGAATCTTTCGAATTTACGTGTACGTTTAACGATGAAATTAAAATGTGGGTTTTTTATTTGTATATTTCGCTTAGTTAACAATCTGTTCGTAGAACAGTCAGAAACTATTACCAACCGTCAGAGGCATGCGCATTACAAAAATTAAAGCGTTCGTGGAAACAATTTGACAGTTGGAGATTTGAAAATCCTTTGTTTGAAGAAAGAAATTTGCTGTTTCGGATCAGTTGCCAACTATCAGAATAATTTGCTACCGGGATCAAATTTTAGTTTGAGCATGACAAGTTTTTACTATTTTTCAGATATTGTGAAGAAAACACGCAAATAGATAACCAGTCAGTTCTTTGGAAATTCTTTCTACGAACAAATCCAAAGTATTAAGAAATTAGAGAGATGAAATTTTTGACGTTTAATTTTCAAGCAGGTCTATAGGCCAGGTTTTAGCAAGTCTTCTTATGGTGGGACCATGGTTGACAATCTCTTTTATCAACTGATTTGTATGATGCACAGTTCGTTCTTTGTATGACGCCGTAACTTGATGGATTTCATCTCTGATAAAAGGAATCATTAGATCCTCATGCAGTGTTTGATTACTGGCATACCATGGTGCATCCGCTATCGACCTTAGCTGCTTTGACTGGAATCTTTGGATGATAATGACCGACGTTGGTATTGCACACCCCCGTAAATGAAGTCCAGATAGCTTTAAGCATCGTTTTATATAGCAGGATTCTATTGTGGAGAGAGTTTTGATCGTCGACCTAATAGCCAGTACATCTGTTGGAACTTGATGTCAAACTGTTGTCTTTCCATTTTTATGTGTTTCTTCCATGTAAGACGTTGGTTCAGATAGATGCCAAGATATTTTTCCTAATCATAATAAAAATCAAATCAAATTGTTTTTATTAATCCTATTTCAACTTTTAGTCGTTTCCGAGATATTTGAGGTTTTAAATTGTTATTATATTTTTTAACAAGTTTAAATTTTTCATGTATACTTTTAGTAGGCTTTGAAATAAATGACACTTATTTAACTGACATTAGTTAACATCTGGAGAAGATTGAGAGTTCGAAATTCCTTCAATTCCCTTTCTGAGATGATGATTAGCCGTGCGACGAATGAAGGTATACTGAGAAGGGTTGAAAAATGCATTGAAGTTCAAGGGAGCAATTTTGAACATTTACTTTAAAACAGCAGACTATTTTTCTTTGGCTTTTAATTTTCCATAAAATTTTGTAGCATATCTTATTATTCTCACAAATGGTTTAACTCTATTAACTTTTGCTTAAAATGAACCGAATAGCTTCAAATTGTTAAGTATTCTTTTAACAATGTGCGATTTCGATCGCGGTCAATCTGGATATCTTACTGCAAATAAAGCACATGCTCTTGTAAAAACTTTGTCATATTTACCATGTATTAAAAGTAAATTCACATAATAATTTTTATTTCTTAGTGCTTGTATCAAAATTTAGACCACACCTGCATCTCTAAAAATTTACAGAAAACATTTAATATCTGGATAACGGTAAGGTTTAGGTATAGGAAAGTATACATGAACTTCCCTTATTTTTTTCCCCTGAATGCATTAAAATAGAAAAAACAGGGTAGTTCTATTCAGAAAAATGAAGAAATTTGATATTTATGAAGTTAAACTTTGAACACTTTTTATACACACCCTGTATAAAATGAAAAATGTTTCAACATAGATTCGAATACGTTTGACCTTGCTTAAGGCAACCGAAGAGAAACCATTTCCATATCTCCAAGGGTCCCCTCGTAAAAAAATAATTTATAAAGGTCTTCAACGGTAAAATTTTCTACAAAAAAATCAATAGCTCAAAAAGTGTGCATTTTTCGAAAAAAGTTTTCAGACAAAAATATATTAAGATATTACGTAGATTTCAAAAATGTATTAATATTTAGGGTATTCTATTTAAAATAACAAAGTTACAGTCGACTTCCGGTAGAACCGGAAGTCGGCCATCTTTGATAATATTTTAGTTGAAAAGATCGTATCCGAAAACCCAAACGTAAAAACTTTCATGATTTTACTATAAGTATTCTGCCATATACAGATAGTTTTCACTCGTCGTGGGACACCCTGTATATGTGGTATGGTCAAGTGGTGTGAAAGTGAGACACTGGAAATTTTGGGGAAAAATAAGACATTAAATTTTTTGCCACTATAAATTTCTTGGGAAATTAAACCACAATATTTTTGAATTCTTTATTTCAACGTTTCGGTAGCGTTCCAGCTACCGTTGTCAAGAAAAATAAGTAAAAATTGACACACAACGTCAGTTAGGGATAAAAATCAATTTTTACTTATTTTTCTTGACAACGGTAGCTGGAACGCTACCGAAACGTTGAAATAAAGAATTCAAAAATATTGTGGTTTAATTTCCCAAGAAATTAAAAAAAGAATGAATAATATACCACAAGGAACATACAGAAGAGAATAATATAATAAAGTTCAAGGAAAACTTTGGACAAATTACAACCTGTAATAAATAAAATCTATACATTGTTTTCGATTTAACAATTATTGGTACCTAACACCGTTGCCGAAAAAAATTGGGAATCACTCTTACAGATAAGTACGTTTGGCAACTGCTGATTGTGCATAATTTTTCTTTTCTCTCTTTTAAGTAGTTTTTCTAATATTTTCCTCTTCGCACTTGTGTAAATCGTATGTCGCGAAAAAATTGAGATTTTTTCGTACCAAAGTATCCAATTTTTTGATGAAATATGAAAAATATAATACGAAATAATTCGAAAAAAAAAACATTTATACTGGCTTATTATTTGTTTTCTGTATACTTCTACCACTGCTAAACCAACTAACCTTTGTTTGTTGAATATTTTTTATCATTTTTGTTTTTCAATGAAATTTTATTTTTTTGTTTACAATTTATCGTAATTTGTCAACAAAATAGACGCCAAGTCTATGAATGTCGTATACCTAATCTGTTTACTTTCAAAGATCTTCTACAAATAGACGATTGTCGATTACAATTTTTGTTTGAAATCATTTATCGATAAAGGTTTACATTTCATTACCGATAATAGTATATTATTAAAAGAGCAAATTATGATAGCCATTATTCACGATGGGTGACGTTTGCGTTTCGAGCCAAAGGCGAGGGGCTCAAGTCACCCGAGTGAATATTGGCCATAAATTGCGAGTAGAATACTATACTTTGTCCACGACACTTAATTTCTTTATTAAATAAAAGTCAGTAACGATTTGGTATTACTAACCTGAAAATGTTGTGGTAGCTACTTAAAATAATTTGACATATATAGAGATGAGCGATACTGTGTAAAGTATAAATACAACGTACCGTTATGAATATATTGTTTTAAAACACTTAATATTGAAAAATATCGTTATGAAAAGTATCAGTATACTAATAATTACAATATTTTATCGATACGATATATTTCAGGAACAAATTTCCTGAACAAAATACACAGATTTAATAGTTTATTTCATATTGTACCTCCATTTCAAGTCAGTGTATTATGAACCCTAATATACTCCAGTGTATCATGAACTATAATCCACTCTAGTAGATATACCTTTTGTGAGGAGTTAAAATATTGACTTATTATTAGGCGGTCGTGGACAAAGACAGTTAAATTGGGATACGTATTGATATACGGAAAGTGATGTAGATTTCCCAAATACACCACCAGAAATAGCAAATGAAGCTGAGCAGACCTCTTTGGATTTATTATCATTCAAATCATCCAAAACAAAATGTACTGCTTGCGTATTTTTAGTATATTATTATGATATAAACAGGGTTGTAGAAAAAGTATAGTGTTTTACTCGTTGAAAACATTTTTTGAAGCAAGTAGAATAGTTTACCTACCAAGGCTGGTAATGTTCATGATCTTACTTCCGTCACTCGTAAATCAATATACTATTATCATATAAATTCTAGTAAATTCCACCTTCCATCTTGAATTTTATTAATACGTTTGCCCTTATAATTTTCAGAAAATAATGTTTATCTAATATACACAAAAACGTGCCATATAATTTCTTTAACCAAGAAAAAATTAGGTCTGGGTCACTTCGTACAAATATTTGTTGATACACTTGAAAAGCGATACAGCGTAACGACCTTCTCTAATTTTATCTTCAAAAACATCACTTTCCGCATAAAATGTTCTCACCGAGAAAAAACTTTATATAAAAAAATTATTTGCATAAATTTTATTATTCAGTTCACCAAATTATTTTTCAAATACTAACCAATAAAATTATAAATAATTAATTTACTTACTTATTTTTCACTTCATTTGTGAAAATATAGCTGGATATTCTTTTATTGATTGTAGTGGGCTTTGAAGATTTTCATTTTTACAATAGGTAACCTTAATATTTTTTTACATGTATGCACAAAATTTTGATGGTAGGTGCTTTTTGATATGAGAAAACATAATTTTGTGTCTATTTCGATGTATATTGTACAGAGACAGACTGTTAATATCCTTTGATCTACAACTGTCATGTAACGAGTACGATTTGACACTATTTTTAGTGTCATAATGACGTATATTACCGCACTAGTGCGTTTTTGATTACCTTACGGCACTAGGGCGGTAATGACAATCTAGAAACATATTAATACCAGAATTAAAAATTTAAAATAACACTGGAAGCTGCATTTTCAATTTCCGAAAGAAGATTGTCTTCGCTTGAACTCATTTTTATAGATAACTGAATAAATAACTATTAGCACATTTATTTGGAAAAAATGAAAAAAAGGTGGGTCTGTGATTAATCCTAGTCATAATATCACAATAATGAACCGTTTAAATGTATTACAAACGTTAACCCTAATGTTATCATTCAAAATAGGATGCAGACGTACCTTTCGTATTGGCAATGTGTATTATGTCTTCTTCTACTGTCTCACTGATAGTTTTCGCCAGGTCTTTATTTTGGTGTTTACGGTCAATTATTATTTATGAAAAATGAATATTAATCTTATTGTTATATTTCAATACCTACTAGGTACATTAATATGCCTAATTAAACGCATTTTGAAAGTTCTCAACTGTTTTCAGTTAAAAAAAGAAGCTGGTGATTATGAATTTCATAGTCTTTTCGAATTTTGCTGAATACGATCCTGATGATTTTATTTATCAAGGTTAGCTATATGTCAAAATAGCAATTAAACTAAACTAAAGGACATACCCAAAAACCGGATGTACGTCACAAACAATGACGCACACCAAGAAGGGTATTATATGAACTTTACTATTTCTCATATTATTCAAAAACGCCTACCATCTTATTTTTGTGCATACACGTCAAAAAGCGTTGAGGCTATCGTAAAAACGAAAATCTCTAACAACCACTACCTAGTCGAATACCCAGCAATATTTTTACTAATGAAATGAAAAATTTGTCGTTAAAGTATAACCAATGTTGATTTGATGACCCCGCCCAATGGCGTGCATAAATTTTTTTTATAAATTCGAATATTGTGAAATAATGTAATTGAAATAAATATAGTGGATAAAATTAACCTGCATCAGATTTGTAATACAATTTTTTGTAAATAATGCTAGTCAATTCGTGAATTCTCGCGATAACCGCATCATCAGAAATTACAGTCAAACATGCGTACATATTTAAAACAACGCGTTGACACTGAACATGTAAATCTTTGTTTTTAAATTCAGCCCTTCATCATTTCTTGCTTAGCCATAGTGGCGCCAAATTATTAGATTCCCGCGCATCATCTTGGACTGTCGTTTCAAATGGTCTCCAAAATGCCATTCCAATTAATTACAAATGAATTATATTCACAAAATTTTCCCCAACGTCTACGAACAAATAAATATTATATTGATATCAATTCACTCAATAGATATTATAGGTATTATTATTTCTTTAAACTCACTCAACCAAGAAATAGATACTACTATATTATTTTAAATAGGTCTACATATAAATATACAAACAGAATTACACACGCCTATGAGACTTATGAAACTAAACGAGTGGCTTGCACCCTAATCCCATAAATTTTTTATGTTATAGTGGATCGCCTTAGTAGCTACCCGAATTTTCCGATATTATGAGCAATATTTCACTCGGTAACTGGCGATACTGGAGCTGCACCAGCACCTGCAGCTGCGGTGCCAGATATTCAAAATTTTCCTAAATATATCGGGCATACATGAAGTTGTTCTAATTAATTTCTCATCTTATAAAAGTTTCGAGCGACTTTTTTTAGCTATTACAAATAAATTTATACTATGTATTTTTTATTAAATATTTCCAAACTAGCTTTCTAAGAAAATCATGAGCTAACAGTATATTGAAGTAATGGGAAACATATGTAAAATGCACAATAATTTCAGAAAATATATCTGACAACATTTCTTTATTTTATGGTCCTCAAACTGAGAATGGTCAAAGTATACCAGAATGATTATGATTTATATTTTAACTGGTTGATATTTTTAACAAAAATTTGATGAACTGAATAGTAAAATTTATTCAAATATTTTTTTTAAGAATATAAATTAAGAGAGACAGTATTTTCTCGGTGTAGTAGCCTGCCTAGAGAACATTTTATGCGGAAAGTGATGTTTTTGAAGATAAAATTAGAGAAGGTCGTCACGTTAGATCGCTTTTCAAGTGTATTAACAAATATTTATATAAAGTGACCCAGACATAATTTTTTCATGGTTGAAGAAATTATATGGCTCGTTTATGTGTATTTTAGATAAACAACATTATTTTCTCACACCTTGAATGTTGTAAGGGCGAATATAAGATGAAAAGATGAATTGATATGATATTCTGCTTAATAAAATTCTTCAAAAACTAATGCCATTAAAAATGAGAAAAACTGAGGAAATCTTATAAATTTTGTACCTGTACTTGACTTCTTAACCAAAAGTGTCCATGGGACCAATTAAATTCTATTACTAGCTTCCGATATACAAGGTATTAAAGTTGAGAGATCTAAAGAGAGAGAGATCTAAAGTTGGTAACACTGGAGTGTCAGACTAAATTGATGATGAGACTCTGTAGCCGTTAAGTTGCTCAATCTATGTTCGATTGTTAATTTATGTTTTACATCAAAAGTATTTTTCTGTTTTATTAAAAATGTTGAAAATATATAACTATTAACACATTCTGCCATATTATGAAATAAAACAATTTAATTATACGGATATTAACAATAAAATTATGATCCATTTACATGGAAATGAAATAAAAAAGGAAAAAAATGTGTCTGAATATGGGATTAACTAAAGTATTTAACAAGTTTACCTGGAAACTCATTCACAACAATCCTACAGGAACCTTTCTAGGTAAAAAGGTTTAATAAAGAAGAATTGTTGATATCTATTTGGTCGTTGAGAAGATTATCTGAATATTTGTTTTTATTTATTTCAAGGGCTTCCAAAAGATTTAATTTGAAGGATTTAGGCTCTATATGCAAAATTTCAAAATTTGAATTGAAAGAGTGTTGGTTTGCTAATAAATGATTCGAGTAGTTGGAATCTGATTTTGGTTACGTTTGTTCTGAAATTCTAGTTTTAAAATTCCTAAAAGTTCTACCTATATAAACTATCACAGTTGTCATCACCACATTTTAATTTATAAACTCCTGATTTATTCAGTCTTGAAGATTTGGATTTGTTGTTTTTAATGAATTTGGATAAATTTTTATCGGTTTTGAAGTAAATATTCAAGTCTAAAGTTTATAAAAATGATTTGATTTTTAAGGATGTTATTCCAAAGTATGTTAAGCTTCTAAATTGGTTATTTTTGTTTTTATCAGAAGGAAATACTTGTTCTAGAGTATGTTTCTTATCTTTTTATTTATGATATTGTCAATTAAATTTGGATCGTAATTATTATTAACAGCTTTTTGTTTTATCATATTCAGTTCTTTGTTGTAATTTTCAATATTTAATGGAACTGTTAAAAGTCCAAGTATCTTCCATACATTTGTATTAATAAAGGAACACCCTGTAATTATAGAAAAAGACCTCGATGTTGATGATCAATGACGTAATGTCACACCCACGAAACCTAAAAATCTACTCTAGTTGATTAGAAATACGCACAAAAAGTATGACGACGGGCCAAGGTTATTTGGAAGTAAATATTTAAACAGATTTTTCATTAACCGCAAGGATTTTCGAACACAAATTATAATTAATTTATATTAATTTGTCCTCTCTTGACTAATAAAACACTTTTTTTGAGATGTTGAATCATAGTTATCCATTTTACATAATGATTCAATAAAATCATATAAGAATGGCTCTCGGCTATATATTCGACATTGTTTTTAGAACAGTAGTAGCGGAAACAAAATTTTATAACAAAAGTGGCCTTGAGAAACCTGGAAGTTCTAGCAATAGAGGGCGTAGTTGAGTGAAAAACATTTTAAATGTAAAATATTACAAATTTTACCCAATTAAGGGGGACAACTTTTTTTTAGCTGAAACCAGTTTAAGGAAATTTTTTTGTTTTTCATTATAATGATGCCTCCCCAAACACAAAATCACAAAAATTTTTCCGCGGAAATGCATCATTTTCCGACTCGAAAATAACTAAAACCAGTTACCTATATGAAAAATAAAAATAAAATTTGTTTTTTCAGTAAGTATACAGGGTGTTCCACAACGAGTGAAAACTATCTGTATATGGCAAAATACTTATAGTAAACTCATGAAAATTTCTACGTTTGGGTTTTCGTATACGATCTTTTCAACTAAAATATTTTCAAAGATGGCCGACTTCCGGTTCTACCGGAAGTTGACTGTAACTTTGTTATTTTAAATGGAACACCCTGAATGGAACACCCTGTATATTAATACATTTTTGAAATCTACGTAATATTTTAGTATACTTTTGTTTGGAAACTTTTTTCGGAAAATGCCTGGAAAAAGTCTTTCTTCATCTGTCTCTAAAAAAAAATCAAATCAAATTGTTTTTATCAATCCTATTCCAACTTTTAGTCGTCTCCGAGATATTTGAGGTTTTAGATTGTTATTATATTTTTTAACAAGTTTAAATTTTTCATGTATACTTTTAGTAAGCTTTGTAATAAATGCCACTTATTTAACTGACATTAGTTAACATCTAGAGATTGTGAGCATGAACTTATTTTTTTCCACTGAATGCATTAAAATAGAGAAAACAGGGTGGTTTTATTTGAAAAAATGAAGAAATTTGATATATATGAAGTTAAACTTTGAACACTTTTTTTACACACCCTGTATAAAATGAAAAATTTTTCAACATAGATTCGAATACGTTTGACCTTGCTTAAGGCAACCGAACAGAAACCATTTTCATATCTTCAAGGGTCCCCTCGTAAAAAAATAATTTATAAGGGTCTTCAAAGGTCAAATTTTCTACAAAAAATTAATATCTCAAAAAGTGTGCATTTTTCGAAAAAAGTTTTTAGACAAAAGTATACTAAAATATTATGTAGATTTCAAAAATGAATTAATATACAGGGTGTTCTATTTAAAATAACAAAGTTACAGTCTACAGTCTACAAAGTATTTTACCAAATACAGATAGTTTTCACTCGTCGTGGGACACCCTGTATAGCACAAACAAAAAATCACGAAAAATGCATCATTTTCCCGACTTTAGGATAACTAAAACCAGTTACATGAAAACTTTTTTATGCTTTATATTTCAAACACTTTCCTGAACATAACTACGCAAAAGAACTTCTGCGGAAATATATTAGATACCAACGACCCTCCATAATTCGTCCAGGATTGTACTTCCTTTTCCCAAATTTCGATTCGTCAATCTAAAAATGAAAATTTCTCTTATTCAATTTGTTTATGTGTTATTAAAATATAAACCTGAAAATATTAAGTTTTATTATCCTCTTCCCGACCTTTAACACAGATTAATGAATAATATCTATTCCTATCACCTTAATATCGCTTAAAATCTCAAGACACAAGTTCGAATCAATCTAAATCTACAATAAATTTTATCAATAAATGAAAATGGTATATTTGCGCAAGAAGTTTTTTGAGTGTTTGTGTTTGGAAAATTGTCTAACATGTAAAACAGAATAGTTATTTGTTTAACTAGGCAGCAAAGTAGTATAATGACTGCCGAGTTGAACATATAATTTTTTCTCCGATTGTTCATAATGGGG
Source organism: Galerucella nymphaeae (assembly GCA_963978555.1). Classification (NCBI taxonomy): domain Eukaryota; kingdom Metazoa; phylum Arthropoda; class Insecta; order Coleoptera; family Chrysomelidae; genus Galerucella; species Galerucella nymphaeae. Next base: position 799,793 of record OZ021711.1, on the reverse strand, counting down.
ATATTGTATTTGCAAATTATTGCAATTCCCACAATCTCTTTATTTTAGTTGGTTCAGCTAATCTAAAGTCGGAAAAATGAAAATTATGAATTTCCGCAAAAAAATCGAACCTTTCTGTTTGAAAAATATCCTAATGGTAAATTAACGAATATTTCTTACATGACTGGTTTCAGCTAAACGAAAGCTGGTCCAAATTGCGTCTACAGGGTGTTTAATAAAAAGTGCCCTGTCTGTCTAGGAAAATAATAATTGGGCTACTCAGTAAGTGTACACTGTCTGTTTCCGCTCCATAGATTATGAACCTCTTATGTCATCAGTCATTTTTGGTTGAGCGCGAATTTTAAACTAATGGCATTTTTACTAGTAATACTACTTACTATAGGTCAAATTATTTCCGGAAATTTTTTAGAGCTAATTTCCTAAAAATATTCCTGAGCAAGAAAAGATTTCCGGATTTAAGTTGACCTCGTCTGGTATTCGGTAAGATAATTCCACACCAAATGTGTTTATTTCCAACAACATTAATTCTCGTCTTTATCAATTACTTTCAAAACATAAAAGACAATCCAAGAATCTCTAAAACTAAAACAAGCAACTTCCAATCAACCTGCCATAGTATATAATAATCGCGTTTTTAATATAAACATTAATCATAATGATCCAAAGAATTTAGAAAACATCTAGGCAAGCTTGTAGTTGAAATAAATCAAAAATATTAGTAATAATATAACAAGAGAGTGAGAATAAATTGAAAATAATTTGACAGATTTTTTGAAAACTTGTTGCCAGGCAATAGTCTTGAGAGCCCGCAAAGTTGAGTGGTTATTTCCAAATGGCTACAAGTTTGAACAAAATTTGTCAAATTATTTTCTAATTTATGGAACTCGTGAGTTATATTTGACTAGATTATTTGTTGATTCACAAATTCTTTGGTGAAGGTCTTGAATTGTCTCCAAATAGACAATTTTTCGAAGTAGTTTCTAAAATCTTTTTCGTTATTCCTGCATCAGAAAAGGTACTAAAACGATAATTTTCACCAATTTTCTATATCGAGTTGTCACAATTAGGTAATTATTTTGACAACTATCTGACACTTGTTAGGCAAATAAAAGCCACAGTGATTATTCCCGAGAATAATCACAAGAGATTTATTCCCACTATAATAATGACATAATTGGTTGAAACTTACCCTTGTGACAAATAAAGAAGCATTTCATTGGTTTTAATACACGTCAAAAAATAATCATGGGAACAAATAAAAATTAGATTGCCAAAAAAATATTCTGTCATTATATTTGCTGTTGGTTACCACGAGGAAAAAAATTCAACTTAATGTGTGGAATTTTTATTCGAATAATTTTATCTTGATAGGTAATTTTTAGAAGCAAATATGTTAAAGACAATCTCCCAAGTGTTCAAAATAATGTTGTACAACTATCCCTAAACTCTCAAAATATTTGAATTTGTCCATTATTGACCTTATGATTAATAATAGAAAAAATTATTAATCACTAATGGAGGAATTCAAATCCTCAATTGTCTAGAAGCAAAACTTGTCAACTTCGTGAATTGTATCTGATAATGACACCTTGCCTCAATATTTCAATTAATCCTGAAATACAGATCTCATTACCCAACATAATAGTATTAACATAGTTACGCAAAAATCACTAGAATATTATCCATAATATAAGTAATTTGTCCATGACTGATAATTATTTATTGTTTGTCTTGAGGATATAACGTAACAATTTATTTTGAGATAAATTACAAATTTACTCTTACTGCGGATCGATTTTCATAACAATAATAACAGGAATTACATATTGATTATTATGCTACCGTTCAATTTGAGTGGGTTTGAATTCATAGTAGATATAATAGTCTGAGGGAATATTATGTACCTAATCGAAAATATAACGACTTCTAATCATTCTAGAATAAATAGAGCATTCGAAATTGTAGTTTTCTACGATGATATTGCTTTCAGTTCAATTGGCGCAAAAAAAATTGATGCCATCAAAATTGTAGCAGATTTTTAGTCTTGTTAACATGTGTCATTTGGGTTGAATTTATAATTATAAACGAGGAGTTAGAGTTCCTACAGTGTGACCCATTTGGTTTGGAAGCACCCCTGTAAAATCCGCATTTCTCAACTGATTTCGATTTAATTTTTTTGTTAGATTTAGTATTAAAGTAGTACCTATATTATGCAATGAGCACAAAATGATGCCCATTTTGCACAAGTATGAAATTTGCAGCACGAACCGAAGGCAAGTATAGTGTTTCTATTGTTAATTTGAGGACCCCTATTTTTAATCCCATTGAAGAAAGAAGCCGCCCAATGGCGTGCATAAATTTTTTTTATAAATTCTGATATTGTGAAATAATGTTTTTCAAATGTAATTCAAATGAATAAAGTGGATAAAATTAACCTGCATCCGTAACAGTGCCTAGTTTAATTACATTATAAATCGTTGTAATCCCGATTTTCGTCAATTCGTGAATTCTCGCGATAACCGTATTATCAGAAATTACAGAATTTTCTTGTTTTAAACACGCGTACATATTTAAAACAACGCGTTGACACTGAACATGTAAATCTTTGTTTTTAAATTCGGGCCTATCATCATTTATTGCTAAGTCATTTGCTCGTGGCGCCAAATTATTATATTCCCGCGCTTCATCTTGGACTGTCGTTTCAAATGGTCTCCAAAATGCCATTCTAATTAATTAGTAATGAATTATATTCCCAAAACTTACCCTAACGTCTACGAACAAATAAATATTATATTGATATCAATTCACTCAACTCCACGAACAAATAAATATTATTGTATATTGATATCAATTCACTCAATAAAGGTATTATTATTTCATTAAAAACTCACTCAACCAAAAAATAGATACTACTATATTATTTTAAATAGGTCTACATATAAATAATAAATTTTTTATGTTATAGTGGACCACATTAGTAGATTTTTCGATATTATGAGCAATATTACCCTCGGTAACTGACCGATGCACCTGCGGTGCCAGATTTTCATAATATATCGGGCATATATGAATTTGTTCTAATTAATTTCTCTTCTTATAACAGTTTCGAGCGACTTTTTTTAATTCTTACAAATAAATTTATATTATGTATTTTTTATTGAATATTTCCAAACTAGTTTTCTAAGAAAATCATGAGCTAACAGTATTTTGAAGTAATGGGAAACATGTAAAATGAGCACAACAATTTCAGAAAATATATGTGACAACATTGCTTTATTTTATGGTCCTCAAACTAACTTTGGTCAAAGTATACGCCATTTTGTTGCGAGTTGACCTTCGCTGCTTCTAGTATGTTTGGAGGTGTCAAATCTAAGTCAATATCACTATCAGTTTCCATTTTAATTAATAGTTTTTATAGAAAACAACTATGAAATTTCTCGTTGCCAAAAACTTTGACAGAAACGATCTGATTACATTTCATTAATTTGTCGCTAGACGTCATAATCTAACAAGCCATAGTCGTCGTGATTTTAGAGTGAACCAAGAACTAACACGAAATATTCCATTTCGCATTGGTTGCTTAGCAACTTGCATAGGTTGGGACTGCAACGCGGTAAACAATGTCTCGAAAATGGCAGCGTATCGATAATACAATAATAATTTAGGCGGTTTCGTCCCGTTTTGGTTGGTAGGGACTTTGGTTAACCAATTGGTAGGTTCTACGTCACCGCTATGACGTAAACTACCAATAACAGGCGAAATCGTTTGGTTCCCAGTGTAGCCCAGCTGGTACAGCTGATTGATGAAATTGACATAGAACAATATATTTACAAATAAAAAGAAAGACAGAAACTACTTTGACAAGGATAGAAAGCTACCAATTTCAGTAACCGCGCTGCAGATCTCGGTATGTGATTTGACAGACCAAAAAGGTACCAAAGTTAGATTGACGTCATCGTTTTTCGGAACGAAATCGATTGCTATGTAATTGACAGACCAAAGTGGGGTACCAAAGCGGGACGAAATCGCCTTTTGTCTCTCAACACCTGCCTGTGCTGAGTCGTGGTAAGATAAGTCTGGATAGAGAGAGCATTGGTTCAGTCATTCTTTACTGCGTTGTAGCATGTATGCGTTACAGCACACTCAGCACAGTAAACAATGCTAATACGCTTCCCGCACTCTTTTCCTTTGAGAAAGCAGCATTTTCCGGTCTAGGCCGGAAAGAATCACGTCGTTACCATAGAAACGAAATAATGACTGACAGTTCATATGAAATCAGTTGTCAGAAGTTTGTCTGTTTTTTGAGCGCAATCAAATATGGAAAGCAAATTGATTCCTTTCAATATTAGCAATTGCTCTAATTTCAATATAAATATTAATAAAAATATCAATTAAAATGTTTTTGTTGATATGTTGTATTTTCTGTTCTGTTCAATTCAAATAAGAATTAAAATGTATAATAAAGAAACGTGACATATCAATGAAGTGTTATTCTACACGGTTGCCGAAAAAATATTGTACGCAACACGTCCGAAAATGTTTTTTTTTGGACTCACAAACTTCCAGGACTCGCCTACGGCTCGTCCAAGAATTTTGTCTATTCGTCAAGAAAAACCTATTTGACGGCCTAATTGTTTATTACGTAACGAGTGCGGAAAGTGACATTTTTCACACGAGCGCAAGCCGAGTGAGACAATCCCACGAGTGTGAAAAATTACTTTCGCACTAGTTATGTACACTATTTTTTCTACGACCACGCGATATACTTTCACCGAATCAAGCATGTACAATCTTGCGTTTTTATGTAGATGTGAGAGGTTTTACATATGTGTATTTGTAATTACTTTTTATAGTTTTGATTACTTACCTTTGAAAGTGGCCCAGAAAATTGTGATTATTATGCGATGAAAAAGAGTGCCTTCATAGAAAAGTTAGAATAAATATTCTTACTCAAAATTTATTTTAACAACTAACAACAATTGAAAACAGAACATAACAGAAATAAAACTGTTTTTGTTACGTAAATATTGCGATTCAGAATTAATTATTTATTTGAATCACTGTAAAAATTAAGTAATAAATTATGTTATAAAGACAAATCAACTTAGGAAATACGCATTTGACATATACATAAATTTGCGGGGTGAATAGACTAGCATTTCAACAACATTCAATTTTACAGCTTTTTTATCCGTACACGTACGAATAGGTTTTTTATCCGTGATTAAAGGCCACTTTCCATAGAACTAGACAGTGCGATATATGTCACTTTCCTATGTGATCGTAGGAAAATTACTATTTTCGACATGAAATATGCCACTTTTCCACCTAGCTATACAATTGATATACTATTGAAAATATTATATGCATATTACAAAATATTTGTTTTTCTAATTTTGACATATAAAGTGACACTTTTTAAAACTGATTGACATTATGAAACGTCTTACTTTTTGTAACTAGTTGCATAAAGTAAAATTTTATGCAACTGGTGACGAAAAATGTATTTCAAAATTAGTGACAAAAAGAATTATTCTATTTATTAAACTGTTTATACAAGTTAAAAACATAAATTATTATAAATTAATTAATTATTATAAATATTGATAACACAATTATTGCAATTATTCAAATTAATATATCAATATCGCTAAAAACCTTCCGTCTAGACTTTTTTACAAAATGTCAAACTGACAACTAGCATGAAGTAACTGCAACAAACTAAATTTATGTTTTCCAAATTTTTATCGATTATATTAAATTTTATTTTTTTATTACTTTCTTCAAAATTAGAAAAAATCTTGTATGCAATACGTTACGAAATGAAATTTTGTGTAACTTGTGAGTTTTTGCGAAACTCACTTCGTTCGTTCCGCAAAAATCTCACGCGTTACACAAAATTAGGCATTTCGTAACTGATGGCATAAATAGCTATTAAATAATATTTACACTTTGACCTTGTCACATGGATGTATTTTATTTGACTTGACCCAAACGATAGAGCTATAATTTTTTTCAATGTTCCAGGAAGTAGATATATAATACCGACCTTTTCCTATTAACCATATCTCTTCAAGGCATAGTTCAGCATTCGCAAGTCTCGTTAGAATAAGTATTAACATATTATATTCACAACCGTTTTATTTCCTTCATTGAATAAGTACGTATAATTTTCCTTGAATTTTATTTAACCTTCACTAACAATACTTGAATTAAAATATTTCGACATTGAACAAATATCGCAATATTGGCGAAATGATAACCTAAAATTTTTATTGATAACGCAAAGAGAAGATAATTAATTGATTGACAGGGTATACGAAGCGTATGTCAGGAAATTTTAAATGATCAACAATATTTGAAATTAATGTTTTTAGAATATATGAATTCAGGGACCTTACTAACGAAAGAATATTTTTAAAATACATAACATCTCGTAGTTTCAGCAAAATGTTCACTATATTTTTATGGAGATTCATTTTGATTTCGATGCTTCATTACAAATTAACTAAGTGATAACAAATTTTTTTCAAATTATAGCTATTAACGTTACAAGGCCGATATAATGTAGTAAATAACTGTGTCGCTCAAGACTATTCGTAAACCCAATTTTGATTCTGAGGAGAGATGAATGAAGTCACACTAATTCATGTTACAATAGTTATAATGAACACTTTTTAATTTGGAAAAATTTGGAAAGCAAACATTTATAATGCACTATTTAGACGTAAGAATAAAATTTGTCCGTTATCAATCGAGTAATGGGAATCTTTTTATGATGGCATAACTCTACCCAGAGTGGAGTACGATCTATATTTCTTTGGTGTCGGAGACGAATTTCTGGATAGCCCCATATCACTTCAAGAACTTGATCAAACTTTGATTTCGTGCAAAGATGGCAAAGATGGTATTAGTTATGAGTTTTTGAAGCATTTACCGCAGAATTGGCGCTTATATATTTGCCATTTATACAATCAAATTTTAGATTCAGAAATTATTCCTTCCGGTTGGCACGAAACAATTCTTACAATGATTCACAAAAAAGGGCCCTTAGAGGAACCTAATAACTATCGAGGTATATCACTAATTAATTGTTGTGCCAAAGTATTTACGTTAATTCTATTAAATCGCTTATCCAATTGGTGTGAAAATAATTTCATTCTTCCCGAATCACAATTCGGATTTCGAAAGAATAGGGGGTGTATGGATAATATTTTTATTTTGACTTCCGTTTTGCAAATTACTCTTAGACTTCCTCGTAGGAAGGTATATGCTGTTTTTGTAGATTTTCGTAGAGCTTTTGACAGTATCGATCATGTACTTCTTTGGCTGAAACTACATAAGTTCGGAGTTAGTACTAAGTATATCAGAATATTAAAACACTTATATGACAATGCTACATTTTTAATTAGGCATCAAAATATGTATAGTAAGAAATATGCTATCTCTGAGGGAGTTCTTCAAGGTGAGTCGCTGAGTCCATTACTTTTCTCTATTTTCATCTCTGATATTGAGGATTATTTTCGTTCTATAGTCCAGGGTCGATAATTTTTAAAACCAAAAAAAATCATAATAGGATGAAACCCATTAGAAAAGGAGGGGAATATGATAAAAATGAAAGGAAAAATAATTTACGGGCGATCTGAGGTTGGGAAGGGGATGGGGGTGAGTTTTTAAGGGTAAAAAACGGTTTTTCTCGATTTTAAGCAAAACTAAAAGTCCTATCGAAAAAAGTCAAATGGAAAAGTTGTAGATAATAAAAAGATCTAAAACTTTTGTATTTACACTTTTTTCACATAACCTCAAAATTTATGTGAAAAATTCAAAAAACCAAGTTTTTGGTTTTTTATTTTTATCTTTTACAAAATTTTTTTTTTTTTAACGAAATTTTGTGAAAACTTACCTTTTTATGTCCCAAATACGCTGTAATTTATTTAATTAAAAATATTTATTTTTTCACCTTATTTTGAATTAATATCGAAAAAACACCCTAATTTTCAATCGAAAATTCACCCGTCAAAATATCAGCTTTTTTCAAAAAGTTGGTGTGGTTTCTGTTCGTTGAAATCTCTACTTTCCGATGGTGAAAAAAAAAAATATATGTTACTATGGTAAATCTTCTCAGAAAACGCAAAAATTAAGAAAACTCGAATCCGTTTTTTGAATCATTATGTAAAATTTTGAGCAATTTATTAAAATTTACACTTTAATTACTAGAAAAACGTAAGATTATAACATGAAATATTACATTTTCCTAGATTATAACATGAAATCTTACATTTTCCTAGATTATAACATGAAATCTTACATTTTCCTAGTAATTAATGTGAAAATTTTGATAAATTGCTCAAAATTTTACATAATGATTCAAAAAACGGATTCGAGTTTTTTTAATTTTTGCGTTTTCTGAGAAGATTTACCATAGTAACATATATTTTTTTTTTCACCATCGGAAAGTAGAGATTTCAACGAACAGAAACCACACCAACTTTTTGAAAAAATCTGATATTTTGACGGGTGAATTTTCGATTGAAAATTAGGGTGTTTTTTCGATATTAATTCAAAATAAGGTAAAAAAATAAATAGTTTTAATTAAATAAATTACAGCGTATTTGGCACATAAAAAGGTAAGTTTTCACAAAATTCCGTTAAAAAAAAAAAATTTTTGTAAAAGATAAAAATAAAAAACCAAAAACTTGGTTTTTTGAATTTTTCACATAAATTTTGAGGTTATGTGAAAAAAGTGTGAATACAAAAGTTTTAGATCTTTTTATTATCTACAACTTTTCCATTTGACTTTTTTCGATAGGACTTTTAGTTTTGCTGGAAATCGAGAAAAACCGTTTTTTACCCTTAAAAACTCACCCCCATCCCCTTCCCAACCTCAGATCGCCCGTAAATTATTTTTCCTTTCATTTTTATCATATTCCCCTCCTTTTCTAATGGGTTTCATCCTATTATGATTTTTTTTGGTTTTAAAAATTATCGACCCTGGACTAAAACTTACTGTTCTGACAATAAACTCACAGTTAACACTAATAAAACAATAGTATCAATATTTGCAAGGGGAGGGCACAAACATAATTTAAATCAAAAGTTTTATTACAATGGTCTCAGATTAGAAATAGTTAATCAGTTTACGTATCTAGGTGTCGATTTCTCCTCTACATCCTTGTTCTGTACTATGGCCAAGAATACTAAAATAAAAGCTTGTCGCGCCATTGGAGCAGTGATGGATATTATGTGTCGATCCAAAATGAATACATGGGATTCCGGAATCAAACTGTATGATTCAATAATTTTATCTCCTCTCTCCTTTGGAATTGGCGTGTGGGGATTACGCTATACTGATGTGATTGAGCGAGTTCAGGTTAATTTTTTCAAGAAATTGTTGAATTTGTCACAAAATACTCCAGATTACATTGTACGTCTTGAAACATACTCGTCCCACTTATCATTGATCATTTTCAAACATGCTTTAATGTGGTTGAATAAACTTAAAATAATGGATAATTCTAGAATATCTAAAATCACTTATATGCGACTTTTACAATTAACCACTGGAAATGCTAAATATAATTGGGTCTTACAAGTTAAAGAATGGTTCACTTTTGCCGAATGTGAACATTTATGGATAAAGTATTTGAATACATGTTCACATACATTAGATGGCGTTATTTTGGGAAATTTTGAAAGAAAGTTATTCTTCAATATACTCTCGGTTGATGATTGATGCAACCAGAAAGAATTACTTGTGGATTCCTGCACCTATACATATAACAAGAATTATCGCACAAATCAGAACTTCCAGCAAAAAGATACTGAAATTTTCTTTTAAAGGTAATTTCTATTCAATTGATTGTAGTGAAATATGTTCCGTTTGTAATATGCATACACCAGAATCGTTAGAGCACATCCTATTCAAATGCCCAATTTATAGTTCTCTTAGACAAAACTGATTTTTTTATGGTGTGGATGGTATTGATGGTCTAGTACACTATTTAAACGTCAATAATGACAATCTCCCCGAGCTCTCTACTCTAGCCAATATTGTCATTGGTATATTAAAGTTAAGAGCTTTTGCATGCGGAGAATAGATACAATATATTATATACTAACCTAATTTATGTACCGAACCCTTGTGAAAAGATGTATCTTATGCACAATAAAATATCTATCTATAATGCACTCAATAAAGATGAGTAAAAATTGATTATTTACTGTTGTTTCATTGTAACCTTTATATGCATAATAATTCTAAGTGCAAAACAAAAATAGAATAAACATATTCATATTCAAATGATATTTGAATATATTTCATTAGGACATCTGCAGGCTTCAACTTAGGTAAATGTTTCTCTTCTATCCAGTAATCTCTCAGGCACTGTGCTCTAGGATTCTGGAGTGCTGTGTAGCTAGAAAGTATGTGGATGGAGGTTTCAATATCTGCATTCTTCTTCCTCCAGTATTTTGAGCTTTTTCAGGTGCCCATTCAGGTCTTCGCATAGATAAACATGGCTTTTTGATGAAAAATCTTGAGGCTTACGTCTCATGGCTTTGAGCCAAATTTTTCGGAGTTTTTCTTCAATGAGTAGCTTAATGAATGTTTTTCCATGAGTGGAGATAGTTGTACTTTCACAACCAGGCACGATACAGTAACGATAAACCATTTTTCTCAAAAAATCACCAAAAACTTTGTCGGAAAATATTAACTTTGATAGACGTCAAAACTTGTCAAACCAATAGTACCTTGTGACGTCACTGTTGCATGAAATGTGTTTTGGCGGCATTTTAACCCGTTTGAATTTCAATTATTCATTACAACTTTAATATCACACAAAATTTGAAAACGTTCCTGTGAGATGATATGTACATGACTCGAAAAACTGTCAACCTAAAAAGGCTCCATCTTCGGTGTCGCGTTTTTAATAGTTGACAGTTTTTCTCGTCTAATTGCTAGGCAACATATTCTCATTAAACAATCCAAATTTACCCGATAAAATACAAACTTCTCGTGCAATTATAAGTGAGTAAATTGACAAAAGATTCAAGGTTGTTAAATACTAGATCGACTCTGTACAGATTCCAATAATAAATGCATACTTTTTTCAAGGGTATTAATATTAATTTCCCTGCACATTTTTACGATCCTATTTCATAACATTTCTATTAACCAGTGGAGTTTTTTTGTATGAATAAATACATAATGTGGGAAACGTTATTTTTGTACGGTACATTTCAATGTTACAACACATATTTTTCGATTGAATATTTATTACTCGAAAAAATTCACTTAATTCCAGCCACTTGCCAAAATGTAATACGACGATCTTGACCTTCATTAGATATGCCAAAAATATGACGTGTTATACTTCGTATCTCTATTTAGAATTTATAAATATTTATTTTCTAGATCCGCACAGGATCAAATTATCAGGGATAGATGACCATGAAAATGATACAAGATTACCTAATTATTTTATATTTTGTGTTAGGTAATAAACGAATGTTATATTTGGAATATTTACAGCTCTATTATCACCTCTAAAACACTCCTCATCTTTCTAATTAATTAGATAAAATAATTAATTCTAGTTCCAGCAACAGGATATATATCCTTTTGAAAATAAGATATCATTATTTATTGAGTATATACGTAGAATGTATACAGTGAATAAAACAAAATAAGAAATAGAATAAAATGGAGAAGTTCAACATGCTCACTTGCGTGAAATCACAATTTTTTTTGCCATACGTAGTGATAGTTATACAGATACAAATATTCGACAATTACTTGTTTTAAATCAATTTCATTAACATTAAAAGAATTCTACAATTTAAAAGATTATAATGTATAAAAATCATACCATAAATATATACTTTTTTTCGCAAACCATCTTTGGCAACCATGCACAATAACCGTGACGGTTTGGCTCAAAAATTAAAATACAAAAGGTCAGTTTTGACACTTCAGTATGAAGGTTGTCAATCCGCGATATTATTTGTATTATTCGACTAATCGATTGTAGGTTGTGGTAATATTAACTGAAAATAGTGTAAATTAGTATATTATTTTTATAAAATGAATAAACATCACGGGGGAGTGTATTGTTCATACAGAGACTGTCCAAATAAATTTTATTCAGAAAGAAAAGTGAAGAACCGGCACTGGAAACTGTTATTGTTCCCAAGTCAACATTGCAATTTGGTAAGAAATTCTAAAAAAATTTTAAACTGGCGACATCGCGGCCATACCAAGTTAAAGGTCCAAGGTCATTGAAATCGGATTTGAAAATCCTTTGATGTTTTGCCGGCATTCGTATCTGTTCTCTTCTATAATCTGTTGTTTTGTGATGATTAATGACAAACATAAACATTTAAATTAAATAAAAATCCATAGCAAGTATCTGATCCTGCTTTAATACAACAATAATATATGTATATCTTACTACTAAGGGGTCGATTCTGCGTTTTTCGTAAGAGCTTACGAATCTGTAGCTAACGAAAGTTCTGTACTGTATAGTTAGATTTCTCTATGGTATAGTTACAGATTTCTTACAGAATGCTTACAGACATGCACAGAATCGACCCATTAGTCTCAACGAGTTACAATTATTGCAAAAATATTTAATTATTTAAAATTTAAATGGTCAAGGCGAAAACCAGCTATGATTGAGTACTGACAAGGTGGAGGCCATAAAGATACAAAAAAAAGAAGAACGGGTTGAGTGTGATTAGGTTAGGTTAGGTTCTTAACATATTTATATTCTAATTTTCCAGTTTTTGCATGAATTTAGAAAAAAATATTGTATGCAACTCTTGCAAAACGTGTTTTTTGCGCTCGACGTGTTGTCCAACTCGGCCCAAAGACCTCGTTGGACAATTTCACGTCGCGTGCAAAAAACACTCACTTTTTGCACTTGTTGCATAAATAACTATTAAATATGTTTTTCATGGGTCGAAAGTACCCAAATTTGAAAATTTTCGAACCTCTAAAAATTCATATCTTTGAAGATATTATCTTTATCGTGAAATACGAAATTGTTTGAACAATTTTGGTTTAAGCAACATGGCACCAGGCTGCCCCATGGCAACTTGCATATATATCATCAGTAGGGCATTTTAAGAGGATCGTATAAAATAAATTGAGGTGTAATAGTTTCCGGTATTCCTGGTACCTCCTAGACTAAAACTATAACTAAGTCAGAACTAGAGCACATTACGTTGGAAAAATGGGAAAAAAGGCAGGTCTGTTATTTATCCTGATCAATATTTAGCACTACCTTGTCAGCACATAAGCTATGACAAAAACAGAGGAAACCAAATTGCATAACTATAAAACTAACTGGTAAGAGTTCAGGAATTTCTGTATCTGTATCTGTAAAGTAGGGAGGCTGAGTGTAAGCCGACAGCACTTAGGCCACATGTAGATCCTCCCAAGAGTTGTTCTAGGTCATAGTCCATCTTACCCTTCCCAGAAAGGAGGACAGGTCACTAGGAGACATCTGTATATCAGCAGGTATAGGCCAGGACTCACCGAACACACACTCTCTTATTGACGATAACTCCGGACTCTCGCATAAGACATGTCTGGCAGTTTCCCCTTCCTGTCCACACATCCTGCATAGAGGTGTAGCCACTAACTCCATAGTATGTTTCCTTAGTTGAATGAGGAGTCAGAAATCCTACTGTTAAATGTAGGTTTTTCCTGGTCATCTCCAATTATTTCTTCGACGCCAACTTCCCTGGGTCGCTCAGGGTTATCCTGGCAAGACTGCATCCTTTTATTCCATCCCATTTTTTAAGGGTTTGAACATGGGTGTAACGTTTGGCTAGTTCCGCAGTTGTCGAAGTCGTCAGGCCATAGGTGTCACTGGGTTGCCAGAGTTCAGGAATTTATTGATAAATAATATAAACCTGGAAGTAAAATTGGGAATACCCGGAGACTCAGACTTAACACTAGAAATGCTGGTAACACTATTGCAAAGAGCTGCAGAGAGATCATTTTCACCCCGAAAAACACAAAAACATGTGAGCAACTTTCTACAACCAACTAACAAACAAACTAAAAACTAATTTCAAACAATACAGAAAAGAATCATTCACAGATTACCTAAAAAACCCAAACCGATATGATCACTTTATATAGAAATATATGTAAGAACACCCAAAGACCCAGTAGGCCTCAAACTACCTCATTCGCATTCGTGCTTACTTCTGTGAGCGGTTCTGTATCTATAAAGTGGGGAGGGTGAGTGTAAGCTCGCAACACTTAGGCCACTTGTGACTCATTGTTCATCCTCCCGAAAAGTTTTCCTCATTGGCAATCGTCCATCCTGACCTTCCCAGGAAGGTGGGCAGGTCATTAGGAGATATCTCCTCTATATTGGCAGATGTAAGCCAAAACTCACCGAACTCACACTCTCCTATTGATGATAACTCGGGACACTAGCATAAGAAATACCTGACAGTTTCATGTTTACACATCCTGCATAGAGGCAAGTGTCCACTAGCCCCATAGTATGGAGGTGTTTCCTCAGTTGACAGTGGCCAGTCAGAAATCCTACTGTTGAACGTAGGCTTTTCCTGTTCAACGCCAAATATTTCTCCGGCGCCAGCTTACCAGGGTGATCCAGGCGATACTGCATCCTTTGATTCCATCCCATATCTTAAGAGATTGAGCATGGGTATAACGTTTGGCTAGTTCCGCAATTGTCGAAGCAGTCGGACCTTAGGTGTCAATGGGTTCTAAAATTTTCAGTACCGCGGCTTTCCTGGCTAAAGAATCGGAAATGCGATTACCTTTACTCCTGTCGTGCCCTTTAACCCACCTCAGGATAATACTATTATCTTCCGAGGCGATAGCTAAGTCTTGGAGGCCCTTTAGTACTGGCACCTGTGAGTTTTTTTAGGAGGAATTATTTGAAAAAGGTGAATTATGTTGGGAGGACATAAAATAAAATCTAGTATCAGTTGTTTGCGTTTGGCAGAAGAATTTCCAGACACCTTGTATAACACTGATTTTCAGTATGATAATGGTCTTATACAAAAAGATTCTCTATTTATGTCATTTATTTGATTTTCAGTTTTTTATGAAACATTTAGTCGAAAAGTGATCATCCAGACAAAATGAAAACAGTTGAAATATTTTTTTTTGATTTTTAAACTGGTATATTCAATATCATTGTGTTGTAGTTTTCGAATTTGAAGGATAGTTTTAAATTTGCGTAGATCTTAACTAGTAAAAATATACGTCAGTTCTGTTATCAATAATTCGTAGAATATTATTTATTGATCAAATTTATTTCGTAATATCCATTAAATCTATTCTCACACAAATATTTATGTAATATTCTCATAGCAATTTGTTACCATGGTGTTACTAAGTGAGAGGTAGCTGGAATCTTGTAATCTGAATTTGTTTTTGTAACAAAATTGTTATTTAAATTACATCTGTCCACAACCAACTAATAATAAGTCAATATTTTACCTCCTAACAAAAGGTATATGGTACCCATATATCTACTAGAGTGAATTATGGTTCATAATACACTGGAGTGTATTTATACTTTTCATTTTCTGATATTAAGTATTTTAAAACAATATATTTATAACGGTACGTTGTATTACAAAAAGAGGGAGGCTGGCAACTAGCTAGTTAAGGAACAACAACTGAATAAGGTAGACAAGAAACTCGTCCAGGTTGTTGAAACTGGGTAAGTTAGAAGACACGAAGATTTTGGAATGGAAAACATGCGCATCTGAAGAAACAACCTATCAAAGCGGTAGTGCGTTTACAACATAACACCTTGAGTGTAATAGCTATACGTGGGAACAAAGTGAGCGTTCATAGAACATTTGATATATTATTATATTCAGTGTGTCTACTTAAGTTGGACTCATACGGGAAACTTTTTTATTATTGGTTTTAGGAAAAAAAGTTATTCTTCATAAAAAGTTCTGCATTATCTAAAACCTAAAATGCAATCATTAGATATTTCTTATTTTGAGCCGTATACGAGGTTTGTCAAAAAATATTAATCCTACTCAGGAGTAAAGTACCTTTATTTTTTACAATACAGAAAAATTGTAAAAAGTAAAGTTGTTTAAAATTAAGAGTTATATGCAAATATGCAATTACAGCTATTTATCATAAAAATTAAGATTTGGTGATTATTTACGATTACAAAATATACTTCATAATGTAAAACGTAAATAATCACCAAATCTTAATTTTCATGCTAAATAGCTGTAATTGCATATTTGGATATATCTTTCAATTTTAAACAACTTTACTTCCTACAATTTTTCTGTATTGTGAAAAATAAAGGTACTTTACTCTTGAGTAAGATTAATATTTTTTGACAAACCTCGTATACGGCTCAAAATAAGAAATATCTAATGATTGCATTTTAGGTTTTAGATAATGCAGAACTTTTTATGAAGAATAACTTTTTTTCCTAAAACCAATAATAAAAAAGTTTCCCATATGAGTCCAACTTAAGTAGACACACTGTATATATATCTCACACTCCACACCACAACGTTCACAAATGCACCACAAGAAGCGTTTGTCGTATGACTGACAAGTACACTGCCTGTTTTCACTCCTCACCGGATCCATAGATTATGAACGAAATCCTTGGGTATCAGTTATTTTTGGTTGAGTGCGAACTTTGAATTAATGGCATTTTTATTCAAGAATTTTAGGTAATTCCAAACAGCAAATATGTTGAAGCCAATCAGTCATCGGGAAGTTGGAGCTTGATAGCCACGCCAATATGAGGCCATACTACGGTCAGCGAGTGCCGGCGAAGAGACGGCTCTTTGAAAAAAAAGATAGTATCGTCTCGTATTACAGTCGAACAAAAAGCCGGCAACTTTAAGTTCGCACAATTTCCCTTACGTGAACTATAGCTGTAATGGGGCTTCCCTGTAATACCCCGGCACCACGATATGCTCCAATCCCTCCTAGCACATTGCATTATAGCTACAAGATCTTGTTATTTCGCACTAGCTGTTCGTTTGGAATATTTTTTGGCTTTTATTTCCCCTTCTGATGGTTATACTTTGTATTGTAGGGAGGTGGCTGTAGCCATAGAGTAATAAATGAAAGAGAGATGCTGAACGTGTAGCGTTTTGTAGCACAAAGTTACCACTAGAGCCTACCTTGGCTACTGGTATGAACAAGCATTCAAGACGAGCGCTTTTTAAATTTGTAAGTTTTCAGCATACGCTAATATTGTATTAGTAGGAGTAGGAGAAGGAAAAAGCTCTGCTAATGAGAAATTACTATTAAAATGACATTTTTCATACAATAATATATCGAAAGTAACAAAAAAACAGTCAATAAAAACGGACAAACAAATAATCCACACTTATACACCAATCTACCTGGAGACATCTTGAAGCACACACCAATATCACACAAACAATGTTCGAAATACCACTTTGTCACATAACTAGAACTTTTAGCAGATCTTCCTTATTGTCTGCAAAAAAAACGATAAAATGACAAATATTGTTTGAATTATTTCACATTTTTAACTTACCTATGATGAGTTATAAGTCCTATGATAATAATAGGTGCCTATGTTGATGAGAATTAATTTAAATAAAGAAAAAAGATAAAAATTAAATAAAAATAGATATTATATAAATATGCTCAAAAGTGACTAGCCTCAAATTAAAATAATATTGACAATTTTCGTGTGGTAAGAGGCGTGGTTTGTTAGTTCAGTTAGTCGCTGTGATGCGCCATGCTCAACTGTCTGCGCACAAAGTTTGTGCCAGTTTCTTCAAAACTAACCTTAAAAAAAACACAAATAAGTTATTTCATTTGTAACTGATTATTCTAAGAGATGAAGGTATTTGTTTCAAACCTGCAAATTTCATATTCTCTAGCAGATCTTATCATTACTTTGGCATTGACATAGGTGACCTATTATATTATCTTATCGTTATATACTGCATATATTATATTTAACATTGAACTTGTTATGGTTACATACACGTGTTGTCGGTTATCTTGATTGAAATCATTACACTTGGGAATGAAAAATGGATTATAGACAACGGGGATTTATTTATAATAATAAATTTCTATAATTAGGCGAAATTACAAATTAAATAATAATATCTTTATTGTTTCTAATTGGTACAAATCTATGTAGCAAGAATTCCGGTACAATGTCAGTAAATAAGTTCAAGTAACAAAGTAACAAGTACAAAGTTTCAATAAAAATAAACAACATGAAGAGGAAATGATATGAGGATTGGGGGGTCCAGCTCATTAACTTTTCGAAATACGGGGTGGTGTTCAAGTATTGAAAAATTAAATGTTTTAATTCGATAGCTTTAAAATGGATGAATAAATTGATTTGACATTTGGCAGGTTGTTTTTAGATGTTAAAAGGCATATTTTCATGAAAAAACATTTGTCAATTCTTGATCCAGTGGTGTATATTTGATACAGTTAAATATCTTCTGTATGTTCCTGGTGGTATATTATACAATAGGGTCAGAATCATTTGTTCTAGTGATAATCAATTCACAAAGAAGAAAACTTGAAAAAAAATGTTTTAAATAACAATAATTACCCGGCAGAATTTGTAAATAAAGAAATTAAAAATATTCCTAGAGAAGGGCTCATTGTTAATACTCCATAATAATAACAATAATCTTAATAATTCAGCTGACATAATTTTTAAATACTTGACAATACCGTATGTTAAGGGTTTATCAGAAAGAATTCAGAAAATTGGTAATCAATTCAATATTAGAACTAGTTTTAAATCTGATAATACGTTGGGATTTATACTAACAAAAACGAAACCAAAAAATCAAGAGCAATCTTCAAAAAACTGCATAATTATATCAAATATCTTGTGAATGCGACAAATTTTATTTAGGTGAAACATCTAGATTCTAGACCATTGAAAGTACGAATAAACAAACTCAAAAGATATCAAAGATAGGGAATTTAAGTCAGCTATTTGCAAACATGCTTGGAAAGAGGGTCATCAAATTCAATGGGATTCAACAAAAATAATATTGAAAGAACCCAATAATGAAAGACGAAAAATCAAAGAAAGTGCTTTAATACAACTAAATGGATAAATGTGTAGCTAGTATTTCAGCCGAATGTAGTCAAATTTGGTTACCAATGTTAGAAAGAGAAATTTCCAATAATCAATTAAGTACCTGCGTTATCAGGATAGCATCATAAGTTTTTATCCAGGTTTTCTTATGATTAATAATTTGAATAGTTGTTAATCGATACACATTTCAATACACAAAATCACAAAACTGAGTATACATATTTTGAAAACAAAAAAAATTATACACAAAAAAATTAACAACAAACGCGTTTAATTAAAACATTTCCAAAATAAGCGAAAAAAACCCGCTATCCCAATAAAAACCGTTCCTGGATTCCAGGGTAAAAATAAACACTTTCATCCGGCAACAGTGTACTTTACAGAGAGAATGAAGGAAGTGTTTAGTAATACCTATTGTGCATGACTTCGAAAAAAAGTCAACGAAAACGAGACAAAAATATCATTTGTACAAAGTAATATGCGCTTCTGGCAACAGCGGTTAAAATAGGGGGGCAACCAACATTCGGCCACTGGTTTCTGGAAAAAGTACACGCTTTGATGACCGCGCACAATTATTCTATCTCTCTCTTTCAAGCTTTTTTCTTATATTTTCCTTTTCGCACTTGTGTACGACGAGGGTTCCAAAAGAATTTCCGCAATCTGTATAACGAGATTGAAAAATTATTGATAACCAAAAAAATATAGGGTTGTCCAAAAAAAAACGGAATTTCCTTTTTTATTGATATTTTTTTTATTTATAGGTCGATTTTATTGATGTCGGTTTTGTTCAAAAGTTAATTGATCAAGACACACTACTTATCTAATATTTCGCCTTTTGTTTAAAAAACAGAATGGCAGACACATCCAAACCACTCCAAACTTTATCAAACTTTAAAACTGACTGGAAATTTTTTGTTTCGCACTGTATATGTTTGCGAATTATTTTACGAAAGTTCAGACATTTGTGAATGTAACGAGAGGTCAAACATAAAAATCGGTCAAAAGTTGTCTGATGTATGGCTCGAAAAAAACAAGTATGTTATTACATAGTGAATTTTAATTTAATTTAAGTCAGTTTTAAAGTTTCATAAAGTTTGGATGTGTCCGCCATTTTGTTTTTTAAACAAAACGCGAAATATTAGATTAGTAGTGTGTCTTGATAAATTATCTTTTAAACAAAACCGACATCAATAAAATCGACCTATAAATAAAAAAAATATCAATAAAAAAGGAGATTCCGGTTTTTTTTGGACAACCCTATACAATAAATATTAAGAATAATATTAATATTCATTGTGAAATTACAATAGTATATTATACACCAAGGTGGTGAAGACCACCTATTATTATTGACCGAGCTCCGAAATTATATCTCGAGGAGCTTTACCTTGAGCGGAATAAGGTGCGAGGCTTATAAATGTCTTTACCACCGTGGTGAATCAACATTTTTTCAACTACTAGCCAAATTTGAGACAAAAATTGAAATAATTGACATTATACATTATTTCCACATTTCAATGCAGCGTTATTTCGTTCACAACACAACACCTTGAGTGTCAGAGCTATACTTAGGTATACACCACATCACTGAAAATGCAACACGAGAAGATGCGTTGACCTACGTCGTCTGACTGACAAGTATAGGGAAGAATCACGGAGTGGGCGACATCTACAATTAATCGCTCGAAATACTCGGAGGGTGAATAACAAACTAACCCATATGTGTTTATATGGGTGAAGTGTGAGATTTTTATACAATTTTAAGTGATTTAGGTCGAAAGTGATATATTTTTATGTTATTTTATGAACAATAGTTGTTTTAAATAAACATCAAATCTTAAAATGCAGCGGATTGGAAGAGATAATGAGGTAAGATCACGCAAAATGTGCTCAGTTCCTCAATGTGCATCATACAGTACTTCGGATATTTCTCTACATAAATTCCCTTTGAATCTCGAGGCATTAAAGAAATGACAAAACATCTTGAAGATAGGGAAGCCTATCTCAAAATACATGCTTGTTTGCAGCAAGCACTTTCTGAAAGAGGATTTTTTTGTGGTAAGTTCAATAATTTTTACTATCTGATTCTCTTCACTTCAATTTATTTTTTTTATTATTCAATATATAGTTACCTCCACAACACAGAGGGAGAATTTGAAAAATGGATCCTTTCCCAGCCAGAACCTTCCAGTGACTAATTATCAACATACAAAAAAATGTATATATTATGGAAGTGACCAACAGTAAGTGGGAACTCAAAACAATTACTTCTGGTTTATAATTTTTGCTACACCATATTTTATTCTATATCTTTTCATTTAGTCAATTAATATTATAAATGTTTCTTTATTCGTATTCTGCATAAAATAGATTAAATGATATGAAAAGCAAAATTTGTTTTTATTATTGCATAAAGTCTTCCACCTATTTATAATTATTGTGCAAAACCATACATACCTTTGCTTATATAATGAAACAATAACTTTTTTATATTATTTTTATTTTTTATTGTGATACAATACATCTTGCATAATATGATCTGGATGCCTGAAAATAAAAACAAACAGCACATAAAAGAGAACAGGTAAGTCAAACAGATTAAGCTTTTTTCTCTCCAATCGAAATGGCCGATATGCCATTTTAAAATTAAATTATACAACCTCTCCTTATTACTTGAATCATACACTGGTGCACCCATTTGTTCTTTTACTTGACGATATCTTCCCAAAAATGTTGCCAAAGCAGAATCCCCTACACCTGCAGGTATTAAAAAAGTGCTGATGTTCAACATATTCAAATGACTTAATTATTGTTCATTTTCATTGTCTAAAACTTACTGTAGGCAAGAATATTAAAGTTTCTTTTGTTCAGTTCAGCTGTTGTATTGTATTTTCTTTTTTTTAAATTCCTGGGTGACTAAATGACTGAAATGGTTCTGGCCTACTGATTCTCTCTACGTCATTTTTCCTTTCCCTATTTTTGAGCCAGAGATCAGTACAGCTTACTGGTTCTAACATCTCATATCTGAAACATGAAAAAGAGAGGAGGCAAACAGGGATGTATGGTGTGGTTTTGAAATCATCTACCTACTTGCTTTCTTAGGTAAATGAGAAAACTTATTTACCTGTTAATATAAATCAATGTAGCAATAATATCCTTGCAGTGTCCCTCTAATCCTGCTTTACAGGAACATTGAAAAATCCAGGACTCACTGAGTTTTATAATGGGGGATTGTAATATTGTTGGAGATCTCATACATAAGCTTCTAATAACTTTTTCATTGGAACCTCACCTTCATTAATTGGCCGAACACGTTCACCAACAATCCAGAATATCCGAAATTGATATCTCTACTTTCACAGGCACTACAGGCATTATTAATAGATATCTTATGACACAAATCCAGCAATACAACACAAAAATTTCTAAAACGAAGCTAATATCAAATGAGAGAATGTTTGTTGTTCACCCTCCGATCCGACATTTTGGATTTCGCAGCGCCATCTCGCGGTTCGTGATTTTTCCCTATACTGTTTTGGCTCGATAGATTATGAACGGAAGAAAGAGAAGAGGAAGATAGCAGGAGAAAAAATAGCACCAGAAAAAATAAAAAGACATGTAATGAAGCAGAGGAAATTAAACTAGAAGAAAATAAAAAATCCAGTGTAAATTTTTACGAAAAAATACAATTATTATTACACCGACATATTCCATGGATGTCAGTTTTTCAATGTAGGTATGTACCTAAATCAAATTTGAATGAGAAATGTGTGTATTCAAAATCCCCAGACTGTATCACAGTCATTTCGATGATTTGGATACACAAATAAATATTTAACTCATATTTACGGCTAACACGCGACGAGCCCATGAAAATTCAAGGCCAAGGTTATTGATTATTTGCCGCATTATCGTCATTTAAGGTTTTTATTAGGTGATGATAAATAAAGGCTGTTAGGCCAGGAGATGAGAATTATTCAAATTATTCTAGGTATGTGGGAATATTCATTGAGTTTTTTTTTTGTTTTCCGTAACATTTTTTATGGAAAAAAAATAACTACTTGATATTTTATACACTGCGTTATTTATAAGATGCGACATAGGGATTCCTGGGATCAAGTTTCGCTTAGCCAAAATCAGTTATATAGAATATTGGCTCATAGCATGATTCTCTTTAAGAAAGCTAGCACTACATAATTTGATTTTTGCCGCGGAAATTCTTAGTTTTTGAGAAAACTCGAATTTTTCATTTTTCTATTTATAACTAAAATTCGAAACTTTACGATGTTTTTTATATTTTTTTCATTATAGAATGATGCAAAAACATTTAATATAACGGCCCGAACTAATTTTTATTCGAAAATGTATTTTTATCACAATAGTTTTCATTGATTTTTCCGGGTTTAGAAAAGCCGAAATGTGATAGGAAGATTAAAACTACATATTTTTGTTTGATTAATAATTTGCTATAACTTTTCTATATAACTTTTTCCGCGGAAATTTATCATAAGGGTGGTATGGATTATCGTTATTTTTGCTTTGTTGACTATTTTTCTTAAATTTTCGTATTTTTTATTGACCATAGCGATATTATGTTGATAAAAATAGATATTCATCATTGATCTGTGTCAAAGGTTGAGAAGAGGATCACTGCATAGTGGTGAAAGAACGCATTTCCGCGCATTTTCATATCGGTGTTTAAAAATAAGTCTATAATATAAAATAACATTAATTTTTCATGTATCCCATTTCGTTACTTCTAAACCCCATTCAAAAACATTTCCGCGGCAAAATTTTTTCAGTAATATACTCCCTGAGGTAGGTACCTAAATGACCAAAAATTTTTCTTTTTTTTTTTTAACATATTTCAGCTAAACGAAACGACCTGATTCCTGTTCAGAACTGTCAAACGCGAGCTAACTTTTTTATCATAAAGCGTTCATAAAAAATAATACCAGATTTGGAAAGGGTGTTGAAAAATAAGGTCAAATGCACTATTAATTTCCTTGAATCCGTTCTGGCTTGATAAAAAAAATTGTTAGTTATGTTTGAAAAATAAAATAACATTAATTTTTCATGTATCTCATTTCGTTACTTCTAAACCCCATTGAAAAAATGGCAACAGCGCATTTCCGCGGCAAAATTTTTTCAGTAATATTTGTGAGGCTTATAAATGTCTTCACCACCATGGTGTATATAAAATTTGTTCCACTACCAGCGAAATTTAGGATCGTTTATTCCGTCGTCTGACTGACAAGTACACTGTCAGTTTTCGATATATTATGAACGCAATACTTGTCGCCAGTCATTTTAAACAAATGGCATTTGAAGTCAAATAATTTTATATTAATAGGTTATTTCAAACAGCAAATACGTTAAAGACAATCTCCTGAGTATACAAAATTATGCTGCACAAGTTTTTGTTGAACTACTATCCATAGATTCTCAAAATACAGGGCTTATTACTCGAGAATGGAAAAAGATACCGGCGTGCAGTTTTCGCTAAACTTCTTATAATTCCTTCAAATTTTTATTGGCATAGTTGCAAGTCTCAAAAGTCGTCCAAAATTTTCTTAAGAAAGTAACTATTGTTAATTTTTTGAAACAAATACATATAACTGACATTAACAAACGTCAAAATGTTATTTTGGTTACTTTTCGAAAATTGTGTGATTTGGGATTTTTTTCTTACAGACATTCTATTATTGTTAAGTGCTAGAATTTCCCTTACTTCCAGCATATAATTGAGCAAATTGTCCTGGGCTAGACGACTTCTGAGACTTGCAGACGGTGTCATAAAAAATTTAAACATTTCTAAGAATTGCAGTGTAAGCCGCTCATTAATCCCTTGTCTCATTTTTGAGTTATAACGTTTCCAAGCTGTTAAAATGTGATAATTTACGTTTGGAAGTTATTGAGATGGTTTCATAAAGAATTAAATATTTTCTTAAAAACTTGAGTATATGCCGATAATGTATACATTTTTGGAAAGGGGGAGAAAGGGTCTTCCAGATGGTATTAAAAAATATAGGGCGTTGTAATTAAAATAAACCGATAATTTCGTTTCAAAAATGGTCGATACTTTTTTTTTCCTCAGGAGCCGTCCCTTCGCCGGTACCACCTCAGCCTCCTGGGCTTATTGTGGATACTCCTAGTGTTCTGACTACAGCCTATTCAGCCAATCCGTTCCCTGTATTAGCTCATACAGGTTCTTTGCTGGTTGGTTGTAGAAGTCTTCTGGAGTCATTTGGGTTCTGCCATACAGTTTCTGCCTTCTGTGGTCCAGCGACTCACAGTTGCATAGTATATGCAGAACTGTTTCGGTATCCTTTTTGCATCTTCTGCATGTAAGGTCTCCGTTGTACAGCCCCATTTTGTTTAGGTGCTCCTTTGTGGGAAAGTGTCCCGTAAGTAGCCCCGTAGTGGTGCGCAGTTTGTTCCTGCTCATTGAGAGCAGTTCTTTCGCTACGTTTTCTGATGGTTCTTTTATGAATTTCTTCTCATGTATTTGCCCAGTCGTATTCTTCCAGTGTTTCCTGTGTTGTTCTTTCAACCACCCTTTTAACCATGACCTCGTTAAGCATCTGGGGATGCCCACAGCAGGTTCGGGTCCGTTCATCAGAGTTGACGATCCTACTCTTGCGAGTTCGTCAGCTTTTTCATTGCCTGCGATTCCTTTATGACCTGGTACCCACTCCAGTGTTACACTGTTCCGAGTCGCCAGTCTTCTAAGTTCTTCGCCGCATTCCCATACTAGCCGAGATGTCACCCTATAGCTCTGAAGTGCTTTAAGGGCGGCTTGGCTGTCGCTGTAGATCCTGATCTGCCTGTTGTTGTAGGCTCTCATACTGTTAGCCCTTGCACACGCAAGTATTGCATAAACCTCTGCTTGGAATACAGAGGCGTATTTTCCTAGCGAGACGATTCCTTCATATTTGCTCGTCTTGCCACGTCGATACTCACTTTATAGTGGGTGGTATTTTAATTTGTCCATTATTGACCACAATAGGAAAAATTATCAACCACTAATAAAGAAATATAACTTCTAAATTGGCTAGAAGAAGCAATAATTGTCAACTTCACAGCTAGTAGTAGAAAAATAAAATTATTTCCACCTTTTTTAATCAAAACTTTCAAGGTATTTTTTGATCAAACCTGGCCTATATTTGTTATGAATGTCAATTCAATTTAAACATGCCTGTCAACATTGTTGTTCAATTCTATTTTTCCCATTGTTACAGATAGTCGCTTAAGGAGTTGTTATTATTGCGAATTTGGATGCAAATATTTTGTATCCAAAAAAACACGTGGGTATAACAAGGTTACCGTTTAAATGCGATTCACATTATTTGATGAAGTTAAATCCTATAATATTTGATTTGCTAATCAAAAATACGCCGTAGTAATGTGACATTCAAACTTTTTAATCAGGAACGTAATAAATGTGACTAATTGTTTTCCTTATGAAAGATCAAGAACTTTGAAAGTATTCCACTTGCGCAGTAGTTATGTTGGTACTGATATAACAGTAGTGACCTACACCAAATGTTAATAATTTGTGTTGTTCTATTTATAATTTTTTCAAAGATGCCTTTATATTTTATATGAATATTGAAAGGGGTCAATGAATCAGTTATACATGGTGAAAGAACCAAAGGGAATAAATGGGGGAGTTTTAGGAAAAACGCTTGGACACTACTTCGATGTGTATTTTGAAATTTATATACAGGGTGGTCAATAGGTAATTTTTTTTTGGGTGATTTGGAAGCCGTTCAGATGCCGGGAGCACTACAGCCTATTGGCTTATTGTACTCTACTCCCACATTTGGTCCACCCATCCAGTTATCCCCGTACCTTCAAGTAGACGATATATTATGTCCATTGGATGTATGCCATATACTTCAGGTGGCACAATGGCCTTTCCGAAGATTGCCCGTCTCCTTGAATCCAGTGCCAGTCAGACAAGATATGGGTCACAGTCTCGGTCTCTATGCCACAGAGTCTGCAGCTGGGGTCCCCGTTATATAACCCTATTTTATGCAGGTGATCTTTTACCGTTTTACACATGTGTGAAGGTTTTACTGTGTATAACATGCTTTGGAGTGTTCCTCCAATGAAGTCTATGTTGGCTTTCTAGCCATTTTTGTATTTGCCCTCGGACTACCTTCTTTTTGGGCCCAAGAGCTGGTTCTGGTCCAAAATCTGCTGTTGCTGAACATTTTCAGAAATACCGTTTTGTCCCGGCACCTACACTTATCTTACTTTAATGTGGTCTGCTAGTTCATTTAGTTCTTTCTGGTATTTTTCTACTAGTCTGGATGTTACCTTGCGGCTATTTAAAGCAGCAAGGGCAGTCTGGCTATCAGGGCCGGCTTTACAATTTTTTTTTTATTACAATTAACGTGCTCGGCTACTAAGGCCACTCGCACAGGTACAGTAATGTAAACAATAAAATATATATTATATTTTGTGGTATAGCTGGAGATCTTTCAGGAACTGGAGAACGGTGAGGACATTATCTGGATTTCCGAGTATCTCTTGAAGACTTCCTTTGAGATTGAGGTGTTGTCTTTTAGCTGTGTAATGTTGGCATTCTAAAATAATGTGTTCAACGGTAAAGATGCAGTTACAGGTGGAACAGAATGGTCGATTGTTGGATGACATAAGGTAGCCATGAGTGAATCTAGTGTGACGGATTCTTAGTCATCTCAGCACCGCTAGGTCTTGTCTTGAGAGATTTGAAGCTCCAATATAGTAAGGCTGGCTTAATGAAGGTTGGATTTTTTGCAGTTTTGTCGGGGTGGAGTTCCAATGATCTTGCCATAGAGCCTTGACCTTATGCT
This sequence comes from Galerucella nymphaeae, assembly GCA_963978555.1. Lineage (NCBI taxonomy): Eukaryota > Metazoa > Arthropoda > Insecta > Coleoptera > Chrysomelidae > Galerucella > Galerucella nymphaeae. The sequence goes on along the minus strand of OZ021711.1, from coordinate 771,850 downwards.
TGATCACTTGCTTGAGATCGGATGCAATTTGGATGTTATCTGCATGATAGTTTAAAATTGTTTAGCTAGTTGATCAGCAAGTTCGTTTCCCATTATACCAATATGAGATGGTAAATAGAATGGTAAATGTTATATTTTGGGAAATGGAGAGTTGATAGGTATCATGGATATTCTGTACTAGAGGATGGTCACTAAATATATTTTTAATAGAGTGTATAGAGGCAAGAGAGTCTGTACATATGCAGACATTTTTATTTGGAGCGGAAATATGTTTGAAAGCCTGAAGTATACTATGGAGTTCGCCGGTATGTACAGTGCAAGCTGATGATATTTTGGAGGAGAAAATTGGAGATTCTAATGTTGATACGGCACAACCGACTCCTGTTTCATTTTTTGAGGCATCAGTATACAGTATCAAATCATATTCATTTCCGTATATTATATCCAGAAAAGTTTTTTTGATTAGATCGTTTGGTGTTTCATTTTTATTCAGAGTTGTGAGAGATGTGTTGATATGAGGAATGTTTTTCGTCCATGGGGACATTAAGGGAAGAGGTAGAGAAAATGTTTGAGAAATATCAATTTTGATTGGCACTATCTTTAGTAATGTAGGTAAGGGCCTTATTGTTGCGGATGTTGAGATATTCTGTAAGCTATCATTGTTAAACAAGCTGTATACAGGGTTAAGAGGATTGGAAAATGCCGAGATAACATAGTTAAGTAATAAATGTTGACGTCTTATCCATAAAGGAGGTTCATTTGCTTCGCAGTAGAGACTTTCTACCGGGCTAGACCTAAACGCCCCTAGGCACAGGCGAAGAGCTGTATTGTGTACCGAGTTCAAGACATTAATATGTGATTTAGATGCAGATATGTATACGAAGCAGCCATAATCTAATTTAGGATTTATACTAGGTATAAATAACAGTATAGTTATTCTGAGGTTAAGTTATACCAGAGTTTATACCTAGTATAGAACTAGTTGGTTTTACAATGTTTTTTTTTTACCGGTATAGCAATTCTAGGAGTAACGTGACAGTAGTTCATATAAATTGATCTCTTGTCAGTCCTGTCATAGGTGATGCTTTTCTTCGTTAACCTTAAGACTTGACGAAAAATGTTGTTATTGGATTTAAGCTGATTTTTTGATTATTGGTAATTTTTGTTGTGGTGGAAGAGTTTATTTATCATTTTGAAATGGATTTAAATGATCTTCCTGATCTTCCAATATTTGAATTTTCCGGTGAAGAAGATATCGTTTGAAAATGGAATTCTTTTGGGAGACAATGGGTATGCCAACACCTAACTAACTAACTTCCTAACGCTCCTACATATAATCCAGTGAGTGAGGCTGTGAAATTACTTAATGAAAGCCAAATCCGGACCAGAAATGTGGTCTAAAGATGTTTTGGGGACTGGAAAAGACGATTCCCAATATTGAGTTTGGGAATAAGGCTGTCGTTGGAGACATGATATGTTCTTTGCTTGGAAAATCTAAATATCTTCCTCCATTGACAGTCTCATTAATAAAATGTACGATTGCTGGTTTCTCTACCCGTCCGCGATTGATTCCATGCATTGAAAATGATGGACGAAATTTCGAACATCTAGGGCGGCACTAATTGCGTACCTAACTATTTGTTAAAAGTTTAAATTTTTCGATTTATCACATTATTTCAAAATTCGTACTTATTATTATTAGTAGCATTACAATCAGGTGATCTAGTGGTAGTGGCAATCATGATAACAGTTTAAATTACTTTTAAATTACTGTAGACCGATGTAAGGTCTTTTCATTCAGGCTAAATTTAATAATTTCTGTTAACGCGAACCAGCCTTCTAGATGTTGGAAGAACAATTCTTGCCATTTACCTGTTTCTCACGATATCTCAAGATAGGAAAGAGATATCGCCTTCCGTTTTGCGGTGTTTTATTACAAATTTAGTCTACTTTTCAATGACCCCTTTCAATTTGTATGCTCCCATTTGAAATTGTTACGAGAAAACACATTATTTGAAAAATATAAAACAGCGACCTCTAGCATTCATGTTATCAATCAGATTGCTTCATATCAATAAGTTTCCGATTGATGAACAAAAGCTCTTCTGAACAATATCAAGTTTATTATAAACGGTCAAGCAGAACCGGAATTACAGGTGTTTTTTCGTAACAAGGTTCCCACTCACCCCCACTCCTTATTTGAAGAGATAGGCTTTAACTTGTATCAAAAGTATGCAGAATTTGTCGAGGAATCTGATTATAATGTTTAATATGCTCATTAATGTGGTGAATTTTGAAAAAATTCTTATTTTAAAATTTTAACTGTCAAATACTCCCTCTAGCGGGGGACCTACAATTCTGAAAATAATTTCCAGGCTTTTCTCGAGGCCACTTTTGTCATACATTTTTTTTCCCAAACCTGTGCTATAATCCACTCCTGAGATATGGCCGACGGCCGTTCTTACTTGGCCACCCAGTACATAAAATTCAATACCCCCTAATATAATTTCGTAGGAACTATTTACCACATACCGCTATATCGTTTACTATGTGAAGTTACCTTCTTTATTATACAGGGTGCTGTCAAAACTGGAATAAAAACAGAATCCTTAATCTTCGCGTAATTCCTTTTTTTTAAATGGGACACCCTTCATGTGATTATTTATTTAAGAAGAATACGTTGCCCACTATCGATATGTATTACTATTTCCTATATACATGTTATTTACATTCTAAAAATATAGAAATTTTCCCGACTATTTTTCCCATTTCGAATTTTGTCCAAGTGAAATCATCAGTCTATTTTTTTGGGGAATTCCATTATTATCTATATCTATATCAAAACAGCCATAATAACCTTCAGACGACCACAGTTTGTCGCATTCAAATTATTAAACGCAGTAAATAACCGGAGGGATTGTGAATAAAAAAGAAAACTTTTCAACAGTTCTATAAATTCAATAATAGTCAGATATTTATTCCGTATAAGTATAATAAGCCTTAAGTGATTTATAAAGAAAAAAAAACAAAATTGTTAACAGGATGAGAACAGTTGGAAATGGTGAAGACGCGTATAATAAGCACAGGAAAAATAAATGCTGGGTGTTTCCAGATATATTTAGCGGGTAAGAAGGGGTGGAATTTTGGATTATTGCGATTTCCTGCGAAATTTGACGTCGGAGAGAAAAGTGTACCACAGAAAAATTGTGGATCATAAAAAGTTCCAAGACTTTTATATGAATAATTTTTTCATAAAACCTCAAAATCTCCGATAAGAATGCGAGAATAGTTATTTTCCTAACAAGTGCGGAAAGTGATACTTTCCCGCACGCGACTGCTGTTGACCCGAACGACGCAGAGCGGAGTTCGGGCAAGCGGTCATGTGCGGGAAAGACACTTTACGCATGAGTTAGGAACATTATTTTTTCTGCGACTGTATATAGGTACCTGCAAAAAAGTATACCAACCCATTTTTCAAAAATTATTTCATTCCAACATACATATATAAAACTTTTACTAAAAACTACTAATTATCATAAATATTAATATTAAAGCACAATTTTTTGCACTCTGTGAATTACTTAAAATTGCCGGTCCAGTGGAGTTATTTGCTGTATAAAAATATCTTCATTATTTTTTTATTTCCAAAAAATGAAAAATTCAACAAAGCTGAAAATTTTTTTTTTTGGATTATTTTGTGAATATTTATTCACCTGTAGTCACAATAGTTCGGGCAAGCAGTCAAGTGCAGGAAAGACACTTTACGCATGAGTTAGGAACATTATTTTTTCTACGTATACACCTACAAAAAAGTATACCAACCCATTTTTCAAAAATTATTTCATTTTAACATACATATACGAAACTTTAACTAAAAACTACAAATTATTATAAATATTAATATTAATATTAAAACACAATTTGTTGCATTCTGTAAATTATCAAAATTGCCGATCCAGTGGAGTTATTTGGTGTTAGGGTAATATAAAAATATCTTCATTATTTTATATTTTAAAAAATGAAAAATATTTTTTTCATGGACTATTTCCTGAATATTTATTTACCTGTAGTCACAATAGTTATAACTTCCGTTAAGTAAAAAACTATCTAATAAGGTCAAAACTTGCATAATTTTACTTTCACGAACTAATTTTACTTTCCCGCAATCATTTATTACTTTCCCGCACTAGTGCGGGAAAGTGACACTTTCAAAACTGAAATGCGTGCGAGAAAGTAGGTTAAAACGCACGGTCGTAGAAAAACCATTTTTTGATTTTGTATTTACTCAATAATAATTTTATTTTGAGGAAACTTGGTAAAAGTATATTTTTTTGTGTCCGAAAAATCCAAAATTTTTTTATATTAGTTTTAATCAAAGCTGACATATTTAAATAAAAACTTGACTGGTGAAAGACTTTTGAGAATTGCTGAGAACTAAATACATATTACATATTTACGTCAAAATTGCATAAGTCTTCATCTTACGGATTTTATTTGGAAGAACAGAACATGTGAGTATGTCTTTGTTGAATTGTATGACCCGCGTGATAAGTCTGCATTTGACTATATCTGTATGATCTTTCTTTAATTTTAAGTTATAATGAAGGTTGAGAAAACTATACTTACTTATACTTATGCAATAGCTATTAATATGCGGTTTGCGCTATTTTGCTACGAATTTCATCCAGTTCCATCCAAATTTTTTTTTCTTTCGGAAGTACTCGCTACCTATGACAATTAAAACTAATTGCAATTGTTTCATAGTAGATGTAATTAATTCATCTACACTCTTTCTAATGATACTAATTTCGTTAAAATCGGTTAATTTAAAGCAAAGTTATAAATATTTATCCAAAAACACTTTCCCACACCCTTTAATTGAAAAAAAGAAAAAAAAATGTAGGTCAAAAATAACTTTTGTTGTTTCGCTTGAATACGGTTGAAAATTTCAGAAGTTTCTTCAATCAAATGAATGAATATCATAATTTATATAAAATCTGTATTTTAAGCGAATGAAAGTAGGTACACAGTGCAATATTTGTACTGGGTAAAAAACCCTAATGTAATATCGGAGGATTTGGTGAAGGAGGGAATGCCTAGGGATATACCCTGCAAAAACTGCCCTTATTTCCTTCACTAGAGACAGAAAGCTTGAGAGAATGAAACTGCTTAGAGTCAACAACGTGCAGCTGTGTTTAATATAGAAGGTCAAGTATCTGGATAACATTCTGGAAGCAAAACTAACCTGGGACTCACACCTACATGACAAGACTAATAAAGGAATAATAGTACTAATTGCTGCCAAACGGGCGATAGAAAACACATGGGGACTACATCCACGGACCATTCACTGGCTCTGCACAACTGTGGTGGGATCCATACTTATCTAGTTAGTTTGGTGGCTAAAAATGGATCAGAGAATAGCCGAACTGGAGCTATCAAATCATAACAGGATTCCCTGTCTGTGCACAACGGGTGCTAGGAGAAGTCATTCTCAATCTTCCGCTACTTGCTTTGCATGAGTAGGCGGGAGCGAGAATGGCTGCATACAGACTGGAATGCAATGGGAACTGGTATGAGGGAACCATAGTTATTACCAAATCAGAGAGATGTTGCTTTTCAAAATGAGAAATGAAAACACGTTGGCAAAAATAATGACAACCAACCATACTATGTCCAGTTAAACTGGAATGGGCTGGAAGCATGCAGGTAGGAAGGTATTATTCTTGACAGGAACTCACCAACAAAACAGAGCAAAAAAGCATTGCGCAGTATTTAAAAAAACATCCTATTTTCTTTTGGAAAGAATCCTCTACATAACAAAACATGTGCTAATCGAAAAATATTTTAGAGTTTTGATGTAAAACTAGTAATACTGTTTTTTGATTGATTAATTATTATTGGTTAAGGGCTACCATCTGAAACAATAATTGGAGTCGTCGCTTCTCTCCTTCTCGTTCGGTAAACGATCCTCCATACTTATTATAGGTACTATTTGCCTGTTCATAAAATTTAACTCTGTTTATAAAAGTATGGTTGGAGGAATATTTTTCTAAAATAAAATAGAGTTCGGCAAAAGACCGGGACGATAATGAAGGAGATATAAAATTATTGGGAAAACTTTTTATACCACAAATTTTACACCTTATTAAAATTAATACTAGATATATTTTTTGTGAAGTTTTTTAATGTTTAAAAGATACTTTCTGTTTTCTGTTATTTCTTAAAATGTGGTTAGTGATTTTTCTGTAAAAGTGGCTATATCTTTTAAACCACTTTGTATATGAAAGCAAAACCTTATGTTTTCTAAAGGCTCAAAAGGTAACCATTTTAAATCTGCTATGAGATAGAAAGAAATCTATTTGAAGAGAAAAAATTAGTTCGTACGCAAAACTGGAACATCCTATATATATTTTAAAATATTTTCAAATCATAGTTTAAGCTGAAGTGAAATTTGTGGTATAAAAAGATTTTTCAAAAATTTTATACTTTCTTCAAAGCTGGAAGAAGTGACTCAAATTGTCGCAAAAAATTTTATAAGTTGATGTTTAGATTACGCGTAAATGCGACCTATTAATCGCGAGAAATTTCATTGTTCAAAATAGGATGCAGAGGTTCCTTTCGGCAATGTGTACTGCTTCTTTTTCTACCGTCACACTGACAGTTCTTGTCCGGCCTGTACTTTCTTGTTTACGTTCAATTATTATTTATAAAAAGTGAATATTTATCTTATTTTTATATTTATTTAAATAATACAAAAATATGCCTAGAAAAACATCAGCATTTTGAAAGTTCTCAAGTATTTTCAGTAATTATTAATTTCATAGCCCTTCCGAATTTGGCTGAATACGATCCTGATCATTTTATTTATCAAATTTAAGGTTAGCTAAATTTCAAAATAAAAATAAACGACATACCGAATACGTCACAAACGATGACGCACACCAAAAAGAGAGCTCTAAAGCTACCAACAATGTAAATAAACACAAGTTTAAGTGGAAGATATCCTGCCATGAAAATGATTTTCAATTATAACGATACCTGCTACTTATAAAAATTGTGTTTCCATTCATAACCACGGCTTACGCTTACGCTCTCGTGCGGTTTCCTAAAACCAACAATTTGTTTCGAAAAAGAGAAGGAATTTTTGATAATCAATAATTACAAGAGTTGTATTTGTCAATATTATTTCACGATAACAGAACGGTTTTTAGAATTCATTCTTGTTACAATGATTATGACGTTTCTTTAATAATTTGACATTTTCTGTCAGTCACTAGATTTTTAATATCGAATAAAACAACTAATAACACACAACACGAAACACACAGATAGGAAAATTGCATGTATCTAATCAGGTGCCGAAATACAAAATCGAGAACATGGTGTTTTCAGATATCAAACCTCATATTTAAACTAAATTATATCTCACCCTATTATTTGGGTTTACTTTGCGTTGTTCAAGTTCTACAACATTGTTAGCAAAATTAATTGCCCTTTCTTACTCAACATTTACAGAAGGCATTTCTCCATTTTCAGGACAAGCAATGTTGTGTCGAACTGCAGCTGCTACAATCACAGGCTGCAGAGTCTCCAATTTCAATCTTTCACTCATTTCCAAGACAGGAAACCTTCTTTTCCACACACCATACTGCCTCTCCACAACATTTCTTGTCCTGATTTGTGATTCGTTAACTAAAGCTTCTGCTTCACTATTAACATTTGCCAAGGGCTTCATCAAATAATTTTTGATGGGGTAGTCACTATCCCCCACTAATAAACTGTCTCTAAATTCCCCCTATACGCATTTACATTTTGTACACTAAAAAAAATAAGCAAATAAATGCAGCAATAGCTTTAATTGTTAGGTTAGAATCTCCAGGTTATTATTATTATTACCGTTGATTATTACCACTAGATTTTCTGGTGGTTAAATATTCTGAGAGTTAACCATAACTTGAGCCCTTTGGGGCCGCTTTTATAGGTTACTGTTAAATCTTCGAATTAACTCACATCGGTTAACCATGCAGTTAACTCTAATATATTTGTGGAAACTTTTGATTTTATAAGTCCATGTCAAATTGATGTCAGTTGGGAGACTGTAATTATTAAATATTACCAATATATCTTGAATGTTCTCATACATTTCATCAAACACATAGACAGAAATGAGAGAATGGACAATTATAACCACACAATAATATGGAATCAATATTTATGCTTTCAAATGTCAAATCTTCAAGTTATCTGGCACCTCATCCACCTAGTAAGTTAACGTATACAATTTCGGGTTAACTTCCGCTCATAAACGCATCCGTAGGTTAAAATAGAAGTTAACTCAAGTTCACAGATAACTGCAACCTATAAAAGCAGCCCTTACTGAACAATGTGAAACACTTGTTTTGAGGTAACCAAGGGGTATTTGTTAACCTCAGGATAACTTGACATTGTGAAACCGGGCATAAAAGTTATAAACCATTTTTTGTTATTTTCCTTAGGGCCTGTTTCATAATTCGATAGTTAAAATGACTTTAGTAAAAGTAGACTTTATCTCAAAGTATCCTTCAAGACGACTTGAAAATAATTGCGTTTCATAATGAAAGTAGCACCTTTTTTTAATAAAAGTAGCATTTAGCTAAGTTGGCAGCCCTGAAATTTGTTTTTCGATACCTTAGACACTATTTAATTCAGTTATCTAACCTAAAATTATTGCCTTGGCTATCAAAAAAGTCAGCTACATCATATCTTTCAGAGTGACACTTTTTCTTTGAATAATTTTTTATTCTTTTGAAATAAATCACTTCGTCATCGGTTGATGAACTAGAGCTGGAAGAACTATCAAGCATGTTCATCATTTTTTCGTGAAGTATTCAGCCTGGTTGTCAAAAAATATGGAGGAAACTAGGTTATGTCTGCTTTGAAGCCACTTAGGGTCGTTTGCACCGGTCCACCTTAAATGTTCATCTCATCTAAGGTCTACTTAAAGTTAAGGTGAACCTTAAACTTTAGATGGTTTGCTAATCTGCTACTTAATGAAATCTTAGATAAGTGGCGAGAAGCTATGGCAACACTGAGAAAGCTACAGACATTCAAGAGATATTTGTGTTATCGAGTTTGATTTCACGAAGTTTGATTGTTGATTCTTTTTGTGACTGATGGTTTAATAAAAATGAATATTAATAATTGTAATGATAATAATATTAGAAAAAAGAGGACTCCAAATTTCACTGGACGAGAGAAGACAGCTCTTTTAAACCTAGTATTTAGTCATAAAACAATTATTGAAAATAAAAGGACCGATGCAATTACCTGGCGTGAGAAGGAAAACGCGCGTATTAAAATAACTTCGTTATTTAATAGCCAATCTCTGGAATACCACGAACAAAAGAGTCGTGTTCGATTTCTACCTCAATTAGGTTCAAAATGTTTAGGCATAGGTTTTGTCACCCCAAATCGCGAAAAGAATGTCAAATCATCCCAGCTGTTGAAATATTAATTTCTATGATAAATCCTTCTGGGGTTTCCATGAAAGATCAAGTTAAGATCGTCTTAATCGTCATCGTCATGATCAAATAAATTATTCATTATTATTTTTTCAATAAATAATGAAGACAAGCCACAGCTAAAAAAAAGGAAAATACCACAACAACAACACGCATGTCAAATAGTAAACTTACTGTCAGATTGAAGTTTAGATGACATTAAGGAGAACTTTAAGCGGCACAATTCTTAGGCTTAACTAAGTACACCTTAAGGTACACCTTAAACCTCAGTTGATAACCCGTGCAAACCAAATTGTTATATTAAGGTCACCTTAAAGTTAAGCTTCACTTATCTTTCGCTAAGTATAACCGGTGCAAATGGCCCTTTATCTTCTGTAAAGTTTAGAAATTCGCACTTTAAGTTAAAGAAAACTACTTTATTTTAAAGTACGATTATGGAACCACTTTTTCAAGTTTAAGCCAACCTTAATATTTAAGTCACTTTAAGATGATTATGAAACTGGCCCTTAGTCTGGAAAATTTAATTATCCAAACGGTTATAATTATTCCCATACGCCACTGATTATCGCTTTCAATATTCCAACGTTTTGTTATAAAATTTCATTGGAGGTCATTTAACAAAGTTGTTTTCGAGCACAAAATGGAAAATATATTAATAAATCAATCGCACTTACCATCTTTATTCTCAAGGTTGGAAAAAAATATCATTAAATGTCAACGAACAAGGTCAGAACGAAACAATTATCGTATAAAAATGTATTTGTTTTTACGTATTGTTATTATCGGTTTTACGTTTTACATTGCTAACTAATTATTAATATTGTACCTATTGGGACTTTATTTTTAGGTAGGTATTTATCTAAGCAACGATATAATATAATAGGGAGCATAATAAGAATAATGTTAGATTGATAAAAGGAAAAAATAATATTTTCAAGCCGGTTTAGCTCGATTCGTTGTATTTTATAAGGAATTGAAATAATAAAATAAATATTCAACACCCCTGCCTCGACTCAAATAAAAATGATTGAAACGAGATAAACCAAACAATTAGCCATGCAGCTTCAACGTATATAAATTCTCGATTCCCTCCAGTACAATTTACAAATTGTACAAACTGTTCAATATATGTAAATATTAACAACAATTAATTGTGTTCAAGAATATTATTATAAATTGAATGTTCCTTTTATTTCTTTCATACCAACTTAATCAATATGAGAATTAAAGCCATACTTTGTTACATTTTATTATAATAATCCATCTGTAACATTACCGCACGCTACAGCAGTGCGGTTGTAGTATATTACGTAACGTGTGTGGTAAGAAGCGTAGCGTGAGTGCGTAATAGTATATTACGTAACGTGTGTGGTAAGAAGCATTTTACGCACGAATGGAAAAGTTAATAATTCCGTGAGTGCGTAAAAATGCTAAAAGTGCGTAAAATGCTCTACAACACCAGTTACGTACTATACTTTACCTACGACCTACTTCTACATGTATTTATACTCTTATTATTGATAATATTTGAACAGCATCAACAATATTTGGCTATTTCTGCGATTTCCATGATAATATTAAATCCATCTCACTTTCACTCGACATTTTTTAATTGAATAAAGCTTTCCACAAAATACACAAACCATTATAAGTTATAAGGATAATAAAAAAGTGTTTTAAAAGTTTCTTGACAGTTCTTACGCAAATCGCTATTGCAGCCTATACCTAAGTTTGATGTTTTGACGGCTTATGTCAGATTTTTGAATAAAATGGTGACGTCTATTGACAGTTGCTAAGATGTTGCTAGGGAAGCCGTGCGATTTACTTTACAGCTGTGCGTTTTTTTTACCGTGCGTAATAGACGTCATTACATTAGCGCCGACTGTGTGTTATTGACTGATTACAGGGGGGGTCGTAGGTAAAATGTTTAATAACATGATTTACGTACTATACTTTACCTACGACCTACTTGTACACTCCTGGTGTTACCAGACTCGTCGATACGCTCCCCGTCTGGTAACTATCACATTCGTTTGGGATAATTATGCTTTTCCAACTAATTATACAATAATGTATAGCCCTATTTTTTTTGTTTACGTCGAGCTGGTGGCCACCAATAATCGATTGTCAGTACACGTGCCTAGCGTTCCCTTGAATTGAAGGTTGATAAGGAATAGACAGTTTAATTCCTAAATTTCCAGTATCGAATTTGTCGGAAATACCTACATGTAGAAAAGTTATAGACTTGAGAAGCTTTTCTATACAGGGTGTCCCACGACGAGTGAAAACTATCTGTATATGGCAAAATGCTTATAGTAAAATCATGAAAATTTCTACGTTTGGGTTTTCGGATGCGATCTTTTCAACTAAAATATTTTCAAAGATGGCCGATTTCCGGTTCTACCGGAAGTCGACTGTAACTTTGTTATTTTAAATGGAACACCCTGTATATTAATACTTTTTTGAAATCTACGGAATATTTTAGTACACTTTTGTCTAATAACTTTTTCCGAAAAATGCACACTTTTTTAGTTATTGGTTTTTTTGTAGAAAATTTGACCGTTGAAAACCCTTATAAATTATTTTTTTACGAGGGGACCCTTGAAGTTATGAAAATGGTCTCTAAACGGTTGCCTTAAGCAAGGTCAAACGTATTCAAATCTATGTTAAAAAATTTTTCATTTTATACAGGGTGTTTATAAAAAGTGTTCAAAGTTTAACTTCATAAATATCAAATTTCTTCATTTTTTTTAAATAGAACCACCCTGTTTTTTCTATTTTAATGCATTCAGGGGAAAAAATGAGGCAAGTTCATGTATACTTTCCTATACCTAAACATTACCGTTATCCAAATATTAAATGTTTTCTGTAAATTTTTAGAGATGCAGGTGTGGTCTAAATTTTGATACAAGCACTAAGAAATAAAAAAGTCTTTTTCTTCAAATCAAATTGTTTTTATTAATCATATTCCAACTTTCAGTCGTTTCCGAGATATTTGAGGTTTTAAATTGTTATTATATTTTTTAACGAGTTAAAATTTTTCATGTATACTTTTAGTAGGCTTTGTAATAAATGACACTTATTCAACTGACATTAGTTAACATCTAGAGAAGATTGTGAGGTAAGAGTTCGAAATTCCTTCAATTCCCGTTCTGAGATGATGATTAGCCGTGCGACGAATGAAGGTATACTGAGAAGGGTTGAAAAATGCATTGAAGTTCAAGGGAGCAATTTTGAATATTTACTTTAAAACATCAGACTATCTTTCTTTGGCTTTTAAATTTCCATATAATTTTGTAGCATATCTTATTATTCTCACAAATAATTTAACTCGATTAACTTTTGCTTAAAATGAACTGAATAGCTTCAAATTGTTGAGTATTCTTTTAACAATGTGCGATTTCGATCGCGGTCAATCTGGATATCTTACTGCAAATAAACCACATGTTCTTGTAAAAAATTTGTCATATTTACCATGTATTAAAAGTAAATTCACATAATAATTTTTATTTCTTAGTGCTTGTATAAAAATTTAGACCACACCTGCATCTCTAAAAATTTACAGAAAACATTCAATATCTGGATAACGGTAAGGTTTAGGTATAGGAAAGTATACATGAACATGCCCTATTTTTTTCCCTGAATGCATTAAAATAGAAAAAAACAGGGTGGTTTTATTTAAAAAAATTAAGAAATTTGATATTTATAAAGTTAAACTTTGAACTCTTTTTATACACACCCTGTATAAAGTGAAAAATTTTTCAACATAGATTCGAATACGTTCGACCTTGCTTAAGGCAACCGAGGAGAGACCATTTTCATATCTTCAAGGGTCCCCTCGTAAAAAAATAATTTATAAGGGTCTTCAACGGTCAAATTTTCTACAAAAAAATCAATAACTCAAAAAGTGTGCATTTTTCGAAAAAAGTTTTTTGACAAAAGTATACTAAAATATTATGTAGATTTCAAAAATGTATTAATATACAGGGTGTACCGTTCAAAATAACAAAGTTACAGTTCACTTCCGGTAGAACCGGAAGTCGGCCATCTTTGAAAATATTTTAGTTGAAAAGATCGTATCCACAAACCCGAACATAGGAATTTTCATGATTTTACTATAAGCATTTTGCCATATACAGATAGTTTTCACTCGTCGTGGGACACCCTGTATGTGCAGACATTTGCGTTGGTTGAAATTTTTGTGTAATTTTTTCTAAAGGTATGATATTAGAAACTTTTATTCATTCATACGTTTGGGTTGTGCTTAACAGCCCAGACACTTCCCTGTCTAACTTATTCAGTAGACTCTTAATATGGAAGTGTCCTTGTATCAGCCTTCATTTGAATTGGTGATGGACTTCAATACTGTATGGAAGGAGAGAAAAAACGACTACAGAAAAGAGATCATGGAGAAATGATTCAAAATAAACATCTTGAAGGCTACACAAAAGGCGAAAGTATGGGTAGCATGGCTAGAGATATTGATGTGTAATGTGAAATGGCCAGGATGGTAATTGGTAAAATCGTAGTGCAGAGTATGCTGTAATACGTGGAAATGTGAGAAGAAAGCGATGGAGAATGCGAGAGTAACGCCATTCCTGCGGGTGATTAGAGGAATACTCCTGAAGGTGGTGCAGGTGTACAGGAGAGTGGTTGGACTGGCAACAGTGGTGCTGTCAAGGCTTTACCCAGCGATTGGGAGCAGGGGAGATAGGATGTACCAGAAATTCAGGAAGGTAAACTACTTCTTGACACAGGTACTCACTCGAGTATGGAGTGAGTAGGGTGTTGGAAAAAGAGAGATTTAAGTGTGCGAGAGGTGTGAAGTGGAGGATGATGAAGGACATGTTTCCAGATGCTGAAAGAACGAGCTGTGTGAAGTGCTGAAAAAGTTGGAGAGAAAACCAAGGGAGGCGGTGTATTAATATGGTGATAATGTTCAGGGGCAAGGAGGAAGGGATAGAGATAAGTGGCGTAGTATGGATTAGGAGAAGAGAATGACTCGATATGGCATGTAATATCCAGGGTATGTCCAACTGAAGAAAAAATTAGCTAGGAAGGCGAATGTTTGTAATTGATTTTGTACCAACTACATCTAGTCCAAATTTTAAAGGTTTAATTCTATAGTAAAAAATGTGTTAGAGCCGTTAATATTTTCCTTTGTCAATGTGTATAACAATCATAAAACGAATATTTCTCATATTATGAAGGTGAACGTTCGTCGTTCGTCACACACATAAAATAAATCAATACTAAGTGTCCAAAGATCCCTACAATCTATTACTAACCTTCAACTTCTTTGTTGTGTATCTCTATAAACCTTCATTTAAGAATAACAATCCGATCGTTGTATGTTATCATAATTCTTTGATTGGTTTATTAATTAGAATGAAATCCTTGAGAACAGAGTTTCTTCAATGAGGATATTTTTTATGTAACTAGTTATTTTTTTTGTACAGATGTTAAATTCATTTTTAATTTCTCCGTAATGAACCAGGTTTTAAATAGCTCGGTATTTATTTCCCGACTTCTATTTTATTATAAGACCGGAGGTACGCAGAGCTTGATAAAAAATTAAGTCATTTCCAGTGTTTGAATTCCCAACAGAAAGGACGCTCGGTATATACAGATTGCGAGAAATCTACTCGAGACTTTTTACCGCTTCGTGGACCAACATATTTTTCTATTGTCTAACGCATAGCTTTCCGTGTCTACTTTGTATTCAAAAGTTTCTCGAACTTGGAAGTGGCTAAGCCATAACTTGTTCGAAAGTTTATTGCAGTTTCCTCGAGCTTCCCTTGAATTTCTTCAACTTAGAAGAGGCTAAGCCACAATTTTTTTGAGTACCAAGTAAGTTACAACGTTTTTTTACCGACCCGTAAACGAAAATATTCTTCTTCTATTCGAATAGTAGCTTCTTTTGTATCCTTCGAATCCAAAGGGTTTCTCGAACTTGAAAGAGGCTAAGCCATAATTCAGTCACGGGTAACACTGTAAATTTTGCGTTGATACAATGATACTGACACTGTTTCACATGCACAGCAGCAAAGCTGTGGTTTCGGGCTACATACATCAAAAACACAAATGTAATGACATAAATAACGTGAAATGTTCCACAATAATTCGATGACTCGGCAACTGGCCGTAGAGATTTAGTAATAAAAGTATGTAGATCACTCATTGTACCTACTGTAGATTAGAATTGGAGTAGCTCTTTGTCCTATCCCACTGCGACCTTTGCAGATCTATTTTGGTCCTCCCTATATTAGAGCTCGATATCCAGCTTTATTCTTTTTATTAGACTTAATAGCCTGGTTACCGCCTCCTTTGCGTAGCTCTCTGCCTTCGGTTTTTCTTATCCGAATAGATGAAGCCGCAACCTTGCTAGGCCTTCACACTCACAAAGTACGTGCTCCGCGGTTTCGTCTTCTTCCTGGCAGAACCTGCATAGGCTGTCTTCTGCTAGTCCAATTGTATGCATATCTTTCCTCAGCCTACAGTGCTCTGTAGGCATTCCCACTATTATCCTCGTCGTTTCTCGACTTTGACGTAGTAGATCGTTTGACAGTTTGGCCGAAGGGCTTTTAAGGAATAATTTAGCGTGCCTTTGTCCTGGGGTTCCATACCACCAGTGCAACGCCTGGTTGTTTATCCATTTGTGGATGCTTCTTTTACTTAGGCATTTAGCAATTCCACAGGAAGGTTCTGGCCCTATCATGACCTCCGCTGCTCCCTGCTTGGCTAATTCATCGGCCTTTCAATTGCCTTTTATTACTTGGTGGCCTGGTACCCAGGCTAGGGTCACTTTATTATGAAACAAACATATAAAATACATTGAATACTACAAATAATACAAATATTTCAAATAATACAAATAATACAAATATTTCAAATACTACAAATAATACAAATACTACAAACATTACAAATAATACAAATACTAAAATTAATACTACATATAAAACAATGCCACAAATAATACCAATATTACAAATATTACAAACACTACAAATAATACCAATACTAAAATATACTACAAATAGTGAAAATACTACAAATACCACCAATACTACAAATACGACATCTACTATAAATAATACAAATACTACAAATAATACCAATGCTACACACATTACAAATACTACAAATATTACAATACTACAAATACTACAAATACTACAAATACTACAAATACTACAAATACTACAAATACTACAAATACTACAAATACTACAAATACTACAAATACTACAAATACTACAAATACTACAAATACTACAAATACTACAAATACTACAAATACTACAAATACTACAAATACTACAAATACTACAAATACTACAAATACTACAAATACTACAAATACTACAAATACTACAAATACTACAAATACTACAAATACTACAAATACTACAAACACTACAAATACTACATATAAAACAATGCCACAAATAATACCAATATTACAAATATTACAAATACCACAAATAATACCAATACTAAAATATACTACAAATAGTAAAAATACTACAAATACCACCAATACTACAAATACGACATCTACTATAAATAATATAAATACTACAAATAATACCAATGCTACAGACATTACAAATACTACAAATATTACAATACTACAGATACTGCAAATACTACAAATACTACAAATACTACAAATACTACAAATACTACAAATACTACAAATACTACAAATACTACAAATACTACAAATACTACAAATACCACAAATACTACAAATACTACAAATACTACAAATACTACAAATACTACAAATACCACAAATACTACAAATACTACAAATACTACAAATACTACTAATACTACAAATACTACAAATTTAGTTTTCCCATATCATTGCACAGCTGTTATACTGATCTTAAATGGGAGAAATATTTACTGGAAAGCCACATGGGGCTAATGATACCTAATCTTTGATATTTCTAATATCACATCTTTTTCTTTTTTTTTATTAATTTCATTATTCAGTCAATCACAAGATAGGTCCTAGCCAAAACATTAAATCTCAAGTAGGCATCACATCAAATGTAATTTCTATCATTCTGACGATAATATTTTACAAATCGAGATAATTATCAAATAATAATAAAGAATTTTCATATCTATTTTGTGTGGAATTTTAAAATTCTGATCATATCTGTTCCTTCCCATCAAATTATGTATTTACTGAAAATGTTTGTCCTTGTAGGAATATAATCACGTATTCCTGTTTGTACTTGTCTATGTTTGTACTACAGCTTACGTCACCAATTTATTTATTTATTTAAATACATTTTACAAATAATATTAATTGTGCACCCAGTTTACCAATCGATGCACTGTTCAAAAATTTAATTTAAAAAATTTATTGACATCATTTAATTAAAAAATTCCAATGAATATCAATAAATCGAATATTTAGTTCAACAATCTACGTATAATACAGGGTGTCCCAGCCGAGAGTAACCCATTTTAAATGCTTATAACTTTTATACCGGTTGTGTTAGCCACCTGCGGTTTACGCCATTCCTTTTCTCTTGGCCTAAAGTTTTTTCTAGTTGGTACCAAATTTTGTCTACAATTATACAGTGGGAGTAAAAAAATTACCTTTTTTCGACATTAAAAGATCCAACTATTTTTAATGGAAAACCCTGTATATTGCAACGCCATAATTAGGTGTCGTGTCCAAGGTATCCATATACCAATAAACATCGGACTTGTACCTTGAGGTTTTAGAAGCAAAAAATTAAAATAGTAGTCTGGATATTTTAGCAAACGTATTTTTTATTAGCATATTTGGAACTATACATTGATAAAGAAATAAATATTAATCTAAAAAAACTGCTGTATATGTTGACCGTTCTGTTCTACGCATTTATGAAATCGGACCATTTAATGTTTGAATGAATTGTGTAACATATCTTGGGGAATCGCTTCAATTACTGCACGAATATTCCCCTTAAGATCATCCAAATTGTGTGGAAGGGGGTTATGGCACCTATCCTTGACATAACCCCAGAGAAAAAAGTCTGGAACTGTCAAGTCAAGAGAGTACGGTGCCCATTCTATAGGGCCAGTTTACTATGGATACCTAGTTACGTTTTTTTTATACTAAAATATCCAGACTACTATTTTAATTTTTTTGCAGCTAAAACGTCAAGGAACAAGTCCGATGTTTATTGGTATATGGATACCTTGGACACGACACCTAATTATGGCGTTGCAATATACAGGGTGTTTCATTAAAAATTTCAATGTCGAAAAAAGGCAATTTTTTTACTCCCACTGTATAATTGTAGACCAAATTTGGTACCAACTAGAAAAAACTTTAGGCCAAGAGAAAAGGAATGGCGTAAACCGCAGGTGGCTAACACAACTGGTATAAAAGTTATAAGCATTTAAAATGGGTCACTCTCGGCTGGGACACCCTGTATATTGAAACCTAATCAAAATTTGTATATTTATATCGCTCGACCTAATACTTTCTCCACTATCTATATGAATATCGTTTTCTGCGGCCTTGCTCTCCAACACCGTATGACTTTCTAGAGGAAAGGTCATGCTAGATACACCTTCTGATGTTCGTTCTTAAGGTCAAAAGTATATTTTTAAAACTAATCAAGAAGTGAAATTGTTGATTTGTCGGGTGCAATAGAGATATAGATTGTTGGAACATTGTAGTGAACTGATTGTTATCAACGAGAGAGAAAGTTTTATAATTATGTTGGTATAAATTTTGTTGATATGGAAATTGGATCGTAGAAATTGGAGAATTTTTAATAAAATGAAATGGCAATAAAAAAGAATTGGTATTTATAGGTAGCTTGCATGAATAACATGTGTTGTAAAGCCAAACGGAATTGGTATATTATTACCACCAAGCGACTAAAGGGACCCATTTAATCTCCCGGAAAGCAATCCACTTAATGTCACTTTATTCGAGAGGTGTATATTATGCTATTTTCCGCAATTCCTGTAATTCTATATACATTTTTTTTTGATAAATACTACTTACATTTAGGGCGGGTTGTATCGCAGTTGGTTACCATTTGATTAACGCTAACCACTGGTTACAACGTGGTAACTCGTTGTATCGCCCACTAACAAGTGGTTATACGTTGGTTAAGACTGGGTTTTCTAACCATTTGATATCTGATGGTTAACTTCATGTTTTGTCACAGAACGGTTATTTTATTAGCGTTTTGTGTAGTTTGATGTATTGACATTTGTTTATAGACGGGATTTTTGTGGGGTTATGTTATGCAGTTACCGTCTCTAGAATTCTGTATTGGATGAAATTTTTAAATAGACCTCAAAGTAAATAAATTGTTTAGACGTACGATGAATATTCAAAGAGACAATTTGAGAGGCTTGGAATTAACTGACGATGAAGACATTGTGGAGCTAATTGAATTGGTACTATTTCCAAGGGCTCCAAGAAATTTTAGAATGAGAGAAAACCATTTTGTAAAATGGAACAATGGAGAGTTTAGACTATCTAAAGAAACTGTCGTGATGAAAATATGCTAAATACTAATAATTAATAAATGAATCTAATGCAAGCTAACTTAATATTAATAATTATCAATAAAAACTACACAACTAAATTCATATTTAGATTGAATTTTAAAAAGTATCCTAATGTCACAATATATAACATCAATCACGATAGACAAACCATAGACAAACAACGTCAAAGCACAACATGAAGTTAGGTAACAGTTCTACCAACACCACAAAACTTTCAGTAACGTGACCAGCAACTAACTATCGGCGCGGCAACTCAACAACTGGTTAAAAGTTAACCATTTGTTTCGTAACCAGTGAGTTAACCAATTGCGATACAACCCGCCCTTAAGGTTCTAACAAAATAACCATCGTATGCTGTTTGTTTCTGTGGCAATGATAAACAAAATCAAAACCGCGTAGAGAAAATCAGTCAATTTGAATAAAAGTGAAGAGTTCAACGTAGATCCGGCAGCTGAAGAAATTACTCAAGAACTAATACCACAAAAATCGAGAAAACTATATGAACAACAGTACAAAACATATAAAGATTAATGTTACTGTGGTACGTTTTTGTGTTCGGCCAAGGAACCAAACACTCCGAAAGCTTGGGAAATTCATGCCATAAAAAAGTAAAACTGCGCTGAGAGTTTTAGCAGGTATCCTGACGGGACATTGTCCCCTGAATGGGCACCTGAAAAAACTCAAAATAGTGGAGGAACAAGAATGCAGATATTGTGGCATGGAAGAAGAAATCTCCATCCACATACTTTCCAACTGCACAGCACTCCAGAATCCTAGAGCACTGTACCTGGAAGATTACTGGATAGAAGAGGAACATTAACCTAGGTTGAAGCCTGCAAATATTCTGAAATTCCTCTGGGAAATAGGGGCTACTAGTTTCAGAGACTCTCCTCAGAAACTAAGTAGAAGTAAGGGGACACAATAGATCTTTTAGGTCTAAGTGAATGTTACCCCAGATACATACATACATACATGGTACGTTTTTATTTGTACTTTAAATCACTTGGGATTTTAACTGTCACTTCATATCCCTTGGGTATAAAAGTGACACTTAAGTTTTTAGCATGTGAGACTAAAGTGACCACACAAGAAATTAATAAAAAAATTATGAACTTCTCGTGTTTTTATAAAACATAATTCGAAATTGAAAGAAATGTCCGAGGGAGTAAGAATACACAATGGAAACGATTTCCATCAGAGAATTTACTTTTTTAAACGAAAGTATATGTAGTATAGACTACTTTCTTAGATTTATGAGAAAATTCCGCTCGAGCTTGCGATGCAGCTTGCAAGAAAAGTTTTGAGTACGTGAATTGCAACAGTTTTGCGTCCATAACTCTTTTAGGTTGACAGTTTTTCGAGTCAAATTGCTAAAGGAAACAGTTTAGAAGTTGAACAACACAAATTTAACCGATATCAATACAAACATCGAGTGTAATTCGGCAGGACAATTCAATGAATCGACTCATTGTTAGTGTTTAGAAATTCAATAAGTTGTTGACAAACATGTCAAACTATTTATTATGGTAACAAATGCATAAGAGAAAAAACCACAAGTGCATTTATCAACAGTAAAAACACAAGAGCTTTTTTTTTATCGGATAAATTTTTCTTTGCCACGAAACAGTTTTGCCAATCACTAATTTTACGAGAAAAACTGACATGATAAAATCGCGACACCGAAGGTGGAGCGATTTTATCTAATGTCAGTTTTTCGAGCAAATTTAGTGATTGACAAAATTTTGAGTTGAAGAGAAATTTATCCAATAAAAGAAAAGCTCTAGTGTTTTTTGGCAAGATAAATTAACGACAGAATAATTATATCGATGAACAATAACAATAATTATCTCATTGTCATTGTGTAAAAGTGACGTCCGCTTACTAGAATTGAGGAAGAGAGGTTTTTATCGCGATAAAAAAGGATGCACCTTTTTTATCGATGTCAAAGTGACAATAACATTTCCAGGTATATGACATTTCAACATTGAAGTTAATTTATCGCTGAAAAAGTTAAAGCTAACTTTTGCCGGTGTCAAAGTGACAGTTACACTGAGGCATATGCGATTTTTTATACATGAGTTGAATTGTCAACAGTAAAAACACAAGAGCTTTCTTTTTATCGGATAAATTTCTCTTTGCAACGAAACAGTTTTGCCAATCACTAATTTTACGAGAAAAACTGACATGATAAAATCGCGACAGCAAAGGTGGAGCAATTTTATCTAATGTCAGTTTTTCGAGCCAATTGATTGGCAAAACTTTGAGTTGAAGAGAAATTTATCTGATAAAAGAAGAGCTCGAGTATTTTTTGGCAAGATAAATTAACGACAGAATATATCGATGAACATTAACAATAATTATCTCATTGTCATTGTGTAAAAGTGACGTCCGCTTACTAGAAATTGAGGAAGAGAAGTTTTTATCAGCGACAATTCAACTCATGTATAAAAAATCGCATATGCATCAGTGTAATTGTCACTTTGACACCGGCAAAAGTTAGCTTTAACTTTTTCAGCGATTATTTTTTTCACTTGTCAAAATCTGACATTTTGGTGGTTTTAACCAATAGCAATACATTATTCTAGCCAATCATTCGGTATTATACTGATAATTATGCTTCCTCATCGATAAAACCTTGTTTACATCGAAACGTCAAAATTTTACTTTGAATTTGTCATTATTGACAACTAAAAGTGCTTTCAAAAATCCTTTTAAATTGTTGAAAAAAATAATCTTCCCAAATACAACTCGCTCTTCAAATTTTATCACATAATTTTTTATTTTCATCACTCAAACTTGTTTATTTGAGGCAAAAACATTCAAACAAACCGAATTTAGATAAAATCACTCCTCCTAACGGAGTCGTGATTTTATCAAATCGGTTTGTTTTCATATTTTTGCCAAATAAACAAGTTTTCGTGGAAAAGAAAAAATTATCGATAAAATTTGAAGCACTCGTGGTATTACCTTTGATAAATGCACTTGTGGTTTTTTCACTTAGGCATTTGTTACCATGATAAATAATTTGACATGTTTGTCAACAACTTATTGAATCTCTAAACACTAACAATGAGCCGATTCATTGGATTGTCCTGCCGAATTACACTCGATGTTTGTATTGATATCGGGTAAATTTGTGTTGTTCAACTTCTAAACTGTTTCCTTTAGCAATTTGATTCGAAAAACTGTCAACCTAAAAACGCTCCACCTTCGGTGTCGCGTTTTTAATAGTTGACAGTTGTTCTCGTCTAATTGCTAGGAAACAGTTTCTCATTAAACAATCCAAATTTACCCGATAAAATACAAACCTCTTGTGCAATTATAAGTGATAAAAAAGGATGCACCTTTTTTATCGATGTCAAAGTGACAATAACATTTCCAGGTATATGACATTTTAACATTGGAGTTAATTTATCAACAGTAAAAACACAAGAGCTTTTTTTTATCGGATAAATTTCTCTTTGCAACGAAACAGTTTTGCCAATCACTAATTTTACGAGAAAAACTGACATGATAAAATGGCGACACTGGAGGTGGAGCGATTTTATCTAATGTCAGTTTTTCGAGCGATTTTTTATACATGAGTTGAATTGTCACAAAAAAATATATATAGGGTAAAATGTTTGAAATAACATATTACAATAATGAAAATACCACCATAAAATCGGTCAAAGAATCCACCCTGGGTATATTCATAGATATCAAGGGAGCGTTTGATCAAACAACCTTTTCAACATTTACCGAGCAACTCAAGTCCAGGAATGTACCTCTGGTAGTAGGAGAATTGATACTAAAGATGTTCTTCAGTTAGTAGAGCAATAATTATCGATCTAGAAGACATCACAGTGAGAGGACTGGAAGAGATGTCCGCAAGGGGAAGTCTTATAATCCTTTCTGTGGAACATAGTCCTGAATACCATGATTGATCACTTCAACAACAATGGATTCTACATAATTCCATACGCAGATGACATAGTTATCTTTCAGGCTAGGAAATTTGTGAACACACTGTGTGATAGATGGCAGGATTGGCTTAAATTAATAGAAACATGGTGCAGGAACACTTACTTTAGATCAATCCCTGGAAGACTGAGATGGTCCTTTTCACCGGGAAAAGAAGTTTATCGTGTTTAGAACCTCAAATCTTTAAAAGCAAACTAAGATTCTCGGAAGAAGTGAAATACCTTGGTATTACCCTCGACAGGAAACTAACATGGAACTTTCACCTACACAGCAGGGCAAAAAGAGCACATGTGGCTTATGAGCAGTGTCAGAGGACAGTGGTACGCACATGGGGTCTGTTACCCCGTGTGGTCACCTGGATCTACACTGCAATAATCACACCCGCATGGAGTAATTGCATGGGAAACGAAGGTTATACATCCAAAAACTATATCAAATACAGGAGCCATGAGAACAACACCAACCGCATCAATGGAACTAATCACTAGCCTGATCCCTCTGGACCAAGGAGGTTGCGTTGATGGCCATAGTAAGATTGCGCACGGCTGGTGTAAGCCCCGGAGTAGGAGTGGACCAGTTGAGGCAAAGCCTATGGCAAGAAGCGCTTACTGCACTACCTCTGCTGCAGGCAGCCAATGATGCAATTGAACCCATCTATGTGCTTAATAAACCCTAAGAAATACGAATAAAACAGAACACAGTCAGATGATGCAAATGCAATTCGCGTATATAGGTACAGATGACTCAAAAATGAAAGGATGCTAATGATGTGGAGTTCACTCCAGAGCACTAAGCCTAAGGATTACGTGGGGAATGGAAAACAATACCAGCGTGGTTCAAACAGAACTGGCTGGTATCTCAATTACCGCCAAAGAACTAACCAGAAAAGGAATTTATGACAAAAGCATAACAGGCCCTATTAGCCTTGAGCAGACAACGTGATATATTGGGATTAGAAAGTACTAGAGAGCCACCAAGAGTTAGCTAACGCCTCGGCAGATAACAATATTATCCTGAGGTGGGTTAAAAGACATGACAGGACATTGCCAATTCTTTAGCCAGGGAAGCCGCTGGACTAAAAATTTAAGGATCAAGTGACACCAACTGCCTGACGACTTCGACAATTGCGGAACTAACCAAACGTTACACCCATGCTCAATCCCTTAAGAGATAGGATGGAATCAACGGATGCAGTCTTGCCAGGATTACCCTTGGCGACCTTGGGAAGCTGACCACGCAGAAATATCTGACGATGACCAGTTAAACAGCAGAATTTTTGACTGGTCATTGTCAACTAAGAAAATACTTTCATACTATGGGGCTAGTGGATACACCTCAATGCAGGATGTGTGTACAGAAGATGAAACTGTCAGGCATGTTTTGTGCGAGTATCCGAAGTTATCGTAAATAAGAGAGAGTGTGTTCGGCGAGTCTTGGCCTACACCTGCCCCTATAAAAGAGATGTCTCCTAGTAACCTGTTCACCTTTCTGGGAAGGACGATTACCAAGGAGGACAATTTCTCGGGAGGATGTACTATGGGTCACATGTAGCCTAAGTGCAGTGAGCCTACACTAACCCTCTCTACTCTACAGATATAGATACAGATCGGCCAAATCGCAGAATCCTTGCAAAAAAAGAATTTAAAAATCGTGCTACCCGTTTCGGATATAATCTAGGCGTTCCATTCTTAAAAAACACCATGTATGTAGCTTCATTTTTACTGTGGCTGAATTTTTAGAAAAAAAAATCCAGAACGACCATCAGTAACAGCACAAGCTGTACAATATAATTGTTCTTTGTATGACCTAATTTCTTACAAAATATCATTAAACTTACATAACAAACTCGACCTCAATAAGCTGCATAAAATTTTCGAAAAAAGAAACAATCACAAAAATAGCACCTGTCTTTTTAAAACTTAGCGAAAGCACGCGCCAATATATCAGAATGTACCGGACAGATGCATGCGTGGATTTACCCTAATTTTTGCACCTGTGGGCAGGTGTATTTTTGTTTCGATTTCTCCTCGCTTGCACCAATTTCGAAAGACGTATGTCTGTATATCAGGATGTTTATTTTCAATTCTTAACCCAAATAAACAACAGATAGCTAATCTGAAACATCTGAAAATAACAATATAGTCGTATAGGTTTTTTTTTTGAATTATCCTTAACTTATGCTCGATTCCACAGAACCATTTCTCAAATAGTGTGTTAACTTTGTTGACAGCATTGAAGGTTCATATACCGGTAGCTCATGACACATGAAGCCTTCAATATTTCCAACAGCGTTTTCATAATCGAGTTTCATGTGAAAAACATTTAGAATAAGGCTTATATCCCGGTCACGAAACTAGAACAAATAACCTATGAATTCCGTGTACAGTGGATACATTCCTTTGGTATAATATCAAAAACAACATACTTAGTGATACAGGGTGTTTCATTGGTAAAGGGCCTAACTTTAACTGAAGATGGGGATCACTTTGGTGGTTCCAAAAACCTATATTTAATGTGTCTGCTGCACTTTATAAGCGAGATACAGGGTGTTTTATAAATTTATCCTATTTCTTTCGAACCTCATAACTTCCGAATTATCCTGTATATTATTTTGAGATTTGTGACACGTAATAACCATTACCTAGAAACTCCATCAAAAGCATCTCCAAAAGGATAATGCAGGTCCGGCTTAATAAAAAATTTCAAAACTCGTCTTTCCTAAAAACAACACCCTGTATATAGATTTTTTGAAAATTGCTCTTTATAATTGGAAAGGGTGTAAAAAATTGAATCTACTTATTTCCTTTTCATTTTTCCGCAGACAATTTTACTACCAAAAATTTACCGTCAAAGTTATAATTTATGCACATTTTGGGGAATTAACAATGGTATCGGAGAGGTTTTTTTTTTATTTTTTAGCTTGAAATGAAATTCATTCAATGCATCTAGAGAAGCATCCTAGAAATTCAAACGGAGAGATTTTTATTAATTTTATTAATTGACATGAACAGAAAACAAGAAATTCTAACAACATTGTCCAAACGAGTACTTTTAACGTTTTTTGAAGTATAAATTTATTTCTCGTATTTAACTCTTGTTATTCTAAATGTAGAAGTGCATAGTTTCCAGATACATATCCTTATACAGGGTGTACGAGATATTAGAAACATATTGAATAGGTATGTCCTATAAGTACGGCTCTGTAATTACATTTTTTAGTGGTCTGTACTCGTAAACATACAAACTCAATTGAATTACTAGGATGCTTCTCTAGATGCATTAAATGGATTTCATTTCAAGCTAAAAAATAAAAAAAAACCTTTCCGATACCATTGTTAACCCCCAAAACGTGCATAAATTATAACTTTGACGGTAAATTTTTGGTAGTAAAATTGTCTGCGGAAAAATGAAAAGGAAATAAGTAGCTTCGATTTTTTATACCCTTTCCAATTATAAGGAGCAATTTTCAAAAAATCTATATACAGGGTGTTGTTTTTAGGAAAGGTGAGTTTTGAAATTTTTTGTTAAGCCGGACCTGCATTATCTTTTTGGAGATGCTTTTGATGGAGTTTCTAGGTAATGGTTATTGCGTGTATCAAATCTCAAAATAATATATAGGGTAATTCGGAAGTTATGAGGTTCGAAAGAAATAGGATAAATTTATAAAACACCCTGTATCTCGGTTATAAAGTGCAGAAGACACATTAAATATAGGTTTTTGGAAGCACCAAAGTGATCCTCATCTACAGTTAAAGTTAGGCCCTTTATCAATGAAACACCCTGTTAAGGGTTGATAAACGAGGGTTTGAAATTTATAAAAAAGGTAGTGCTTTTGTTATCTTAGTAGAGGTTACACACAGTGCCACACAGACAAAATCTGACAACTAATTGATTCACATCATATGTCAATACACACTGAATTCGACTCCAACAATAGATAGAGAGAAAGAGAGAAATATTGAGAACTCCGTAATAGTTAAGGGAATTATAGTATATTATTAAACGAGCAATTTATGATAGCCATAATTCACGAAGGGTGAATTATGGCCATAAATTGCGAGGAGAATACTATACTTTGTCCACGACCATTCATTTCTTTTATTAAATAAAAGATTGAAACGATTTGGTATTACTAACCTCAAAATGTTCTGACAGCTACATAAAAATATAATTTGACATATATAGAGATGGGTGATACTGTGTAAAGTATCAACACAATGTACCGTTATAAATATATTGTTTTAAAATACTTAATATTAGAAAATATCGTTATGAAAAGTATCAATACTAAAAATTACAATATTTTATCAATACGATATATGTCAGAAACAAATTTCCTGAACAAAATACACAGATTTAATAGTTCATTTCATATTGTAGGT
The DNA here is from genome assembly GCA_963978555.1 of Galerucella nymphaeae. NCBI lineage: Eukaryota > Metazoa > Arthropoda > Insecta > Coleoptera > Chrysomelidae > Galerucella > Galerucella nymphaeae. Next base: position 743,454 of record OZ021711.1, on the reverse strand, counting down.
ACCCCCATCTCTAGTCCATAATTCACTACAGGGTATTATGAACCATAATTCACGACAGTTGATATATGGGTACCATATACCTTTTGTTAGGAGGTAAAATATGGACTTATTATTAGGTGGTCGTGGACAAAATTTATAATGATATCAATAAAGTTCATATAATACCCTCTTTGGTGTACGTCATTTGTGACGTATGTCCGGTTTTTGGGCATGTAGTTTATTTTATTAGCAATTTTGACATAATAATAATAATAGTCTTTATTGCTTATAAAAACAGAAGTTTTATAGCAAGGATTTGGAAGTACAAAAAAAATTGATTTATCTAAGATCTAAAATACAAGAAAAACTTTTTTATAGAAACTTAGAATTAGTATATAGTTAAAAAAAGAAAAAGAAAATTAATGCTTAATATAAAGTCTGCCCTATAAAATGTAGGAAAAAGCCGAACTTATATAAACAAAAAGGAACCTAAAACTAGTACACAAAAAGAAAAAGAAAAAAATAATGATAATAAAGTAATGTTTCATTCGTTTAGAATAAATACCCTTAATTTCAATATATTCCATATATAAAACGATATGCTTTTTGCCGAGGTTACATTTAGGTTCTCTAATTGAAAAACTAGACTTTCCAAATTAGATACAGTTGCGCAGTTATTAGGTTTCATATTTGTTTAAATCGGACAGTCAAAAAGAAAATGTTCAATCGTCTCAAACTCAAGCCTGTTACATACAGTACATATTTCATTTGGGTTAATAACGTACGAAACTCCATTCAATGTAAATTTTAAGCGATACTTGTTAGCAAGTCTTAATTATTGAGCTATGGTGCGAGTGACCTGGATAGGAAGTTTTAAAGAAAGATAATTTTTAAGGGCTTTTGGAAAAAGGAAAGTTGGTGTATAAGCAGTAAAAAGTAGAGCTGGAGACAGCTTCACAGTCTACATTAAAAAGTTTGTCATATAAGCTTTCCAGAAGCTTTTTTTGGATTGTTTTAAGGTATTAACTGAAAGATTTTCCCAAACATCAGCTGCATCAACAAAATAAAAAAGATTTTTGACTTGTAAAGCCCAGTTAAATTTTTCGTCACAAGACAGCAAATGTCTTTGCTGGTTAAAACATATTTTGGGCAATCTGTTATCTTCCATGGAAAGAATTTTTAGTAACCAGTTTAATGTCATTTTGAATATATTATATAGATATTTAACACGTCCTGTTTCTATCCTGTTTCTATCCAGCAATTTTGACATATAGCTGACAAATACCTTAAATTTAGTGATGTTTCTCCGTGTATCTAGGCATAATTTTGTCTAATATCGCCCATATATCACGCTTTACAAAAATATAAAAAGGTAAAATAAAAGAATTTTGAGGTTATTCAATTAAAAACAGGTTTTCTTAGCGCCAACGTAACTCCAATACGGTTAAGGATACGTGTAAAGACTTATTACAAGCTTAAAGTGTCTATTATGAACTTTATTAACTCCGTACTAGATTATTTCATATAAACTGGCAGACTTATAACAAATAATATGACGATTCAATCGATTTGAGTTTTATCTGTGAATGGTATTTACTTTTACTCATTGATGCTGCTGTTTTAATTCTGTATAGCTCCCATCATTTATTTACAGAAGATTACAAGATGTTTCTTCCGTTAGTCTGTCAGGAATTCCTAGAAAACATTTGCATTTGGTAATATTTGTATTGTGAGTCATTCAACTGTAACTGTTTATTAACTATTGAAAGTATTGTACTTTAAATTTGCCAAAAGAAAATAATTCATTGGTTCATTTTTCACGATTTAATGATGAAATTAATATACAGGATGGCGCATTAGAAACACTCCACCTCAAATATTGTTGGCGGAGACACGTCGATTTTGTTTTCGAGGTTTTGATAGTTAACTTATGGTTGTACGGCCATCTCATTGACGGATCTAGAAATATCCTACCAAGGATATGCCGACGATATCATCATAACAGCCAGGGGGAAATTCAAAGACACCCTTTGAGGTATACAAATAGCTGATGAAGGCGTACTTAGCATCAACCCCACTAAAACGATCTAAATAGCCTTTACTAAAAAAATAAAACTCAACCTCATTACCATAAAACTTGATGGAGACGAGATTGAATGGACACTCCAGTATCTTGGTTTGGCTTAAGCATGGCACTATTGGTGTGTAGGAGTCTGGCAGGGAGAAACGGGGATAGTAGCCATTGCGTGGAGTAGTAGAGCTAGCCTATTGACGACGACAAAAAACTTCTCCAGAATTCATAGACCTGTATACATATTACAGGAGGAATGAGAACATGCCCAATGGCAGCCATGAAAGTGATTCTCAACCTCATCCCTCCACATATGGTGGTGGAAAAAACAAGATACAGACAAAGTAGAGAGGGAATAACCACCTTCTCACCTTTTAGAAATCAGACAACTTGGGACATGCCACAATATGGTATGATGGAGAAGTATAACTTTTCGAAGAAATTCGTTATGGAATTAAACAATAAGAAGGAATGGGATCCAAATACTAGACTTGGGAAGAGTGCCATACAATGGTACACAAACGGCTGAAAAGCAATAGGAGGAACTGGGATAGGAGTGATCAGGTCAGGAACCAAACACTGATATCTTGAGGGAAATTCCAGTTCAATATTGATAAAGGATACAGAAGAAAAAGGATTATCATAATGACAGATAGTCAAGCAGCCATTAAAGCACTGAGCTCTTGTGTAAACACTTCCAAAATGGTGTGAGAATGCCTAGGCAAGAACAATAATTTTTTTTTTCTCAGGAGCCGTCCCTTCGCCGGTACCACTTCAGCCTCCTGGGCTTATTGTGGGTACTCCTAGTGTTCTGACTACAACCTATTCAGCCAATCCTTTCCCTGTATTAGCTCATACAGGTTCTTTGCTGGTTGGTTGTAGAAGTCTTCTGGAGTCATTTGAGTTCTGCCATACAGTTTCTGCCTTCTGTGGTCCAGCGACTCACAGTTGCATAGTATATGCAGAGCTGTTTCGGTATCCTTTTTGCATCTTCTGCATGTAAGGTCTCCGTTGTACAGCCCTATTTTGTTTAGGTGCTCCTTTGTGGGAAAGTGTCCCGTAAGTAGCCCCGTAGTGGTGCGTAGTTTGTTCCTGCTCATTGAGAGCAGTTCTTTCGCTACTTTTTCTAATGGTTCTTTTATGAATTTCTTCCCATGTATTTGCCCAGTCGTATTCTTCCAGTGTTTCTTGTGTTGTTCTTTCAACCACCCTTTTAACCTTGACCTCGTTAAGCATCTGGGGATGCCCACAGCAGGTTCGGGTCCGTTCATCAGAGTTGACGATCCTACTCTTGCGAGCTCGTCAGCTTTTTCATTGCCTGCGATTCCTTTATGACCTGGTACCCACTCCAGTGTTACACTGTTCCGAGTCGCCAGTCTTCTAAGTTCTTCGCCGCATTCCCATACTAGCCGAGATGTCACCCTATAGCTTTGAAGCGCTTTAAGGGCGGCTTGGCTGTCGCTGTAGATCCTGATCTGCCTGTTGTTGTAGGCTCTCATACTGTTAGCCCTTGCACACGCAAGTATTGCATAAACCTCTGCTTGGAATACAGAGGCGTATTTTCCTAGCGAGACGATATATAGTTACCTCAATATGATTTAAGGACACACTGGAATAGAAGAAAATGAAATAGCAGATGAAATAGCGAAGCGGGGACTGAAATACCTTCCTGGGGTCCTGAGAAATAGGTGAAGCCGAGAGAAACATAAGATCTGACCATTCGAAAGATCTAGTTGGGCTTATACAATCAAAGATTCTTCTGTGTGACTACAAGTCAAAGTAAAACTGCACTGAACAAGCTCAAAATGGAGGAGGAAGAGGAATTAGATATTGTGACATTAAGGATGAAGCCTCCATCCACATACTTTCCAACTGCACAGCACTCCAGAATCCTAGAACACAGTACCTGGGAGATTACTGGATAGAAGAAGAACATTTACATAAGTTAAAGCCTACAGATGCTCTAAAACTCCTCCGGGAAATAGGATTAAAGGAGCTACTTATGAGACTCTCCTCAAAAACTAAGTAGAATTAAGGAGATCTTTTAAGTCTCATTGAATGACACCCCAAAAATACATACATAGGTACCTTTTATTACTTTGAAGACATCTGTGTAACTATTGAATGGCATTCTTTTCAAATCTAGTAATGGTGTTTGGATAAAATTTCTTCTTTTTGTTGATAGCGTAACGAACTTCTTTGGAAAGTGATACTTTTCCATTATACCATTTTGTGGCATCACCATGAGATGGTGCAAGTACCAAATCAAGACATGTTCAAAAGAAAGAGCCGTATGAAGTGAAGTATAATGAATGTTATTTTTTGCTAAAATAAATTGAACTGATTCTTAAAACACGATGATCTGATCACATAAGTCAGGGGAAGAGATCATTATAGTGATAATAAGAGTTTTATAAGAAATGTCTGTTACCAACAATAGAAATGAATAAACTAAAAATAACGTACACCAGAGAAGTCGACCGATCGTCAAATTAGTTATCCAGCTCCTAAATATACAGAGGCTATATTTGAATGTCTTAATATTTGATGTTTTTCTCGTTTTATGTTTACTGATGACAGAGACATGATTTATAAAACAATTAACAAAGTGTAATTTGAATACAGTAAACTTAAATTTAAATATTGTTTCATCTTCTATGACTAACCAAAGCCCTAATTGAAAAATCCTATTTACTCCTATCAAAATGTAATTTTAACAGTAATTTACGTTTCGCGATGAAAATAAAACTGGTCTAATTTTTGCAGATTAATTTATGTCAAGTACTTTTTGCATCTGCCGATTTTAAGCATCATTTCATTTGAAATGTTCTCGTGTTGGTGACCTGAAACATTAGGCGTATTGCCTTCAAGAACATTATATATCCGTCTCTCGTCAACATTATAGTCTAGGTACCTACATCAGTAATATATTCCTCTATACACATGTCAACTCAATGATAACATAATAAAAATTGATTTAAATTGCTAAGATTTTGGAATTTCCAATTTAGCCATGAAATTATGTGTTTAGTTCATATAATATAGTCAAAAGCGATCTTATGGTGCGGGTTCAAAGGTCACTAGTCATATGTATCGAATCAGAAAACACAGAGGTTACCAAAATGTGAGATTACACCGGTTGATGAGCTTACATTCTCGAAATAATCTATCAAACTAACTATAATTTTTTTTGAATAGGATACAAAAAACGGAAAAACTGCTTCTTATTATTCATATTGTCAAAGTCACAGGACTGTCATATTTAGAAAAAAACTCAGCTGGTGAAAGACTTTTTAGAATCGCTGAAAACTAAATACATATCCTTCTTTTTCTCGTCAAAATCGCATAAGTCTGTCTTATTCATCTCACGGATTTTATTCAGAAGTTATAATTAAACGCAATGAAAGAAAACAAAAGCTGTGAGTATGTCTTTGTTGAATCGTGTAATAAGACTGCATCAGCTGACTATGTCCTTCTTGGTGTGCATCATCGGTTGTTAATGTCCTTCTAACATATTACGTTGGAAGGAATGGAAAAAGGAGTTCTTGTGTTGCGGCTGAGTTCCAACCAAGAATTAATAACAGTTTAAAAAAAGGGTGAGAATCGATAGGTTAATAAGGCTATTCAATGTATTGTGCTTTGAGTGTATGTCAAGAAAGTGGAGTTAACCAATTGAAGATGTGATTCGACTCATTGGATTTTAATTCCGTCACACAATTCTCACTTGCTTTATTTAATAAACTTCCCATTCGTTGTGGTGGTTAAGAAATAGTTATTTATGCAACAAGTGTAAAAAACACGTTTTGCAAGAGTTGCATACAATATTTTTTCTACATTGATGCAAAAACACAATTCTCACTTGCTTTATTTAAGAAACTTCCCATTCGTTGTGGTGGTTAAGAAATAGTTATTTATGCAACAAGTGTAAAAAACACGTTTTGCTAGAGTTGCATACAATATTTTTTCTACATTGATGCAAAACCACAATTCTCACTTGCTTTATTTAAGAAACTTCCCATTCGTTGTGGTGGTTAAGAAATAGTTATTTATGCAACAAGTGTAAAAAACACGTTTTGCAAGAGTTGCATACAATATTTTTTCTACATTGATGCAAAAACACAATTCTCACTTGCTTTATTTAAGAAACTTCCCATTCGTTGTGGTGGTTAAGAAATAGTTATTTATGCAACAAGTGTAAGAAACACGTTTTGCAAGAGTTGCATACAATATTTTTTCTACATTGATGCAAAAACTGGAAAATTAGATTGGGAACTCAAATTCAAACCGCTATTCTTTTTTTTCGATTTTTATGGCCTCCACCTTGTCAGTACTCAATCATAGCTGGTTTTCGCCTTGACCATTTAAATTTTAAATAATTAAAGATTTTTGCAATAAATGTAATTAGTTGAGACTAAGTAGTAAGATATACATATATTATTGTTGTATTAAAGCAGGATCAGATACTTGCTATGGATTTTTATTAAATTTAAATGTTTATGTTTGTCATAAATAATCACAAAACTGACACAAGAATGACAGATGAGTGCAACAAAAATTTTGTTGCACTAGTGCAAAAAAGAACCACTTTTTCCATCAAATGTGTTTCACAAAAGTGTTGTTTTTTGCATGAATGTGGAAAAAATATAAATATTATATTGCCTTTCGTTGTATTCATCCAAATAATAATAATTATAATTATAACAGTAGTGATCATTTATAACCATAATTTTTTTCATCTAGCGAACGTAGACTCCCGTCGCGTGAACCCCTACAGAGGTTCACCTGTACCACTTTGGGAAACAAGGGATTGAACGAAAATAACTAAAATTCAGGACAATCTACCTCAGTACAATTTTACAAGCTCCAATTAGCGAATTTAACAACTATAAATCATTAATCAGTATTGTTTCAATGGTGGTAGCAGGTGCAGGAGCATGTATTGAAACCCTACTTAAACATTCATCCGATAGGATCTCCAAAACGAATCTTCAATTACCGTTAATCAAGAACAGTCTTTTATACAGTGAAAAATGCCTCTAGCGAAGCAGCTAGCGTGCTTAGAGTTTTGCGAAAACCGATCTTGCTACAGCCAGAAAAAGCGTATTACTTCACATAGTTTTTTTATGTGGAAATTTCTATACACTGGATCTATGGATAGGTGTTCAGAGTGGAGTAATAATATCTGGATACTGGCGACATGATCGGCAGAAAATGACATCTCTGTCACCACTAGTTGTCAATCTTAATAAGTGTTTGTGATGTATATAATAATTTTTGATTTAAATACTCACGCATAATGGCTTCTTATCATCCAGAAAATTTCAATTTTCGTCAGCAAACCAGCTAGACTTGTACATTTTATTTCGTTCTGCATTGTACAGGGTGTCCTAAATTGGTGTGTTTTGAAGGGTATCTCGTAAACTAAAAAAGAAAGAAGAAAAGCAGTTGAGATATTATGTCTTCCTTGTTGTTAAAGTAACGATAGCCTGATTAAATCTTTAGTTACTCCCCGTAGTTGGAAGATACAGGGTGATTATTGAAAACTGTCGAAAACTACAAGGTAATTAGGAAAAATATTAAAAAACATTATGGGGACTTTCTATAGATATAATATTAAAGAACACACAGACTTTTTTTGTTAGGAGGCTTACAAAGAAAATTTCATGCAAACTTATGTTGTTACAAATGGGACACCCTGTATATTTTGACGTTTTTCGTTGTCTTTTTAATTCTCATTAACACTCATAACAAAATTTAACATTCTATCATGAGGATACGGATGTGTGACAATTTCATTCATCAAAATTATAATTAATAAGAAATAAAAACAATAAACTTATGAAACAACAAGAAACATTGTAGCAATTAATTTACCTATAACTAATTTTATTAGAATGTCAACAATTACATTAAATGCTCAAAATCAGTGAACTAAAAACAAAGTAGGTGAATATAGCTGATTATTGGTTTTAAGTACCTATATTATTATTATTATTATTATTATTTTGAAATTAATGAATCCGTTTTTTGGTGGATAGTATCACAGAATAATAAATTTTTACATTCTAATAAAATTAGATATAGGGGAGCGAGGGGCTTGTTGTAACAGGGGTAAGTAGTAATAGGCCCTTTTCACTAGGATCTTGAACGCTATTAAAGTATTTCTTTGACTCGATTTAACCTATAAACCGCGCCGGATCATGTTGCCATAGCCAATGTCCCGCCGGCCGGTGCATTGAGGGGAAGTGTGCACGTGCTTCATTTCTGCCAGGTAATATAAAATTGTACTGTCGTGAAATTTCGGTTTGCGTATTTAATATTGATTAATTTCAAATTTTCTATATCTTATTTCCATTCAAATTTATCTATCTCTGATAATGTGTAACAGTTTTTATGATTGCTAAATTGTTTAAATAGTTATCTTGATAAATGTTGAAAATCATACCAAAGGGTTCGTTGTAACAAAATCCCGGGGCTTGTTGTAACGTGTTACTACATGCCACCAAATGTTGATTCTTACATAAGCATAATACTTTGTTAGATAGCTATTAAGAAGAGATAATTACGAGCATACCTTGAATAATTTAATTACTTACTGTGATTTAAAAGTGCCATGATGATTATAAGTAGTGTTTAACTAAATAAAACTGTTAATTACTTGATTTTCAATTGTAGATTACTAAAAAAATGTATTTGAGTTGATTTTTGATAAGAATTACGTAATACTTACTTAAGAAAGGTGTCAATTTAAAAAAAAACAAAGAATAAATGATTAGAGGTATTATTGTCGTTTTTTTTTTGTCGTTACTACTTGCCCCGGTAGATGTTACAACTTGCCCCAAGCACGAGGTAAGTTGTAACACCGCACTTCTTCTAGAAAATAATTGATTGTAAAATAATGACCAATAGGTATGGTATTATTTTTTCTTGATTTGGTAGAGGAAGAGTTACAGTATTCATCCATCTTTATTTAGTAGAAATTTCATCAATAGATTTCAAGATATATTAGTTTTGATGAAAACTGTTACAACAAGCTTCTCGCTCCCCTACATAGGTAGATAGATTAGTTGTTACAATGTTTCTTGTTGTTTCCTAAGTTTATTGGTTTTATTTTTCCAATCTGGCCTTATTTTTCATTAATTATAATTTTAAAACAAAATTGTCACACATCAGTATCCTCATAATCAAAATTTCTTACTGAGTGCTCAATTTTTCAAGGGTGTTTCACCTGATAACATCTATAAATGGTTTATTTGCACTCCAAGCTCCAACCATTGAAAATAGATATATGTCATATCAAGTGAATGAGAACTGGAAAAGGAAACTGAAAACGTCAAAATATACAGGGTTCCCATTTAAAACAACATAAGTTTGCATTAGGTATATTTCCTAGGTGAGCCACCTAAAAAAAATTCTGTGCGCCAGTGAACTCTTTAATATTATAGGTACCTATCAAAAGTTTCTATTAAGTTTTTTGATATTTTTCCTAATTAAGAAGTTATAGGTAGTAGTTTTCGACAGTGTTCAATGATCGCCCTGTTTCTTTCAACTACAGGGAGTTACTAGAATTAATTACTGAAGATTCAATAAGGCTATTGTTACTTTAACAAAAAAGAAGTCATAACATCTCAACTGCTTTTCTTCTATCTCTTCTAGTATACGAGATACCCTGTAAAACACACCGATTTAGGACACCCTGTACACATACTTTACAAACTCATTCGCGTTTTTCATCGTCTTCAGCAACCTTTTAGGCGCTCTATTTTTAATTACGTCATATATTTTCAAAAACTTCCTGCCAAGCATCTTTTTTCAAATTTGGTTATGATACAAAGAATTTCGAGGATTCCTGAAAATTTCTCAGTTTCCACAGTTGCCGACTAGCTTCAGGCAGGTTTCTTCATCACGTTCCATTTCCAATAATACCTACTAAACAAGAAATTTAGTATTAAAAAATTCATTGATTATTTAATTAATCAACAAGTAGTCGAGTATTTTGTTTTTTTTGTATAAATCAAAATAATTCAGTGAGTGAAAAAAAATCAAATAAGAATACAAATGAAATTGAAATTCAATTCGTATGCAGGAATAAATGAATACATACAATTTCTTATTAAAAAATTAATAATTAGAAATTATAATCACTGCACTGACCATAGTTTCCGGATGCTTTGTTCGTGGTGAAGCGTCGAACAGCTAAAGGCCGCATTCGTTTTCGTGCTCACCTATGTAGAGCTGAAGTGTACCTATTCCAGGTTTTTAAGGAGTTGGCGAATAGCAGGGCCGGAGTTTGAGTTGGAGAGGCCCCGGGGCAAAAGACAATTTGGGGCCCTATATTGAAATCACTTTGTTATGATAATATCGTGTAAATATTGAGTGAGAACGACAGTTTTCTGTTATTGTTTACAACTTGTAGAAACAGTTATTATAATATGCTGGCAATATCCTACATGTAGAATGTTTGCAAATGCTTTTAAGCTCTTTGATTTTCAATGGACAGTAGCCCTAAATTACTAAGTCTATTTTGTCCCATTTATTAACTTTAATTCAGAGAAAGTCCGTTCAGATTTCGCAGTAGTGATAGGGACAGATAAAAACATCAGAAGTGCTGTGCACACATCTCGATAACTGGACGAAAATGACGCATTTTGAATTATCAAGACACGGGCTAGCACTTTGACATCTTTCATTGAATTAATCCACATCCGTACTGCACAGTCGTTTGTCATTGACTGGTTCAGTCAAAAAGAGACACGAAATAAGTACAAAACGAGCGAGCTTTATTTCTATCCCTACCCTAGGCTCTATCCGATAGAAATCTTTTGATAATTTATATACTATTGTTCACGACCACCTAATAATAAGTCATCCTTTTTTTTTTGTTTCCCAGGAGCCGTCCCTTCGCCGGTACCACCTCAGCCTCCTGGGCTTATTGTGGATACTCCTAGTGTTCTGACTACAACCTATTCAGCCAATCCGTTCCCTGTATTAGCTCATACAGGTTCTTTGCTGGTTGGTTGTAGAAGTCTTCAGGAGTCATTTGGGTTCTGCCATACAGTTCCTGCCTTCTGTGGTCCAGCGACTCACAGTTGCATAGTATATGCAGAGCTGTTTCGGTATCCTTTTTGCATCTTCTGCATGTAAGGTCTCCGTTGTACAGCCCTATTTTGTTTAGGTGCTCCTTTGTGGGAAAGTGTCCCGTAAGTAGCACCGTAGTGGTGCGTAGTTTGTTCCTGCTCATTGAGAGCAGTTCTTTCGCTACTTTTTCTGATGGTTCTTTTATGAATTTCTTCCCATGTATTTGCCCAGTCGTATTCTTCCAGTGTTTCTTGTGTTGTTCTTTCAACCACCCTTTTAACCATGACCTCGTTAAGCATCTGGGGATGCCCACAGCAGGTTCGGGTCCGTTCATCAGAGTTGACGATCCTTCTCTTGCGAGTTCGTCAGCTTTTTCATTGCCTGCGATTCCTTTATGACCTGGTACCCACTCCAGTGTTACACTGTTCCGAGTCGCCAGTCTTCTAAGTTCTTCGCCGCATTCCCATACTAGCCGAGATGTCACCCTATAGCTCTGAAGTGCTTTAAGGGCGGCTTGGCTGTCGCTGTAGATCCTGATCTGCCTGTTGTTGTAGGCTCTCATACTGTTAGCCCTTGCACACGCAACTATTGCATAAACCTATTTTGAGGTTAGTACTACCAAATTGTTACTGACTTTTATTTAATGAAGAAATCAAGAGTCGTGGACTAAATATAGTATTCTACTCGCAACTTATGGCCAATATTTACTAGGATGACGTCACCCATCGTGAATAATGGTTTTCATAAATTGCTCGTTTAATAATATACTAATTTTACACTACTAGCTGTAAAGTTGACAATTATTGTGTTGTTGTGTATTTTTAATTTTTGCCTTAAATTTGGCTAGTAGTGGAAAAAAACACCTCGGTGTATAATATACTATTGCAGGCGAACAGTTATACTTATTGCGTGTTAAATTCAAGGTCAAAGCAAAGAGGGTTATTAGATTAAACAGCTTCACCATCCTTTATTAGCTTCAACAGTTGAATTTGAATAATTTTGGCTTAACAATAATTCATAGCTTCTGATTTAAATTTTAACTGTCCTAGACTATTGAGAGTTATGTAAGGTCATAGTTGCCATGGATGAGTAGGTTTTTAGAACGACTTCCTTGAAATATTCTTAGACATGAATTAATTAATCAATGTACACACAGTAAGTAAGTTGAAAAATCATCGCATCACACATGGTTACGCAATTAAACATCAAATTAGTCGTGAATCATTTCAATTGTCTATTATACTTGTTAATACTGAAGTATTATTGGTTCGTCGAAGGTTTCAGGAATTGAATATCTTAGAAATGTTGATGTTGATTTAAATATTGTATTATTTATAGGTGGAATAGTATTATATGTCACAAGGGCAGCTGATAATTAAGGGCTGTTAAAGCGTTTCCTTCATGTGTGACACACAACTGTTTTTCGTCTACCAAATAAAAAAAAATAGGACAATATAACTGACGTTTAACTGAAAAATTCATGTAAAAAGTTAAAGTCATTGTGACAGATAATGAATTTGCCGCCCTTGTGCCTTTGCGCCATACATTTGGTGTTTTCTGCTAAGGTAGGTGAAATTAGTTGGTATATTATACAGTGTGTTTCATAGTTAAACCACCATGGGTAAACTGCAAGTAGAGGACACTTTGGTGGTTCCAAATAGACTTGATTAATTGGTCTAACATAATTATTAACAGGGTGTTTCATTTATTTGGTCCAATGCTTTTGGAAACCATAACTAGAACCACTCTATAACACTATACAGGGTGATTCATTAGTGTGATTAAGTCCAATATCTTGTGAATGGTTAGAGATATTTGAATGAAATTGAACCACATCACCATTAGCCTTCTTAGTAATTAGAAATGTAACTCGATCTTTTCCAGACCGTGTCTAAGACTGTATAAATGTGGGGGGTGGTCACTTTGAGGATCTTTTATAACTTTGTTGTTGATTTTTTATTAATTTTAGTATACCTAGCTGTTAATAACTAAGTATGAGTAAATTTATTATATTTAAAGTAAATTACAGTGTGTCCCATTTAAGAAAACATTACTTTTATCTGGCACGGCGTTCTGGAACACGCTGTACAATCGCAACTTATTTTAAAATATGAGCCTCTAAGCTCATTCAAATATCTCTAACCATCGACAAGATATTGGACTTTATCGCACTAATGAATCACCCTGTATGTTTCTTTCATTTTTGATACGGATATATTGCATTTATAACACAATAAGATAGTGTAATGGAAATAATTATAATCCAGGTCTGGTTTGAGAAAAGTTTGCAAAATTCGATAATCTCCAAAACAACACCCTGTATATTAGAATTTTTCATATCCAATAGAATATTCGGAGAGAACAGAAAAATAGAGAGGTATACTTTGACCATTTTCAGTTTGAGGACCATAAAATAAAGCAATGTTGTCAGATATATTTTCTGAAATTGTTGTGCTCATTTTACATATGTTTCCCATTACTTCAAAATACTGTTAGCTCATGATTTTCTTAGAAAACTAGTTTGGAAATATTTAATAAAAATTACATAAAATAAATTTATTTGTAAGAATTAAAAAAAGTCGCTCGAAACTGTTATAAGAAGAGAAATTAATTAGAACAACTTCATGTATGCCCGATATATTATGAAAATCTGGCACCACAGGTGCACCTGTCAGTTACCGAGTGAAATATTGCTCATAATATCGAAAAATTCGGGTAGCTACTAAGGTGGTCCACTATAACATAAAAAATTTAATGGACTTAGAGTGCAGGCCTTTTGTTTACATCCATTAGTCTCATAGGCGTGTGCAATTCTAATTGTATATTTATATGTAGACCTATTTAAAATAATATAGTAGTATCTATTTTTTGGTTGAGTGAGTTTAATTAAATAATAATACCTATATTGAGTGAATTGATATCAATATAATATTTATTTGTTCGTGGAGTTGAGTGAATTGATATCAATATACTATTTATTTGTTCGTAGACGTTAGGGTAAGTTTTGAGAACATAATTCATTTGTAATTAATTAGAATGGCATTTTGGAGACCATTTGAAACGACAGTCCAAGATGAAGCGCGGGAATCTAATAATTTGGCGCCACAAGCAAATGACTTAGCAATAAATGATGATAGGGCCGAATTGAAAAACAAAGATTTACATGTTCAGTGTCAACGCGTTGTTTTAAATATATACGCGTGTTTGAAAAAAGAAAATTCTTTAATATCTGATAATTGTATTACAAATTTGATGCAACTTAATTTTTATCCACTATATTCATTTGAATTACATTTGAAAAACATTATTTCACAATACTCGAATTTATAAAAAAAATGTATGCACGCCATTGGGCGGCTTCTTTCTTCAATGGGATTAAAAATATGGGTCATCAAATTAACGTTGGTTATACTTTAACAAAATATTTTTCGAAGTACACATCCCGTTTTACTGCTTAATTTTGAATGTCAAGTTATTTTAATGTAACATTGACATTTTCGTTCGTAATAACAATAACTTTAGAACCACCCTATAGATTTCTACCATTTTTGGTAGGTGTAAGTTACATGAGCATCAAAATCTCATCATGTAACAAAAACAGTTATAATCCAACTTAATTTTTTCTGTCCTTTTGGAATAAACTAATGATTTATAAAAATCTTGATGAAATATATTTTTTACTTAACCCGAACCTGTATTATAACTGTTTTTGTTGTGGTTTGTTCTGTATACCAAGGTGGTGAAGACAATTATTATTAACCAAACATCAAAATTATTTCCCGAGGGGCTCTGCGTCGAGCAGAGGTTTATAAATTTACGAAACGTTTTACCTTGAACATATGCGCCAATGAATGAAAAACAAATTAGAGCGGTAGTGCGTTCACAACACAACATCTTTAGTGTTATACAAAGTGAGCGATCATAAAACATTTAATAAATACTTCACACTCTACACCACAGCGTTCACAAACGCACCACAAGAAGCGTTTACTCCGTCATCTGACTCCTTAAGTCATTAGTTATTTTTCTTAAAAGGGAATTTTAAACTAATTCAATTTTTATTCAAATAATTTGATCTTGTTAGAAAATTTCAAGCAGCAAATATGTTAGTGACAATCTACTGGGTACAATAAATTATCTAACAAAAAAGAATCAAAATCCGTTGAGAAATGCTGATATTACAGAAGAGCTTTCAAACAAAATGGGTCTCACTGTATATCGAATTCATTCCATTCATACTGTATTCAATTTTCACTTGTATTATAATATATATTATATAAATTAATTCCCTTTTGCTCGTCAAATCAAGTTTCCTTTCAATCCACGTGATTCTGCTTTATTCAATTTAAATAATAATTTTCCGAAACAAATTATTTGAAACCTTCATATGGTTTCAGCTACATGAAAAGTTCACTCCAAATTCAGGAAGGATATTATTAGGCAGTGTTTATTGATGCTTAATATATAACCAAATTAATTAAACCTTTCCACATGGTATTATAATAACCATTTTCTTATATTCCGTACTACGTAGGCTAATATATGTTTTGAATTTCTATTTACTCGTAGCTTGAGCCGTTGTCCTTTTTATGGTGCAAACTGAGTACTGGGTGTCCGATTAAAGGAAGTAACCCGCTGTATCTCAGAATTTATCGTACAGCATCTCTATTACAAACTAGCATACCAGAAACTGCTGGAAATTGAAAACGTAGTTCACAAAAACTTCAGTTTTCCATAATAAACTAGGCCTACAATGGCCTGTTTATAGCAGGATCATTTGGACGCGATTTTGACCCATTTTAAACAAACAGATGCAACTCAAACTTTGTACTCTTGTCAAGGACCGTATAGTAAGTGGCCCAAAAGTCTGGAAACGGCCAATTATCTCGTAAATTGTTAGTTTCAATGGTGGAAAATTTGGGGTACACCATATTATAGGATACGGAGATTACAAATTTGATATTTGAAATGTTTACCGTTTATCTTGTATTATCAATAACTGTGTATCAAATTTATCACCCTGTATGCTCAGTTATCATTGGTAACAATAGGTTATTAAATACCTCATTGAAAAGGTTATCCAAACTATAAATAAAGGGTGTCCCACGACGAGTGAAAACTATCTATATATGGCAAAATACTTATAGTAAAATCATGAAAATTTCTACGTTTTCAAAGATGGCCGACTTCCGGTTCTACCGGAAGTCGACTGTAACTTTGTTATTTCAAATAGAACACCCTGTATATCAATACATTTTTGAAATCTACGTAATATTTTAGTACACATTTGTCTGAAAACTTTTTTCAAAAAATGCACACTTTTCGAGTTATTGATTTTTTTGTAGAAAATGTTACCGTTGAAGAGCCTTATAAATTATTTTTTTACGAGGAGACCCTTGAAGATATGAAAATGGTCTCTCTTCAGTTGCCTTAAGCAAGGTCGAACGTATTCGAATCTTTGTTAAAAAAATTTTCATTTTATACAGGGTGTGTTTAAAAAGAGTTCAAAGTTTAACTTCATAAATATCAAATTTCTTCATTTTTTTAAATAGAACCACCTTGTTTTTTCTATTTTAATGCATTCAGGGGAAAAAAATAAGGCAAGTTCATGTATACTTTCCTATACTTAAACCTTACCGTTAACCAGATATTAAATGTTTTCTGTAAATTTTTAGAGATGTAGGTGTGGTCTAAATTTTGATACAAGCACTAGGAAATAACAAATATTATGTGGATTAACTTTTAATACATGGTGAATATGACAAGGTTAGGTTAGGTTAGGTTAGAACATGTGCTTTATTTGCAGTAAGATATCCAGATTGACCGCGATCGAAATCGCACATTGTTAAAAGAATACTTAACAATTTGAAGCTATTCGGTTCATTTTAAGCAAAAGTTAATCGAGTTAAACCATTTGTGAGAATAATAAGATATGCTACAAAATTTTATGGAAAATTAAAAGCCAAAGAAAAATAGTCTGCTGTTTTAAAGTAAATGTTCAAAATTGCTCCCTTGAACTTCAATGCATTTTTCAACCCTTCTCAAAATACCTTCATTCGTCGCACGGCTAATCATCATCTCAGAAGGAAATTGAATTAAAGTTCGAACTATTAGCTCACAATCTTCTCTAGATGTTAACTAATGTTATTTCTTAGTGCTTGTATCAAAATGTAGACCACACCTGCATCTCTAAAAATTTACAGAAAACATTTAATCTGGATAACGGTAAGGTTCAGGTATAGGAAAATATACATGATCTTGTCTTATTTTTTCCCCTGAATGTATTAAAATAGAATTCTATTTAAAAAAACTAAGAAATTTGATATTCATGAAATTAAACTTTGAGCACTTTTACATAGATTCGTTTGACCTTGTTCAAGGCAACCGAACAGACACCATTTTCATATCCTCAAGGGTCTCCTCGTAAAAAAATAATTAATAAGGGTCTTCAACGGTCATATTTTCTACAAAAAAATCAATAACTCGAAAAGTGTGCATTTTTCTAAAAAAGTTTTCAGGCAAAAGTATACTAAAATATTACGTAGATTTCAAAAATGTATTAATATACAGGATGTTCCATTTAAAATAACAAATTTACAGTCAACTTCCGGTCATCTTTGAAAATATTTTAGTTGAAAAGATCGTATCCGAAAACCCAAACGTAGAAATTTTCATGATTTTACTATAAGTATTTTGCCATATACAGATAGTTTTCACTCGTATATAATACACCAATATAGTGGAGACTTTCATTATTAACCTAGCACCAAATGGTGTATATACAACTTTTTCCACTACTAGCCAAATTTAAAACAAAAATAATTCACAAACGCACCACGAGAAGCCAGAAATATAAAGTTATTATTCTAAATTTTGTATAAGCTCTTCCATATATTACCTTAGATTTTTGGCGCAACAAATATCGCAAGTATGTGGATGGAAGTTTCTTCTTCCATCTCACAGAATCTACATTCCTCTTCCTCTATTATTTCGTGCTCTATAAGTGCCCGCTCAGGCAGCAATGTCACGTTAGGATCCCTGTTAAAAGTCTTAGTGCAGTGCTGATACCAAAAAAGGGTTTCAGCACCCAAAACAGTGTTTCAGTCACCATCTGCTAGTCCATCTGCTATCTCATTTCATTTTATTCCAATGTGTCCTGAAATCCATAGTAAGGTGACTATATTGTTCTCGCCTAGTTCAGTTCATTGAGTATGTCTGGGAATTCCCACACCATTTCGGAACTGATTACAACAAAAGCCCAGTGCCTTGATGGTTGCTTTTACTATTCGACATTATAATAATATTTTGCCCTTTATAATATCCTTTGTCAATATTGAACTGGGCACACTTTTGAATGGCGCAAAATTACTCTTGAAAGTTATTTCATTAACTTAAGAGTGCTTGGTTCTTGTCTCGTATACTTCTATCCCAGTTCCTCCTATTGCTTTTGAGCCGTCTGTGTACCATTAAATGTCATTTTTTCCGAAGTCCGGTAATGGTATTTGGATCCCATTCTGGTTGTCTGATTCCACAAAAGTGATCAGGAGGTTTTTTTGATGATTCCCTCTCTACTTAGTATGTAGCTTGTTATTTCTAAATCACTTACCATGTGTAGTGGTGTGAGATTGAGAATCACTTCCATAGCTGCTGTTAGGCATGTTCTCATTACACCTGTAATGCATATACAGGCTAGTATTTGAGTGAGGTCTTCTCCTGTCGTCAACAGGCGAGCTCTACTACCCCAGGCAGTGGGGTTTATTTTTGGTGAGCAAAAAATAGTTTAGCAGCCCAAGACTATTAGAAGCACGAACAATTTTATTTTCGCCTACCTTGCCGGAAAACTATTCATATGCAAACCAAAAATAGGACGGGAAGTATTGTTAGGCATCCCAAGGGCTGTTTTCCACCATCTGTCACCTCAGTACTTTGACGCACCAAGTAATTTTCTCAAATAAACGACAAATAAAGTCAAAGTCTTTCGTTATATTTTCCTATTTCCTGGTTTATTCAGTGATCGAAGAACAGTTCTGTGTCACACATGCAGGAATTGCTTTATAGTTCCTATAATAACCTTCTTGCGGTGTGCGTCATCGATTGTTAATTTCTTTCTAACACGCGCAGGAGGAGAGGATTTGGCTCTCTGACGCTTCAAGGAGAACCTATACGATTGCTGGGTGAAGTAAAATATCTTGTAGTTATCCACCCAGGCTTAACTTGGAACCAATACTTTTAGCACGTGTAAAGAAGGCAGAGGTAACCTTCATGGTTGCCAGACGCACTTACGGCACTAAATGGGGACTTAGACCCAGCATGGTACACTGGTTGTACAAAATGGTTGTCATTCCCAGGACACATATGCATCTCTGGTCTAGTGGCCAAAGATAAGACAAACCTCTGCGATGCTAAAATGAAGTAAGGTCCAAAGATTGGCATTGGCATTGGCATCAAAGGGGCAATGAGGACTACTCCTACAGCGGCGCTGGAGAAAATGCTAGACCTTCCTCCGCTACCTTGTGTCATAATATGCTAAGCAAGGGCAGCCCTAACCCGACTGGAAAAAGCATCAGACCATAACGTGGCACATGGGATAGGACACACAGGTATAAGGCATGTTGGTGACTACTTTAAAATGCAAACCACATGACCACCAGATATATCTTTCGCGAGAACTTCAAGATTGTCATCAAATATCGAAAAGAGCTTGA
Source organism: Galerucella nymphaeae (assembly GCA_963978555.1). Taxonomy (NCBI): domain Eukaryota; kingdom Metazoa; phylum Arthropoda; class Insecta; order Coleoptera; family Chrysomelidae; genus Galerucella; species Galerucella nymphaeae. The sequence continues at coordinate 723,621 of OZ021711.1, read as the reverse complement.
GGAAGAAGCTGACCACCACTCAGTAGAGCGAACGAACTGATTTGGTCTATAATGAATAATTTGCAAAATATCGTAGTAATGAACTATTTAAATGTATTACAAACGTTAACCCTGATAAAATTCGACGCCCCAAACGATGACGCACACCAAAAAGCAGCCCTTGACTATCAGCCGTTAAAGCTGACACAATTTCCTTTGTGAAAATTTCGATTTATTTGATATAATCATAGGATAACTGACAATAAAACATCCATTTTTATAATATCAAGTATGAAAAGCACTAAAACTGTAAATTGTCTAGTATTGTTTGAAAATATCCCTCATTCCATACAAACATTATCCGGTCATCCAAAACAAAATTGCTATTAGCCTTTTTCGTCGCATTTAAAAAATAATAGCATTGAACTACTTACCACAAATCCACAACACAATGACGTTAATGACATCTTAAGTCCATTTGACGGTTTTTAATTCAGACAAAATAACCATTTTTAACGTCAGCGTTAACAAAACACCAACATTGTTGTTATTGGCGAGGGCGCTAACAGCCAATTGGAATGATTTAATCATCAGTAACGCTATTTGCGGAAACATAACAGAAAACGGAATAATTTTCCGAATAAAATCTTTTGTCTCAAAGCCATTGACGCCTGATATTGTGATTGCTGAGTCGTAACGAATATTTTTTAAATAAGGTAATATTTTGGGAAATATATTCCTTGGAGGTTCGTTATTTTTCTTATAGCGTTTTCCATTGACAAAACTAGGGTGCACTGAAACTGAACTGAGTGCAAAATTTGTGTTCTATTGGCTGCAATGCACCAGTGTTTCATATTCCATTGGAAAACTAGTGCAAGCAAATGTGCACTGAGTGCAATTTTTTCGGCACCTGCTCAGGAGGTAGTTTCGAGTATAGTGCAAGAGTCTAAAATGGCGGCGAGTGATGAACGGTGTGAATTCGGAAGAAAAGCAGCAGCCTTTTTATTATTATCATCGTCATCTTCGGATGATACCGAATTAGAAGAACTAATTATTATAAAACGAACATCTGCTCAAAAAATTCAAAACTACATTAATAATTTTGTGAACTGACGACTTTTCTGTGTTCCATTGATCCTGTAATCAGTGCAAAATATCGGTACCCTGGTGTAGAGTACGCTTGAACTTGGTAACAACTTAGTTCATGCCAATGGAAAACGCTATTATACTATGGTATTCAGTGATCTATTTCTCATTCCACTTCAATTATAAAATGGTATATTATACACCAAGCTGCTGAAGACTATTTTTATTGACCAAGCACCAAAATTATTGCCTCAAGCAGAATATAATGAATAAACAATTTCTTCCACTACTAGCCAAATTTAAGACAAAAATTTAAAATAATTCAAAGAAGCGTTCACCCTGTCGTATGACTGACAAGTACACTGTCAGTTTTCGATATATTATGAACGCACTTCATATGTCATAAGTCATTTTTGGTTGATTTCGAGTTTTAAACTAGTGGCATTTTTATTCAAATAATTTTATCATAAAGAGAAGCGGCAAATATGTTTAAGACAATACTGTGTTTAAACAATAATGCTGCACAAATTTTTGTTGAACTACCATCCCTGAATTCTCAAAATATTTGAATTTGTACAATACTGACCAAGGTTAATAATAGAAAAAATTATTACATCATTTTCCAAACATATTGAAGTCGTAAGGAAAACAAAAACAAAAGAATAGTGGAAAACTATATTTAATTTAAAACAAAAATCACTGATGATTTTCACATTTCCTGAATTAGCGGTGCTTTTATTATATAAGTTTTTATTGCTTTTTTTTATAACTATAATCAATCTGAATTTTGATTTTGATCGCAGCAGGGTCTTGCCCTCTTAATTACACGAATAATCAGTGAGCAAAGCACATCCGCTTTTTATCTTCCTCATTAGATATTACGCTTGTCTTTGTACCATAGGTCGGCATGGGCGCGCCCACACGTGATCCAAATATCATTACCAGATTTGGAAATAATGCCATTCAATGGTACACAGATAGCTCAAAAGCAATAAAGGAAATGGGATAAGAATGTATAGCGGGAAACCCCATTAGTATATTTCAGTGGGAAATTCACTCTGTAAAAAAGTGAGCCTACTTCAATATTGAAAAACGATATAAAAGGCAAATGATTGTCAAAATGTCTGATAGTCAAGCAATGAACTCAGTTTTAAAATGATGTGGGAAAACCTGAACAAACTCAAACTCAAGGCTAGAACAATATCAAGTTGGGCTAGGTGTATGGTGAGTGGGTCTATGAGGCACTCCCACTGTGACTCGCAAGAGTCTATTAGGCTCACACGTATTCAGATTTCACCAAACAAATTCAGCTTCTTAACAAAGCCGATTAGTTCTTTTGGTGAATGATATTTCAGGTTTGAGATCGAGAGAGTGACCCTGCCAAACATCATACCTGATTCGAGCCGCGGCGGGGCAGGCACAAATTATATGCTCTGCTGTTTCATCATCTTTCAAACAAAGACGGCAAGTTGGATCTTCCGACAGTCCAAGTTTTAGCATTTTTTGATTCAGATGACAGTGGCCTGCTAGATAATGTAGGTCATGTCTGCGATAGTCTAACATTTGTTTAGAGACAGTCTTCGAAGGATGTATAAAAGCCTTTGAATGAACCAATCGTGGTAATCTAAAGCTCTTCTTGCTGTCCAGGTATTTAGTGTTTGTTTGGCAAAACTTATTACGATTTCAATAGAGACTTTTGGTCCAATAGAAAGATGTGTGCAAGATAGTCTGCCTTCTCGTTTCCTTCCATGCCAGAATGGCCAAGGATTCAGACCAGCAATACTTTATTGAGTTCTCCTATTGAGGAGAGTAATTTTTGGCAGTCTAAGTCCAATTTCGACGTTACACGATGAGACCTAAGTGCTTTCAAAGTCGCTGTTCGAGAAAATTTGTCCTATGCATGAGATTGACTTGCTCCAATCTCTCCAATCATGAAAAAAGGCGTTAATTTCCACCTGTAATACGGTTGCATAGGATCCAGCAGAGGTTGAAATTTCTGTCCTAGATATGCGCCCATATACATGGTGTCCCACGACGAGTGAAAACTATCTGTATATGGCAAAATACTTATAGTAAAATCAAGAAAATTTCTACGTTCGGGTTTTCGGATACGATCTTTTCAACTAAAATATTTTCAAAGATGGCCGCGCCGGTTCTACCGGAAGTCGACTGTTTGTTTGTTATTTTAAATGGAACACCCTGTATATTAATACATTTTTGAAATCTACGTAATATTTTAGTACACTTTTGTTTGAAAACTTTTCTCAAAAAATGCACACTTTTTGAGTTATTGATTTTTTTGTAGAAAATTTGACCGTTGAAGACCCTTATAAATTATTTTTTTACGAGGGGACCCTTGAAGATATGAAAATGGTTTCTCTTCGGTTGCCTTAAGCAAGGTCAAACGTATTCGAATCTATGTTGAAAAATTTTTCATTTTATACAGGGTGTGTATAAAAAGTGTTCAAAGTTTAACTTCATAAATATCAAATTTCTTCATTTTTTTAAATAGAACCATCCTGTTTTTTCTATTTTAATGAATTCAGGGGAAAAAAAAATAAGGCAAGTTCATGTATACTTTCCTTTACCTAAACCTTACCGTTATCCAGATATTAAATGTTTTCTGTAAATTTTTAGAGATGCAGGTGTGATCTAAATTTTGGTACAAGCACTAGGAAATGAAAATTATTATGTGAATTTACTTTTAATACATGGTAAATAAGACAAAGTTTTTACAAGAACATGTGCTCTATTTGCAGTAACATATCCAGATTGACCGCGATCGAAATCGCACATTGTTAAAAGAATACTTAACAATTTGAAGCTATTCGGTTCATTTTAAGCAAAAGTTAAACCATTTGTGAGAATAATAAGATATGCTTCAAAATTTTATGGAAAATTAAAAGCCAAAGAAAAATAGTCTGCTGTTTTAAAGTAAATGTTCAAAATTGCTCCCTTGAACTTCAATACATTTTTCAACCCTTCTCAGTATACCTTCATTCGTCGCACGGCTAATCATCATCTCAGAAAGGGAATTGAAGGAATTTCGAACTCTTAGCTCTCAATCTTCTCTAGATGTTAACTAATGTCAGTTAAATAAGTTATTATAAAGCCTACTAAAAGTATACATGAAAAATTTAAACTTGTTAAAAAATATAATAACAATTTAAAACCTCAAATATCTCGGAAACGACTAAAAGTTGGAATATGATTAATAAAAACAATTTGATTTGATTTTTTTTAGAGATAGATGAAGAAAAAGACTTTTTTATTTCTTAGTGCTTGTATCAAAATTTAGACCACACCTGCATCTCTAAAACATTTAATATCCAACGGTAAGGTTTAGGTATAGGAAAGTATACATGAACTTGCCTTATTTTTTTCTCCTGAATGCATTAAAATAGAAAAAACAGGGTGGTTGTATTTAAAAAAATGAAGAAATTTGATATTTATGAAGTTAAACTTTGAACACTTTTTATTCACACCCTGTATAAAATGGAAAAATTTTCAATATAGATTCGATTACGTTTGATCTTGCTTAAGGCAACCGAACAAAAACCATTTTCATATCTTCAAGGGTCTTCTCGTAAAAAAATAATTTATAAGGGTCTTCAACGGTCAAATTTTCTACAAAAAAATCAATAACTCAAAAAGTGTGCATTTTTCGAAAAAAGTTTTTAGACAAAAGTATACTGAAATATTACGTAGATTTGAAAAATGTATTAATATAGAGGGTGTTCCATTTAAAATAACAAAGTTACAGTCGACTTCTGGTAGAACCGGAAGTCGGCCATCTTTGAAAATATTTTAATTGAAAAGATCGTATCCGAAAAGCCAAACATAGAAATTTTCATGACTTTACTATAAGTATTTTGCCATATACAGATAGTTCTCACTCGTCGTGGAGCTGTACACCTGCACCAAAGCCTGAGGGTGTTTTTGAGCCGTCTGTGTATCAACAGCTGTCTGATCTGTATAGTTCATCCTTACGGAGGACCCATACATCTCTATTTGGAATTAGTATAAGGCAGGTCGTAGTTTACTGTTGGAGGCACTATATCAGAGGTCATACCCAGAATACTGTGACTTTCAGTGTCCACCAGTATTCTGCTTCGTTATGTATAAGCTTGATTTGTGCATTTAGAAATATGTGCAATTCTGTATGTTGTCCATCTATCCTCTCCCAAAAATATATGTAGAGGAGGTAGGTCCAGGAGGATTTCCAGACTGTGAACTACAGGATACACTGGAATTGAAGAAAATCAAATAGCAGATTAACTAGCAAAGAGAACACAAACACCCTTTCGGAGACCGGAACCTTTGGGTATGTATGTACGTTTGGGGTAACATTCACTGAGACCTAAAAGATCTATTGTGCCCCCTTACTTCTACTTAGTTTCTGAGGAGAGTCTCTGAAACTAGTAGCTCTTTTAGTCCTATTTCCCGGAGGAATTTTAGGATATCTGCAGGCTTTAACTTAGGTAAATGTTCCTCTCCTATCCAGTAATCTCCTAGGTACTGTGCTCTATGATTCTGGAGTGCTGTGCAGTTGAAAAGTATGTGGATGGAGGTTTCTGCTTCCATGCCACAGTATCTGCATTCTTCTTCCTCCACTAATTTGAGCTTTTTCAGGTGCCCATTCAGGCGACAATGTCCCGTTAGGATCCCTGTTAAAACTCTTAGCGCAGTCTTGCTTTGACTTATGCATTCATTTGATCTCCGTAGGTTGTAGTCACCCAGGAGAATCTTTGATTGTCTAAGCCCTACTAGATCTTTCCAATGGTCAGATCTTCTCTTTCTTTCGGCTTCGCCCATTTCTTCCAATATTACATTGGAGCTGATTCCGCAAAAAGGTTCAGGCCCCCAGAAGGGTATTCCAGACCCCCTCTTTGCTAGTTCATCTGCTATTTCATTTCCTTCTATATCAGTGTGTCCTGGAATCCATAGTAGGGCAACTATATTGTTCTCGCCTAATTCATTTAGTTTGTCTAGGCATTCCCAAACCATTTTAGAACTGATTACGCAAGAGCTCAGTGCTTTGATGGCTGCTTGACTATCTGTCATTATGATAATCCTTTGTCCTCTGTATCCTTTATCGATATTGAACTGGGCGCACTTTCTTATGGCGTAGATTTCCGCTTGAAAGATACTTGGGGTTTTTCCCAAGCTTTCGGAGTGTTTGGTTCCTGTCCCGAACACTCCTATCCCAGTTCCTCCTATTGCTTTTGAGCCATCTGTGTACCATTGAATGGCATTCTTTCAAATTCTGGTAATGGTATTCGGATCCCATTCCTTCTTGTTGCTGAATTCTGTTACGAATTTCTCCGAAGAGTTATACTTTTTCATCATACCGTCTTGTGGCATGTCCCAGGCTGTCTGATTTCTAAGAAGTGAAGAGGTGATTTTTCTTTTAATGATTCCTTCTCTACTTAGTCTGTATCTTGTTTTTTCTGCAACACTTTCCACCATTTTTGGGTGGTATCTGAGGTAATATTGGAAGGAATGGTCAACGACCTTGAATGTTTTTAGAAAAAAGTTCCAAAAATACTATTACTGTTTAAAACTTTCCTCAGGAACTAAGAAGAAGAAAGGAGCCTTGGTTACCAGTGAGTTATAGATACACAAATTGTTGAAAATGGAAAAAAATAACCTCTCCGTATTCGAAAAATATAATTTGAAATATTTTAATCGTTACAAATTTGAAAAGGATACGCTAATGCTGGTTAATTTTTTATGTGACATAAACTCGTATAGAGTATAATAGAGAGAGGTGCGTAGGAGAAAAGTATTTAATTTATCGTTTCAAAGAAAAACGCGAATAATTTTAATAATCCAAGAATAACATTTCTTTTTCGGAGCAGAACCAAACGCCAGAGGTTCAATGGCCGAATTCGTCAGTCGAACTCATTTTTCTCGCTTCTCGTCGTTGAACTTGATTCGCATTGCCAATTATAAATTTTATCAACGCGTAGCTCTCTTCACTCAAGTTCAGATGTTCGAGGTCGAAATCATTTGTATGTATGTAATTTTATATGGCATTTAATTATTTCATGGTGTATTTTCACGAACGGATCTTGTTAACTTTTGATGGTTTGCTTATAAATTGGTTGAATTACCTGTGAAATGCATATCTTATCATTCTTCTAATTTCTAGTGCGATGAACTCTTATTATTTTCATATTGAACATACTAAAAAAATTATCATGAGCCTCCGCGAATTCTCGGGCCAGAGAACAGCTCTCTCCGAGAAATAGTTATATCATACACCCAGGGTGGGGAAGATTATTATATTTTTCGTACTTCCTGGCCTAAAGTGACAACTTCACTCCCTTGTGACAGGTACTAAAGTGTCACATTTAATCCCTCCGGGATTAAATATTGACGAAACTCCCGGAACGATTAAATCACAAACAAACGAATTTAAGGGATATTTTATTGAAAAAGCTAATAATTTTGGAAATTTACTTATATCAATATCTTCTCTAATGTTAATACCCGATTTCAGCATTGAGTAATGTGCCCAGAGAGTTGAGGCACAAACCGCTTTTGATTTATCATCGAAGTAGACTAACAGCGCATTTTCAGTAGGTTGTCTCACATTTTTTAAGCGGCACCACTTTTTAAAAGAATCGTACTGCTGCTCGTATAGTTTTCTAGATTTCGGTGGTAACAATTCTTCACCTACTTCGGCTGCTCTTTTATCAATATCAGATACATCTTCTTCACTCATGATACCAATAATTATCAATAACAATGTTTCTTTACAATGACACTAGTAATGACAATGTTTCTAAATTATAACTGTCACAACGCAATGTTACTATGGTAACTTATTTTAAAGACAGTTTATTAAATGAGTTGAAGAGAGAAAAAACTGATTGAAATTATTGAAATAATTAATAAATTCATACCGGAAGTACGAAAAGTATCGTATATACCTTGCGACTGAAGTACATTTAATCCTTCAGGTAAATTATGGCCCTCCCTGCGGTCGGGCCATAAACTTTACCTTCAGGATTAAATGTACTACTTCAGTCCCGCGGTATATAATATACTATTTTTTGACCGACCATCAATAGTATATTTCATTACCAGTACAGAAATAAGGATTTTTCCGTGCGCGCGTGACAAATTCTCGGGAAGGGAAGTCATGCAAGAGCGGAAAATCCATTTCTGGACGAGTAATGAACGATATTTTTTATTATACTTAGGTACCTGAAATCAACATAAACAAAAAATATCGCAAAAAATTATTAAGAAAATCGGGAATATTTATTTTTATTTTTAAAACAGTAAAAATGTAAGTACATACAACTCAAATTAACAAAAAAAATACAAGTAGGTAATTCTAAGAAAATTAATTTTGGACAGAACCGTTATTATTATTAGTAATATTTATTGTACAATTCGTATTATTGTTGAAGCTCAATCCCTTTTGCATTTCTTTTGTTGAACTAAAGACTCTGCTAAAGATGTTGAAGCGGAGTGTTCGTGTGTGCTTTGGTTCTCTTGATTGACTGTTACAGATGTTGTAGTTTCCAAGTTACAAGGGCTAAACAACTTTCGTGATACTTCAATTTTTCTTTGTATGGACTCTTCTATATATCCTTCTGCTACATTGGAAGAAAGCCATCCTCCGTGTCTTTTCAAAGTGAGCAAATCACCGCCGCTTTCCACCAGCATGGTTGCCGAAGAGCGCCTTAACCCATGTCCGGTATATTCTTCGGGATTTTTTAGTTTTAGGTATTTTGCAACAAGTTTTGGAATACCACTGATAGTATGGCACCCAACATGTTGAGCGTAACATCTTTGGTTTCGGTATGCAACAAATAATCTTCTACTCTCCATATGTTTATGGCGGAGATCTGCGTATTTACGGTAAATTGTACAGGGATCGAATTTGCAATTTTCATTGGTAATGGTAAAACTTCTTGACCTGTGAGTTTTTCCATCTCGTAAGAACACGACAAGGAAACGCCCATTATCTTCCACATCATCTAAACTCAAACGTATTAAATCATCTCTGCGGCATGCACCGAAGATGCCAAACACTAAAATTACTTTTGCTAGTAGATATTCTCCATCTGAAGCTTCACATAAAAATTTGGTTACTTCTTCTGCTGTAAGAATCTTGGATTTCTTTGGTATATATCCTACAGCTTGTCGTTTCAAAAAAGCAATCGTTTTTGGATATTGATGGTGAGTATTTTCTTTTATTGCCAAACAACTCTTTAACATAGAGAATCGACTCCATAAAGTGGAGGATTTCATAGTGTTGGCTTTTTCAGAACCAAATATACTAAAAGAATATCGTCACTCACAATTTTGATTCGTTTCTGAGTCCGCCATTCGGTAAAACTGTTATATTCTTGTTCATATCTCAACCTGGATTTCACTGGTAATAAATCTGCACTCACTTCTGCCGCTCGTTGTAAGATATTTTCGGGAATATCCCGATTTTCTTCACAATCTGAATTCATTTTTGCAAAATGTAATAAATACATAAATACTTAATTTTCACTGACAGAAAATAAAATTTGTCATTAATAAATAAATCGTTGCTATAGACACATTACTCGTAAGCGCACGGAAATAGGGATCGGGAAAAAATTTCCGTGCGCTGTTCCGAAAATGTCATATTTACTGTATTTTATAAACAGTTGAAAATGTAGTATTTTCTGTTGAGTATAATAAAAAAATTATTTCGCAAGGGGTTTTGTCCCGAGCGGAATAAATTGCAAGGCTTATATACGTCATAAACGGTGACGCACACCCAAAAGGCTATTAAATGAACCATATCACACTTACTGACGAATTTCCTTTTTTTCTTCCATTCTTGAAATAATCTATCAGGTTAAGTATCATTTTTTTGCTTCAGAATGCAAAAAAATCGGAAAATTGCTTCTTATTATTCATATTAAAGTTTCAATTACATAAATTTGACATTTATTTAAATAGACACTCAGGTAGTGAAAGACTTTTTGGAATCGCTCTTCTTTTCCGTCGTCTTTTTCGGCAAAGAAAAATTAACACTCTAGGCCTTGAAAATAGTAATTAAGCTCTGAAAATTTGTGCAAAAATAATGTTTTTCTCCGATCGTGGGAAAAGTTACACTATTTTTACCTGTTTTCATGCGCAAAGCTCAACATTCCTGAATAGTGGGTAGTCGCTAAACAATTAGAAAATAACAGTGCGGTAATATTCTTACCGATAAAACCACAGGTATACAGGGTGTAACAAAAAGGCAGGTCATAAATCATACCACATAATCTGGTGCTAAAAATAATTCGATCCAACCCAAGTTACCCTAGTACAAATGTGCATGCGAAAAAAGTTACAGCCTGGCTGCCATTAGATATCATCAGAAGCCATTGCTTTTCTAGAATATTCGGTTTTCGTTAGTAAAACAGTGTCGACTGTGTATTCAAAAAAATGGGGGCCATTTCGAACGTCTAATAAAAACTGTACATTTGTAAAAAAATAAGATTCAATCAAAAATTTGGGACGAAAAACTTAAAAATTCATTGATTTTAATTTTTGTAACTCGAAATGTTTGATGCATAATGAAAAATAGGCAGAATCTCGATAAAAACTGATAATTGTTAAAAGTACTAGAGGGCAAAAAAGTTTCAAAAATAATGTGTTTGAATAATGGTGCCATAATAAGCATTGAATTGTAACGTACACAAAAATTATGGGGGGGTCAAGTCCCATAAATTTTTAAAGGGGTGCAATAATTCCCAATTATTTTTTATTTTTTAGATGCTCTTATCATAAGAAAGCCATTTGTCAACCTCCATTATAATATTTCAAACAACTATCAAAATATTTGAAAAGATCAATTTTCATTTGGTAACTTCGAAGGGTTGTAACTTTTTTCGCATTCATAATTGTACTGGGGTAACTTGGGTTGGATCGAAATATTTTTAGCACTAGAATATGTGGTATGATTTTATTACCTGCCTCTTTGATACGCTCTGTATATTCGGTGTAGCTACGTTGTTCAAACAAGTATAGCATTGAGTACGTACATTATCATTTTTTGCTTATAGATATGTTAAATAAAATGTAAAGAAAATCAAAATTATTAGAAAGCAAAATATATTTTCGTATTAAATATGTATTTTGATTATTTTTTCATAAAGTCACTGAACTTTACCTATGATATAAATCTATCCCGAGGATTGTGTTATTATACTAATATTAATGACAGAGTTGACAAAATGAAGGTAAAATATATTTAGTTATAAAAGTAATAAATTTTAGTGAGCTATGTATTGTTTAATGTGTTGAATAAACCCTGACTAAGAATATATCGTTTTTATGGCCATAACCTCATTTTTTTAAAATTTTATAAATAAATCGCAGAAATTTTAAGATTACTTGAACTGGTTTCAATATAACAGTGTCTCACTATAATCACTTTCCACTTATCTGAAGTCATAAAATTAACCTACGAAACAATTAAAATATCAAATAGTTAATAGTATATTATACACCAAGGTGGTAATAGTATATTACATAGCAAGAGTTGTAAGCTGCTTATTACATGCGAATAGAAAAGGTAATTCTATTATATGTAATAAGCTCACGACTCTAGTTGTGTACTATACTTTTTCTACCAATTTGAATTATTTGTCGTTAAAACAAATGTACATCCACACTAACAGCTAGTGACAGCGAGTCTTATTGATTATTAAACGTCAAAACAATCTCTACTTACTCGTTTCCATGGTTACTCCAAACCATTGACTGACTAGGCTTGGGTGATAAATTGTTGTTTTTCTAGAACTGAAGCGTAATTTTTGTATTACGTGCTAGTCATTACGTGTCAGTGTCCGTAATGATCTATTTACTCAGTAAACAAATAGTAGATAATAGGGAATTAACTAGTGTGAGGGTAGAAAAATACAATTTCCACACTACTAGCCAAATTTAGATCAAGAATTGGAAATTAAAACAAATTCTGATTAGAGTTAAGGAGCGCATGATTGTAAATTCGATTTTCCACCAATAAAACAGATATCAAGCAATCTGATGCATATTGACATTTCACTAGTAATACTTATTTTTAAGCAATGTTTGTAATTATTTTCTTCGGGTACTTTTACCATGATATCTGCAATTCGTATAACATGTTCTCAAGTTCTCCAGGTGGTGCATCCAGGTAATTCTGGAGAAATTATCTGGTTCACCGATGGATCCAAAATAAACCATGTCACTGTGGATGGTATAAGTGGACCTAGAAAGAAACTGTCTCTTAGCTTTGGTCAATACCCAACTGTGGACATACAGGTCAAAAAATTAAAATTTTTACTGATAGCCAGGCTCTACTTAAAGCTATCAGCAATTCAACAACTAGGTAGGTCTAAACTGGTGAAACATTGTGAAGAATCTTTTAACATGCTGGCAAGAGACGACAAAGTGTCTCTAGTATGGGTGCCGGCACATGGGGGGATTGCAGCTACCTAAAGAAGGCTTTAAAGGAGCTTTCACAGGTCCGAAACCGTTTTGAGGAATCACAAAGGATTACATAAAAAGGGAAGTCGGGAACTGGCTAGTTAAGGAACATCAACTCAAATGCAGGCTGACTCAAGGTCACCTCCGTAGTGAGAGTCTACTGAAAAAGTTAGACAAGGAAGTCTCGCCCTGGCTGCTGAAATTGGGTAAGAGAAATTTGAAGACAGTTACTGACTTGGTGACTGGATACTGGATCCTGAGGAAGCATTTGCACAGGATGGGCAAAGTTGAAGAAAATATGTACCTACGAGAAAATTTACAAATTGTACAGGCTGTACAATAAATGTTCTTCCCTTTTTTCCTCTTGTTTCCACTTAAAAATATATAAAAAGGTGATTATCACCAAGCAATAAAAACTAAAGGTATCCTCAATATACAATCATAAAGATTTCAAGAGTTGCATTTTTAGGTCACCTTTTGGTATATGTCTTTTTTGGAGATAATCAGTCACAGTATTATGATTTGGAATGCTCATTCCACCCCTAGTGGATATTTTAGAAACTCATAAATATTTTTTCGTATAAATATTTTTTCGTATTTGTACCAATATTCTTTTCTGAGATGTGGCCTACAGCCAGTTCTTAGTTGTTCACCCTGTACATTTAAAATAAAAACCAATAAAAGATGCAAATAGTAAAAAACAAATCCAGCTTTAAAATAAATATATTGATGTAGATTCTGGAATATCTTAAACATTGAACAGATTTTCTTCTAGATCCAAATCCCTGCAAAAATATGAGCATTATCTCGGATTTGGAATATTCTGAATCGTTATTAAGATATACGAAGTACCTAACTAAATTATTCTAGAAGTTAAAAAGACCTCTTATTTTGTTAACTATTGTATAATTTTAAGATACAATCCCTCCACCCGGAATTTCAACGCTTACGAATGCTTTAACTGAAATAAAACTGCGAAACTGAAAACCACCCTGCCACTTATAACCTACTTGCAAGCCACGATTTGCCATGATATATCATGCCTATAATTGTTTTCTTCTTTTTTATAATTTTATGAATACATCATTCAAACAGCTCACCCAATTATGTTATTGTGATGTTTAAAGTGAACGAAGATATAAAATATCACTAAGAGTTTTATAAACTAACATCGTATAAACATAGCCGCAGGAAGTTACTAAATAGTAGTTCGAAAGATGTAAAAGTAACTACAAAATGTGACCATCTCAGAAACATGTTGATTTGTAATATTACAGTAATGTTCTGTATGTAACACTAGTGAGACCTATACAAATTAACATCGTATGGATGTTTCCAAAAAGAAGTTCATAATATGTGTATATCACTGCGAATTCAAGTGGTATTGTGTACATCTAAAATATGTTTTAATTACATAACATGGATTCTAAGAGTTCATCCATACCTCAAATGTGGTTAGAATCCAAACAAAGGGTTCAATGAAACTCAAAGTCAAACCACAAAGTATTTAATGTCCGTTGGGACATTTGAAATATTACATCAAGGTGACCAGGAGTTTCCTTTTAATGAATTTTTTCATTAACAATTTGTCATACATCTTTTTTTATGATGAATTCTTCCATACGAATATCATGAAATCTTTTTTGATAACTTTTAAACTTCCCCCATAAATTTTGAGAAATAATTTCTATAAAATTTCAATGAGAGGAATTTCATCAAACTTGAAGAATTTTCTATTCTATTTTTTATTTTCTATTTAAATTAAAAAAAATTTTCGTATTAGTATAAGTATTATATATAAATTTCTACTTCAATTTAATTTAAGGTTTTTCATTCGTTCATTTCTTTTTCAATCCACAATTTTATTACTGTGTTACTTGATGTATCAATGACAATGATGTTCTTTTCATGCTTAATGTGAAATTTCATACAGGTAAATTTGGTGTTTTTAATATAATAATTTTCTTTTTTGTTTTCTGTCATATTTATAAAATAAAAAACTTAAAAATTATATAAAATTTCATAACTTTTATATTATAATGTTAATTAATCACAACTTTGTTAAGTCAATTTGTACAATTTGTATTATCTCCTTAGATCTTTAATTTGAAGTACCATTTTCTATTGTTGTAGCCTGATGATGGTAATTGTTACCGAAACTAGTTGCAATTTTTGAGTCCCAACGGACATTAAATACTTTGTGGTTTGACTTTGAGTTTCATTGAACCCTTTGTTTGACATAACATGGATGTTAATGAAGTTGGTTATAAAATTTAGACATTTAGAAGATATCTTTTTAACGTTTTAAATAAACATCACGAAAAGTTTCTAAAAAGAACATCACAAAATAGACTTTCCTGTTCAGTGGGTGCCCACTATTCTGGAATGTTGAACTTTGCGCATAGAAAACAGGTCAAAATAGTGTAACTTTTCCCACGATCGGAGAAAAACACTATTTTGGCACAAATTTTCAGAGCTTAATTACTTTCTCTTTCTTTCAAGCTGTTTTTCTCATATTTTTCTTGTTGTGCTTGTGTATTCCGCATGTTCCGATAGGCTTTTTCGTAATCTGTATATAAGCTGCTGTGGCAACCTCCCTTGAACAAAAGGAAAAGACAACTGTTCTGTTGTAAAGACGGAACGGCAGTATGTTGCGATCAAAAGATACACGACGATGTATTTATTGATTATTGACTATATTTATTGATACGTCGTATCTTCGATGCTTAACAAACAATTACGGGGTTACGATGCAATGTTCTGCTACATGTCTGTACGCACTTTTACGCTACCGGTTTCACAAATAATATTTATTATCATCGCCATGAGTTAAGCTGGTCTAGTTATGGATATTATGATATTTTAAAATATTATGGAAAGATTTCACGTAGTTTGGGTAAAAACAGTTGATTTGTTGGCGTCCCTTTACTTTAGATAAAGTGACGGATGGGGACAAAAGTGGTGTCATTCGAAAGGGCTTGACGAGCTGAGTCGAATGACACCGGTCTCCACCTGCGAAAACGTCGGGGGCAAAAGTTACGCCGGTTCGAATATTTTCTTATCTCATATTTTTTCTTTTTGTTTCTTTATTTTTCAAGCTTAGTAACGCCACCTAACCTATCCAAACCTAACCTAACCAAATCTAACCCAACCTAACCAAACCCAACCTAACCAAACCATACCCAATCTACCCAAACCTAACTAAACCTAACCTAACCTAACCTAACCTAACCAAACCAAACCTAACCAAACCAAACCAAACCAAACCAAACCAAACCAAACCAAACCAAACCAAACCAAACCAAACCAAACCAAACCAAACCAAACCAAACCAAACCTAACCAAACCATACCCAATCTACCCAAACCAAACCTAACCTAACAAACCCAACCTACCCAAACCTAACCTAACCAACCAACCAAAGGTGAAATAAATGAAACCAAATAAATTTTGACTTTTTAATGAAGTAATCGAAAAATTAATTAATAAAATTGAAAATTAAAGGCGATAATCGCCATATTGACGGCGGACAGCATCGAGAAGTGCCTCCATCGCAAGGATACCTTTTTTGCGACAATCGCGGAACCAAAGATACTCCACCAAGTAGTCGGCAAACTCTTCTAATGGCGGTTTGCGGTGGCGGCACCTGTGGTTAAGCTTTTTATGGATATAACCATGCTTGGGAAGCCGATCGTAGCCCTTCCAGAAGTCGGTGTGGATGGTGGTGCCAGGCAGAACGACTTTCTTTATTGCCCCGATCAGTGTTGGACCATCACGTGACTCAACCACAACCATTTCCACATCTTTTCGTCCATCTTCGATGAATCCCAAGACCCAGTGACCTGGCTTAACTTTTGCCCCCGACGTTTACGCAGGTGGATACCGGTGTCATTCGACTCAGCTCGTCAAGCCCTTTCGAATGACACCACTTTTGTCCCCATCCGTCACTTTATCTAAAGTAAAGGGTAGCCGATTTGTTAAAAACAAAATGCACATCTGTCTAAAAAACAATTTATAAATTCTAGTATTGTTTCTATTTATGAAAACGTGAATAATCAATAATGTTGACCTTGCCTTCATCCTATGAAAAATAATTGGAAATAAACAATTGTTATTTGTGATAAAATTCATTATTTACAAAATTATTTTCTTATCATGACATTGACCTTAATTTACTAAAGAATCATATAAATTCCTTTTGTTTGTGACTTTCATCAATCTTAACAAATTGGGGGACCTTGTTAAGAGGATAACATAATTGACATAATATTCATTGAACTATTATTTATTGTTATGCTCAATAATATTTATACTTCCGAATGCTGATTGATAAATTGGAAACTTGAGAGATATTTATTTTTTACTTTTTTCTGTATGCCACCCATTGGATTTTATTCATATTTACATACCAAGGTTTTATTAGCGAGAGGTGCACCCCTAAAAAGATGCACAACAGTGGATCTAACACTACAAAACACAAGGGAAAAACCAATTGGGATCGATAGTTTATGTTATTTATAACACTTTCTTGTTTCGAGAAAAGATCCGACTATTGGAAAGATCTAGTAGTGCTTAGACAATCAAAGATTCTTCTGGGTGACTACAACCTGTTGAGATCAACTGAATGCATAAGTCAATGTAAAACTGCGCTAAGAGCTTTAACAGGGATCCTAACGGGATATTGTCGCCTGAATGGGAACCTAAAAAGGTTCAAAATAGTGGAGGAAGAAAGATATTGTGGCATCCACATACTTTCCAGCTGCACAGCACTCCATAATCCTAGAGCACAGTACCTGGGAGATTACTGGATAAAAGAGGAATATTTACCTATAAGTTGAAGCCTGCAGATGTCCTGAAATTCCTATGGGAAATAGGACTAAAGGAGCTACTAGTTTCAGAGACTCTCCTCAGAAACTAAGTAGAAGTTAGGGGGCACAATAGATCTTTTAGGTCTCAGTGAATGTTACCCCAAAAAATACATACATACATTCTTGTTTGGAGGGCCAGTAATTTGTTATTAACCAGACTTGCAAAATTACGGAAAATGTGAAAATCGTGAACTGATCATCGTGAAATGGATGAAAATAAACACTTTTTGACTCCTTGTAATTTTTTGTAAAATTTTTTGTCTTCGAGTTATCGGCAGTTCAAAGTCAAAAATCGACCGAAAAATGGATTTTTCCCAAAAAATATCTTGTCTTCTACCACAGCTTTGTTAAATTTTCAGTGTAGCTACTTTCCGATTAATAGCGTTATTTTCTTCACTGTTTTTCATTTTACTTTACACCATGATCTGAAAAGAAGAAAAGAAGTAATTTTCAAATAAAATATCCCTCCATCTCATAATGAATATATTTTTCGTTTTCGTTATCGTCACGGCAAATCCGTCTGGAAATCTGTAAATTTTGCAAATTTGGTATGACCAATTCGACAAGATAAATGAAAGTAGCAAAAAAATAAATAAAACTTCATAATAAAACATGTATTCACGAGTAATTTGCATTTTGAAAATTTGTAAAAGCTGTGGTAAAAGACGAGATATTTTTTTCCGAAAAACTCATTTTTACTTATAGCTCGAAAACAAAACATTACCTGGAGTCAAAAAGTGTTTATATCTATCCGTCTCACCTCATCGCAACCATTTCCACCGGACTCTGGCAGCTTAAGCCTTTATCACGAAAAGAAAAAAGTTTCATAATAGAGGAGTTCAGTCTAAGGTCAGTACGGCCAACAAAAAATGGTTTTTTCTGACAAGAATGACAGTTGAGGTCTACTATTCAAAAAATAAGATTTTGAATGTTTTTAATCATTGAGAACATTTATATTATTTTATTCAAATAATAAATGCACTCCCGAAGCGTATATCTTGAAATTTAAAATCACTTTTTAGCTGAATACTCAACATATCAGTGGCCAATAGTTCTAGGAACTCTTGGCATGTCACCATTTCATTTCTATTATGCAGTCACTACTTATGTCAGATTTCAGTGGAAAAAGTAATTGAACTAATAGAGATACAGCTAACTAGAAATGGTACAACAATCTAATCGACAATGGACATACTCAATTATTATAAACGAATATCAATAAAAATAAATATAGCTGACATTTTTTGACATAACTAGTGATTGAATAACAGAAATGAAATGGTGACATGCCAAGAATTTTTAGAATTATTGGCCACCGATATGTTGAGTACCTATTCACCTAAAAAGTCATTTTAAATTGCAAGATATACGCTTCGGGGGTGTATTCATTATTTTAATAAAGCAATATAGATGTTCGCAATGATAAAAAACATACAAAATCCTATGTTTTGAACGATAGACTGTAATTCTTATCAGAAAATTCAAATTATTCATCTTTTTCACCAACCATTTCCTA
This sequence comes from Galerucella nymphaeae, assembly GCA_963978555.1. NCBI lineage: Eukaryota > Metazoa > Arthropoda > Insecta > Coleoptera > Chrysomelidae > Galerucella > Galerucella nymphaeae. Next base: position 704,712 of record OZ021711.1, on the reverse strand, counting down.
TAACTCTGTATCTTTTTCATTGACAGCACTATTTCTCATAATTTTTTGGTTAAATTTTCCAAATATCTTAAAATACCTATTGTTAGATTAATTCACTACAAAAATGTGTCTATACATAGACACTGCAGTCTACATCGACTGTTTTGCGTGTCCAATGATCTATCAGACCCGGCCTTGGGCACACGATTCAAGGGCATTTCGCCCGACGCTGATTCCGTCGCTACTGCCTCCTCGGATAAACCTTTCTTTGTTGTCGACGACATCCACATACTCATATTATATGCGTTGAAAACTCCCTTAGGTCATTGACGTACGTATTGTAGATAAGGCACTTATCGCTATAAAAGTGATTGTAAATGTTTCGTACTTGAGAAATATAAAATGCGGGTTGATACAAAATAGTTATTTATGTACCAAGGGTATAAAAAAATGTTTTTGCCCTGAGGGCGACGTCTTACGAGCCCTAGGGTTTCTGGCCCGAGGGTTTGTAAGTCGACATTACCGTTTTTAGGTGAATGTTGACAAACGTAAATGTCATAAAATCACTATAATTTTTATATGTGTCAAAGTTAGAAGCCAAAATTAACAAAAATTTTGGAATTCCTGACGAAATTATCGAAAAAGCAAAGAAAACAACTGAAAATTTGTTGCCAAAGAAGTCTAAAGTTGCTTACGACATGGAAAACGAAAAATCGGAAATTGGATGCAAAAAAATGTTGATGAAAAGACAATTATTGCTCTTTATGCCCGCACGGGTTAAAGTATGACATTAGATAGTTGGTAACCAAGCAATAAAAACACAATAATGAACTAGTGTGACATAAAATAATTAAGCACGACTTTCGATAGTATTTTTAGAATTATCGAGGTATCAGTTTTATACAATATGCTAAATGTTTCCCAATTTATTATACAATATTTCTCAGTAAACTGGAACCATATGGGAAACTTTTTTATTATCAATTTTAGAGCAAAAATGTATTCTTCATAAAAAGTTCTGCATGTTCTAAAATCTAAAATACAATCAACAGATATCAATTTTTTTCAGTCGTGTACGAGGTATGTCAAAAAATATGAGTTTTACTCAAGAGTAAAGTACCTTTATTTTTCAAAATATTGACAATTGTTATTATAAAAAGTTGATTATAATTGAAAGCTATTGTCAGATATTTAATATCATTCATCTGCAATGAAAAAATAATTTCTGTTATTTTTACTCAACACTGTATTATCAATTTGCGTAAATTGACGGCAAACGTCAAATCGCTCAGAAGTGAGTAGAAATAACATATTTTTTCTTCACTACTTAGCAGAGCTGCTATTTCTTGTATTTCATAAAAACTAACTAGCGATTAGACGTTTGACAGAATTATCATTGCCAATACATAGTGGTGAGTAAAAATAACAGAAATTATTTTTTCATGGCAGATAAATGATATTAGATATTTGACAATAGCTTTCAATTATAATCAACTTTTTATGATAACAATTGTCAATATTTTGAAAAATAAAGGTACTTTACTCCTGAGTAAAATTCATATTTTTTGACATACCTCGTACACGACTGAAAAAAATTTATATCTGTTAATTGTATTTTAGATTTCAGAACATGCAGAACTTTTTATGAAGAATACATTTTTTTCCTAAAATTAATAATAAAAAAGTTTCCAATATGGTTCCAACTTACTGAGACATAATATTGTAGTTATCCGAAAACAGCTTTCCAAGACTAGAAAAGGCATTTATTTTGTTAAGCGACATTCTGGTTATTGAATGTTTGGTTAGAGTTCAAGTGACAACTTGTGGGTGATTACATAGAAAAGTATACTGAGATGTATTCTCAGATTCCCATCATTTTATTTTGAGTTTCAATATATACAGGGTGTCCAAGGAGTTCGTACTAAAAACTTGGGAGGTGACAGGCAGACTAAAAATAATGATGGTATTTCATATAAAATTTTTTCTTTACTCCCTTCGTTAACGAACTATAGGGCTCTAAAGTTGGGAATGAAAAATTGTTTTTTATTCACAATTATTAAATGGCTGATTGAAAATTAGTAATATTTTAACAGTTAATAAACACTATAATTGCACATTTTTTGAAGTGATATACGAGTCTACAACATACTTGTGAAATTAGGTACCGACAAAGTTGAATAGTGGATGTGCAATTTTTTTTGTAAGTAAAACTTTTTCAGTTGTGAATGCAACAGTTGGCTTTTGTGAACATTTTTAGAGATATCAAGTCCTCCAGTGACATCTCGATAACATTAACAGTTTAGGAGATACGAGCAATTTTATGTCGCACTGCACACCTATCAGCGCATTCACATTTATTTTGAATGTACGAGTACAGAAAGCATCCTGTATAATTAGTAAATTCTTAATAAATCGGTACAGTCTACATTTATATAGTTTCTAGCTATAGTTTTCAATGCACAATAAATAAATGTGAGTCGGAAGAGATTGTGGAGGCTGCAAATATAATAACTCCATTGAAAATAAGACCAAAACTGCTAATGCAATCACAAAAACTGTGTAAGCAAAAGTAATGTTCCTTATGGAATTAATTTTGAAAATTGTACAAATTTCAATGACAATATATGAACAATTTTAGCATATCCGTTGTAAAATCGTTTGATAAGTGTAAACTGTTTGAGGTGTTGGGTTGTTTAATTGATTAAAATTAGGAGGTCTTCTTGAATGACGCGATTATGGACAATTTAACATTCTTTATTGTATAACACCACAAAATTTAATTACATTGATCTCTTCAATTGAAATATTCGAAAATATTAAAAACTTTTTTTGACAAAATGCGTGAATTCTCTTTAATTTTTTTTACTGTCACTGTCACTTCTATTTTTTCATAAACATACAATATGATATCAAGTAGTTAAGGAATTTCTTGTGCTGATAAAATCATGAATGAAATGTTAAAAGTAAATAGTTAAAACTTGGTGTAAATCAATTTAGTAAGGTACCTGCTACATGACTTAGCGTACAGAAAGGATAAGTTGCGACGAAGTAAATATTAATATTTCACTTTTTCTGTTCAAATGGCTATGGAATTTGAACAATATACAATTCCAAAATTTATTTTTGGCTGGAAAACGTTCACCATAATGTAAACTCCCTTGGGAGCATTATACTTCCTTGGGAATAATCGACTACTTCCATGTTTTAAGTTAGATGTCATAGAAAATGAATTCTAATAAGAAACTATTGCCTCATTTCATAATTTCCTTTGTTATTAAGTTCAAAAATAAATTGAAAAAAAATGAATTGAGGTGATTGGAATAGTTAACGTTTCCAAAAATTTGACTATGAAAATTCACCCAATTTACCACCCTTGTCCTGCATTTTTGTGAAAAAGGGAACTGGGTGATGAGCCAGCACTTTGAAGCAATAATTACAGTCAGGCAGTGTCGAACATGGTTAGTACTTGGATAGTTTTCCATACCAAGGAAGACTGTCGCATAGGGCCCGTACAGCCGGCAGCGAAGTAGCATATCACAGCTCGCAGGCATTTTACCAATGAGCACGTGGTATAATGTAGATATGCCGTCTTTCGAAGGAGACGTAATCCGAGGTCCCGAGTCCATGGATGTTGGGCTTGTTAAAGAACGCTACCACTGGTTGGAACACTAGTGGGTTCGCCAAAATTTCCGGTTAGGGGTAGATTGCTCCCGGCGTCGGTGATTAGCCTCTGTCGCAAAAATAGACCAATGTTGAATAAACGAATAAAAAATAATGTCACATCGTTGACGTAGGACCTACCAATTGGTTAGCCAGTCACTACCAACCAAAGCGGGCCAAAATTGCTTATGAAAAATTTATTGATAGCTAGCTAATGGGCTAGTATCCATATCTCTGGTCTTGACGCAGAATTTCTTGCAATACGTGTAAAATCAAATTTTTTAAAAATAAATAAATAAACTGAAGCATTTGAGCATTTTTTGCATTTATTGCCAATTATTTTGGACAAATTTTGGACAAATTGGCAGCTCGGATTTTTTCAATTTTTAAACATATGTTTTTTCTTTTGGCAAGTGTCGAAGTTTCCTACTGGAAAACTTTGAAAAACACCTAATTATTAATACTTTTATAATAATTGTAAGACGTGACTTAAATTGAAATACCCATATTGATATTTTGTTTTATTGTTATTTTAGGATAATAATTTGAATAGTAGTAGTATGTATTATTAAATTTACATTATATATTATACATTATATCTTGCATTTTTGGTCAATTTTCGATGAATGTAAATGCGCATGTTTTTGGCCATTTCGGTAGAATTTTTTCCGTGCAAGCTAACGATTGAAATACATTCTACAGAGTATAATATTTTTGCGTATTAACTATCATTAGGTTTGTGTATATAAGTACAATAGTACCTCCGCCACTGCCCTTCAGACAGAAATATTCTGGCATGTGACCTCCACGCATCAGTCGGTGGTGGTTTGTTGTTGGTTCAACGGTTTTGTCGGACTTTGAAACCTTACTCGGTTGATTCTGCCCCAGTTCGGTTAATATTTAGGCCGCAGACTCAAGACCACCACGATTCAATGACAATGAAATAATCAAAAGTAAATTTTAATTGGGAATAACGGATATTCCATTTCCGCTGATGATGGTTTCTACTAATGTCAAAATATTTTAAGCCGACTTAATATCGTTCTAATTTGATAATGGGGAAAATATTTATAGAAATGCGATTAGGTAGGTACAAAGAGATAAATAACAGGAGATAACAGAATATTTTTTAATTTAAATATAAATTTTGGCGGTTAGTCGAATAATTTTATCAAAATATATAAAAAATTAAGCCAGATTAAAAAAATAAAAACAATAAACTTACGAAACAACAAGAAACATTGTAACAACTGATCTACCTATAAATAATTTTATTAGAGTCTCGGGGTTTGGCGCAAAAATCTCCTCCGCTAACAATATTTGAGGTGGACTGCTTCTAATTAAAGCGAGAAAAATAAAATAGATTTTTGTAAATAGATCAGCTACTTTTCTACATAATGACTTGAAAATTGGGTATGAACTAGTTTTTGTAAGGGTAAACAAGAATGTGTGAGAGGATTTGAGTTAGCTCGTAGATGTCGCCACATACGCCATATTAATTGGATGAAATCAGCTACAAATTTTTTATCGCTCATTATTTCACAACTTACTTATTTAATTTGGATAGCCCCATCATTTCTGTAGAAAAAAGCTATACTTTTTTGATCTTCAAAATATTAACGATTTTCGAGATATTTGAATTTTACTAATTCACTACACTACATTTCACGGTGGTCGACGTAGCATTAATCTGTTAAGACTCAAGCATGCCATGGAATGTTGACATTTACCTAACCGTAATTGATAATTCGTAATAATATTGAAATGAAACCATAAAAAAATTGCGTAATAAAACACATTTAAGTCTTGTATGCTAGTTAAAATGCTTGTGTCTTAACAGATTAATGCTATGTCGACTACCGTGAAATGTAGTGTAGTGAATTAGTAAAATTCAAATATCTCGAAAATCGTTAATATTTTGAAGATCAAACAAGTATAGCTTTTTTCTACTGAAACGATGGAGCTATCCAAATTAAATAAGTAAATGATAAAATAATGAGCGATAAAAAATTTGTAGCTGATTTCATCTAATTCATATGGCGCATGTGGCGACATCTACGAGTTAACTCAAATCCTCTCACACATTCTTGTTTATCCTCACAAAAACTAGTTGATACCCAACTTTAAGTCATTATGTAGAAAAGTAGCTGATCTATTTACAAAAATCTATTTTATTTTTCTCGCTTTAACATCCTGTACATCAGTAAGGAGCAGACTAAGACCCTTTATTGTTGATGAGAATATTATTATTTTGGCCTTCTGAACGTAGATTTACAATTTGGTCCATTACTTATGAATCACCCTGTATAGAAATTGGGATGCTGAAACTTCAGATCTTTTGCTCTCCGAATCAAATGTTGAATACTGATAGGATAGGGATACGAAATGCGACCCTGTTAATTAGAGAGTTGATTTCAATGATACCGTGACCGATAAACTTCGGTCAAATGTACCTACTGTTCATTTTGAAGTAAACTTTATATAAAATTCAATCACCCAAAGTAAACCAATTAAAATCTATATTGAAAGCCTTCTAAATTGAGGGCTTATCTTGTTAAGCCAGACATTTTGACATACCTGAGTTTCATACTTCTGGAAATGATAGATGATCAATTGGAATTTGAAAGTGATTTGTAAGTATTACATAGTATTTGGTAAATATAGATCATAACAGTTTTTCCTCATGTTTTATGCTAGCACTGTCCCTATTTTTTTGAGAAGATGTCCTGTCGGTTTCTTGTCTTCCAATATACATGCGTATTTATTGACAAAAATTCATCAAATGCAGTTTTTTAGTACTTGTAAAATTCGGTACCCGTCTCATTTCAACTTTTTTACAAAAATTGAATTCATGTTTAATAATAATGAAAAATTGCGTTCTTTTGAAACTTGTAGGAAACGGAAATGACATTTGTTGACATTCTCTAGATTGAGTTGACTTTAAACCATGTTTAAACCTTAAGATTTTTAGGGTGTTGTCAAATGTATTTAAGGCTTAGCAAAGCTTATTATTTATCTACGGTACATGATAACATAATTTAAACCGAGCTTTACATTTCAGCCTAGCTTAACTAATTGTAGCTTAAGCTTGAAACGGAGAATATAGCAATAAATACAAGAGAAGAGAACATCCGAAATAGTTCTGGAATGTTATTTCAAGTACAAAGATCTAATCTTAGAAGTTTGAGGAAATATTGAACATTTGTTGTAATTTTTTTAAACCGTTTTGACTTTTTTAATGTCGTTAATCACTTGGTCACTCGTTTTTTTAATCTGTTAATGTAATGTATTATTCATTTTCGTGGTTTTGTTGATATTTTTAATTTTATTGAAGTAATGCTGTCATTACTAACGTCATTGGAGGTTAGGAAGTGTTATATTACACCTGATTACACCCCTGAACTTCCCGCCATCATTTTCAGCCCTCTACAATATTGTGATCGTTGATATTATATTTTTTATATCTAAAAATATAACTCATTGATTAATATTATAAAACTGATTTCGGGAGGGGTACAATCCATCAATCCTTCATCGGAGGAAATTTTTCTGAATATATTATTAGCGAACTTAATATCCATCTGACTTATCTGACATTTATTTATATTGGTGACAGTTGTCAAATGTAATATTTGTTTTGAGCGGAACAAATATTTATTAATTTTGATGGTGGAGATATGATGGTTGTAAATAAAATAGTACACAAACTTCGGTAGAAGGTTTCATTCCTGCCTCGAAATAAAAGCTAACCTCTCTACAGTAATGACACTTTTCCCACCTCGGTATATGTAGGTAATATACTAATACATGATAACACAGTCCGTTTTCTACTAGGAAATTTGTCATAAAAATTTACCCATTTCTTGGCCTATCTCTTTAATTCAGGTTCACGATTCACATGAAAAGGATTATCGCACAAAATCTATGTGATTTTCACGTATACACAAACCACATACATAAAACCAAACATGAGCAAACTCAAGTTCAATGAGCACTCTGCTTGGTGTGTAACTTAAGAACTAATGAGTCGCTCTTAAGTACACACTATTTGATTATTATATTTGACACAGAATTAACAAACTCATAAATGAAATTGACCATTCAACACCCAGTATGGCAAAGATAATTTGTAAATGCATGTGTGCAGTATCCTGCAATTAAGATCTTTTATATCCAACTAATCCCATATTTTGGCTCAACTATATATTTTATCAACTTTTTTTCTTAGAAATATTTTTTCAGTTTTTTATTTGGCTGTTATTTGTACTCTCGTAAAAACCAGGCTTCTTTTTATGGTACCCAACAGAGATATCAGTCATAAAAATTAAAATAATGCTTGATGACATCTACTTCTTCTTCTTTTATGTCCATTTGCCATGTGTGTTGCCTTAATAATTTTGAGAAAGTATTACATTAATATCGAAAATTTTCACCCGGTGTTTCTTGGTTTTTCTAACTAATTTGTTCCATACTCCCATAAAGTTATAATGTCATACGTCTTCAGCATAAATAGAAGAGATGTTTTAAAATATATGGAAGAAACTGGCACAAAATTGTGCGCAGCAACAATTCTTTTCGTTTGTTTATTTTATAGTTATAACAATAACTCAACCAGTACTAAATAAATACTAAAATCAGAATATAATAATTGGGTTTTTGAATTTTTTTTTGTAATAAATGACAAGATCATAATAATATATGTTATATAACAGAACCCAGAATTTCTGAATTCAGTATACTTTATCAATATTGTTTATAATAAAGTTTTAAAATACAAGCATATAATAATATCTATATTATTTTCGACAACACAGATAGTAGAAATAACCTATTCGTTTACTAGTAAAATAATGAACGCTCATTATTGTACTAGTAATAAAATAATGAGAAATGATCCTATTATGGGCGTTGCATCCAAGTAGGTAGGAGCTGTCATTAAATTTTTATTTAATGCGACGTTGTTTGACAGTATTGAAAAGTGTATTGTGAAAATGTCTGAAGTAGAAGAATTTCAATGTACACATCCGGAATTAGTCGAAATAGGTAATTCCACGATTGAAACACTAATTCCGACGAAGTCAAGAAAATTGCATAATTCTGTTTATGAAAAATTCATAAAATGATGCTAAGCAAATGGTTGAGATATGAACATTGTATTAAATTTTTCCAATTTACGCTCGAAGAAAAAATAGTAGGTATACAGGGTGTCTCACGACGAGTGAAAACTATCTGTAAATGGCAAAATACTTATAGTAAACTCATGAAAATTTCTACTTTTGGGTTTTTGGATACGATCTTTTCAACTAAAATAATTTCAAAGATGGCCGACTTCTGGTTCTACCGGAAGTCGACTGTAACTTTGTTATTTTAAATGGAACACCCTGTATATGAATACAATTTTTAAATCTACGTAATATTTTAGTATACTTTTGCCTGGAAACTTTTTTCGAAAAATGCACACTTTTTGAGTTATTGCTTTTTTTGTAGAAAATTTGACCGTTGAAGACCCTTATAAATTCTTTTTTTACGAGGAGACACTTGAAGATATGAAAATGGTTTCTGTTCGGTTGCCTTAAGCAAGGTCAAACATAATCGAATCTATGTTGAAAATTTTTCCATTTTATACAGGGTGCGAATAAAAAGTGTTCAAAGTTTAACTTCATAAATATCAAATTTCTTCATTTTTTTAAATGCAACCACCCTGTTTTTTCTATTTTAATGCATTCAGGAGAAAAAAATAAGGCAAGTTCATGTATACTTTCCTATATCTAAACCTTACGGTTATCCAGATATTAAATGTTTTCTGTAAATTTTTAGAGATGCAGGTGTGGTCTAAATTTTGATACAAGCACTAAGAAATAAAAAAGTCTTTCTTCATCTGTCTTTAAAAAAAAATCAAATCAAATTGTTTTTATCAATCCTATTCCAACTTTTAGTCGTTTCCGAGATATTTGAGGTTTTAAATTGTTATTATATTTTTTAACAAGTTTAAATTTTTCATGTATACTTTTAGTATGCTTTGTAACAAATGACACTTATTTAACTGACATTAGTTAACATCTAGAGAAGATTGTGAGCTGAGAGTTCGAAATTCCTTCAATTCCCTTTCTGAGATGATGATTAGTCGTACGAATGAAGGTATACTGAGAAGGGTTGAAAAATGCATTGAATTTCAAGGGAGCAATTTTGAAAATTTACTTTAAAACATCACACTATTTTTCTTTAGCTTTTAATTTTCCATAAAATTTTGTAGCATATCTTATTATTCTCACAAATGGTTTAATTCGATTAACTTTTGCTTAAAATGAACCGAATAGCTTCAAATTGTTAAGTATTCTTTTAACAAAGTGCGATTTGATTTCGATCGCGGTCAATATGGATATCTTACTGCAAATAAAGCACATGTTCTTGTAAAAACTTTGTCATATTTACCATGTATTGAAAGTGAATTCACATAATAATTTTTATTTCTTAGTGCTTGTATAAAAATTTAGACCACACCTGCATCTCTAAAAATTTACAGAAAACATTCAATATCTGGATAACGGTAAGGTTTAGGTATAGGAAAGTATACATGAACTTGCCTTATTTTTTTCCCCTGAATGCATTAAAATAGGAAAAACAGGGTGGTTCTATTTGAAAAAATGAAGAAATTTGATATTTATGAAGTTAAACTTTGAACACTTTTTATACACACCCTGTATAAAATGAAAAATTTTTCAACATAGATTCGAATACGTTTGACCTTGCTTAAGGCAACCGAAGAGAAACCATGTTCATATCTTCAAGGGTCCCCTCGTAAAAAAATAATTTATAAGGGTCTTCAAAGGTCAAATGTTCTACAAAAAAATCAATAACTCAAAAAGTGTGCATTTTTCGAAAAAAGTTTTTAGACAAAAGTATACAAAAATATTATGTAGATTTCAAAAATGTATTAATATACAGGGTGATCCATTTAAAATAACAAAGTAACAGTCAACTTCCGGTAGAACCGGAAGTCGGCTATCTTTGAAAATATTTTAGTTGAAAAGATCGTATCCGAAGACCCAAACGTAGAAATTTTCATGATTTCACTATAAGTATTTTACCATATACAGATAGTTTTCACTCGTCGTGGGACACCCTGTATAGTATAGTCACTCCATGCAGAAGGGCCTTTATATGTTTCGTTCAGTTTGCACAGCATCGGCAGTGCAAGAATTTGGGCTCAGCAATAATGATAGCCTTCTACTCTTAGTAACATGATGAACTATTTTTTCAAAATCCCAATTCTGGTGCTACTTCATAATGACATAATGACAAAATATGTGTTTTAAAGTTAATGAGAACGTGGAAAATAGTATTTTATGCAACGAACATGTAATGATAGCCATTAAGACACGAGCATATTGTAGGATACGAAACGAGCCGCAGGCGAGTTTCGTATATAATATGCGAGTGTATTAATGGCCATTACATGAAAGTGGCATACAATATTTTTTCTACTCCGGTTAATAAAAATTAATCAATAAATCAATTTTAAATATAGTTACTTTTGAAAATCAAAATTATTTGACAGCTATCAAATTAAGTGTCACTTAATATGTCTGTTCGCCTGCAATAAAAGTGTAGCACTGGGCTATATAATTTTGAAGAATTCAGGTCTATCTGTGAAAAAATACGTATAAAATTACTAAATTTGGTACTATCTATGTGCATATTGCATTTGTAAACTGCAAGAAGCATTAAAACATAATTAAAATAAATAAAATCGTATAGCTCAGTGCTACACTTTTATTGCAGGGAACAGACCTAATATGATTAATTTCAGAAATGTCAACCAGGTATCCATGGCTATATACTAAATATTGTGCGAATGTCGCATTCCTATTGGCTTAAAAATCTGTATCATAATGAAAATTTGTATCATAATGAATTTCATTATGATACAGATTTTAGTCTTTTAATAAGTATATTATAAAACAGGAGTAGAAAAAATAGTATATAACATTCGGGAATGATGCTATTTTGTCGTCGGTGCATTGCAAGTGGTAAATTGCACCTATGCCAAAAGAACGCATTTCTCACCCTTATAGTATAATGTACTATTATTAATTTTAAGTTAAACTTTTTCATGAAACAACAATCGAAAAATGTTTATAAAAACTACAGAGCCTTATAACGTGTGTATAAATGATAAGATTGCTTTTATCACTTAATTCAACGTTACAGGAATTATATGTTCCTTAGCTCTCAACATTTTGTTCGTTGAACCCTGGAAAGTTCCATGGCACTTCAACACTCAATAAAAACGAACGCGTTATTTACTTTTTCATATCATGAGCGCACTAGGAATAATTTAAAAAAAGGAATTTTTAATTAATTCAATCTAATTGTAACTGCTCTCTATAATAGTTGTTATGATTTATTTGCTAGTAAGTTTGTCTTTACATAATAATATATTATTAGACCACGCATTTATTACTATAAAACTGTTATTTGTTCATTATTTACCAAGGTCGAAGAGCTGTACATTAAGCCGTGTTTACACGAGGCCAGTAGATGGCAAGGTTACTTGAAAAAGGTAACCTGAAGCAAGTTACTGTACTGGAGACTTGTCCACACGACGTCAGCTGTGAGCGAGCCAGTGTTTAAGTAAGTTGTATTAAAAATGGCAGAAATTGCATCTTCTGTGTTATCTAATGAATATTGGAATTTGTAAATGAATCTAGTAAAATATTATTGTAAGAACTGGAAAAGAAAAAACTATAGGGGATAGAGTGGCTTAACAGGAGAGATACCTGTGATGCATATGTCCTGTTACTAACAGAACTGAAAGCATAGTCGTAATTATCAAGAAGGCGATACAATGGACAGTTATTGGCCAAGATGTATATTATATTTTTTCTTCGATCTTCAAGAAAAAACGCTAATTTCCGAATGAAAAACCGTGTAATGTTGAAGACTAGTAGTATTCGTCCGCTGTGCAGAAGATAAGTTTCATATTATCACTATCCATTCTTGACCATTATTACTTATACTCACAGCACGGTCTTATTGGCAGATTTTTTCTGGTAGATTTCGTGAAAAAATAATTCGACAACAGCAAATTAGAGTTATTTTTACAGATATTTATGCATTGTGCCGTATTATACTGACCTCAGCGGACAAAAAGTACGTAAACTCTTATTTTTCTTCTTTCTCTATTGTAAGCAACAAGTTTTGACACTTATTTGGAAGTCATCTTCCGTTATTTATTTACAAAATTCATATGAATAGATATCTCAGAATAATATTTTTCTACTCCTGTTTTATAATATACTTATTAAAAGACTAAAATCTGTATCATAATGAAATTCATTATGATACAGATTTTCATTATGATACAGATTTTTAAGCCAATAGGAATGCGACATTCGCACAATATTTAGTATATAGCCATGGATACCTGGTTGACATTTCTGAAATTAATCAAATTAGGTCGGTTCCCTGCAATAAAAGTGTAGCACTGAGCTATACGATTTTATTTATTTTAATTATGTTTTAATGCTTCTTGCAGTTTACAAATGCAATATACATAGATGTTCCCAAATTTAGTAATTTTATACGTATTTTTTCACAGATAGACCTGAATTCTTCAAAATTATATAGCTCAGTGCTACAATTTTATTGCAGGCGAACAGACATGTTAAGTGACACTTAATTTGATAGCTGTCAAATAATTTTGATTTTCAAAAGTAACTATTTAAAATTGATTTAACTAATAATTATTGATTAAATAATTTTCATTAACCGGAGTAGAAAAAATATTGTATGCCACTTTCATGTAATGGCCATTAATACACTCGCATATTATATACGAAACTCGCCTGCGGCTCGTTTCGTATCCTACAATATGCTCGTGTCTTAATGGCTATCATTACATGTTCGTTGCATAAAATACTATTATTTCAACACCTTATAAAACACTGACCGTTCAACTAAGAAGCAACAACTACTTCCCGGGTTATAAGCCGCGACGGATATTGAATTACAAACGTTTCTTGTGGTGCGTTTGTGAATTATTTTCAATTTTTGTCCCAAGTTTGGCTAGTAGTGGAATACATTGTATATACAGTATGGTGGCAAAGTCACTCGCGAAATAATTTTGGTGCTCGGTCAATAATAATAGTCTTCACCACCTTGGTGTATAATATACAATTATAATAGACCGGTAAATGGTGACATAAAATGTTTGGCCATTTTTACCAGTATGGCGGTTCTTCTGGGGGCTAATTACGTATTGACAAGAAGAAAAATGGTCATAGCGCTAGCAACTTTTATAAAAGTGCTGCAATTTATTTGGAATTAAAATTACAAAAAATTATTTTAGGTGTCAAATCAATGTCCAATCCTGTATTATTATTATTATTATGACTAATCCAACATCAGACTTAGAAAGAATGTCATTCAAAAGTGCACAGATGGCCTAAAAGCAATAAAATAAAGGGAAATTGAAAGACCAGGAGCAAAGCACTATGAATTCTTGGAAAAACCCCAAGTATCTTTCAAACCGAAATTCACGCCATAAAAAAGTGTACCCAGTTCAATATTGAAAAAGAATATAGAATGCAAAATATTATCATAATGTTAATTATAGTGAGAGCAGCCATTAAGGCACTGGACTCTTGTATAATCAGCTCAAGAATGGGAATGCCTAGTCAAACTCAATGAACTAGGAAAGTGCAGATACTGTGGATTTCGGGATAAGGAAACTGAAATATTTCAATGAAATATCGGAAGAAAAGGCAAAGCCGATCAGAAAAGAAGATCTGACAATTGGAAATATCTAGTAGGACGTAGATAATCAAATATTCTCATGGGTGATGGGCGAGATAAAATAAATGCATAAGTTAAAGTAAAACTTTACTCCCGATATCACCAACGAGATGCAAGGAGGTTCCTAACTAAGTAATTCCTACGATAGGAAATACCTAAATCCGATACTTACCTAAATCGGATTTCACCAACCTGAGAAATCCTAAGTTAAGAAATACCTAGTAAGAAACCTGATTTGGAAAGTTTTGGTACCACTATTTGACAGGTACAGTGTATTTCCATGGAACTAATTCCAAATAATGTGCTGATGTGTATGTTAAATTTGTGTTTAAATTTATTTGACGTATTGCGTTTATTCTTTTTATTATTGAGTTCGTTTATATTGTTCGAAATGGAAGAAAAAAGAAGTAGAGGTGCAAATTATACGAAAGACGAGAAGGTTACAACCGAAACGTTGAAATAAATACTTCAAAAAATATTGTGGTTTAATACTCCAAAAAAATAAGAAAGTAAAAAAATGAATAATATACCACAAGACACATACAGAAGATAAATGAAACATTTCTAATTCCAGAAGTTCAAGATGCAAGCAATGAGGCAATGGAAACGGTCACATCACAGGCAACTGAATTACAAACTGCAAGCTCCTCCAGCCAAATGCAAAGAACACATTCATAAAAGCTTCTACCAAGGACCAGATAGAGAGAGCAAAAATTGAGACGGAGAAAATGAAACAAACTTTGATGGGCCAGGAATTAAGACATGGTGCTGCAAAGCGAGAGGAAGAAAAAGAGCTTTTCGAGATGGAAAAGCGGAAAAAAGAACAATCTATTAAACTAAGAAGTATTATTTTATAAAAGTTTGAGAGTAAGGTTCATATTTTTTATATTAAGATGCTATTTTATTTTTATAGGTAATGAAGACGTGGACCCTTCCTTAATTCAAACAATTTTTGATAGTTTGTGAAAGGACTAGTGATTGTATAGTTTTATTGATTTTGGTAGTAAAAAGAAATAAAGTAAAATGACTATAACATATTATACATCTAACAAATACTCAATTTTCGGACTCTGATGAACTATCAAACTTTTCAAGACGTTCTACAAAACGAACAGCTCGCATATTTTCAATATAATGACTAGCTAACAACAAAAATTCTGCAAAATGGATGTGTATCGATCTCAATGACAATTAACAACTAAAAATGTCAAATTGAGCATTTCCTAAATACTCTAGGCAGACCTAACAAGCTATCCTAACGTTAGGTAGGTATTTCCTATCGTCCTTGGGCATTACTTAACGCGTGGTGAAACGCAAATTTCACTTAGGAATCCTTAATTCTGGCTTAGGTATTACCTAACTTAAGGAATTAGTTGGTGAAATCGGGCATGTTTCAACGAGACATTGTCACCTGAGTGGAGGAAGAAGAATGTAAAATCTCGCAATGGAAGAAGATCCCTCCATCAACATACTTGCGAATTGCACGACACCTAGGAGATTACTGGATAGAATTGGGCATTTATGCAAGCTAATGCCTGCGAAAATCTTTTCGGAAAATAGAACCAAAGGAGCGACTTTAGTCGTAGCGTGAAATTTAAAATAACAAAACAGCTGCATGCATGTAGAAAATGCATGATTTAGTATTTCGCTTGCGGTTTACACACAAACCCAACCTAAGCAAGCTAAAAGTTGAAAAAAATGTCTTCATGTGACATGTGCACTTCTAGGATGAAACTCCTATATATCCATTATTTTCCAGAAGGAAAACAAAAATTTTCGAATAAAGGTAGGTAATATTAACATTTTTAATGAATATTTTGATATAAGTTTCAATGATTTTTATGAAAATTGATATTAGAAATACCAGATACATGGATGAGACAACCTATGGATATACCAGATAGGATGTCTTCTGGACAATCTCTGCAGGACATTCCCAATCATGACCTAGGACATCCCTGTGTTGTTAGGGTAGTGTCTAAGTAAATAATTAGTTCAATAAACTATTGAGTTAACTGTATAAACCCTCACTTCGTGGAATCTACTCATCATATGGTTTTAAATGAAACTAACTGTTTCTAAATGACTCCACATTATATTTGAAAAAATGTGTAAATTGCAAGTAAATTATTGACAATTGTTTCGATAAATATATCATCATCAGAATGACAGAAGTTACTTTTGACATGATGTATACTTGATATATATTTGGCTAGTCCAAATAGTGCCTATCTAGTGATTGACTTAATATATATGAATAGAAAAAAGAAGAATTTTCAAATAGTAGCTTTGATATTATTAGCCCTATGGGGATATTCTGGATATCTTTGTCCCATTTAAGATCAGTATAACTGTGCAATGATATAGGAAACCAGGAAAACTATATCTGCTGATCTTTACAATTATTACTTAAGAAGACAGTTTAATAATGGAGAACTTCCTAGATTCAGCTGTTCATTGAGGACTTCATATTGTGGGTCTGTTAAGTGTCTTCTAATTTCTAATTCTTCAAGGAAGTACAGTTCTTGCTTCCTATCACAAACATGTAGTATTTCTGGTTCTGTGTTAGGTGTTACTGAATGTTTAGTGTCAAGTAGGTGTTTTGCATAATGTGATTTATCTGGTTGTTTTAATCTGTATGCTCGTAAGTGTTCACTGTACCTAATTTCAAAATTACATTATGCAAAACACCTACTTGACACTAAACATTCAGTAACACCTAACACAGAACCAGAAATACTACATGTTTGTGATAGGAAGCAAGAACTGTACTTCCTTGAAGAATTAGAAATTAGAAGACACTTAACAGACCCACAATATGAAGTCCTCAATGAACAGCTGAATCTAGGAAGTTCTCCATTATTAAACTGTCTTCTTAAGTAATAATTGTAAAGATCAGCAGATATAGTTTTCCTGGTTTCCTATATCATTGCACAGTTATACTGATCTTAAATGGGACAAAGATATCCAGAATATCCCCATAGGGCTAATAATATCAAAGCTACTATTTGAAAATTCTTCTTTTTTCTATTCATATATATTAAGTCAATCACTAGATAGGCACTATTTGGACTAGCCAAATATATATCAAGTATACATCATGTCAAAAGTAACTTCTGTCATTCTGATGATGATATATTTATCGAAACAATTGTCAATAATTTACTTGCAATTTACACATTTTTTCAAATATATTGTGGAGTCATTTAGAAACAGTTAGTTTCATTTAAAACCATATCAATAAACTATTGCATCAGTTAAGATCCTTTATCCCTTTTTGAGATACGTCTATGTTTTTGATTTCTTGAAATACCGACCAACATTTCCACAACAAATCTTTCATCCTTGCTAATTGATAAAAATGTTGAATAAACTTCATTGAAATCGTCTTGAATTTGGAAAGAAAATATACTTATTTTTGTACATCAGATGATAATCCTCACGGATTAGTTAAGTTTTGTTAAGGCTATTTTTAATTTCACCAAAATATAATTTTCATTTATTTTGGGGTTAATAAACGACAAGTTATATATAAAGTTTATTCTGGTGGAAAAACATACAATCATCTAAAATTGTCTTCTAAAGATTCAAAATACTTTCAGCCTTATTCATAGTCATATTTAGTGGCTACTAACACACCACTAACATCCCACTAAAGAAATTCGTATTCATAGACGTATTTAGTGGCTACTAAGATCTTACTAATTTTAGTGGGCAATACATTTCTTAGTGGCGTTACAACGGGTATTTAAGTTACTTTTATACCTAACCTAAAAAGTCAACAAACGTCAAGCACTATCTTTTACATTTGTAATTTGTAAAATATGGAAATAATTCCTCATGTAAGTATATTATTTTAATTGGCAGTATCTGCAGAATATTTAATCAGTTAATATAAATTTCTTCTAGAGAAAAAGAACCCGGTCACAAAATTGGGACAATTATCAAAAGGATCTATTTATTGAATTTTTAAAAGGCGAGATCCCCATTATCGAGAACAAAACCTCTATTTTCCAGTATATCATTCGTTATAATGTTATGTATAATTACAACTGCAACTGTAGCTTTTATTGTATCCAAATTTATGTTTATCCAATTAAAAAAACATCTAAATTTATTTTCCATCACACCAAACACTCTTTCAATAATGTTTCGAGTAGATATGTGTGCCCTATTATATCTTTCTTCTGCCTCATTTCTTGGATTCAATAATGGCGTTTTTGTAAAAAACTGCTTATCATTATAAACAACCAAAGGATTTTGCTTTTCCAAGTAAACTTTCGGATTTCGGATCAATACCTAATCTAACAACCACTTCTTCAGATTCTTGGCCTCTTGCTTTGCGGCATCCGGCCATCCAACAACCAACATCTCAAATACAAAATAAAATTTCCATTGTTGCCGCATTCATTTTTCTGCTAATATTATTTTAACTAGTGGGAACAAAATATGCGACTATGAATAGGAAACGTTAGTGGCTTGTTAGTATGATGTTGGTGGCCACTAACTAGTGGTGTTTTAACATTATTTTAAGTAAACGACTATGAATAAGGCTGTTTTTGTTTTATTGATAAAAAATATAGTTTATAGTTTTTTTCAAGCAAAATATACAGGGTGCGACCAAATTCAAGAGGCTACTGCTCGTAGGAAATTAAAATTGGTCTACCCTATGAGAAAATTTCCTCAACTCACCCCTTTACGAGATATCACCCTTAAAAGGTGGTTACTAAATTAGAGCTTTTTTCCTTAAATTTTAGTGAAGCTAGGAAATTGAAATTCTGTTCCTAACTTCAATGCACTCGTGAAGGACTAACCACGTTTATTTTTTCAACAGTAAAAACACAAGTTTTTTTTTATCGGATAAATTTCTCTTTGCAACTAAACAGTTTTGCCAATCACTAATTTTCACGAGAAAAACTGAGATTAATATTTTTTTTCCACTTGTCAAAATCTGACATTTTGGTGGTTTTAACCAATAGCAATACATTATTCTAGCCAACCATTCGGTAGGTATTATACTGATAATTTTTTACTAAATATAGTAACCAATCAAATTACTTAATTTTAAGTCATGTGTCAAATTTCATCCAATCTCCTCTGGATTACAGCGATAATACCCTACATGTCGTGTTTTCAGTTTGGTTAAACGTCAAACTGATTAAAACTAATAAATTGTGTATTTAAAATTATTAAACGTCAGATTGACAATCAATTTTTTGTTATCTACAAAGTAAAAAATTATCTTATCGAATACTCCTCGGGCCTTGATAAATACTCAAAATTTTGTCATAGAGAATCCTTCAAGCGAGTTGCTCAAGGATAATAGATAATATTATCAAGCAACACGCTTTCAGCATTCTCTATGACAAAATTATCTCGGTATTATCAAGACTATTGATAATTCTGCTTCCTCATCGATAATACCTTGTTTACATCAAAACGTCAAAATCTTACTTTGAATTTGTCTTTATTGACAAATAAATGTGCTTCAAACTTGATAAAAAAATGAATTGGGCGGAGTAGAATTCAATGAGACCTCTGGCGGAAAAATTGTAATTGTCGCAACGAGTAAAACAATTCGTTTTGCATTGTTTTTGTATTATATGCAAGTGAACGTAATTACAGTTAATTTTATTTGTTTAATTTTGTGTCAGTGACAAGTGTAACTTATTTCCTCTATAGGTACCATGCATGCAAAAATATACGGCCAGCATTTAAAACTGCCCGTCCCTCATTTATACACCTAGAAGAGGGCTCAGCATTTACAAATTCAAATAAAATTTGAATAGTCAGTGTATACCTAATCCATAGTTACAAAAACAAAGAGAAAATAAGTCGGTATTAAGATTTAAAATATTACTCAATGCAAACGTACCTTCCCTGTAATTTTTGTAGACATGACTATATCAAAAATAAAATAAAAACACGAAATCAGACCTAAACTTGTTTTATTTTTTTTAAATATCAACCATACCTATTACCAGTGGCGTAGCTAGGAACCAAGGGCCCTGGGGCAAATTAAAAAATGGGACCCCACTGCTATGTAAACTGATTATGTTTTATCAAATAAAAATAAGAAATATACAAATACTTTAAAAAGATAAGCTACTTAACTTCTTAAGCTCTTTTTTGTGCACTGCAGGGCAGGTAATAAAAATGTTAAACAGTAACAACATAAATTACAATTAATACTTGGTGTAGGTTTGGCTAATAAAACGAAATAGAGAAGATTCAAGGGTTTATTATATAAAGGTCGGGCCTACCAACTGACTAAATAACAATTATATTTACAATTTTTTCCTAGCTTTAGTTTTCGCAAAAGTATCAATGACTTCGTCTAAGGCATTTATGCACGCCTTTGGGCGGCTTTTTTCTTCAATGGGATCAAAAATATGGGTCATGAAATTAACATTGGTTATACTTTACCACTGTTGCCATTTTAGCCGAAATCTATAGATTTGACACGACTTATTGACTTAACGAACATCAATATGAGTGGTAAAATCAAATAAAATTGAACCACTATATTCTATATTGACCAGTACAAAAAAGTTTATTGACATTAGCTTACTCACTCCTGATACAGCATTAATTTTTTAACCGTTCTCGAAAAAAAAATCTTTCGAATTCACAATAAAATGCACATCGATGAATAATAAAACGCACATATCACTATCCGTCAAATTGACAACACTGCCAACCTACAGAAAGAAATTAGGGGAATTCCCTAGGCATAACTTTTGAATTTCTCTCAACTGAGTTTTCATGATTAAAGTAGGGTTGCAACCTGTCATCTAGTAAGGATTCGAGGGTCCCCTGAGCATGAGGGCCCCGGGGCACTGCCCCGCCTAGCCCATAGGCAGTTACGCCACTGCCTATTACTCTAAAAATAAAAAATATTAGAAGTCAAAATTTAGTTCAACAACACAAAATACTAAAGCACAATCAAAGAAAAAGCAAAAGTTTCACAAAACACACATTAAAAATAACTAAAACAACAAAATATAACCACTTAAATATCAAAGGGATTATACGGCAGCTGATCTGTTTTACTCGTTGCTAGGATGACATTGACATTTCGGAGCGCGTTATCTATCGAATTCTACTTTTCCCAATACAAACCGATTCAATGCCATCACCCAAGAGATTATTGGAAGAATAAAGCAAAATCCTTTTAAATTGCTGAAAAACCTAATTTTCCCAAATACAACTCGCTCTTGAAATTTTATCACGTAATTTTTCATTTTCATCATTCAAACTTGTTTATTTGATGCAAAAACATTCAAACAAACCGAATTTTGATAAAATCATAGGTTTGTTTTAATATTTTTGCCAAATTTTCGTGAAAAAGAAAAAATTATCATAAAAAATACCACGAGAGTGTCTGTCATGAGAGTTTGTTGCTTGGCAATTTTGCGAATGACATTAAATGTCATGAGTAAAATTAC
This sequence comes from Galerucella nymphaeae, assembly GCA_963978555.1. Classification (NCBI taxonomy): domain Eukaryota; kingdom Metazoa; phylum Arthropoda; class Insecta; order Coleoptera; family Chrysomelidae; genus Galerucella; species Galerucella nymphaeae. The sequence continues at coordinate 682,828 of OZ021711.1, read as the reverse complement.
TTAAGAGCAACAAACTTGAATACAAGAGAGAAATTTCACCTTACAAAATTTTTAATTGAGTGGTATTCAACACGACTATTTCACGAGATAAAAACTAAAAAATCATATGTTCAAACGATAGAGTGATAGAATTTTATACACATAGATTTGATATATTAAACGTCAACAAAATTGCCGCGACAAGACAAAAAATTGCGAGTTCAAAACCTTCAAATTTTGTCAGGTATCAATTTACTCTAGTGAAATAGTCAATAAAATTTAAAGCACTCGTGATATTACCCTTGATTTTATCTAATGTCTGTTTCTCGAGCAAATTTAGTGATTGGCAAAACTTTGAGTTGAAGAGATATTTATCAGATAAAAGAAAAGCTCGAGTGTTTTTTGGCAAGATAAATTAACGACAGAATATTATATCGATGAACAACAACAATAATTATCTTTATTAATACAACAAAATTAAATAATTACCACACCGATTCAAAATAAAAGCACTATATGTTTAAAATTCAAAAATCTGACAAACTAATTGACAGTTTTTGCAGTTCGATGTCAAAGTGACAATAGCATTTACAGGTATATGACTTTTCAAAATTTGAGTCAATTTATCAATATTAATAATAATATCAGTGAATAAAATAAAATGAAAGCATATAACTTTCTCGAAAAAAAGTTTTGATAAGAAATAGTAAGAGTTGCTAGTTTCACCCCCATTTAATGTAGCAGGAATAAAAAAATATCCGTGGCTAGTCCTTTGAGGGTGCACAAAATTAAAGAATTTCATTTTACTAAAATTTTAGTCACCACCTTTTAAAAGGTAATATCTCGTAAAAGAAATTTTGTTATAGGAAAAAATTATCTTAATGTCATACGAGCAATCATCTCCTGAATTTTGTAGCATGAATTTAGAAACACCCTGTAGGTGAACATATTTTTCTTCCTTTGAAAAACAACATCTGAGAACGATATACAATGGGACAAAAAAAGGAAAAAGAATTCGAACAAAAGTTAAAATCACAAAATCAAACGAAACAATAAAGTAAACACCAAAGGCAGCGAGTTCAAAGATAAAGAGAATTTGTCGGTATAAATAAATGGCCTAAAATACATCTCCATGAATGTTTATAGTTCACTTAGAACTCCTTATTCAACTTGCTCTGCTATATAATTCAAATGGAGTTGACCAGCTGATGTTTAAAATCATTTCACTTATTTGCCATAACAATAATTGATCTATTTTGAAAAGTTTCCAGATTTATTACAAAAATTTTTATTGAAAATGGGAAATTAGTTTTTCCACGTCTAAATAATAACGCAGAAATTATTTTAACATATTTAGCTGCATAATGATATAAATTCTTCACATCAGTAAATAATGAAAAATAATTCACTCTCGTTAGCAAATCACATTAGAATTCACGCTAAATTGAATTAAATATTATCAAAAGAGCAATATCTCTCTAATGTCACTGAAAAAGTTGAGGCAAACTTTTTTCGCTGTCATAATGACAGCGGCATATTGGATTGTTTATTGAAACGTTAACTTTGTTAGTTAACATTTCAGGTAATAAAAATTGCAATAATCATTTCAGAATTTTGATTTTTCGTGGAATAGTCAATATATATATTTCCTAAAAACTTTTCAATAGTAATACCCCTAGGGTCTTGATAATACCGAGATAATTTTGTCATAGAGAATGCTGAAAGCGTGTTGCTTGATAATAGCCCAAGGCCGCAGGCCGAGGGCTATTATCCTTGAACAACTCGCTTGAAGGATTCTCTATGACAAAATTTTGAGTATTTATCAAGGCCCGAGGAGTATTCGATAAGATAATTTTTTACTTTGTAGATATCAAAAAATTGATTGTCAATCTGACGTTTAATAATTTTAAATACACAATTTATTAGTTTTAATCAGTTTAACCTTTAAACAAACTGAAAACACGACATGTAGGGTATTATCGCTGTAATCCAGAGGTGATTGGATGAAATTTGACACATGACTTAAAATTAAGTAATTTGATTGGTTACTATATTTAGTAGAAAATTATCATTTAAATAATTAATAAATTTCCACGAAAACTTGTTTATTTGGCAAAAATATGAAAAGAAATTGATCGACAAAATCACGACTCCTTTAGGAGTGTTTTATCGGATGCGATCTTTTTAACCAAAATATTTCCAAAGTCAACTGTAACTTTGTTATTTTTTCTATAAGCGTGCGGAAAAATCTAATTTTCCGCACTAAAAAGCGTGCGAAAAGAGTCAATTTTCCGCACTAGTGCGGAAAGTAAATTTGTAGAGTTTTTGGGGAGTATATTGACATTTGAACCACCAAAGGACCGGAAAATCAATAAATTTATTAGAATTTTTTTTTTATTTTCTCATAAAAAGGAACATTTTTTCAATAATTTTTTGTGACCCTGGTAAAAGCCTTGTAAAATGGATGTCAAATAATAATAATTCTAGTTGATATGTATTTAATAATGAATGTTTCTTTATGTTTGGGTTTTGGGTTTTTTTCCGGATGCCAGTAGAAAAAATAGCGTACCTAACACGTGCGTAAATTGACTTTTCGCACGCGATTGCTGGCCGAACTCCGCTAGCGCATTGGTTAGGTAAACTACTATTTTGCCTCAAATAAACAAGTTTGAGTGATGGAAATAAAAAATTATGTGATGAAATTTGAAGTGCGAGATGTAGGTATTTGGAAAGATTATTTTTTACAATTATAATTGCGCAAGAGGTTTGTATTTTATCGGGTAAATTTGGATTGTTTAATGAGAAACTGTTTCCTAGCAATTAGACGAGAAAAACTGTCAACTTTTAAAAACGCGACACCGAAGGTGGAGCCTTTTTAGATTGACAGTTTTTCGAGTCAAATTGCTAAAGGAAACAGTTTAGAAGTTGAACAACACAAATTTACCCGATATCAATACAAACATCGAGTGTAATTCGGCAGGACAATCCAATGAATCGGCTCATTGTTAAATTTAAATTCAATAAGTTGTTGACAAGCATGTCAAACTATTTATTATGGTATTATGGTAACCAGCACTGCGATAATTGATAAACAAATGCAAAAGGGAAAAAACCACAAGTGCATTTATCAACAGTAAAAACACAAGAGCTTTTTTTTTATCGGATAAATTTCTCTTTGCAACGAAACAGTTTTGCCAATCAATAATTTAACGAGAAAAACTGACATGATAAAATCGCGACACCGAAGGTGGAGCGATTTTATCTAATGTCAGTTTTTCGAGCAAATTTAGTGATTGGCAAAACTTTGAGTTGAAGAGAAATTTATCTGGATAAAAGGAAAGCTCGAGTGTTTTTTGGCAAGATAAATTAACGACAGAATATATCGATGAACAACAACAATAATTATCTCATTGTCATTGTGTAAAAGTGACGTCCGCATACTAGAAATTGAGGAAGAGAGGTTTTTATCGCGATAAAAAAGGATGCACCTTTTTTATCGATGTCAAAGTGACAATAACATTTCCAGGTATATGACATTTTAACATTGAAGTTAATTTATCAACAGTAAAAACACAAGAGCTTTTTTTTATCGGATAAATTTCTCTTTGCAACGAAACAGTTTTGCCAATCACTAATTTTACGAGAAAAACTGACATGATAAAATCGCGACCCCGAAGGTGGAACGATTTTTCGAGTTTTTCGAGCAAATTTAGTGATTGACAAAATTTTGAGTCGAAGAGAAATTTATTTTATAAAAGAAAAGCTCGAGTGTTTTTTGGCAAGATATATTAACGACAGAATATATCGATGAACAACAACAATTATTATCTCATTGTCATTGTGTAAAAGTGACGTCCGCTTACTAGAAATTGAGGAAGAGAGGTTTTTATCGCGATAAAAAAGGATGCACCTTTTTTATCGATGTCAAAGAGACAATAACATTTCCATGTATATGACATTTTAACATTGAAGTTAATTTATCGCTGTAAAAGTTTCAGCTAACTTTTGCCGCTGCCAAAGTGACAATTGCAATGTAGCATATGCGATTTTTTATACATGAGTTGAATTGTCAGTATAATACCGAATGATTGGCTAGAATGAATAATGTATTGCTATTGGTTAAAACCACCAAACTATCAGATTTTGACCAGTGAAATAACTAATCGATGTAAATTATTTTGAAGTACTTATAGTATTACTACTGATAATATTAATTAAAAACTTTCCCAGTAGCCTTGGTTTGAATAATGTAATCTCTGTTACACTGGAATACTGGAATAGAAAAGACGTAAGGTGAAATTAATGTAAAATTTCAAACTAAACTAAGAACACAATTGATAACCATCTGACCTTCAAGCATTTGTTTTAAATAATTCGAATAGCACTACCGTGTATCTGGAGGTCAACTTAAAATAGATGTAGCCGTTATTCTCTGCTATACCCTTGAAAAACTAAACACTTACTAAAGATTCTATCGATCTCCAACCCTCGAATGACGCTCTTATGACGCAAATCCCGTCCCGACGCAATAACATGACCTTGCCCGGCCAGTCGATACACCGTGGGTCGTTCTCGTATGACATTGGCCATCAATTTCCATTTAAACTTTCTCACATTCAATCAATTCTTTTCCTCTCTCCTCTCGCATTTAATTATTTTAATAATAATTTATGTATGTATAAGTAGCTATCTAAATGAAATATTGTCATTTGCTTAAATGTTAGTTTATTGATAAGGTAGCCAGAGGCTTAATTCAATACATTAATTCTGTTTTACTGTACAATGAATCAACTATTTGGAATTAATCGTACCAGTGAAATACTGATAAATATATACAAGGCGGTTACAAATATTTCTGATACCTTGGAAAATGTATAGTTTTCGGTGTATAGATGACTGTGTTATGAAGCATGGGAGACTTTTATATGGATAATAATAATAAATTAGGGATAATTTTGACTCAGACTAATAATTTAGTCAAATGAAGCTAACATTTATCTTCGGACACTTATGTAGAAGCGATGCCTCCGTTCTTTTTAAAATCCGTTGGGCGGTTTTATGAGGTCGTGGAATTGAAAATCTTGGGTATGAATTCAATTTTCCGACCTTAACTTTGTGGAATCTACTATAACTTCCGTCATTCTGACGATTATATTTTAAACATCGAAATACTGATCAATTATTAAGATTTTGACATCATTTAATATACATTGGTTTGGCTAACCGCCGTATCGCTCGAAATTATAAACTGGAATATGTAAAATTTTCCGCTGAATCGATTGTCGAAGACAAGAACGATCTAACTATCATATTAGTCGAGTTATGAGCAACTTTTGTTTTGAAAAGAGGATTTTCGAAAATTTCATGACTTCGTTTGTAGGAGAAAAAATGATTTTATACAAAAACAGACTGTGCCATTCGATTTTTCGCACCAAAAAACCCCTCCAGACAAGTTTTGAGTAATTTTTATGTCAAAAACGTTTTTTTTTGTCAAAAATTTTGGAGCAAGGGGTAGGTATGGAAATATTCTATATAAACTGCTGCATGCTAACTTGTTTCCTGGTCGGAATTATGGTTTCAAAATACACTGGAGGATGTAAAATTCTCCGCTGAATCGATTGTCGAAGACAAGAACGATCTAACTATCATATTAGTCGAGTTATGAGCAGCTTTTGTTTTGAAAAGAGGATTTTCGAAAATTTCATGACTTCATTTGTAGGAGAAAAAATGATTTTATACAAAAACAGACCATGGCAGTCTATATATCGTACCAAAAAAACCCATAGACAAATTTTGTGTATTTTTTCGAAAAGCAAGGAGAATGGTACGGAAATATTTAATATGAACTAGATCTCGTCCACTTTCTTATCGCTTGGAATTATAAACTCAAAATATAGTGGGGTATGTAAAATTGTCCCCTGAATCGATTTGGTGAAGACCAGAACGTTTTATCTATACAATCAGTCGAGTCATGAGTATATTTTGTTTTAAAAAGTGGATTTTCGAAAATTTCATTACCCTATTTGAACGATATATAATTATAACATACAAAAACAAACTGTGCCAGTCAATTCCTTGTCCCAAAAAAAACTCGTAGTAATCGAGCAGCACAGTTGCGATTTTTGTGACAAAAACAAACAATTTTCATCGAAACTTTACTTTTTTACCGAATTCTTCTTGCTATAGAAAAAATTTTGTATTGTACACGACGATAAAATCGCATTATTTTCTCGAATGTAATTAGCGTCTCTACTGACTTCTCTACGCTGAAAAACACTCTCAAAAACGAAGCACAATTTTATTGTTTCAAACAAAATCTATTGTTAGTATTAGGAAACAGTTATTCACGTAACAAGTTCCGAAAGTTATATTCTACGGGATGAGTAGGCAGTTTCAAGGGCAAATCGTAGACGAGTCCCGTAAAATCGCTTTCGGATAGCGTTACGTACAATATTTTTTCTGCAGCCGTTTATTAGATGAATTATTGAAAAATAATACAGATATATATTGATTTCGTGTGTGGTATAATTATCACATTCGTTTGGGAATATTATGATTTTCCCACGAATTATACATACTATTTTATCTTCGATCGTTGATTTACACCTAAAAAATTTACTCAATCAAGTAATTTTAGATACGTTTTTTTTTATGTTCATATTGAAGAATAAAAGTGGTAACCATGAAAATTACTTTGTTATGACAAAAGTTAAATAATTTTCAGGCCGGTTTTGTTTGATTTGTTGTGTTCTATAATAAAAATAATAAAATGGACCCCCGCCTCGACTTCAAATGGAATAGACAAAACAATTAGCCATGCAGCTTCAACGTCTATAAATTCTCGTTGCCTTCCAGTAAAATTTACAAATTGAACAAACTGTACAATAAATGTGAGTAGAATTAATTTGTGTTCAAGAATATCGTTATAAATTATATATTTCTTTTATAACTTTATCAATATGAAAATTACGAGTAAAACCATACTTAGTTTCATTTTATTGTAATAATATATTTGTAACATTACCACACTCAACAGCAGTGTGGTATAGTTTATTACATAACAAGAGTTGTAAGCTGCTTATTACATGCGAATATAAAAGTAATTCTATAAGCATGTAATAAGCTTAGAACTCTAGTTGTGTACTATACTTTTTCTACGAATTTTAATTGTTTGTCTTTAAAACAAATGTACATCCACACTTATAACAGCTAGTGACAGCATTATTAAACGTCAAAACAACCTCTACTAACTTGTTTCAATGGTTACTCGAAAAAATTGACCGACTGGGATTGGGTGATCAATTGTTGTTTTTCTAGAACTGAAGATTCACTTTTCCCACGACCGGAGAAAAAATCATTTGTACTACACGGAGCTGAGGTGTCTTTTCCTCTCTCAAGTTTCCACAATGGGAGAAAAAGTGGGACTCGCCTTCCTAATAATACAAAAAGCTGAGAGATCTTCTCTAACCGATGGGGCAGCAGAAGAATTGAAAGCAACTGAAGACATCAAGACGGAAGGAATTCTAAAATGATTAGTGCGTGAAATAAACCACAAGCGTGTGAAGAAAGAATATAAAATCGTCATTTAAATCGTGGTCACAGCACTGACCTCAATTTTGAGGTTTTCATTAACTTTTTTTATTCGTTTAAATTTTGTTATTGTATACTTTTACTCTCTGTAGACACGTATATCATTCAGTACAGATACTTTCCCTCAGATATCTTCAACTTTCGTTTGTTCCGATGTCTGTTTCTTAATCTGTGTTATACTAGATAATCTAACCTCAATTATCCTTGTGCTCGTTCTTATAAAGAATGATATAGAAATATTTTGTGTTATCATGTGTGGTTTTAATTAGTACATTATACACCAAGGTGGTGAAAACTTTTTTATTAACCGAGCACCAAAATTATTTTGCGAGCGGCTTTGCAACGAGCGGAATAAGGTGCGAGGCTTATAAAATGTCTTCACTACCGTGGAGTATATACAATTTTTTCCACTACTGTCCATTTAATAACCAGGAGGAGGAATTGAAAAGTTTCACTCACACCACTAGAAGTTACTAATCTAGTTACTTAAGGGCGTATTCCGAAAAAGTAGTCAACAGTCGTGTTCCAAATATGTCTTGATTAATGAAAAAATCAGCCCCAAATAGTCGACTTCTCTCCTGTCTAGATTATTTAGATGTTTATACCACAGACGGGTATTGTATCACATGTGAAACTTTTTTCTGCTTCGTATTTGAAATTTCTAATTAAAACTGAAAGATTAGAACATACACATTACTGTAATATGGTTGTTTTTAAGTAATAAAAATGAATGCAATGAAAAAGGAAGTCAATAAGATAATTCCTGAAAATCTTCTATAATTTTCACTATACTTTCACTCTCATTTTTCAAATATTTTTGCTTCAAAAACCAATTTTCTAACAAAACTCGTTCTTTCCCATATTGTTTTAAATCTTCGATAGATTATAACCTCTATTATATAGACAGACTTTGTCATGTTCTATTTTTGACAATCTTTCCAAATGTGTATGTATGTATGTATTTTTGGGGTAACATTCACTGAGACCTAAAAGATGTATTTTGTCCCCTTACTTCTACTTAGTTTCTGAGGAAAGTCTCTGGATCTAGTAGCTCCTTAAGCTCTATTTCCCGGAGGAATTTTAGGACATCTGCAGGCTTCAGCTTATGTAAATGTTCCTCTTCTATCCAGCAATCTCCCAGGTACTGTACTCTAGGATTCTGGAGTGCTGTGCAGCTGGAAAGTATGTGGATGGAGGTTTCTTCTTCCATGCCACAATATCTGCATTCTTCTTCCTCCACTATTTTAAGCTTTTTCAGGTGCCAATTCTGGCGAAAATGTCCCTGTTGCAACTATTAGCGCAGTTTTACTTTGACTCATGCATTCATTTGATCTCAATCTTTCCAATGATCTTTTTTTCCTTTCAGCTTCACCTATTTTCTCCAATATTATATTGAGGATGATTCTGCAAAAGGGTTCAGGCCCCCAGAAAGGTATTGCCCCCTGTTTGCTAGTTCATCTGCTATTTCATTTCCTTCTATTCCAGTGTGTCCTGGAATCCATAGTATTGTTCTCGCCTGGTTCTTTGAGTTTGTTTAGACATTCCCACACCATTTTGGAACTGATTACACAAGAGCTCAGTGCTTTAATGACTGCTTGACTATTTGTCATTATGATAATCCTTTTGACTTCTGTATCCTTCATCAATATTGAACTGGGCGCACTTTCTTATGGCGTGGATTTCCGCTTGAAAGATACTTGGGGTTTTTCCCAAGCTTTCGGATTGTTTGGTTACTGGCCCGAACACTCATATCCCAGTTTCTCCTATTGCTTTTGACCGTCTCTGTACCATGGAATGGCATTCTCTTCAAGTCTGGTTATGGTATTTGGATCCCATTACTTCTTGTTGCTTAATTCCGTAAAGTTTAGGAATGGGATACAAATACCATTCCAAATGTGTAAAAATACAATGTATAAAATAAACGAAAAATACATTTAATTCTTCAAAGGATTACACAGTTTAATTTGATTTGTTTCAAGGCTTGTGACATTTTATTCCATACAGATACTCATTGATCACAATTTTTGGTATTCCACCAATATTTTCTACACTGTTTTTTTCTTCTACCTCGGTATTCCTATAATAGTTGATGAACCGTTAACTCAACTGCTTCTTTAAGGAAAATGTTGAGCATTTAATACCATGTTAATATAAAAGTAAGTAATAATCTTACCTATTGCTTGATAAATTGTAGATATAAGATGAATATATTTGATTTTAACAGTTTCAAATAGCCTATAACACATAATTTTATCTTGATAGGTCATTTCAAGCTGCAAATAATATTAAAGACAATCTCCAGGGTATATAAAATTATGTTGTTGAACTTCTATGTTTCAATTATTCTCAAAATGTTTAAGTTTCTTCATTATTGACCTAGGTTAATAATAGAAAAAATTATCAACCACTTTTGGAGAAATTCAACTCCTCAGTTGACTAGAAGAAGCAATAATTGCCAACTTCACCAGCTAGTTGTAGAAAAAAATGTATAATAATACAACGGTAAACTCTACTGACCCAATTTTTTATAGGACATATAATTTTCTGCTTCCAAGCCTTAATAGATCGAATTACGTAATTAATTATTCTTGAACTAAAATTGCGTAAATCGATAATCTAAGAATATATGAAATTGATTAAGTGAGCTATGAAGTTCTTGATTTGTCTCCATATAGAGTAATTACTTACTACAGTATTTTTCGAAGTAGTTTCTAAAATCTTTTTTGTTATTTATTCATCAGGTACTAAACCGATAATTTTTACCTATTTTATATGTCGCGTTGATACAATTAGGTAATTATTTTGATTATTTCACTCAATACAAAATACGCGCCTTCGATTGGTTTAAATATGAGGATTGATATCTGAAAACACCATGTCTTCGATTTTGTATTTTGGCACAATATAAAGCCAACTTTAGGTTACATCGGAGAGCAATACTGCCCCAATATTGGCCAACATTGATTTTCCAATGTAACCTAAAGTTGGTCCGCAATATTGGGTCAATATTGGCGAAATAGTTATTGCAACTATAGGTTACATTGGTTATTGGGGCTATATTGCGACAATATTGGTAGTCAATTTGGGTTTTTTACTGTCACACATATTGGGCCAATATTGGCAGAGCAATGAAACCCAAAATTGGGTGGCGAATATTGTGCTAATATTGGGATAATATTGGCAGACCAATGAAACCCAAAATTGGCGGCAAATGTTGAGCTAATATTGGGCCGATATTGGCAGACCAATAAAATCCAAAATTGGGCAGCGAATATTGCGCATGTATATACATGCTTGAAACCTCATACTGATAGGTAAATTTGGAACTCAAATATTATGAAGAGAAAGGAAGTTTTGTGTTTTTGTAATTATTATCGTATCAGTTATCAGCGTCTGACGTTAGTCATCATTTGTGGTACTCTCGAATTTTCTCACCTTGGATATCCAAATAAAATAATTCCTAAAAATACTTTTAATACTAATAACTTTGTTGATAAGCGGTTATAGTGAAATATCGTATAATAAGCGTTTGTATGAAAATGTATGTGTTCATAACCTATTTTAATTTATGAATCTCATAGAATATAAATTGTTCCTACTACCGTGTGTGAAGTAAATACTTTCCAGTGAGTAAAATAAAGTTTTACGCACTAGTGCGTGAACAGTTCCAATATGTATGTAGTTATAGGTAGCTACGAGGGTATCTATAGTCATATGAAAATATAGGTATAATAAACGGATATTAAATTTAAGTTTTTTTCATAAATCAATTACTGGAACCTATAGAATTCGGTGAAGTTAAATAATTATTGAGTACTGGAAAATAATACGGAGAATAGGTATAAGCTGGCGGTGTGTGACTGACATTTCTTTGCGAATTGAATCTGACCTTCAAAATTTAAATTGAGCTCTTCCAACTACACCTAGAGTAATCAATTGTAAGTATTTATATTTAGGTGTTGAATATTTTTATGAAATATTACTCATTCAATATCCATTTATTATACCAATATTTTTCATAGGACTAGATACCTAGAACTAGTGGTAGGGTTTATCGAGATCAACATCCATGGACTCGGGACCTTTGTTTTATCTCTCCTCCGAAAGACGGCATATTTACAGTATAGTCATTGGTGTTATGCATGCGACCTGTAATATACCACTTCACTGTTGGCTGTACGGCTAAGACGGAACTTCCCTGGTAACCTATCCAAGTATAAACCGCGCTCGACAAAGATTCACTGTAAATATCGCTTCAGAGGCGTTCCAGTACATTGCTGGGTCGACGCTCTGCAACAAAAAAAAGCATATCAGCTGCAATCTTATCGACGAATAAGTGATGCTCAAGACGAGCACGGTGAATGAATTGATTCGGTTGGTCTCAAATTTCGAAGGTATTTCCATTTTTCTGAGATTCAAGGATATTTGGAAGCTTCGTCGCTGAAATAGCGACATGAATATTCATGTTTTTAGGGACTGTAGGGATATTTCTTGCAGTCCTTGATGAAACAAAGGGGATTTAAACTGAATTCCAAAACGTTTGATTGATTTATCTTAATGGAGGCAAAAATTTATCAGTGGAAATGTTTTTGTTTTGTGGAAGAATAGAAGATTGCAGCGTATTCTCAAATTAAAGTCAACTCAAAAAACCACCTTGGAATTAGTAAAATATTTGATAACGGTAGCTGCATTATGAAGAAAAATTATTATACAATTTCTTAAAAAAAACAAGAGTAATAAAATATATAGATTTTAAATATGTATATGTGTTCATGAAAACAGAGTAAGTTTCAGGTTAAGCAGCCATTAAAGCACTAAGCTCTTGGTGTAATAAGTTGGGAATGCCTCGGAAAACTCAATGAACTTTGCAAGAACACTTGACTGTGGATTCCAGGAAACAGTAGAACAGAAGGAAATAAAATAGCAGATGAACTAGCAAAGAGGGGAACTTGAATACCCTTTGGAAAGATCTAGTAGGGGTAAGACCATCAAAGATTCTTAAGATCAAATGAATGTCAAGTAAAAGTCAAAGTAAGACTGCGCTAAGAGTCTTAGCAGGAAAACTGACGGGACAATGTCGCCTAGAAGGGCACTCGAAAAAGCTTAAAATTGTGGTGCAGGAAAAATGTATATTTTGTGGCAGGAAAGAAACCTCCATCCACAAACTTTCGAATTGCACAGCAATTCAAAATCCTAGGTCACAGCACCTGGAAGGTTACTGGATAGAAGAGGAGCATTTATCTAAGCTGGAGCCTGTAGATATCCTAAAATTCATCTGTGAAATGGGACTAGAGGAGACTCTCCTCAGAGAGGGGACACAATAGATCTTTTAGGACTCATGGAATGTCATCCCGAAATACATAAATACATACAAGTATGGACCGCTTTTTGGCCGATATTGTGGTGAGATTTACATTTTTGTCAGGTCTTTACTTTTCTAGAAATGAATAAAACTGTTATCTCAGTTACAGCTACATATACATTATATACGCACAAGTTGAAATAATACATTCAGTTTGGTGTTACTTTTTTCACAATCTCCTGCTTTCCGTTTGGTTGAATTATTTCAACTCAATTTAAATAAACCTCATAAAAAATGTATTTTCGTTGTTATAAAAATAGAGTCTCCAATGTGGTGTGAAAAAAAACCCAGAGTACGTCACAAGTTTTTTATCGTCAACCTTGAATTTTCACAATATCCCTGAAAAGTGATAATATCTTATCTGGTCGTAAATATTTAATACCAACATTACATCATATTTACTTAACCTTAACACTAGTTTATTGATGTTTTATTTATATTCTCAGTTCTGTTTAATTAAAATGTTTTACTGCAAAAATTTAATTATTCTCACAACAATAGGAAGATACTAAAAATAGAAATTGGTATGTGTATTTTCTCATAATAAAAAGCTTCAATAGTAACTTTTCATTTCATATAAAATATGGAGTTATTCTCACCGACATTGGTTGTCGAGTGCCTGGAAAAATTCACCATGAAAGTTCAAAGTGAAAAAATAAATTTTTCTGATCAGACGAGTGGTACTTGAGAGAGTGGCTGAATACATTGCTGGAATAACACATATTTTTCCGTTTTTGTCCACCCGGTACCAGTTACACAAACCTATAATTAACTTAGGGAATGTGAGATATTTAATGAAACGACACCTCCAAATTGGAAAGGTTGGTCTTCATGACAGACATTTTTTGATCCCTGGAAATCCGTTGATCTAAGAAGACCACGGTGGTCTGAATTTGGTATAGATCCATAGATCTCAGGACGCCAAGCTGTTCTGAATATAATAGAGCCTATCCCTGGAGATCCGTTGATCTCAGGAGACCCCGATGGCCTAAATTTGATAAAGATCCATAGATCTCAGGACGCCAAGCTATTATGGATATAATAGAGTCTATCCCTGGAGATCCGTTGATCTCAGGAGACCCCGATGGCCTAAATTTGGTAAAGATCCATAGATCTCAGGGCGCCAAGCTGTTCTGAATATAATAGAGCCCATTTCTGGAGTTCCGTTGATCTCAGGAGACCCCGATGGCCTAAATTTGGTAAAGATCCATAGATCTCAGGACGCCAAGCTATTCTGGATATAATAGAGCCTATCCCTGGAGATCCGTTGATCTCAGGAGACCCCGATGGCCTAAATTTGGTAAAGATCCATAGATCTCAGGGCGCCAAGCTGTTCTGAATATAATAGAGCCTATTTCTGGAGATCCGTTGATCTCAGGAGACCCCGATGGCCTAAATTTGGTAAAGATCAGGACGCCAAGCTGTTCTGAATATAATAGAGCCTATCCCTGGAGATCCGTTGATCTCGGGAGACACCGATGACCTGAATTTGATAAAGATCCATAGATCTCAGGACGCCAAGCTATTCTGAATATAATAGAGCCTATCCCTGGAGATCCATCGATCTCAGGAGACCCCGATGGCCTAAATTTGATGGAGATCCATAGATCTCAGGACGCCAAGCTATTCTGAATATAATAGAGCCTATCCCTGGAGATCCATCGATCTCAGGAGACCCCGATGGCCAAAATTTGATAAAGATCCATAGATCTCAGGACGCCAAGCTATTCTGAATATAATAGAGGCTATTTCTGGAGATCCGTTGATCTCAGGAGACCCCGATGGCCTAAATTTGATAAAGATCCATAGATCTCAGGACGCCAAGCTATTCTGGATATAATAGAGCCTATCCCTGGAGATCCGTTGATCTCAGGAGACCCCGATGGCCTAAATTTGGTAAAGATCCATAGATCTCAGGACGCCAAGCTGTTCTGAATATAATAGAGCCTATCCCTGGAGATCCGTTGATCTCAGGAGACCCCGATGGCCTAAATTTGATAAAGATCCATAGATCTCAGGACGCCAAGCTATTCTGGATATAATAGAGCCTATCCCTGGAGATCCGTTGATCTCAGGAGACCCCGATGGCCTAAATTTGGTAAAGATCCATAGATCTCAGGACGCCAAGCTGTTCTGAATATAATAGAGCCTATCCCTGGAGATCGGTTGATCTCGGGAGACACCGATGGCCTAAATTTGATAAAGATCCATAGATCTCAGGACGCCAAGCTGTTCTGAATATAATAGAGCCTATCCCTGGAGATCCGTTGATCTCAGGAGACCCCGATGGCCTGAATTTGATAAAGATCCATAGATCTCAGGACGCCAAGCTATTCTGAATATAATAGAGCCTATCCCTGGAGATCCGTTGTTCTCAGGAGACCCCGATGGCCTAAATTTGATAAAGATCCATAGATCTCAGGACGCCAAGCTATTCTGAATATAATAGAGGCTATTTCTGGAGATCCGTTGATCTCAGGAGACCCCGATGGCCTAAATTTGATAAAGATCCATAGATCTCAGGACGCCAAGCTATTCTGGATATAATAGAGCCTATCCCTGGAGATCCGTTGATCTCAGGAGACCCCGATGGCCTAAATTTGGTAAAGATCCATAGATCTCAGGACGCCAAGCTGTTCTGAATATAATAGAGCCTATCCCTGGAGATCGGTTGATCTCGGGAGACACCGATGGCCTAAATTTGATAAAGATCCATAGATCTCAGGACGCCAAGCTGTTCTGAATATAATAGAGCCTATCCCTGGAGATCCGTTGATCTCAGGAGACCCCGATGGCCTGAATTTGATAAAGATCCATAGATCTCAGGACGCCAAGCTATTCTGAATATAATAGAGCCTATCCCTGGAGATCCGTTGTTCTCAGGAGACCCCGATGGCCTAAATTTGATAAAGATCCATAGATCTCAGGACGCCAAGCTATTCTGAATATAATAGAGGCTATTTCTGGAGATCCGTTGATCTCAGGAGACCCCGATGGCCTAAATTTGATAAAGATCCATAGATCTCAGGACGCCAAGCTATTCTGGATATAATAGAGCCTATCCCTGGAGATCCGTTGATCTCAGGAGACCCCGATGGCCTAAATTTGGTAAAGATCCATAGATCTCAGGACGCCAAGCTGTTCTGAATATAATAGAGCCTATCCCTGGAGATCCGTTGATCTCGGGAGACACCGATGGCCTAAATTTGATAAAGATCCATAGATCTCAGGACGCCAAGCTGTTCTGAATATAATAGAGCCTATTTCTGGAGATCCGTTGATCTCAGGAGACCCCGATGGCCTAAATTTGGTAAAGATCCATAGATCCCAGGACGCCAAGCAGTTCTGAATATAATAGAGTCTATTCCTGGAAATCCGTTGGTCCAAATATGTATAACAGCGATCGTTGGTTTGAATAAGAGATCCGTCGATCACAGGAAAACCGTTGGTCTACATATGATAAAGATCCATCAATACCTACAGAAACGTTGTTCTCTGAAGTCCTGCTGTTTCAAATATAACATAGATTCGTGTATCTGAGGAGACCTGTTGGTCTGAATATAACATAGATCTGTCGATCACAGGAGATCCGTTGGTCTACATATGATAGAGATTCGTCAATACCTACAGAAACGTTGCTTTCTGAAGACCTGTTGCTTTAAATATAACATAGATTCGTGTATCTAGGGAGACCTGTTAATCAAAATATAACATAGATCCATGGATGACAAGGGATCCTCTGGTCTGAATATGATAGAGATCCTTCAATCCCTACACCTTCGGTGTTTTCTGGAGACCAGTTGTTCTGAATATAACATAGATCTGTCGATCACATGAGATCCGCTGGTCTAAATATTATAATGATCTCTCAAGTCCTACAGACCCCTTTTTTATCTAGAGACCTGTTGGTATTGATACATAGATCCGTTGATCTCAGGTAACCTGTTGGTATAAATATAATATAGATCCGTCGATCTCAGGAGACTTGTTGATCCAAATTTAACATAAAATTATTGATAGAGTCACTGAAAATCTGTAACCTACTGACAGAATTAGACAGTCTCATGGCTCTCGGCAAAAACGAGTGGAAAGCATAATTGTACCGATGGAAAGGCACATAAAATGTTCTCATCTGCCTAGTTGAGCGAGGTGGCATGGACAGGCAGATCTTATTGAGAAGCTGTGGACAGTTATAAATACCATTTAAGATGTTAAACAGCAATGAAAGGTCTTTCTGTTTCCTGCGACTTTCAAGAGAAGATATGCCCAATTGATGCTGCCATGAAATGTAGTCCTGGTAAGTATAAAGCTTGAATGCTATATAGCGAAAAAAAAATTTTGAACTTATGAGAAGACCAAACATATGAGCAATATTCAAGATGAGACCTAACTAACGAGAAATATAGAACTTTATTAGAAATTATGTAAATTCATAAGCTGTCCTTTTTACAAAACCCAACACTTTTATAGATTGTATGGCATTAGTGATGTGAAAACTGAAACTAAGGGAATTATCTAGATCTAGAGTATCTAATTCCTAAATCACTAATCTGATTGACGGTGTCGAGCAGCTCACTCACTCACTCAATGTGTATTGTATGATGTGTGCGATGGGAGCTAATTACATGACATTTACTGGTGTTAAGATTAATGCCATTACATTACATTAACTGAACATCAAGTGGACAAGTTATTCAGTTTTACTTGCAATAATGAGGCATCTCCAAAATTGTTAATGATTTTAAAACATTTCAAGTCATCTGCAGATAAAAGGGCGGTGCTCTCATAAAAACAGTTCGTATCTGTTGAGTTCTGTCAATTAAGTAACTATTGAACCATTGCAACATAGAACCACATATGCCATATACATTAAGTTTCTGAACCAAAAGCTCATGGTTCACTCTGTCAAATGCCTTGGAAAAGTCAGCATAAACTGAATCTAGAACAAATTGTTGAAATACATATTAGGTTTGTTCCAACCGCAGTCAGAAACCGTCAGAAACGATCAGAGAATAACTGGTCATAGCAAACAACGAGTTATTTCCGCGTAACTCCTATCACGGATTGCAATGGTCGACTATTCTCTGATCGCTTCTGACGGTTTCTGACTGCGGTTGGAACAAACCTTATGTCTTGGAACGAGTACATGACGAATATGTAACTAACTCCACAAAAAAGGTCCCCTTCATGATATTTACTAGATGGGTGCATTATTTAAAAAAAAACTGGTGCTGATGACAACTTCCTTGGAGATTGCATGGAAGTATCGATAATGGAGTAATGTGCATAGGGAGAAGTCTTAACTCCTGTGCTTTAGATATAAGACCAGAGGTACCTATCCAGATGATCTTAGAATACTTGTACTGTGAAAATACGCCGATGTCAAATCGAAGGCAACAAGCTCTGGAAATGGTGTCAGAGCTGTTTAGCAGGAAGTGACTGAGGGTCAACTCAGCACAAAAACTGCGCTTACTCCTATCACTGTGAAAAGATAGCTTCAGAGAGCTTCCGAACTTCTTGAACGTGCAGGTGCTTCTACTTCAGGAGGTCAAGTACCTGTGTATAATTCTGGATGCAAAAATTATCCAGGAATTCATAGCCACTGAAGCAATTAGGGGGAAATGGCCCTACTGGGACTCAATTCAGGGATCGTAGACAGCTGTGGCAAGTCCCATGGTTACCTATGGAGCCCTAGTTTGGTGGCCAAAAGCA
The DNA here is from genome assembly GCA_963978555.1 of Galerucella nymphaeae. Lineage (NCBI taxonomy): Eukaryota > Metazoa > Arthropoda > Insecta > Coleoptera > Chrysomelidae > Galerucella > Galerucella nymphaeae. The sequence continues at coordinate 664,185 of OZ021711.1, read as the reverse complement.
GATCAGAGAAAAGCCAAACTGGAACTATCAAAACGTCATGTCTATCCAAAGCTGGTGCGATGTGAAACACACCGACGGCAGCAATGGAATCTATTCTCAATTTTCCAACTTTCGATCTGCACGTGGAAGTAAGTATGGTTGCTTAAAAGCTGGAGTTCAATGGAAATTGCCACGAAGGAACCAGCATCCATAGTCATTCCAGAATCAGAGATGTTATTACAACCTCACTCTAGAAATGGAAAGTGATAACATATTGGCTCAAATTCTCGACACAATACCACACAAGCTAAACTGATATGGTTTGGGAGCATCCAGTCAGGAAGGAACGTTCGTGTGGTACACAACCGGATCTGAAGCTGACATAGTAATAGAAACTAGTGGCATTTTTGGAAAGCTTACATCTGTATTCCAGGAGGAAATCTATGATATTGACACTTTTTGCAAATAAACATCGAGAGTGTGCCTATAGTGTATCGAGGATAGAAGACCCTTATACTTTCAGATAGTCGGGCAGCACTGAAATAAAACGGATGTCTCTAGATAAAAACTGATCTGGAACTGCCTACAGAATCCTGGCAAATCTTTAAGTGGGTCTCGAGGCACAAGTCTATTGTGGACAAAGAAATGACACCCTAGCAAAATGTAGTCACTGGTTCTAAAACAGTATTTGGAATATCTAAACGATACATCTTGGTGGATGTATAAGATGGAACCAAGGTGGACCTAGTTGAAAGTGATAAGAACTGCTGGTCCCTTTATATAAATGGTGCAGTCAAAAGCACAAAAAACCATAAAGCTGAGGAGCAGACGTCTTTAAGTCTCGAACGAATGATTTAAAGATTTTTTTTTTAATTTTGAGCTGGGGACCAAAAAACGACCTATTTTGGGATTTGTACTTCCTACTGTTTTAGTTTGAAAAATCGATTCAATGTTTCTTTTTAGGTAAGAATTCCATAAAAAATTTATATCTTGTTCGACCTTTAACCTTCACTGTAACTTTAGTAACATAAAAATGCGAATCCCTTCCAAGTTAAACCTTTTCCAGTTCGTGAAACACGTTCGAAAATGTGGAGAACATTTCTCAATTCGATCTCCCTCTCATTCATAGAACCGGCCTTGGAAACGTTCATTGTAAACCAGGGGGTGACGGAAAGAGTAGAGCAGGTCAAGGTTGGCAGGGCCGCTTAGGGTAGATGAAGGTCGGTCGTTTGTCATGATGGAGGTACATTGCCAGGCACAGTTGCCAACTTTATAGAGATTGTATAAATGTATAAAATAAAATATATACATCACCTATATATACCGATGATGATTGAACATGAAAATTGGTTTTTACATTACAATTAACATTATGATTAATTTCCACCATAGCAAAACTAATAATGAAATTTTATTTTAAAAATACTTGGGTGATTGATATATAATGAATCAACTTTTAACTCTTTTTATATAAACAAAATCCTGATTCTAATATTATAATACTTGAATAATTCCGGAGTGCCGCAAGGTTCCGAACTCGGACTTCTCTTATTTATTTTATTTATCAATCATTCACCTCCTGTTCTCAAGTATGTTTTAGGTTTGCAGATGATCTCAACATTTTCCGAATAACAAACTCGGCTAAAAACTGTTCTATGCAAAAAGATATACTTAGTATTTATATGTGGAGGCTGATCAACAAACTGTATTTTAATATTAGTAAGGTGCTCAAAATGGTGAGTTTCCAGGTTAAGTATTATAGTAACTAAAGACCTGAAAATATCGAAAGCTGCTAAAAAGTCGATGAAGACCTCACTTTGGGCTCAATTTGTAGGTCATGGTGTTTTTAAACTTAACGCGATTTTCAGACAAAAGATGAAGATCAGCTATTTTTCTACAAAAATGGCTCTCATCATTTTTTTGATTCGATAGTTTTCGAGATAATGAGACCCAAAGTCCTCTCATTTCAGGCTGCTGTAGGGATTCTGCTATCCATCCATTAACTTGTAAGCGGGCGCACAAATTGTTCCAAAAAATTGACCTTTTCCAATGATTCAAAGTTCATCGCAATGGGAAGACCCGTAGTTATCATTTAATGTGACTTGCAGCTTGTTCATACTTGTCAAAAGTATTTAAAAGAACGGTCAAAGTTTTTTCCACAGGATTTTGAGACTAATTTTATAAATTTTTTTCAATAGTCTTTTATCCTGAATTTCTCTTACTATGGAACTTTGGAAGGTCTGGAATAATCTCTTTTTACTATCTTTTTTACGTTTTCATGAAAAATTGATTTGTTTATTTATATTTTTTAGCCGTATATATAGTTTTCATAAGGACAACATATTTACAAAATCTTCGTGTCTTCTACATAAGCTACCAGTTCATCTGGAAGAATCTTCAGTAGTTGTGATGGTTGTGTTATTTCCACTCCAAAGTGCTTCCGCTTGAGTCCGTGTAAGTTCTCACAGAAGGAAAGTATGTTAGTAGGTGTTTCATCGTAAATTTCACATTTTCTGCACATAGGTTCCCTAACTTTACCCATCCTGTGCAAATGCTTGCTCTGGGTACAGTGTCCAGTCAGCCGGACGGTAACTGTCTTCAAATTTCTCTTACCCAGTTCCAACAGCCTGGACCAGAGTTGTCAAGCGTATTCAGTTAACTTTTAGTATGAAGGTAACCTTGTCAGCCTCCATTTGAGGTGGTATTCCTTGACTAGCCAGTTCCCGACTTTTCCTTTGGATTCCACAAAACGGTTCTGGACCGGTGGAGGCTCTTTTACAGCCTTCTTTATCTAGAAAGTCAAAAAGCCAAAAATTGATATATTAAGTATTATTAGATTTATATTTTTTTAACAATGCAAACAAATCTAGATACATATGGCATCCACGGATATAACTGGTAAAAATTTGGAACGTGCGCGAGAAGCAGTTGTGTTGGGAAATCGATTAAACGTGGGAGTAGTGATTGTATGAATTACTGAAACGTAATATCCGAAACGCTTACAATTTGAAGAAAACAATTGTTATTATGTATTATGTATTATGTATTATGTATTATGTATTATGTAGCAGTCTTATTTATCCATTTATTTTCAAAATTCAAACGCAGATTCTAACACTGTTTTTATGGATACGCCATATATTTAGAAGATTTTGCCAACATTCTCAAGAGTTCTATCATAAAATTTCAAAGTCAGTATCTGTGTATTTTTGAAATACTTAGGACACTTAGGACAAAGTAGTAAATATTAAATGGACTAGAAATAAATGGAAAGAGTGGACGGAAGCCGGCGCATACTGTAAGATCGTATATGGATTATATTTGGATAAAACTGAAAAAAAAACAAAAGCTTCACCGTTGACCTCGTGACCGCTTATTTTTTCTATTAGCGTGCATATGTTAAATTTTTGGGGATTAAACTGACATTTGAACATTCAAAATATGTATTTGTATGATTCTGCTATAGTTTTTAATGAAAAAAATTGAATTTTGCAATAATTTTTCAATGACCCTGCTCATCAAATTAATGTCAAATAATAATAATTAATCTGTTGATATGCATTTAATAATAAATTATTCATTATGTTATTTTTTGTGTTTCCTTTTCGCAAACTAGTAGAAAAAATATTGTACCTAATACATGCGTAAAGTGACTTTTACCCACGCAATTGTTGATCAAACTTCGCTAAAGGGTCGTTCGGCAACCGGGTCCTGATTCTAGCATGTACAGTTCGGAAACAAAATTATACGGAACCTTTGCTCACTGTGCTACAGGACCTCATTATTGAACTGATGCAGCGTATACAGGGTGTTCCATGACGAATTGAAACTATCTGTTCATGACAAAATACTTATATTATATAGTGAAACCATGAAAATGTCTACGTTTGGATTTTCGGATACGATCTTTTTAACCAAAATATTTTCAAAGTCAACTTTAACTTTGTTATTTTAAATCTACGTAAAATTTTAGTTCACTTTTGTTTGAAACCTTTTATCGAAAAATGCATACTTTTTGAGTTTTTTTTTTAATTTGACCGCTGCAGACCTTTATTATTATTATTTATTTACGAGGATGATTTTTATTCGGTTGCTTTTAACGAGGCCAGACGTATTAGAATATATATGGAAAAAATTTTAATTTTATACAGTGTGTATATAAAAAGTGTTCAAAGTTTAACTTCATAAATAATTTCTTTATTTTTTTTTAAATAGAACCATCCGGTTTTTTCTATTTTAATGCATTTAGGGGTACAAAATAAGGCAAATTCATGTATACATCACTTTACCTAAACCTAACTGTTATCAAAATATTTTAGTTAAGAAAATTGTAGCCGAAAACCCAAACGTAGAAATTTTCATGGTTTTACTATAAGTATTTTGCCATATACAGATAGTTTTAACTCGTCGTGGGACACCATGTATAGGTATGTTACTGTTATACAAAATTAGTAATAAATCAATGTAAACAAATATTAACAATTTAAAATATGTATCCACCTTGGTCATTAAGTATTTTTGTTCTGGTGCTCTCCATTTCTTTTAAAAACTAAAGCAAAAGATTCAATTTGTCATAAATCACACGAATCTCTCAAAAACTGTCGAAGAGCAAAGACCCTCTCTTTTTGAGGAACTGAACCCAGCTCCAATGTAATACCTCAATCAACGGTAATACTGTAAAAAAGGTAATGTTACGGGTTCATAACATAAGAAACATCAAAAATCACTCATATTTATAAAAGCGTTTAATAATAAAAGAAATTAGTAATAAAAATAAAAATAAAGTAACAATAATAAAAATAATTAAAATTCCGCTAGTCTATAAATACAAGACCACAGTGAAGAAGTGCAGCAGCTTGGTATCAATCCAAATTGTTAAATGTGGTGACCTTGACCTTCTCTTAATTTGATCAATAACCAATAAGTAAAAGGCCACTTTTGTTTAGAAGGTCAACTATCAGAGAAGTCACTTTTTTTGGGTTTTAATGGGCGATGAATGGTCAATTACACTTTTGTGAAAAACAATCGAAAATCTTCGGATATCTGTGCCATCCATACTCAACTTTATGAGGATTAGTGAGGGTTCTTGAATAAATAAAAATAAACCTCATACATATCACGCCACATTCCACCAAAGGTTTGTACTTACATTTCACAAATTACGTTAAATCTAATGCGAACACTAACATTATTTTAGGCCTTCTATCTGCACGCTTACTTTCATTCTGGCTTAGTGTGCATGTCACTTTATGAAATCTTACATGATACCAAGCTTACACCTAGTCCCCTAGTCTTCAGCTGAGATCTGCAGAACTCTGTTTGCTGTCTGATACCACCATCAAAGTATACAAGTAAGATCTTTCCAGTAATATTATCAGAAATTCCACACTTTGGATCTGTATTCTCACTCCCTGGATCCTAGAAAATACAACAAAATGAGCAATTGAAACACTTAGTTCATCTTTATTACACCTGCTTTATTTATATAAGATCCATATTTGTAACTGATTAATTTAATATTAATTAATTTAATGCGCTAATTCAGAACATAAACTATACAGATTGCGAAAATCCTTATGGAAGTGTACCAGGTTATACAAGTGCGACAGAAAAACAGCTGAAAGAGAGAGAAAGAATAATTATGCGTGGTCATCAAGGCGTGGTCTTAATTTCAGAAGCCAGTGGCCGAATGTTGATTGCCCCTCCCATTTTAACCGCTGTTGCCAGAAGCGGATATTAATTTGTACAAATGATATTTTTGACTCGTTTTCGTTGACTTTTTTTCGAAGTCAACGTTGTCTTTTACAGGCAACATTGTCTTTTACAGAGAGAATTCACACCCCTATTATTTCTCTCTTTTTCATATATCCTTGTCGTACTTGTGTAATCCGAGGGTTCCATAAGGATTTTCTCAATCTGTATGTAAGCAATCTTCAGATAGTGTAAGGCGAATAGTACGTACTAGTCGTTCCAAGGGTCTCTGGTACCCGCTTATTGTAGATGGGCCTTCTTTTAAAGGTTTTCTAAAATGGGAAATAGTTAAATAAATTTTGATAAGAAAATATATTTAGATTTTTGTTACCTGTTTTGGTCCACAATGAATACACTGAACACCAGGTGCGGGTTACAGTAAAGCCGAAAAAAGAGAAAATCTGATAATCTAGTGGTTTTTTTTTCTCAGGAGCCGTCCCTTCGCCGGTACCACTTCAGCCTCCTGGGCTGTCGAATTGCACAACAATTCAGAATCCTAGAAAACGACACTTGTGGAGGGACATTTATCTAAGTTTTAGCCAGCAGATATCCTAAAATTTTTTGGGGAAATAGTATTAAAGGAGCTTCTAATCTCTGAGACTCTCCTCGGAAGTAGAGGTACGGAGGCACAATATATTTTGTCACCCCAAATATATACAAAGAAATTGTAACGTGTTTATATAATATGAATATTTATTTAAAATAACCACTAGAATGAATGATAATATAATAAAAACTTGTCTCTTTTTAATAAATAAAATCTATAGTGCCAGTTCGGCTGGTAAAGAAAGGTTAACAAATCCTGTTATTATCTGGGTAGAAAATATCCGTAGTATGAGTCATGAGGTTAACCTAATTATAGACCGAAAAGTAAACGACAATGTGAATTTATCAAACTAACAATGATAAGTATTTTCGCACGAAGATAAAACAAAAGACCTTGTGCATTTTCACTGTAACTATTTATATATCGCGTTGATGTTTATTGAAAATGATTTTTATAAATTTATGCCGAGAAAGATAATAGACGATAAGGAAATTATACTTTAAACTAGTAGTTACAATCACGATATTCTAAAAGACACTCGCTTCAAAATTTTGAAAGAAAATTTCTCTATCAACAAAAGCTCCTTCAAACAACATCAAGTTCAACTGTCAAATACGCCCTCTAGCGGTTGACCTACAATAGGGTACAGGCATAAATTCTGCTATTGGTGGGAATCTACGTTTTATCAGGTCTCCTAACACCTTGCATGCTTATTTTTTCAAAAAAATATCAACTTTACTTTTAAAACGACTTTAAAAATCATAAAATTTGAAAGTCCGCCAAAACGCGTTTGACGTCACTGTTGACGTCACACATTTACACGTACTTGTTTACATTCTTATTCGTGTATCGTGTATTGCGCTTTGAGTTTTTGTGACTTAATTTGTTTTTGAAAGCTTTAAAAATGGATAAAGCCAAAAAAAAAACTTCACATTCCAAGTATTGCATTGTTCCAGAGTGTAAATCGACGTCTAGTAAAACTCCAGACAAAATATTTCCTACTTTACCTAGTGGCGCAAGCAAAAACCTTCGCTAGCCATATCTTCACTCTAAAATTATAACGGATCGTCACTGAACTATAAACTAGTAAATAAAATATTTACTTCTAAAGGCGGATTCATGCAACATCACTTTATTTAACTTATCATTTTCACTGAAATTTGTCGAACTTCTTAAACTAAATTAAATAATTGTTTGAATGCTTGTGTTATTTGTTTATACTTCATCTTATTAAGATAAGTTAAGTTGAATAAAGTGATGTGGCATGAATCCACCTTAAATGTTTTAAAATATCCTCGGAAATATAGTATATTTATGTCCACTTTCCACTTACGTTGACTTTTAAAAATTAAAAAAAGCACACACAATCACTTAATGGTCTCAAACAAACATATAAATGATATTTTTACGTCGAATAGTTAATTAAAATACAATAATAAACACAAAACTACACATAACCAATGCATTCTTCTTCCTTTCTTTTTCGGGCTATATCCTGAGGGATAATCTACCCAAACCTATGCCGGCCATGCCATTTGTAAATGTGTTACGTCACACGTATTCGTAAATCCTCGAGTGTTGGTCGGAAAGTGCATTGAAATTTGAATTTTATTTTAAAATTTGGAAGTAATTTGAAATGGAAACTGGTTTATTTCCTATTATTAGTTATTTTTGAAATCAACTTTACTATTACAAATTAATATCTAAGCAAAATATGAAATATGCGTGTACCCTATTCTGTAAATAATATCCAGGCGTTTCTCGAGGCCACTTTTGTCATGAATTTCTTTTTTACCGAACCTGCGCTATAATCCACTCGTGAAATATGGCAGCCCGCCGTTTTTAGTTGGCCACCTAGTACTTGTCAGTCAGACGACGAAGTAAACGCTTCTCGTGTTGCGTTTGTGAATGCTGTGGTGTATAAGTATAGTTCTTAAACTCAAGGTGTTGTATTTTGAACGCAATACCGCTGTAATATTTTAGTATTATGTCAATTATTTTCAATTTTTGTCTCAAATTGGTCTAGTACTGGAATAAAAAAGAATATACACCACACTAACTTGGTGTTTTATATACTATTTTTAGGAGGCCATATTAATTTAGAAGAAAAAGATCTACTATTTGTATTGGTGGTTGTGGTTCCTTTACATCTTGTATGGCATCTGCAACAGCTTCAAGCCTCCTGGTGATAGATTGGTTTTTGCATTCCAGAAGGAAATTTATCATCCTGTAAAAATTCTTTATTAATTTTAATAAATTTAAAACAAAGCACTGTCTGTCTGTCTTCCGGCAACAGTTTATTTACTGCCTTATTTAAATTTCCTTGAACAAATTAACATTGAATATTATTATTGTTATTTCACTGACCTTGTTTACAGTTAATGCGATATTACAGACAAACAAAAAAAATTAAATAACTTGATTTGTATTGTTCTGATTATAAATCACGAAAGTCGTTATTCTTGGAACGAAATACAATATTTTGGCATAAAGAAATGGCTCTAAATTATAGAGAAAGTATTAACACTTGGTGTTAAATAGAGCACGGAAAAAATGCAACTGAAAAAACCAAAAATATAAACATTTGAATGCATCAAAAATTGACAGATATTTTTTTCCTAGGAGGAAACTTTTCTTGTGAGAAAACGTGTTTAAAAATTGAAAAACTTCGTTCAAAATCAAGCGATGTAATGGGAGCATATTTATATTTACAAATGATGTTTATTTCTAAGTTACGTATATTTACATCTTTTTCGGCCCCAAAACTCTCAAAATATTTTTCAAAATTTTAAAGTCATAGTGCTGAATTTATGTGGAACGACGGTCCCAATTGGTCCAGCAACTTCCTTAAAATTTGGCTCAAACTGACTAATTAGAGCTACTGATTCCGTTAATGAAACACACGGTTTTTCCAAACTTTTCCGGCTCCATTTTTCCGTGATAACCAACATCATAATATATTATTGCGGAAAAAATGAAAATCTGATAACAATAACACTTCAAATTCGGCCCTATCACCGGATCCTTTTCTATCAAAATCTATAAAAATGGTGCTATCTATATTTCCTAGATAATGTAGGACGTTCCGTACTCACTCTGTATAATTCAAGAGCACATCATCACGAACCTGACGGAAAATTTCCTCCATCCCAGCGACCTTGCCGTTGATTCTCCTGACAATTACATTGGCCTTGACCGGCCACGAGCCTGGATTTTCCTGGGAAGGAGCACACCGGGAAATTGATGCGGAGGAGGAAAACGCGCGGATTCGATGGCGTAGGAGATGGGCAAAAGTGAGACGCGTGCGCTTCCTCGGTTTCTCAATAATTCTCGTGTTTAAGAATTTCCAAGCGTGGGATGATAATGGATGTTGAGCAAAGACAGTGTCAAGAAAAAAGAGCTGGAGTGAGAATAATCTCTTGAGATTTTTGCAGACTGTTTTCCAAAATTATTGTTAATATTAAGAATGTTATCTTGAACAGTTTTCAAGCTTTTTTCCTAAAAATATTATATATGCAAAGCAGGTTTTTCTACACAAATTTTCATGCGAAATGTACACGCTGTGGCACTTTCCGCACCGAGATGTCAAACAAAGCTACCTATGACCTAACCACTTTTTTTGACAACTCAACCTAATAGTGAAATTCTTATTAATGTACAATTTTTAAATTTTAATCGAAAGTTTGTAAACTATTTTTTCCATTACTTATTTTAATTTATTAATTGTGAAAACATTAAACTATTAAGCATTATTTTGGGAATTATGACACAATTGAATAGATAAAGCCTCATCTATTCAATATTCAATACTTGATATAGATCATACTGAATTATGAAATAAAACAATTTGTCCACGACTATTTGCTAATTTCAACATTTTACGTGTGCTCCTTCAAGTATAATAACGTAAATAATTCACCCGTGGATAATAGCTAGGTGTGTATAATGAAAAGATCACATGACATATAATTATATTGAAGATTATTCCTACAAGCGACTCAATATATTAATTAAACATTTTCATCAAGAGCAATCCCCGGATTCGAACCTGCGACCTCGCTTTCCCTAGTTAGAGCACCAAACCATCGGGCCATAATGACATATATACGATATTATCTTGGTTTTGTATATATAGGAGTAGATCGTATTATTTTATCTAGTGTGTATGAAATAATATGTCAAAAGTAGAAGTGACGTTTTAAATAATTTATTGCTAATTGTTAAAATTCAAAAAACTATACTGTTGTTTGATTGATATTATTACTAGAAAATTTAATATGGAAAGTGAATTAGACAATGAATTGAATACTTATTCAATATATAATTTGTTCAATAACGTAAGAAGTTATACTGTTTTAGTCATAGGCGTGCCTACAGGGGGGCAGGGTGGTCCATTGCCCACCCTAATCGGTCCATCCCAATTCCGAGAAAAGAGAAATTGAAGGGTGGCAATTTGCAAAAGCAATGCTTCGGCGGACATGGATCTTTGTTTTTTTCATTAAAAGATTCCGATTTGATATTTGGCCCCTCTGATAAGAAAGTCTGCGCACGCCTATGGTTTTAGTTTGACAAAAAATGCATACCTGAACAGGTAATTCATAATCGTGGACAAAGTATAGTATTCTACTCGCATATAATGGCTAGTATTCACTTAGGCATTATATGTATTTTTGTTGAATAATATACTATTAATTTGTTAAAATCTACATAATATTTAAACTTTAAAGTAGTGACGCGTTTCGCTGACACAGTAGCTTTATCAAACGAATAGAGGTATAATGAGAAATTTTCAATTTATACAGTGCCTTAATACTAAATTTTACGGATATAAACAATAAAATTATGATCTATTTACATGAAAATGAAATGGAAAAGGGGAAAAATGTGCCTTAATATGGTATTAACTGAAGTTTTTAACAAGTTTACCTGGAAATTCATTCACATCATCAATCATTCTTAAAAACTCTAGACTTACATATTTGCTTCAAAACCGATAACAATTTATTCAAATTCATTAAAAAGTACAAATCTTCAAAACTAAATAAATTAGGAGTTTATAAATTAAAATGCGGTAATGACAACTGTAACAAAATTTATATAGGTAGAACTTTTAGGAATTTTAAAACTAAAATTTCAGAACACAATCAAAAATCAGATTCCAACTACTCAAATCATTTATTAGCAAACCAACACGCTTTCGATTCAAATTTTGAAATTTTGCATATAGAACCTAAATCCTTCAAATTAAATCTTTTAGAAGCACTTGAGATAAATAAAAACAAATATTCAGATAATCTTCTTAACGACCAAATAGATATCAACAATTCTCCTTATAAACCTTTTTACCTAGAAATGTTCCTGTGGGATTTTTTTTTTTTTTTTTTTTTTTTTTTATTTGGTTTTTTTAACGTCGGCCTATTTCTGCGACTGAGGCTAATCACCGACGCCGGGAGCACTCTACCCCCAACCGGAAATTTTGGCGAACCCATTGGTGTTCCAACCAGTGGTAGCGTTCTTTAACGAGCCCAACATCCATGGACTCGGGACCTCGGTTTTACGTCTCCTCCGAAAGACGGCATATCTACATTATACCTCGTGCTCATTGGTATAATGCCTGCGAGCTGTGATATGCTACTACGCTGCCGGCTGTGCGGGCCCTATACTATGGTTTTCCCTGACGGTCACCCATCCAAGTACTAACCAAAGCCGACTCTGCTTGACAGTAATTATCGCATCGAGATGCGTTCCACTACAGGCTGGGTCGTCGCCCTTCCTGTGGGATTGTTGTGAATGAATTTCCAGGTAAAATTGTTAAATACTTTTTCCGTCGACCATGTATTAACATATGATATTAAAGTTCCCAAAACTAGACAAAATCATACATTAATGTATAATTTACCTATATTAATCAACGATTTTCTGCAGGCAACCCAACGCACATCTTATATATTGACATTTTGTAGGTAACCAAACATACAATAGCGTCATCAAAAAATGAATCTTAGTAGAGAATACTTCTAGATTTTGACTTACCTATCGTTTTATTTTATTATTATACAAAATTATATTAATTATTAGTGTTAAGACATCTAAAAAACAATTTAAGAAAAACGAAAACAGTTACATTTGAACTAGCGACCATATCTGTGATAACTCAATGTCATTATTTATTTTTGACAGTAGGTACTTACCAACGAAACAAATAAATATTTTTCCTACGACCACATAGGAAAGTGACATATATCGCACTGACTAGTTCTATGGAAAGTAACCTTTATTCATACGCGTACGGAAAAAAATCTTATCCGTACGTGTGCGGATAAAAAAGCTGTCAAATTGAATGTTGAAATGCTAGTCTTTTTACTCCGCAAATTAATATGTATATGTGAAATGCTTATTTCCTAAGTTGATTTGTCCATATAATAATATAATATAATTCATTTATTTCATTTAAAATTAAAAAAAAATTAAAAAAAATACCGAGCCCGGACTCGAACCACCCTACTGTTTGTCAAAAAGCGAGTCTACGGATGCCTATACCGCTCGGCCATCCCGCTGTTGTAGCTCATGGTTCTTGTCCAAGATACTAATAAGCGCTGAGGAAATATACACACACAAAATAAAAAGTGTTTATATCGACATTTATTGGACTTTCATGTTATTGAAACAATAAATATCCATTTTCAATTATTTGAACAATGAATCCTTAAAATAGCTAGTTAATACTTTCAATCTCCTACAGGTAGGCAACAAGTTAAGTGTGGTGCTAATAATAATTTTACTTTTAATTTTCACAGCAAATAAATAACTAATTTTGAACCGCAATATTTATGTAAAACTGTTTCCGATGTTCTGTTTGTTGTAAGTTGTTGAAATAAATGTTCGTAATATTTTATATTTTGTGTACCAATATTAATTCTAACTCTTTTATAAAGGTAGGTACTTTTTTCCATTGCATAAAAATCACAATTTTCTGGGCCACTTTTAAAGGTAAGTAATCAAAACCATATAAAGTATTTACAAATACACATATGTAAAACCTCTCACATCTACATAAAAACGCAAGATTATACATGCCTAATTCGGTAAAAGTATATCGCGTGGTCGTAGGAAAAATAGTGTACATAACTTGTGCGAAAGTGATTTTTCACACTCGTGGGATTGTCTCACTCGGCTGCGCTCGTGAGACAATACTTCCCACTCGTGTGAAAAATGTCACTTTCCGCACACGTTACGTAATATACTATTTGGTTTTTAAATATTGAGAAAAACGAATACAACTGATACAGTCGACGGAAAAGCTTTGTAACTAGCACGAGTATTAAAAGGGCAATTAACAATCTCAAACATTGCGCAAATTATTGCGCTCTGTAATGGCCTCATTAATACACTTGTTAGTTAAATAACTATAATCAATACCATATTTAGACACATTTTTTTCTCTTTTTTATTTTGACATTCAAAATACTCCTTTATAGGTATATTATCGAAAAGGATCTTACTGATACCGAAAATTTGTTACCTGAGATTTCAAAAGAAAATTGTTGGAATTTCACAATTAATTATACATTCAACTGATATTTGTATTTATTTTCATACAGTAAGTTCTTTATGTTCAAAGTTTAAATAAAATAACTATTCAAATAATTGTATTTCTTTCATCATTAGATGTGGTTGTTGAAAAAATATTGTGTACAACCTGTACACAATATGTACACTCGCTAGATTTGCACAAACTTCTGCGCTCGTGGGAAAAGTGACGCTCTACGCTCTAGCTGTACAATAGTATATTGTGCAACTAGTGGGAAAAGCTTAATTTTTCTCACGAGTGTGTGTTTGTGGTACGAGCCTGAGAGGCGAGTGCCGCAGCACACGAGTGAGTAAAATTGCTTTTCCCACGTGTTGCACACTATACTTTTTCTACGACTGCAAATTAATGGATAATTCAACTATTTTAAAGTAGTATATTTTAAACAAAGAATAAAAAATAAAAAAAAAGTGCCAGTGTCGGGACCCGAACTCGGACCGCTCGCGTACCTGGCAAGCGGGTTAGCCACTGAGCCATACCCGCAGATTTAAAGTAGGTAATCATACGAGACTTGAGCCTCTTTAAATTATACCAAATTTACTCAATTCAAAATATACAAAAAATGTATTTTTAATTATTTTTTTTATATTGTAACACAAAATTTAGTTGAAATTTCTTCAAACTTACACAAACACCTTCTCTCTACTTTCAAAACACTATCATTTGGGTACTTTTAACGTTTGACGTTTTATGACAGGAGTCCAAAGCATTCTATAATCGAGAATTGTGTTGATTTTTTCTTTAACGTACCGTGGCCCAAGCCGTGGGAAAGATTTTTTCTCACGGCTTGGGCAACTTTTCCACGGCTTAGGCAAAGTAACACTTTGTAGTTTCGTAAATTGTGGGAAAAGGACTATTTTCCATAGCAGTCGTAGAAAAACTACTATTGTATTTTAATCTCAATTCCCATCAGTGATTTGAAACGGAGAACTGAAACCATATCCAAACAAAAAGCATAAAATAGAGAATTCATTGCAAATATTCCAGATATCCGAGTTATCAATAAATTGAAATCGGTGATCGTTTTTAATTTCAACAGCAAAGCCATAGAAAGGAGTTCATTTAAATTCTCAGTATATTTGGCTTGACTTTAAAATTGGACTTTTTGAAATAAAAATTGAATAAATGGATTATTCAAATCAGTTTCTGCTAACAATATACCGTGTGTATGATTAAGACCCGATGTATATCATAAAGTTTTCATTATACGACTCAGATTACAAATTCGCATACAAAAAACAAATTGAAATTATTTTCAAGTTTCCAATTTCACCAACAGAGGGTGTATATTTCAATATGTCTACAAAACATAATTTTCTTATAATGAATGAACCATTATAGATATACAGGGTGATTAATTAGTGCGATTAATTAGTCCAATATCTTGTGAATGGTTATGTTTTTACAAATGGGACACCCAGTATTCTACTTCAAATTTGAATTTTGCTATTACAATGGTATAATATTGTAATGGGTTATACAGCGTATTTAAGAAGTTCTGATCTGCTGTTCCTGTAAATCGCATTGACTTCAGCGCTCTGTATACTTTAAAATGACATAACTCGAAGTAAAACTGTGCTGAGAGTTTTAGCAGGCATCCTAACGGGACATGTCGCCTGAATGGACATCTGAAAATGCTCAAAATAGTGGAGGAAGAAGAATGCAGATATTGTGGCATGGAAGAAGAAACCTTTATCCAAATACTTTCCAACTACACAGTACCTGGGAGATTAATGGATAGAAGGGGAGCATTTACCTAAGCTGGAGCCTGCAGATGCCCTAAAATTCCTCCGGGAAATATGACTAAAGGATCTACTAGTTTCTGAGACTCTTCTCAAAAACTAAGTAGAAGCAAGGGGGCACAATAGATCTTACAGGTGTCAGTAAATGTTACCCTTAAAAAATACATACATTCTTACATACCCAAAATAAATAGTTTTTGTGATATTTCTATTTTATGAAAAAGAACCAACAATAAAAAATTTACTCATACTTATTTATTAACATGTATACTAGAATTTATAAAAAAAATCAATAATAAAGTTATAAAAGATGCTCAAATTGACCACCTTCCACATTTATACAGCCAGCGTTTCCCAACCGGTGTGCCGCGGCACACTGGTGTGCCGCAAGGGCTCTGTAGGTGTGCCGCGAGAAAATTTAAAAAAATTTTGTGTTCTGCTATGGATGCTGAGCATACCCAGCTGTTGTTACACACTGAAGTGAGATGGCTATCTCGAGGACGAGTCCTTCAAAGATTCTATGAACTCAGGGAAGAGCTGTTGATATTTTTTACTTGTGAAGAATCAGCATACTCTGAATTGCTTAGTGACGACTCCTGGTGTAGCAAAGTTGCCTTTTTGGCGGACATATTCGGAAAACTATATTTTTTGAACAAAGGCATGCAAGGAAACCAAGAGAACATTCTCACGTCGACAGACAAAATAACTTCTTTCCAACAGAAGATATCATTGTGGATAACAAAAGTTGAAAAACATGCAACGTGGGATATGTTTGATCTTACCAAAACTTGCCACATTGACTCAACTCTTTGAAATGTAATTTTAAGAAGTCTACGTCTACTTGAGGAAAATATTAAAAAATATTTTCCATCTCTGGATGTTTCATCAATGGACTGGGTGAGGAATCCTTTTATCTATTCTGCGTATAAGACCGCATTGTTCACCACTGATGAAGAAAGTGAACTGATTGATGTGAGAAATGATCGTGGGCTCAAACTACAGTACGAAAAATTAGCTAAAGATGCTGAGACAGAGTCAAACTTAAAGAAAACTAAAGTAAATGTTGACATTGCATCTTTTTGGATTCCTTTGTTTGGCGAGTATCCATTGATCTCAAAGAAAGCAATGCAAGCAATACTGCCCTTTTCTACATCTTATATTTGTGAAGCTGCATTCTCGTCAATGAACGCCATCAAGACTAAAAACCGTTCCCAACTAAACAATTTGGAACACAACATGAGAGTATGCTTGTCAACCATTCGCCCAAGGAAGAAACTTTTAATGAAGGGGCACCAGGCTCAAATTTCACACTAAGTTTGACTCATATTAAATATTAAAATTTACTTTAAGTTCACTACATGTTGAATGATAAGATATCTTAAGCAATTTGGAATACAATATTTGTAGTGAACTATTGCACATTAAATGATATTGATACTATTATTACCATAAACGAGTAGTTTTTAATTTGTGTACCCTAGAAACATACAATGTACTACTATTTTCTACTTTTGTGAAAATGTATAGGCTGCTTTAGGATAACGATAGGAAAAGGCCATAGCAGCTATAGGAACTATAGGACATAATGAGGCCAGTGTGCCGTGAGTGAATATGATTTTTGGTTAGTGTGCCGTGAGGTAAAAAAGGTTGGGAAACGCTGATACAGACGGTCTTGAAAATATCGACTTACATTTCTGATTACTAAGAACGGTAATGATGATATAGTTCTAATGTAACTATTTAGAAGAGCTCTAAGAAACCTTATCCTTCTACATGTGTGGTGCTAATGTTATCGACCTTTTAAAACATTTTTCCAAGCTAACACACGTTCCCAACATGTTGTGAATTAATTTTCATTATCTGCTCTTTACTGATTTTTCTATTGGACAGAAAATTTTTAATAGCAAAATCATTGAAGAATAAATATATTATTCTTCTCAATAACAGTGACCACTTAATAAAAAAGGAACAACTACTTAACTTTCCATGCTATGGGACCCGACGGGAACTCCTTTTACCCTTCCTTATCGAACACGGTTGGTATGGTCTACAACAGGGCTTCTTAAACTTTTGTAATTCACGACCCCATTTATGATTGCGAGTTTCTTGACGACCCCAAACAAATATAAAAGAAAAATAATAGTTATCAATATTTTTTGATGATTCATTCATTAGGTGACAATATACATATGAAAATATACAAGTTTAGAATCTCTCGCGACCCCAGAATTTTCTTACGCGACCCCAAGTGGGGTCGCGACCCATAGTTTAAGAAGCCCTGGTCTACAAGATTCAACCAATTCAAGTCAATTTTTACTCCATACCTTAATTTGGTTATACGTTACATAGCGAATGGTAACGCATTTCCAAATTTTTGACCTCCATTTGTTACGCTTTCCTAACGTATACGCTTGGAAGCGATTGCGCAACGTGGCAACACAGCAAAACGTGAGCTGGACATACTGGCTTGGTTATTCTAAGAAATAGTTTATTATTAAACGAGCCACAGGCGAGGGGCGCAAGTCACCCTAATGAATATTGACCATAAATTGTGAGAAAAATACTATACTTTGTCCACGACCACCTAATAATAAGTCAATATTTTACCTCCTAACAAAAGGTATATGGTACCCATATATCAACTGTCATGAATTATGGTTCATAATACACTGTCGTGAATTATGGTTCATTATACACTGTAGTTTATTATGGTTCATAATTCACGACTAGAGATGGGGGTACAATATGAAGTAAACTATTAAATTTGTGTATTTTGTTCAGGAAATTTGTTTCTGACATATATCGTATCGATAAAATATTGTAATTTTTAGTATTGATACTTTTCATAACGATATTTTCTAATATTAAGTATTTTAAAACAATATATTTATAACGGTGCATTGTATTGATACTTTCTACAGTATCGCCCATCTCTATATATGTCAAATTATATTTGATGAAGCTGCCACAACTTTTTGAGGTTAGTAATATGCCAAATCGTTACTGACATTTATTTAATAAAAGAAATTAAGGGCCGTGGACAAAGTATAGTATTCTACTCGCAATTTATGGCCATTTTATTTCAGTCAAATATTGACCAAATCGTTTGAAATCGTTTAAAACAGTTTAAAAGCACTCAAAAAGACTGAATAATGCATGAATAGACTCCATTATACCGTAGAACGAAAGTTAGCTAGAAATTAGTACATTTTCCATTTTATTTCAATCAAATATTGACCAAACCGCTCGAAATCGTGAAAAACAGCCCCTCGTGGTGAAGTTAGAAACTTTCTTAATCAGACTCCCAGTACATTTCATAAACACAATAAAGAAAAAAACTGTACCGTCAGATTTTGGATTAACGCATTAAATTTTGACCAAGTATCTTCTTCAGCTTTTAACTTTCACTGTCATTATTCCATCCTTTAATGAATGTGCTTTTTGCTAGCGAAAAATAATAATAAAAGTCATCAAATGTCCAGCGATATTTCTTCAACTTTTATATCTATAACTAAGATACGACGAATATCAAAAAACTTTCCAATTCGTGTGACAATAAATAAGTTTTACTTGTGTGGCCTAAGCGAACAGTGGAAATCCCAGTTTTATTTCGAAAATATCCTTGACCTACAGAGTTCCTACGTGAAAATAAAAAGGGAAAAAGAGAAACATAATTGTATAGCATACCTAGAGAAATAACAAATTGCTTTTCAATAATAAATCAGGATTCAGACAACATTATTGAAGCTTTTCGTAAATCAGGATCATCAATTGTTTATGTTAGTGAAGTATTCCGGAAATCTATGACATGGATATGATTCTTCAATGTACCCATCATTGTCAAAGGAATATATTCTTTGGGCAAATACGCTAGAAAAACAGCAGTAACCTCAATAATAAACATCACCACATTTCCAACATTAATTATTGATCTTTTCCAACTACTTCCCTGGGTATATGCCACGAAGGACATTGAATAACATTGAGTTAAACGGGGTGGGTATGTCAACCATTCTGGTTGATTACCTATATGGTATTTTTCATATTTGTTAATAATAAGAAAAGTTATGGATATAAAAATTTAAATCAATCAGCTAAATAAATCAAATTAGCTTCACTTGTATACATATACAGGGTGAAATGAAAGATTCTTGGCGTAAAAAATACAATCTATTGCAACTTTCTTCGATAAAATATTGATGATAAAAAAGATACAGGGTGGCGAAATTGGAATGTCAAAAATGTTTTCTCAGTGAATTGGGAGATTTTGGATATAAAGATTAGATTAGATTAGATTAGATTAGATTAGATTAGATTAGAACTGGAGTGGCTCTTTGTCCTATCCCACTGATGCGACCTTTGCAGATCTATTGTGGTCCTCCCTATATTAGAGCTCGATATCCAGCTTTATTCTTTTTATTAGACTTAATAGCCTGGTTACCGCCTCCTTTGCGTAGCTCTCTGCCTTCGGTTTTTCTTCTCCGAATAGGTGAAACCGAAGCCTTGCTAGGCCTTCACACTCACAAAGTACGTGCTCCGAGGTTTCGTCTTCTTCCTGGCAGAGCCTGCATAGGCTGTCTTCTGCTAGTCCAATTTGTATGCATATGTTTCCTCAGCCTACAGTGCCCTGTAAGCACTCCCACTATTATCCTCGTCGTTTTTCGACTTTGACGTAGTTGGTCGTGTGACAGTTTGGCCGAAGGGCTTTTAAGGAATAATTTAGCGTGCCTTTGTCCTGGGGTTTCATACCACCAGTGCAACACCTGGTTGTTTATCCACTTGTGGATGCTTCCTTTACTCAGGCATTTAGCAATTCCACAGGAAGGTTCTGGCCCTATCATGACCTCCGCTGCTCCCTGCTTGGCTAATTCATCGGCCTTTTCATTGCCTTTTATTCCTTGGTGGCCTGGTGACTACCTAGTCTGTTGAGGGCCTTGCGACATTCCCACACCAGATTTGATGTTATCTCATATGAGCGTATCGCCTTTAGTGCTGCTTGGCTGTCAGAGTAGATGACGATTCTTTGGTTATTCACCTCCTGTCTTATTAACTCTTCTGCATAGCATTGCACCGCTATTACCTCTGCCTGAAAGACAGTAGCATGTTTCCCTAGGCTTAGAGAGATCGCGATCTTCTCCTGTACCCCGTATATTCCGGCTCCTACTCCAGAGTCTGTTTTAGAGCCATCAGTGTACCAGTTGAGATTCGCCATTATGGGAGGCCCTGCTCCCCAGTTCTTTCTCTCTGGAATGAAGATTCTATATTCGTTTTTAAAACTATATTGTGGGGCAATCTGATCCTTTGGCATTCCTAGTATTGGATCTGCCTTTATTTCTTCATATAGTTTTGTAGACCTTACCGTGTTCTTGGCTTATCGGAGAAGGTCCCTGTGATAATCTGTGACTAACAGATCTTGCATTTCCTTGAATGAGGATATGCAGTGGTGGTAGGTTTAGTATCACCTCCAGAGCCGCTGTCGGTCGGATATAAAGATACGTATATATAAAGATACGTAAAATTTGAAGATGGGAGTTTTGGGGGATGGGAAATCATAATAATATATTTTCGGTTTTTGAACTGTAATTTATAAATGAAACACCCTATTTTTCATATTAAAAGACTGTAGTCAACGTCATCCTGCAATTCGACTGATATCTGCAAACAGATTATATGTTCTGATTCATTCTTAATTCATAGCCTTCAAAAACGAATAAGTTATAAATAAGCATCGCCTTAAGGGTTGACTCGAGGTTACCTTGATAAAGACATATTTTATATTGACGTGTATAAGTGCAAGAAGGAAATAGTATTGTACTAACGGAGTTGTATCCATGGAGATTAGATATAAGGAGCACAAACTTGTAGATGAAAAAAGTCGTAAAAGCGTCCAGCGTTAAATGGTATATTATACACCAAGGTTGGGTTAACAACTTTTTCCACTATACTAGCCTAAATTGGGACAAAATTAAAAATAATCCACAAACGCACCACGAGAAGCGTTAACTTTGTAGTCTGACTGATAAGTACTGTCAGTGAAGACGGAAAGTTGCCTCGCAACGCTTAGCGGAACGCGGCAATCTGTCGAGACTACCAAAGGACTTTCTGCTCGAAACACAAACAAGCTTTTTTCTACGATCACACCAATATAAAATCAATTTGTACTTAGCAGCTTCCAGACTGCTGTTTCGTGTACCTACCTACCTACGTAGGCAACACTTATTATAATAATGTAAGATATTTTTTAGATTTCCCTATCTCTCATTAAATTATTACGGAAAATAGTGTTGGATGCTTTAACATATCAAAATATCAACTAAAATGTTTATTTATTCTACAGTTTATATTAAAATAACTACTATCTCTCTTTTATCTATGAATAAAATTCTGCTTAAAGGCCTGGTTTCGCACGTGCGATGGATGCATGCGTCCGACGCTTACAGCCGCTGCATGCGTTCATCGCATGCGTTTGAGTGGTTTTGCTTGTGCGTCTAGAAGTGACAGTCAGAACTTCGAAGTTCAGTTCTTGAAATCATCATGAAGTGTGTGTTAGCCCTTCTATGTGAAGAAGAAGATGATGAAGCGATCATTTCGTTGTTAATTTAAAGAAAACCCCATCATAACATATACTAGCATAGAAATGCCCACTTTTTCCCTCCATTTTTCCGCTATCTGTTTCCAGACATTATTTTTGATAATAAGATCATTATATTTTTCACTTTAGGCATCATACAGGCATTTGTGAAAGGATATTAATTCGATTAATAGCATCTCGTCATCCCGGCTCCATTTTTCAACACTCATGTTGACGTTTCGTATTGCACAATCGCCTGCGTTCTCGCCGCTTGACTGGTCTCCGAAGCAGTCGTTGCGTTTTGACGTTGCATTCAGACGCAGGGGCTAGATATCGACGCACTAGTAAAACCACAAGCACGTGGTACCATATGACCAGTCCCTGCGATGAACGCATGCAGCGGCTGCAAGCGTCGGACGCATGCATCCATCGCACGTGCGAAACCAGGCCTTAGCGCTAATAATGCCAAATTATGACAGCTTGCGGAAAACACCAACTTCGCGGTTAGATTTGAGTGTGCAAAAGCCCACTTAGGGTAGTGATCGTGGGAAAAGTATATTAATATTATTATTTCACTATATCGAGCATAAAATGAACTAGCAAAGAGGGGGTCTAAAATACCTTTCGCGGAACCCTTTCGCGGAATCAGCCCCAATGTAATATTGGAAGAAATAGGTGAAGCCGAAAGAAAGAGAAGATCCGACCTGTTGAAAAATGTAGTAGGGCTTAGACAATCAAAGATTCTTCTGGGTGATCAAATGTTGAGATCAAATGAATGCATAAGTCAAAGTAAAACTGCAGTAAGAGTTTTAACACCGATCCTAACGGGACATTGTCGCCTGAATGGGCCCCTGAAAAATCTCAAAATAGTAGAAGAAGAAGAATATAGATATTGTGGCATGGAAGAAGTTAAGGACTGCGGATGTCCTGAAATTCCTCCGGGAAATAGGACTGGAGGAGCTGCTGGTCTCAGAGACTCTCCTCAGGAACTGAGTAGAAGTTAGTAAGGGGGCACAATTGATCTTTCAGGTCTCAGTGAATGTTACCCCAAAAACTACATACATCATAATTTCACTATATCGAAGATAAAAAGTTCTAAAAACGTATTTTTGACTATTTCGGCTTTAAAGAAATTGCTAATAAAAAGCCAACAATAAACGAAGATTTATTTTTAGGTCGCAGGAAAGAAGAAACTTTTCCTACCTAATTCATTAATTTCCTCAAATATAAATTCAGTTCACAATATACAAATATTGACTAACCAAATAATATCACCTTCAGAACATACTACATATTATAATTTGATAACAAAATCAGTTCTAGGTAATTGAACGGTAAACTTATTAAATCATCTCTATTTTCGGAAAATTTTAAATTACGTTTTAAGGAAATATTACGTGTTATACTCTGAAAACCTACGTGACATATAAATATTTTCCTCCACGACTAAATAATAACGCACAAATTATAATGATGATATAAATCCTTCACACCAGTGGATAATGAAAAAAAATTCACTTTCGTTAGCCCATCACATTCTATTATTATCAGAATTCACGCTTAAATGAATTGAAATGAATAAGTCAAATCGTCTCTTTTAAAACGTCAAATACCTAATAACGTGAATTGCTTCTGACAGCGAGTCGTTTGAACCTCGCTTCGATGACCGCGGACAATTATTCTTTCTCTCTCTTTTAGCTGTTTTTCTCATATTTCCTTGTCCTACTTGTGTAATCCGCTGGGTCCCGAAAGAATTTTCGTTAAAGTTATTGTAAGTAGCGAAAATTTCAATCTCATGTTCAACACCCTGTACCTCCCAACATAACATTTTATTCAGACTAGTCACAATATTTTGAAATAAATATTGTGCTGTATTTCTATGTACCTGCAATTACTCAAGGACCACCATGTATATTTCAATTCTCATTTCTCGTTGATGAAAGATTTAACGAGAAATTTGTTTGGTGTAACCAATTTTTGAAAAGATTTTTCTAGTCGAATTATTGAATCTGAATCATGAATTTGTTGAATATTTAAAAAATAGCATTGGTATCAAGCGCAGCAATATCTCAGGTAAATAAATTAATAACCATTCATAAAAAACGATTTCTCACCACCTACGAAGAAATGTGTAATGTGTTTATATAATAAACTTGAATTTTGGGTTATTTTCGTAGTCTCAATGTCAAGGCACAAGGTCAGAGCATCGCTATTGTTTACAAAATCGTAAAGTATAATTTTCTCCGTATCGATGTAATCAACGTTTTTAGGATTTAAGGCTCAATTCCACAATGATAGTACGTTCATGAAAATATTCGTGTTAAAGTGAAGTGGAAATGTATGTCGCACCTTTGGGAAAAAACTGACACAAATGCAAATTAATTAATTGTTCGGTTAACGCAGTTTTTTTTTAAATTTATTTCTTGATTTGTCAGTATAACTAAAGCTATAAAAATTATGAGTAGTTGATATACAGGGTGTAACAAAAAGGCAAGTCATAAATCATACCACATATTCTGGGGCTAAAAATAACTCTATTCAACCAAAGTTTCCCCAGTACAAATGTTTATGCGAAAAAAGTTACAACCCTTCGAAGTTACCAAATAAAAATTGATTTTTTCAAATATTTCGACAGTTGTTCGACATTATTATGATGAAAGTTGACAAGTGGCTTTTTTATGATAAGATAAAATAAAAATTAAGGAATTATTGCACCCTGTTAAAAATTCATGGAAGCTGAGATCCCCTAAACCCCCATAATTCTTGTATACGTTACAATTTATTGCTTATTGTGGCACCATTATTCAAACACATTATTTTTGAAACTTTTTGGCCCCCTAGCACTAACCTAACCTAACCTAACCCAACCTAACAATTATCAGTTTTTATCGAGATACGGCCTATTTTTCATTATGCTTCAAAAATTTGTGTGTGTGTGTGTGTGATGTTCGAATAACCCCCATTTTCTTGAATACACAGACGGCACCGTTTTACTAACGAAAACCGAATATTCTGGAAAAGCAATGGCTTCTGACAATATCTAATTGCAGCCAGGTTGTAACTTTTTTCGCATGCACATTTGTACTAGGGTAACCTAGGTTGGATCGAGTTATTTTTAGCCCCAGAATATGTAGTATGATTTTTGATCTGCCTTTTTGTTACACCCTGCATATTTTACACGAAAAAATGATATTTTTATTTCTTAAATGCATGATAATTTCGAAAACGTTCCAGATGTGTCATATTGTTTGGTGTCTTATGAAATATTTCTCACTTTCCTTTATTTTAAAAACTTGCTGGATCTGAAAGAAGATTTTTTTCGGGCCGAGATTGGAAACTCATGTTCGATTTGGTCCTAACGAGTTCACAGACAGTATTGGACTCATTCTGTAGGAAATCCCTACCCACCAAACCCACCTCAAACTCGTCCTTACCTTCCGCCTCGGAATCACTACCCTAGCATACATCAAGGCAACTGGCGGTCCCTCGCCCACTCTCTGTCATCTTCGCCATTCTATCACTCCCACCTCTCACATGCAATCAAGTCTTTCTTTTTCCTCAATCATCCTCTCAACTACGCCACTTATCTCCGTCCATTCCTTTCCGCCCCTCAAAATTATCTCGACCTTATTTTCCTAATTACACCACTTCCTTCTCCTCCTCCTAGTGTCCTCAAAACTTCTCTGTTTTTCCAGCATCCAAACACGCGTCTCACATCATTTTTCACTTCACACCTCTCACACACCCCAATTTTCTTTTCCGGATCTTGTGAATGAACCTACTCTTGACACTGTGAGCAGCTGCATCAAGAAGTAAGTCTCATCCCCGAATTTCCAGTTCAAACATCTCTCCTTCTCCCTGCTCCTTTTAGCGTAGCCTCATACTCATCCCACCTTTTCTCCATTTTCTCATTCATTCATTCCTGTACTTCCTCTCTGGTCGCACTCCTCAACATTTCTGCCTGAAGCCATCATGTCTAACCCAACATAACCTAATCTAACCTAACCTTGACAGCACCGCTGCAGCCAGTCCACCCTCTGTCCAGTACCCCTGAACCACCCTCAGGAATATCCCTCTTTGCACCCACAGTGCATTTCCTCGCATTCAATCGTTCTTTTTCACCCTACACTTCCGCGCCATACAGCATACTCTGCTATACCGTCCTACCAATCGCCACTCTCCTGGACCTTTCAAATTACCAGCCATTCTGTCCTTACTTTCGCCTTCTTTGCATCCTTTAACTCATGGATTTCGAATGATAATTAACTATCCATCCGAAATTTCCTTCCCTTCACCATATTTCACCCACTTTTCCTGCCTTGCTTCGCCTCTTCGCGAGTAGCCCCACTGTCTTATCCTCAGCCACTTCCAGTCCAAACCGCTCCATCTTCTCCACATATACTATCCTACAAACCTCGTCAAACACACATTCCCAAAGCGTCGGTCCCAGAACGGAGCCCAGGGGCACTCCAGTCTCCTTCCTCTAGACCCAAGAGGGCTTTTTAGTGCGAAGAGTCACTTTCCCGCACTAGTGCGGGAAGTAAATTTGTAGAGATTTTGGGGAGTATACTGACATTTGAATATTTAAAATATGTATTTGTATGGTTGTAGTTTACCAAATGATTGAAAAATTGAGAAATTCATTGGAATTCTACTATAATTTTTTTTAAAAAGAAACATTTTTTCAATAATTTTTCATGGCCCAGGTAAAAGCCTTATCAAATGGATGTCAAATAATAATAATTCAGTTGTTTTTGGGTATTTAATCATAAGTGTTATGTTGACTTTTCGGTTTTTTTCCCAATGCTCGTAGAAAGAATAGTTTACCCAACACTTGCGTGAAGAGACTTTCCGCACTCGCTAGGTAAACTACTATTTCATATGCCCCACGTGTATTTATGAAATTTTGGTAGTTATAATGGGACGGAGCCTCATCAACGTCCGCTTATGACCCCGATAAAACCTACAACTATTATTCGACGGGGTCAAATAATTTCAATGTTAGGTGCTAAAAATCTTCTGTCTACATTGCCGGTAGCGTTTCATGACGATCTTGACCCGATTTTTAGACAATAAGCGGATAACATTCATACGAAAATTGTATTAAGCCCAGTAGCGGGCTTTCTTCTTAGGGAACAATACATGGATTCATTTATATGTATAATAATATACAGAGTGGCCCAAAAAACTGCAAACAGCCAGTTCTATGTTTGATATTTACAATGTTGCCAGATTTTCCGTTTATCTTATTTTATTAGTAGCTTTGGTTTTTCAACAAATCACTCTCTATGTTATTATTGAAATCTACTATCTTCGACATCTAGTGATAGCATAACTAAAATGACACTTTATTTGCAGAAATCTTTGAATAAATTGGATCACTTCAGTTTACGTGATAATAATCATTTGGAGTTCTTTTTGTTAATTCTTAGAGTAACGTTATCAACAACAATTATCTTTTTATAAAATTCTGGTCATTACTGACTTTACAAAAAAAATTAACAATCAATAATGTTTTCATTCTAAGACTACCAAAAATGTATTTCTAAATTTCAAGGTCCACTCAGAAAATTAAAAAATTAGCAAAATGAATAATGAATACATCGCAGGGAACATACAGAAAATAACAATTTATTGTTCACCAACCAAATGCACCTTCTGTATCCATTCTGGAGTTTTGAGAATCTCATTTTCAAAAGCATCTCCAATATCTAAGAAGACGATTAGTGCGATGTTTCCATTGTTTGATGTGTCGTTTATTTCGTCTGTTAGAACCGCTTACGAGAATTATTGCGAAATTTACTCTGAAAATAATATTGATAATTTTCATGAGAATTTTGAAAACATTTCACTGCTTGACTGTTTTACACATAATATTTTTACCACTATAAATTTCATAAGAATTCATGCCATACGACTGCGCAGTGAGATTGTTTTTGGGATAAGTTGTCATGGCTACGATTTACATATTGAGAGTTCTGAATAATCAGCTGTATTGGAACCGTTTATTTGATTGATTTTTTATTTTATTAATTGAGATTTGCATTTATGCCAAGGTTTTGGCTTTCCTAAATAAAGAAAACTAGAAAACGACAACAAATAATGACATATTGACGCCATTATTGTTTTTATTCTATTTTTGGCTTCTGCGTCGATTTTCACGCACTTTCTAAAAAGATAGAACATGTCAATATTTTTACTTCGAATAATTCTTTGACATGTAAAACAGCAAAAATTATTCTTATGAAAATCAGAGTAAATTACGCAATAATTCTCGTACGTGTAAAACGGTTCTTAGACTATTTAACACTACTTCTTTGCCTGGTATAGTCAGATGTGGTCAGATGCAGTCTTATCGTGCGGGTCAACACGATACAACGAAGACATACTCACAGTTTTTGTTTTCTTTTATTGCGTTCAATTACAACCTAAAATGAAATCCGTAAGATGAATAAGACAGACTTATGCAATTTTGACGGGAAAAAGAAGGATATGTATTTAGTTTTCAGCGATTCTAAAAAGTCTTTCACCACCAGCTAAGTTTGAATTTAAATAATGTCAATTCTGCCAATTTGAAAATTTAAGGTGACAATATGAATAGTAATTAAGTGGCAATTTTACGGTTTTTTTGTATCCTGAAGCAAAAAAATTCTACTTAGTTTAATAGATTATTTCGAGAATGGAAAAAAAGTGGAAATTCGTCAATCAGTGTAATCTCACATTCTGGTAACCTCTGTGTTTTCTGATTTGATACATATCAGGTACAGGAATCCCTATGTTCCATCTTATAAAAAATAACACAGTGTATATGCACATTCCCTTGGATATTTACTATAATAGCTCAAAGCTATAATCTAAAATAAGTTGGCACCGATTACATTCAAGGAAGTACTTGAAGTTTCAGATAAAGGATTTTCACTTGACCCATTAACCTTTTTTAGATATAAAATATATATTATATACATTCATAATTATTATTTGTTTGCTTGTAGGTGCAAAAAATCCAAATTACACGCTATCTTCGTGTGTAGGATTGAGACATTTAAATACTTATTAATAAAATTATAGGTATAGGTATATATTTTTTTGTTAACAGTAAAATTAATTAGAAGAAAGTTTTTCAAACAATTATTTTATTTTCAGGAAAGGATTATAAGATCTCATAAATAATTTTTTTCTACATTCATGCAAAAAACATCACTTTTGTGAAACACATTTAATGGAAAAAGTGGTACTTTTTTGCACTAGTACAATAAAATTTTTATTACACTCATCTGTCATTCTTGTGTCAGTTTTGTGATGATTTATGGATAACATGAACATTTAAATAAAATCCAGAGCAAGATTCTGATCCTGCTCTAATACAGCAATACTTAGTCTCAACAAGTTACAATTATTGCAAAAATCTTTCATTATTTAAAATTTAAATGGTCAAAGCGAAAACCTGCTATTATTGAGTACTGACAAGGTGGAGGCCATAAAGATACAAAAAAAAACGGTTTTAAGTAGTTTGAGTTCCTGAAATATTATATTCAATTTTTCAGTTTTTGCATGAATGTAGGAAAAATATTGTATATAGCTCGTACAAAACGTGTTATTTACACTCAACGTGTTGTCCAACTCGGCCTAAAGGCCTCTCTAGACAATTTCACATCGCGTGCAAAAAACACTCACTTTTGGAAAAATAACTATTTTTTCCGCAAATCGCTAGGAAATTTTGACATTCCTGTCAAAATTTCTTAAAGAAAAAGTCAGGACTTCCTTACTGTCATTTCCTTACTGTAAGGAAATGATATTTCCGTAAAGTTGTTAGTGTTCTACATAATCCATAAAACGTCTGTATGCATTTTCGTACTTTTCTCTTGATTTCTTTGGCAATAATTCTAATGAAGCAGTATTCACTGCCTCAACCAGCTCTGGAGGAGTCCCAGGAATGGAAATTTCATCATCACTTATCACTTATCACTTCCTGTCAATAAAGACGCTTCTACTTCTCTTATTTTTGGCGGAGTAGCAATAATTCCAGCGCCTGATTTGCTTTCTATTTTAAGTAATAATATAACAAGAGAGTGAGAATAAATTGAAAATAATTTGACATATTTTTTGGAAACTTGTTGCCAGCAGGCAATAGTCACGAGAGCTCGAGTGGCTATTTCCAAATGGAAACAAGTTTGAACAAAATCTCTCGAATTGTTTTCTAATTTATGGAACTCGTGAGTTATATTTGACTAGATTATTTTTTGATTCACAAATTCTTTGGTGAAGGTCTTAAGTTGTCTCCATATATCCTGATTACTTATTAGAGTTTCTAAAATCTTTTTTGTTATTTCTGCATCTGAAAACCGATAATAAGGTAATTATTTTGACAACTACCTGACACTTGCTAGGCAAATTCTAAAAATCACATACAGTTTTATTATTCAACAGTTATCTATACTTATTATATTCTTAAATCCTTTTCAATACGTTCTCCTCAGCATTTAACTATAATGAAGATTTGATGGAAAGTGAGATCTATTGGTTACACTTTCGATCTTAAAATCTGTTTGAAATCATGCCACAGTACATTTTACTAAATTTATCGTTGTAGGTCATAAAGTGAAAAGAGAAAAGAGACACAAGGGCGATTCTTAACTCTGTAAAAGGATCTCCTACATGCATACGCTTTATCAAGAAATTTCTACAATATTTCAATAAAAAGCAAATCATAAATCATTGTAGCTGGTCAAGATATACAAATAAGATTTCAAGAGAATGTATATAACTATAGAGAGTGCGTCAAAAACAGATTATGCTAAAGGGAGTTTGAAACGAAAAGATTTCGATTGAAATATTTATCAATAACACCTTTAAAAATGATTAGTGGTATAGTTTGATTCTATCATTCTACAAAATTATAATAATTATTAGTGCTAAGACATCCAAAATAGTTATTTATGTATCAAGTGCGTAAAACAGGCGTTTATGGAACGCAACGTGTAAGACTACTATTAACTCGTAAGGTCCATAAACGCTGTTTACGCCTGAAATACATACAATATTTTATTTACACCTTTGTGCAGCAGAAGATGCAAAATTAAATTTACTACCCGCCAAATCTAAGAGAATATACGATAAGGTAAAGCGGGCGGTAAAGTAGTCCGCGGGCGGTAATGTGACACTTTACGCCCGCTAAACGTTTTTATAATCTGGACCTTTTTCGCCCGGTTGTGCATAAAAGAATTTAAGAAAAACGAAAACAGTGACATTTGAACCAGCGACAATCTCTGTGACATTATAAATGTCATTATTTATTTTTGACAGTACTTACCTATGAAACAAATAAATATTTTCAGTTCTTAAATCATGGAGACTAGATATATACAGTGATGGGCAAATGTGTGGAACCAAGTAAATATCTCTGGAATTATTAGAGATATCAAAATGAAATTTGGAAGGTGGATACTACAGTAGATTGGCTAACTTTTTTCATATTTTTTAACAATTTTGTATTTCCGGTTTCACCGGAAGTAATGTCGATCTTGAAATTTGCAATGGAACACCCTATATATTAATTTAGTTTCTGATGAAACATTTTATTACGAATACAAAAATATCGGATTCGATATTTTTTATTTCAATACCTACCGAGATATTAACAGAAAAGTAACTAAGGAAAGGAAAAATTTGATGGTAGCTAGTAGTCCACAAAGTTCGTTGTGAAGTGACAGTACTGTCCAAATGAGTTATTAGTGTTTGTATTTGAACGTGAAAAGATTACATTGTTAATTTGATAGTGGAATGGCCGAATTAAGTGAAAGAGAAAGAATAGAAATTCACAAACCGACTTGCCTATTGTCAAGAAGTAGACGGTGCTCAGTTTGGACATCTGATACATTAATTTTAGCTTAGTTAAGTTCCAATGTTTTAAAAATCAATTAGTTTCAGTCAAGATTTCAGTTAATATTCATGATTATTTCTTAAATTGATAATAGATTTTTCCTTCCTTTAGTTACTTTTCTGTTAATATCTCAGTAGGTATTGAAATAAAAAATCTCGAACCCTATATTTTTGTATTCGTAATAAAATGTTTGATCAGAAACTGAAATAATATACAGGGTGTTCCATTCCAAATTTTGAAATCGACATTACTTCCGGTTAAACCGGTAGTTCAAAATTGTTAAAAAAATTAAAACAAATAGGCATTCTACTGTAGTATCCACCTTCCAAATTTCATTTTGATATCTCTGATAATTCCAGAGATATTTACTTGGTTCCACACATTTGCCCATCACTGTATATAGTCTCCATATCTTAAATATTGAAAAAAACGAATACCTATAACTGATACAGTCGACGGAAAAACTTTGTAACTAACACGAGTATTAAAAGGGCAATTAACAATATCAAACAATAATAAATTATCTTGATTGTTAATGGGTTCTTATCAACACACTTGTAAGTTGGATAATTGTTTTTTTTTTTAATTTTACTTAAAAATTCTCTAAAAGTTGTTTGGTGTCAATAAGCCGTCGGCAAAAGTAATTGCTTTCACTTTTACTGACCACATAAAACGTTTTCGTACTATGCGCCAGTTCAATGTGTGTTTGTAGGTCTACGTAGTTGATGAAAAAAAAATTAATTTATTCATAAGTTAAGCTACCGATGTGATATTTATTCTCTCACACTTCTAGCTAAAGATTCAGGTTCGAAATATTCATACTAATTGAAGATTGCAAAAGTTACAGAGGTAGGGCAGGACAAAATAGAAACCCAAATTTGGCGTTAATTTGAGTGCACTGGAAATACAGAATTTCAATTTCAATTTCAATTATTTTTATTGTTTTACTTATTTCCGCTTCCCTATACCCAATCTAAAGCATTTTTAAACATTGAGATTAATTTAAACATAATATACAATATATCCCACTAAGTTGGAATCATATGGAAAATTATGAAATAAAACAATTTTAATTTGTTAAAATCGGACGCGTTTCGCTAACACAGTAGCTTTTTCAAACGAATGAAGATATAATGAGAAATTTTCAATTTATACAGTGCCTTAATACTAAATTATACGGATATTAACAATAAAATTATTATCTATTTACAAGGAAATAAAATAAAAAAGAAGATAGTTATTTGTTTAACTAGGCAGCAAAGTAGTAGATTGACTGCCGAGGCTGAATTTATAGACGAGCGTAGCGAGGCTAGGAATTCAGCCAAGGCAGTCAATCTACTTTGCTGCCAAGTTGAACATATAATTTTTTCTCCGATTGTTCATGAGGATGTTGTATTTGCAAATTATTACAATTCCCACAATCTCTTTATTTTAGTTGGTTGCTATGGAAATGTATTACCTCAGGCAGCAAAGTAACCACTTTGCTGCCTAGGCAGGAAAAGTAATACTTTGCTGATTGATATTAGTCAGCAAAATTAATATTTGCTGCCAATCGGAGAAAAAAGAAATTGTCTAAATATAGAAAAATATAGAAAAAAATTATTTACTTGCACCGATATGTAGATGATATTTTAGCTTGCTTCACTGGTACTAAGAGACAATTAGATAACTTCATTACTTATATTAACTCAATACATAAAAATATCAAATTTACAGTAGAAATTGAACAAAATAAGTCCATAAACTTGCTAGATCTTACAAATTCATAATAGAGATGACTTTTCTATATTCCACAAACCATCACATACAGACATAACAATTCATAATAGTTCGGTCCACCCAGTCAGTCATAAATTAGCAGCTTTCAACAGTATGATATACATAGACTTTTAACAGTTTCATTAAATATTGACAATTAGAACAAAGCACTAAATATAATATACCAAATAGCTGTTGATAAAAATTACGATCCAAGTTTAATTGACAATATCATAAAAAAAAGATACGAAAACTTACTCTAGAACAAGTATTTCCTTCTGATAAAAACAAGAATAACCAATTTAGAAGCTTAAATAGTTGGAATCCGATTTCTGGTTGTCATAGCTACGTTTGTGTTCTGAAATTCTAGTTTTGAAATTCCTAAAAGTTCAACCTATACAGTGATGGGCAAATGTGTGGAACCAAGTAAATATCTCTTGAATTATCAAAGATATCAAAATGAAATTTGGAAGGTGGATACTACAGTAGATTGACTAACTTTTTTTATATTTTTTAACAATTTTCAATTTCCGGTTTCACCGGAAGTAATGTCGATTTTAAAATTTGCAATGGAACACCCTGTATATTATTTTAGTTTCTGATGAAACATTTTTTTACGAATACAAAAATATCGGGTTCGATATTTTTTATTTCAATACCAACCGAGATATTAACAGAAAAGTAACTAAGGAAAGGAAAAATTTGATGGTAGCTAGTAGTCCACGAAATTCATTTTGAAGTGACAGTAGTTGTCCAAATAAGTTAATAGTGTTTGTATTTGAACGTGAAAAGATTATATTGTTTTAATTTGATCGTGAAGTGGCCGAATTAAGTGATACATTAATTTTAGTTTAGTTAAGTTCCAATGTTTTGAAAATCACTTAGTTTTAGTTAATAATTACGATTATCTCTTCAATTGATATTAGATTTTTCCCTAGGCAAGTCGGTTTTCTCAATTTCTATTCTTTCTCTTTCACTTAATTCGACCATTTCACGATCAAATTAAAACAATATAATCTTTTCACGTTTAAATACAAACACTAATAACTTATTTGGACAACTACTGTCACTTCACAATAAATTTCGTGGACTACTAGCTACCATCAAATTTTTCGGTTAAACGGTTAAACCGGAAGTTCAAAATTGTTAATAAAAATGGAAACAAATGCAGGCAATCTACTGTAGTATCCACCTTCCAAATTTCATTTTGATATCTTTGATAATTCCAGAGATATTTACTTGGTTCCACACATTTGCCCATCACTGTATAGGTTGAACTTTTAGGAATTTCAAAACTAGAATTTCAGAACACAAACGTAGCTATGACAACCCGAAATCGGATTCCAACTATTCAAATCATTTACTAGCAAACCAACACTCTTATGACTTAAATTTTGAAATTTTGCATATAGAACACAAATTCTTCAAATTAAATCTCTCAGAAGCCCTAGAGATGGATAAAAACTAATATTCAGATAATCTTCTTAATGACCAACTTTATTAACAATTTTCTCCTAACCTAACCTAACCTTTTTACCTAGAAAGGTTCCTGTAGGATTGTTGCTAATGAATTTACAGGTAAACTTGTTGGATACTTTAGTTAATCCCATATTTAGACAAATTCTTTTTTCTTTTTTATTTTATTTCCTTGTTATAATTTTATTTTATTGTTAATATCCGTATAATTTAGTATGGATCTACATCAAGTAAAAGCCTCATCTATTCAATCATATGAAAAACCTTTTCATTATCAATTATAGGAAAAAAGTGATTCTTTATGAAAAGATCTGCATTATCTATGACCTAGAAAACAGTCAAATATTAACTCAAAAGAGATCTTGAAACTTATGTTCAATACTAGGTACGAGTACTTGTATAAGATAAAAGGTCTTTGTTGAACTCTATAGAACGGATTTCAAGATTTATTACTTTTCATTAAAGTGAGACACTTTTTTAAGTTGGATGTTTTAAATATTTCCATGCCTCTACTTTACGGTACTTATTTACGGGACACCCTGTATATACCTCTTTTGTTCATCCTTAGTGAAGACTATAATGTGAAAAGCAAAACAATTGCTTTCACTTTCACTAACACACAAAACATAGCATGCGCCTGTTCAATGTGTGTTTTTAGGTCGATGCATTCTTGTTTACTTTCTCTTTCATAATATCTGGTCTCACAAAAATTAATGGTTCTATCTCGTGTCTAGGTCGTGAGAAGAGGGAAGAGGAAATCGAGTAGAGGCTTTCTTCAGCGCCGTGAGGTGAAGGATATAGTTTTAGGATTATAATAGGAGAATATTATTGGTGGGGTCGTCCTCAAATTGATTCAAAACGACTACAAAATGAAAGCTACCACATTTCGAATCTTTGCATACAACTAGCTGGTATAGATGATAATTATATTGAGGATAAAAGAACAATATGCTCATATTTTCGAGGTTGCAGAACACGAATATGACATTTATTTCCAGAGTCGGCGATCAAAATTGATTTTTAAACCAAAAATTCGAAAAAGGATTCAACGATTGGCGATCAACGGCGATAAACTCTTGTTAGTGTTAAAAGTATTTCAATTTTAACACTCTACTTCGTGAACCGCTTCTTCTAACACGTTTGACAGGCATTGAAAATGTCATTTTTAATGACAGTTGTACGAAATAGTATATAATGATATTAGGAGGATGAGTTACATCCAAATGGATGTCGGAACTGCTCACTACAAGAGTAGCATTAACGAGGACGAGCAAAGACATTGTCTCCATCTGCACTACAGGAGGATATTCACAGGGAGGAGTAGCATCTCCATCAATGTAAAGTCTGACGGTTGACGAACTCCTGTGAGGTATGACGGATCTAGGAATATACTGCTAAGGGTGTGTTGTCGTACAAAAGGGTCTGAACTATACAAATAACTGGTGTAGGCAAGTGGGACTTTGCATCAACTCCAATAAGACAAGAAGTCAAGTATCTAGGCTTGACTAGGCTAAAATGGATCTAGTGGTGTGCAGGAATCTGACAGGGAGAAACTTGGGCTGTAACCCAAAAATCCTAAGCTGCCATAGTAAGACCAATTATCACTTATGGAGCCATTGCGTGGATTAGTAGAACAAGCCTATTGACGACCAGAGAAAATTTCTCCAAAATTCAAAGACTAGCCTGTATATGCATTACAGAAGCAATGAGAACATGCCCAACGGCAGCCATGGAAGTGATTCTCACCCTCGTAATGGCGGTGGAAAGTGCTGCAAAAAGAACAAAATACAGACTAAGTAGAGAGGGAATCAATAAAAAAAACACCTCCTCACTTCTTAGAAATGAGACAACCGGGGACATGCCACAAGACAATATGATAGCTTTTCGAAGAAATTCTATACGGAAGTAAGCAATAAGAAGGAATAGGATCCAAATACCATTACTAGACTTGGAGAAAATTCCATTCAATGATACACAGACGACTCAAAAACAATAGGAGGATGGGATATTAGTATTCGGGCCAGAAACCAAACACTCTGAAAGCTTGGGAAAACCCCTAGTATCTTTCAAGCGGCAATCCACGCCATAAGAAAGTGCGCCCAGTTCAATATTGATAAAGGATACAGAGGACAAAAGATTATCATAATGACAGATAGTCAAGCAGCCATTAAAACACTGAGCTCTTGTGGTGTAATCAGTTCCAAAATGGTGCCTTACTATATATGGATACCAGGTCACACTGGAATAGGAGGGAATGGAATAGTAGATGAACTAGCAGAGAGGGAGACTGAAAAACCTCTCTGAGGGCCTGAACCCTTTTGCGAAATCAGCTTTAATGTAATATTCGAAGAAATAGGTAAAACTGAGAAAAAGAGAAGACCGACCATTCGAAAGATCTGGTGGGGCTTAAATCAGATACTCTTCTGGGTGACTACAACCTGTTGAGATGAAATGAATGCAGAAGTAAAAGTAAAACTGAAAAAAACCTGAAAAAAGCTCAAAATAGTGGAGGAAGAAGAATGTAAATTTTGTGGCATGGGAGAAGAAACCTTCATCCACATACTTTCAAACTGCACAGCACTTCAGAATCCTAAAGTACATCAGCACCTGGGAGATTCTTGGCTAGAAGAAGAACATTTGCATATAAGTTAAAGCCTGCAAATATCCTAAAATTCCTCCGGGAAATAGGGCTAAAGTTTCTGAGACATTTCTGAGAAGCTAAGTAGAATACATACATAGGAGGATAAGGAAGGACTAGCACATAGAGTGCTAGTTTTTTTGACGAAAGTAGTGAGCCAGAGGAGGAGCAAAAAAATTAGGTGAAACTGGAAAATTTGTCATTCTCTCAAAAATTCATATCTTCGTCGTTTTTCATCTTGAACACACGTAGGGAACAATTCAGTGCAGTGGCTCTTGAATCAGTATTTTTTTAACTGAAATGATGTTACTTTCCTGCAAGGTACGGTTCAGGCACCAAATCTTCATCACACCCAGTAAACTCAATATAATTTTTTTAAATAGCCAAACATGCTTCAGATTGTGATGAACTAACTTGTTATGTCACTTTTTTATAATGTTTACCATTTTCACCTTCATACGTTCATATATTATTCGGTCGGTGACCTCTATGTACATGTTGTTCAAAATATCACTAAAATCTCTACAAAACAGAGGCAAAAATCATATTCTTCATTTTCTGATGTGGAGTGTATTTTATGAAGCTTTTCCTGGTGCTTCTAAATTACCATTTTTGTCAACAGATTGGCATTTATCATTGTCTGATAATAATATTGTCCACTGCACACTGCAGTAGACTGCAGTTTAATCTTAAGCCTGGTAAAAACAGTTAAGGGTGATTTTAGTTAATTTGTTACCCTCATAGGCACACAGCGAAAATTTTCCAATGCCTTCCACTTTCAACTTTTGTTCATTTTCGACTTGTACCATCTTGTTTATTCTAATTTTTTTTATGCTTTCGAATCTGCTTTTCTGTCCCAGCAAATATGTTCACTGAAACAAGAGTCTAAGCACCAGTCACCTGTTTCCCACTAGTTTTCGATTATCCATTTCTCTGATTGAACAAGCTGGGAAAGCGGTTCCTCTGGTTTTCGTATGTTTAGATTTATTTACAGATTTATGTCTGAACTAGCAGTTTTTGGTTAAATATCCCACTTTATAACAAATATGGCAAGATAGCTTTCTTTCATTTTTATCAATTGTTATCTCACCAAGTGCAGCTGAAACTTCTTAGGAATCACACATCTCTTCTTCCAGCAGCAGTCTGTATGTTAATATTTTTGGCATAATCATGCTTTTTAAAAGAGTTTCACCTTCTGTTTTAAATTTAGTTTTCATTTTCTCAGCCATTGTTAATATATTTCTTCAAAGATACGTAGGTGACACGTGATAATAAGTGACAGGTGATAGTAGGTGACATCAAGATCTTCTGGTCATTGTTGATCACTTCTTCGAGCTTCTGATCATCGTCGATTACTTCTTTAGGTGATACTTTTCGATACTCCTTGTATGTACATGCAAAAGTTATCGCTCATCTCTTGATCTCCACTTCTTTGTCAATTATTGTACACCCTCTAATCATTGTCGACAACTTCTTGTACAACCCTCTGGTCTTTGTACTCCACTTCTTCGGATACATGGCCGTCGAGTTTGGAGAACCGGGTGGACAGGTTACCAAGTGTTTCAAAACCCCAAAGATACTTTCGATGCACCCTGTATATGGACACGTGTCACATGTGACGTTTTGGCATTTTCTCTCCGCTACACTCTTATGTTAAACCTAATATACTTTTGATCCACCCTGTATATGATTCACGTAATAACGTATATAGATGTTAAGGCCTTTCGAACGAGATGTCGTTTGCTATTGCGTAATCCCATCCGGTTGCCGCACAGTATGAACTCCCCTTAGGGGAGTGGCTCGATTTTAACGATATTCTTATGGAGATTCCCATGTTAGCGACTCCGCCATGAGGCAGAACCGATTCAGTTCATTTACTGTTAAGAACCCACGTTTTTAACCACGTGTATGTTATTTTCAATTGCTCAGTTGTATTTAGCCCCTGTACTAATTTTATAATGCATATGGCCTAGGATATTTTAGGACGAACCCAAATTCAAATGTGCTCTTCACCTTGGCCCGCTTTTTGACCTACTTTTTTGGTGATTACCTCGAATTCGAATTATGCCGCTGGAAGTCGGATGTGTTAGATAGAAAACACGTCGTTGGATTATTAATATTACCATGACATAACTATCAAAAAAGATTTATTATACTAATTTTTCGTTTTTCTCACAAATAAATAAAATGTGTCCCGCTAAGTTGGAATCATATGTAAAACTTTTTTATTATCAATTTTAGGTAAAAAAGTTATTCCCAATAAAAAGTTCTGCATTATCTGAAACCTAGAATGCAGTCATCAAATTTTTCAGTCGTATACGAAGTTTGTCAAAAAGTATGAGTTTTACTTAAGCCCTTAAATTTGACAATATCGAGAAATGTTACTAAAAAAATATGGATATTTATGTTGAAGCACTAGTAAGAGTAACGGTTAATTTGTTTGTTTTCATAACTTAGTATTTGAATGCATTTTATTATTTTAAAGTTAATGAATAATATGTATACTTATTCTGCGTTTAAAATGCAAAATTATTAAAAAATTTCGAAAACCTAAGATTATCATGTGTTTGGTAATCCAAGAGATGACTATTCATTTGATATGAAAATATTTGTGAAAAATATAATAATCTGAAGTTTGGAGTGACGAAAAAATAATTATTCCACATGAAATCAGTGCAAGCTGGAGAAAAAATATTGGACGAAACGCTACCCGAAAGTGATTTTACGGGACCTCGCAGTTAAATCACTTTCGGAAATAACTATTTCCTACGATCACATAGGAAAGTGACATATATCGCACTGTCTAGTTCTATGGAAAGTGGCCTTTATTCATACGATAAAAAAGCTGTCAAATTGAACGTTGAAATGCCAGTCTATATGCCTCGCAAATGTATGTATATGTCAAATGCGTATTTCCTAATTTGATTTGTCCATTTAATATAATTTATTACTTTCAATTTTTACAATGATTCTAATAAATAATTGATTCTGAATCGCAATTTTTATGTAACAAAAAAAGTTTTATTCCTGATGTTCTCTTTCTAATTGTTGTTAGTTGTTGAAATAAATGTTTGTAATACAGGGTGTCCCAACCGAGAGTGACCCATTTTAAATGCTTATAACTTTTATACCAGTTGTGTTAGCCACCTGCGGTTTACGCCATTCCTTTTCTCTTGGCCTAAAGTTTTTTCTAGTTGGTACCAAATTTTGTCTACAATTATACAGTGGGAGTAAAAAAATTGCCTTTTTTCGACATTAAAATTTTCAACTATTTTTAATGGAACACCCTGTATATTGCAACGCCATAATTAGGAGTCGTGTCCAAGGTATCCATATACCAATAAACATCGGACTTGTACCTTGAGGTTTTAGCAGCAAAAAATTAAAATAGTAGTCAGGATATTTTAGCAAACGTATGAAAAAAACGTAACTAGGTATCCATAGTAAACTGGCCCTATAGAATGGGCACCGTACTCTCCTGACTTGACAGTTCCAGACTTTTTCTCTGGGGTTATGTCAAGGATAGGTGCTATAACCCCATTCCACATAATTTGGATGATCTTAAGAGGAATATTCGTACAGTAATTGAAGCGATTCCCCAAGATATGTTACACAATTCATTCAACCATTAAATGGTCCGACTTCATAAATGCGTAGAACAGAACGGTCAACATATACAGCAGTTTTTTTAGATTAATATTTATTTCTTTATTAATGTATAGTTCCAAATATGCTAATAAAAAATACGTTTGCTAAAATATCCAAACTAATATTTCAATTTTTTGCTGCTAAAACTTCAAGGTACAAGTCCGATGTTTATTGGTATATAGATACCTTGAACACGACTCCTAATTATGGCGTTGCAATATACAGGGTGTTCCATTAAAAATAGTTGAAAATTTTAATGTCGAAAAAAGGCAATTTTTTTACTCCCACTGTATAATTGTAGACAAAATTTGGTACCAACTAGAAAAAACTTT
The DNA here is from genome assembly GCA_963978555.1 of Galerucella nymphaeae. NCBI lineage: Eukaryota > Metazoa > Arthropoda > Insecta > Coleoptera > Chrysomelidae > Galerucella > Galerucella nymphaeae. The sequence goes on along the minus strand of OZ021711.1, from coordinate 622,275 downwards.
AGGCCAAGAGAAAAGGAATGGCGTAAACCGCAGGTGGCTAACACAACTGGTATAAAAGTTATAAGCATTTAAAATGGGTCACTCTCGGCTGGGACACCCTGTATTTTGTGTACCAATGATAATTCCAACTTTTTTATCTTTTCCATCGCATAAAAATAACAATTTTCTGGGCCACTTTCAAAGGTAACTAATCATAATTATAATTACTGTAATTAAAAAATACACCTAATATGTAAAACCTCTCACATATACATAAAAACGCTAGATTATACATGCCTGATTCGGTAAAAGTATATCGCGTGGTCGTAGGAAAAATAATGTACATAACTTGTGCGAACGTGTAATATAAAATCACAGCACTAGTGCGGTTAAGTGATACTTACCGCACGCTTGTAGATAAAGTATCAAAAGGCTTATTCAACTATTTTTGTATTCAATGTTTTATTTATAAATACGGCTACTTGAATAAAAATCATATAAATAAAAGTGAGATCGAAAGTGTTAAATTTCTAAAGAATGAGGAATGAAATTGTGTATCTATACTGAATTTCTAAACGAGGTCGATTATCGCAGTTCGCTTGTTTAAAGTCGCGCAAAATGATCGGTCACCAGGTCATCCAATTTCACTTTTTAATTGTATTTAAAACTAAGAGTTTTCTAATTTGAAGCGAAATGGTGCGTAGGGGAGATTGGGATCATTGAAATTGAATATAAAATTATGGCCTTTCTCTATCTCTTTTGTTATGCATGATAAGTGATTTTGCGATTTTATGGTTTTTTTTTTACGTCAATATCACCAATTCCTGATACAAACTACAAACTTTGATACCTACCTAAAAAATAAAATAAAATGAAAACAATTTCGGTGAATTAATATTTAATCGCTGGACAAGAAATAATATATGAAAAATCAATAGATCTGCCAATGATTGAGAAATTACACTAAACTAATAGGACGAGCAGTTTTGGACGCATATTTCACATGAGTTTTAATAGCATATAGAGCATATTCACTAAGCGAGTTAACACATTTGCGAACACACACAGACAAATTAGGGATCTCAGGAGGACACACTGGAAATTTCTTGCATGGTTAATTTTTTTTCAGCCAAATTTGAAAAAAATAAATTTTTTTCTAAAAAAAAATCAAGTCTGCAATTGCAAAATGGCCAGAATTTTTGACGTGTAGAAACAGAACTGTCTCCAAATGCATGAAATGGCAGACCAGTATAAGATAAAGAAGGTTCTAAAGGCTCTCTTACCCAGGCTGTTGAAACTGGGTAAGAAAAATTACAGTCACCGACCTGGCGACTGGGCAGTACTGTACCCTGAGGAAGCATCTGCACAGGATCAGCAAAGTTAGTCAACCTATGTGCAGAAAATGTGAACTTTACGATGAAACTTCTACTCACATAGGTACCCTGTTTCTGTCCCCTACAGGGACTTGGAAGCACTTTGGACTGGAAATAATTCCACCATCACAACCACTGAAGATCAGGATAGCATCATAAGTTTTTATCCAGGTTTTCTTATGATTTATAATTTGAATAGTTGTTAATCGATACACATTTCAATACACAAAATCACAAAACTGAGTATACATATTTTGAAAACTTAAATATTCATACACAAAAAAAGTATCAAGAAACGCGTTTTATTAACAACATTTCCAATATAAGCGAAAAAACGCGCTATCCCAATAAAAACCGTTCCTGGAACGTGCACTTCACATCATATCGTTGGAATGTCATAAAATGAAATATTTCATTTCACATTTTGCCAGGGATATGAATGGACCTTAATAAAAATTTGATAACAAAATTTTACAGTCTTAAACTTCAAAATATTTTTGATTGTCTAGTTGTCAAATTTTTTCCGTTGTGTCAGTTAGGGATAAAAATTAATTTCTACTTATTTTTTCTTGACAACGGTAGTTGAAACGCTACCGAAACGTTGAAATAAAGAATTTAAAAATATTGTGGTTTAATTTCCCAAGAAATTGAAAAAAGAATGAATAATATACCACAAGGAACATACAGAAGAAATCTAACACTTCTACAATCCAGAGCAAATTTAACTGGGCGATTGCCTTGGTTGAGCCATACAAAACTCATGTCGGATGGTATAATCCTAGCTCATATGCATCAAGCTGAAAAACATATCTATTCCCCGGACTCTGCATCACTTCTGGATACATCCCAACTTCTTTGAAAAGAGCCCAAACCGTCTTCAAACTAAAATTAGATTATTTCCAGAGAAAGCACTCATGACAATAACTCTATGGTATTTATTTATTCCAAATTATGGGATCTTTAAGACTTTTAAATAAATTCTTCCGCATGCCCAACTGCTTATTTTTTCTTATGTTTATGGATACTGAGTGTGTGGTATCCAGTATTTATTATTGAATAAATAATATGGCTTTTACTTGATAAAGATCCATATTGAATTATGAAATAGAACAATTTTAATTTGTTAAAATTTACATATACATATAACAAAAAGGCAGGTCATAAATCATACCACACATTCTGAGGCCAAAAATAACTCGATCCAACCCAAGTTACCCTAGTAGAAATGTGCATGCGAAAAAAGTTACAGCCTGGCTGCAATTAGTTATCATCAGAAGCCTGTGAATTCAAGAAAATGGGGGCAATTTTGAACATCTAATAAAAACTACACATTTGTAAATGAATAAGATTCAGTTAACTGTATAAACCCTCACTTCGTGGAATCTACTCATCATATGGTTTTAAATGAAACTAACTGTTTCTGAATGACTCCACAATATATTTGAAAAAATGTGTAAATTGCAAGTAAATTATTGACAATTGTTTCGATGATATATTTATCGAAACAATTGTCAATAATTTACTTGCAATTTACACATTTTTTCAAATATATTGTGAAGTCATTTAGAAACAGTTAGTTTCATTTAAAACCATAGAATAAGATTCAATCAAAAATTTGGGACCCTCGAAAAACTTAAAAATTCATCGACTTTAATTTTTGTCACTCGAAATTTTTGAAGCATAATGAAAAATAGGCCGCATCTCGATAAAAACTGATAATTATTGTGAAAAGTACTAGAGAGCAAAAGAGTTTCAAAAATAATGTATTTGAATGATGGTTCCACAATAAGCATTGAATTGTAACGTACACAAGAACTTTGGGGGGGGGGGGGGTTAGAGGATCTCAACTCCCATGAATTTCTATCTTTCTATCTTTCTTTCTTATCATAAGAAAGCCACTTGTCAACTTTCATCATAATATGTCGAACAACTGTCGAAATATTTGCAAAAATCAATTTTCATTTGGTAACTTCGAAGGGTTGTAACTTTTTTCGCATGCATATTTGTAAACTTGGGTTGGATCAAGTTATTTTTAGCCACAGAATATATGGTAATATTTATGACCTTCCTTTTTGTTACACCCTGTATAAATCTACCAAATATTATGTAGATTTTAAAATAACAGTATTTTCCAATAAATTCAAATACACCGGACCATTTAAGTTACCATTAAAAAGAAAGGGTCCAATTATAGAAAATAAGAAAAGTTGATAATTGAGTTCAAATCTCATCCTTAGGAAATAGTTAAACTTTTATTTCGCCCTGTAAAAGCAAAGTGGAATATTAGAGCACATTACTGCCGCTCTATAAAGGTCACGACCGTTTTACTTCCTCGTTTGAACACGCTTGAACAAGGAGAAAGGATTTTATTTGTATGATGATGTGTGTTTTATCTCGTTCGCATTTTTAATTGTCTAATGAAATTGGGTCGAGACTAAAATTATCCGAGCTCTCGTCGACGGTGACGATATAGGATGTACTTGATATGTTTAGGAAGCATTTACTATTTAATGTATAATCTTGACCTTTTTATTTTTTGATTCTGATCGGGTTAAACTTATCAAAGATCATGATAAAATATAGTTTCTATTGACAATAACAATTTGATATTATTATCTTCATACAGTGTGACCCATTTAAAATGGAACCACCTCTGTAAAATACGCATTTTTCAATCAATCTAAAAAAAACTGTGAAATGTATCTTCTCAAAAATTTTCATAATTTTTGTTTTAATTTTGAAGGCACTCTATGTTTTTTTTATTTGTCAAAAACGGCGAAAGTTTATTAGGCAATTTTTGTTGACTACACTACTAAATTTGTAGTCGTCAAAAAATAAAAACTATCAAAATTTCATGATAAAATATTGGCCAGCAACGAAGTTACAATAACTTTTATTTTTGAAACAAAGTATTTGATTAATAATTTTTATTAAGATTATAGAATTATTATTTCAATTTAGGCAACACTGTTGATACGAAGTAGAACACTCTTGAATGCATACAGTGAAAATCCGAAATCAATAGCTCATTCCGTTCTACAGTTATAACAAAGATTACAGAATTCTGTAATATTTTTGGTTATAACTACTGAAAATATGGTAAAAAAATGAACGATTTGTGGGGAAAGGGATAAAAATCTGCTTACGCCACTGGATTTGTGAATGATATGAATGGATTCTAAAATGTAGTAGTTTACCTAACTAGTGCGGAAAGTGATACTTTTCCGCACGCTATTGCAGATGGCCGAACGACGCTAGCGGAGTTCGGCCAACAATCGCGTGCGGAAAAGTCACTTTACGCACGTGTTAGGTAATAGTACATTGTTTACCGGGTAGGAAAAGCTTAACATTCCTGGACGACTGTGAAGATTGCTAAGTCGAGGCACAAGCCGAGACTTAGCAACACAGAGTCCAGGAATGTGGCTTTTCCTACGAAGTAAACATACTATTTTTCCGCAAATCGTTTAAAATTCGACAGATATTGATTGATTTAAAAAAAAAACGCGATAATTTTATTCCCAAATAAATGGTGCTTTGAAATTCCTAATAAAATTACTTGGGTTACTATGGAAACGTATTGAGGTTGAATTGTCAAACTTGACGCTTATAAATTTAATTGCTGGTGTTCTCGAAAGTAAAATGATAAGTGATGATGAAATTTCCATTCCTGGGACTCCTCCAGAGCTGGTTGAGGCAGTGAATACTGCTTCATTAAAATTATTGCCAAAGAAATCAAGAGAAAAGTACGAAAATGCATACAGACGTTTTATGGATTTTGTAGAACACTAACAACTGTACGGAAATATCATTTCCTTACAGTAAGGAAGTCCTGACTTTTTCTTCAAGAAATTTTGACAGGAATGTCAAAATTTCCTAGCGATTTGCGGAAAACTATTTTTTCTACTAGCATCCGGAAAAAACCTTAAAAGTTTACATAAAGACACATTTATTATTAAATATATATCAACAAGTTAATTATCATTATTTGACATCAAGTTAATAGGGCTTCCACCAGGGCCATAAATAATTATTGAAAAAATGTTCCTTTTCATAAGAAAATTATAGCGGAATTCTAATAAATTTATTGATGTTTCAGCCATACAAATACATATTTTAAATCTTCAAATTTCAGTATACTCCCCAAAAACTGTACAAATTTACTTTCCGCACTAGTACGGAAAAGTGACTCTTTCCGCACGCTTTTTAGTGCGGAAAAGTGGATCTTTCCGCACGCTAGTAGAAAAACAATTTTATTCTAAAATTTTAATTATTTACACAAGAGGACAGACAAAGACTGACCTGTCATAAAAAAATCGAATGACACAGAACTACAAAATTTACACGGAATATTAACCTTCCAGCACACGCATCAATAGAATGTACTTGGTTACACGCAGCGGTCTCACAGACCATGATGATAAAAAGTAGCTATAATTCATAATAATTACCTTCGGGGTATTAATAATACTTAATGAAGTATTCGTTAACACATTTATTCTTAAAAATATTGCATGACCAAACAAAAACATTATTTTTGATATCTAATCCTAAGAAAAAATGTTTACAAAGCAACAGAAGGAAATAAAAATATTTTATATATCATAATTTTGGCAGCATTCAGTACAAACTATATTAGCATGTTCCATACATAAAAATTTTCTGCAACTTCTACAATAGTATCGTGTTTTCCTATTCTTTTTTCTGTCGCAATAAAAGCAACGCCCATGCTCATCTGCTTCTCTCGCATCAGGTAAATGTGGGGTAGGTAGTCCACAAAGCTCCCGAATTCTCGGTTTCATGGTTTTAGGAATGCATGACCAATTTACCCGTTCCTTCATATAGTCTCTTGCTAAACTCATAGATAGTTCAAGCAGAAAGTCTTTTCGAGTGACTTTTGAATTTGGGTTATTAGCCGTAAATATAACGAAAGCATTTATTGCAGCAACGTTCATCATGCTGAAAAATATTACATTGGGCCACCTCCTAGTGCTGCGTGCGCAATTGTATGAACTGCAAAGCTTGTCAACAACGTCAACACCACCTTTGGTGTCATTATAATCAACAATTATTTCAGGAAGCCCATTTTCCTTCGAAACTTTATCGTCGTGGTGGGACGTTGAGAGCAACAGTACATTCTTTTTTTTCTTGGGTATATACGATACTATTGTGCAGTCAGAACCAAACCCAAATATACTGGATCCAACTGGTCTTCCATTATCTGTTCTGAATTCTGCTGGCAATTCTCGCTTGTTTTTTCTGAGGGTTCCAACAAGTGTCAGTTTTCTGGATTTTAAACTTTCAGCTAACGAAACACTGGTAAACCAATTATCAGTGGTCACGTTCCGATTAGATGCGCTTATATGCTCCGTCAGCCGTTCAACAATGGCTTTGGCAGAGTTATCCTTTCTGAATGGACCATCTGGCTGTTGGCCGACATACACCTCCATTGCACTTGTATACCACATTTTTGCATCACACATGGCAAACATTTTAATGCCATATTTATTTGGCTTTTTCGGCATATACTGCCGAAAACTGCATTTGCCTCTGAATGCCTCTAGTTTTTCGTCAATAGTGATAAACTCTGAATGTCTATATGCAGATTCACATAAATTACAAAAAATGTGACGTTCAAAAAACAAAAGATAAACGAGATGCTCGACGAGATATGACGTTTTACGAATGTCAAAACCTTGTTTTAGATGCGGTTTTAGTGACGGATGTTATTTTCAATTTGGTTGTACTCTCTGCTGCTGCTGTATAGACTTCGTTTACATAAAACATTTTGTTGGTAAATGCTAGTGTTCACTTCAAATCTTTTTTTTTCTTCAATATGTATATTTATTTTTGAGAAAGTAGTTGTCAATATTTGTCATTTTTAATTTTAACATAGATTGTCTTAGTTCATTAAAAAATATAAGTTTTTCAAAAGATATCATGAATTTTTTGTATATTTTCAACTTTTTTGAAACCAACTTAGGTGCTTTGTACGTTACACACATTTATTTAAAATTAAAATCACACCTTCACTCAAATTTCGTGACTGAATGAAAAAACAAATTGTTCCCTCGACGACAGCCTACACATGGAAGATATAAAACGCTCAATTTGCCACCATAAAAAACATAACCAAATGTTGTTTCCACTTACAGTCGACGTTGATGTTTCATTTTTTTTTTATTTGTGAAATTAAAATACTTTTTGTTTACCTTTGCCGTTCAAAGAAAAATAATTTTAGCTGTTTTTATGCAAAATTTAACCTTCACATTGACTCCTTGTTTACTTCACACAACCTTCAAACTTTTTGGCGAATAGGTACTCATTGATGTTGATCTTCTACGTAGGAATATCGTTACGCTATACGTGCTTTTTAAATAAAAGTATCCACCTTTAATAACTTTTGTAATACTGGTATTTAGAAAAAATCCAAAAACACGTCAATTTATGTTGGAAGGGGCAAGCATTATGGCTTATTTAAACTTACTGGAAAAGCCACCCCCTCATCCCTAGCAGCATCCCCTTTATTTTTTTAAATTACTTTTAATATTTCTTATGTAAAATTTGGATACTCCTCTTTGAGCTGATTTCAAAAATGTATAATACTTGTAGGTTAAAGTGGTTAGTTTATGAGATAAACAATTTTTCTTTTAAGAGCACAAATATTACTTATTTTTTACTTTCACCTTATTTGCCTGTACTGAAATGGGTTGTACAACAGTTCAAACTCTTTAATCTTTTTAACTGTGCTATTTATTCTACTTAAAAAATCCAAACAACAAAAAACTCTACTTTTTATTAAAGTTTGACATTGTCAACTAGAATTTGTAGTCACTATTGATAGTGTAATTTGATACATTATTTATTTTGTTTCTTTGAAATGGTTTACTCTTTGCAAGAAAGAATTGAAATTGTAGGTTTATACTACCAAAATAATAATTGTGCAAGTGCTGCTGCAAAAATATTTAACGTACAATAGTACATTGAAGTATTTATAAGTGTTAGGGTCTTAAATAGGCATGATGACTGATTTTGAAAAACTGCTCCACGATGTTTTCACGTATATACTTTATCTACAATAAATGTTATTTCTGTAAGAAAGAATGTTTTTAAAGGAAAAATTCAACTTTAAAAAACACATTTTAAATTATGCGCCAAAACGATAGAATAGTAATGGCGTCTGTCTATGACATCATCAATTCGTAACAGTGTCAACTGTCGATAGGTTATCTATGATCTGTGTCATGTAGTAAAATCGTCTAAGTCAAACTTCAAACACTTGACAGCTTGCTTGAAGTTTATTTTGATACATAAAAATAATTTCAAAAACGGTTTTTTGTGGTAATAAAAAACAGATACTTAATAGTTTATAAAGAGAAAATATCACATGAACCAAGCAAAGTCAACAGCAACAAAGGAAATACAAAATCATAGATAATATAAAGACGACAAAACAGATGTTCGGATTTGGTTCGGGTCGGATCATGGATATTTGCGAAAATATGACGTCACTCTCTTCTGATTGGTGTTTGAGATAATATGGCGGATGGTTAAATTTTGTGCTTATATTTTTACTAAAATAAATGTAATCACACATGAAAATGAAAAATAAGTGATTTCTGTAGAATCTCTGATCTTAAATAATTATATCAAAACAATATTTTGGTGATTCTTAGTGACTGTCATCATGCCTATTCAAGTGCGAAATAGAGCAAGTGTTTTAGAGACCAGTTATCCACGAATACTTTACGCTAATTTTTTTTATTGGTGCACTTTGAAATTATAAATACTGGTATCTTTTACTACTACAATAAAAAGAAATGGAAATAACTGATATTGTACTGCTCAAATGAAGGTGTTGACGTTACAAAGTACTCCTGCCAGATCAATAATAAAAAAAATTGTCATTTATTTCATTAGACATTACACTTCGTTTCTCGAGATGTTGATGTTGCCATGGTAACTTTAAAAAACGCGCGTGTTTGAAAGTCTGATTTAAAAACGCTGGGGCGTGCTTTAAATAAGTAAAAGGGTTCCCCAATAAAAAAAAACGTCAATTTCAAATCTAAATTGTCAAGTTGAAACAGACAAACAGATAGAACAGGTAAAATTTCATTGTTCTGTCTTTTCGAAGGTTAACCAGTTGATGAACGTCTAAAATCTCATGTTACAACAATCTTTTGAAGTCAACCAATGGTTAACCATAACCACAGTTTATAAAAGAGAACAGATGCGAAAGCTTGGCAGAGAACAGTAAAAAAGAGAGATGGGTGGACATACCCATTTAAAGGTCCATCGTCGTATGTCGACTCCGTTCGGGCTGCTTCGCGAAACTTTTCAACAGGGTTATCAATTTGCATAATATTTCCCTCAATTCACGATCATAGGTCGAATATGTTATACCTAAGCATTATTTTTAGTGTGATAGTTATACACATACAAATATTCGACAATTACTTGTTTTAAATCAATTTCATTAACATTAAAAGAATTCTTCAATTTAAAAGATTATAATGTATTGAAATCATACCATAATAGTTATTTATGATATAAGTGTTAAAAGTACAATTTTAAGGCACGCATGTGAAGGTTTGCAGAATGAGCGAAGCGAATTCTGCAATTCCCATGAGTGCCTTAAAAGGTACTTTTAACACGTATATCATACAATATTTTTTCTACAAACGTTTAAAAATGCAATAATTAAAGTTTAAAAACTTTTATTAATACATCCAAAGGAGATAATTTTAAATTGCATCGTATATTACGTACCTTAGCAACCATTTGATATTGTGGTGTCAACCTCGACTGGAAATTCCATTTTTTCTGCGCATCATTCCTCCTTATCCACGGAAAATGGTAAAACAGCAGTGCAGGAAATTAATTTGTCAAATTGCACAAATTGTACTATTAATATTAATGTTAATAAATAAAATCTAAATATTTTGACGTTTGCTTTCAAAATTTGACAATTCACTTTTACCAGCAGTGCCATAAAGATTTTAAGGCACTCAGTGCCATAAAGATTTTATGGCACTCAGTGCCTTAAAGTGACATTTTTAATGCTTCTATGGAGTGCTAAAAATGGCATTTTTAACACGTTTGTAGAAAATAGTATATTGTTTTATTAGGAGTAAAAGTATAACTTTTTGTGGCGAGTCTGAATGTTTGATGGCCGAACGTTAGTGAGGCCGACAATTTCAGACGAGCCACAAAAAGTGCTTTTGCTCCGAATGAAACATGCTATTTTTTCCGCAAACGGCATCCAGAATATAGAACTAATTAATATTTAAATAAAAATTCAAAACGATTGCAATGAAGTTGATAAATTCAGAGAATAATAATTATAAAACTGCGCACTACATTTCCGTGGTTACTGGTTTTGTGATTGCCAAGTCAAAAACAAATTTGACAGTTCAATAATATTTTATAATGTCAGAAATATTGTAAGTGACTTAAAGCAATAATTGGACTGTGCATTTTTGGTAAGTACTTGAGCATCAAAATTTCGTTTGTTGTAGTAAAGTGTACTGAAATTTTCTTTTAGATAATATTATGTCGGATTCAGAACCCAATTGTACACCGCCCGACGTTGTTGACATTTCTACTTTTTTGTACGGCCGTCAGCGTACAAAAAAGTACTTTTTTGTCCGCTCACGGCCGTACAAAAAAGTGGCGTCTGTGAAATCATACTTCAACATCATGAATTGACGTTAATAATGTCTACTTTTTTTGACGTTTGCGGAAAAATATATTTTTTTTTCACAAACCATCTTTGGGAACCATGCACAGTAACCGTGACGACTTGGCTCAAAAATCAAAATACAAAACGCCATTTTTGACACTTCATTTTGAAGGTTGTCAATCCACGATATTATTTGTGTTATTTGACTAATCGATTGTAGATTGTGGTAATATTAGCTGAAAATAGTGTACATTAGTATATAATTTTTATAAAATGAATAAACATTACGGGGGAGTGTATTGTCCATACAGAGAATGCCTAAATAAATTTTATTCGGAAAGAAAAGTAAAGAACCGGCACTGGAAACTGTTATTGTCCCCAAGTCAACATTACAATTTGGTAAGAAATTATGAAAATATTTTAAACTGACAACATCGCGGCCATACCGAGTTAAAGGTCCAAGGTCATTGAAGTCGGACTTGAAAATCCTTTGATGTTTTGTCGGGATTCGTATCTGTTCTCTTTTATAATCTGTTCTATAACAATGGTTTAACCTACCGAGCTACAACACACCCTTCCTACTTTCTACTTTCTATCACTCTCTTTCATGCTGACGGACTGGTTTGTTGCTTCTATCTGTGGTATCTCTATGATTTGGTAAAAAAAGTATTCAACCCAAATTTCCACACACTTTTACTGAAGATGACGTCGCTCACTCTAAGACTAGATATCCGTCCTAGCTTCGCTCAGTGACGTCCACTTGACATTTTTCTACTTTTAGCTTAGCACAAACCTCCTTCTTTCTTCATGTATCTCTGTGGTCTAGAAACCTTTATAATTATAAATAAATTATTAAAATTTCTGAAACTTGCTCATTTTAATTACCAGAATTCTATAAATATTTTTACGAAACCGCAATCTATTTACATAAATTCCATGTTTTCCCAAACCACTAATTTATAGGTGATTTATTCATAATATAGGCAAGTATTAAATTGTGTAGTGCACGCGGTGTTATTATATATTGTACACCTGGTGCTCAGGGTATAATTTTTGTATCAAACATGACCCAGAGAATGTTAAATATGTCTTGATTAAAACATAATCACCACACCATACTCCTCAAGCTTCGGAAAATGACGTTCCCCGTTATCACTTAATTTGTCTCACCAGATTAGGGCAGCGATAATTTGCCGTGCGGAGCTCGACTGCATATTATTGAACACTTTTTTTTATTAAATTAAAACACCTGCAGCTGTATTGATTTATCAATCAATGATGAATGATTTGTTTTCAATAATCATTCAAATTAGATATTCACACATAAATAGTGAAGGTTAAGAATACCCTTAGAGCGGGAAAGTAGTTAGTTGCGGACTACCACAAGGAACTGTGTTAGGTCCAGTGTTGTTCACCATATATCCTTATAATATCCCAAACTCCCAATTTGCTGGTAATTCACTAATTTTTGCGGATGATACCGCTGATGATACATGGAATAATTTGAAAATTCAGAAAGAAGAAGGAAAGATCTCTGACATAACATCTTTCACAATAGAGGAACTAGAGGAAGCGGCAGAAAAAATGAAATTTAGGAAGACAGATATGATATGATATTGGAAATAATGAAGAACCTACTGACACGACAAGAATTTCCTGGTATATGGAAAGTAGCCAAACTAGTGCTTATAAAAAAACAGGGGAAGCCGATAGACGAACCCAGCTCGTTTCTACCAATTTGCCTTCCGGATGTAATGGGAGAAGTCTACTAAGGACTAATCAGAACAAGACTAGAAATGGCTTTAGAAGATACAGACACTAGTCCAGTCGGATTAGCAAAAAACCATCAAAACATGGATGTGAAAGTAGAAGGCAAGATTTTTGATGGAAACCCTTAAAAATACATATCATGGTTAATGATAATCTGTTGCCTCCACCGGTTTTTAGGCTGTGCTAATTGCACAATAGCAGTTTATAGTCGAACCAACTAAAAATGGGCCTATTTTTCGACATGTTTTCGAATTTTACTCGGAAAAAATTGAATTTATCGAGCATATGTATACGAACAAAAATATAGAGCGTAAAATTTGCTATATAATTCCGTGGTTTGTAAAAATGTAAAAATTCCCATCCTCGCATGCAGCCACAGCAGATGAATGAGTGGAGAAATTTTTGGAAAAAAAGACGGATTTTCAGAATCAAAATATTAATGCAATTTATGAAGCAATGTGAATTATTATTTGTCGTGGTTGCGATATCTCATTTGCTGAGTAATCTAATTGTTAATAAAAATTAGGTCAAAGCAATAGACTTTGTTAAAATAAAGACATACGCCACAAATTTTTTTTTCAAATTCACAATAATGTTTTCACACATACTAGAAGGTTACAGCTATCATATGCGATGATTTAAACAACAACTTCTTAGGTTCAACTGACTCAGAATTTAGTTTAAAGAAGTGGTTTAAATTTTACTTCAGCAACAATTAAGAAATTTAAAAAAAAAACACTTGGAGAAACACAACTTTTGGCGTTTTGAACGTTCAATTCGGACCATTTAATCCTGAGTTTTTGAATCCCAAAGTTGAACAATGACTATAGATCATTGGTTCCCAACAGGTGGTCCGCGGACCAAAGGTGGTCCGCGAGGGACTTAGAAGAAATAAATAATTATTGAGTAAAATGTAATTTAAAAAAAAAACTAAAGTTAACAAGTGTATGTGGCACAGATTAGGAAGAGCTGTGGTGTCGAAAGGCCATTTCATACCCATACGTCCGGAAAACAGCACTTAGGTACTTTGTGCTATTTTCAACCACCTACCTGTGCGAGCAAGGTTTTTCAACTTTGCTGTTAATAAAAATAAACAAAGAAACCGGCTGAGCTTAGGCAGCGACCTGCGACTAGCTCTGAGCAAGAACCATTCACCGAGAATTCCTGAACTAGTAAAACAGATTCGAGCTCGGAAGTCTCACTAAAATAATTCCTAAAAAATATTTTATGTGCAATGAGAACATTTAATTTCTGTCTTAACTAGTATTCTAATGAAAAGGTAACTGTCGCTAAAATGTTCTAAAAATAAACAATTTGCTTATGATTTTTTTTATTGTCTTTGGAACTATATTTATATATCAGGTGGTCCGTGCTACTATTAATGTCAAGTAAAGTGGTCCGCGGCCCGGAGTGAGTTGGGAACCACTGCTATAGATAAACGAACAACCATCAAACGAGAAAAAAAGACTGCCATACAGGTCCTTCTGCGAACCTCCCAGATATTTTTCAACACACCTATCTCTCATAACTTATCAACAATTAAATCAAATAGAAGAGAGAATGTGCGCGGAAAAGGCATCTAGAAAAGGCTCTCGGCGCTGTAATTCCGAGGGGAGAGCATGGTTGAGTAAAGTGGCGAGACCACAGATAATAATATGTGGATGGAGGTTGAATAATTCAATAAGTCGGGATTAAATGGCCAGAATTGAACGTCCAAAACGCCAAAGGTTTCTCCAAGTCCTTTAAGTGGATTTTTTTCAAATTTCAAATAAAATGGAAATTCGTACAGATATCTTAATTGTTACTAAAGTGAAATTTGAACCACTTTTTCAAAATAACGTCTGAGCCAGTTAAACCGAAAAATTGTTGATTAAATCATAACCTTCTAGTATTTGTAAGAACATTATTGTTTAAACAATTTTTTGTAGCATATGTCTTTATTCTAAAACTGTTCCAGCAACGTGAAAATGCAATTGTTATAAGGGGTGGCCCAATCCATACTAATGTATGGAAATAAGATCTGAGGAGGTTGCACCAGAATTGGAAGATACCTTCTTGATAAGAAGCCAACGTAGGGACTTGATAATAATGGCCAGTGCATATCGCACAATCTCGGCAAAAGCCCTGACGGTAATTACTGCGATCGCGCCTATTGACCTGCTTATTTGGAAACCTTAAGACAGAAATTTGTAGAGAGATATTAGCATGAGCTAATAGCAAAGGCTCAATGGACCAAAAGGTTTATTCCACAAATAGATCCTTGGATATCTTGTAGCTATAGAAAAACTGACTACTTCCTAACACAGTTCTTATGGCATGGAGCATTCAGAACATATACTAAAAGAAATTCTTCTTGGTTAGTTCTGGTGACCTAATTGGAATTATAAGGACCGCCTCAACTCATCAATTTATTTCTAAATTTTCTATTGAGGTAGATCCTAACAGCACGTGAAAAGTGAGCACAATTGTGGCCACATATTTTTCCGGATGCTGTGGCAGGTTTTCGAGAAGAATCTAGAAGACTTTTTTGACAAAACAAAACGAAAATTTCCATTCAGGTGTCCATTGAAAACATGTGGGCCGATAACATAGTCGCCTACAATCCCTCCCCAAACGTTTACATTCCATCGGTGTTGGGGATATTATAATAATTTTTTATTATTAGTTTTTAAATAATTTGTTTTTTTTTGTGGTATTTATGTCAGCAATTTGTTTAGCAACTACATGTGTGCATATTTATTAGCAACTTCACTGTTTTCTTACAACTATGTCAAGATAATTATACCTCATTTAAAAACCAGGAGGAGTGATTTGAATTTAAGTTGGCAATCCTGTAGACCTATGATTGGTCAGATTCCACCAAGTTTCACACAACACTTTTTAGCATTGACATCAGCTGATAATTTCCATTTTTGATAGTTCTGACAGATAAATATATTTGATTTTGTCATCGCATCCGCTCTTGTTATTTTATTAATTTACTTCGTTTCGTTAAAACTGAACATGACTACATCTGTCTATATGGAGGTTAGGTACAAGCTATAGAAGATTTAAAACAATGTAGGTTTTGTTAGAAAATTAGTTCTTCTTTTTTATTTCATTCACTCGCATTCGGTGATTTGCTACTTGAAAACAACCATATTAGAGTAATGTGTATGTTTTAATCTTTCAGTTTGAATACGAAACAGGAAAAAGTTTTACATGTGACAGAATACCCGTCTGATTAATGCTTAGGTATAAAATAATTCACTAGACAGACAAGAAGTCGACTTATGACTATGCGTGGCTGATTTTTTCATCAATCAAGGCAAATTTAAAGGATTTGGAACACGACAGTTGACTACTTTTTCGGAACACGCCATTTAATAGTAACTAATTTGGTAACTTTTAGTGATGTGAATAAAGCTTTTCAAATTACTCCTCCTGGTTTTTAAATGAGGTATAGTATAAAATTAAGAGAGAACTGTAGATGTTTCAAGATTGGCTTAGCGTATTCAATTCAAGAAAATTGTAATAAGTTGCATGGAAAGTATAATACCTAGGTATGGGACACCCTTATACCATTCAAAAGAGGCCATTTTTTTTTGAACCTGGTGAATTGTTAAAATAAAGAGTGTTCTGTTGAAAATAAGCTGCATATTACACATTGAATATAATCTAATAATTAAACTGAAAATTCTGAACACCCTGTGAAGAGATATTTAGCGCTCAATCGTGGAATACATTCAGTGAATATCCTGTTCAGATGCAAGAAAAAATTTGCTAGAATTTATTATATCAATGAGTTATTAATTTTTTTCGAAATGTTAACATTTTAAAAAAAAGTCAGCAGAACTCGGAACACTTTGTATTTAGGTAAGTATAGGGCACCATTATGGAGGAAATGTGGTGCTACTAAATATAAAACACAACTTCAGTAGAAGACCAATTTAGTATTTTTCTCATACTCTAGGAAAAAACATGGGTTTTTTGGAGATGAATAACTTATATACTTACTTGAAGCACCCTGTATATTATTGCGCCGTCGGATAGACTGAAACCATTTAAAGTGTTGAAATTATCCATCTTCAAAGAACCCACGTTTTTTCCTGGAGTCTGGGAAAAAAATATAAAATGCCCAGCAGCCTGAAAAATATTTTTTTCTACTACCGTGCGTTTTAACCCACTTTCCCGCACGCATTTTAGTTTTGAAAGTGCCACTTTCTCGCACTAATGCGGGAAAGTAATAAATGCGTGCGGGAAAGTAAAATTATGCAAATTTTGACCTTATTAGATAGTTTTTTACTTCGGAATTTTTAGCTTTTTGTTGCATTTTTCATTTTTTGGAAATATAAAATAATGAAAATATTTTTATATAACCCTAACAGCAAATAACTCCACTGCACCGGCAATTTTAAGTAATTTACAGAATGCAAAAAAAATGTGTTTTAATATTAATATTTATAATAATTAGTAGTTTTTAGGTAAAGTTTTGTATATGTATGTTGAAATGAAATAATTTTTGAAAAATGGGTTGGTATACTTTTTTGCAGGTACCTATATACGGTCGTAGAAAAAATAATGTTCATGCGTAAAGTCTTGACCGCTTGCCCGAACTCCGCTCTGCGTCGTTCGGGTCAACTGCAGTCGCGTGCGGGAAAGTATCACTTTCCGCACTTGTTAGGAAAATTACTATTTTCATTTCTGACGCCGTTCAGTCAAAACCGCTTCTCGATATATCTCAATTGGTTTCCACGCATGGTGTCATCAAATGTGTCGGAGTACATAAGTTGAATTGGCCCAAGTCGTCTATTTTTATTGATATAATGAAAAAAAGTACCAAATAGTAATTATTACAAAAATTACCAATTCGCACAAGCCCCTTAAATTTTGCGCTGGAAAGCTAGTCGAGTTGATCCGCGTCCGTCGAACCTGAACGTTGATTAGACGCGACCTTGACTGCTTCGAGTTCCGTTAGTTTGTGCAAGGTCATGTATTGCTCACGAGTCAGTGCCTGCCTGCCGCCTTGCCAATCTTGTCATGCCATGCCGCGATGTATATTATATTTATAAAACGAATGCATACGTAGTAAAACTCGACCATTTCGTAATCAGGTCCTATCCGTCTGACCAATTTAATTAATGGCGTGTGACCGTATGGTACGCTGCTAAAAAAAAACAACAACATATTGGTCGGACAGGTTAACCGGGTGAAGGACCGAAGCAATTAGGCGCAGCTAATTAAAATATAAAATATATCTAGTGGCATTATTAAAGTAGATATCTACATTATTATAGTTTGTAATGCAAGAGATAAAGAAGGAAAAGTAACAGTCGAATGGAAGATATATCAATTTGAAGAAACAGGGAGATTCGAGTACCTTGCAACAATAATTACAAGAAAACCCAATATAAAGGGGGGAATTTAAAAAATGTGTAATCAGTTCCAAAATTGTGTGGGACTGCCTAGACAAACTCAATGAACTAGGCGAGAACAATATAGTTACCTTACTATGGATTCCAGGACACACTGGAATAGAAGAAAATGAAATAGCTGATGAACTAGCAAAGAGAGGGACTAAGATACCTTTTTGGGTACCTGAACCCTTTTGCAGAATTAGCCCCAATGTAATATTGGAAGAAATATAGGTGAAGCCGAAAGAAAGAGATCAGATCATTGGGTAGATCTAGAAGTGCTTATACAATCGAAGATTCTTTGGGTGACTACAACCTGTTGAGATCAAAGTAAAACTGCGCTAAGAGTTTTAACAGGGATTCTAACGGGACATTGTCGCCTGAATGGGCACCTGAAAAAACTCAAAATAGTGGAGGAAGAAGAATGCAGATATTGTGGCATGGAAGAAATAACCTCGATCCACATACTTTCCAACTGCACAGCACTCCAGAATCTTAGAGCACAGTACCTAGGAGATTACATTTACCTAAGTTGAAGCCTGCAGATGTCCTAAAATTCCCCCGGGGAATAAGACTAAAGGATCTACTAGTTTCTGGGACTCTCCTCAGAAACTAATTAGAAGTAAGGGGAGCACAATAGATCTTTTAGGTGAAAATACACCCGAAAATACAAATCATCAGAAACATGGACATTAAACCAAAAAGAACAAGAATTGCCAATAATATGGGACAAAAAAGTACCGAGGAAAATATTAGGAGGAAAATTACAAAATGGATCTGCAAAAAGCACGAGGGATGATTGTACTATTGTATGATAAAATTGTGAATTACCGACTGCAAATCATATTTCTATGTCAGACCACCTCCGGCTGTCCTATACTGTAAGGCAGGATCTGAGGAAGACTGTAAAATCCTGCAGCCCGAATAGGACGGATGTAGCTTTCTACAATCGTCTTTTGAGAAGTGCTCTGTGGGAAACAGAGGTCCTGACTACTAGCAATAATGAGGAACTGGAAAGGTACACAATATCTATCATTTCCGATGAGGATGGTTCAGACAAGTGGCACGACCAATACCTGGTGGTGCCGTGAACTGAAATACCTCAGAAAGGCAGCGAGAACGACCTTCAACATGTCAAAACGAACAAAACTCAAAGATTACTGGAGAATATAAAAAACCAATCTCAAAGAGTTCAAAAAAGTCTAGACAAAAGCATAGAGAAGTCTGGAGAGTCAAGGTCCTCAAACATTTCTAAGTTCTAGAAGGCACCCTCAAACGACCACCATAAGAGTATCGGCATCCTGACGAGGGAAAATGGTGACAAAGCCGCCAACCTCAAAGAGAGCGCTAAGATTCTTAAGGAAACTCACTTCCCAGGTTCTGTCTTTCCTGGAACGTCGAACTGGACGCAACACCCTCACAATACGACTGGCAATCTGCTAATGCAGTAATTGATGAAGACAAGAAAAGGTGGGCTATATCGGGGTTTTCCACCTTCAAGTCATCAGGATCTGACGGAATAAGACCAGCCCTACTTCAATGGGGGATGGATATTCTTATGCCACACCTGGTTGGAATTTTTTTCAGCCTCTTCAGCTCTTTGGTATATTCCCAATAAGTGGAGAGAAGTAACAGTGGTATTTATACCCAAACCAGGTAGAATGGACTTCACCCCACCAAAAACTTTCCGACCAATTAGTCCCACATCGTTTTAAAAACGATGGAGAGGTTATGCGAGCGGCAATGGAACTAATTACTGGTCTGATCCCTCTGGACCTGTACGTCAATTAGGTTGCGTTAATAGCCATGGGACGATTGCACACGGCTGGTGTGAACCCCGAAGTAGGAGTGGGCCAATTGAGGCTAAGCCTATGGCAGGAAGCGATTACTACGGAACCTCTGCTGCAGGCAGCCAATGTTATACATATAGGTACATATATACAGATGGCTCAAAAATGGAAGGAGGCTCAGGATGTGGAATTCACTCCAGTGCAGTAAGCCTGAGGATTAAGTGTGGAATGAGAAACAATACCAGCCTTGTTCAAACAGAACTGGCTGGTATCTCAACTGCTACAAAAGAGCTAACCAGAAAAGAAATTTCTGGCAAAAACATAACAATTTGCACTGATAGTAGACAAGCACTATTAACCTTGAACAGACAACGTGTACTAGAGTGCCAACAAGATTTAGCCAACTCCTCGGCAGATAACAATATCATCCTGAGGTGGGTTAAAAGACACGACAGATAATCTATTACTAGTCTAATCTATTAATCTACTATACAGATACCGATACCGACAGCAAAAGTGCATCACTTAACCGCTGAGGATTCAGATATGTAGACGGATTGCTTACGTTGTTCTCCAGCTACCATGTTTGCAAACTCTTTAAAAGTTGAGCGATTAGACGGATGGAAATCTTCATCTATTGCAGAGTCTTACATCAAAGAGGTAGTATTCAATATGATTATTGTATCTAAGTGTATACTTGGTGGACCCGAAAATGAATTCAAGTACAAGCTGTGGTGTTCCAAAAATAGATGTTCCCAATAATGTTATGTATCTCAGCCTTCAGTCTCTACAATAATACCCGAGATTTTGATTCCATGAGTTAAAAACCTCATGATATATTCTCATTGTTCACTCGGATTAAGCGTGCTTTTGGAAGGGAATCGGTACAGCCTATTACTCTTGATTACGCTCCGACTAGCATCGGAGACCTAGTGAGATAGACTTCGCTTTGGGGGGAGCTTAGAGTGAACCTATTATTTTTGTCTATGTATAGTTATATCCACGATCTAAAAGAACTGACATGAGATGGGATAATGACATAAAATAAAGTCATAAAAGTATCAGCCGTAATTAAGTTTGATGGTTTTATTGCATCTCAAGCATAAATCAAGTCAAGTCAGTTTTTTAGATCGTGAAAAGAACTCTACATCTGCTGTTAGTTTTGGTCTTAAATCAATTATGATGAAATGAATCAAGACGTAATATTTTTGAACTAAGTATACACCATTCATTTTTATTGTATTGTCCGTTTTGTGAAAAGTACTGTAAAATAGCACACTAAACGTAGTTACCTCAATTTTATGAGTTTATGGAATTCATTTCCTATCTATTTTCCTATAAATCTTGAAATGCCCTCGTGCTATATAACTTTCCCAATAATTGCAATATATAATTCAGTTTATAGCGGATATATATATAAAATATCAGTGCCTTATTTCATAATTACATGCAGTAAAATGAATTTAAAAGCTCCCAATTAATTTGTCGTTTTATTTGAACTCATTCTGATTACTTCAGGCGCTCACAGTTACATTGCAACATTTTACCTTGAGATAAGTATAACTGCAGAATCACCGTAGACACTAACATATTTCAATGACCCATATTATATATAATTGCAATAAGAAAACATCCACAAAATTAGAATAAAAACTTTCATCTATGTCAATATAATA
Organism: Galerucella nymphaeae; assembly: GCA_963978555.1. Taxonomy (NCBI): domain Eukaryota; kingdom Metazoa; phylum Arthropoda; class Insecta; order Coleoptera; family Chrysomelidae; genus Galerucella; species Galerucella nymphaeae. Next base: position 600,615 of record OZ021711.1, on the reverse strand, counting down.
TTTTTATAGAAAAGCAATAAAACATAGGAATGCTTGGCCTAAATTACCGAAACCATTTTCAAAGATACCGAAGACTTCCATCAATTCACTTTACTTGAAATTAAAAATCTATAACTACTGTATTTAACTTATTGCTATTGCCTAAACATACAGTGTGAAGAGAGCTTGGACAAATCGATTTTAATTGCAGAACTTAAGAGAGAAAAATTTACAGAGTGAAAACCTGCTCACATGCACTGTATACTCGTTCTACACCTTTCCCTGGGAGTGTGGAGTGCCCCACGAATGTAGCTACCAAACCGCATTGTCTCCGACCATAGCCGACCGCACTACCACTGATTTCCGCTTTCTGTTTCTGGAACCACCCCTGCATACCATACCATATCCCTGCTATACCATCGAAAACGGAAATATATTCTCCTCTTACCGTGTCATTCCTAAATTCCTTCTTTTTCCTTTCTTCTAAAATCTATAGGAGGTACTACTGTGATCACCTGAAATGCTAGGTCCGATATCGTTTGTACCCTGATTAGCTCCCTCCTATATTTGCCTACCCAAACCATCCCCTCCCAAATCGGTGCTTCATAAAGAAGGATCGATTTCATCACCTTCCATAAGTAACAATCTTCTATTGCACTCCGGTGACCCTCCTACATTTGGCAGCACCCTTTCAAGTGCTGAGACCATCTCTAGATTTTCTGATGGTCTCACCCAGGTGCCTCCTAAAGTTCTTAGCCAGATACCTAATTATTTCAGTTCCCCCCTTGGTACTATCATCGTACTCCCCAAATGACACCTCACTTCTCTCCTTCTGTGCCCTACCAATTCCGTGTCTGCCTTTCCTGGTGCTAGGTCCATACCCCTTATTTACAAGCCATCGATTCAATCCCCACATTGCTTCATCCATATTATCTCTAGGGTATATGCTCTAGCTGCAGTAACCACTATAGCCACATCGTCAGCATATCCGATGAGCTCCACACCTTTCGGCATGTTTATTTTGAGTGGCGAATAATAAAAGAGGTCCCAGTACCGACCCCTGCGGAATCCCAGCCGTAACATCATAGAAATCCCCGTAATATCCTTCTCCCATAAAAATATTCCCTGATTATCTTTTTGATATAAGCCGGTATTTCCCTTCTCTCTAGCTCTCCAAAAATACAATCTATCGGCACTGTATCACATCTCATTTTATCCAATTATTGTAACTGTAAATCTCCCTTTCCTGAACCCTTATTGGTTCTGTGCTCATCCCTCTCCCCATTCAATTGCCTCATTCAGTCTTTTCTTGATGATATGCTCATGAAGCTTCGCCATTGCATTAAAGAGACACAGTGGTCTATTCGAATCCGGCTCCCTCCATGGCTTACCAGCCTTTGGTATTAGGACCAACCCCAATTCCTTCCATTTATCAGGATATTTGTTTTCTCTCAATTCACCGACATAACTGGTAACATACTCTGGAGCCGCTTCTACTATCAATTTTATGCATTCTGTTGGTATCCCATCCGGTCCTGGAGCTTCCTTGTGGACACCTACTTCAACCTGTTTAACCGTCACTGTGCAGTAAATCCAGGCTTTAGCGAATTTATTTTTCTCCTAACTGATTCAAGAAGAATATACTATTATTTGCCTCGATGAGATGTCATTGAAAACTAAGGATTTTATTTAGAAAGGATGAAATATTAGGCTTCCAAGAATCATGAAACGAATCCGAACCAGTCTTCCATACTTCTTTTATAAATCAGCGTCACCTTCAAATAAAATAAAAGAGATTTTGTTTAAAACAGTTGTTAAAATATTCTTTCCATTTTCAAAAAATATTATAAAGAGAAATATTTTTCCAGCTCGACAAGAAAATCATTTTCAAGGTCGTATACTCTTTGACAACACGAATGGGGGACTTGTGTCGTTCAAAGAGCAAACTTTCTTCAATTTCTTCTTAAGTATATATATATGAAATTATTCAGATTTAAACGAATACGCTACCAATAAAATTGTCCTCAACTAGACGCTATTGATAGTTATCATACTATTTAATGTTGGTTTATTCACCATGGGACTACCTGTACATCAAAATACATGTTTCAAAATACTCCTTTAATCGTATATGAAAAAACAGAATGAATTCTATTGATCTTTTTAACCATGAAATGTTATTGCACTTGCTTTGTTTAGGAAGTAACAACGAACAAACGACAAGGTGATATTCCGAGTTACGGTTGAATGGATTTGATTTTTTTCATTCAAGGACATTGAATAAATAGTTTAGGTAAAGGTCACCATGCCACTTTATGCATAATCTAAGGTTGCAGAATAACAACGTATTGGTATTATGTAGAAAAAGGTCATTTTTTCATATAGCAGCTGATAAAAAAAAAGGAAATAAAAGTCTCAGCCTCTTAGTTTTTAACGTGTGTATACCTACAAGTGTTTGAATTAAGAACTGAAGTTCATAATACACCTTTTTGGTGTGCGAAACGAAAAAAAAAGGAAGGCCTGTGATTAATCTAACCAAATTATAAACCATTTGAATGCACTACAAACATTATTCCAAATCTTTGACTTAAAAAATTTGAACAGTTGATGTATAGATTACGCGCAAACGCGACCTATCAATCGGGAAATCTTACCGCATTCAAAATAGGATGCAGACGTACATTTCGTATTGGCAATGTGTCCTACGTCTTTTTCTACTGTCCCACTGACAGTTCTAGTCAAATCTGTACTTTGCAGTTTTCGGTCAATTTGTATTATTTATGAAAAATAAATATTAATATTAATACTGGGTGTCCAAATAAGAGTGACTGATTTTGAACATAAATGTCCAGCTTACTAATTGCTCTAAAGAGATGGGATTCTCACAGCAGAACTAACTGTATTATGATTATAAACGTACACGTTACGTCATCAGTCATTTTTGGTTAAGCGCGAACTTTGAACTAATGGTATTTTTATTCAAATATACCGAGTGGTTGAAAAGATAGAGCAACAGAAAAATCACTATCCTCTTAGATAGAAATTTTATATATCCCCCAATACCTGGACTTTTGCCAGACTCTGCGTAAGTTACGCTACTGAACTAGTCTAATCCAAGAAAATGGAATTTAAATTATCTTCCTTATGAATATCTCATATATCATAACAATATTGGAACGGGAAAAGAGGGAGGTCTGTACGGAATATCACATTTGAAATGTCAAGGAGAGCCAGTCAGTGAAAATAATATTATTCTCCAAATTCCTTAGAAACTATACGTACGTATGTACGTTGTAAGAATTCTTCAAAGTTGCTTCTAGTTATTTCTAGAACTTTTTACTACATTGTGTCTCTCAGTATAAAATATATTTTTCTAGGACCGTGCGTTTTAACCCAGTTTTCCGCACTAGTGCGGGAAAGTAATAAATGAGTGCGGGAAAGTAAAATTATGCAAATTTTGACATTATTAGATAGTTTTTTACTTCGGAAGTTATAACTATTGTGACTACAGGCGAATAAATATTCACAAAATAGTCCATAAAAAAAAATCATTTCTAACTTTTTGTTGCATTTTTAATTTTTCGGAAATATAAAATAATGAAAATATTTTTTTATAACCCTAACGCCAAATAACTCCACTGGACCGGCAATTTTAAGTAATTTACAGAATGCAAAAATATTGTGTTTTAATATCAATATTTATAATAATTATTAGTTTTTAGTAAAAGTTTTGTATATGTATGTTGAAATGAAATAATTTTTGAAAAATGGGTTGGTATACTTTTTTGTAGGTTTATACGGTCGTAGAAAAAATAATACTAACTCATGCGTAAAGTGTCTTTTCCGCACTTGACCGCTTGCCCGAACTCCGGTCCGCGTCGTTCGGGTCAACTGCAGTCGTGTGCGGGAAAGTATCACTTTTCGCACTTGTTAGGAGGAAAATAACTATTTTCTACAAGCGTGCGGAAAGATTCACTTTTCCGCGCTCTTTTTAGTGCGGGAAGTAAATTTGTTGAGTTTTTGGGGAGTATACTGACATTTGAATATTTAAAATATGTATTTGTATGGTTGTAGTTTAACCAAATTACTGAAAAATTAAGAAATTTATTAGAATTCTGATATAATTTTTTTATTAAAAGAAACATTTTTTTCAATAATTTTTCAAGGCCCTGGTAAAATCCTTATCAAATGGATGTCAAATAATAATGAAGTTGTTGATATGTATTCAATAATAAATGTTTCTCTATTTAAAAAAAAATAGTCTACCCAACACGTGCGTAAAGTGACTTTTTCGCACGCCGCACACTAGTTAGGTAAACTACTATTACGTTACACCGTTCCAGAGCAGCGTTGAAAAAATAAAGCTAAATTTTCCAATAAATCACTCTGTAACATTTTTTGTATGCACTTTTGTATATAGGTAAGTGAGGTTCAAACAACCTATTTTTGACTTTTTAGTATATTACAGTCTGTTCGCTGAATCTTTTCCCATGTATGAAATGATTCACATACTACTTTTTGTATTACGTCTCTTTCCTACTCACAGAATCTTAACCCCCGAAATCAAACCGTTTGTTCCATTACAGCGTAATATAACAAACAGAGATAGCCATATGATGAATGTCGGCGATAGGTTAAACGCGAATCTGTACGTTGCCGTCGTTGGCAGACCAAAGACTTGTTTACAACTACGACCTACGTGTTATTTAATGTATTGATTTATTGCGTTTGTATATTAATGATGACGCATGGGAAAAGATCCAACGAACCAACTGTATGTGGAATGTATGACCAATATTGTTCAATGGGGAGTTAATACTAGGTCATCAAATCCACTTATTCATAACTACAGTCACCAAACTGAATCAATAAAACGTGTTAAGTTAATTAAAGATTTGGGTGTATTCTTCGACACGAAATTGTCATTTATTGAACAGATCAATATAACCACTAGTAGGGGTTATTGAATGCTAGTATTTTTAATGCAAAATTCCAAATATTTATCGGTGAAGGCTGTGACAGTTCTTTATGATAGTTTAGTTTGTTCTCTTCTTCAATATTCATGTATAATATGGTCCCCATATTATAGGGTACAGATATCTTCTATGGAAAAAGTTCAACATAAATTTCTAAGCCATGTAGCTTACAAAATGCATATCCCAGTTGGTGATTATAGGTACAATGATATCATGGACAGTATTAACATTATGCCTTTGTAAAATAAAAGAACCTACACGGAACTTACTGTACTATTCAAGTTGATCTCAGGCACCATCTCGTGTCCAGAACTTCTTGCATTGTTTTCCTCTAAAATTCCCAGTAGAGTCACTCGTAGTTACAACCTTTTGGAAGTTTGATTTGGGGCATAAATTGACTAGAGTTTCATTAATGAGCTAATGTTTATTATTTTATATTATTATCATTTTATTTCATTATTTTGGTGTTTAGAGAGTCAATTTACTACATTATGTGTCATTTTATCGTATTTTATTATAGTAATGGTGTATTTCTGATGTTTTTGTTTAAAGTAACTACAAACTAGTAGACAAGCCCTATTAGCCTTGAACAGACAACGTGTTATATCGAGACTAGTACTAGAGTGCCACCAAGATTTAGCTAACGCCTCGGCAGATAACAATATTATCCTGAGGTGGATTAAGACACACGACAGATAATCGCATTGCTGATTCTTTAGCCAGGGAAGCCGCTGGACTAAAAATTCTTGGACCCAGTGACACCTACGGCCTGACGACTTCAACAATTGCGGAACTAGCCAAACGTTACACCCATGCTCAATCCCTTGAGAGATGGGAGGGAATCAAAGGATGCAGTTTTGCCAGGATCACCCTGGGCGACCCTGGGAAGATGGTGCCGAGAAAATACTTGGCGATGACCAGAAAAAACCTACGTATAACAGTGGGATTTCCGACTGGCCACTGTCAACTAAGGAAACACCTCCATACTATGGGGCTAGTGGACACACCTCTATGCAGGATGTGTGAACAGGAAGATGAGACTGTCAGGCATGTCCTATGCGAGTGTCCGGAGTTATCGTCGATAAGAGAGTGTGTGTTCGGTGAGTCTTGGCCTACACCTGCCGATATAAAGGAGATGTCTCCTGGTGACCTGTTCACCTTCCTGAGAAGGACAGGATGGACGATGACCTAGGAGGACAACTCCTCTGGAGGATGTACAATGGGTCATATGTGGCCTAAGTGCTGTGAGCCTACACTCACCCTCTCTACTCTACAGATACAGAACTACAAACTGAATTGTATAGTTTTATACTTATCTTTATTTATAAATGTTTTCTACAAGGGGGTGATCCCATTTATTAATAAATTAATTAATAAATAATACAACAAAACAAGTGTAACAAAACAGGACCGTAATTTAAGGAATACATTCACTACATTGGAATACACAACAATCCAATTAGCAGAACGGATTATATGCTCAAGAAAATAATAGGGTACAGACGTTGATACAGCCAACAAAGCCACCAGGCAAAGATTTGAATAAGGTAGGTAAACAGAACTAGGTCAATTTCGGAGATGTAAAAAGCTCTGGAATAAATATTAGAGTATTAGATAGCTTTGGGGGTAAAATGGCGGAAATAAAAAGAGGAAGCAATCGTATAAGACTGGAGAACTATTAATTAAAAAAAATTCAGCAGAAATTAGGAGAAGATTGAAAAGTTGGAGCGTGAAACTAATAGCAGGAACCTTGAAGAAAAACGGACAACGGAGATGACCTGCAACAATGGAGCTAGTATTTAAAAGGAGTCGCTACGCATGTCATAAAAATGGTATCGGTTTCGCCATTTTACTACCACTTCCTTGTCAACTTGACATTAGTATTGTTTTGTGGATGTGAATTGTGTATTTTTTGGATTTTCTTTTTGTTAGTGTCGTTTTTCCTATTTTATTACTTGAAAAATAATGGTTTCTTGTGCTCTACGAAGTTGTACAAGTAGAGACAGTGTAAATACGAAAAAATTATCAGGAATAACATATCATAGGTTAGTAAACAATCTAAACAGGACTGTACTGAAATATATTGCTTTGTGCTCCAAGTTTTCTATATTTAATGTTTGTATATTTCCTAGAACTCCATTAATTAGAGATATGTGTTTGAAATTTGTGAAAAGAGGTTCTTGGCAGCCAACAAAATACAGTGTATTATGTTCAAAACATTTTGCTGAAGAACATTTTGACAGAACCTCCTCCTGTTTCCAATTCTTCTCAATAAAGACATATTATTAGGTCCATTTATTTATTTCAAGTGTTTGTAATTCCAAGAAAGTATGGAATAAGGGAGACAATATATTAGTGTAAATCGCAAGAATTATGTTTCTATATTATCAATTTTATCTTGTCAAAAGGATGATAATGTGCACTGCAACAAAGAAAACAACCAGCTACGCTATACCTAGGTGAAAAAGAATTTTACTAGTGTATATATTTTAATGATTGGAAATTTAAATAGTCCGGCTCTGCCGTCGACGCCATATTGCTACCATTACAATGTCTATCATGTGATACCACTTTCCTATTATAAGATAGTCGACTGTGTCATCTCCTCTCAATATTAGCTCCATGCCTGTAGCTAAAGAATGACATACAAGAGGCACTGGAGAAACTGGAACTGGAGTAAAAAGCAATTAGTTTGTAGAGGTTAAAAGAATCGAGAAACAAAGCTCAAATACAAGTAAACAAAGACCGGTTTCATTGGACCTGAAGGAATATAATGAGAAAATGAGAATATTGAAACAAATTAAAAAATTGAAGCGTAACTAATAAAAATGAAGAAAATCTTGTGACTTTTCTCACTTCACTTTCTTCATAGTATATTGGGACAACAAAATAAAACACAAGAAAACTGCAGCCTTTCAAAAATCAGTTATATTTCGATGAAATTCACATAACTAAAGAGAAAAACGGTTATAATCGCATAAGAAGTTTGATATTCGAATGGTGAATACCCATTCGATTCACCACATTCCAAGCAAACGCACGAATCCTTCGGAAGTGATACTAGGAAACGGATAATTGATTTTCGTGCAAAATTCATCAAATTGTACTCGAGTAATCTGGAAAATAAAGCCATTGAATTATTGAGGTTGTCTTGCATATTGTATTGCCTTTTTTTATCAGGCCAAGATTAGAAACTCGTGTTGAAATGAGTCCTAACCAGTATCCTGACAGTATTGGACTTACTCCTAAGAAGATACCTATCAACCAAACCTACCTCAAACTCACCGTTACTCCCACCTCGGAAATACCACCCTACCATACTTCAAGACGGATGGCGGTCCCTCACACCGTCCTCGTCAGCTTCTTCCTTCTATAACTCTTATCTCTCACATGCTATATCCGGTCCTTCTCCTCCCCCTTATCACATCTCCACTACGCCACTTACCTTCATCCATTCCTACTCGCCCTTCAGCATTATCTCCACCATGTTTTTCCCAATACACCGAGTCTCCTAGCTCCTCCAACTTTTTTAGCATTTCTTCCTTTTTTCAGCTTCTGAACACATGTCCCACATCATCCTCCACTTCATACCTCTTGCACACTCCAAAGTATTTTTTGTTCAATCTTGTGGAGGCACCCTACTCTCGAATTATGTCCAGTGAGCGCCTACGTCAAGAAGTAGAGTTCACCTTCCCGTATTTCCGGTCCATTCAATATTTCCATACTCCTCCCACCTTCTCTCCATCTCCTCCTTCATCAATTCCTCTACTTTTTTTTTGGTCGCACCCCTCAGCGTTTCACGTCTAATGGGTCCTACTGTCCTGTACTTCTGTGGTTGCCTATTACGGCAAATTATATTTTACTCAGGCATCTCTACCTCTGTACAATTCAATTCCTTTTTATTTTTAACAGAATTGTCCTTCATACGTAAGACAATAATTGGAATTGCGCAATACTTATAACGGGATATAAAATAAAGTAATTAGCAAAAATGTTCACAGCGCTTTCATCGTGCAGGTTCAAAAGTTAATAGGGACTTAAAGCAGTTCTTCATATAGATCACTTATCCTTATCCGTATACGTAACGTAACGGAGATACGAGATTAATCAAAAAGAAGTATAAAGCAAATGCGTTCGTAACGTAGCCATGCATGTTTTAATTTTCAACCTAAAAAATAGTAAGACACTATTACATTGACATCTACTATAGAATAGTCTTCCTTGAAGTGACTTCTATCGTTTCCAGGTCGTTTGGTCGTTGAAAAACTCGAACACGAAACATGATAAAGCTATACGTACGTTAAATACGTGTGACGGGTTGATACGTCTTACGTAACGTAACGAAGCCCACGTATCGCTTCTGCACATGCGCTTTGCGATACGTATGCGGATAAGTGGGGATTGTTAGAACTGCTTTAAGTCCCTAATGGATTATTTACATTGGAATATTCACATACTAGCACGGTTGAGTTAGCTCGAAACTGTCAAAACATGGATGTGAGAGCAGTAGGCGGAATTTTTGTCGGATTTTGAGTTATTAGGTCTGTCCGTAGAGCAGTGACAAACGGTTGGAAACTGGACGACTCATGTGAATAAAAACCGTTCATAAAAAGACTCTGCGCATGAGTCGTTCAGCTTCCAACATGGCACAGCATACCTTAATAATTATTTACGTAACAAGTTCCTAATGTGATATTTTACGGGATGAGTAGGCAGTTTCCAGGGCGAGTCCTGGAAGCCTGCGTGTCCCTTAAAATCACTTTTGGGTAGCGTTACGTACAATATTTTTTCTGCAGCAATTTATTAGATAAAATATTAAAAAATAATAGAAATAGATACCTACTATAAAAATTACTTATGTACATTAAATGTACAAGTTTTATTTTTGATTTAATAAATCATACCGAAAGTTCTATTTTCGGAAGGGCTACAGAAAAAAAATTTCAATCATCCAACATCATCCTATATAGAACAGGAAATCGACAAGTGAATACATTGAAAATGTTATTACTTAATTGAAAGTCGACAAAGTCCTTGTGTTAGATAATTATATGTAAATGCTTCTATTAAACTATAGTTAACCAAGGTTATGCTATTTTTTCTTGTTGTCAAACTAATTCTTTGTATTTACGAGATCGCTATGATCTGATGAGTAATATCTATGTTGGAAGTACGATTTTTATAAGGTTCAATGTCATAGAAAATAAATCTTATTGAAACTACGCCTACGTTTATCAACAACAGGAAAATGTGAAACTTATATTATTCTCACTAGGAATGCCATAAATATTTTGAAAATTATCGCGAGGCGAAGACGAGGGATAAATTTCTGAAAATATTCATGATCGAGAAAAAATGTCCCTATTTAATTTATCCCCGTGTGGTACTCGGTAAGAAAATTCCACACCAAATGTGTTTATTTCCAACAACATCAATTTTCGTCTTCATAAAGTACTTGCAAAACATAGAAGTCAATCCAAGAGTCTGTAAATCAAGAACAAGCAGCTTCCAATCAACCTGCCATTATATACCATTGTAACAAAAAGGCAGATCAGAAATCATACCACATATTCTGGGGCTGTAAATAACTCGATCCAACCCAAGTTAACCTAGTACAAAATGTGCATGCGAAAAAAGTTACAGCCTGGCTTGAATAAAATATCGTCAGAGCCATTGCTTTTCCAGAATACTCGGTTTTCGTTTGTAAAACGGTGCCGACTGTGTATTCAAGTGGCCATTTCGAACGTCTAATAAAAACTACACATTTGTGAATAAATAAGATTCAATCAAAAATTTGGGACCCTCGAGAAACTTGACTTCAATTTTTGTCAATCGAAATTTTTTAAGCATAATGAAAAATAGGCCGTATTTCGATAAAAACTGATATTTATAAAAAGTGCTAGGCGGCAAAAAAGTTTTAAAAATAATGTGTTTGAATAATGGTGCCACAATAAGCATTAAATTGTAACTTACAGAAAAATTATAGTGGGGTTTAGGGGATCTCAACTTCAATAAATTTTCAAAGGGGTGCAATAATTCCTTAATTTTTTTTAAAATGCTCTTATCATAAGGCAGCCACTTGTCAACTTTCATTATAATATGTCGAACAGCTGTCGAAATATTTGAAAAAATCTATTTTCATTTATAACTTTTTTCGCATGCATGTGTACTAGGTTAACTTGAGTTAGATCGAGTTAGATCGAGTTATTTTTAGCCCTAGAATATGTAGTATGATTTATGACCTGCCCTTTTTGTTACACCCTGTATATTAACCATTTTAATTACTTCATCAGAAAAATGTCAATTATCTAATCTAAGATTTTCAACATTTAACAATTTAAAAACGGTAGGTACAGGGTAATATATATTTTTCTACGAGCGGGCGGAAAATTAAATTTTCCACAAGTGAATCCTCACGCTCGTAGAAAAACTATTGTACCTAACACTTGCGGAAAATCTCATTTTCCTACAACCACTATGCAAAACACTCTTTTCTACACGAATTTTTATACGCAAAGCAGGCCTTTTTCAATTCTTTGGATAACCGTTGTAAAAGTAATGCGAAAAGTACACGCTATGGTACTTTTCCGCACCGAAATGTCAAACAAAGCTAACTATGACCTGTCAACTTTTTTTGACAATTCAACTTAATTGAATTTCTTATTGGTGTACAATTTTTAAATTTTAACTAAAAGTAAGTAAACTATCTATTTCATTATTTATTTTAATTTATTAATTATTAAAACATTAACCTATTAAGCATTATCTTAGGAATCATGAATCAAGATGAAAATAATTTATCTTTTGAGTTGTCCAATTCGGACATTGAAAATACTAAAGTTACTGTATTTCTTTCATTAATAAATGTGGTTGTAGAAAAAATATTGTGTACAACTTGTACGCAAATCACTTTTGACGCTTTGCGCACTAGTTATACAAACTACTATTTTCTACTAGCGTGCGAAAAGATCCACTTTTACGCACTTAAAAGCGTGCGGAAAGAGTCACTAGTGCGGAAAGTAAATTTGTAGAGTTTTTGGGGAGTATACTGACATTTGAATATTTAAAATATGTATTTGAATGGTTGTAGTTCACCAAATGACTGAAAAATTACGAAATTTATTAGAAATCTGCTATAATTTTTTTATAAAAAAAAAACATTTTTCTCAATAATTTTTTATTGCCCTGGTAAAAGCCTCATCAAATGGATGTCAAATAATAATAATTGAGTTGTTGATATGTATTTAATGATGAATGTTTTTTTATGTTAACTTTTGAGTTTTTTCCGGATGCTATTAGAAAAAATAGTGTACCTAACACGTGCGTAAAGTGACTCCGTTAGCGTCGTTCGGCCATCTGCAATAGCGTGCGGAAAAGTATCACTTTCCGCACTAGTTAGGTAAACTACTAATTTTGAAATCAGAATTCCGAAAATGTACGGGTTATCCCAATTAAATTTTTTTTTTATTTTTTGTGTTCTCTCAAAATTGCAAGCTACTTAACTTTTGAAAGCACATTGAGAGCAATAATAACGATGACAGGGGGTAGGTAATTTATAATGATTAACCCCGTACAAGATTATTCCGGAAAAATATAAATAAATTGTAAAATAAAAACGGATTGACTGATCAATACTAATTTAAAGTAAACTGTAGGCTGGTAAAGGGGTTCTGAGGCTGGATTCGTGTTCAGTGAACCAAAATACATGTGTAGCTCACCTTACTTCATTTTATTTTGTGTGTTATCCTTCAAATTTCATCATATCCACTTGAATTCAATGACAAACTAATAAAATTTGTTGATTAAATATTATTGTTTCATTTAATTCCAGAAATATGATTGTACTCATTTACAACGACACTAAACTTTCATTACTTATAATTATCATATTACAACAAAGCCTTGCGCATGCAATTTTACACGTTTCGTATTCTTAAATGGAACATATCCTTCAAGCATTCCCTCGTAACCTCAATAATCATAATTTGTTAATTAGAACAAATTATAAGTTCGTTGTTTTGTGTGCAAATTCAGCCCATAACTTCCTACGCTAATCCTTGAAACGAAATTATATTTCACTTAATGACAGTGGTGGAGATCAAGAGGCAGAAAGTGCAGAAACCCATATACACATTGCGAAAAGGAAAATATGAGAAAAACCACATGAAAGAGAGAGGAGAATAATAATTGTGCGCAGTCAGCGATGGGCGTGTGTTCAGTGTTCCCCGATTATCACCGCTGTTGCCGACTGTACTTATATGTTGAAGTTATTTTTAATTTTTGTCGGCATCAGTTTCAAATACCAATAGGTTACAGAATTAAACAAAAAAAGAAATGTGATCCAAATACCATTACCAGACTTGGAAATAATGCCATTCAATGGTATACAAATATCTCAAAAGCAATAGAAGGGATAGGAGTGGTCGGTTCAGGAACCAAACACTCTGAAAGCTCAGGAAAAAACACAAATATCTTTCAAGCGGAAATCCACGTCCTAAGAAAGTGCGCCCAGTTCAATCTTGATAAAGGATACAGAGGCCAAAGGATTATCATAATGAGAGATAGTCAAGCAGCCATTAAAGCACGGAGCTCTTGTATAATCAGTTCCAAAATGGTGTGGAAATGCCTAGACAAACTCAATGAATTAGACGATAACAATATAGTTACCTTATGGATTCCAGAACACACTGAAATAGAAGGAAATGGAATAGCGGAGAAACTAGCAAAGAAGAAGACTGAAATACCTTTCTGGGTATTTTACTTTTTGCGGAATCAGTCCCAATTATTGGAAGAAATAGGTAAAGCCGAGAAAAGAGAAGATCTGACCATTGGAAAGATCAAGTAGGGCTTAGACAATCAATGATTCTTCTGGGTGACTACAACATGTTGAGATCAAATGAATGCATAAGTCAAAGTAAAACTGCGCTGAAAGTTTTAACAGAGATCCTATCGGGATATTGTCGCCTTGAAGGGCACCTGAGGAAGCTCAAAATAGTGGAGGAAGATTTTATCGCATGGAAGGAGAAACCTTCATTCATATACTTTCCAACTGCACTGCACTTCAGAATACTAGAGCACAGCACCTGGGAGATTACTGGTTAGAAGAGGAAGAGAAAAGTATGACGTTTTGTATGTTCCTTGTGGTGTATTTGTTGTTATTTTTGTGAAATTTTGGGAAACTCAAACCAAAATATTTTTCAAATTTCCGATTCAACGTTTCAGTAGCGCTTCTGGTACCTACTACTACTACTAAGTTTGCAGGCGAGCCTTGTCCTGGACAAACTCAAGCCAAGGTTCCGGCACTGAGGCCACTGGCGGGCCCATTGTGCCATTCCTGCTACCTAGACATCCATGAAGCCGAGCCCTTCTATAAAGGCCACAACCTTTTTCAATGGATGCCTGCTTGTGTCTCCAGTGGCCATAACAGGAACTCCGAAGATTCGCCTGCGTAGTACAGCCCAGTGTGGACACTCTAGGAGAACATGGACTGACGTTTCGTCAGTCATGCCGCAAGCCCTACATAGGGAACTTTTCTCTACTCCTAAGTTGTGTAGGTGTTTCATCATACAGCAGTGCCCTGTTAGAAGTCCTGCTATATTCATCAGCCTACTCCTTGGTAGTTCAGTAGCTGCCCTAGCGTGTCCATCAGTCCATCCCTTCAGTAGAAGTTTGGATTGTCTAGAACCCTGCAGAGCATTTCAATGAGCGAGGTGCTGATTCCTCAGCCACTTCTTCGTCTCCTTGCGTATTTTGTGTTTTGTTAGGCCCAGGGTCGGGCCCGGCCCGCAGAAAGGAGCTGCCACCCCTTCCGCAGCCAGTGCATCCGCCATCTCGTTGCCTCAAAACCAGAATCCATTCCAGCCGCACCACGTTCCGCCTTGCAAGATTAGCAAGTCGTTCTCGACATTCATTAGCAAGTCATGAATTGCTGGTATACCCACTCAGGGCTTCAATTGCTGCCTGACTGTCGGAGTATATGGATATGCGTCGATCCACATAACCTCTGCGCACATTCCAAGATAGCATATATCTCGGCCTGATATGCAGATGTATGTATGTATGTATGTATGATTAGGGTAACATTCACTGAGACCTAAAAGATCTATTGTGCCCCCTTACTTCTACTTAGTTCCTGAGGAGAGTCTCTGAAACTAGTAGCTCCTTTAGTCCTATTTCCCGGAGGAATTTTAGGATATCTGCAGGCTTCAACTTAGGTAAATGTTCCTCTTCTATCCAGTAGTCTCCCAGGTACTGTGCTCTAGGATTCTGGAGTGCTGTGCAGTTGGAAAGTATGTGGATGGAGGTCTCTTCTTCCATGCCACAGTATCTGCATTCTTCTTCCTCCACTAGTTTGAGCTTTTTCAGGTGCCCATTCAGGCGACAATGTCCCGTTAGGATCCCTGTTAAAACTCTTAGCGCAGTCTTGCTTTGACTTATGCATTCATTTGATCTCCGTAGGTTGTAGTCACCCAGGAGAATCTTTGATTGTCTAAGCCCTACTAGATCTTTCCAATGGTCAGATCTTCTCTTTCTTTCGGCTTCGCCTATTTCTTCCAATATTACCTTGGAGCTGATTCCGCAAAAGGGTTCAGGCCCCCAGAAGGGTATTTCAGACCCCCTCTTTGCTAGTCCATCTGCTATTTCATTTCCTTCTATTCCAGTGTGTCCTGGAATCCATAGTAGGGTAACTATATTGTTCTCGCCTAATTCATTTAGTTTGTCTAGGCATTCCCAAACCATTTTAGAACTGATTACGCATGATATGCAGATACACCATCACCCAATGGTATACGAACTTGTGTTCTTGGGTTCCTGGAGTAAATTCCAGCACCTGCTCTATCACCGGAGCAAGAGCCATCTGTGTACCAGACGGTCCCATTAGGCTGTGTATTCCTCTCTTTTTTCCAGGATTCTCTATCCCGGATCATGGCCCTGTACGGAGTTGCGAAGTACTACTTACGCAGGCATTCGTCAGCTGCTCGAGCCAGAACTGGAATATCTTTCAGAAGCCGGAGCTTCTTGACGTGCCTGCACTCTTCCCCTCTTCGCACGTATCACAGCCGTTTTAAGCGCAGAAAAGCCCTCCCCGCCTCAGTTTCGATCACATAGTGAAGAGGCCGAAGACCTGGTACCTAACTGACACTACAAAGAAATTCATTTATTTGAATAATTTCCAGTTTTTGTAGACAAAACTATTATTTTTATAAAACAATTTCACATTTAATAAGAAACATTTTACATACCAATATTTATAAATTTCGAAAATAAAAACGTATCCATGAATGTTAATTTAGATATAATGATATCTATCAAATATAGAAATATAATATGTATCATATTCCATCAAACAATCCTTAACATAAATATTAAATGACAACCTCGTTATATTTTCCATTTAAATTCTATATAAAACGCGTGTAATCAGTCCATGAAGAACGAAATGTAAAGTGACCCAAGTGTCAAGGGTCTGCTGAATAAGGTTATTTCAGGAAAAAACGTGTGTGTAAACTAAATAGTTATATGAAAGCCTGGTTTTGTGAAAAAATAGTTCAAGGCTGACATTCATATAAAAATATTTTGTAGCGGCTATTATGTTACTCTTATCTCATTGAACTAATGAAGTTTTTGTTGTCTACACTTTTGTAGCACTCATAATATGAAAATGTCGATAACAAATTTAACGCCTAATAATTTTTTTATTATGGCTGTTAATTTTTCTCGATAAGGTCACATTTAAAGGACAAAATGCTAAAAAAATGTAATATTTTCATATTAAATTATCAATTGATTTTCCTGTCTGGTCTTGAAATTGAACCGTTTTTCGATTGAAATGAAAAGAATATTGAGGGAAAAAGTGACAATGTCAAATGTGTTGAAAAGAGACATATTTCGCTTAGATATTAATTTGTAATAGTAAAGTTGATATCAAAAATAACTAATAATAGAAAATAAACCAGTTTCCATTGAAAATTACTTCCAAATTTTGAAATAAAATTCAAATTTTAATGCACTTTCCGACCAACACCCGATGATTTCCGAGCGCTACCGATGATACGTGTGACGTCATACTTTGTTATTACTTTTGTCAATATGGCCGATATTGCACTAGGTTATGTGTAGTTTTGTGTTTATATTGTAATTGCTTCATCGATGTAAAAATATCAAACAGCTGCTCTAATGCAGAGGAAATGGAAGGAGTTAAAGCATTCTCGTAAGTACGATTTAAACTATGTATTATAATATATAATATATACCAACCATATCTCTGTATCTGTAGAGTAGGGAGGGTGGGTGTAGGCTCACAGCACTTAGGCCACATGTGACCCATTGTACATCCTCTCGAGGAGTTATCCCCCTAGGTCATCGTCCATCCTATTCTTCTCAGGAAGGTGGACAGGTCAATAGGAGACATCTTCATCTTTCTGTTCACACATCCTGCATAGAGGTGTGTCCACATACCAACCATATTTCAACGCCGTATAAGAAAGTCACTGTCTCACTAGCCACTTCCACTATTTTTCTTGCGAATATACTCAAAAATGACTTAATCGTGCTTTTTGGGTACCCATTGGGAAACCACTGAATTTCACTTCTGTTTTCTGCACATTTCCAGTGAAAACTTGATGTGTGGTCGTAAGAAAAAAAATTTAAATGGTTTATTCCTAGACATATAGGTACATAACCTCCAACTATTAAAGAAGCAAAATTACCAACACAGAATTAGGCACTTACATCAAAATGGTCTCCATAAAAAAAGCAGTAGTATTTGTCGAAATATCGTCTTTATTCCGACGCATAGCTACCACAATGCCATTCTCTTGCATTTTTGCTTGCGCCACCAGGTAAAGTAAGAAATATTTTGTCTGGAGTTTTAATAGACGTCGATTTACACTCTAGAGCAATGCAATACTTGAAATGTGAAGTTTTTCCTCGGCTTTATCCATTTTAAAGCTTTCAGAAACAAATTAGGTCACAAAAACTCAGAGCGTGATATGCGAATAAGAACGTAAACAAGGAGTGACGTCAACGGTTGGGGCAGCCATCTTTATGACGTAAAACGCGTTTTGGTGGACTTTCAAATTTTATGATTTTTAAAGTCGTTTTAAAAGTAAAGGTAATACTTTTTTGGAAAAATAAGCATGCAAGGTGTTAGGAGACCTGATATAACGTCAATTCCCACCAATAGCAAAATTTATGCCTGTACCCTATTCACAACATAGCGTTACAAGTGATAGTATATAAAGCCGGCTACTCACTACGCGATACTTGACAAGTACTGGTACTTGATCATGTACATGTACAAGTTCAAGTATGGTCGATACATTATGCGGCTACTTGGCAAATGCCAATTTTTGCGGATACTGCAAGTACTTGTGAAAGAGAATTACAATCATGGAAACTGATAGTGAAACAGAGGCAGTAGCAGCAATTGTTGTAATGAGCAGTGCATATCTTTTAATGAAACCAAATTCAGACATCGTGGCGGATATTCTAAAGAAACCTTCTGGCTTAGTAGAGAACTTTTGTTGAATGTCTTTTGAAAATTTTGAATATTTGCTAAATAAAGTTGAATGTCATATCTCTAAAAAAGATACAAAGTTGAGAGAAGCTATAACAACACACAACAACACTATTTACTAGTTTTTTACTTGTAGAAACTTGTCGAATAAGTGTGGAGCTGCTACTTGACTCGTTGCTTGTTGCCTTTGACTTTGCCTTTGACTGTTCAATTTACCGACTGCGTACGGAAAGTACAAGCAGCTCACCGATTTTCATGTTAGCTTCGTACACACTACTTGAATTATGCCAAGTATTTGTCATATCTCGCGAAGTGTGTAGCCGGCTTAACACACCGAGGTGAGAAGAGTTTCATTACCGTCGAGTTGAGAGGTTAGCTATAATCTCGAGACAGAAATGAAACTTCCTACCGAGGTTTGTATACTATTTTATTTACAACCATCATAAACCAGTCAAAATTAATAAATATTTGTTTAGTTCCAAACACACCTGAAATATTACATTAGACAACTGTCACCAATATAAATAAACGTCAGGTATAGTCAGATGGATATTAAGTTCGCGAATAATAAATGAAGAGAAATAATAATTGAAGGCTTGATGGATTTTACCTCTCCAGAAATGGGTATTATAATATTATTTGTCAATGGGTTTGTATTTGAATACCTTTGAAACATATAAATGAAAAATCTACTAGGACATCCTGTTAAGTACCATATACGGCATACGCTGTTACTACTTAGGTACTAGTCCCAGCTGTCACGTCCAACTAATGTTTAAATTAGCAAAGCAAACTAGCCGCAGTCGGAGTAAATAACTTTGTAAACAACACGTAGTTATTATTAGGAAGAATTTTGACCTTGATCCTGCTGTCTATCTGTGTGCAAGTGAAAGCAATTGGTAAGCGCAGTTTCATTAACGGCCCGTTAAAAAGAAACGGAACTTTTATGCAACGAAATAGTGGTACTACGTTGTACCGGATTGTTCGTTTTTTCATTATTTTATTATTCACAGACGAATGGAAGAGTAGGAATTAGTTGGAAGGTGAGAGATGCAGAGAATGGGAAACACCTACAGCGCTTGAAGGTGTTAATGGTTACGCAATTAGTTTTTCTTCAAATCACCATGACCTTTTGTTAAATTGGAATAAAAGTGCAATAGTAATAATATAATTTACGCAAACAAATTAAAAACTAACGACTTTATTTTTATAACAAATATAAAAAAAGAAACCGGATTAAGTCGAAGGTCAACTAAACGTTTTCAAAAATTTTAAAGTAAATAGTTCAATTATTTTGCAGTTGAAAGTAATATGTTTTTAATTAATTAATATCAACTACAGTTTTTGTGATTGCCTTAGTATTGGTACCTACTGAAATCTGATTAGCAGTTTTGGTTTTATTTTTGTAGAGATATTGAGTTCAAAATCCTTCTCTCTTCAAGATACTATATTTTATATTTTAAGTTTATTTTTATCTATAACATTTTGTAAATACAATTTCAACCTTTTTAATAGTTATTTATGCAACAAGTGCAAAAAGTGAGTGTTTTTTGCACGCGACGTGAAATTGTCCAACGAGGTCTTTAGGCCGAGTTGGACAACACGTCGAGTGCAAAAAACACGTTTTGCAAGAGTTGCATACAATATTTTTTCTAAATTCATGCAAAAACTGGAAAATTAGAATATAAATATGTTAAGAACCGAACCTAACCTAATCAAACGCAACCCGTTCTTCTTTTTTTGTATCTTTATGGCCTCCACCTTGTCAGTACTCAATCATAGCTGGTTTTCGCCTTGACCATTTAAATTTTAAATAATTAAAGATTTTTGCAATAATTGTAACTCTTTGAGACTGAGTAGTAAGATGTACATATATTATTGTTGTATTAGAGCAGGATCGGACACTTGCTCTGGATTTTTATTTTATTTAAATGTTTATATTTGTCATAAATCATCACAAAACTGACAAGACTGACTGATGAGTGCAATAAATATTTTATTGCACTAGTGCAAAAAAGAACCACTTTTTCCATTAAATGTGTTTCACAAAAGTGTTGTTTTTTGCATGAATGTAGAAAAAAGATTTATGTTATAGTTTCCTAAAAGAAAGAATAGAAGTGCTCGAACTTCGAGTCATATACACCAGGTATAAATTTGAGCATAATATAGACGATATAATCTAAAGTATCACCAGATGTTGAAAAGGACATAAAGAGTAACATAGTTGTAAGTAGATAGTTAGTTCTCTCTGATTCTCGAAATAGACCATACTTCCGAATCTCTATTTTTAAATAAATCAATCTTCCATTTTCCAATCATTCAATAAATAGACTGTTGCCCAATCCATAATCCCAACAATTCTCAATGGAGTTCTCGAAATAACCTCCAGCAACTGTCGTTGATTTCCAGTGAGCATGACAATTATTCACTGTGGTGATATCCACACCAGCATCTGCCAGTAATGTCGCTGAAGATCTTAAGATGGTAAGTAGTGACCAGTATACATGTAGCATCAGGTAATTTTAAATACGAAGCTACTTCACTTGGAATTTTTCACATGGTATTGTTACCAACCGACTACGAACTACATTTGTAAGCATCAACCCAATGGGTTATTAGCGATGGCTAATTTATTGTTGAAAATATTGTTACAAGAACTAAAATTTTTGTATACCTACATGTTAATTACTTTAAGATATGTACACAAGTTACCAGTATCACCACAGATTATAAAAGAGAACAGATACGAATCCCGGCAAAACATCAAAGGATTTTCAACTCCGATTTCAATGACCTTGGACCTTTAACTCGGTATGGCCGCGATGTCGCCAGTTTAAAATTTTTTTAGAATTTCTTACCAAATTGCAATGTTGACTTGGGAACAATAACAGTTTCCAGTGCCGGTTCTTCACTTTTCTTTCTGAATAAAATTTATTTGGACAGTCTCTGTATGAACAATACACTCCCCCGTGATGTTTATTCATTTTATGAAAATAATATACTTACTAATCTACACTATTTTCAGTTAATATTACCACAACCTACAATCGATTAGTCAAATAACAAAAATAATATCGCGGATTGACAACCTTCAAACAGAAGGGTCAAAAATGGCGATTAGTATTTTATATATATATAT
Organism: Galerucella nymphaeae; assembly: GCA_963978555.1. Classification (NCBI taxonomy): domain Eukaryota; kingdom Metazoa; phylum Arthropoda; class Insecta; order Coleoptera; family Chrysomelidae; genus Galerucella; species Galerucella nymphaeae. The sequence goes on along the minus strand of OZ021711.1, from coordinate 579,002 downwards.
AATTCCGGTGCTATTTATTTCATTATGACAAAATATGTGTTGTTAAGTAAATGAGACCGTGGAAAAAAGTATATTCCATTCGAGAGGCCATTTGCCCTCGGTGCATTGTAGCCCTCGGGCTTCAAATTACAACTCTCCCAAAATAACGCATTTCTCTACCCTATAGTATATCTAATGTACTATTCATAAGCAATGTTTTGTTTTTAAATAAAGTCAAATATGAGAAATACGTCACTTTTCATAGCATTTGTATAAAAATATATTCAAATGCTATAATATTTTCTAATAATAGGTTTATTGTGAGACATAGCCTCTAGAAATATAAATAATAAATGAGATTCTGACATTGCGCTCGCTGTTACGTTTTATAGTATTAAATATAAAAAGTAGTTAATATTAAAATATCAATAATATATTCAGTCATTTTTTTCCAAATGTCAAGAAAGCAAATAAATTCCAGAGATAATTTTTTACTAAATATAGTAACCAATCAAATTACTTAATTTTAAGTCATGTGTCAAATTTCATCCAATCACCTCTGGATTACAGCGATAATACCCTACATGTCGTGTTTTCAGTTTGGTTAAACGTCAAACTGATTAAAACTAATAAATTGTGTATTTAAAATTATTAAACGTCAGATTGACAATCAATTTTTTGATATCTACAAAGTAAAAAATTATCTTATCGAATACTCCTCGGGCCTTGATAAATACTCAAAATTTTGTCATAGAGAATCCTTCAAGCGAGTTGCTCAAGGATAATAGCCCTCGGCCTGCGGCCTTGGGCTATTATCAAGCAACACGCTTTCAGCATTCTCTATGACAAAATTATCTCGGTATTATCAAGACCCTAGGGGTATTACTATTGATAATTTTTTACTAAATATAGTAACCAATCAAATTACTTAATTTTAAGTCATGTGTCAAATTTCATCCAATCACCTCTGGATTACAGCGATAATACCCTACATGTCGTGTTTTCAGTTTGGTTAAACGTCAAACTGATTAAAACTAATAAATTGTGTATTTAAAATTATTAAACGTCAGATTGACAATCAATTTTTTGATATCTACAAAGTAAAAAATTATCTTATCGAATACTCCTCGGGCCTTGATAAATACTCAAAATTTTGTCATAGAGAATCCTTCAAGCGAGTTGCTCAAGGATAATAGCCCTCGGCCTGCGGCCTTGGGCTATTATCAAGCAACACGCTTTCAGCATTCTCTATGACAAAATTATCTCGGTATTATCAAGACCCTAGGGGTATTACTATTGATAATTGCATTCACTTCCTGGATTACATATTTTCACAAGACTCTTTTCAATTTATATTGCAACAATGCCTGGCTAAGGTTTTCCACGATAAGAAGGAAAACCCCACAATCCTGTCATTATGCAGAAAATATCTTAACAAAGAAAAAGATTGGATCTAATCAGGAATATCTTGGGCATTATGGTATAACTTTTCAAAGAAATTCATTACGAAATTAAACATAAAGGACGAATGGGATCCAAATATGTACTATTACCTGACTTAGAAAGAATGCCATTCAATGGTACACAAACGGCTCAAAAGCAGTAAAAGGATATGAATATTCCCGGTCAGCAGCCGAACATTCTGAAAGCTGGGGAAAAACTCCAAATATCTTTCAACCGGAAATACACACCATAAGAAAGTGCGCCCAGTTCAATATTGATAAAGGATACTGAGGACAAAGGATTATCATAATGACAGATAGTCAAGCAGCCAGTAATGATTGAGCTCTTGTGTGTGTGAGGAATAATTTTATGTATTACACAGTAGTAAAGTACTTTTTCCTCCCTGGAATGATTACTATCGACGCGAAGCGGGAGGAAAAGTGGAACTTTCCTCTCGCTATTATTTATACCAAGTCGTACATTCTCTTTTGATTCAAAAACAATCCATTTTTATTTCACTTACTATAAGAAAACATTTCCTTATTCTTTCTTCGTGCTCTAACCCTGACTACGTATAGCCATTAATAACCTTCCTTCACCTATAACCTCCATATTTCACTGGATACCTTTTACTTTTTCACTTCCTACTACCAATACATAGAAACAGTGCTATGGTTAGTTCTCGATCTTGTTAGTATGAGAATCGCCTGAAGCTAGTTGAATATATTAGACGATTCTTTATTGTTATAAACTGAATGTCACACAATTATGGTTCATTCAATAACCTTATTGGTGTGCGTCATCGTTTGTGACGTATTTTTCGGTTTGTCGTTCATTTTATTCGCTATTTTGACACATAGCTAACCTTAAATTTGATAAATGAAATCATCAGGATCGTATATTCAGCAAAATTCGACAAGGGTATGAAATTAATAGTTACCTGCTTCTTTTTGTAACTGAAAATACTAGAGAACTTTTAAACTGCTGATGTTTTCCCATGTATCTAGGCATATTTTTACAATAAGATTAACGAGAGAACTGTCAGTGGAACATTAGAAAGAGACGTGGGACACATTGCCAATACAAAAGGTACATCTGCATCCTATTTTGAATAGTGTAATTTCTCCCGATCAAAACGGAGTGGTTTGTATCTAATAGATGCGTAAGACAGAATGACGGTCTATTAACAACAGTATTTAATTTGATCCTTGAGCATTCTCTGAAAAATGTGAACAAGGTAAATTTAAGAACGAGCGGGGGCCAGATACTCGCATATGCAGATGACATAGTGATAGTAACGAAAAGAAGAAATATTATGTAGTTAGGTATGTATTTTTAGGGTAACATTCACTGAAACCTGAAAGATTGTGTCTCCTTACTTCTAATTAGTTTCTGAGGAGAGTCTCTGAAAGTTTGTGGATGGAGGTTTTTCTTCCATGCCAATATATCTGCATTCTTCTTCCTCCACTATTTTGAACCTTTCCAGGTGCCCATTCAGGCGACAATGTAACGTTGGGATCCCAGTTTTACTTTGACTTATGCATTCATTTGATCTCAACAGGTTGTAGTCATCCAGAAGAATGTTTGATTGTCTAGGCCCTACTAAATCTTTCCAATGGTCAGATCTTCTCTTTCTTTCGGCTTCACCTATTTCTTCCAATATTACATTGGGGCTGATTCCTGAGAAATATCATGAAACAAATGCTACTAGAATTAACAAAAAAAAAAGATGAAAAAGTGGAGTTGAAAATAAATAGAAACAAAACGAAAATAATGAGAGTTGGCAAACAGTGTGAAAACAGAATTAAAGAATAGAAGAATAAAGTAATATGAATTTGAGGAAGTGGAAACACTTAAATATATGGTAGTCACGATCAACAGTAATGGGAAACGAAGATCGGAGATTGACGACAAAATAATGGCTGCTAATAGGGTATAATATGCCAATAAAAAACTATTGAAAAGCAAACTATTAACAAGATACACTAAATTTAACATTAACAACATAATAATAAGACCTGTTATAATGTATAGAGCTGAAAGGATAATAATGACAAAAAGAGATGGAGAGGAGTTGAGGATGATAGAAGAAAAATGATAACAATTCTAGTGCCAATAAAAACTGACGACAATGAATACACAGGCAACGTATAAATCATGAAATACTGAGAGAAATGGACGATGAAGATATAGTAAAGAGAATAAAGAAACATAGAATATAAGGGTTCGAACATGTGTGGAGACAAGGTGAGCGCGCTTGAGGGCTTGTTCAATGATACAGTGGGAACCAGGTTGTAGGAGAAGGCAAGGAAGACCCTAACTGGCTGAAGGAAGTGTAGGAGGACTTGAGAGGGATAGGTTAGGTTAGGAAAGAAAAAACAAGGGATAGGATTCTATGGAAAAAAATAAACGAGAAAATAATGGAATAAAGGGAATTGATACACCACAGAAAGCGGATATAAAAAGCATTTATGCGGCGCAACCCCACAAGGGGTGTCTAGCTACTTTATACACAGGGTGTACCAATTTTACGACAATATATGGGTTATTTTAAGGGATATCAAAAACTGTTATTAACAAAAATAGTATAAGACTTCAAGATGCATATTTTGAAATTATCTCACAATTGAAGCATTTGATATACGGTTTTGCTGCGTTATACAGAGTCCTTTAAAAGATATGGACACATTTATGTGAAAATTGTAGGTAAATCAACGCTCTGTAGTTTATCGTACGTTGAAGAAAAAACATTCATTTTGCACAATAGAGTTTTGTAATATGATGCAATATCTCAATATTTATTTGAATTTTATTTGTTTATTCTTTTGTATACAGGGTGGACGGAAACTCGAACCTTTAATTTTTTCTCTTCTTTCAAATGGAACACTCTGTAATTTTTAGCGCAAATAGAATCTCCGATTATGTAACTTTAATTTTTGTTAAGTATTCCCTATACCTAAAGTTAATCAAAACAGAGTTACTTATTTTCCAATCAAAAATTTGTAAAAAAATTGTGATAGATAAAAAGGCAAAATAGTTAACGACATTACCCCAAATAGATGAAATTTTTCTAAAAATTTCATGAGATTTTAATTTAAAAAAGTTTTAATTGTTCATAAATTTGTTGTCGATTTTTTGTTGGATTTGGTTTTCTGTAGAAACCTGACTTGCAGGTAATGCACTGATGATGGCGTAACAGCCGAAAACGTTTTGCAGTTTTTCAAAAATAAAAATTTCTAAACAGAATACAAAAAACTGTTTTCTTGACTTTCTTGTCATGTGTACTCAGCTATAAAAATATTCAAACTCTGTATAGTCTGAGATAAATATGCACCTTAAAGACATCTACTATTTTTGTTGATAACATTTTTTTATATATCTTAAAATAACCCACATACCCAAGTTTTTCGTAAGATTGATACACCCTGTATAATTTATCGCTTTCAATAGGTCGCGTTTGCGCGTAATCTTAACATCAACTAATCTTTCAAGTTAAATATCAGGATTAACATTTGTAATACATTTAAACGGTTCATTATCGTGATATTTTGATTAGGATTAATCACAGAACTGTGATGTGTTAAAAGGACCTTAACAATCGATGACGCACACCAAGAAGGGTACTATATGAACTCTAGCAATTTATTAAAATATATAGCAATTTATTAGACCCTCACGAAATTTATAGTAGCTTGGTGTATTTTCTGGAAGTTTGGCAAGCCCTAAAGGTGCTGAATATCTTCTGTATGTTCCTTGTGGTATATTATTCATTCTTTTTTTAATTTCTTGGGAATAAAAATCAATTTTTACTTATTTTTTCTTGAAAACGGTAGCTGGAACGCTACCGAAACGTTGAAATAAAGAATTCAAAATATTGTGGTTTAATTTCCCAAGAAACTAAAGGTGCTGGTTGGCCATTTCACGAAAATACCAACCACCGTCCTGATCATTATATTCAATTAATTCTTTGACCTACTTTTTCAAGCGTCCTAATTTCTAACGATGTACAACCTTGTCCTTGTTAAAATATCTCAAACGGTTTTAGATAACCTAGTCCTTGCTCCCGTAAATCGTTAAAAGCTTCTCTACCGAATAATTTCTAGATGATAATGTAGGAACAGTGAATTTAAAAATGCTTTAATTGGATTATATTAGTATAACCTTCCGTACATTTTTAATGGAAACACCCTCCTAAAATTTGAAGTTGTGAACAGATTTTAATTTTTTTTTTTAAATGTCGAGTACTAAAAGGTCTACCTTGGGACAAAATTTGAAATGTTTATTCCAATTTTCAGGGCATACTACGATATTTTTTCTTAGTCGAAAATCGAGATTTTTTATTAGCGATTTTTTTATTGAAGTAGTATGCCCTGGAAATTGGAATGAACATTTCAAATTTTGTCCTAAGGTAGACCTTCAAGTACTTGACATTTCAAAAAAAAAATTATTAAAATCTGCTTACTACTTCAAATTTTATGGGGGTGTTTCCATTAAAAATGGGTCACACTGTACATACCGGGTGGTGAATGGTCGGACGCACCATAGGAAATCCAATGGAAAATCATAAACTCTTAAATTCCTGCTTCCCAAATCATTTTAGGTGAAAACTCAATAGGAACTTTTCTTTAAAGAATTAAATACTGCATCAGATGAGACTATTAAAAATATTTTTCAGCTTTTGGTAGTTGAAAAAATTGACCAATTTATTTACCATTCTTGTACAGCATCAAGACAGCAGTATTTAATTCTTTAAAGAAAAGTTCCTATTGAGTTTTCACCTAAAATGATTTGGGAAGCAGGAATTTAAGGGTTTATGATTTTCCATTGGATTTCCTATGGTGCGTCCGACCATTCACCACCCGGTATATTTGTAGTTAATTAAATTCAATAGTTCAGAGCTAATATTATTAATAAAGAGTAATGATATGAAGTGGAACCTCTATTTTAGGCACACCTTTGCAGCGAATAAATACACGTGTTCTTGAAGTCAGGCTCGATGAAACACTTCTCCCTGCGGACATCATCTGGGTGTAAGGGTGGAGACAATGTCTTTGCTCGTCCTTGTCGCTGCTACTTCAGTTTTTTTTGCTTTTTTGAAATTACAATTTAATCGGTAACGATCAATAAGCAATTTCAATTTAACTCATTTCACTACTTTCAATCCTAATACTAAAAGTCCTACTCAACAGTAATTCCTTAGACTTTAACACAAAAAGACACTAACAATAGTGTGGTAAGCACTGCACTGTAATATGCTTTACACTGACACACTTATCTACTAAACTAACTTAAGGGGATTTATCCTGTCGTACTGTCTACACCTCTTCTATTTAATGCTTTTTTGACAGCCTTATGTAGAGTGTTGTCAAAAGCTACTTTCTTGGTTGTCTAGAGCACCTCGAGTATCCTCCGTCAGTTATACCAACGCAGTCTCCGTAGATCTACCTGTCCGGTGAGCATACCGATGCGGGTGGAGTCAGTAGTGGAAGATTCTCCATGATTTCCATTCCAATATAATTTTCAATAACTTTTCCACAGTTTTGAGCACAAACGATGGTCAAGGTATTTTGGGTTTGTAGTGGTGCTTTATCCAGCTTTTGGAATGAAGGTTACTGATGCTCCCCTCCATGCTATTGGTATATAACCCAGTTCTAAGCTGCTCTGACTAACTCCAACCAGATTTGGCCTTGTCCTTGCTGGAACAAAGCTGGGAAAACCACATCTGCTCCCGGTGCCTTGATACTCGTTACTACAAATATGTTTAGCTATTGGGGATTGTCTTCCCTAATTGGGATACTCCCGAAAAAATGAGTCAGCCATTTGCAAACATGCTTGGGAAGAGGATCATCAAATTGAATGGGATTCAAGAAAAATAATATTGAAAGAACTCAATAGTAAAAGACGAAAAATCAAAGAAAGTGCTTTAATACAACTTAATGCAGATTAATGTGTAGCTAGTATTTAATTCCCAAAAGAATGAATAATATACCACAAGGAACATACAGAAGATATTTGACAGATGTTTATTCAATCAGTGTGCATATTAATTTGATGCTTCGTTGTTCTTGAAGAGGGCAGGTCAATTCAAATGCATTGATTATTGCCCTGTTCAGGTCCTCAAGTTTATTTTCCAGATCGAGATGGTGCTTAGCCCTTCCTTTCCTATGGGTATGTACTACGCTTCATTTTAGACATCAGATGTTTTAGTTGTCCCAATCTGTTTTTGTTGGTTCGCAGACTAAGTAAAACTAACATTAAATTCAAAAATACGAAGGTAAAAATTGTTGTTAGCCGTGGTGAAAATTTTGGTGTAGATAAAACCCTCAACATGACAAATAATGCTGTACTGGGATATACGTTCCACTCTCTTAAAACGTGTCCGCCATATAGACTCGCAAAAATAATAGTATATTCTTCAACGAGTGCAGAGTGATGGCTATTATTCACGCGGATGAAGTTTCCATTATGAGCGAGCGTAGCCAGTGAGTTTTTGAATCATTCAAGTAAATATTAGCCATTCTACACAAGTAAAAGACTATACAGGGTGGCGCACCGAAAACGAAACAGATGCATTTACTGGCAGATGATTCCTTTTTAAAAAAATCCCTCGGACCCGTCGATTTTGTTTTCGAGGGGGACACAAAATTGGCATAAAATCACAGTAACATTTGCAGCCCCCTAAGCGGGGGTGGCACCATCCCTAAAATCTTAAATGGAAAGGGGGGTCGAATGATCCATCATTTAAAAGGTCTTTCAACTCCCTTTACAATGATGTAAAATTCATGTACTTCAATTCAGTAGTTTTGGAGATTTATTTCGACCCCCCTTTCCATTTAAGATTTTAGGGATGGTGCCACCCCCGCTTAGGGGGCTGCAAATGTTACTGTGATTTTATGCCAATTTTGTGTCCCCTCGAAAACAAAATCGACGGGTCCGAGGGATTTTTTTAAAAAGGAATCATCTGCCAGTAAATGCATCTGTTTCGTTTTCGGTGCGCCACCCTGTATATACTTTCTTCACGACTAAAAAACCCCAATCGTCCGTGCCAGAGTCAACTATTTCTACCACTAGGCTATAGAGCATATTTATTCACAAAAAGGGAAAGAGCAAATATATTCGTAACTTACAGTTTCAATCTAAACTCTTACATTAAACTAAATATAACTACTAACTGTTATCCATTTTTTTCTCTATATAATACGCAAAATTATGATTATATGTATCATTATTTTGACGTTTCAATTTTAATTGATCTAATTCATTCATTTTAATTCATCTAAGCATAAATTCTGTTAATAATATACAGGGTGAATCACGACTAACGGGACGGAGGTTTATGGCGAAACGGTAGAAAATTTGAAAAGTTTGTCACCTTGGTAATTTGTACATCCATATAGGCTACATTTTAAAATTATTTTGAAATATACAGGATGTTCCAATGAAGTGTGGCGTATCAAAGTTATATTTTTTCTTATGGAACACCCTATATTTGATTGCATTTTCTGATTGCAGACAAAAAATAAATTACTGTTTCATAATGGTTCCCTATACCTAAATACAGAGGGTTCCGAGTTATGCTGACTTTTTTAAAAATGTGAACATTTCGAAAAAAATTAATAACTCATTGATATAATAAATTCTAGCGAATTTCCTCTCACAGCTCAATAGTCGGACATTCGTTGAATGTATTCCACGATTGAGTACTAAACATCTCTTTACAGGGTGTTCAGAATTATCAGTTGAATTGTTAGATATTAAATGTGTTATAACGGGCTTATTTCAAATGGAACACCCTGTATTGCAATAATTCATCATATTCAAAAAAATGTCCTCTTTCGAATGATATAAGGGTGTTCTATACCTAGGTACTATACTTTTCGCGCAATTTACAATTTTTTTAAATTGTGTGGTAAATTGATTTTAAAACATCTGCAATTCTCTCTAAATTTTATACTAATTATCTTGACAAAGCTATTGTGAAGAAAAACAGTGAAACTGCTAATAAATATGCACACTTATTGTTCCTGAGGTACACTATCTCTTTTTTAACCGATAAGTATTTGAGTACATAATAAAACAAAAACACATTATTAATAAAGCAAATACATAAATACTACGAAACGAACAGCAAATGATTGAAAGCAATAAATGAAAAATTAGGGACTGTGGGCTAATATGTTATCGGCCCATATGTTTTTGACGGATACCTGGACAGAAGAAAAATTTTGAGGAACTACAAGTGTGCATATTTATTAGCAGCTTCACGGTTTTTCCTCACAATAGCTTTGTCAAGATAATTAGTATAAAATTTAGAGAGAATTGCAGATGTTTTAAAATCAATTTACCATACAATTTAAGAAAATTGTAAATTGCGCGAAAAGTATAGTACCTAGGTATAGGACACCCTTATATCATTCGAAAGATGACATTTTTTTGAATATGATGAATTATTGAAATACAGGGTGTTCCATTTGAAATAAGCCCGTTATAACACATTTAATAATCTAACAATTCAACTGATAATTCTGAACACCCTGTAAAGAGATGTTTAGTACTCAATCGTGGAATACATTCAACGAATGTCCGACTATTGAGCTGTGAGCGAAAATTCGCTAGAATTTATTATATCAATGAGTTATTAATTTTTTTCGAAATGTTCACATTTTTAAAAAAGTCAGCATAACTCAGAACCCTCTGTATTTAGGTATAGTGTACCATTATGAAACAGTACTTTATTTTTTGTGTGCAATCAGAAAATGCAATCAAATATATGGTGTTCCATAAGAAAAAATATAACTTTGATACGCCACACTTTATTGGAACATCCTGTATATTTCAAAATAATTTTAAAATGTAGCCTATATGGATGTACAAACTACCAAGGTGACAAACTTTTCAAATTTTCTACCGTTTCTCCATAAACCTCCGTCCCGTTAGTCGTGATTCACCCTGTATAGAATGTGATTGGCTAGTGAGAGTGAATTTTTTTTCATTATCCACTGGTGTAAAGAATTTATATCATTATGTAGCTAAATATGTAAAAATAATTTGTGCGTTATTATTTAGTCGTGTAGAAAATAATTTATAATTCAGGTTATATCTTAAATAAGTTTTCTCGACCAACATAATAATTGTTTTTTCAATTTAATAATTACATCTAATCAACATTGACATTGACCATTTTTAACCTCCTTTTGTATCTACTACTATTAAGTGAGAAATTAATATTGTCTCAGCCATGACTAGATCCGGAAATTATTAACATAGTTTTAAAAGTACGTTTCAAAAACATTTGGCAGACTTTAAATAACATTGTCACGCGATGGTTACTTGATCCACTTTCTTACTCACTACTCACTACCAGAGTATGGGCTAAAAAAATACCAAATGTCTAAAATCGTTTCCTGTTTGTCATTTTTTGTTATAGTAACACGTCTGGAGTGACTAAAGTTGAATTCAAATTTTTAATCATTTCCTGCTCTCGTACATAACGTCTTGGAATTTTTAGATTATTGAAATAAAAATTATAATATAAAAAGCTGCTGATTTAATTAGTTTAAGGTTTCTGGTTGAGGTTTTTGCTTAGAAGAAAGCCATACTGATAGAAGCACGGAAGATTAAAAAGTTTATATTGAAGTATGGCAGTTCGATTCGCAGCTGTGGTGAAATTTTTGGCTAAAGCCAGACAAAAACGCTGGAGAGGTGCTACCAGAGGGGAAGTACAGGAATGGATGGATAGGAATATGGAGGGAAGGTGGGATAAGCATGAGGGGCGATTGGGAACAGGAGAGATTGGGTGGATAGGAAATTCGGGGAGGTGAACTACTTCTTGACGCAGGTACTCACAGGACATGGGTCGAGAGTATGTTTCCCCACAAGATTGGAAAACGGGAGACTGGAGTGTGTGAGATGTGAAGTAGAGGATGATGTGGGACATGTGTGTTTAGATGCTGGAAGAGCGAGGAAGTGCTTAAGAAGTTGGAAGGTAAACTAAGGGTGGTGGTGTTTTGTGAAAATATGGTGAAGATAATGTTGAGTGGCGAGGAGGAATTGATGGAGATAAATAGCGCAGTGGAGAGAATGATTAGGGGAAGAGAAGGACTCGATTTGACATGTGAGAGGTAGGAGCGATAAAGCGAAGAAGATGACGGAGAGTGTGTGAGGGACCGCCGCCCGTATGCTAGAGTAGTATTTCCAAGGCGGAACTAACGGCGAGTTTAAGGTGGGTTTGGTTGGTAGACATTCCTTTGGGAATGAGTTCAACACTGTCTGGGTACTGGTTTGGACCCAGTCGAACATAAGATTCCCATCTTGGTTAACTGTTAATTGGTCAGTTGCATTGAAGCCATGTGAGTTTTTTTTTAATAATTCTGTATATCCTCCATTTCTTATCTATTTTTATAACTTTTCATCACACAAATTATCCCAAAAACACAACGATTTCCAGATTTGTGCTTGTCGTAATTTTGTTATGTACCTATTTTAATTTAAAAAGTGTTTTGGATGTTCCAAATACTCCACCAGAGCAATGAAATCAGCCAAGCAAATCTCTGCGGAGTTATCATACATTCATGGAAAGGGGAGCTGATAAATAAGTACTTAGAGGAATAAGAAGACATCTCTCTATAGTTAATATGTTGAGAACAGCTTTATCAATCAATAATTATATTAATAAGAAGTAAGAAGTGTAGAACTTTTCCATGAAATGGAGACGTTTTTAACATATGCAAAAGATTCAAAATATTTGCTGACAAATATGGTACAAATGATTTTAGGTCGTTTAAATTCTTAGAATTTTTATACAATAATATAATAATGGTAGAATATGTTATTTCTTTCAGATTTAGTTTCATTATACATGGTGTCCCAGCCGAGAGTGACCCATTTTAAATGCTTATAACTTTTATACCAGTTGTGTTAGCCACCTGCGGTTTACGCCATTCCTTTTCTCTTGGCCTAAAGTTTTTTCTAGTTGGTACCAAATTTTGTCTACAATTATACAGTGGGAGTAAAAAAATTACCTTTTTTCGACATTAAAATTTCCAACTATTTTTAATGGAACACCCTGTATATTGCAACGCCATAATTAGGAGTCGTGTCCAATAAACATCGGACTTGTACCTAGAGGTTTTAGCAGCAAAAAATTAAAATAGTAGTCTGGATATTTTAGCAAACGTATTTTTTATTAGCATATTTGGAACTATACATTAATAAAGAAATAAATATTAATCTAAAAAAACTGCTGTATATGTTGACCGTTCTGCTCTACGCATTTATGAAGTCGGACCATTTAATGGTTGAATGAATTGTGTAACATATCTTGGGGAATCGCTTCAATTACTGCACGAATATTCCTCTTAAAATCATCCAAATTATGTGGAAGGGGGTTATAGCACCTATCCTTGACATAACCCCAGAGAAAAAAGTCTGGAACTGTCAAGTCAAGAGAGTACGGTGCCCATTCTATAGGGCCAGTTTACTATGGATACCTAGTTACGTTTTTTTTTATGTTTGCTAAAATATCCAGACTACTATTTCAATTTTTTGCTGCTAAAACCTCAAGTCCGATGTTTATTGGTATATGGATACCTTGGACACGACTCCTAATTATGGCGTTGCAATATACAGGATGTTCCATTAAAAATAGTTGGAAATTTTAATGTCGAAAAAAGGTAATTTTTTTACTCCCACTGTATAATTGTAGACAAAATTTGGTACCAACTAGAAAAAACTTTAGGCCAAGAGAAAAGGAATGGCGTAAACCGCAGGTGGCTAACACAGCTAATATAAAAGTTATAAGCATTTAAAATGGGTCACTCTCGGCTGGGACACCCTGTATTATGGCTGTAACAGGAGCCACCTCGGCTTCTCCTTTATTTTTGACCCCAGATTGGTATTGGTATATTGGTGGTATAACTTTATGACAAATCGTTTTGTTCCATTAGTGCATATGTTCACGTATACATTATAGGTTTAATAGAGTGAAAGTTTTATTTCATTTGATCTGCCTACGCATTTAAAACCAATTTAAAAAATTATTGTTTTTAGATAAATTGCAAAGAAAGTACCTAACTGGTCTTAAATGTCCTAATTACAGTTGCATAGATCGTTTCAATAATTATCCATCTAGATCAGCAAAGATAAAACAATTTATAATGGCAATTGTTCAAAAGTTTCTATAAAAACCTAAATTTCTATCAACACACTCTCGACCACAAATCTGTGCGAGAGTAAAAGTGAAGGAAAGTAGTTCAAACGTCGCTGCACTAAGAAGAAAGTGACAGTGAAACGATTGACCGACTTAAAAGCTATTTTCATTGTTGAATCGCTTTAATGATTATTTATGGAAGAATTTATTTAAAACTAACTTTGAAACAATTCATTAATTATGACCATTTCACTCCCTTTCTTCCTTCGTTCAAGTACCTGGTTAGGTTCCTGTATTCTTCATTTCGTTCCTCTATGGAATTGTAATGAGCCTTGTGGTGGATGCTCCGTGGGATAATATGTGGAGGGCTGCTTTATATTATCCAATAGAGGAGTTCATTCCAAGGTCAGTATGGCCAACAATAAGTGGTTTTTTCTGACAAGAATGACAGTTAAGGTCTACCGTTCAAAACATAAGATTTTGCATGTTTTTTATCTACAGTGGACGGCTAATTTATGGAATATTATCATTATTTCGAAAACCGTCGAGTTTTGAGGGTGATCCCGAAACAGGTCGATTTTTGTTATAAAATACCCATCTTATAACGTACATGGAGTAAGGATGACGTCACCGGTGTGGGTGTAGTGACGTAATCGTTAATTTTTTTAAATAGAAATCGGTATAATGCGACACCTCATTTGAAGGAGAATTTAATTCTCTATTTAACGACATTACATTTGTAACTAAAATATTTTTTTAAGGGTACAAAAACATTTCTTTTTTATTTAAATTCAACCAAATTACAACTAATGATTTAATTGATAACGTACCTTAAAGTAACCAAATTATGCATAATAATTATTTTAAATTAAATGTTCCAAATGCCATCCATAAATATTACAGTAACTATGCCAATATCACTTGCTTGATTTAACATTTGACAAAAAGTTTCAGTGTTTATGAGATAACTTTTTGTGTCCATTATTATTTTTACTTATTTTTGCTTTTTTAAGTATTTATTTCAGAAAGTCATGGCAAGAACCGATGGATGGCATTTGGAACATTTAATTTAAAATAATTATTATGCATAATTTGGTTACTTTAAGGTACGTTATCAATTAAATCATTAGTTGTAATTTGGTTGAATTTAAATAAAAAAGAAATGTTTTTGTACCCTTAAAAAAATATTTTAGTTACAAATGTAATGTCGTTAAATAGAGAATTAAATTCTCCTTCAAATGAGGTGTCGCATTATACCGATTTCTATTAAAAAAAATTAACGATTACGTCACTACACCCACACCGGTGACGTCATCCTTACTCCATGTACGTTATAAGATGGGTATTTTATAACAAAAATCGACCTGTTTCGGGATTACCCTCAAAACTCGACGGTTCTCGAAATAATGATAATATTCCATAAATTAGCCGTCCACTGTATATTGCTTCATTAAAATAATGAATACACCCCTGAAGCGTATATCTTGAAATTTAAAATGACTTTTTAGCTGAATACTCAACATATCAGTGGCCAATATTTCTAGGAACTCTTGGCATGTCACCATTTCATTTCTGTTATTCGGTCACTAGCTCTGTGAAATGTCAGTGAAAAAAGTAATTAGAAGACTAGAGATACAGCTTATTAGGAATGCTACAAAAATCTAATCGAAAAAATGGGGATACACAATCAAACTAATATCTACAAAAATAAATATAACTGACATTTGACATACCAGTTTTTGTTGGCCACACTGACCTTAGACTGAACTCCTCTATTCTTTTTCTTCTCCCGTCATACTTTTCTCGTTGACTCTTTTGGGCGGCTTAGTTCTTCTGTTGATTGTGAATTTTTTCCATAAGCCCCACTTTCATCTCCTTGTTGTCGTTCTAGGGGTTTGCTCCTTTCTTCGGTCGCTCTCTAATCGACTTCTGTTTCTTTTTTCCTCTTTTATATTCTATCTTCTTTTTTGATAGTCTCTTCATAGTTTCCACTAGCTTTTTCTCAAGGCATTGGTACTTGTCCATCAGCGTCTTGTACTAGATGTTCGAGTCGCAGCAGTATGTATTGATATCTAGTTAGCCTAGATCAGGTCCATGCATAAACAAAATATTGCGTTACTATAGCAATAACTCATTAGAAGTGCCTAGGTATTCCCACGCCATTTTGGAACTGATTACACAAGAGTTCAGAGCTTCAATGGCTGCTTGACTATCTGTCCTTATGATAATCCTTTGTCCTCTGTATCCTTTATCAAATTTGAACTGGACGCACTTACTTATGGCGTGGATTTCCGCTTGAAAGATACTTGGGGTTTTTCCCAAGCTTTCACAGTGTTTGGTTTGGCATTCTTTCCAAGTCTGGTGATGGTATTTGGATCCCATTCCTACTTGTTGCTTAATTCTGTAACGAGTTCCTTCGAAAAGGAAATACTTTTAGTGGACTGAAAAAGGAGCAAAAAGGTTTCAATTTTTTTTAAGGTACAACCATATGTGGTCTTCAGAAAATGATAGAGCAGGTCCCTGGCCATCTGAAATCGAAAATTACAACATTTTTAATAGGGACAACTATTTTTATTGCGAAATTTGTCAAAAATCTGTCAAAATTATGTTTTATTACTTTTTCACACATACCTCGCGATATCTCCGGAACTAAACAAGATATTTTCAAAAAAAATTTTTTAATCGACAGAAGAAACATGAGCGAAGACTACTGTGTTAGTTTCATTTGTATAAAAAACCTAGTTTTTTTGTAAAATTGGAGAAAACTGTAATCTCTACTTTTTTTGCAGCACTATTTTCAGTAATCGAGAAACTTTTTTATTTTCCAAATTTTTTCCAAACTATCTGCGTACCAAATAAAGCTAAAGTTTCAAGGAAGTTTTTAAAACAGGAATGACTATTCTAAGTATCATAGTTTTTGAGCAATAAATACGCAAACTTGAAAGTTTCTGCAGCCGCGCCTAATTATTGTGCTTTCTAACGAGCAGGCATCTCTCGCATACGCATAATGCGGTCTATTCCTGACAAAGGCAGATAACTTGATTCAGTTGCTAACGTCTTTGTTTTAACTGCGATTAGGTAGATATTATTTTGGATGTGTGTATGTCTATTGAGATTTTTTGGAGATTGAAAGGATTAAATACAATTATAATATGTGCTACAGAAAAAAAGGAGACACTTGTGCTCAAAAGACTTTGTATCAAAAGGAAGACATTCTATGAGGGAAGGTTGAAGTAAAATGTCATAAAACTTGCAGACAAACATTTATTAGTTCACAAAATACAGGGTGTCCCAAATAAGAGTGACTTATTTTAAACATAAATGTCCAGCTTATTAATTGCTCCAAAGAGATGGGATTTTCACTTGTTTTACTAGTTTTCTCCAATTTTACAAAAAAACTAGGTTTTTTATACAAATGAAACTAACACAGTAGTCTTCGCTCATGTTCCTTCTGTCGATTAAAAAAATTTTTTTGAAAATATCTTGTTTAGTTCCGGAGATATCGCGAGGTATGTGTGAAAAAGTAATAAAACATAATTTTGACAGATTTTTGACAAATTTCGCAATAAAAAGTGTTGTCTGATTTCTAAGAAGTGAGGAGGTGGTAAATAAAGAAGTTCTTCAACTTTTTTACATCATAACTGAACGAATAGATCGATGATAGCTGTGCTATTGTTATAAGTGAAGTTACATACATTTGAAATTGGAATTATATATTTTCCAAGAAAAATTGACTGAATTTCACAAAAATAAACATAATTTTACCATGAAAGTGCAGATATTCAAGAATAAGTTTTGGAAAAGTAAATTTTAGAAATTACAAAAGATCTACTTAGTAGAACACGAACTCCAGGTATTTTAAAAAGATACCTAACAGCTATTAAAAATTAAATGGAATTGTTACATTGAGAATACCCGTAAATCACAGTACTAGATTTCATTTGTGAATTTTTTACTTTTTCCAGTCAATACCTCAAATTCGTTTCAATATAAACGACAAACATAAAATTATAATAAAGATCGTGAGTATAATAATTGATCCTAATGAAAAGTCCAGTCCTGAATCTGTTATCTACACTCGTGCAGAATAGCACAGGATCTGAGTGCACGACTGGCCGATATCATAGAGGGGCTAAGGTCAAGGTCGTTGCCTTTACCGTCATTCACACTGCTGTTGTGCGCCGCTTACATGCTCGACTACCATTGAAATTTCAACAAATTAAACCACCATCGTCATGAATTTGATTACCACATTGCCAAAATAATCCTGTATTTCCGCACCACTATATATTTTCACATTCACTGAAAGTTAAAAATAATCTAAAAATTCCAATAGGGTGAATGAGCCTGTTCGCGACCGGTAATAGAAGTTTCAACTTTAAGATGTGATTATATTCAAGAAAATTTATATAAATTTTGGATTGTTTAGAGCCTTAATATAGAATTAAAATGGAATTTCATATTTATCGAATAAATTTAAAAGAAGAAGCTTAGTTGGTTCCCAACCACTTCAAAAGAATAGGATTTTAGATACACATATCTAGATCCTCATAAATCTGGTGTACCAATGGACGAGTTCTATACAAGGGAATTGCTGCCAACATATTGAACAAAAAAATACTGAAAAAGGTTAGTCGCATACGGAAGTGGATTTTCCGATCAATTGTTCGTTTTTCTTATACTTATGTTTTGAATCCCTTTACCCCATGTTGTACCCGAAAAATTTGGAGTTCTTTTTAGTTTGGAGTATTTTGCATGTTACAGTTACGAAAAACTAATGTCAGTTGTCAACACATATTTGCTTGGCTTTGTTTGTGTTTCTGGTACTTATATTTAATACTAATTTTTATTCTACCTTTGTTTGTGATTTGTAAATACCATCGAGAAGAAACAAATATGTGTTGACAGCTGTCATTAGTTTTTCGTCAACTGTAAGATGTAAAATACCCCAAACTAAATAGACCTGCAAACTTTTCGGGTACAACATGGGTGGTAAAGAGACTTAAGACATAAAATGAATCGGAAAAACCACTTCCCTGTGCGACTGTTGGTTATGTTGGCAGCAGTTCCCTTATATAGAACTTGTCCATTGTTGTGTGTCTATGTATCTTTCATTTAAATACTAACGACTTTTTAATGTTGGTCACATTTGTAGTACTGAATTTATTCTGGTTGGATGCTGTTAATCTGGTTACCAGCAGATTGTAGATGAGATATCAATTCAAGATGCTTGTCAATAATAAGTGATTTGGTTCCATGGCATTGCTGTATAAGAAGCACCTCCTGCAGAATACCTTTTTTTATCTTATTATAGTTTATTGCTAAGTAATTATCTATGAATTGCTTGTTACACGAATTTTACCTTAATTTATAGTTGTACTCTCCCTTTCAGTTCTTTTTTGAATTGTGTTGAGAAGTGTTGAGAAACAATGAAGCAATGTGCTTAACAGTTCCAAAAACATATACAACAACAATTTCATGATGAGGCTGTACTGAACCTAGATCGCCAAATCGTTAATTTTCCCTGAAACAAAAAGCTGTAGCTGTAGCCATCAAAATTTACTACACATGATATGCCTGTGTCAGAAGAAACATTTATAGCGTTCGTAGAAAAGTACACTTTAGGTTACCGAAAAACATCGACTTCCTGGGCAAGGCAAACATCCAAACCTCTGAAGGTGTGCAATTTTTTGTCGGTTATTTTCTCATATTATTACATTGATACAAGAAAATTATTTCGAAACTATTTATGTACACTACCTTCCGATCTACATGTTTCTTTCTGCTTAAAACTATCTATTATAAAAATTAAAAGTAGTTTGCAAATACTTTCCCAGGACCAAGGATTGTTAATAGACATCAGGGAAAGTGAAAATATCGGGAACCAAATTAAACATAAAAGAAAGGTTAACAAGTGTCTAGGGCGCAAACATTTCGAGGCGCCAAAAATTAGGGGGCGAGGAAAAATTAGCAAGACATCGAACGTACCACCACCTAGCAAATCATGTATGAGTTGTGTTTATGGGTCTGCCTCAACCGCAATCAAAAACCGTCATAAACAATCCTAAAGTCATTGGTCAGAGCATACAACGAATTTACTTTCACTGATTGCAATGGTCGGTCGATTGCGGTTAGAAAAAGTGCGCAGTGCAGTGAACTCGATTGGTTAACGGTATTGCTGATGCCAGATACAGTACACCGGTTTCACCACCCACCCCCCTAAAATTGAAATTTTACATGAAATTTGTCTTAGTAGATGAGTCCCTTATATAAATTCCTTCCATGGTAAATGAAGGTTTTCACACAAACATTAACCCCTTTCCAAAAAATGTATAAGTCGCCTATAAATTCTCTTGAAGAATTTCATCTTACGACAATGGCAAATGAGAATTTTCATAAATCGGTGATTTCCTCATACAAATTCCATCCTACGTTCATGGCATATAGAAAAAAAATTTTGGAAATAAATGTTACCATCTTAAGATTGTATGGTAGTACCATTGTAAATGCAAATTTTCACTCAAGACTGAACACCTTTTCAGAACATTTATCATACGTCCACGATATTGTAGGAAATTTGTCCAAATAAATGAATCCTCTTAAGAAAATTTCATCTTACGGCAATGGAAAATGGGAATTTCCATAAATTTGTGATTCGCTTAGAGAAATTCCATTTTACGTCCATGGTAGATAAAAAATTTTGGAAATTAATGTTTCTCTCTTAAGAAGTTAATGGTACTTCCATGGTAAATCAAAATTTTCACTTAAAATTCAATCACTTTTCAGAAAATTTATTATACGCCTATGATGGGGAAAAATTTATCCAAATAAGTTAATCCTCTTGCAAAATTTCGACAATAGTAAATGGAAATATTTCACAAATCAGTGATTTCCTTATAAAAATAATAATAAAATTTCTTCTTACGTCCATGGTCCATGGTCATTGGTCATATAGGTATTGAGACTTTTTATCATTGACTGACTAAAGCTCAAACGCACTTCCAGATGACCTTGAAAGTTCAAAGGAACAAATCAGAAAATTCTATTGGTTCTTAATATTCCCTCCACCCTTTCGTGACACAATTCAAATCGCAATGTGGATAGAAGGCTATAAAATGTACTCAAGAGAAATAGTTATTTATGAACCAAGGGCGCAATTAAGGTGTTTGCGGCCCGTCGCGTGGAAAGGGCCGCAAACACCATTTGCGCCTGTGATACATACAAGATTTCATGTACGATCGCGAGTAATTATGTAATTCAGATATTATTTAGAAAAAAATTAGAATAAATTAAAGATGCATTTGCTTACAAAGCAACGAAACTGGTGGTTGTTTGTAAAAATTTGACACACCCGCAAAATCAAAATAATAGACAGCTATGTATAAATTACCATTAGAAACTGCGGCCTTAGCAACCAAACGAACAATAAATTATTTCGGTAATATATTGTTGTGTGTGAAAATGGATTCATCCGTGACACCGAAATAGTTTGGAATGAAAAAATAACTAGCATGACAACGCTGTAAGCACTTTTCTGACTACGTATATATAGACAAACTTCATAGGTTGGTTATCGACTTTTTCGATGGGGCGGAGGCCGAGGTCCCAGAGTCCTGACCGACATTCATATCGAGAACGTATTGGTATTGCCAAGGCCCCGGCCGAGGATCACTTCGGTCACGGGGAAGGTCGTTTGAAAAATTTATTTCTAGGACAAATTTAATTATATTATACAAATATGTAGTTAATTTGTTTGTCGCAAAAACAACAACTTTTATTTCGGTGGTCAGCAATGCAAAAACAAATGTGTTTTTTTCATTCGTTATTTTATTGTCTTCAGATGAATGTAGTGAAATATTTGAATTTTGTCGACCATTATTTTATCAATATCAAAGTGGGTATAGTTTAGCTACTGTCAGAGGAAAATACAAAAAAATCTAATGTCCCCAAAAGCAGCTGAATCTCACACAGACTTTGGATAAACTATAGAGGATGCTATATTTCATAGACCTATACAGGGAAAAGAATACAAAAAATAGTATATCACTTACGCGCAAGTTATGTACACTATTTTTCCTACGACCACGCGATATACTTCACCATTTTCTCTATAGTATATTCGTGGATTATCGTACTCGGCCTGAGCCTCGTGAGAGAGACAATACACTCGCGTGAAAAGTGTCACTTTCGCACAAGCTATGTACACTATTTTTTCTACGACCACGCGATATATTTTTACCGAATGATAATTTTAAAATTATCCAATTGAAACAATTTTCATGAATTTAACACTCCGTTTTTCGAAAAGTAAATACCTAGACAGAACCTCTCAATTCTGATATCTTTTTGTTCAATTTTACGAGAAGCAAACGTTGTAAGTGTCATTTTAAAACACCCTGTATATATTTTATAAAAAGGGTGGGCGTCAGCATGGAATATTCACACTTAAAGCATGATGAAGACTTCAATAGATCCAATTTTTCGGCATAATTTCTTGAAGTTTTGATTTTTCATACCTCTTGATTTTTCTTGGAGCAGCGACTGATACCTAAGTAATATTTTCTGATTATTCTATATCCATTTGGCTGTTATACAAACCTATAATTTCAATTTCTCTCAATTTTTGATGATAAACTGTCAGCTTGACGTTGTTTATAATAGTATATTATTAAACGAGCAATTTATGATAGCCATTATTCACGATGGGTGACGTTTGCGTCCCGAGGGGCAAGGGGCGCAAGTCATCCGAGTGAATATTGGCCATAAATTGTGAGTATAATACTATACTTTGTCCACGATTCTTAATTTCTTTATTAAATAAAAGTCAGTAACGCTTTGGAATTAGTAACTTCAAAATGTTGTGGTAGCTACATAGAATAATGTTAATTATGACGTCCGTGTCCCGAGTCGCAGGCGAGGGGTGCAATTCACCAGAGTGAATATTGGCCATAAATTGCGAGTAAAATACTATACTTTGTCCACGACCCTTAATTTCTTCTATTAAATAAAAGTCAGTAACGATTTGGTTTTACTATCCTCAAAATGTTGTGACAGCTACATAAAATAATTTGACATATATAGAGATGGGCGATGAATACAACGTACCGTTATGAATCAATTTTAAAAATTGCAATATTTTATCGATACGATATATTTCAGAAACAAATTTCCTGAACAAAATACACAGATTTAATAGTTTATTTCATATTGTACTTCCAGTGTATCATGAACCATAATTCACGACAGTAGATATATGGGTACCATATACCTTTTGTAAGGAGGTAAAATATTGACTTTTTATTAGGTGGTGTTGGACAAAATAAAAATGTAGTCCGAAGAAGTGAGCATATAAAATGGAAAAGAGTTCCATCGGAGATTCTACTTTTTTCTACGACCGGGAAAGTAAAATTATGCAAATTTTGACCCAGATAGTTTTTTACTATTTTCATACTGCTCACATTTGAGTGACTTTCATTGAGTCTAATACTGACTATTGCGCTTTACATTGGAAGTGGCTAGGTAAACAAATTATACGTGAAATACGTAATTAATACACTCATGTTTTTAATGTAATAAATTGGTGGACAATGTGTTTAGTAACTGGATATTTTGTAAAACTTCTAATTTTATTTATTTGGTATTAAACGCGTAATTCAATCGAAGTACATACATACAATGTATTTTATTGACGTAGATATGAAAATGAGGACTAATTCTAAACATACATTGCCAAGGCCGAATTCGGTCACACTGAAGGTCGATTTGAAAAATTTACGACCGTTAATATTTACACGCGTTGATACAACAATAATATCGCCAGATAAATACTTAATTGGTTTTTTTAATAAGCCCATCAAGGTGAAGGTTATTAGGAATAATTCAAATGATTAAATTTATTAGGTAATGGTTACTTGTTACACAATTTAAACTTGTACCATAGTTAAGCAGCTACAATATACACTGCAGTGCAGGTATTTAATTTTATTATTTATACAGGGCAACTACAAAATAATCACCTGGTTTACAAAGCTATAATAGAGGAGTTCAATGTAAGGTCAGTGTGGCCAACAAAAAGTTGTTTTTTCCTGACAAGAATAAGAGTTAAGGTCTACCATTTTAGACATGAAATTTTTACATGATTTTTGTCATTGCGAACATTTATATTGCTTCATTGAAATAATGAATACACCTCTCGTAAATCTTGGAGTTAAAAATGACTTTTTAGGTAAATACATATTGGTGGACAATAATTCTAAGAACTCTTGGCATGTCACCATTTCATTTCTGTAATCTGTCACTAGTTATGTCAGATGTGGAAAATTAAAAGAATGAAGATACAAAATCTACAAAAATCTAATGGGAAATGGACATACATAATTAAATGAATAAAAAAAAAATGAATATAACTGACATTTGACATAACTAGTAAAAGAATAACAGAAATGAAATGGTGACTAGAATTATTGGCCCTCGATGCGTTGAGAATTCAGCCAAAATGTTATTTTAAATTTCAGAATTTACGCTCCGGTGGTGTACAGAAGCAAAAATCTTATGATTTGAATGGTAGACATTAACTGTGATTCTTGTCATAAAAACCACTTTTTGTTGGCTACAATGACCTTATACTGAACTCCTCTTATCGGAAAATTTGACAGAACAAGAAGTGACACCTAACGCCACTAAAAATAACCGCTTTTTATTGCCATCCTTGCACTAAATTTTCGATCAAATTTCTTAGGATCACTTAATAAGCATAAAATCACTAAATGCTGACATACTCGTATTTCGGTGGAGCTAGAAGAACTAGAGGTTTTGACCGATATCTCGGGAACTTTACTCTTTGTGCCAAGAGTTATTGAGACCATCATTGTAGAGAGTAAAATTTCGCCTCTTGTTTTCCCAACTTTTTTTGAAAACTACCGCTCACGACTTATGAACCGTTCAAGTAAATTAACTGACTTGGTGAAGCGAGGAATTTTAGACATGGGTTCGAATCCCAGTCGCGGTGAAAATTTTTATTTAATATAATGATACAAATCTGTATGAATAATCTTCAATATAATTATGTGTCATGTGAGCTTTTCATTATCCACACCTATTATTCACTGGTGAATAATGTACGTCATTATATTTGAAGAAGCGCACGTGAAATGTTGAAATTATCAAATAATGAAAACTATAATAGCTTCATGAGATGATTCTAGAAATAATGGAAAGAAGAACTTAATAAAGTTGTTATATTCTGGTTGACCTTGAAAATGTCTGCATATTAGTAATGATTACATTATTATTAGTAGTTATGTAAATAAATTAATACTAACTGTTTAATCTCCTACAACTTTTTAATTATCTTATTCTCTGAACTATCGACCTTCAGCATATTGAAAAGTTCCTGACTACCAATATAGTGATGCAATAGTATTTTTATTATTAAAGAAAAAATCACAAATTAATCAGCACGAATAAAATTGTGCAAAGTAGTAACGAAACTAAGTTAGGTCGTTTGTGCTGACTGCTTTATTACTTCTTTACGAGAGAGAGAGCAAATTGAATTTTCTTAAATATAATGTGGGAGAGGAAAATAACGGATTGTCTGAAAACATTGACAAAAAATGGAAAATGCATCAACCAAACTTGATCAGTGTAAACGTAATTGCATAATAAATCGCTAAGGACGTTTTGCGGATCGCTTTTGAGTAGATACCATACTTATGAAAGAAAGCAAACTCAGTCTATCCTCCTCTTCCCTACCTGCCACTTTTCTACCTGCTTTCTCTCTCTCATTTTTTCTCCCCTGGGCTTCCCGAGTCCTCCCCTCCACCTCTTCTCACTCTGTGAACAATTTCCCTACAATCTCCTCCTCCGCATCTACCTGTTTCCACCCATTCTTTTCACCGCTATTTCATATGCCTTTTCCTATGGGTTGTTTTCCCCCAGTAACTTTTCCCACTTTCATCTTGTGCATCTCTTCACCCTGAGCATCAGTTATTTCTTCTTCCTTTCCTTTCCTTTCCTTTCCTTTCCTTTCCTTTCCTTTCCTTTCCTTTCCTTTCCTTTCCTTTCCTTTCCTTTCCTTTCCTTTCCTTTCCTTTCCTTTCCTTTCCTTTCCTTTCCTTTCCTTTCCTTTCCTTTCCTTTCCTTTCCTTTCCTTTCCTTTCCTTTCCTTTCCTTTCCTTTCCTTTCCTTTCCTTTCCTTTCCTTTCCTTTCCTTTCCTTTCCTTTCCTTTCCTTTCCTTTCCTTTCCTTTCCTTTCCTTTCCTTTCCTTTCCTTTCCTTTCCTTTCCTTTCCTTTCCTTTCCTTTCCTTTCCTTTCCTTTCCTTTCCTTTCCTTTCCTTTCCTTTCCTTTCCTTTCCTTTCCTTTCCTTTCCTTTCCTTTCCTTTCCTTTCCTTTCCTTTCCTTTCCTTTCCTTTCCTTTCCTTTCCTTTCCTTTCCTTTCCTTTCCTTTCCTTTCCTTACCTTTCCTTTCCTTTCCTTTCCTTTCCTTTCCTTTCCTTTCCTTTCCTTTCCTTACCTTTCCTTTCCTTTCCTTTTCTTTCCTTTCCTTTCCTTTCCTTTCCTTTCCTTTCCTTTCCTTTCCTTTCCTTTTCTTTCCTTTCCTTTCCTTTCCTTTCCTTTCCTTTCCTTTCCTTGAGTTTGAGAAAGCTACTGAGTTAATCTGTTAATCAGACACCTTGTATATAAGTTTTTATTCAACAATATAAACATCTGAACAATAATCAAGTAATAACGTCAGTATAATAATAAATTTCTATTGAATAAAATGGAATGATGCTAAGAGCTAAGAATTAACCCGGCTCGAGTTCATAGTTGTATAAATTCTGAGACCTTGACCTGGCACCAACCAACAGGAAGTTATTCGCCGCGCCACGCGGCAACGTGAAGAGCAACACAGTTCGCTGCATCGATTTGCACCCGAAAGAGGTGACCTTTATCCATTTCACTAACAATGTCCCAGTTATTCAGTCATTAAAATAACAAATATTGCTCTTATAGTCATTCATGCCGGTTAATATTATTAACTTATAGCTTGGTTTGGAAATTTAGAAGTGCACAACTTTATGACCTGCGAACTAATTGATTATAATTATTATTATCGTCAAACTAATTACGACTGGAATTTATAATGTATAACTTCATTTCTCTAGATTATATTCATGAATTTCCCTATACGAACATTGTTTTCGATTATACACTTCAAAATAGTAGTAGTAGTAGTAGTATTAAGTAACAAGTGGCAAAAGCGTTATTTTAGCCACTAGTTTTCTGAGGCACGTCAAAAAAGGCTACTTTAGACACTTGCAACATAAATAACTATTTTGCCACAAGGTGTATATTGAGTGTATATTTAAGCACAAACATCATCTTAGGGTGTCAAAAGGGAAAAGAAGGATCATGAGAAGAATGGCGACAGGGTACTGTGTGGGAGGGAAAGCCGACAGTAGAGATCCTGGAGGAAGATTTGACATCCAACGGGTCGGTGGTGATAAATCATGGTCCTCCTTCATGAGGGTGATGGGAATTCGTCATTCATTGACGTAACAGCGTGTGATCAATGGCTGTGAGGAAGAGTGAGTAGTTGGAGGATCCTGGAGAAGGAGGAAAGTTTGAATGTACATAGGTATATGGAGACGGATATGAGGAAGAGAAACTAATTATTGGAAGAGTTGGGATAGAATTGGACGGTGGCCGAGGCAGAGAGAATGAGAGAGGAGATACAAAGGGGATTTGTTCAAGATGTAGAGGAACTGTAAAATGTGATACTAGGCTGTTGTATGGAAAAAAGGAAAGGAAAGGAAAGGAAAGGAAAGGAAAGGAAAGGAAAGGAAAGGAAAGGAAAGGAAAGGAAAGGAAAGGAAAGGAAAGGAAAGGAAAGGAAAGGAAAGGAAAGGAAAGGAAAGGAAAGGAAAGGAAAGGAAAGGAAAGGAAAGGAAAGGAAAGGAAAGGAAAGGAAAGGAAAGGAAAGGAAAGGAAAGGAAAGGAAAGGAAAGGAAAGGAAAGGAAAGGAAAGGAAAGGAAAGGAAAGGAAAGGAAAGGAAAGGAAAGGAAAGGAAAGGAAAGGAAAGGAAAGGAAAGGAAAGGAAAGGAAAGGAAAGGAAAGGAAAGGAAAGGAAAGGAAAGGAAAGGAAAGGAAAGGAAAGGAAAGGAAAGGAAAGGAAAGGAAAGGAAAGGAAAGGAAAGGAAAGGAAAGGAAAGGAAAGGAAAGGAAAGGAAAGGAAAGGAAAGGAAAGGAAAGGAAAGGAAAGGAAAGGAAAGGAGGGATGAATCGTCGGGAGGAGGCAAAGGGCAAGGCAAAGGGCTAGGGAGGCAAAAAGCACAGTATGAAATATGTTATAGATTGAAAAAAAAAACAACTAGTATTAGTCTTTCGGTTTTTTAAACAAGAAAACATTGATATAAAATTTATCATTTTATTTTTTAAACCTTTGTCGTACCTTGCCAACCAAGTCACATTATTGACTGTGCAATTTCATGTTTCACCAGATATAATAATGAATGTAAAACATTTTGCATACCAGGAATGTCGTCTATGAGTGTGCGTTTTATGTATAAAAATAGAAGTGAGGACAATAGGTATCGACGTAGCTTGTAGCACTTACAATTTATAGTAATTATATGTTTATAGTCCTGGAATAGTTATTTACGTAACAAGTTCCGAAAGTGATATTTTACGGGATGAGTAGGCAGTTTCCAGAGCGAGTCGTAGGTTAGGTTAGTCCTGGAAGCCTGCGAGTCTTGGGAAGATAAAAGTAAAAAGAGAGAATAAACTATACAACCATTTAATTATCCTACTAAAATCTCGACTCATTAAATCATCTATGAATATAATAATTATAATTTCCTATATTAGAATATTTTAAACACTTCAACAAATTATTCAGTCTTAAAATGTATTACTTGGATAATAGTAGGGGAGCCCACGATGCTAAATGGGGATTTACTCGAGCGTCATAAAGTCCTACAGGTTTGCAAAGCTTAGATGATTAGAAAAAATAGTTATTTATGCAACAAGTGCAAAAAGTAAGTGTGGCTATAGGTTTTTGAATATATAAATAAAATACTTTTGCATAGACGTACTTAACCAGGTACTGGGTATCCACCAGTATATTAATCTGCCGCGCTTTAGTAAATCCCGAAATCCTAGCCTGGGCTCCCCTACTATAGACACCTATTCAGTTAACCTCGACGTAACTACAATTTTTGGCAAAACATTGAATGTCTCGAACGGTGTCTTATTCATCCTAACATATAACGGTAGGTGCCTACTATTAATAATCGCGAAGGTTGAATTGAAACCTTGGCATTAGCATTCGCATTTATTGTTTCTTATTTGTGACCTTCCTGTTATTGAAAAGATCAGTGGCGGTGTCATAGTCTAGGCAATAAATATTGAATAATTACCATTTTAAGTGGTATTTGATATTATTTTTGTACAGCTGCCAAAAAGAAGACGTTCACAAAGTATAGTGTGATAATAGTAAAATACTCAAGTGTTAAGAGAGACAATTTTTTTTAAACAAACACCTTGTATTTTTTAACTAACAGAGTTGCCAATTATATCCGCATTAGCAGTTAGTTTATGAAATTAAGTGCATGCATCGCTGCAGCTTGCAGACGGCATAATTCACTCAGCAATTGCCTTATTATGAATAATAGATTGATCGATGTAACCCTCAGCTCCTGTTCTAGACTTCCATCCTCCGTTTCCGTTTTATTTCCGTTATATTTTTTCCAGAGTGTGCCAGCAAACAGGCAGAAGACCTTCTATAACAGTAACCAGTATATTCAGTGGTGGATTTAGGATACTGGAGGCCCTAGGCAAGGCTTTTCGAGCGGCCCCTACAACCGGTATGTATTTTCTGAATATCTTCTGTATGTTCCTTGTGGTATATTATTAATTCTTCTTTCAATGTCTTGGGAAATTAAACCACAATATTTTTAAATTCTTTAATATTTCAACGTTTAGGTAGCGTTCCAGTTACCGTTGTCAAGAAAAAATAAGTAGAAATTAATTTTTATCCCTAACTGATACAACGGAAAAAATTTGACAACTAGACAATCAAAAATATTTTGAAGTTTATGACTGCAAAATTTTGTTATAAAATTTTTATTAAGGTCCATTCATAGTAGATCATATCTCTGGCAAAATGTGAAATAGAATATTTCATTTTATGACATTCCAACGATTTGATAGTCTACTAGAAATGGAATCCAGTGAAGTGCACGTTCCAGGAACGGTTTTTATTGGGATAGCGCGTTGTTTTCGCTTATATCGGAAATGTTGTTAATAAAACGCGTTTCTTGATACTTCTTTGTGTATGATTTTTTTGTTTTCAAAATATGTATACTCAGTTCTGTGATTTTGTGTATTGAAATGTGTATCGATTAACAACTATTCAAATTATAAATCGTAAGAAAACCTGGATAAAAACTTATGATGCTATCCTGATAACGCAGGTAATTGATTATTGGAAATTTCTCTTTCTAACATTGGTAACCAAATTTGACTACATTCGGCTGAAATACTAGCTACACATTTATCTGCATTTAGTTGCATTAAAGCAGTTTCTTTGATTTTCCGTCTTTTATTATTGGGTTCTTTCAATATTATTTTTGACGAATCCCATTGAATTTGATGACCCTCTTCCCAAACATGTTTGCAAATAGCTGACTTAAAGAATTCCCTATCTTTGATATATTTTTTGTGTTCGTTTATTCGTACTTTCAATGGTGTAGATGTTTCACCTAAATAAAATTTGTCGCATTCACATGATATTTGATATATGCAGTTTTTTGAAGATTGTTCTTCATTCTTTGGTTTCGTTTTTGTTAGTATTGATCTCAATGTATTATTCGATTTAAAACTAGTTCCAATATTGAATTGATTGCCAATTTTCTTAATTCTTTCTGATAAACCCTTAACATACGGTAGATATTGTCACGTTTCTAAAAATTATGTTAGTTGAATTATTAATATTATTGATATGGAGTATTAACAATGAGCCCCTCTCTATATGCTTAATCTCCTTATTTACAAGTTCTGCAGGGTAATTATTGTTATTTAAAACATCTTTTAAAAAAGTTTTCTCCTTTGTAAATTGATCATCACTAGAACAAATGATTCTGGCCCTATCGTATAAAGATTTTACTATCCCTTTTTTAACGCTTATACAATGATTAGAGTCAAAATTCAAATATCTATTAGTGTGTATTGGTTTGCGATAAACACTTGTTTCATACCTGGTAGATGTTTTATTAATAATAACATCCAAAAATGGCAAAAAATTGTTAATTTCAATTTCAAATTTTATAGATTCCTCTCCTTCATTTATATTTTTTAAAAAATCATTAAGAGGAATGTGGATTTGTGAAGTATTAACGCACAATAACAAAATGCACTACAATATATTGTATTATGTTCAGCCAAATACAAATAAATCATATAATGTTGTACCTAAACTCTAAATTTTTCCTTCTTTTTGAGTTGAGTTTAATCAGTTTAACAAAGTCCAAGTTATTATAAAGCTCAGCTTAAGTTACAAAGCTTTCTAAACTAGACAATTTTTCGTCAAAAACTAGAATTTCGTAAATAATTTTTTATCCCTTAATTGTTTATCCTCTTAAAATACTAAGAGATCTTTCTCCAGACGCTTTTCAAGTCAACATACTGTTACGCGAGTGCCCCAGTGAAATTCCCGTATGAGACGACTATGACTCCTCCGCTCACTAGTCGAGAACAATCCAGAGACTACCTACCCCTTGCCCTCCCGCTCGACCAGAGAGTTCTAGTCTATCTAGCGCCTTCGGCAGAACGAGAGAGATTTCTAGAAATCTACCCCACGGGCGATATAAATAGACGGCATCCTGCACACAGTTAGTCAGTTGTCATATCATAGACTACACAGATGTACTCTGTGATAGCCCAATGTAATATTGAAAGAAATAGGTGAAGCCGAAAGAAAGAGTAGATCTGACCATTGGAAAGATCTAATAAGGCTTAGACAATCAAGGATTCTTCTGGGTGACTACAACTGCGCAAAGAGTTTTATCACTGGACATTGTCGCCTGAATGGGCACCTGGAAAAGCTCAAATTAATGGAGGAAGAAGAATGGGAATGGAAATAGAACTAAAGGAGCTACTAGTTCCAGAGACTCTCCTCAGAAACTAAGTAGAAGTAAGGGGGCACAATAGATCTTTCAGGTCTTCGCCTTTTTATGTGCTTTGTATTTTCTGTGACAATGCAGAAGGGTTCCGGTTCAATCAATGGTATTAATTTGCTTTCTCTATCAATTCATATTCCTTTATGTCGCATTCATGATACTCGAAGTAGTAGATTGATTTTATGCAGTATATGACTACATCATGTTGTCATAAAAATGAACATGAATTCGGTAATCTTGTAACCTAAATACTTCCAGGCTAAAATGCTCAACATAAGGGAGTGGAGCTCTGCACAAACGAGACTGTTTTATACATTATCAGGGGAATGGGGTGTGTAATTGATATTAATTTGGACGTCACTAGGTTATAATCGAAACGAAAGCAGTGTATTTACATTGGTGGGTGTGCCAAGAAATACTTTACATCCTATTAACTGTACTAGTAAGAATAATTTAATCGCTCTACACTTTCACGTCTCGGCAAACACAATTATTATTATATCTCTATCTGCTGTTACAAAATTCTCCAATCTTAGTGATGTGCATCTGCATGTGGGAAATGCATAAATTTGATTTATTTGTTGTGAAGAATTAGTCATTCTTAGCAGCTAAGTATAATAAACAGGATTTTAAAATAACGAAAATAAACATTGTTGTAGGAAGAACATACTTAAAATCTAACATTGCTGGAAATAAAGCAGAATTCAAAATTAACTTTATTTTCTTATTACAGGAATAAGATGCCCAGATTACAACGGTAGAGCTGAGTATGCTGTATGGCGTGGAAGTGTGAAGAAAAGAAGCAAAGTTGCGCCGCCCGTCATAAAATGTGCTAGAGGGTAGTGATGGGTGATGGTGTATCTGCATATCAGACCGAGATATATGCTAACTTGGAAGATAAACCAGATAGACCTAGACAGAGATTATGTGGATCGACGCATAACCATATACACCGACAGTCAGGCAGCAATTAAAGCCCTGAGTGGGTATACCAGCAACTCAAAACTTGCTAACGAATGTCGAAAACTTGCTAATTTTGCAAGGCGGAACGCAGTGCGGTTAGAATGGATTCCAGCCCACCCTGGTTTTGAAGGCAACGAGATAACGGATGCACTGGCTGCGGAATCCTTTCTGCGGCCCGGGCCCGAACCCGGGCCTAACAAAACAAAAAATACGCAAGGAGACGAAGAAGTGGCTGAGGAATCAGCACCTCGCTCATTGGAATGCTCTGCAGGGTCCTAGACAATCCAAACTTCTACTGAAAGGATGGACACGCTAGGGCAGCTACTGAACTACCAAGGAGTAGGCTAAGGAAGATAGCAGGACTCCTAACAGGGCACTGCTGTATGATAAAAAACCTCCACAACTTAGGAGTAGAGGGAAGTTCCCTATGTAGGGGTTGCGGCATGAAACGTCAGTCCATGTTCTCTTAGAGTGTCCACACTGGGCTGTACTACGCAGGCGAATCTTCGGAGTTCCTGCTATGGCCCCTGGAGACACAAGCAGGCATCTCCTGAAAAAGGTTGTGGTCTTTATTGAAGAGCTCGAGTTCATGGATGTCTAGGTAACAGAAATGGCACAATGGGCCCGCCAGTGGCCTCAGTGCCGGACCTTGGCTTGAGTTTGTCTACGACAAGGTTCTCCTGCACATTTAGTAGTAGTAGTAGTAGTGGTAGTAGTAGTAAGGTAGTGATTTCAAGGCGAATGTAACAGCGAGTTTGATGTGTGTTTGGTTGGTAGGCATTCCTTTGGAGATGAATCCAACACTGTTTGGTTATACTGAGTAGGACCCGTTCGAACATGAGTTCCCAATTCGAAAAAAAATATTAGTTAAGGTCTGTTACGATAATATCAGCGTATACGCCTTCTACATTTCTTGAAATGAACAATTGAATAAGAATATTGCAGGTAATCCTCAAAATCGCATTACCGTTAGAGATGCGCAAACCAAATATAAAAAACTAATACAGTCTTGGTAACGGTCTCGGTTTTACTTGTCCGATCTTAGCCTTGGTCTTGCTCACGTGGTTTTGGAAAATTTTCTAATCTTTTGATAGGTATTTTCTCATATGTTCTATTTAAAATCATTTCTAGTTAAGTCTTGCACTTTGTTTCTGGTCTTGCATCCTCAGTATTGATTCTGGTCTTGGTTTTGCTACTTTATGTATGATCTTGGTCTTAGTCCCGCATAATCTCAACACCAAGACAAATTTTGCTCATCACTACTTACCTCTATGTCATATGTATATTGGCGTAACATTAAGTGGGACCTAAAAGATCTATTCTGACCCCTTACTTCTACTCAGTTCCTGAGGAAAGTCTCAGCGACTGGTAGCTTCCTTAGTCCTATTTCCCGGAAGAATTTTCGAATATCTGCAAGCATTAACTTCAACAGAAAATAGATTACCATTTTGTCTCGAAAGAAACGAAAATCTTTTTGAATTCCTCCTGCAGATTTCCACTTAATTATTAAGTATCAGTATTTCACTTGATCTATGTAGGTACGCTTATGGTTTATTATACCAGCTTTATTATTCAATTTGCTTTACCCAACCTAATCATACAAAACTTGAAAAATCAATATTTGTAAAGTTAATATTGTATGAAACCAGCTCGTTATCGTATCGTTTAATTTGAACGTATTTCACCATTTGAAACACTGTATTATATTTGATTTCAGTCGTAGAAAAACAAAGCTGTTAATACTAATGCCAAGGTCAAAAAATATCTTTATTGATTATTTATGTGCACTAGAATAACCTAGATGATATACCTAGAACATTCAATATATGTATATCAATTTTTTGTTGATTTTGTGTTGTAGACTCCATTTCACTTAAGAAAAACCCACGTAAAGCTGGCAGTCGTATGCGCGATCTTGTCAAAGCCAGCGCCATTTTGTAAAATTGACAGTCGACACCCCAAATATGAATAATAAAATAACTGTCTGCATGAAACGGTAATTACGAGTCGACATTGGGTTTGTTCCAACCGCAGTCAAAAACCGTCAGAAACTATCAGAGAATAGTCGACCATTACAATTAGTGATAGGAATTACGCGGAAATAACTCGTTGTTTGCAATGGTCGACTATTCTCTGATAGTTTCTAACGGTTTCTGACTGCGGTTGGAACAAACCTTATGATTAACAATGCCTACCGATTTTGGCTCCTGCGCAAGACAGTTGGCACACTTCACGTGGTTTGTTCTTATGTGAAACGAAGTCTAACAAAAAAGACGGAAGATCGTAGATCATCCTGTTTTGCGTTACTTATCCAGCAACGCATGCGCAGGTCAGTCGTGAATTACCCTAAAAGTGGTAAGGGAGTAATTGGAAATTTTTCAATAGCTCTATTCTTATGGCTTTAGATATCCAGTGAATCAAAGTCTGCCCTGATTTCTTAATTTCTTGAAAATGTTTCAAGTTGCAATTTTGATGATTTGGGTTGGCTTCTCTGATGCTTTAGGTTTCCTTCGTTGCCCGTATGAGATAGAAGGTATAAAGCTTGCCTTTAAAGTGACGCCAAAACGGGATAAATTAACCGATTTCAATTTTGAAAAATGAATTCTATTCCTACCGGTATGTAGGTACTATAACCTCACGTAAATAGATATATGAAAAAATTAACTAATGATATGGTACTATTCAGTTTGTTTAAACAATAATTTTGTGGAAAAAAAACAATAAAAAATTAGCCTCAGTGAAAAATTGCGCCAAATTGTGTACGGAGGAGTATTTTTATTAATAGATATTATTGTTATAAAGGATGTAATAAATTTTAAGATTTGACCATAGCTGTCTGTCAGTTTTATATGAGAAAATCGTTATTTTACGCGAATTTTTTATATCTGTATTTCTACCGCCATTCTGTTTCATTGAATTTTAATTGTTGATTCGAATTTACCAACCTCGCAGAAACCCCTGTACAAGTCATATATTTCAATTCTACTAATTTTTTCGTCATACCATTTTGTTTTTTCAATATTTTTGTCTGTATCTTGCCAGCCATTGTGTTTTTTGATATTTTGATTGTTGATTTGAATTTAGCAACCTCAAAAATTTCTGTACTATTCATATATTCCAATTTGAATCATTTTTTCGTCTTATTATGTGTTTTTTCGATATTCTGTTGTCTGTATTTCTTCCGCCTTCCGCCATTTTCTTTCCTGAAATTTTAATTGCGGATACAGCAACCTCAAAAGCCCATGTGCAATGTACACCTTTTATATATTTCAATTTGTGCTTTTTTCATTTTATTAACTGTTTTTATTCGATATTCTGTCAAATCTCAAAATAACAATTCAAAGCGTCTATACACCTTATTTTTTGGAGATTTATTTACTGCTTAAGGTAAATAATGTGGGACTGACTTATTTGAATACACTTCTAACCACAAACAAACAAAAATCGTCAATTCCAAGTTATTTTTAACAAAAATATATCATTCGTCCAACTCTAACTTTATCATTTTCTTAATTACAAACGATTCCAATCATTTAAATTGTTTCTTCTACTTGTAGTGTTTACAATTTGCATAACGAGGAAGTATTTCTCACTTTATGACACACCCGCCTCCTAACGTCTCGAACAAGTATATCCTCGAACCCATAACTGTATATTTTTATTGGTTAGATTAAGATCGACCTTGAGCAAAAAATACTGAGCGATCCTTGTATACGGAGCACTATCGGTATAGAATGATTGACGACCGTTACGTTAATAGATTTTTTTGTATACGTAAAAGACGTGGTATCGTTCAAGGCCGTATGGCCCGTATGGGAATTTATTATCGACTTATTGGCATTTACGCGGATTAGGAAACATAACTTTTAATACGAGAAGAGGGAATAGAGAATGATGGGAAGTGGATAAATGAGTAGGCGGGTATGACGAATTTATTAATATTAGCTATTGTAGTATCAGGTGTGTGAAGTATGGAAAAAATTAATATTCGTAATTAGATAATTTGATGATTGCAGCAAAATATTTTTTTACAAAAAATATGAATTATTGATTAGCATTTATCTGTTAAATAACAAATATAATGGGATCTAAGGGTCGGCTTAGGTTCTCGTGGGATGTTTTATGTATCATTATTTAACAAGTACCTACAGGTGCACAAAGTTTGCACAAAATATTCACAGCAGATGATAATAACCAGAGATAACATGAATTGTTTCTTTGAAGAGAGATTATAATTGAAAAAAAATGCTGGATTTAGTTTCAGTTGGTACAGCTTTGAATAGAAAAAATAAGTGCACAAAAATCGAGATTTGGGCAAATTTCATCAAGGGATTTATTGAAACCAGATGATAATTGAAAAAACAATTGTGCTTGCTTCAGTTTGAGTTAGCACAACGTTAAATGAAAAAAAAATAGTGAACAGGAATTGATATTTGTGCACAAAAATTGGACATAATTTGCGCAAAA
The DNA here is from genome assembly GCA_963978555.1 of Galerucella nymphaeae. Taxonomy (NCBI): domain Eukaryota; kingdom Metazoa; phylum Arthropoda; class Insecta; order Coleoptera; family Chrysomelidae; genus Galerucella; species Galerucella nymphaeae. The sequence continues at coordinate 541,841 of OZ021711.1, read as the reverse complement.
TAATAATAATGGTATCTTTGAAGACAGATGATAATTGAAAAAAAGGTTCTGCTATTCCACAAAAATTGGACATAATTTGCACAAAATAGCATCAAGGGTTCCACTGAAATCAGATGATAATTGAAAAAAATGTGCTGGTTTCAATTTAAGGTAGTACAACTTATAATAAGAAAAATTAGTGCTCAAAAATCGAGATTTGTGCACAAAGATTGGATATAATTTGCACAATATAGCATAAACTTTATCTTTGAAAACAGATGATAATTTAAAGAAAAAAGTTGTGCTAGCTTTGGTTAGAGGTAGCAGGTAGCACAATTTTAAATAAACAAATATGAGAGCACAAAGATCGCGATCTTTTAATAAAAAAAATATAAGTGAACAAAAATCGAGATTAGTGCACAAAAATTGGACATAATTTGCACAAAATAACATCAAGGCTTCCACTGGAATCAGAAGATAATTAAAAGAAAAATGTGCTTGCTTCAGTTTGAGTTAGCACAACTTTTATCACAAAAAAAAGTAATAGAAATTGATGTTTGTGTAGGTACAAAATTTCTACATAATTTAGGTTTTATTGAAATCAGATGATAATTGAAAAAAAAGTTGTGCTAGCTTCAGTTTGAGGTAGCACAACTTTTAATGGAAAAATTATAAGTGAACAGAAATCTATATCTCCACACAAAAATTGGACATAATTTACACAAAATAACATTTTTCTACATTCATGCAAAAAACAACACTTTTGTGAAACACATTTAATGGAAGAAGTGGTTCATTTCTGCACAGTTTTTGTTGCACTCATTTGTCATTCTTGTCAGTTTTGTGATGATTTATGGGAAACATAAACATTTGAATAAAATAAAAATCCACAGCAAGTGTCTGATCCTGCTCTAATATAGCAATAATATTATATGGTATATCTTATTACTTAGTCTCAAGGAGTTACAATTATTGCAAAAATCTCTGATTATTTAAAATTTAAATAGTCAAAGCGAAAACCAGCTATGATTGAGTACTGACAAGGTGGAGGCCATAAAGATACAAAAAAAAGGTTAAATTCCTAGCATATCATATTCTAATTTTTCAGTTTTTGCATGAATAGGAAAAATATTGTATGCAGATCGTGCAAAACGTGTCTTTTGCACGCGACGTGAAATTGTCCAACGATTCTTTCAGGTCGAGTTGGACAACACTTGGAAAACACTTGGGCAACACTTGGACAACACTTGGACAACACTTGGGCAACACTTGGACAACACTTGGACAACACTTGGACAACACAACACTTGGGCAACACTTGGGAAACACTTGGGCAACACTTGGGCAACACTTGGACAACACTTGAACAACACTTGTAAAACACTTGCATAATTAACTAACTTTTCCACTACTAGCTGTGGAATTGCGGAGAGAAAAAATAAGCTTTTTTGTGATAAGTCATACGACCTAGATTGTCATTTTTTTTAAATCAAGATGGCTTCCGTGCACTAAACGTTGACGTCAAAAACATTTGACATTTGCTCTAAAATATGCAGAATAGAGTCTCATTCATCGTCCTAGAATATCATAACTTTCCCTTTATCCGTTTTAAAGATAATCCCTTGGTGCGAGACTTTCCAGCAACGCTGTATATTCATTTCCAATGTCAACAAATATTAAATTTTTCTAAAGTAACTGCGCTGGAGAGACAATTCTTCTCTAAGATACAGAGTTAGTGTAAAGTATGGAACCCCTAACACAACGGTTTAATATTTTTAAATGAAATTGCTCATAACCTTCATTTAAAAATATTAAACCGCAGAGGAGATAGATACTTAGGGGGTTTCGTACTTTGTATATATTTTCTCAATATTACCAAAGTACGTACTAAGAAATGGTGGCATAGCGGTGTCCTCGGCTCCGCCACCAAAATTTCGAATATATTCCGTTAGTTTTTTCAATTTGTTTGGTGAAATCTGAATAGGTGTGAGCCACAATGAACTCTTTTGAGTTGCAGTGGAGGTTCTTTTTGACCCACTCACCATAACCTAACCTAGTTTTTTCACTGTTTGCTTCATTCCCGACAAATAATATCATTAAAGCATGGTTCTCAGCGATTACTAGATAAAAAAATCTGATACCTTCACTAAGAATTATAACGATATCAATAATTTACTTTTTATTTTTTCCATTTATGTAACATACACTGCGTCAATCACTAGGATTATTGACAGTTCAGTACTAACAAGGATAACAGTGAAATTATATATTGTACGTATTCAGGACAAATATTTTCTACAATATTCTCCAAATGTTTTATATGCATCGCTGTTCCTTAAATTAGTTTCTGTTACATTATTCCATTCTATTCTATTCAAGTCTCGAGCTGCTTAAGCTCATTTTATGCTTCTTTTACACAATGAATCACAAACATCTAGCTTATTTTCAAATATTGGAAACTATTACTCGCACTTTCAGCGGCGGATTTACCACTAGCCGCAGACCCTAGGGTGCCGCAAGGCAAGACATTGATAGTGATTTTGCTAAGCAATGTGTACACTTTAAGGACTTTGCTTAAGGACTTTGTTAAAGGACTTTGAAGAACTCTTTGAAGAAGATAAAAGTGAAAGAGAAAAAAAAAAAGGCAAAGCGGAATTCCTATAACTTACTCGTGACAATTAACTACACTCTTCCCAAACTTGGACACGACCCTGCGAATTTTACTGTGTATGACGACTTGAAACGCGCCTGGAGAAAGATCTCTTAGCATTTTGAAAAGGATAAAAAATTATTTACGAAATGCTAGTTTATGAAGCAAGATTGTCTAGTTTAGAAAGCTTTGTAACTTAAGCTGAGCTTTATAATAACTTGGACTTTGTTAAACTGATTAAAGAGTTCGCAACTTAAAAAGCAAGTAAAGTTTAGAGTTATAGGAATAAAATTATATGATTTATTGTATTTGGCTGAACATAATACAATATATTGTAGTTCATTTTGTCGTGCGTTAATACTTCAAAAATTCTAAATTGGAAAGAATGATTTTTTCACATCTAAGAGTGGAAGTTGTTGACTTTTTACCCGCCTAGGGTGAAAAAGCCCTTCCTTCCGTTTTTTCACTTTACATAATATACAGGGTGTCCCACGACGAGTGAAAACTATCTGTATATGGCAAAATACTTATAGTAAAATCATGAAAATTTCTACGTTTGGGTTTTCGGATACGATCTTTTTAACTAAAATATTTTCAAAGGTGGCCGACTTCCGGTTCTACCGGAAGTCGACTGTAACTTTGTTATTTTAAATGGAACATCCTGTATATTAATACATTTTTGGAATCTACGTAATATTTTAGTATACTTTTGTCTGAAAACTTTTTTCGAAAAATGCACACTTTTTGAGTTATTGATTTTTTTGTAGAAAATTTGACCGTTGAAGACCCTTATAAATTATTTTTTTACGAGGGGACCCTTGAAGATATGAAAATGGTTTCTCTTCGGTTGCCTTAAGCAAGGTTAAGCGTATTCAAATCTATGTTGAAAAATTTTTCATTTTATACAGGGTGTGTATAAAAAGTGTTCAAAGTTCAACTTCATAAATATCAAATTTCTTCATTTTTTTAAATAGAACCACCCTGTTTTTTCTGTTTTAATGAATTCAGGGGAAAAAAATAAGGCAAGCTCATGTATACTTTCCTATACCTAAACCTAACCGTTATCCAGATATTAAATGTTTTCTGTAAATTTTTAGAGATGCAGGCGTGGTCTAAATTTTGATACAAGCACTAAGAAATAAAAATTATTATGTGAATTTACTTTTAATACATGGTAAATATGACAAAGTTTTTACAAGAACATGTGCTTTATTTGCAGTAAGATATCCAGATTGACCGCGATCGAAATCGCACATTGTTAAAAGAATGCTTAACAATTTGAAGTTATTCGGTTCATTTTAAGCAAAAGTTAATCGAGTTAAACCATTTGTGAGAATAATAAGATATGCTACAAAATTTTATGGAAAATTAAAAGCCAAAGAAAAATAGTCTGATGTTTTAAAGTAAATGTTCAAAATTGCTCCCTTGAACTTCAATGCATTTTTCAATCATCATCTCAGAAAGGGAATTGAAGGAATTTCGAACTCTTAGTTGACAATCTTCTCTAGATGTTAACTAATGTCAGTTAAATAAGTGTCATTTATTACAAAGCCTACTAAAAGTATACATGAAAAATTTAAACTTGTTATAAAATATAATAACAATTTAAAACCTCAAATATCTCGGAAACGACTAAAAGTTAGAATAGGATTAATAAAAACAATTCGATTTGATTTTTTTTAGAGACAGATGAAGAAAAAGACTTTTTTATTTCTTAGTGCTTGTATCAAAATTTATACCACACCTGCATCTCTAAAAATCTACAGAAAACATTTAATATCTGGATAACGGTAAGGTTTAGGTATAGGAAAGTATACATGAACTTGCCTTATTTTTTTCCCCTGAATGCATTAAAATAGAAAAAACAGGGTGGTTCTATTTAAAAAAAAATGAAGAAATTTAATATTTATGAAGTTAAACTTTGAACACTTTTTATTCACACCCTGTATAAAATCGAAAATTTTTCAACATAGATTCAAATACGTTTGACCTTGCTTAAGGCAACCGAACAGAAGCAATTTTCATATCTTCAAGGGTCTCCTCGTAAACAAAATGATTTATATGGGTCTACAACGGTCAAATTTTCTACAAAAAAATCAATAACTCAAAAAGTGTGCATTTTTCGAAAAAAGTTTTCAGACAAAAGTATACTAAAATATTACGTAGATTTCAAAAATGTTTTAATATACAGGGTCTTCTATTCAAAATAACAAAGTTACAGTCGACTTCCGGTAGAATCGGAAGTCGGCCATCTTTGAAAATATTTTAGTTGAAAAGATCGTATCCGAAAACCCAAACGTAGAAATTTTCATGATTTTACTATAAGTATTTTGCCATATACAGATAGTTTTCACTCGTCGTGGGACACCCCTGTATATTGTAGTTCATTTTGTCGTGCGTTAATACTCCAAAAATTCTAAATTGGAAAGAATGATTTTTTCACATCTAAGAGTGGAAGTTGTTGACTTTCGCCTAGGGTGAAAAAGCCCTTCCTTCCGTTTTTTCACTTTACATAATATATTAAACTAAACTAAATATTACTTTACTGGCAAGATTATACAAATTTGTGATTTTAAAACATCCGCAAATTGATTTCCTTGTTGTTTTTTGAGGTTTCATTTGTTTCAAAATAGCCCTTTAAAAACTTGCCATTATCGGTTAAATTTTAGAAAATACATCCCGGCAGTAGGGGCCGCTCGAAAAGCCTTACCTAGGGCCTCCAGTATCTTAAATCCACCACTGCGCACTTTATATTATTTTATAGTTACAAATTGACTGGCTTACAAGCTATACTCAATAATTAATTGAAATAATTATTTCATTCAATTGAGTCGTCCCATCCTGTATCAGTGGCAGTTTTATTGAGAAGATAAAACGATAAATTGAAAAAATAAAAGATAAAACCGGATTTGGTTACCAAAATTAATTTTTTTTATAAACTCTGTTCGAAAACTTTACAAGTGAGAGAATGGATTTAAGCAGTGCCGTCCCAAATTATGTAGGAATATGGCATCACAAAATGTCTGGCACAAGAAAGATTTCGTTTTAAACAAAAAGATCAAAAATGTTTACATACATTTTAATCAAGGATTTTTTTCTAAAGGAGCAGGCACCACCTCAGCTTCTTGGGCTAGTTGTGGATCGTCCTAGTGTTCTAACTACAGCCCATTTAGCCAGTCCGTTCTCTGTATTAGCTCATACAGGTTCTCTGTTGATTGGTTTTAGAAGTTTTCTGGAATCATTTGGGGTCTACTATACAGTTTCTGCCTCCTATGGTCCAGCGTCTCACAGTTGCACAGTATATGCTGAGCTGTTTCGGTGTCCTTTTTGTATCTTCTACATGTAAAGTCTCCGTTATACAGCCCTATTCTGTTCCTGCTCCTTTGTGGAAAAGTGTCCTGTAAGTAGCCCCGTTAAGATGCGTAGTTTGTTCCTGCTCATTGAGAGCAGTTCTTCCGTTACTTTTTCTGATGGTTCTTTTATAAATTCCCTTCCATGTGTTTGCCTGGGAAGTAAGGGGAAATTTTAACTGCCAAGTTTCTCCAACGTGCAGTGCAGTGTTCAAGCCATTAGGATATCTGGGTGCAAAGCTAACCTGTAATTCAAACCTCCCAAAGAAAATAAGCTAAACGAAGGAAAAATTGGTCTAAGAGATACCTAAAGGAAATCGAAAGGAAGCTGGTTTACATCTATCAGAACTGGATAGGCTGTATGTGAATACCGAGTGCAATATATATCTATTCCACTGCGACCTTTTAAGATCCATGGTGTCCGCTGGATTGAATCTTGCCGGTCACTTCTAATCTCAAAGTACAAGAAACCGTAGACAGTTCTCTAGGCTAGGTGACGAAATCTGCACATGGTTTCGTCTGTCAACCCCATTACCTCAGCATGTCTTTCAAGCTTACAGTATCCTGTTAACTTCCTCTTGGTGTGATAAGAAAAAGTCCGACCAAGGCACTGAAAGCCATACCCAATTTTCTCTCTAAGTATAAATTTATCAGTTTTGCATGTAAGAGAAGAGACTAGAGCGTCCAAGGAAGGATTTTTCTAAAAATGTCTTGTGAAAGTCCAATAAGCACAACAAGGCTTCATATAAACTGTTGAGCCAAAAGAAATAGAGCCTGAAGGCAGATGGGCCGAGGACACTGGGTAGATTTTCTGGAGGATTTACTGAGTGCACTGTGTAGTGTTGCCCAAGCTCTCACCGTCATTAAGGATGTGTTAATCTAAGACATCATCCTGAGGCTGTTAATAATGGGGAAGACCGAGATTAGTATACACCAAGGGGCTCTGCAGTGATCTGTACTGGGTCCTCTGTTATGGAGCGTTGCGTATACTGGACTCCTAAATCTGGACTTACCGGAGGGATGCTCAACGGCGGCTTTGCCGATGACTTCTTACTTGTTATTTGTGCGGACACAAAGGAAGAAACTGTTGTACCGAGCGGAGGAGGCATCAGAGACTGTCACACATTGAATTGAGAGCCAGGGTTTGGAGTTAGTTCCTGCTTAGACAGAAGCCATCATCCTGAAGACCCCCTTGGATAAAGAAAATGGAGGATATCGCTTTTGTTGTGGGTAACAAGGTTGTAAAACCCATATAGCAATATGGTAAAATATTTTGGAATCTGGTTTGACGATAAGCTCATCAAAAACGAACATGAAAGGCAAACTTTAGTGGCCCGGGGATCATGGGTAGAAGGATATTGGCAAGAGTCGTGACCTCGATCTTATCGTAAGCGGCGCCTATCTGGGATGGGGTGATAGTATTGAAGAAGTGTAGAAATATGCTCCTGTCCACGCAGAGGAGAATGCTGCTCAGGGTGACGCGGGCGTATAGGACGACATCTTTTGAGGCACTAGCTGTCATCGCTGGGATCCTACCGATGGGCTTACTGGTATAAGAAACTATTTCGGGTGGGTAAGTTGACGGATGAAATCAGACGTGCGGAGAAGGGAAGGAAGGAAGCTACCAGGGAAAGATGGATACGTAGATGGTCGGAGCAGGAGAGCACTGCTCAATGAGCGAAGAGTCTTATACCTGACCTGGGTGCATGGCTGGATCGCAGTCATAAGAATATCGATTTTCACATCAACCAGTTTTTAAGCGGCCATGGTTGCTGTAAGAGCTAATTACAAAGAATTGGAAAAGCTCCGAACAAAACCTGCAATTACTGTGGGGGGGAACACACTTTCCTCCAGTGTAGTAGATGGAGGGTAAAAGGAAAAAAACATTTTAATGGGATGTAGAGGGTGCTTTCTCAGCGGACCTGGTGCAATGGAATGTAGGGACAATTGGGAAAAAGACATATAGCTTCATAACAGAAGGAAGGAAGGAAAGAATAGAGGGAGAGAGAGGCCTCGTAGTCGGGTAAAGGGGTAAAGTACGTACCCCTAGTTATTCCAGGCTAGGATGTGAACTAGGAGAGGCGGTGGGAAAATATGGTGGAGATAATGTTAAGGGGCGAAGAGGAATGGATGGAGATAAGTGGCGCAGTAGAGAAAATGATTAGGGAAAGAAAAGGACTCGATATGGTATGTGAGAGGTAGGAACGATAGAACGGAGATGACGGAGAGTGTGTGAGGGACCGCCAATTCTAAGTCAAAAGTAACGGCGAGTTTGAGGTGGGTTTGGTTTGTAGGCATTCAAAAAAATTAAAAAAAAAGGTTGAGACGTATGAACGGGCTTGAAGGTTTTTAGTGGGTAACATTGGCACAAGAGTCTCACACGGCCTCGGTGATAAAGCGTGAAGCACTTAACCACCTTCCAAAAAAAATGCACATGTAGTTAGTAAAACAAACTTTATTATTATTATTTATTATCATGGAAATATTTGGTACTATTAACAAAATATGAGCTTAATAAATTAATGATAACTTTAAAAGCCGAAACATAAGATCCTCACACTTATAATTTTATACTAATAATAACACAATTTGAACAATTACTTATAGAAATCTTAGGATTTGCTACCTTGCTCTGTTGTTTTATTCAAATGATTTGGTAGATTGTTATCCAGGGTGAGTTATAATAATATCGAGATATAAAATTTATCCAACTTGAAACATTTACCTAGGGGAGCGAGGGGCTTGTTGTAACAGTTTTCATTAAAACTAATATATCTTGAAATCTATTGATTAAATTTCTACTAAATAAAGATGGATGAATACTGTAACTCTTCCTCTACCAAATCAAGTAAAAATAATACCATACCTATTGGTCATTATTTTACAATCAATTATTTTCTAGAAAAAGTGCGGTGTTACAACTTACCTCGTGCTTGAGGCAAGCTGTAACATCTACCGGGGCAAGTAGTAACGACAAAAAAAAACGACAATAATACCTCCAATCATTTATTCTTTGTTTTTTTTTTAATTGACATCTTTCTAAAGTATAAGTATTACGTAATTCTTATCAAAAATCAACTCAATTACATTTTTTCAGTAATCAAAAATTTAGTAATTAACAGTTTTATTTAGTTAAACACTACTTATAATCATCATAGCACTTTCAAATCACAGTAAGTAATTAAATTATTCAAGGTATGCTCGTAATTATCTCTTCTTAATAGCTATCTAACAAAGTATTATACTTATGTAAGAATCAACATTTGGTGGCATGTAGTTACACGTTACAACAAGCCCCGGGATTTTGTTACAACTAACCCTTTGGTATGATTTTCAACATTTATCAAGATAACTATTTAAACCATTTAGCAATCATAAAAACTGTTACACATTATCAGAGATAGATAAATTTGAATTGAAATAAGATATAGAAAGTTTGAAATTAGTCAATATTAAATACGCAAACCGAAATTTTACGATAGTACAATTTTATATTACCTGGCAGAAATGAAGCACATGCACACTTCCCCTCAATGCACAGGCCGGCAGGACATTGGCTATGGCAACATGATGCGGCGCGGCTTATAGGTTAAATCGAGTCAAAGAAATACTTTAATAGCGTTTAAGATCCTAGTGAAAAGGGCCTGTTACTACTTACCCCTGTTACAACAAGCCCCTCGCTCCCCTAATCACAAAAGGTGAAAAATAGAAAATAAAACATATTTACGGGATATCGCTCGGACCGCAAAAATTACACTCACAAAATGATGCATTTCATAACTGGTTGCACAAATCACTATTTAAGATGAAATACGTGAACTTATTGGAGATACGTCGTATTAATACGATGTATGTGCTAGTTTTATTGTCTATGATTGAAAGAATAACAAATTAAACATAGTACCATATGTATTATGAAATAATCTCAGTTTAATGAACAAATTCGCTTAGTTATTCACCAACTAAAAATACATTTAAGTTACTACAATCTCTACGTGAATATTTCTCGGATACGTCACTGGTTCCACTCTGGGGGTTGAACGAAAAATAAAAAAAGGTGAAAGGTGACCCCTAAAAATCAGAACAATTTTCAAATAGAGATAGACTCCGACTTTATGTGGGATGCGGCCAATATCTGTCTCGTTTGTTTTTCGTAACGTTCCTTTATTCCACAGAATCTACGGCATGTTTTCGATATTTTAAACGTTTTTATGAACTTGTTTTGTCCGTGTGTCTAGAGATAGGGAGGTTCAAGGCCAACGTCGCTTATTGTGTATCAAAGTGCGAATATATGCAAGTATAAAAATACTTTTTACACAACAATACAATTTACATACGATTTCTCTGACGCAGGTTACTTGGAAGGATCCAATGATTTAAGGTCAGGTGGGTATATCTATCTAACGTTTCCATGCAAATCAAGATATATTATGGTTTATGTACGCTGAACGTGGTATGCAAATTCAAGGTGAAATGAAAAATCTAGATCGATTGAAACTAATATGTATGCATATTCTTCTTATTGTTTGTTACTGCAATATATAAGCTACATATTTTGAATACTGAAAAAGCGAAACCACCGGGATTCGAACCCGGGACCCCTCGGTTACAAGCCCTTACGCTAACCACTGCGTTACGGAGGTTCCTTCTTATCAATGTTCTGTTCGGTATTATTTACTATTTATTTAATTGCCTACATTCGGCCATCCTGCTCCGTTCCTCGTCCTCGAGGACTACCTAGAGTGCTGGACCAGACGTACACCTATCTCACCTTCTCGTTCGTGAGCCTGATGCCTTGCCTGCCTACGCCTATCTCGCTCTCCGGGCGAACCTGGCCTGCCGTCCATTCCACTCTCTACCACATCACATTTTGGCCTCATATGGACATATCGTAGATCTAATCCCACTTCTGATATATAAGCTACATATTTTGAATACTGAAAAAGCGAAACCCTTCAGTTACAAGCCCTTACGCTAACCACTGCGTTACGGAGGTTCCTTCTTATCAATGTTCTGTTCGGTATTATTTACTATTTATTTAATTGCCTACAAATATAACTACCAAGGTACATATTTATAAAGTTTATGTATAGGTACCCTGCGTTCCGAATTGTTGCTTGTAACGCTATCGGTGCTCGAACTACTTCTTATCTATAGTCCGATTTAACTTAGAACTGCGGAAGAACTTTCGAGTTGTCCAATCCGTAGGTATAGAGCTTGTCTGGCGGGGCTAGGGTGGTATACATACCGGAAATGGGTCGCAGATATCAATGTCCTAAATCAGTTAGACCAATTAGCTTAACATCTTTCCTGCTAAAAAAACTCGAAAGAGTACTGGATTGCTACATCAAGCGGATAACTTTATACAGCGTTATTGAAAAGTCTCGCACCAGGGGATTATCTTTGAAATGGATACAGGGAGAGTTGTGAAATTCTAGGACGATGAATGAGCATATGTCAAATGTTCTTGACGTCAGCGTTTAGCGTACAGCCGCTATCTTGAATTTTTTTGAGTGATAACCTAGGTCTTGTAGCCCATCACTAAAAAGGTTATTTTCTTCTCTTTCCAAAAATAATCCCAATCACTTCACTGTAAAATGTCCTATAAAATATCGTTTTCATTTTTCTAAATTAAAGTGGTACGCTATAGGTACTAATTATTTGGACTTTTTTTTTTAAACATGGTGAATTATCAAAATACAGCTAAAATTGCTAAAATTGCTAAAATTTGTTATATCAATGATTAATTTTGTTCGAAATGTTCACATTTTTAAAAAAGTCAGCATAACTCTGAATCCTCTGTATTTAGGTATAGGGAACCATCAAGAAAAAGTATTTTATTTTTTTTTGGAATTAGAAAATATAATGAAATATAGGGTGTTTCATAAGAAAAAATATAACTTCCATACGCCACACTATATTGAAACAGCCTGTATATTTTAGAATGTAGCCTATATGAATGTACAAATTACTGAAGTGACAAACATTCCAAAATTTTCACCGTTTCACCATAAACCTCCGTCCTGTTAGTCGTGATTCACCCTGTATATGTACAAAAAAAAACATTCAAAAAATCATATCTTGCATTGTAACTAGTAGTATGACAAGCAAGTTGCTGAGTGTATTTAACTCGAATAAAAAGATTTGCTTATCATCTAGCACCAAAGGCTTACAATTTATTACCTTGGAGTATTAGAAATATTAAAATCTATAAAGAATTTTCATAGCAATGTAAGATATTTATAAATAACAAACTTATTGCATTTATAAAATTAATTGATCAATTTAGTTTACAGTTATTTATAATCATATTTTTTTTTTTGTTAAATATAATATACCTAGGATAGCAACCATATTTTACCCCCTTACAAAAGGTATATGGTACCCATATATCTACTACAGTGAATTATGGTTTATAATATACTGGAGAGTATTATGGTCCATAATACACTGGAGATTATTATGGTTCATAATACACTCACTAGAGATGGGGGTACAATATAGAACAAACTATTAAGTCTGTGTATTTTGTTTAGGAAATTTGTTTCTGACATATATCGTATCGATAAAATATTGTAATTTTTAGTATTGATACTTTTCATAACGATATTTTCTAGTATTAGGTATTTTAAAACAATATATTTATAGCGGTACGTTGTATTGATTCTTTACACAGTATGGCCCGTCTCTATACAGGGTGTAACAAAAAGACAGGTCATAAACCATACCACATATTCTGGAGCTAAAAATAACTCGATCCAACTCAAGTTACTCTATAGTCCACTGAAAAACGGAGAAAAAGTTAGAATATCAGAAACAATATTGAAAACATTACACAAGAAATGTTAGAAAATTCATTTGAAAATTTAAAATTTCGCTTGCAGTTATGCATAAACGAAGAGGGTAAGTATAGCATTTATTGTTCTTTTTCGTTCTCTATATGTATTGAATAGTGTTATTATGTTTTCTTACTAAATAAACTGTTTGTTAGATTTGTTGGCAATTATTTAAGTAATTGAAAATGCATATTATGTTTTCTTACTAAATAAACTGTTTGTTAGATTTGTTGGCAATTATTTAAGTAATTGAAAATGCATACTACATGAAACCGATTTAAATGATTTTCTTATACGTCAAACGGTCGCAACATGAGTTGATTCTAGGCATCAAAATACGTTCATATAAAAATACTAATTCAAAATGTACTACTACATGAAAGCTCGAATTCCTTTTTTGTTAATGAAATAAAATATAAAAAACTATACCTTTTTGGAAAGGAAAATGATTGATGTTTCGAAATAAGGTGTTCCATTCAAAATAATACATATTTTCCACTTTGAATTTGACCAACATTAGTAAAACACCCTGTGTTGATAAGATGAAATGCCAGTCAAGCCTAAAAAAATCTCTTTGGTAAACTAGTAGCACAAGTGAAAATCCCATCTCTTTGGAGCAATTAATTAGCTGGACATTTATGTTTAAAATCAGTCACTCTTATTTGGGACACCCTGTATTTTGTGAACTAATAAATGTTTGTCTGCAAGTTTTATGACATTTTACTTCAACCTTCCCTCCTAGAATGTCTTCCTTTTACTGCAAAATCTCTTGAGCACAAGTGTTTTTCTTGTTTTCTGCAGCACATATAATTGTATTTAATCCTTTCAATCTCCAAAAAATCTCAATAGACATAACCACATCCAAAATAATATCTACCTAATCGCAGTTAAAACGAAGACGTTAGCAACTGAACCAAGTTATCTGCCAAATTTGTCAGGAATAGACCGCATTATGCGTATGCGAGAGATGCCTGCTCGTTAGAAAGCACAATAATTAGGCGCGGCTGCAGAAACTTTCAAGTTTGCGTATTTATTGCTCAAAAACTATGATACTTAGAATAGTCATTCTTGTTTTAAAAACTTCCTTAAAGCTTTAGCTTTATTTGGTACGCAGATAGTTTGGTAAAATTTTGAAAAATAAAAAAGTTTCTCGATTACTGAAAATAGTGCTGCAAAAAAAGTAGAGATTACAGTTTTCTCCAATTTTCCAAAAAAACTAGGTTTTTTATACAAATGAAACTAACACAGTAATCTTCGCTCATGTTTCTTCTGTCGATTAAAAAAAAATTTTTGAAAATATCTTGTTTAGTTCTGGAGATATCGCGAGGTATGTGTGAAAAAGTAATAAGACATAATTTTGACAGATTTTTGACAAATTTCGCAATAAAAAGTGTTGTCCCTATTAAAAAATGTTGTAATTTTCGATTTCAGATGGCCAAGGACCTACTCTATCATTTTGTGAAGACCACATGTGGTTGTACCTTAAAAAAAAAATTGAAACCTTTTTGCTCCTTTTTCAGTCCACTACTAGTACAAATATGCATGCGAAAAAAGCTAGAACCATTCGAAGTTATCAAATGGAAATTGATTTTTCAAATATTTCGACAGTTGTTCGACATATTATAATGAAAGTTGACAACTGGCTTTCTTATGATAAATAGATAATTAAGGAATTATCGCATCTCGTTAAAAATTTATGGGAATTGAGATCCCCTAAACTCCCCCCCATTATTTATGTGTTTGTTATAATTTAATGCTTACTGTGGCACCATTATTCAAACACATTATTTTTGAAAACTTTTTTGCCCCCTAGTACTTTTTACAATTATCAATTTTTATCGAGATTCGGCCTATTTTTCATTATGCTTCAAAAATTTCGAGTAACAAAAATCAAGTCAATGAATTTTTAAGTTTTCCGCTGGTCCCAAATTTTTAATTGAATCTTATTTATTTGCAAATGTGTAGTTTTTATTAGATGTTCGAAATGGCCCCCCATTTTCTTGAATACAGTCGGCACCGTTTTACTAACGAAAACCGAATATTCTGGAAAAGCAATGGCTATCTAATTGCAGCCAGGTTGTACCTTTTTATAGCATGCACATTTGTATTAGGTTAACTTGGGTTGGATCGAGTTATTTTTAGCCCCAGAATATCTTATCTGATTCATGACCTGCATTTTCGTACACCCTGTATATGTATTATTTTATGTAGCTAACACAACATTTTGAAGTTAGTAATACCAAATCGCTACTGACTCTTATTTAATAAAGAAATTAAAAGTCGTGGACAAAGTATAGTATTCTACTCGAAATTTATGGCCAATATTCACTCGGAAGACGCGAATGGCTATCATAAATTGCCGTTGAATATATGATATAATTAAGTACTTATATCAAGAAAATCTGTATAAATAGCATTCAAATAAATAAATGTAAACTGATATTAACCAATTAAAATATAATTTCCGTGTAGTGAAATAGCAATGAGATGTATGTCCATCTAATTTGAGCGGATAATTGCGATTTTATCAAATACCTACTTATTATTTAATGTTACACAAACAGCTACCACCAATAAATGCGCAAATAAAAATGTCCTTTTAACATAGGTTCCGTTGTTAAGCGTTAAATGTTTAATACAGTTTAAATATACTGAATTATATAAAGTGTATTAAGTAATTATCCAATATCAGTTTGACCATGAAAAGTTATTATGAATTTATTCAGAGATGTACGTTTTGTCCTTGAACTTAGATTTAGTGTTTTAATATGACAAAGATTAATCAATTTCATGTCGTGCATCATCCTGTTACCTAGTATAATACCTAATAATATTGTCACCTTGAATTTCTAATTTTAAAAGTCGGTTCATATCAAATTACATTTAAATACGAGGGTTCGTCAATAACAAAAAAATTAATCAAAAACAAAATATTGTAATAAAAACTGTAATAATAATACACATGTATCGGTACCTATAAAGTAGGGAAGGTTAGTGTAGGCTCACAGCACTTAGGTCACATGTGACACATTGAACATCCTCCCGAGGAGTTGTCCTCCTAGGTCATCGTCCATCCTGTCCTTCCTAAGACTCACCGAACACACTCTCTCATTGACGATAACTCCGGACACTCGTATATCAAGGGATTGTAGACAGTCATACCTATACTATCTAATATTTTATCCTCTTTGAGCTCAGTGCTTTAAGAGCAGCCCAGGAGCAGCCTGGCTATCTGACAGGATGTGTTTGATAAGCATACTGGAAGGGATTGATCGGATACCACCCATGCCTTATATGCCTGTCTAAGGTTTTTTCTAAACATCTCATCAAGAGCGAGGTCAGGCCGATCGGACGATAGGATTTGGGAAGTGAGTTATTCACTTTCCCTGTTTTCCGTATAAATATAACCCTCGCCACTGACTATTCTAGAAGGATATACCCCCATACTAGCTCTCAATAAATTTAGCAAATGAGGTAACAGCCATAGATAAAAGTAACAGCTCTCCATTGCCCTGTTATAAATGTCATCATTCCCGGGTGATTTGTTCGGTGAGTGCCCATACAATTGCCGTTAGAATTAGTTAAGAAGAAGTTAAATATATCTAAAAATTGTATTAACAGTTGTGTTCTTTTTACATCAGCTCTGTTGAGATAATTCTCATCCTGAGCGGGTGTGTAAGATTTCATAAGACTTAACCAGTGAGAAGAAATTATCTAAAGGGAACGGACGTACTGCTTACTTTATCCAAATTTTACTACACTTAGTATAAAATTAAGGTTTGGGGATTTAAAATTATAACAAACTTTTATTGAACTGACAATTCTAATAATTTTATGACAAATTACAAATAACTCACTAACTCAAAATCCCCTCTATAAATATTAACTACAATTCTCGAACAGGGTGACCCAAAAATGCGCAAAAATAATATATGAGGAAAAATGCACTATAATAGTTATTTATGCAACAAGTGCAAAAAGTGAGTGTTTTTTGCACGCGACGTGAAATTGTCCAACGAGGTCTTTCGGCCGAGTGCAAAAAACACGTTTTGCAAGAGTTGCATACAATATTTTTTCTAAATTCATGCAAAAACAGGAAAATTAGAATATAAATATGTTAAGAACCTAACCTAACCTAATCAAAGTCAACCCGTTCTTCTTTTTTGTATCTTTATGGCCTCCACCTTGTCAGTACTCAATCATAGCTGGTTTTCGCCTTGACCATTTAAATTTTAAATAATTAAAGATTTTTGCAATAATTGTAACTCGTTGAGACTAAGTAGTAAGATATACATATTTTATTGTTGTATTAAAGCAGGATCAGATACTTGCTATGGATTTTTATTTAATTTAAATGTTTATGTTTGTCATTAATCATCACAAAACTGACACAAGAATGACAGATGAGTGCAATAAAATATTTTTCCTCCTACCCCTATAGAAAGTACACACTTTCCTCCCTCAAATCAGGGAGGAAACTCATACTTTTTCTCCCAAGGGAGGAAAAGTACTTTCCTCCCTAGGGAGGAAAGTATTTTTCCTCCCTCTCATTTCAAGTAAGCTGTAAACGATGGAACTTGTGAATTCATTATATTCATATTGTTTCCATAATATCTGGAACATTCTGTATATCCTGTTTTTTGATAAAAATCAAACATTAATGGTACTTCAACGTAGTTCTTCAATACAAATTTCAACTTCAGGAATCTTAGATAGATATACCTTTTTCGAGTTCAGAGTAAGAAAAGCATAGTATGCTGTGGCTCACTGACAGTAAACACGGAGATTGACTTTTGAGGTGCAAAGTCGCTACATTCATTAAACTTAGTTGAATTTTTGAAAAATGGAGAGCGTTTCAAGTGATTTTGAATTTCCAAATACACCACCTAATATTAAGGCACATGCTAACATAGCGTCATTAACCTTACTACCACAAAAATCTAAAGGTATGAAAAACAATATACACAATATAAGCAATGGACTGAATTATATTCGTTACCTATTTGTGTCGTGAATAAATTTTCAAAAAAAAGTGGGTAGGAGGAAAAATCATATGTATCACATGGGAGTAAAGTGACTTTTCCTCCCTGGGATGTTTACTGCCCTCCGCTTCGCGTCGTGCAGTAAACTACATCCTGCGGGAGGAAAAGTGGCACTTTCCTCCCTAGTAATACAAATAGCTATTATTGCACTAGTGCAATAAAGTACCACTTTTTCCATTAAATGTGGTTCACAAAAGTGTTGTTTTTTGCATGAATGTAGAAAAAAAGTATTATTACAGTAAACTGTAATATTGTCCTATTTAATGAAGCGAGTTACCAATAAATATAACAGAATATTAATTATTTTATCGCTTTATAAGTTTTAGAATAGCTATTTGTATTACTATGGAGGAAAGTGCCACTTTTCCTCCCGCAGGTATGAGTATGTCTTTGTTGAATCGTATGACCCGCACGATAAGACTGCATCTGACTATAGTTAGAGTCAGTTAGGGGCAAGGGAGGACGTGATAGTTCAGCTCTGATCAAAGCCATTAAAACGCAGAAGCATTTAAGTAAACAGAGCAGCTGATTTGGTCGAGAAAATTCCGTAAAAATAACATTTAATGTAGTAGGTAGTGTGTATTTTGAGCCGAGATACTACGAAACTGATTTATTAAAAGTATTGTAAGCTAAAAAATTAGCCTACTACTGACAAGAGTTAGTGAAACCTTTATATTAGATAATGGTGAAACTCTGTTATCTGACCTTGTCCTTGAAGCATCTATTTTTGTACATTGCACATGCACTTGAAGGTCGTTTAAATCAAAATAAGTTGTCAAATAAAATATATTATTACATAAATGTTATATGAGCTTGAAACGCAATAAATACGTATGTTTTTATGAACAGACCTTTTACCATTTAACATTTAATTCCATTGAAATCCCAATGGTCAAGGAGACAGATTTAAATAAATAATTCCATATAATCAGCATATACCAGGGTTTTAGTTATTTATGTAGTTAATTTCCGGGTTTTCTACATTGTATTAAAAAATATTCTCCTTTTCATTTCTATTGCTTAGTACCGTGTACTTAAGTTAAAAATATAGAATTGAAAGCGAGTGAGATGAATCAATAGAAGATAGAAGCAATCCAAAGGGGGTAGAGAAAATGTTAGCAAATGGAACCGAATTAAAAATGCCAGTATAAGCCGAGAACACTTATTCTAATGCTACACCACGCCACGCCATCCGACATAATTCATTAGAGATGTACTTTGTGCACACTGTTCCCACATCATCCGATACGACGCGACGCTACGTTACATACCTAATGATAGAAAATGAGACCAGTTTGAGTTTAGACACTATTGGCAAGTAGTACTTCCTTAGATTAGTGGGAAGAAGAACTAGAATGTGCAGCATCAGCTTTACTCTTATTATGTTCATATCCTGTGATGTATTTTAAAGTACTACGCAGGTGCCAGTGTAGAGATAGTGGGAAAACGCAATTAAACTGACCAGTATGTTGGTCATGGCCATATTATAGGTATTAATAAAGAATAGTAATATATGCAAGTGAACCTAAATCCGAATTTTACTTCACACCTCACTTAAAAGTAGCAAGATACTTAACATATTCTAAGCAATTTCCTCTCTAACTTCTCCTCTCATATTCATGGTCTCTATAATGCTTACTTTTCATATTATAAAGACACTCTTCAGAACCAACCAACCAGCCAACCGTGCTTCAGAACCAACTCAATTAATAAAACTTCATCGATTTCTGCCGTTATTCTATACATACAGGGTGTTTCATTGGGAAAGGGTCTAACTTTAACTGTAGATGGGGATCACTTTGGTGGTTCCGAAAACCTATATTCAATGTGTCTTCTGCACTTTATAACCGAGATACAAGGTGTTTTATAAATTCATCTTATTTCTTTCGAACCTCATAACTTCCGAGTTACTCTGTATATTATTTTGAGATTTGGTACACGTAATAACCATTACCTAGAGACTCCATCAAAAGCATCTCCAAAAAGATAATGCAGGTCCGGCTTAACAAAAAATTTCAAAACTCGTCTTTCCTAAAAACAACACCCTGTATATAGATTTTTGAAAATTGCTCTTCATAATTGGAAAGGGTATGAAAAATCGAATCTACTTATTTCCTTTTCATTTTTCCGCAGACAATTTTACTACCAAAAATTTACCGTCAAAGTTATAATTTATGCACGTTTTGGGGGTTAATAATGGTATCGGAGAGGTTTTTTTTTTATTTTTTAGCTTGAAATGAAATCCATTTGATACATCTAGAGAAGCATCCTAGAAATTCAATTGAGTTTGTATGTTTACGAGTACAGACCACTAAAAAATGTGATTACAGGTATTTAGGACATACCCATTCAATATGTTTCGAATATCTCGAACACCCTGTATAAGGATATGTATCTGGAAACTATGCACTTCTACATTTAGAATAACAAGAGTAAAATACGAGAAATGAATTTATACTTCAAAAAACGGAGAGATTTTTATTAATTTTATTAATTGACATGAACAGAAAACAAGAAATTCTAACAACATTGTCCAAACGAGTACTTTTAACGTTTTTTGAAGGGTGTTCGAGATATTCGAAACATACTGAGTGAGTATGTTCTAAGTAAGGCTCTGTAATCACATTTTTTAGTGGTCTGTACTCGTAAACATACAAACTCAATTGAATTTCTAGGATGCTTCTCTAGATGCATTAAATGGATTTCATCTCAAGCTAAAAAATAAAAAAACCTCTCCGATACCATTGTTAACTCCAAAAACGTGCATAAATTATAACTTTGACGGTAAATTTTTGGTAGTAGAATTGCCTGCGGAAAAATGAAAAGGAAATAAGTAGATTCGAATTTTTATACCCTTCCCAATTATGAAGAGCAATTTTCAAAAAATCTATATACAGGGTGTTGTTTTTAGGAAAGACGAGTTTTGAAATTTTTTGTTAAGCCGGACCTGCATTATCTTTTTGGAGATGCTCTTGATGGAGTCTCTAGGTAATGGTTATTACGTGTACCAAATCTCAAAATAATATATAGGGTAACTCGGAAGTTATGAGGTTCGAAAGAAATAAGATGAATTTATAAAACACCCTGTATCTCGGTTATAAAGTGCAGTAGACACATTATAGGTTTTTGGAACCACCAAAGTGATCCCCATCTACAGTTAAAGTTAGGCCCTTTCCCAATGAAACACCCTGTATGACGCCACCACGTGTTGTAGCATCAGAACAATGTATTCCTGGCTTTAATGCAGCAGAGAAGATAATAATTGAAGGAGCAGAAATAGTATTAATAAAAATTAGTGGTGGGGCAAAGAATGACAAAAAATCGTAATTTAAAGGGTAGTAGTCAGGCTTGATTGTCTTAGAATAGCAACCCCTATTTCTTTTGCCAATTTTTTTTTTCAAAATTGAAATACCTACTTGTCCTCACGAATGTGTGGAATGTATTTAATTTTCAAATTTGCAACTTTTACATTTATAATTAGTCGTCCGTGTAAAATACATTCAGTGCAGGAATTTGATGGTCATAATTACGAACGCCGATTGCAATGTTACGAAGCAATGAGTGAGAAGGTAACGAATGATCCACAATTTCTATTTAATATTTGTTGATGAATGCAGCTTTTTTATGGACGATGCTGTAAATCATCATAATTGCCCTTACTGGTATGATTCATACCGAAGAAAATTTTAATTACCTGGTAATTTTACTTCAGAAATATATTTGCAATGACTGGAAGATGCTATTGACCCTACCTTGACCAACATTATAGTGAACAGTTAACAGGGCAGTGCTTTCCCGCATTAAGTTTTCATTGTTAAGTATTTTGACCAACATTTTCCACGGTACTGTATTGGGAGAAGAAGTAGCACCAAACAGTCTCCATATAGTCACCAAATTTGTCGCCTCTTGAAGATACCTCGAAAATATGATCTACAATTCACTACCAGCCTGCATAAACAATAAAAATATTTTGAGATGCTTAACCCCTCGTGGCTCAAAAATAAAAATAGGCTCATGATGCAGAGCTTACTCCAGAGCACTAAGCCTAACGATTAAGTGGGAAATGGGAAACAATACCAGTAGGACCCAGTGACACCTACGGCCTAACGACTTCTACAATTGCGGAACTAGCGAAACATCCATGCTAAGTCCCTTAAGAGATGGGATGGAATCAAAAGATGCTGTCTTGCCAGGATCACCTTTGGCGACCCTGGAAAGCTGGCGACGAAGATATATTTGGCGATGACCAGGAAAACCCTACGTTCAACAGTAGAATTTCTGACTGGCCACTGTTAACTAACGAAGCACCTCCATAGTATGGGGCTAGTGGACACACCTCTATGCAGGATGTGTGGACAGGAAGATGAAACTACCAGGCATGTTTTATGCGAGAGTCCGGAGTTATCATTAATAAGAGAGTGTATGTTCGGTGAGTCTTAGCCTGTCGATATAAAGGAGATGTCTCCTAGTGACCTGCCCACCTTCCTATGGGAAGGACAGGATGGATGATGATCTTGATAGACAACTCCTCGGGGAGATGAACAATAGGTCACATATAGCCTAAGTACTGTGAGACTACCCTCACCCTCCCTACTATACAGATAGCCCCGCTAAGGGGTGGAAGTAGCAAAATTCCGAAAAAACTGACTTCCTTTGATAAAAAACAGACGAGTCTATGCATTCGATCATTGCATGTCCTGATCTTATTCTGTTTATAGTTTAGAGCTTAGCTTGGCAACTTTTGTATCAGGTATCTAGTTTAATACACATTAGAGTGCTTCGACATTTGAAGTTTTGGAAAAACAAAACTCCTGGGTGTGGAAAACTTGTCCATAATAAACCTAATTATCATATTTATAATGTTATAAAAAATAACCATCTTATCACTTCTTGGAAATCAGACAACCTGGGACACGCCACAAGACGGTATGATGAAAAAGTATAACTTTTCGAAGAAATTCTTTACGGAATTAAGTAACAAGAAGGAATGGGATTCAAATATCATTTTACCAGACTTGGCAAGAATGCTATGTTCAATGGTACACAGACGGCGCAAAGCAATAGGAGAAACTGGGATAGAAAGTGTTCGGGCCAAGAACCAAACACTCTGAAAGCTTGGGAAAACCCCCCCGTATCTTTGAAGCGGAAATCCACGCCATTAGAAAGTGCGCTCAGTTCAATATTGATATAGGATACAGAGGACAAAGGATTATCATAATGCCGAATAGTTGAGCAGCCATTAAAGGACTGAGTTCTGGTGTAATCAGTTCCAAAATGGTGTGGGAATGCCTAGACAAACTCAATGAACTAGGCGAGAACAATATAGTTACCTTACTATGGATTCCAGGACACACTGGAATAGAAGGAAATGAAATAGCAGATGAACTAGCAAAGAGGGAGACTGAAATACCTTTCTGGTAGCATGAACCCTTTTGCGGAATCAGCCCCAATGTAATATTGGAGGAAATAAAAAAAAAGTACTAAGGCTTATATAATCAAAGATTCTTCTGGGTGACTACAACCTGTTGACATCAAATGTAGTCATAAGTCAAAGTAAAACTGCGCTTAGAGTTTCAACAGGGATCCTATCAGGACATTGCCGCTTGAATGAGCACCTAAAAAAGCTCAAAATAGTGGAGGAAGAAGCATGCAGATATTGTGGCATGAAAGAAGAAACCTCCATCCACATACTTGCAGACTCTACAGTACTTCAGAATCCTATAGCACAGCACCTGGGAGATTACTAGAAGATTTATCTAAGTTGAAGCTTGCAGATATCCTAAATACCCCGAACAATACATACATCACAGCGGAACTCATAGTATAGTGCAATTTGATCTCTATCGTTCAACCTGTGTGCAACTCTTTTTTAAAATGATTTGACATATTTATATGATAGTGTATCTCTTCCTTAGTCGAATATACCCGGCAATATAAAAATCGTGACGGGGGGAAAGGAGGGGGGAGCATTTTTATTAAAAAAAATATGAAAAACAATTTATTCCCCAAGACGAGTTCTATCATCTGGTTAAAAGTGGATCCTCTAGTATCAACCGAAACTAACCAAAAACAATTTTCTTTTCAAAACTTACATTAGTTTAAACGGACAATGAATTTTATTTCTGTTATTTGGGGCTAAACGGTAACAGTAGCGTTTGAAAGTCACTTTTCAATTGTTATTCATCGCCATTGCGGCGAAACAAGAGTTCCAATCAAAAAATACCCTGAAACAAAGAAGATAGCCCTTTGGGTTCTGATTCTAACGGTTTTTTGTTTGTTAAAATTGGCTGGATAATAAGCAAGAAACC
Source organism: Galerucella nymphaeae (assembly GCA_963978555.1). Lineage (NCBI taxonomy): Eukaryota > Metazoa > Arthropoda > Insecta > Coleoptera > Chrysomelidae > Galerucella > Galerucella nymphaeae. The sequence goes on along the minus strand of OZ021711.1, from coordinate 517,676 downwards.
TAACTTTGATTAAGAGGAAACAGCTGGGACACGTGCGAAGAGGGGAAGAGTGCAGGCACGTCAAGAAGCTTTGGCTTCTGGAAGATATTCCAGTTCTGGCTCGAGCACCTGACAAATGCCTGCGTAAGTACTACTTCGCAACTCCGCACAGGGCCATGATCCGGGATAGAGAGTCCTGGGAAAAAGAGAGGAATACACAGCCTAATGGGACCGTCTGGTACACAGATAGCTCATGCTCCGGTAATAGAGCAGGGGCTGGAATTTACTACAGGAACCCAAGAACACAAGTTGTACAATTGGGTGAAGGTGTATCTGCATATCAGGCCGAGATATATGCTATCTTGGAATGTGCGCAGATAAACCTAGACAGAGGTTATGTGGATCGACGCATAACCATATACTCCGACAGTCAGGCAGCAATCAAAGCCCTGAGTGGGTACACCAGCAATTCAGGACTCGCTAATGAATGTCGAGAACGACTTGCTAATCTTGCAAGGCGCAACGTGGTGCGGCTAGAATGGATTCCAGCCCACTCTAGTTTTGAAGGCAACGAGATGGCGGATGCACTGGCCGCGGAAGGGGCGGAAGCTCCCTTCTGCGGCCCGGGCCCGACCCTGGGCCTAACAAAACAAAGAATACGCAAGGAGACGAAGAAGTGGCTGAAGAATCAGCACCTCGCTCATTGGAATGCTCTGCAGGGCCCTAGGCAGTCCAAACTTTTACTGAAGGGATGGACTGATGGACACGCTAGGGCAGCTACTGAACTACCAAGGAGTAGGCTGAGGAATATAGCAGGACTTCTAATAGGGCTGCTGTATGATGAAACACCTCCATAACTTAGGAGTAGAGGAAAGTTCCCTATGCAGGGGTTGCGGCATGACTGACGAAACGTCAGTCCATGTTCTCCTAGAGTGCCCACACTGGGCTGTACTACGCAGGCGAATCTTCGGAGTCCCTGTTATGGCCCCTGGAGACACAAACGGGCATCCACTGAAAAAGGTTGTGGCCTTTATGGAAGGGCTCGGCTTTATGGTTGTCTAGGTGGCGGGAATGGCACAATGGGCCCGCCGGTGGCCTCAGTGCCGGAGCCTTGGCTTGAGTTTGTCCAGGACAGGGCTCGCCTGCAAACGTAGTAGTACATAGTAGTAGTAGGAGAATGTCACTAAAAATGCGGCGCACTCAATGCACTCGGTACCTTGAAACTCATCCCGCGCAGCCCGCTATTTCCCAAATCTATGCAACTAATATTCTTTTTACATATTATAATCGTGATTTTTGGTTCTTGAGTCACAAAGAAACTCTTTTAATTTACCATAAAATATTAATAGTTAATTAAAACATTAGAATCAGAACCTAAAGGGCTATCTTCTTTGTTTCAGGGTATTTTTTGATTGGAGCTCTTGTTTCGCCGCAATGGCGATAAGTAACAATTGAAAAATGTCTTCCAAACGCTACTGTTAACGTTTAGCAACAAATAACAGAAATAAAATTCATTGTCCGTTTAAACTAATGTAATTTTTAAAAAGAAACTTTTTTTTTGTTAGTTTCGGTTGATACTAGAGGATCCACTTTTGACCAGATTATAGAACTGGTCTTGGGGAATAAATTGTTTTTAATAAAAATGCTCCCCCCTCCTTCCTCCCCCTGCCGGGAACATTCGACTTAGGAAGGGATACACTATCATAGAAATATGTCAAATTATTAAAAAAAAGAGTTTGCATACAGAATTAGTTTCTAGACGACTTTTCAATGATTGATCACTATACTATCATTATACTTTCACCAAATACTTGACATTTTTTTAATATGCTTTTGTTTGTCCGTCGATTGTTATTACCTAAGTATAATTATTTATAAAATTAGATAAAATCAATAAAAACGTAATTTAAAAAAACTTTTATTAAGTAAAACAATTTATATCACAAAGATATTCACAAACGTTAACAATTTATGAAGCTTTAGCCTTAGTTTTACCCTTATTATTGTCCCCTTTATTTCTCCCTCCTTTTCCACCTTTAGCACCTTTTTTACCTCTGCCCATTGTTTTCATTTTATTCTTCTGAGCCCTCATATCTTTCTTCATTCTGGGATCCACTACTTTATATCGACCCTTAACTCCTTTTGGTCTGCTTACCCGTTTACCAGTCATATGTTTCTTAGCTACGACGTAAGTAATTTCTTGTTTGGGTTCTTGTCTTGCCTTTTTGTATAACCTAAAATATACGGATTACGTTTAATAGCTCATACAATTTACCCAAGCAAGAACGACACTATTAGGAAAAGAGTCAAGAAATATTCTGAGTGAAACTCACAATTAGATCAGTTCCATCTACCAAAACACAACGGTTGAAAGTAAAGAAAATGAACACTAGCCTACCTGTTTTGGAAGGGGGGACATACAAGGCATGATTTTTTATTATGGTCCAGTTTCATAATCAACTTAAAGTTCCTTCAAATATTAAAGTTGAAAAAGTGGTTCCATAATCATACTTTAAGATAAACTAGTGCCTAAAGTTTCCTTTAACTTAAAGTGCGAATTTCTTAACTTTACAGAAGATAAAGGGTCGTTTGCACCGATCAACCTTAAATGTTCATCTCATCTAAGGTCTACTTAAAGTTAAGGTGAACCTTAAACTTTAAATGGTTTGCAAATCTGGTACTAATTGAAATCTTAGATAAGTGGCGAGAAGCTATGGCAACACCGAGAAAGCTACAGACATTCAAGAGATAATTTGTGTTATCGAGTTTGATTTCACGAAGTTTGATTGTTAATTTTGTTTGGTGACTGATGGTTTAATAAAAATGAATATCAATAATTAATTGTGATAATAATAATATTTGAAAAAAGAGGACTCCAAATTTTACTGGACGAGAGAAGACCTAATATATAGTCATAAAACAATTATAGAAAATAAAAGGAACGCGTTGATTAAAATAACTTCGCTATTTAATAGCCAATCTCTGGAATACCACGAACAAAAGAGTCGTGTTCGATTTCTACCTCAATCAGGTCCAAAATGTTTAGGCATGTAAGTTTTGTCACCCCAAATCACGAAAAGAATGTCAAATCATCCCAGCTGTTGAAATATTCATTTCTATGATAAATCCTTCCGGGGATTCCATGAAAGATCAAGTTAAGATCGTCTAAATCGTCATGAACAAAATTATTCTTAATTATTTTTTTAATAAACAATGAAGACAAGCCACAGCTAAAAAAAAGGCAAATGCCACAACAACTCGCATGTTAAATAGTAAACTTATTGACAGATTGAAGTTTAGATGACATTAAGGAAAACTTTAAGCGGCACAATTCTTAGGCTTAACTAAGTCATACATAAGGTACACCTTATAACTCAGTTGATTACCCGTTCAAACCAAATTGTGATAATAAGGTCACCTTAAAGTTGAGCTTCACTTATCTTTCGCTAAGTACAACCGGTGCAAATGGCCCAAAGTGGCTTTAAAACAGACATAACCTAGTTTTAATCATATTTTTTGACAACCAGGAAAAAATGATGAACATGCTTGATAGTTCTTCCAGCTCTAGTTCATCATCTGATGACGAAGTGATTTATTTGAAAAGAATAAAAAATGATTCAAAGAGAAAGTGTCACTTTGAAAGAAATGATGATGCTGACTTTTTTGATGATCAAAGCAATAATTTTAGGTTAGATAACTAAATTAAATAGTGTCTAAGGTATAGAAAAACAAATTTCAGGGCTGCCAACTTAGCTAAATGCTACTTTTATTAAAAGAAGGTGATACTTTCATTATATTCGATAATTCGATAGTTAAAGTGCCTTTAGTAAAAGTAGACTTTATCTTAAAGTATCCTTTAAGACGACTTTAAAATAATTGCGTTTCATAATGAAAGTATCACATTCTTTTGATAAAAGTAGCATTTAGCTAAGTTGGCAGCCCTGAAATTTGTTTTTCAATACCTTTGACACTATTTAATTTAGATATCTAACCTAAAATTATTGCTTTGGCGATCAAAAAAGTCAGCTACATCATATCTTTCAAAGTGACACTTTTTCTTTGAATAATTTTTTATTTTTTTCAAATAAATCACTTCTTCATCGGATGATGAACTAGAGCTGGAAGAACTATCAAGCATGTTCATCATTTTTTCCTGGTTGTCAAAAAATATGGAGAAAACTAGTTTATGTCTGCTTTAAAGCCACTTTATCTTCTGTAAAGTTTAGAAATTCGCACTTTAAGCTAAAGGGAACTTTAGGCACTACTTTATCTTAAAGTACGATTATGGGACCACTTTTTCAACTTTAAGCCAACTTTAATATTTAAAGGCACTTTAAGTTGATTATGAAACTGGCCCTACTGGTAGATCTACCAACTGCGTTTTTATATTAATTGGTGAATTTTATATTGAAGAATTGACGCGTTCATTTATTGCTGTTGCATCAATCAAAAATTGCAAACCATTCCACCGCTGTTTCGAGATGGTGGTTAAATTTGAAGGTTTACAAAATGACAGATTAGAATGTTCAAAAACTTGATTTAAATTATTCATTTATTTATTTATTATAATAAAAGTTCAAATTTCAATAGACTATAGATAATAGATAATTACTTACTGTTTCACTTGCTTAGCCTTTTCTTGTTCAGAAATATCATTATTTTCAATTAAGGATTCCATTTTTTTCTTAGCTCTCTCCAATTTCTTTAGAGCTCTCTTCTTCTTCCTAGCTTTGGCTTCAATTACCTTTTTAATTGGACGTACGTTTATTTCTTCCAGTTTTTTATTATATTCTTGTACTAGTTCCTGAAAAATTGTTTTTAATAAAATTATGTTAGTTACAAATCAAATTCCTAAGCAATATTATTAATCTATCACAATTTAGAAGAATATAAAACCATATAGCTGTGTAAATTGACAAATGTATCAGTATTTCAATAGAGCTCTTCATTTTAAGTCATACTACGTAAGAAATATGTCAATTATTCAATTTTCAATTGACTAAAGTATACACTGTATCATTTATAAGATGCGATATAGGGATTTCTGTAAAAAGCTGTCAAACGCAAGCTAATTTTTTTACCAAATAGCGTTCATAAAAAAAATACAAATTTGTAAAGGTTGTTAAAGATTAAAAAACATTAAATTAAAAAAAGCAAAGTTAGTCATTTCAAAAATTTTGAAAAATGAACTGACAACAGCGGCGAATTGAACCGCCATACTTTAGTTTAAATTTTTAATTTCCTGTGTCCCCAATTTGTTGGCTATGTCCTAAGGAATTGTAAGTATTCGAAAGTGGTATGAAAATGGAGTTTGACTTTTTCAAACATAACTATCCATTTTTTCATTAAGCCAGAACGAATTTGAGAAAATTAAAAATGCATTTCAACTTATTTTTCAGCGACCTTTCCAAATCTATTATTATTTGTTATGAACGCTAGGTATTTGGTGGAAAAATTAGCTCACGTTTGAGTTTTGTCTCTTTGTCGCATCTTATAAATAACACCCACAGTGTATACCATTAATCTTAAAGTTAATGGGTGCCTCATAAACGTTGAATGGAACAGAAAATCCGAAAAAAACCCTAACGGTGAACACTTTGAACATTTACTTTAATATTACGGTTAGGATTATACTGTTGGTAACTTGTTTTGTTGAGAATAAATAATTTATTGAAATTTAATATTGTTTAGGATTTTTTGCTACATTCAACTGTTTTGATTAACTTTGGGTATAGGAAATATAGACAAAAATTAAAGTTACATAATTGAAGATTCTATTTGCGCTAAAAAATACAGGGTGTTCCATTTGAAAGAAGAGAGAGAATCAAATGTTCGAGTTTCCGTCCACCCTGTATACTAAAGGATGAATAATTAAAATTTAATAGAATACGGAGATATTGCATCATAATACGAAACTCTGTTGAGCAAAATAAACCTTTTGAAGGACTCTGTATAACGTAGCAGAATCTTATATCAAAAAATGCGAGCAGTCCGAATTCGGTATAATATACAGAGGTTCTCATTTGAAAAATCATATGTTTGGTTTGTAACGGAGTTATTCAACACTCTGTATAGTCCGAGATAATTTAAAATTATGCACCTTAAAGACATCTACTATTTTTGTTTATAACATTTTTGATATCTCTTGAAATAACTAATGTACCGCAGTTTGTCGTAAGATTGGTACACCCTGTATGTTTATGCAAAATACCAAAACTATAATAACATCAACATGTGCAAATGACACAAAGAGCTAAAAGATACTATACAGGTTAGGTCGTTAGGTCGTTAGGTGTCAATTCCCAGTAAATAATATGCGCACGCAAGTGGTGATCACTGATCACAAAATCCAAAAATTTGAATTGTTCATCAGAATAGGAGAGCGATCAGGGAGCATAAGTGGATGGTAGCGCTACCTCGAGAGCGAGATATACTTAATATTTTCAGATGAACGCTGCCAATGTTGATCACTTGGAACAGTTGTGAAAGTAGCGTCCAAAATTCATGAAAACCGCGTTAGAAATTGTTCTTATCAATACATCAGAAGAAGAAATTGTGCCACAAATCGTTGGCGAGAACGTGGCGAGGCTTCAAATGCACAATAATACGTAATAGCAATAGAGTCTTATTTCTACGATATGAGGTATTGCGATGTTACACGAGGTAATTCAAAAGATATAAATATGCACTTTTTCATTAATTTTCTAGTAACATCAATTCCCTGTACCATTGTATGGGTTTGATATAGTCAGATGCAGTCTTATCATGCGGGTCATACGATTCAACAAAGACATACTCACAGTTTTTGTTTTCTTTTATTGTGTTTAATTATAACTTCAAAAAACCCATAAGATAAATAAGACAGACTTATGCAATTTTGATGGGAAAAAGAAGGATATGTATTTAGTTTCCAGCGATTCCAAAGTCTTTCACCAGCTAAGTTTGAGTATGTCAGTTTTGTCACTTTGATAATTCAAAGTGACAATATGAATAATAAGTAGCAATTTTCCGTTTTTTTCTATCCTCAAGCAAAGAAAATGGTTCTTAGTTTGGTAGAATATTTCGAGAATGAAAGAAAAAGTGGAATTTTGTCGACCAATGTAATCTCACATTTTGGTAACCTCTGTGTTTTCTGATTTAAACCCTCACGATAAGAGCGCTTTTGACTATATCAAGAAATCTATTTACGTTAATATAGTTTGCTATTATTGAGATGGCGCGATATTCGTTTTTTACATACAGGATTGGTCATTAATTGGAATGATCATTTACTGCATGGGTGGGCAATAGCCGGCCCGCTGTATGATTTGATCTGTCCCGCTAGATATTTTGAATAACCTAATTAAAAAAAACATTGTATGGTTTTAAGAAACCACGACGCAAGTGAAAGTTTTATTGAATTGTAGGCGTCGGATTGTAGACGTTCAACTGAGAATTTTTTATCATATTGCAAAATAAAAACCTTTGTCGGATCGTACTTTCGTACTACTACTTTTAAATGCGGCCCGCGAACGTATTGGCACACTAAAGTTTGGCCCACACCATGTCAAAGGTTGCCCATACCTGATTTACTGGGTTTTCTTAAATGAGTATTCCTATAAATAACATTACAACTCTTATTTGTAGCATTGTTATCCTCATCAAATAAAAAATGAGATATAGAAGGGTCAATATACAATCAAAATCCCTGTTAAAAAAAATCACTTACCTTAGGAACTGGTACCTCTCTTTTCATATGTTTTTCTTCGTCCTGTACAAACCAATCGGGTAATCCATCATCATTAAACGTATACCGATTCCAAGCAGCGTCAATTAAATCCCTTTTTGCTTTTTTACTGTTTACCATCATGGTTCCCATCGCAAGTTCATCAGATGTAAGCTTGTGTTTCTTTCCTTTCTTACCTGAACAATGAAGAAGCTTTATCAATTTAAAAGATCAAACAATTTTTTGAATAAATATTATATTGAAATGTTCACCGATTAACAAAAAAAAACAGGATTAAACTTATGATACTATCTTGATCAAAGTATATTACTCATTAAAGCGAAATTTCCTGGGAAGAAAAGAAATTACAACTAAAACCAAATTGAATGTGTAAAAGTCAGTCTCTCGACCAATCCTTGTGCATGGTAGTGAAAGCTGGGTACTTACAAACTCACTTAAAAGCAGAATACAAGCAACAGAGATGAAGTATTTATGCAGGGTCAAAGGTGTCACCAGAAGAGATCAAATGCGGAATGAAATAATAAGGGAAAACCTAAACATAGAACCAATACTAAAAACAATCGAAAAAGAGCAGCTTAGATGGTTTGGGCACCTTTGTAGAATGGAGAACAGTAGACCAGCAAAAAGGATTTGGCCAGCTAGAGAAGTAAGCAAGAGAAAAAGAGGGCGCCCAAAGAAAACATGGTATACACAATAGCCGAAATTTTAAAAGAAAAAGGAATTACATGGACAGAGGCGGCGAAAAAAGCTAGAAATAAAAAGGAATGGCGAAAGTTTGTCCACGAATAAGCGACACACCCGGCGCCCACAGCGGATACAAACGGGTTTATGATTATACAGGGTGATTCATTAAGAATGTCCAATCTCTGAACTGTAGATTCTAGACCTCAAAATATGATGATTCTGCTCAACATGCCTTATGCAAATATTGCTAGTTTCCGAGATACGGGGTGTTCTGATAATTTGATATTAAGAGATCTTTACGAAAGCGGATCATAAAGTGTATTGAAGTAAATGGTGGGCATTTTGAGCATTTGCTTTGAAGTTTTTTATTTTTGTTTACAAATTTGTTATTGTTACATATTTAAGGAATAATAAAATTTTTTTATGACAATTCAACTCATGTATAAAAAATCGCATATGCCTCAGTGTAATTGTCACTTTGACACCGGCAAAAGTTGGCTTTAACTTTTTCAGCGATAAATTAACTTCAATGTTAAAATGTCATATACCTGGAAATGTTATTGTCACTTTGACATCGATAAAAAAGGTGCATCCTTTTTTATCGCGATAAAAACCTCTCTTCCTCAATTTCTAGTATGCGGACGTCACTTTTACACAATGACAATGAGATAATTATTGTTGTTGTTCATCGATATATTCTGTCGTTAATTTATCTTGCCAAAAAACACTCGAGCTTTCCTTTTATCCAGATAAATTTCTCTTCAACTCAAAGTTTTGCCAATCACTAAATTTGCTCGAAAAACTGACATTAGATAAAATCGCTCCACCTTCGGTGTCGCGATTTTATCATGTCAGTTTTTCTCGTTAAATTATTGATTGGCAAAACTGTTTCGTTGCAAAGAGAAATTTATCCGATAAAAAAAAAGCTCTTGTGTTTTTACTGTTGATAAATGCACTTGTGGTTTTTTCACTTATGCATTTGTTACCATGATAAATAATTTGACATGTTTGTCAACAACTTATTGAATTTCTAAACACTAACAATGAGCCGATTCATTGAATTGTCCTGCCGAATTACACTCGATGTTTGTATTGATATCGGGTAAATTTGTGTTGTTCAACTTCTAAACTGTTTCCTTTAGCAATTAGACTCGAAAAACTGTCAACATAAAAACGCTCCACCTTCGGTGTCGCGTTTTTAATAGTTGACAGTTGTTCTCGTCTAATTGCTAGGAAACAGTTTCTCATTAAACAATCCAAATTTACCCGATAAAATACAAACCTCTTGTGCAATTATAAGTGAAAAAATTAAAATTTATTGAACTTTCTAGAAGCAAATAACTCGATAACCGATTGAGTTACACGAATCAAAGAAGAGTAACTTTTTTTTTGTAGCATTTAACGCTTTTTAATATTTTTTTATTATTTTAGTTGTAAGCTTAGCCCAAAAAAAGTTTACTTTGATTTAATTAACACAAACAAGTGTAACTAGCGCCCTCTATTAGCAATGTTAAATTAGAGTGCAAATTATGATTCCTCATGCGAAAAAACGTAAAATTGCCAATTTTCAAAGAGAAATTGTGAAAACATAAAAAATTATTGGGAAAATCAAAATTTAAATTTAAACTTTGAACACCCCGTATCTCGGAAACTGGCAATATTTGCATAAGGCATGTTGAGCAGAATCATCATATTTTGAGGTCTAGAATCTACAGTTTAGAGATTGGACATTCTTAATGAATCACCCTGTATATATACTATCTTGATAACGAAGGTTATTAATTATTTCTCTTTCTAAAATTGGTAACCAAACTTGGCTACAATCGTCTGAAGTATTTGCTACGAATTTATCAAAATTTAGTTGTAGTTGGTGGATAATCTCACCAGGACAGAGACAGGCGAAACAGTTCATTAGAGGACATTCTCCCATTTTTTCGGCAAACTTGAGTACCAAAGATAGAAAAACTATCAAAGCTGTGGTATGTATAGTAGGCATGTTAACATTTTTTAGCGGTAATTAGAAAATGCAATAAAAGATAGGATGTTCCATGAGAAAAATATAACTTTCATACGCCACACTTTATTGGAACATCCTGTATATTTCAAAATAATTTTAAAATGTAGCCTATATGAATGTACAAACTACTGAAGTGATAAACATTTCAAAATTTGTACCGTTTTGCCATAAACCTCCATCCCGTTAGTCGTGATTCACTCTGTATAAAAAGAGTCGGGTTGGAGGACCAAAATAGATCTGAAAAGGTCGCAGTGGAATAAAACAATTAGCCACCTCATCAAATCTCAATTTCTAGTATGGGATTAGGATTACATTATTTCAATATTGTTATTGCATTGTGATTATTAATGTTATTGTTAGATTGTTCACTGAGTTTTTTGCGAGGGGTGAATCACCGAAGAAAATAGTGTATAAATTAGAGAAAATACATTGAAAGTACAGAGAATACTTTAAAAATACTACTGAAAATACATGGAAAATACAGGACATTTCTGTTAAAACATCTCTTAATAGCAAATTTTCTTATGAAAATAGAAATAAAGAATTTCTTGTAGAAAATACTTGGACAATACCTGGAAAATACAGAAAATAGTGTACAGATTTTTTTATCAGTTGTTCACCCCTCGGTTTTTTGTTATAATAGAGAAGTTCAGTCCAAGGTCAGTGTGGCCAACAAAAAGTGGTTTTTTCTGACATAAATGACAGTTGAAATCTACTGTTTAAAACATAAGATTTTGCATGTTTTTTATCATTGCGAACATTTATATATTGCTTCATTAAAATAATGAATACACCCCCGAAGCGTATATCTTGAAATTTAAAATGACTTTTTAGCTGAATACTCAGCATATCAGAGGTCAATAATCCTAGGAAGTTCTGGCAAGTCACCATTTCATTCATGTTATTCAGTCACTAGTTATGCCAAATGTCAGTTATATTTATTTTTGTTTATATTCGTTTGATCGAGTATGTTCATTTTCGATCAGATTTTTATAGCATTTCTAATTAGCTGTAATTCTTCTAATTACTTTTTTCATTGACATTTGACATAACTACTGACTGAATAACAGAAATGAAACGGTGACTTGCCAGAAGTTCCTAGGATTATTGACCACTGATATGCTGAGTATTCAGCTAAAAAGTCATTTTAAATATCAAGATAAATGCTTCGAGAGTGTATTGATTATTTTAATAAAGCAATTAAGATGTTCGCAATAATAAAAAACATGCAAAATCTTATGTTTTAAACAGATCTTAACTGTCATTCATGTCAGAAAAAAACCACTTTTTGTTGGCCACACTGACCTTAGACTGAACTCCTCTACTGTTGGTTTTTAGAACTCAGTTTTTTAGTTTAAGTTTAACTTGTTGAGATCAAATGATGGCATAAGTCAAAGTAAAACTGCATTAAGAGTTTCATCAGAGATCCTAACAAGACATTCTCGCCCGAAAAAGCTCAAAATAGTGGAGGAAGAAGCAGATTGGACAGCAACTTTGAATCCTAGGACACACCTGAATACTACTTGATAGAAGTGAGACATTTAACTAAACTAAAGTTTGCAGACATCCTATAATTCCTAAGGAAAATAGATCTAAAGGAAATTCAGAGACCAGTTCCTCAGGAACTAAGTAGATCTTCTAGGTCTCACCCCAATATACAAAAATACATACCTGTAGATGCGCTCTTAACAACTTCAAAACCATCTTTCTTTGCATTATTAACAGGAATGCTAACTTCTTGTTCAACATCGTAGTCAGAATCACTATCCGTGTCTGATTCAGTTTCATCATCTGAACTATAAGCACTATCAGTAACATCTTTTAAAGAACGGGACAATCCGTTCTTCATTACTTTGGAAGATATCTTCTTTTTTCCTGTTTCTTCATTATTGTCTTCTCCTACAATTTTTGCTCCTTTCTTTTTAAAATCTTCCACCATTTTATCCAAATCAGCATCTTCATCTTTTTCATCTATTAAATTTTTAAAAACGTCTCTTTCGAACCACAGTTCTGCTTTGTGTGCCTTTTTCTTTTCCTTGTCCCTGTAATCTAGATCAGTGATTAAAGGATGGTCTTCTTTATTAACGGCTTTGGTTTTCGATTTTTTCTTTTTTAATGATTCATCTTCACTTTCATCATCAAATCCTGAAAAATTTAAATGTGATACAATCAAAAAAAACTTTAAAACACAAAATTGCTTTTTCCCTACCTAAACCTTCTTTCATTTCTTCTTCTTCTTCGCTCTCCATCTCTAATTCAGAGTCCGAATCTTTGTAATACGTTCCTGAACTGTCTAAATGTCCTTGTCCTTTCTCATATTTTGTATATTTTGGAGCACGTTTTGTGTCGCCAAACTCATCGTCAGAATTTGCTACAGTATCTGGCGTTTGGTCAATTATTGTTTTCATCTTACTAGCATTGGGTACTTGTTTCAAGGAAAACATATCATCACCTAAACAAAAAATACAATTGAGGTATTGTCGAGCGATAGGCCATATAGGTTATGTTGTTGCGTCACAATAGCTTAATTTATCGTATTTTTACTACCTAAAGTATGGTAAAGTACCTGCATAAATATGGAAAAGGCTGGTTAATTGGTTAAAAACTAAGGCCAAAAAATAGAATACACTAAAAAATAGATTACCTTCCATAGTTGGTCCATCATCATTTTTCAAAATCATCTTAAGGTTCAACCTTTCATTTAATTTTTTACGTTCTTTTTGTACCTTTTTCTTCTTACGTTTATGTTCTCTGACTTCTTCTTCTCGTAAATTTGCTATTTGATTATCAATATCTCCAAGCTCATCATCTTTTTCTGATGTTGCTTCTTGTTTATCTGATTCTTCAACTACATTGGGTGTTTCCTCCGTTTCTTTAATATCAGCTTTCTTATATTCTTCATGTAAAATTTTTCTCCAAGCTAAAAGATTTTTGAGATCTTTCCTTCCCAGCACCTTTATATCTTTTAGACATTGTTTAATTTCATTTGTAGTTTTTTCATGATTCAGTATAGCAGGGTCATCAAATACAATCTAAAATTATGTCAATTTAGTAAAATTATGACAATCCTTAAAAACTAAACTACATACCTCAGAAGTATTCTGCAAAATATCGATTCCATTCTCATGTTTAATAAAATCAGATACATTCAATTTATGGTATAGAGTATAATCATTTTCAGGATAACCTTCAGCTTTGTCTTTTTTCTTTTTCTCAGGATGGAAAACATTCAACTTATTCTTAGGTTCAAGTTCTAGCTCTTGAAAAACATATTTAGCATCCAAAAATTTTGGATCTATTTTATCAGGAGCTATGTAATTTTGACAAACTACAAATATCTCAGCTGATTCCGAACGTGAAGCTTGAGGTTTAGTAGCATGAACTTTTTTGAACAGCTGTTTCAACACCCAAACCAGTGCATTGTAATCTTTTGATCTGAAAACTTTTGTAACAAACCAGCCTCCACGTCTCAAAAACTGAGTTGCTAATTTCAATGAACTAAGAGTTAAGCATGTTTGTTGATAAGCATCATGTAACCAATTTTTTCCTACATTTGGTGCTCCATCATGAAGAACTACATCTGCTTTCCATGTTTGTAGTTCCTTTGATAAAACTGCTTTACATTTTTCTGTTGTTATATCTTCTACTAAACTTATGCAACCAGGTATTGGTTTTATAGGAAATAAATCGATACCTATAACAATACTTGAAACTGGCATATTTTGTTTGGCTACTTGCATCCAACCTCCAGGTGCTGCACACAAGTCGATACATACTCTCGATTTTTGTAGAAATTCAAATTTACGATTCAATTGGATCAATTTAAAGGCAGCTCTTGATCTAAACCCTGTAATAGTGAAAGCAAATAAGCAAGAGGTTATTGTTTCTGATTTAATACATACCAGTTTCTTTCGCAAGTTGGTAAAATTTATCTTTACGCTGTTTTCCTATTTTCTTTTTTTGCCCCATTTTAATTGATGATTTTGGATTCACCTCATTTAATCGTTGACACGTGCGAATTTATAGGTTAATCATAACACTCACGCTGTCGCCTGTCAGTGTCAATCTGTCATTTGAATTGTTGTCAAAGTCAAACTTGTCAATTATGAAATTTTTTATTTAGCTAATTCTTAGCGAGCCAGCGCTAACTGCCGGCTGTTCACTCGTTAAAATAAAGTGGTTCCTGTAGAGTTTATAAAAGAGACATTTCTTACCCTAAAGCTGCCAGCTAAAATGCGCCCATTTTCCATTTTCCAACGAATGTCATTAATATTCTTATTTCTTAGGAGTTTCATTGGTTAAAACGGGACTGGGAAATGATAGGATATGCAGCTTGGTCATGTGAGGATTTCAACCAATCAAGAACTAATACGATCGTAATCTAAAGAGAAATCTAGAAAATTTGTGAATGACGTGTCTTTGGAAGTTAATTTGATACAAAAAAAGTAATTTCTACGCAGTTACGAATATTAGTTGAAGGCGAATAAACCTGTGTAAAGTGAAGTTAATAAAACATTGTAACAGTTTAAATAGCATTAAAAACGCTAGAAAAAGTTGAGAATCGAGATAAAAATATCATTTTCATTATGGCGACAGCGTCTGTCCATTCATTCCTAAATTCATTTAATACCAAATTGTAAGTACATCCAAATATTATACATTTTGTCAACTATGCGCTATTTATTTTTTCTGTAGGTATTATTAGAACATAGAAAAGTAATAAAATTCATATTTCCATTTTTCAGTAGGTACAATTATTACAAAAAAATGTACCTAT
Source organism: Galerucella nymphaeae (assembly GCA_963978555.1). Lineage (NCBI taxonomy): Eukaryota > Metazoa > Arthropoda > Insecta > Coleoptera > Chrysomelidae > Galerucella > Galerucella nymphaeae. The sequence continues at coordinate 502,493 of OZ021711.1, read as the reverse complement.
GTTATGGTAATTGAATACAAAATAATGCTAAAAACTTCTAAATAAAACAAGTTAAAATTTGATTTTTATTTCGAATTTGGAAAACAAAGATTTAGTACGTACTTATTATTAGAGATACCAGATACCCTAAATGGAATTGAAAGTTGACAACATTATTTGTATTATTTCAACAAGTTTTCTGATATTTTCAGTAGCAAGTAAATAAATATTTTGCTAAATACATCATTATTTTAAACTATAGTACATGATAATTGTATGTAGTACCTACTTGGTATTCTGATATAATCCACAATGTCAACATATTGATGACAATAGATGTTTAAAGGTCATGTAGGTAGGTAATATACCTAATTTCGTGTTGTTTTTTAATAGTCTGTATTTTGAGAATGTTCCTTTTGATAAGCAATTCATTGTTCTAGAACCTACAGAAAAAATGTACTGAATTTTTTATTTCGCTTGAAATTAGTTTTGAAATGTTCACGCCATTTTTAATATTACAGGGAACAACCAGTTAGGCAGCATCTTAAAAATGTATATGCCTGTCTTGCAATGTCAACCATGGCTGCTGCCTTGGGTGCAGTTGTACATCTCTTCACTAACATCATGCAGGCAGGAATTTTATCAGCAATAGGAGCTTTAGTGTTCTTCTTCTTATTAATGAGTACACCTGATGATAACGGAAAATCAATGACCACAAGAGTTGGATATCTTCTTGGTTTCACTTTCCTCACTGGTGTAGGATTAGGTCCACTTCTAGAACATGTTATTGTAATAGATCCAAGCATTATAATAACAGCTTTTGTTGCTACATCAGCTGTTTTTATTTGCTTCTCCATTTGTGCGATGTTATCTGAAAGAGGAAAATGGTTATACCTTGGTGGTACATTGATGTCTATGTTAACTACATTGATGGTCCTCTCTCTTGCTAACATCTTCTTTGGATCGACATGGATCTATCAAACACAATTATACTTGGGATTATTAGCCATGTGCGGTTTTGTACTCTTTGACACTCAGATGATAATTGAAAAACGTAGAATGGGAAGTAGAGACTTTGTTGCTCATTCATTGGATCTATTTGTGGACTTTATTGGAATTTTCAGAAGATTGGTCATAATCTTGACTCAGAAGGTAATTCAAGATAGGTATATTTTCTCTTTCCCTCATCCAAATTCCCTTTTTTCCTTTACTTTTAAGATTATTTTTTATCAGTTTGATAATGTAGGTAGTACTTAATTAGTAGATAAATAACCAATTTTAAAATCATCATTGGAAATAGCCAAAAAATTTAAAAATTATCTTCATATATATTGTTCATATTTTTAAAGACATGAAATTTTTCCAAAAATTCGAGGATTACAAAATGGGAAAAATGTTCATTTTTTTCTCAATCACTATCCTATGTAATCGTAGGAAAAATAATTATTTGATAAATACTTACCCATGAGATACTTTCTGTTAGGTAGGTGACACCATTTTTCAAACAAAACTTACCCTCTCCCCTTGACACAGGTAAAGTGATGGTGACATTTGTGCTACCTACCACTCACCAATGTTCATGTATCACATTCAACAATATTCTCCAATATATTTTGATCCTAATTAACTAAATACCACAAAGCAGAGATATACTTTTGTTTCAAATGAGCTATACAGTCAAATGGCTATAAAAGCAATCAGTTCCATGCAAAGAAATTCCGCAGACTAGTTTGGGACTGCTGGGAGATGCTACAAGAGCTGGTCATTCATAACAGATTGTCCTTCAGAAAAAGGCAAACAACTTCACTTTGATGAAAAAAGTCTTGAGAATTGTGTAACAAGGAGCCAAGAATGAGTTCATGTAAGAACCCTCACCAAAATTCATGGAGCGCCTAGAATAGGAGAACAATCTGGATCCTGGTTGTGCTTTCAAAAATATGAGAAAATTAGCACACATACTATGCTAATCTGAAGGCCTGAATTGGCTGCGATTTTCAAAAAACCACAACCCTCTCGATATATGGAGGACCCGTGGTTTGGAGTTGGAAGTCTAGTAATAAAGAAGGGTTTAGACAACAGGAGGGCATTCACAATAGATCTGCAAAGGGCATAGTGGAGAGGCTTTTGAATGTAAAAAAGCGCCATAGTTATCTTATCTTATGGTTGGTATGAATAGCTATCTTCGCGGAGCAAATCCTGAACACATCCAGAGCACAAACCGAGTACATACCGGATTTCTTTAATGCGCAAGCGTGCCTACAGACTCATTCCGAATTTTAAAGGTAGCGCGAACGCGAATTTGAAGTGACATGAAGTTGAGTTAACACAAAATGTGCAAAAAAGGAAGAATAACCTTTTATTGGAGGTTAATTATGAATAAAAACCTTACCTTTTAGCAAATTTGTTTATAAAATAAAACTTAAAAACGAAGTCTATAATAAAGTAAAACTAAAAAAAAACCAAACAACTCAACAAACACTGTTTATCATCAAAATATATATAATCCAAAAGTTTTTTAAAGTTTCAAACGCAAATTAAAAAGTAATCAAACCACTATAAAGTCATACAACCGCATACAACCAAAATTTTGAGGTTATAATCTGTTCGAAACAAAAAATCCCAGCTATCATCCTTGAATTCATCGAGCACGTTCCGAGCATGCTCGAAATTGAATCTAAGTCTTCCTCGAACACGGGATTTTTTATCCTGAACACATTCTGAAGTACTCCACGAACACTCAAATTTTAATTGCGCATGCGTAGTCCCTCCGAATACGTTCAGGATGTGCTTCGCGAAAACAGCTATTATTGCGTTTGTGTCGCTTCATAGCTATGGACTAACTAATTGTATTTTACTGATCACCAAAATTTGAAACATACAGGGACGTTCAAAAATAAAAACCAATTTCGGACACCAGTGAAAGCTACAATATCCAAAATTTACCTCTAGGTGTTTCGGGGGATACTATTTACAGTGTGGTATCCAAAATTCCATGCAAAAATAATTAATAACTTTTTTTTGTTAATGTTAATAAGTGAAAATAATTTAAACCACAAAAATTGTCAATTGAAGGCTAAAACTGGGTTTAAATAATCAAAAAGATTTGGGCGAGTAGTTGGAGTTGATACTAGGAGCTTTAATTTCCATGGAATTCTTTTTTGGACATTTCTTACAAAATAAAAAAGTCCTACAAAAAAAATACAATAATCTAGAAGACCTTCCAAATAATAGGCAAGGTATTCACTACCCAATACCTGGTTATGTGTGATGTAGAAATTAATGTTCAATGTTTTTAGTTCAGTACTTATACCATTGTGTAATTGAATATACAGCACATGATATATGTAAATATTTAATAATAATCCTTATTTAATATCATCATTACACATGTACATTGTTTAAAATTCTCTCTAAATAAGCTAATAGCAGAATTAACTCATCTTCAGTTATTTACTTTTTTTTTTGGTAACCACCAAAGTTGAAATAATTCTGTCCTAATATAATTTATATTAATTGGGAATTTCCAAACATTCACTATTAACGATATTTAAAATATCACTTTTTAACATATTAGTGACTCACATTATTTTCATAACTTTTTATCTGTGTTCATATTATGTTGGAAAAGTAACACCATAGGCGTGCCTACAGGGGAGGCAGGGTGGTCCATTGCCCACCCTAATCGGTCCATCCCAATTCCGAGAAAAGAGAAATTGAAGGGCGGCAATATGCAAAAGTAATGTTTCGGCGGACATGGATCTTTGTTTTTTCATCAAAAGATTCCGATTTGATATTTGGCCCCCCCTAATAAGAAAGTCTGCGCACGCCTATGAGTAACACTATCCAGTATCTAGAGAGAAAATAAAAATGTATTTTTGCACCTCACAGTATTTAAACGATATTATTAATTTGAGGCGTCACAACTGGATAATATTTTCATTGTAGTTAATTTTTTTATGGAAACAGGAAACATTAAAATTCATGTAAATTTTTATTGTTGAAGGAACAGGAATCGCGCAAGAAACGCAGAGACTGAGAACGATTAAACAACATCAAACAATCGAAGAGTGAAGAATATGTTGGGACTAAATTGTGATCATATGTATGTTAATAAATAACCATCATTACAGTTCCAATAAAAAATATTTCTTTTGTGTGTATATTTTTATTAATTATTTTGTAAGTTGTGTATTGATTTATTTTAATAAAGTTTGGTTTTCTAATAACCCTAAAATTATTCATATCAACCAAAGTGAGAATATCTATTTTGTTTAAAGTTGTTTGGCAAAGCGTGTTATCAATTGAAAGTCCAAGAACACTAAGAAGCAACAACTACTTTCCTGGCTATATGCCACGAAGGACATTGAATTACACTCCAAAGTTAAACGGGATTGGTATATCTGCAAGACAGAGCCAGCCATTTTAGTTTGCAATTTGAAAAAACAAAAATAGATCTTTAAATTTAATTTGGCGTATGACACAACGGATCGAGTACCACGCAGAAAATATATGTAGACTGTCAATGCCCAAATGCTACTAAAATTTTGTTCCGGGTTTGCCCCTTTCGCTAATCCATGCTAGTTCATATACAGGCTATTCAGTTAATCGGTTATTTCACCCTGTGTCACCGTAATTCATACTGCGACGCGTGGTTAATTTTATAGGTGATGACAAAATTTTAATATACAAAACGCCACTAACTATACCTCAGAAATTTTTCGAAAAACCACGCCAAATTTTTCCCAGAAGTCCTTAAAAAAGCAACATTTGTGGTCCACGTTTGTTTTATATAAAGATAATGCTCTTTAAAAAATACAGTATTTTATTGATTTATTTAGTTAGTTTTTCAAGGTTTAGTTCTCAAAATTTGAATTATTTTCACCACAAAACAATAATATGTAACAACAAATCGAAAGAATATTAACAATACATCAAAACACAGCTCACTATTTCGCTCTGTTAAATAAAATATAATAGCGCGGCCTTTCAGCCCTCTACTCATCTCTTCTCTTAAGAGGACTAAAATGTATAAAGTATAAATGACCAGCCTGTGTTGAGTATGGTAAACAAACTAATTAAAAATAAAACACAATGCAAACGTTTCAGTAATTATCATCGACCTTGCTTTTGCGATTATTTTGAAACATAAAAATAATCATACAGTTTATACAACTAACGATAAAGAGCATAACTTACATTTTGAGAATATTTTCATAAATGCATTGACTAAACAATATATTATTAAATACTATTGCTCGCCTTTGATGTGGAGCAGTTAAGTTGAAGTAGAATTCTATTTTCTCTCATTTTTTGGTAATCAAGATTTTTTATGTTTTTTATTTCGATCGACGTTTCGGTAGCGTTCCAGCTACCATTGTCAAGATTAACTAAATATTGAATAATTTTTGGTCCCTATTATTTAGCCTTGAACAGACAACGTGTTATATCGGGGCTATAGTTACTAGAGAGTCAAGAGAGAGCAACCAAAATTTAGCCAACGCCTCGGCAGATAACAATATTATCCTGAGGTGGGTTAAAGAGTACGAACAGGTGTAAAGGTAATCACATTGCCGATTCTTTATCCAGGAAAGCGGCTGGACTAAAAATTTTAGAACCCAGTGACAGGCCTAACGACTTTGACAATTGCGGAACTAGCCAAACGTTACACCCATGCTCAATCAAGTGATAATATGGAATCGAAGGATGCAGTGCTGCTAGGATCACTCTGGGAAGCTGGCGAAATATTTGGCGATGACCAGGAAAAACTTACGTTCAACAGTATGATTTCTGACTGGCCACTGCTAACTAAAGAAACACCTCCATACTATGGGGTTAGTGGTCACACTTCTATGCAGGATGTGTGAACAGGAAGATGAAACTGTCAGGCATGTCTTATGCGAGTGTCCGGAGCTATCGTCAATAAGAGAGGGTGTGTTCGGGAAGCCTGTACCTGCCGATATAAAGGAGATGTCTCCCAGTGACCTGACCACCTTCCTGGGAAGGACAGGATGGACGATGACCTAGGAGAACAGCAAGGAGTATATGCAATAGGACACTTGTGTGATTAATATTTATTGATAAAGGTGAAAACGTAAATGCTTGCAGTGTAATCTCGATACCAGTTTCCGTGAATGATCCATGGGTTTTGAATTATTATTGCCTTTGGTATGGGATTGATATTCTGGAGTAAAGCCGTTTCTGAGACCATTTTCACCTCGCCATAGAATTTCCTCCAGGATTTATTCATTTGCGACGGATATTTTAGTGGCTTCGGGATTCGTACTTTTTTTCTCGTTTTTGATAAAGTCAGTATTTCATCATAATGTAATTAAACTATTTATTACACTTTACAGACAGCAAACCAAAACAGTACAAGCGACACCCTTAACATGTGGAACTTGACTTTCCAATTTTCGCGGTAAAGTTAACTAAATTATTGATTTTTTGGTCCAAAAAGAGTTGCTCCCTAATGTACCAAAATAAAGTTTTGAGAAAGTTCCAAAACGTTTTTTTATACGACTGCTATGGAAAATAGTCCTTTTCCCACAATTTACGAAACTACTAAGTGTCACTTTGCTTAAGTCATGGGAAAAGTTGCCCAAGCCGTGGGAAAAATCTTTCCCACGGCTTGGGGCACGGTACGTTAGAGAAAAAATCAACACAATTCTCGATTATAGAATGCTTTGGACTCCTGTCATAAAACGTCAAACGTTAAAGTGCCCAAATGGTAGTGTTTTAAAAGTGGAGAGAAGGTGTTTGTGTAAGTTTGAAGAAATTTCAACTAAATTTTGTGTTACAATATAAAAAAATAATTAAAAATACATTTTTTGTATATTTTGAATAAGTAAATTTGGTATAATTTGAAGAGGTTGAAGTCTCGTATAATTACCTACTTTAAATCTACACTAAACGTTAGCGGGTATGGCTCAGTAGCTAATGCGCCTGACAGCTACGCAAGCGGCCCGAGTTCGAGTCCCGACCCCGATACCTTTTATTTCCATTTATTATTTTGTTTGAAATATACTACTTTAAAATAGTTGAATCATCCATTAATTTGCAGTCGTAGAAAAAGTATAGTGTGCAACACGTGAGAAAAGCAATATACTATTCTGCGAAATTTTATCCGAAAGAAAAAAATCTTTTTCTTGCGGTTTATACCCGATTGCACCAGTTTAGCTTAAATGTAAGGCTTAACAAAGTGCAGCTTAATAATAATTCCAATCTGTCATTGCACCATATTACGCTTAGTAAAGCCACGCTTACGTACAATATCGTATGTCTTTACTTGAATGGCATAGGTTCTCATAATTTTGGTTGGCAATACCAGTATTTTATCTGACAACTTCCTAATTTTGTTAACATTTGATTAATCTAAATAATTTCTGCAATTGAAGGTGAAAAAAGAATTCGGTCGGCAAATTTTACATCAGAAGATAAAATGCTTTGCCTAAACTTAGTTAAAAATATAAAGGAATTATAGAATGCAAAAAGACAGACGCGGTAACATGGATGGAAAAGGAAGAAGCATGGGAAAAATTGATAAGGAATTCAAATAATTAAATTGTGAAACGGGTCATTTCGAACATAAATGTGCATTGGAATACCATTTTCAAGGAAATCTAAAATTTCTAGCTCTTCATCAAGATTTTCTTCTAAATTCATTGTTGTTTGTACACACCAAACCAACTCGAAAATTAGGTTATACTATAAGAAATGTCCAAGCAAATTGGAAACGTCACAAAACGTCAGAATACAATGAACGCGCAATCCCATATCTACCGCTTAAAAAATAAGCTATGGACAAAGCTAGGCTTTAAATTTCGTGCATATAAGCTTCGCTTTGATGACGGTGCAGCAAGTTTAATTTTTTAAGCCTGGCTTACTTGTTAAGCCAAGGTGGTGCAATCGGGCATTAGTGTCGGGACATTTTTTGCGTTAGCAATGCACCTAATGAATCTCAGGAGCTGATAATCTAAAAAGAACACATCCCATATACTCCTCAGTCAGTTTCCGAACATTACCTAAATCAACTTTTGCCACGAACATACCAAAAGTACAATCAAAATATTCTAGATAAACTCGTTAAACCCTATGACTGTTCTCGGTTGGTATTAGGTGGTCATGAATTATTCAAAAATCAATTAGTTATTAGATTAATTTCGTAGACCAGTGTAATTGATTCAGTGGCAGTTTAATCTTATATGAGACAAAAAAGACAATCAGAATTTCTTGTAATTTGTGATAAAGCCTCGTTTACACTATGCCAGTAGGTGGGTAGGTAACCTGAGGCAAGTTACTGTACTGAGGACCCTGCCCACAAAAATTGAAGCTAAATCTTTCACTGGAATTTGTAAGTGAATCTAGTGAAAAATCATTGAAAGAACTGGAAAAGACAAAACCATGCGTAAGAAAGTGGCTCAACTCAATTGTCATATCTTTGGTCCAACATTGAACCATTATATTAGCACAGTATTACACTAATATATTAAATGTTACGAATTTAAACAATATATAATTATCCAATAAAGCACTATTTGTCACCAATTTGCTCACTTGCTCGTCAATTAGTCGTCCACACAGTGTCATTGCATGACAGGGTGGGTGGTACATAGTGGTCTCGTGTAAACGCAGCTTTAGGAATATGGGATATTGTAATAAAAGTTTGAAATATCTTCGGTATCTTTAATTTAATTTACTTAATACTAGAATATACAGTCATTCACAATAATTCGAAAATAACTAAATGCTAAGTCGAATACAAAAACCAAATTACTCTATTAATGCGATTGGCATCATATTTTCAACATGAAAAATGTAACAAAATAAAAATATCGATGGCTCAATGGAATAATACGTTTTAAAACATTAATTTATCAACTAAGAATGGAATAAAGTACAAACAACAAAATTTCCTTTGTCGTAAACAAAAATTCCAATACTAAAATTTTGTGTCCTCAAACCGAACTGCTTGAACTTATATACATACAATTCAAATAACGAAATTTTCGGTGTCAGTAGCTTACCACTAGATAATTTTCAATTTTAATGTTCAAGTAGATAATTTTATATTGCATTTTCAATGGAAAATACAGTTGAAATTAAAAGTAATCAAGTTTTCATTAGACATAATTTGATTGGCATTTTCAGAACAATGTACATCTTTATACGGTAAACCTACGCGTTTCATTATAAAATTTTCACGAAAATAAACTCGACTAATTTATATTTGACCAAGTGCTTAAAATAACACCCATTATATTATCAATTTTTGATATTTTGTATGAAATGGGATAAAAAAAAATAGTCCTCACAAAACGTAAAAATTGGGAAATCTCACTTAAAAAAACCTTACATTTAATATTTTAACTTTGTATATAATTGGAGAGGAAGCGATCCTAATAAGGTCTAGGTCTATCACGGCCGCCGCCATCACGATTATCGCGACCGCCGCCGCCACCCCTGCAACAAAAAAATAATTGTTATATAATACAGTTACATTAAAATGCCAAAGATTTGTAAGATAAGAGGAATTCATGTAAAAAGCTGTCTGACGCGAGTTAACTTTTTTACCAAAAAGCGTTCATAGAAAATATAAACAGGTTTGGAAAGGTCGTTGAGAAATATGTTCAAATGCACTTTCAATTATCTTAAATTCGCTTTGGTTCAATAAAAAAATAGATAGTTTTGGTTAAAAAGGTGTACTCCATTTTTCTACCACTTTCGAATACTTCTAACAGCATAGGAGATATCCATACAATTAGAAGCACGAGAGATATAAAAGTTAAAACTGAAGTATTGCGGTTAGAGAGAATTTTTCTGTTTTTTTTTCACAATATTTTAACCGAATAACTTATCATTGTGAAAAAGAACTAAAAACAGGAAAAAATCAACAACGGCGAATCGAACCACCATACTTCAGATTCAACTTACATACCTCTCTCGTGCCTTTAAACGTATGGCTATCTTAAGAGCGGTTGAGTATTGAAAAGTAGTATGAAAATAGTATTTTTATACATAGCGAATTTAAGATAATTAAGAGCATTTGAACTCATTTTCCAACGACCTTTCCAAATCTGTTATTGTTTTTTATGAACGCTATATGGTGAAAAAGTAAGCTCGCGTTTGACAGTGTGTATACCGAGGATTGTTTTAAGAAACCTCAATCACACCACTAGATTCGGAGTGTGTTCTGAAAGGGTCATATTCATAGATTTATTCAAAAAATCAAGGGTTTCAAAGGAGAAATTCAAATTTAAAAAAAATTTCAATTTCACACCAAAAAGTTGAAATAGTCATGACATCTTTATGAAATCACAAAGTACGGTATCCGCCAAAATAAACAGTACCGAACTCGATGGTGTAAACAGTTTTCATTCAAAATAATGAAGCCTATACGCGTCATGGGATACCGCCGCCCCTGGTGTATTAGTCCCTTTCACAATGAAGCAATTTGATCTGTATCTCCAGACAGGATACACTCAATAGCTTTTCATAAACGCTATTAGTGTGTTTTAATAGAGATTTTTCTTATACTCCATATCATAAATCAAAAGAAATTATAAAAAAAAATTTCCCCGAGAGCGGATAGGAGAAAAATGTAATGATTATTTTGTGGTTCAACTTCTCAAAACTGCGAGAAAAAAAAATATAACAAAAGGATCAACAGAAGATACATGTTACCACAGTCGAGAAATCTTTTCTTTGATGTGAAATATATTTAAAAACATGTGTGACAAAAACTTAATTAGACTGTTGAGAACTGTCGTAACAAGTATCATACAACAGTACTGATAATTATTTTCTCGAGCAAATTTAACAACACATTTGAGTTTTTTTTTTGAAATAAAAACATACATACTTTATTTCACCTTACCTTCCTCCACCTCGTCCACCTCGGCCTCCGCCTCCTCGACCACCTCCGAAGCCACCGCCTCCACGACTTCCTCTGTCGCGGAATCCACCGCCTCCGCGTCTATCTCTATCGCCATCACCGCGATCTCTTCCACCACCGCCGCCTCGTCGGTCATCACCACTACCGCCGCCGCCGCCCATACTGGCACCTTCAGGTTTCGGTTCACTACACCGATTGCACTGTTGTCTCCACGCGAAGTTAGTATTGTTGCAATCGGGATTTGGGCATCTCCAGTCTCCGTCACGGCCTTCGCGATCGCGGCTTCCACCGCCGCCACCACCTCCGCGACCTGGAATACAAAAGGTTATTAAATTATGTTTGTATGTTGAGAAAACTCTTCATATATTTGACGTAGAAATGTTTTAATCCGTAAATAATAGTCGAGAATGATTCAAATTCAAGAGTTTTCTGGTGATATTTTAAAGCTTATCATGCATAAAGTATAGTAAAATGGAGTAAGCATATTGTGCGTAGTTACATGAATTTTTTTAATGAATTGATTCCGAGGAAAAAAATGAAAAATTGAAAGAGAATTTTGTGTTCAAGTGTTTCTCCAGACAGGATGCACTGAATAACTTTTGAATAGTTATTCGTGTGTTTTAATAGAGATTTTATATACTCCTATCTAAAAATCAAAAGAAACTACCAATTAAGTTTCCCCGAGAGCGGATAGGAGATAATATTATTGATTTGACATTTGGCAGGTTGTTTTTAAATGAAAAAGGGCATATTATTCTGATAAAACTTGATCCAGTGGTGTACATCTGGAAAAATATGTCACTTTTCTCCTCCCATTTTTCACGCCACTGGCATTTGTTGCTATTTTTAATCAATTTTATATTCCTTAATGCTTTTCACGTAAAAAACACATAACCTTTACTTATCAAAAAATTTGTAGATTTCAAGATATTTAATGTTTACTTCAATAGAGTCTTCTCACAATGTTGAAGATGCATTGCTGCTTCACAAATTAGTTTTTGATACATATTTTAACCATTAGTAGTTTGAAGGTTATTTAAAAAAATATATTTTTTCTACTATCGTGTGTAAAGTAGGTACTTTAGACACACTTTCGAGTGCGTAAAACCTTATTTTACGCACTAGTGCGTAAAGAAAATGTTCCAATATTATTATGTATGTAGTTATTGGTATCTGAATAGGTATAAGTTGGCGGTGAGTGACTGACATTCCTTTAATTGTGAATTGAATCTGACAATTAAAGTTTAAATTGAGATCTTCCGACTATACCTAGGGTAATCAATTGTATTTTGATGTAAGTTTTGAATATTTTTAGGAAACTATGATGTTATTTATTATTACAATTATAAAGATGGAACTCTCAGAAGATTACTTCGCAAATAGTGTGGGAAAAACAAAATGATAAAATATTCCGAAAATATTCTAGTGGCATATTACCTATACTTCTGTTTTTTGATGAAGTTTTCGTAGAAAAAATATTGTATGCAATTCGTGTGTAAAGGTCTTTTTTCGACTCGTGTGATTGACAACATTCACATTCGTCAAAAAAAGGCTACTTTACACACTAGTTACATAAATAAATATTTTTCATTTTATTATTAATAAATTAGGTTGCAGACTGAAAACATCAAATATCTTGAAAACTACACATTTTTTGATATGTAAAAGTTATGTATTTTTTACGTGAAAAACATTGAGGAATACAAAATTAATTAAGAATAGCCACAAATGCCAGTGGCGTGAAAAATGGGAGCAGAAAAGTGACATATTTTTTCAAATGTACACCACTGGATCAAGAATTGAAAAATGTTTTTTTTATCAAAATATGCCTTTTTACATTTAAAAACAACCTGCCAAATATCAAATCAATGTATTCATTTTAAAATTATCAAATAAAACTTTTAAATTTCTATAACTTCAACTCCCCGTATTTCGAAAAGTAAATAAGCTGGACCCCTCAATCCTCATATCATTTTGTCCAATTTTACAAGAGGTATCTACATGCAAAAGTTGTAAGTGTCATTTGAAAACACCCTGTATATCAAATTAGTATATCGAGGGAGTCAAGAAATAGAACAAATTACATGCAAAGCACAAAAGTAATAGAATTTCTTCCTTCAATTCAATTGTTTTGTTGAGGAGAAAAATAAGTTTCACTAAAAAATCTGTCCTACGTTGCAAAAAATGAACGAAATTGTAAATTAACTGAAATTATTTGAAAAAAGTCAAACACTGTAAATACATAGGTATATCCCTAAACCATTTAACCCTAAATTACATTCATATTGTAGATAACTCGGAAAATGAGCAGACTTAGTTAAAATGCATTGCAGAAAAAGGGCTCACATCCAAAATAGTTGGTTTGACGAAAAAAAAGTGAATAATTATCTCAATTAAAAATAGGAGATAATTTAAATAAAATTAATAATAATGTGACTCTCCTCAAATTCATAAATGATGCAGTTACAAATTTTTTTCGGTTGAAGTACACTATACTTTCGAATACAGATAATTTGTGCGACAATAAATATGAATTAAAAGTGTAATACAGAAAATATGGAGAGTAACTTACCTCCACCGTCGCGACCTCCTCGTGGTCCTCCAAATCCACCGCCTCCGCCACCACCACCAAATCCACCACCTCCGCGGCCGCCGCCTCGTCCACCACCCCCACCTCCTCCTCCGCCGCCGCCACCACCTCGTCCACCTGCTCCACCACTCCAAGTATCTTTTTTAGTAGCAAGTTGAACTTTAATTGTCGATCCTTGGAAATCTTTACCGTCGAACCAGGTGATTGCCGATTGGGCTGCATTGGGGTCATCATAGGTAACTGTGGCTTCTCCTTTGCTGTCACCAGTTACTTTGTCTTTGTACAACCAAATTTTTCTCTTCTGAGTTTTTTTATCCATCTGAAACAATTAAAATTATTTTATTTACATAACGACGAAGTACCAACTGAAGAAATAACAACTTAAATTGTGGCATATTTTCTTCAATAAAAATAAGAAATTATTGAAGAGATATTTGTTCATTTATGTTGGAGAATAAAAATTTGTTTTTGTTTTCAGGAAGGTATTTTTTATTATACCATTATACCAGTATCAATCAATAGACACCCATAAGTGCTTACTGCTCCTAATGAAATATAGTTTGTGGAAATTACAAACTTTCAACTACCACATGAAAATAATTGTAACAGAAGAAATAATCTCATAATTCAAAAATAGAATAATGAGGAATAGGATTCTGTATTTCTATAGCGAAGCTTCAAAATTGCCCTTGAATATTGAAATAATCAAGTACAGAGTGCAGTTCGCAAACAAAAGATAGACCCTCTAACCTAACCTATTGTTAATTTAAAAAAAGTTCAAATTTGTCCATAATTCACATTTAAATTACGTGCTCGTCCACCTTGCCGATGTTTCCTCCGATTGGGTATGGGGTCGTTCATAAGATACATCACAATAGAGAAGTTCCAGTCTAAGGTCAGTGTTGCCAACAAAGGGTTTTTTTTCTGACAAGACTGACAGTTAAGGTCACTGTTCAAAACATAAGATTTTGCATGTTTTATTGCGAACATCTATATTGCTTTATTAAAATAATGAACACCCCCGAAGCGTATATCTTGAAATTTAAAACGACTTTTTAGCTGAATACTCAACATATCAGTGGCCAATTGGCATGTCACCATTTCATTTCTGTTATTCAGTCACTACTAGTCACTAGCTGTCAAATGTCAATGAAAAAAGTAATTAGAAGAATAGAGATACAGCTAATTAGAAATGCTACAAAAATCTGAACGAAAATGGACATACTCGATCAAACGAATATCAACAAAAACAAATATAACTGACATTTGGCATAACTAGTGACTGAATAACAGAAATGAAATGGTGACTTGCCAAGAGTTTCTAGAATTATTGGCCATCGATATGTTGAGTATTCAACTGAAAAGTCATTTTAAATTCCAAGATATACGCTTCGGGGGGGTATTCATAATTGTAACAAAGCAATATAGATGTTCGCTATGATAAAAAACATGCAAAATCTTATGTTTTGAACGGTAGACCTTAACTGTCATTCTTGTCAGAAAAAACCACTTTTTGTTGGCCATACTGATCTTAGACTGAACTCCTCTATTAAAATCGTTTGTCACACTTTCTGTAACCCATCCTATGAATATTTCGTCACACAAACTAACATGATAAATTTCAGTTGAAAGTACATAATTTTCCTAACGCATCATAGAATCGTAGAATAATTAACATAATATATTAAGTTAGGATTTATTGTAATAAAAATGTGTCTAATATTTTCACTTGTAATATATAAATAGCGGCCCTTACACGATCAATATTACTGTCAATATCGAAAAATATTGTCAGTAATATTGATCGTGTATTGAGTGGAATGATGGAATGAAGTTAAGTACTGACGGTTATTCGAATATTTTAATATTTTGGTCATCAGTATTGACAATACTGTCAGTATTCCGTATTGACAGTAATACTGACCGTGTAAGGTCCGTTAATGACTTATATAATGGAAAAAAGTCGAAAATGCTAGTGAAATGACTTTGGATAAACTTTAATTTACCTTTTCAAAAACTAATGGTCAGTATTATTTTTTTCTCAATTTGTACATTTTCAGAGATATAATAGGAAAATAATAGAAGATACAATGAGACCCATTAAGTTTTATTCCACTACAGACTCTTGTCCCAAATGTTAATACACTAATGGCAAATTACTGCATTTTTAATATCAACCCACATTATTATTTAATACTAATATTTTTTTAACGGTATAATCGCTTCAAGTTATAAAAGAGCTTGGTGCAATAGAAAAAACTTACCTTGATAATACCAATAGAGCCAAAGTGTTGCTCAATGTCATCTTCTGTTAAACTTGGGTTCATTCCAGACACAAATATTGTGTCAACTTGAATTACCAAATTATCTCCTCCTGAAAAATAAACATCAGAAAATTATTATCACAGAATTTACATTAAGATTTACTTAACACTAATATTGAGTTTTTTTCAACGCTTATGTGCACTTTCCAATTGGCATGATCTTAGATCATAAAATATCCTTTTTAATCTAATTCACAGGTCGACTGTTTTATAAAAGTAGTTTTTTGTATTAATAAACTCTTAATCTTAACTAATGATACCAAAACAAGACAGATTTCTTCCCTCAACTTGAGATTATTCACATCTCAGTTTACTCATCAAACACGAAGATCATTTGCTTAATAGATCTTTGAAAAATTGAATACCATCATTGATTTTCATCGTATTACCAGTTTTCTAGTTTATTCATCAAACCCCAAGATTTTTACCAAACCTTCAAATGAAAAATGTACCCCTATTCTAGTATGAATTTTCGTAGTCTTAAATTTGTAGGTATTTCATGACACTCGTATTTTAATCAAACTTCACCCACTGGCCACCTGAGAGCCAGATGTTAAAATACACACACGCTCTATTTAATTTCATTTTGGTTGACCCTGCATCCTTTACTGATATAAAACACTAGTAAACCTAATGATTCAGTCCTACTTTATGCAATATAGTATGTTATCAATAATTTCTTCGTCACATCATACTCTGTTGACTTTTTTTTGGATAAAAAAAATACTTTTCGGACACCGGAAAAACCTTCATATCTCGCATAATATACAGGGTAATTTTTCAGTAAGCCAAACATTTATAATGACAAAATCGCGTTAGTTCGTTTACATAGATTGGCATGATTATATTCAATATATAGAAGATATAATCATTTAATATATAGTGCTCTCCAATAGTACTGCAAATCTTTGAATAAAATGGATCGAAATTTTGTACATTACTGTTTTGAGACTTACTGGGAAGGCTATCCCTTGTTCCAGCACTATTATACCGGCTCCTACACCGGTGGACTAGATGATAGATTGTTTGGTTTTGTACTAGAGAGGATGTTGAGTTTTTTTAGATAACTTGTCTTAACAGGTCAGTAAATACCTAGCTAAATTTCCACCACACCATCTCTCGAGCACCATATACTAAATTTTTCCAATGCGACTGTTTATTGTAGTTTTTACACAATTTATTCGATAACAATTGTGGGGGACCTTTTTCAAGTTATTAAGAGTTAAAACGAGTTTGAGTTTCATCTGGTGGACAAGTGAATTTCACGTTTTGTCATAAATCAATGTTTGACCAACTGAAAAATAATCTACATTTTGATAAAAACTAATAAGGGTAACAAAATGAAAGAGCTGTTCTCAAGTGATATTCGATAGCTGCGTTCGTTTATTGCGTACACTCAATCTTATTGTTCCGAATAGTTCGTTTGTTGCATCCAGAGGTTGGGGAGGTGAATTTCGATAACTCTGCTCAAATCAATCCCACGTAAATCTGTTATTTGACAACTAGTTGTGTCAAAAAAGTTATTTAATAACCGACACATCGAAATAAAAAATGTAAAACATTATTGCGGTTTGCTTCCCATAAGGAACATACAGAAGAAATCTCGTAGTGTTTTTTGAACGCTACCTAAAAGTTGAAATAAAGTCTAGAATCCACTATTGTATTTATAAGATGCGACATAGGGATTGCTGTACAAAACTGTCAATCGCGAGCTAATTTTTCGCTCAGATTAATCATTGATCCGTCGCCTCTGCGATGCAAATACCGAACGTAGCCAAGATAAAGTTGTAATTGTAGTAAATAAAATCCGTGCTTGGTAACCCGTTATTGTTTTCAAATAAATCCTTTTAAGCATATAATTCATAGTAGATATTGATTGGGAAATGTAATAATCCTAACTTAATGATGAATTGTTTGAGCAACACAAAATATGAAAAACTCCATCTCAATCTTTGTAAATTTTTGTGAAATATTTTTCTAAATGAAATACATGCTTAAAACAACACTACAATCAGATTACAGTAAATAAATGGGATATGAAATGAAATTTCAAGTCGGTGATAACCTGAAACTGATAAACCAAAATTCGTCGAATGTGACTTCAGTTTCTGATGAGATAGACACAAATGTATGATGTATATTTGTTATGCATTGGAGAAAAAGCTCGTTTATCATATATCCATTTATTTGCTAGAATAAAACGACTCCATTTGGTAAAGAAAATCTTAAGTTTGATAAGCAAGTATTTATCCTGTTTGAAGTTAGACATGTCACGATTAGAAAAAAAGTTAACTATCAACCAATTAACTATGCATAGGTATCAACTATAACCATTGTTTTTAACCTGGTTAAATCGTTTATCAACATAACTTGTCTCGTATACTAGGCGCACACTTATTTTTACGGTCGTCACTTCTACATTTAATTAAAAAATGTTATCATTCGGCCAGTTTCAACTATCAAAATTCACCAATGCTACTCGAACATCCATCAAGATTACATGAACAAATAGTTGATTTGTATATTCGATGGAACTAATCAAACTTAAGCTTTCCTTTATAAAACCCGCACTATTTTCAGCTCTTTCACGTAAAATACCATAATAATAAAATATTGTACAAAAAAGACACCAAGATCGACACGACTTGGTGCTTTTACCTTTGTTATAACCACCACCCCTGTTGCCGCCTCTAAAACAGAAATTTCATCATCAGTAGTTGTTTGATATCGGGGATATGAATAACGCTGCTAAACCAACACAACCTTCACTTTGAATAAAACCTTTCTTCTCTGGAAGGAACTAGATCCACCTATAAAGTCAATATATGTCTCGTCTTTTCGTCACTGTCGATGAAGTCTAGTATTATTTTTTATACCTTGGAAAAGATAACATGTTTATTATTGTTCCAATACCTTGTTGAAAAGGATAACCAATAATTATACCAAATTTAACCTTTTGAGGACATATGAATATAATTTACAGTTGTTATTATTATATCAAGTTACCAGACATTTTTTATAATAGAATATACAAATAAGTAATCAATTTCGTTGCCTACACAATTTATGTTTCAATAAACCATCAAATCTTCACCAAATACGTATAATGGATGTGGAACGTGGTAGTTTTTCTGGATATAAAAATATATTGAGCCACTTATAAAAACATTTAGTGATATCAGCTTACAAAAAATAATTTGTGTAATAGCTTTTTTAGCTTCATGTTTATATTTCAAGAGTACAAATATGCATATATTTGAGAAAATAATACCACCTCTGTTGTATGTTGTGAGCCATTTGAGTTTTCTTTCAAACTTTACACTCATTTTTTATTAGGCGTGTCCACGTATGGGGTAGCCTAAAGGTGAAAAACTTTTAAATATTTTAGTGAAAAATGTCATTCTTGATAAAAAGTAGAGGCAGGTGGAAAGCACAAAACCGGACCGAACTTACATGGTTTAATGAATTTTAATAAAGACCATACATTTCTGAATTCCAAAATACCACATGACTCTTTTTAAACCGAGTACTACCTACAACATTTAAAATGATAATTACGCTATTTGCATTTTGGGAAAAAGTCACTCAAGGTAAGTTATGAGTAATAAAAACTTCCAGATGTACAGTGGACAGAAGCAAACATGTGCCCTGGTGGGCGTGTCCATGTCGCTGTAGTTGTATTATTTTAACAAATTACTAATGTTCGTTCGTTAACATTAGCACCTGATTGGTTCGTTGCGATGAAATTCTTTAGGTTCGCTTATTTTCCGGTGCTCATGTTTGCTTCTGTCGACTGTAAACAGTTCTGTTTATTCTTCAGTATAAACACCATGTTTCTTTTTGCTGGTATTGCTGAACTAATGAATCAATTAAAAACTAATCAACCTATACAATTCAACTTATCAGGGTAAGATATGACTTTTATAACCATAACTAGAACCGAGAACATCTATTTTTTTTTTATAAAAATATGGTGTTGAATTTGGAATACCTGTTACTGACATATTATCTTCAAAAATTAAAAATTTTGTCTGCAGTTTGTTTATAGAATTTCTCAAAGACTCCCAATATAAATTTAGAATTGTATCCATTCATTACCTCATTAATTTTTTTTGCTAAAAGTTAAACATCTAATGTAAGTAACCAACCATATAATTAGGGTGATAACCATTCACTTTTAGCATGTACCTGTCTCCTACACATTTTCAACCAAATAATATTTATACGTTCAGCTTGGAGATCATTAATATAAAAAAATACCCAATTCAGTACACATTTTGTCCTCAAAGGGTTAATATCAACTACCTCAAATTGTTGTAAAAATAAGTTTATTTTCTTTTACAAACCAATGGATGTCTCACCAAAGAACTATGATAATACCTTGCGTATTATCTTTAACCCAATAAAGTTCAGTCTTGTCAAGAAAAAAGAGAAACTCTGAAAAGTCAACACGTCTGATTAGCATAATTATTCATTTTTCATAAAAATGTTAAAAACCAAGTAATCTGCTATCTCTGTAAATAAAAACATCCATACATAATATGTGAAAATTTTACGAGTATATTGTTTGTAATATGTATCTATATTGTATTACTAATTTTTAAACCTCTCACATCACTTATACGAATTAAGACCAATGAAGGACAAATTTGGATAGATATAACAGATCTACTAGAAGAAAGAATAAACAGGGTGTAACAAAAAGGCAGGTCATAAATCATACCACATATATCCTATTGCTGAAAATAACTCGATCTAACCCAAGTTACCCTAGTACAAATGTGCATGCGGAAAAAGTTACAACCTGGCTGCAATTAGATATCGTCAGAAGCCATTGCTTTTCCAGAATATTCGGTTTTCGTTTGTAAAACGGTGCCTACTGTGTATTCAAGAAAATAGGGACCATTTCGAACATCTAATGAAAACTATACATTTGTAAATAAATAAGATTCAATCAAAAATTTGGGACCCTCGAAAAACTTGAAAATTCATTGACTTCATTTTTGTTACTCGAAATGTTCGAAGCATAATGAAAAATAGGCCGTATCTCGATAAAAAAACTGGTAATTGTAAAAGGTACTGGGCAAAAATTTTTCAAAAATAATGTGTTTGAATAATGGTGCCACAATAAGCATTAAATTGTAACGTAAACAAAAATTCATGGTGGGGGTTTAGGGTATCTTAACTCTCATACATTTTTAACGGGGTGCAATTTTTTTCGAGATGCTCTTATAATAAGAAAGCCACTTGTCAACTTTCATCATAATATGTCGAACAACTGTCGAAATATTTGAAAAAATCAACTTTCATTTGGTAACTTTGATTTATGACCTGCCTTTTTGTTACACCCAGTATACGTCACGTATTATATGTATAAAATGTCTAGATAGGCAATAAAGACTTCCTTCTTAGAATATGAAATCTCACAATAAATACCCATGTTGTCGTCAATGCTAATAACCTCCAAACATCGATAATTGCTCACATATTTTTATATAAACTTCTTCAAGGGACAATGGACATCCACTGTCATTGTAGACCACACCCCTCAAGCAATAAATACCTCAACACCTTAGAAAAAATATTATTCAATTACTTTACCAATAATCCTGATACAGTATTGACAATCTATTATTATCTATCAGAGTTTCAACCAAACATGGATAACACTTCAATGGATTTATCTATTTTAACCATACCTTGATGAATATAAATTGTAACAAACTCCTTGCGAGTTAGCCATTTAAAAAAAGTATAATTTCATATCAATTTTTGAATGTACGGGAAAACACTCAATTTTTACGCCTTCAACAATATTCATACGAGTTCCTGTTTATTCCCAACGGATATTCGCGATAGCAAGCGGCTGTTTACCTGGTAAAATGAAGCAGATGCGATAATAATTGATTGTAAATGTGATAATCTCTATAGTTATAATGCTCGGCTAAATTATGGAACAAACTAGTTTTGACGTATTTACACGTCATTTTACATTCGTGTAAATTTAAATGTGGGTCTTGTAATACCTAATCTAAAAGGCCCTAATACTGTATAGAGTAATGGCATAATTACCAACTAATTTCGAAGTAATCGTGAAATGATAGATAGACGAGAAAGACATTTTGTAGTTGGAAGAAAGTGTGAGTGGCTGAGAAATAGGTAGCAGAAGGAATCGGTGAGCGAACAGACCCTAAGCTCAGATCTTGAGTTTGGTAGTCAGCGACGGTAGAGGGCTAACATAACTATTTAGTTTCGATTTCAATTTAAAAAAAATAACCCATTTCATCTAATGTTCGAAATAATCAATTTGTTCCATAGTTTAACCGTGCTATCTATACACATATAAAAACAGAAATGGCAATTTACAACGACTGTACTCAAATCAACATATCATCGAAGGTTTCAAATCAAAAATGGGGGTTGGGGCAAGTGCCAGTTACCCAAATCTTGAGCAGGGTAACTGAAGTATTACCGTGGTCAGTAATTTGATATTTTGGGGCAAACAATTGAAGGATTTCAACTTTTTATAACCAGTAGCCAGCTAAGAATTGGTACGATGCAGGTTACAAACGGTACGGCAAACATTGGAGCGTTTGATATTGATATTCGCCCACAGAAGATCTCATCTTTTTAATTTAGTCATTTCTTGAGCAGAGATATTCCCTTCTCCTAAATATGCTATGCGGGGGAATCAGTTATATACTCAAGTCTTATTTAAATTGAATTTTGTTGCTTATTCACATCACTTTGTCGCACCCTAATATATCAAATTCCGACCTACCAATACAGAATTTAATAAACAGACTATTCGAGCTGTTCAAACAACGGATTTCAACAATGAATACACTAAAAATGCAGCAAACTCTATTAACCTCAAAATGTACCAACGTCCGATTCAAATTATACATGGTCAGTAACAGTCCCCGGAGAAATCCAATTTGAAGAAATTTATATATGACGTCATTAGTTACCACGTGTGTAGAAGAACACTATTGTATATTTTTTGCGAATAGACGAAATTCCATATGTACTAGATCACACTACCAAAAATATTTAGCATTTCTACTCAATGCCCCACAAACCAACATACATTGGAAAAATCAAATTATAGTTTTCCCAACGAAGAACACATCCTACTAATCAATAAACCTTTATTCATCAGTCACGCATTTGCTGCCAAATAGGAACACATCAATTAAAAGTTTCAATTTCCACTCATTCATTAAAAATGAAAAAAACTTACCCAAAACTGTCTCGTCTGTCTAAATCTCTGCCACCGCCGCCACCTCCACGGTCTCGGCCACCTAAACAAAAATGTCAGATTTTCACTAGAGCACATTTCAACGTGTAACTTTTTATTCGTAATTAGTTTTTATTGTTTCAAGTGGGACTTTTACCAAGAGACAATATCGAGAATATGTATTATGAAAGGCTCTAGTGCGAGGTGCACCCGGTAACCTTCATCTTTATAAAAAAAAAAAACATGTTTCATTAAATAAAAAGTGACAGAAGTCTATAGTTATTCTTCCATACAGCTTCGAACTGTCATTGAATAAAATCTATAAACTTGATGATCATTACTTCCTTTTTCACAATTCAGGCATTATACAATGTCCGCCATAAAGTTGGAACCACATGGGAATTTTTTTTATTATTGTAGTTAGATAACAACTTTGGATAGCAATCACTTCTGCTTCTTAAATAACCTAAAATGCGCCAAGTCAAAGTTGACAGGTAACATCTGTCAATTGTCAAGTTCGTAATTTTGGAAAAAATGTCCTAAAAACGGGTCAATTTGTTAAAATTTCGAAAAATGTTACTTGGAAATTATGATTCTAATCACATTTTATGCTTATGTGCCGATTTTGAGAGAGAAATTTTGATGTTCAATAAATTTCATATTTTCGTACTTTTTAATTCACCCCTGTATCTGGCGACTTTAAAATCATTTGAAACTCTTTAAAGTAGTATAAAGGCTACCATTCCATTGCATATTGTGATCATAATCTTCCTACGTAAGCTGGTTTTGAAGATTATTGATATTTTCATCTAAAAAAGAGGTAGTCTTTGGATTATTTTCCAAATTTCAAAAAAATCAGAAATTGTTGTTCATTTTTTTCTTTATTAAACTTCAGTTGGATAGTACGAAAATGGTTTTAATTATAATCTGAATATCTTAACGCATAACGACTATTTCAAAATTACAAACAATAAATAGAACACTTTAATAGTATATTACGTAACGTGTGTGGTAAGAAGCATTTTACGCACGAATGGAAAAGTTACGCACGATGCCGCGTAGCGGCGAGTGCGTAATTCCGTGAGTGCGTAAAATGCTCTACAACACCAGTTACGTACTATACTTTACCTACGACCTACTTCTACATGTTTTTATACTCTTATTATTGATAATAATTGAACAACATCAATAATATTTGGCTATTTCTGCGATTTCCATGATAATATTAAATCCATCTCACTTTCACTCGACATTTTTTAATTGAATAAAGCTTTCCACAAAATACACAAACTATTATAAGTTATAAGGATAATAAAAAAGTGTTTTAAACGTTTCTTGACAGCTCTTACGCAAATCGCTATTGCAGCCTATACCTAAGTTTGATGTTTTGACGGCTTATGTCAGATTTTTGAATAAAATGGCGACGTCTATTGACAGTTGCTAAGAAGTTGCTAGGGAAGCCGTGCGATTTACTTTACAGCTGTGCGTTTTTTTTACCGTGCGTAATAGACGTCATTACATTAGCGCCGACTGTGTGTTATTGGCTGATTACAGGGGGGGTCGTAGGTAAAGAAAATTACATCTCCGTGTGCCTCCCTTCGGAGGCCCTTTTTCTGTTCAACAGTTAAATTCCCTGACAGCATTTAGTAAAAACTGCCTAGGTATATTTGCACACTCTTCCCCTATAACATCTTCCAAATGATCCACATTTTGAAAAGGCCTTCCTTGGTATACTTTTTCTTTTAAATATACCCAAAGAAAAAAGCTCATTATGGTCAAATCGGGGGATCGCGCCGGCCAAAGAAATTCAGAAAACCTCCCGATCCATTTTCCTCTGAACAAAATGTTTAAAAATTACATTACTGTGAATTGATGCTCCATCTTCTTCGAAAAACCAAACGCGACCTTCCATTCAACGGCATTTTATCACAGAGATGTAATTTCCTTTAAAGTGATCTCTTTATTTGATGTATTATGTAATTTTGAAGTAGTCGTTATGCGTTAAGATATTCAGATTATAATTGAAACCATTTTCGTACTATCCAACTGAAGTTTGATAAAGAAAAAAATGAACAACAATTTCTGATTTTTTTGAAATTTGGAAAATAATCCAGAGACTACCTCTTTTTTAGTTGAAAATATCAATAATCTTCAAAGCCAGCTTATGTACGAATATTATGATCATATTATGCAATGGAATGGTAGCCTTTATACTACTTTAAAGAGTTTCAAATGATTTCAAAGTCGCCAGATACGGGGGTGAATTAAAAAGTACGAAAATATGAAATTTATTGAACATCAAAATTTCTCTCTCAAAATCGGCACATAAGCATAAAATGTGATTAGAATCATAATTTCCAAGTAACATTTTTCGAAATTTTAGCAAATTGACCCGTTTTTAGGACATTTTTTCCAAAATAACGAGCTTGACAATTGACAGATGTTACCTGTCAACTTTGACTTGGCGCATTTTAGGTTATTTTAGAAGCAGAAGTGATTGCTATCCAAAGTTGTTATTTAACTACAATAATAAAAAAAATTCCCATATGGTTCCAACTTTATGGCGGACATTGTATGATTCTTTTTTATATTTCATTCAATTTTATTTGACTTTTCATTGCTATTATTGTAATATCATTCTAATGTTGAGTAACTTTAAGGGCCGGTTTTACGGTATGCCAACACCTATTGCTTCCTAACGCACCTACATAATCCAGTGGGTGAGCCTAAGAACTTATACAGATTGCGAAAAAGCTTATCGAACCATGCGGATTACACAAGTACGACAAGGAAAATATGATAAAATCAGCTTGAAAGAGAGAGAAAGAATAATTGTGGGCGGTCATCGAGGCGTGAACTTAGTTCTAGAGGCCAGAGGCCGAATGTTGTTCGCTTCCCTATTTCAACCGCTGTCCGCGGTTGCCAGAAGCGCATATCAATTTGTACAAATGATATTTTTGTCTCGTTATCGTTGAATTTTTGGAAGTCATGCATAATAGGTAAAACTAAACACTTTCATCATTCTCTCTGTAAACAGCAATGTTGTCGTATCAAAGTGTTTAGTTTTACCTATTACCTATGCATGACTTGGAAAAAAATTAACGATAACCAGACAAAAATATCATTTGTACAAATTAATATGCACTTCTGGCAACAGCGGTTAAAATATGGGAGCAATCAACATTCAGCCTCTGGCCTCGAGCAGTAAGTAAGTACCTACACGCCTCGATGACCGCCCACAATTATGCTTTCTCTTTCTTTCAAGCTGATTTTCTCATATTTTCCTTGTCGTACTTATGTAATCCGCATGGTTCGATAAGCTTTTTCGCAATCTGTATATAGTGAAAGCCAAATCCGGACCAGAAATGTTGTGGAAGGATGTTTTGGGGTCTGGAAAGGACGATTTCAATATCAAGTTTGGGACTAAGGCTATTGTTGGAGACATCAAAAGAGCTACTGCCCATAGACGAAACAATCTAGTCGGCTGACGGTGTCGACCGACCAGATCTGATATACCAAGACCGCCGACTTGGTCTGTGAGCGATCTGATTTGTCGTGTCTACACACGACCATACTTAGTCCGCGAGTTGTCAAAGGATCGGTTCCTGCACATACGCTGTCTTCAAATTAGTTGGTAGTTATTTGAAAGTTCGACATACTGGGTAGTGCGACTCCGTATTTTAAGCTGGTATAAAATACCTCGTCAGTCGGTGTAATCTATGTTGGTACAAAATGGACAAAAAACTGCTCTCATGGGTTTATGTATTTCAAAAATCTGTCAAAAGGATGATAGAAGGAAGAAAAGAACAAAATGGGTCAAGAAATGGATTTCAGAACGAGGAAAATATAGTCATATGTCTTTAGTACGGGAATTGAGACAAACCGAACAAGTTGATTTGAAGAATTACCTAAGAATGAGAGGTCCAGTTTTTAATCAGTTACGTTAAGTTGAAATGTAATGTAAAATGTTTCAGGGAGTAGAACTTTGCGAGAGAAGTAGGTGTGGTTCTTTTAAAAAGATTAAATGTGTATTCTTGAAATAAATTTGAGGGAGGGAGCATCTCCCAAGAGAACTCGGAAGTTCCGCTACTAGGTAGTGAGAGAATTGCAAAAGGGAGTATTGGACCTAACCTCTTGTTTTGTTTTGATTGACTGTG
Organism: Galerucella nymphaeae; assembly: GCA_963978555.1. Taxonomy (NCBI): domain Eukaryota; kingdom Metazoa; phylum Arthropoda; class Insecta; order Coleoptera; family Chrysomelidae; genus Galerucella; species Galerucella nymphaeae. Next base: position 475,312 of record OZ021711.1, on the reverse strand, counting down.
TTTCAAAATGAATGTTGAAGATTTCTATTTATGCTGTGGAATAAAATAATTAACGAGAATGTTGAGGAGGCGTTAGAAGAAGTGGGTATTGGTAGGGATGTTTTGAGACAAAAAATTTGTGCAGTTATTTGAGTCGATAAAGACCTCTGTCATAACATAATAGACATTGTCATCCCTTTTCTAGCTCAACCCACAAGAACCTCTGCTCTATCCATACAAACCTCGCGTAAACAAAGCTTCTTTTTGTTTAGGACTCAACTGTTTACTTTTAACATCCATATTTTGTTCAATTATATTAACCAAACAAACATAGTAAATAGTGAGGTTATCGATGAATCAAATGTCTGTCAAAATTTCTACAAGTTCATTGGTCAAGGCAACTGGCAACGCTGTTCCCCGATTTTGCTTGCTCATCGCCGGTACTTTTCATTTTTCAAGAATATAAAGTTTTTTTATTGGCGAGTTGAAATGAGGGAGCTCTCCCTTCTCGTTATTTCAAGAATAGGCGTCCAGATGCGTTTGTTGCAAGTACAAAATTCGACTTGTAGCGACCTGTTCCTTCGCCGATGACTTATTTCACCGACCTGGGTGCCGATTCTCGGGCCAGGGAACAGCGCTCTCCGAGAGAAGAGATCTTTTGTCTGCATTTCGCTTGGTTACTCTGTCATTTCAGTGACAAGGACAAAAGATCTCTTCTCTCGGAGAGCGCTGTTCCCTGGCCCGAGAATCGGCACCCTGATCCGTTGTTCAGCACTAACGTGCGTTCCCAATATGCCAAATTAAACAGACCCTGTCTGTCACATACCACGTCGCGCAAAATATCGCTTCGTGTGTGGGAGCATAATCTCGAAATAATCCATCGAACTAAGTACCATTTTTTTGTATGAGGATACAAAAAAAACATAAAATTGCTACTTATTATTCATAACGTCTTTTTGAATTGTCAAAGTGACAAAACTGACATATTTAAATAAAAACTCTGCTGGTGAAAGACTTTTTAGCATCGCTGGAAACCAAATACATATCCTTCTTTTTCCCGTCAAAATTGCATAAGTCTGTCTTATTCATCTTACGGATTTCATTTGGAAATTATAATTAAACGAAATAAAAGAAAACAAAAACTGTGAGTATGTCTTTGTTGAATCGTATGACCCGCACGATAAGACTGCATCTGACTATACATAATATTGCGATTGACCAAAAAAATATTCTACCTAAATTAGAAAAACCATGATGAAGAGAATGAAATTGTTGGAAATGAAGATCAAACTGAAGATATACGAATAGAGAATAATATACAAAGATTTCATTTCTCGAATTTATTGTAATTTACTAGAGTAAGTCCATTTCTAAAATAGATATAATTTTATGTATGTCACTTTTTGAGGTTATTCATAGAGTAACCAATATATCTTTCTATTCGGCGACGGTATAGCTTATTCTAGTCTTTTCGAGAATCTTATTCCATTGTCAAACTTATACCTGCTTTATAAAGCGCTAGAATTCATCCTATACAGGGAGTAGGTTTACTCTTAGTTTACACCACTATTGTAAAACCGGCCCTAAATGAAATATCAAAAAATGGATTGTAAATGTCTTGAGTAAAATTACATTAATATGCCGCCAAAAACTGTAAAATTACAGGAATCTTCTTTTCGACTGTTCGGCGAAGTAGACTACTATCTTATTTTATGTTAGAGGTAGGTACTGACAGTATTCTCAACTTAAAGGAACAACTTTCTACATGGCAGTTAAAACTATTTTTCCATAATTAAATTCTTACCTCCATAACTTCCACCCCCACCACCGCCTCCATATCCTCCGCCAGAGCCACCTCCATAATTATTACTTCCATTACCATATCCACCTCCTCCGCCTCCGGAACCACCATAACCACCGGATTGGTAGCCACCACCTAAAATATGGAGAAAAATAAATATTAATGTGCCAAACAGCTCTAGATTTATTTCAACATGTTCAATTTGAACTGATGAACGTGTAACATTTGGACACATTTATATTTAAAAATTGAATATTTCTTTTACAAATTAAATACATGTGTTCAGTGGAAGTTCTACCCTTTAATTTATGGAAAAAACAAAAGGACTATCATTCCCTGTTATTATCTATGACATAGAAGGAGGAAGTAAAAAAATGAATTAATTACTTCCATGCCTATGTCAAAAGAATTATGGAGGTTAGTAGTACATCTAGCATCCCTAATTTGTTAGTAGTCAAGATACGCATATAGTCAAAGGCACTCTTATCGTGCGGGTTCAAAGGTCACTAACCATATGTATCAAATCAGAAAACACAGAGGTTACCAAAATGTGAGATTACACTGATTGACGAATTTCTACTTCTTTTATTCTCGAAATAATCCATCAAACTGAGTACCATTTTTTTGCTTGAGACCACAAAAAAAAAACGGAAAAATGGTCGCGTTCATCACAACATAGCGCTACCGTAGCGATCATCCATTTTCTGCTGAACACGTGTTTTGTTAACTGATCAGATTGAGCGCCATTTTTTAATAAGAATTAAAATACGCTACATGCTACCGATTGATGATGCATTAACTGTCATTTATGTCATAGGTTAAAAACATAATATAAATATTTTTGTTTGGAGATATTTTAGTGTGTATTTCAGTGAAAAGGAATGAATAGCTGGAGGTGACTTATGATTTTAATAATAGATTGTATAGTGTGTCAGGAAGTTCCACTCCGAGAGGTAAACCACTGAAGAAAATAGTGTACAAATTAGAGAAAATACTTTGAAAATTCAGGAAATAATCTAAAAAATACTAGTATCATTAGAAAATACATGGAACATGCAGTTGAAAATACAGAAAATTTCTGTTGAAACATTTCTCAATCATATAGAAATAGAAATAAAGATTTTCTCGAAGAAAATACTTGGACAATACCTGGAATATACAGAAAATAGTCTACAGATTTTTTTTTCAGTGGTTTACCCCTAGTTTCACTCTTCATAGTATGCTCCAAAGTGGTGCAAGCGCATTTTTTAAATGTCACTCTGAATTGTCAAAGTGACAAAACTGACACATTTAAATAAAAACTCTGCTGATGAGACTTTTTAGAATCGCTGAAAACTAAATACATATCCTTTTTCCCGTCAAAATTGCATAAGTCTAGCTGTCTTATTCATCTTACGGATTTTATTTGGAAGTTATAATTAAATGCAATAAAAGAAAACAAAAACTGTATGTCTTTGTTGAATTGTATGACCCCCACGATAAGACTGCGTCTGACTTTCTATTTTCAAATTGTCCATTCTATATTAACTAACACTTCTGAAATTGAATTTAATATTCCATTTTGTTACTTCAAGTACCTAAGCCTCTAAAGGGAGCATTGTTAACTATTCATTCAAAAATATTTCTTTTCTAAACTCAACAGCAATATAATTGAGTCAACTTCATCACACAATCTTTTAGAGGTAAAGTATTTGATTCTACTTGGGAATTATGAATTGTAATACTGAGAAGGAATACCTATTTAAATTGGCTCTGTAGAATAAGAGAATCACAAACATAACTGCAGTTCATTTTATCACAAAAGCTCTAGATTTTCATGTAGCGATCTGTTTAATAGAGAAGTAATAGAGGGATATTAGTGGATAACCCAACTTTTTCATAGTAAATGGTTTTGATGTGTCCAGTAAACTGGAATAGAAGAAAATGAAATAGCAGATGAACTACTAGAAAGGAGCTGAAACACCCTTTTGGAGACCGGACCTTTAGTGGTAGTAGCTGTGATGAAATTTGAAGAAATATGCATCACCAGAAAGAGAAGCTATTTGTCCTCTTTAGAAATCCGACATAAGGGTATTGACACCAAACAAATTGTTTATCCTTCAGTTTGTGCTGTTAGCACACTTTCAGTATCCTATATTCAATTATTGAAAGATTAGTTTATCAAAACTACGAGACGATAAATACTAGTTCAATAAAGAAAACCACGCCAACAAAATGGCGTCACCAATTGAGTTTAAAATTTACAAAATTTCAGATACCTACCTTGTCCGCCGCCGCCTCCACCATAACCTCCTCCTCCTTGAGAACCTCTACTTTGACCCCAAGAACCACCTCCTCCTCCTCCACCAGAAGCGGCACCGGATTGTGCTTGGTAGCCTCCCGATTGGGATCCATAGCTAGGATAACCAGTTGTTGGTGGAGGCTGAGTATAATCACCATAACCACCGCCACCACCTCCGTAATCTAATGAAAAAGTAGAAAATGAGTTAATTTTTTCATATGCCAAAACTATGACTGAGAAATTAAAACCAATCAAACTTTAGACACAAATAATACATTATAGTTCAATTATACAGAATGATTGACGAAATAACTAAGGAACTTACTATCTCCCATTTTGAGTGTTGTTTACTTGCAATATAACACAAGAAAAATAAGATCAGATGACAACGACGATCAAAAGGTAACTGAATTTAACAAGCGATAAAAAAATGACGCGTAGCCGGCGTGCTTAATTTCTAGCGGTATAAAAGTGTACTACAGAAGAGGAAATCATGAGGCAATTTCTCGCATGAAAAGTTTAAAAAAAATTCAATAAAGAGCAGGAAAACGGAAATATTTTATGTGTGAAGTGACTCTTAACCATCTCATTAGTCTCAACCAACTATAGAAGCTTTATATGTTACTATCAGAAAATTGTATATTATTCCCGTGTGGAATATCTATGGTATGGACATAAAATAACCGGTAGGTACTTTGTGGACTGGGATAGATTTCTATGTTCGGAGCATAGAGAAAGGAGCTTGAGATACTTTGACATTGACAAACGTCAAGTGAAAACTAACCTAAAAAAATATCCCTATCACAATCCCTATCTTGGACATTGAACAATTTTTGTAGATAGATTGGATATCGACATCTGGACAGAAAATCTATCTGAACAACCTGACCATAAAAGAACACATAATTTATCATAGCATTATCACATCTCTACTAGTTTATGGCATCACTTTCTTCAACTTGATAATACCTATATAATAAAATGGTAGCATGTAAGTCGATCTGTTTATTTATTCATCTTTAAATATAAAAATGAATGCTTCTAGACTCAGCTAATGGTAATATGTCTCAAACATCCAACTTTTTTGCTGACTATCATGGTGTTCAACAACTTCCAGATTGTCCTAATCAGTACACTGTTGCAGAGTAAGTTAATTCAACTACCCTTTCATATCTGACAAACTTTTCCTGTTATATTTGTTTTCAATGTAATAACTTATAATATTGTATCCCTTTTAATTTTATTTTTTAGCTGTGAATATGATAGACTGGAAAATGTTTTCAAATATGCTGATAATTTTCATACAGCACAAGGATTGATTTATCTAAAGTATCTACAAGGCATAGTTAAACAGCAAATTACATCAAGAATTCAGGATGACATTCCCCTAGATAATATTATTTGTGATGTTTTAATTAATGTAGTTAAATATTACAAGGTGCACCAAATTTTAAATAAGCAAGTATTTTCAAGATTACCTCAAAGTCACATACAAAAAATTGAAAAGGTTTGTACAATGCATTAAATACATATTAGTAATTAGATACTCATGTAGCATATGTTGATAATGATAGTGCTAGGATATAATAATAGTTATTTTACCAAAATACCAAGATTGGTATTCAAAATTTAGAGCAAACAGTAGATATGTGTGAAACAACGTAACTAATAGTTAAGTAGACTTATTATTGAAATGTTGTTTAATCATTTTCAGGTTTTGGAAAACATAATTGAACGAATGCCAAATAACTTTTATACAAAAAATAATACTAATAATTTAGAAATATGCAATGATATTGATCCAGTCATACAAACACAGCAAACACATCCATTATTCTACATCCCCTTGAGAGAAGATTTGCCAGAAATTGATAGAATATTAGAGAAACCTCAAAAAGATAATTTTTCTCTGTTGTATGTAAAACCTAAAGAAAGTAGTCAAAACATCTCCAATGACAGAGGCTATCCATTGGAGACTATGTTTGAGTGTTATGGGCAATCTATTACTAGTTACAATTACAGTGATTTCAAAACTATTGTACATGCAGAGCTAAGCTCTACTAAAACCAATGATGAGGTGATGGAATACTTTTTGGAAACCTTTGGGTACAGTGCATTTGAATTTTTGACGGAAATAATAACACATCGTTATGAAAAAATTGATTATAGTTCACAATTGTATGGTGAGTATAATTTTCAAACTCTGTATTACCTAATCCTATCTAAAGTAGGTGTCGCCTATTGAAACTGAAATAATTATCCAAGATAGGACCAATCAAACTTTGCTACTAGGGTTGTAAACTCACACAAATAGTAAGCGTTAGAATAAAATAAAAGGCAGTAGTTTCAATAGTCTAAGTTTACTTAAAATTTTGGTACAGTTACAATCCTCGGTCAGTACGATGTTAGAGCTTTTAGGTCTTGTTAGAGAATCCCTCTTTTTCCATCTTGTAGGTACATCTAAAGTTGCATTATATTAATAGCATAACTAAGATAAATAATTTCAAAGGTCATTTAACATGTTACGCAGACGACACTGCGATTATTTTTACGGGTCCTACGTGGAAACAAACTAAATGTATTGCCGAGACTGAATTAAAGAAAGTGTATATGTGATTAAATAATAATAGGTTGCCTTTGAATATCAGCAAAACTAAATTTATAACTTCTTCTACAACCAAACATGATCAACCAAATGATTTCATCATTAAATTACATAAAGCAAATTGTAATAGCCAAGTTTGTAACTGTCATCTGATTGAAAAAACAAAGTCAATAAAATATCTTGGCATCTTACTTGATCAACACTTAAAGTGGACTGAGCATATTAGCTATGTTGCTAAGCTTTTACATATTTTGATTTATAAATTTCTCCAACTGCGTGGTATATTATCTAAGAAAAATTTATTGATATTGTATACCTCTCTTGCAGAATCTGTCATTTCATATTGCATACCAGCATGGGGAGCAGCCTTTAAAACAATACTTAATACATTGCAAGTGGCACAAAATTTACTAATTAAAATTACTTATCGAAGAAATAGACTATACCCGACTGATCTCTTGTATAAAGAAACTAAAATACTCAACATCCATTCAATATACATTTTTAATTGTTTGAAAAGAATGTTTTATGAAAAAAAATTAGATGTAAGCTCAGTACAAAGTCAGACTCGTTCTTCCACGAACTTAGATGTTAGAATTAGTTTTTTCCACAAAACCACAACTCAGCATTCTTTCACTTTCCAAGGTCCAAACATTTTTAACATTCTGCCAAAACATATGAAAGAAATGAAAAAATATCATACATTTAAGAAGGAAGTGAAACATTTTATACTTTCCAATCCAGGAAAATTTAATTCATTATAAAGCGTTTTTCATCATCTTACTATACCATACTTTTGATCTTAAAATATATAATAATATTACATATAATATTGGAATCTTCCAACACTCTTGCTGCTCCATTATCAACTGAAAGTAAAAAAGGACATTTTAATTACTGCAATTTGTATTTGTATTTGCCTAAAATGAAATATTATATAGTACTCACCAAAATATGTAATGAGTGTGCCGTATTTTTAAGCTACAGTACAGGCTTCCTAGCCTAGTGTAGTTTTCTTCCATGGGATACTCAAAATTTCACATTTTTATAAAATAAAATGTAATGTACTTAACACAACCAAATTGAATAAATTGAATTGAATAAATAAAATTAATCAGAAGAAATAAGTATAGAATAAAACTGTGGGTTTTTCCTTATCATACTGAATGTACTTTTAAAACTTTAAACAAAACTTCTTTCTATAAAATTCATACTGGAACTGCATTATGCAAATTGAACTGTATGTGAGAAAAAGGAGACTATATATATTTTCACAAGTAATAATAAAATTCAAATTGTGACTTGAAAAAGTTTTATGAAAATGATAAGAGAAGGTTTAATGTTTTTATAGTGTGTACTCTCCTTTGTTAAGCAATACCAAGAATTAAAGCCAAAGAATAAAATGAAATTTTTGTCATAAAAAACTTACAGTAAAAATTACTGAAAATGCCCTGTTTTTCATTTTTTTAGAAGGTGAAGGTTTCAAATTCAATAAGAAAAATCACACGGACATGATAGCTGGTCAAGTAATAGTTCAGTCAGAAAAAGAATCGATATTGTCAAAGAAATTGAGGAAAATGGAAAAAAAGGACAAGTCTAAATTTTCAACAACCGAATTAAGGCAGTAAGTAATCAACTTTGAAATACTAATAGACTGGCTACCCAAAACAACTAACTGTCATTACTTGACAATATATCAAAATGTTGTTATCAAATTTTTTTCGTTTTGTCAGATAGGGATAAAATAGTTATTTGTTTAACTAGGCACTCAATCTACTTTGCTGCCAAGTTTGTAACTTTTCCTGCTACTTTAATAATTAGATTATGGTATAATGAAAAAATCACCTATTTAAGAGTCGACTCGTTTCCCTAACTACTTTTACAATGGTGGCCTTCGGCCAGTGTAAGACAAAATAAATCTCTGACTGAGATAATAAATTATTTCAATGAGAAGAGTTCTTCTAGTAGAAACTGGAAAGATTTCCAAGATATATGGTTGGATAGTCTGTTAAAAGACCAAAAAGACCATATCCATTGGTAATAAATTTTTCATCTTCAAAAAAGATAAAGTGAGCTATTTCAGTGACTTGTGGAATATAGTATACTGCCGAAGGTAAATAAGCAGAATCGTGTCCATTGATTTTAGAGTTGTTATAATTTGGAATTTAATCAACACAACTCACATTATCTTCAAGTTTGTTAAATAAATGGGAAGGAACTTGTCTAGGACTAGACAGCATGGTGTCTCTTGTAACCTATTTCGTGCGCACTTCGTTTATGACAAAGTGGCCAGTTCTCAGTAAGACAATGTAGCTCGCGTCGGAATTATAGTTAGAGGATTTGAAAAATATTGTCATTAGAGGGTGCTAGCTGTATTGAAACATGAATTTTTAAGCCGAAAGTTTATAGTAAGGAATATTTTACAATATTATTTATTAATATGAAAGAAACAGGGTTTATCCTGTTACAAGTTGAACATATAATTTTTTCTCCGATTGTTCATGAGGATATTGTATTTGCAAATTATTACAATTCCCACAATCTCTTTATTTTAGTTGGTTGCTATGAAAATGTATAATCACCTGCCTAGGCAGGAAAAGTAATACTTTGCTGATTGATATCAGTCAGCAAAATTAATATTTGCTGCCAATCGGAGAAAAAATTAATTTCTACTTAGTTGAAAACGGTAGCTGGAACGCTACCGAAACGTTAAAATAAATAATTCAAAAACATTGTGTTTTAATTTCCCCAAAAATTAAAAAGAAAAGAATTAATAATATACCACAAGGAATGTTGTTATCATAGTAAAGAAATCAAGGTAGATTGTATTATAAAAAGAGATTGCATGGAACAATGAAAAATCAGGGACCGGAAAAAGCTTTTGCTGGTTCCTCATGTCCATTTTCCGGTATTGATCGGCAAAACGTTATTTTCTGGACGAAAAATTGTCCAGAATGTGTATATTTTCTGGTTGGTCTTGAGAAAATATAATTTATTTATAAGAAGCTTTTGATTAGGAGCTGGAACATTCCGCACCTTGGAAACTACTTATACTTATAACTTTTAAAACAAATGTTAACAGAAAATGTTGAACACTATTTTCAATTTTGTTACTAAATTATTAAAAATTCTCAATAGAAATAAAATATGCGTATATTTTTCTTAAACAAATGCTCAATTTGCATATGTACTCTTACTCTACATTGTAAATAACTCGAAGTAGTATCCAACATGCAATATTTGTAACTTATTTTTTGGTGTGCAGAAATTGTAAGAATCATCACTTCAATTTATTTTTTTAAGGACTGAAGTTGAATATGACGTTGCAAGGAATACACCGATTTTTAAAAAAGCTGCTCCACAAGTTCTTGATCCTGAAGAATACCCACATATCCATGATCAACTGAGAAATCATATGATTACAAGTAAATATCTTTTTTTATTTTTCATTCACAATGTTGAAAACTGTACTCTATATTTTGTTTCAATAATACTGATAGCACATTATGTCTGCAAATCTCTTTTTAACTGTACATGGTGGTCCGAACAAGTTTGGGTCATTCTAACCAGTTTTGTTTGGTCACTTAACAAGCAAAGTTTTTGAGTGAAAATCAGATTCCAACTACTCAAATCATTTATTAGCAAACCAACACTCTTTCCATTCGAATTGTGAAATTTTGCATATAGAAATTAAATTTTTTAGAAGGCATTGAAATGAATAAAAACAAATATTAAGATTATCTTATTAACGACCAAATAGATATCAACAGTTCTCCCTTATTAAACCTTTTTACCTAGAAAGGTTCTTGTAGATTGCTGTGAATGAGTTTCCTGGTAAACTTGTTAAATACTTCAGTTAATCCCATATTTAGACATATTTTTTCCTTTTTTATTTTATTTCCATCTAAATAAATCATAATTTTATTGTTAATATCCGTATAATTCAAGTATTAAGGCACTGTAGCTGTAGAAATTGAAAAATTTCTCATTTTACCTTCATCTTCATCTTCAAACAAGAGTAAAATACGAGAAATGAATTTATACTTCAAAAAACGTTAAAAGTACTCGTTTGGACAATGTTGTTAGAATTTCTTGTTTTCTGTTCATGTCAATTAATAAAATTAATAAAAATCTCTCCGTTTTTTTTAATTATACATTCATTTCTCGTATTTTACTCTTGTTATTCAAATGAAGAAGTGCAAAGTTTACAGATACATATTCTTATACAGGGTGTTCGAAATATTCGAAACATACTGAGTGAGTATGTTCTAAGTACGGCCCTGTAATCACATTTTTAGTGGTCTGTACTCGTAAACATACAAACTCAATTGAATTTCTAGGATGCTTCTCTAGATGCATTAAATGGATTTCATTTCAAGCTAAAAAATAAAAAAAAAACCTCTCCGATACCATTGTTAACCCCAAAAACGTGCATAAATTATAACTTTGACGGTAAATTTTTGGTAGTGAAATTGTCTGCGGAAAAATGAAAACGAAATAAGTAGATTCGATTTTTTATACCCTTTCCAATTATAAAGAGCAATTTGAAAAAAATCCATATACAGGGTGTTGTTTTTAGGAAAGACGAGTTTTGAAATTTTTTGTTAAGCCGGACCTGCATTATCTTTTTGGAGATGCTTTTGATGGAGTCTCTAGGTAATGGTTATTACGTGTACCAAATCTCAAAATAATATACAGGGTAACTCGGAAGTTATGAGGTTCGAAAGAAATAGGATAAATTCATAAAACACCCTGTATCTCGGTTATAAAGAGCGCTAGACCCATCATATGGGGATTTTTTAGAACCACCTAGGCGACCTCTACCTACCCTTACCGTATGCCCATTTCCCAATGAAACACCCTGTATAATTATGATCGGCACAAAAAAAAATTAATTTCTAACCAGTAGAGATATTCAGTTTAAAAAGTTAAGTATGTACTGCAAAAAATTGTTGTCAACTTGTTTTTTGACACCTACCAAATAGACCAAAAACAATGTACTCGATGTCAACTGAATTTCCACTAATTTTACCTTACCAATGCTGATAATTGTATATTTCTTTAATTCTTTCATTACAGCTAAGTACGATGGAATGTCGATAACTCAACCAGAAAATGCCAAGAAAAAAGTGACCTCAGATTATGCAGAATTTACAATACCAGGTGGATCAAAAGGTGATGTCAAAGACATGGAACTTGTGAAAGTATCTAAATTAGATTCAACTGGGCAATTAGTATTTAAAGACATAAAAGAATTTAATAGGATACAATCTGAAGTATTCCCTGTTGCATATCATTCTAACGAGAATATGTTAGTTTGTGCCCCAACAGGGGCTGGTAAAACAAATATTGCTCTTCTCAGTATAGTGCACCAGGTTAAATGCCACATGGAAGGTAATCTAATTCGAAAAAATGATTTTAAAGTAAGTTATAGTCTTGTATTTTTTTTTTTCGGGCCGAGATGGGAAACTCATGTTCGACTGGGTCCTTAACCAGTACCCAGACAGTGTTGGACTCATCCCCGCGGAGATGCCTACCAACCAAACCCACCTCAAACTCGCTGTTACTCCCGTCTTGGAATCACTACCCTAGCATACTTCAAGACGGGCGGCGGTCCCTCACACACTCATCTTCCTCCTTCTTTCACTCCCTCCTCTCTCATTCCGTAGCAAGTCCTTCTCTTTCCCTTATCATGCTTTCCACTACGCCACTTATCTCCATCCATTCCTCCTCGCCCCTCAACATAATCTCCACCATATTTTCCCAATACACCGCCTCTCCCAGTTTATTCTCTAACTTCTTCAAAACTTCCTCATTCTTCCAGCATCTAAACACATGTCCCACATCATCCTCCACTTCACATCTCTCGCACACTCCAGTTTCTCTTTTCCCAATCTTGTGGAGGTAACCCACTCTCGACCCATGCCCTGTGAGCACCTGCGTCAAGAAGTAGTTCACCTCCCCAAATTTCCGGTCCACCCAATTTCTCCTGCTCCCAATCGCTCCTTTTAGCGCGCCCTCATACTCATCCCACCTTTTCTCCATTTCCTCATCCATCCATTCCTGTACTTCCTCTCTGCTCGCTCCCCTCCAGCGTTTCTGTCTGGCTCTAGCCATCAGATCCAATGGATAGGACCGTGACAGCACTGCTGCTGCCAGTCCACCCACTGTCCTGTACGCCTGCACCGCCCTCAAAAGTATTCCTCTCTGCACCCGCAGGAGTGGTCTAACCCTCGCATTCACCCCTGCTTTCTCACCCCACACTTCAGCGCCATACAGCATACTCTGCTCTACCGTCCTACCAATTATCCTCCTCTTCCATTCTCCCGGTCCTTTCACATTACCCATCAATCTTCCTAGCCACGCTGCCCTTACTTTTGCCTTTTCTGCAGCCTTCAACATATGGGTTTTGAAGGATATTTGGCTATCCAACCACATCCCCAGATACTTCACCGCTTCCTCCATTCGAATTTTCTTTCCCTTCACCATCACCCCCACCTCCCTTGCTTTGCTCCGCCCCTTCACCAATAGTCCCACAGTCTTATCCTCAGCCACTTCCAGTCCACACCGCTCTATCTTCTCCACAATCTTCCTACACATCCTTTCCGCCTTTATTTCTATATCCACCTCTCCCTTTGCCTTGTATAGTCCCATTTTCATAAATAAGAGTAAACACTATTATTTTCTATTATGTAAATTTGTATATTTTGAAACATACGCTCCTGGATAAAATTAATGTAACAACATTGAGGGTATAACCGAGGGATAAACTTATTGTGCGTTTCTATTGGTTGGTTTTGATATATAAATAGCCTAACCATAACCCTACTTTTTTGTTTTGACTTAAATTCGTGGCGTTTTCTGTTGAATGTCAATTATCTACATTGAACAAATTAAGATATCTAAATTTGAGATGGATCCTTTCAATCTACCTTACATTTCTGAATTATATTGAGATCAGATTATATCCAAATCCTATCAAGTAATAAACTATACCTTGTTTTTAAACAAAGAGGAGCGATTTGAGTTTAAGTTGGCATTTCTGCAGGTTAATCATTGATCAGAGGTGTTAATTAGCCCTCGCCTTGCGGCTCGGGCTCTTCCTTACACGTAGCGGTCCATAAACGCCTGTTTTACGCCCTTGATACATAAATAACTATTATTACGTGCTAGTCATTACGTGTCAGTATGCGTAATGATCTACTTACTTAGTAACCAAATAGTAGGTAATAGGAAATTTACTAGTGTGAGAGTAGAAAATAGTATATTATTCAACGAGCGTGTAATGATCGAATGATTACGCAAACTTCATTCGAATGAGTAATAGCCATTACACGAAAGTAGAATACTATACTTTTTCTATGACTGAGTGTTCACCTATCAATTCAAACGAACGAGATATTTAGAGAATATTTTATTGAATAAACTGAATGCTTTATGTCAAACAATTCCATTTTGGAAGCTACAATGAAAATTCATTTATTGCTTACAATATTGATGGTGAAATTTGAGCAGTTGAAATCGTTTTCACTTTCTGTATTCATTCTAATAAAAAGTCAATTCTAAATCACCTTCGGTAGGTAGGTATAGGTACTGTCAAAGTCAAATTATGACATTTCATAACGAGTCTGATTCAAACATTACACCGAACATAGTCGTGTGTAATGGCATTCTTTGACGGTGATTGGCCAGATAGTCGTGTGTAATGGATCATTACACACGGGGCGTGGCTTGTTTTGTGTAATGCATCCAGTTACTCAACAAATATGTTACATAAAATGGGTCCATTTCTCAACAGTCATAGAAAAATATTTCTAATTAATTTCAGATTATCTATGTATGTCCAATGAAAGCGTTAGCTACTGAAATGGTTGTGAATTTTTCTAAAAAACTAGCTCCAATAGGCATAACGGTCAAAGAATGTACTGGTGACATGCAGTTAACAAAAAAAGAGATAGCTGAAACTCAAATGTTGGTAACAACCCCGGAGAAATGGGATGTAATTACTAGAAAAGGAGCAGGTAATATAATAATCCATCTAATCATTTACACAAGTACAAGGATAATATGAAAAGAACTACTTGAGAGATAGAGACTAGAATAATTGCTCTATTCGTGAAGCTAACAATTAGATTTGTCTCATTTACCAAAACACAACGAATTCAAATGGGAGAGTGTTAAAAAATGTTCATTTAGAACAAAGTTCTCACTCCTGTTATGTTATAATGTTTAAAATCAATTTGCATAGTGCCAATCCATAGAGATACCGTTTACTTTTGATTTAATTTAAGCGTCTTGGCGAAAGATATCCGGACTGCTGATACAACCACCACCCGCTACCCGCTAGAAGGACCGAGAAATCTCGCTCCTAGCAATAGAGGAGTTCAGTCTAAGATCAGTATGATCAACAAAAAGTGTTTTCCGCAAATCGCTAGGAAATTTTGACATTCCTGTCAAAATTTCTTGAAGAAAAAGTCAGGACTTCCTTACTGTAAGGAAATGATATATCCGTACAGTTGTTAGTGTTCTACATAATCCATAAAACGTCTGTATGCATTTTCGTACTTTTCTCTTGATTTCTTTGGCAATAATTCTAATGAAGCAGTATTCACTGCCTCAACCAGCTCTGGAGGAGTCCCAGGAATGGAAATTTCATCATCACTTATCATTTTACTTTGGAGAACACCAGCAATTAAATTTATAAGCGTCAAGTTTGACAATTCAACCTCAATACGTTTCCATAGTAATCCAAGTAATTCTATTAGGAATTTCAAAGCACCATTTATTTGGGAATAAAATTATCGCGTTTTTTTTTTAAATCAATCAATATCTGTCGAATTTTAAACGATTTGCGGAAAAATAGTATTTTCACCTCGTAGGAAAAGCCACATTCCTGGACTCTGTGTTGCTAAGTCTCGGCTTGCGCCTCGACTTAGCAATCTTCACAGTCGTCCAGGAATGTTAAGCTTTTCCTACCCGGTAAACAATGTACTATTCTTTCGAATATTTTTTCATTATTCACTATATCTGTATCTGTAGAGAAGGTAGAATGAGTTTAGACTACTAGTGATCCTTTGTACGTCTTCCTAGGCCATCGTCTAGTCTGTCATGTCCAAAAAGGTGGACAGGTCACTAGGATCTGCAGGTGTGGGCCAAGCTTAATTGTATTTCCTTAGTTTTTCTTTGACTATAACTTCCCAGGATCGCCGAGGTAGTCCTGGTAAAACTGCATCACTTGATTTCATCCCATCTCTTCAGATTATTGCCATTGAAAAGAACTTGTAGACCTATTAGTTTTATGTATGAAAGTAAATCACTCGGGATATCTCATTTGAAAAATCATTGTGGCGTGTTTAATGGAAAAATAATATTTTATAAAAATCAAATAACTATAAAATTTACTATCCTTAGTTAGTAGTTTTACGAAACTAACTAACTCATTTCATTAGCGCTTATTACTTTTTTATGTTCGAACCCTTTTTAATTAACTCCCGGTCATCTTGAAGTATGGAGTCATAAAAAGGTTTTATTTACAGCTACAATTTTAACCGATGTCATGCGATGATATACATTGTCGTTTTCATAGAAAAATAATTCTAAATGTTACCATACTATCCATCAAATTCTTAACAAAGATAATGTCAAGTTTGTCCTCTCACTGTATATTATAGCTAGTACTATACAGACCTATCCGCTAAACAATGTACTATTTTTTCCTGACAAGAATGACAGTTAAGGTCTACCATTCCAAACATAAGATTTTTGTATGTTTTTTATCATTGCAAACATCTTTATTGCTTAATTACAATAATGAGTACACCCCGGGGCGTAAATCTTGAAAATTAACATGACTTGCTGAAGCTGAATACTCAAAATATCGGTGGCCAAAAATTCTAGGAACTCTTGGAATTCAACCATTTCTTTTCTGTTATTCAGTCACTACTCACTAGTTATGTCAAATGTCAGTTATATTTATTTTTGTTGATATTCGTTTAATCGTGTTTGTCTATTTTCCATTAGAATTTTAAAGCAGCTCTAGTCAGTTGTCTTTATTCTTCAAATTTCTTTTTCAACTGATATCTGACATAACTAGTCACAAATGTCAGAAATGATTTGGTGACTTGTCAAAATTACGGAATACTATAACAATCGGAATGGTCTTTTGCCATAGAACAATAGGTACGCGCAGTTTTTGTGCGCAGTGACAGTCTATCGAAAATAGGATCACATTTCGACGTTGCCTAGATCACGCCTAGATTATTGTTTCTGTTCATGTCGTTAGAAGGTGTTAGGAAGCTGTTGCCAGCTCTAATTTTATGATCACAACTTTCAAGTTTCATTTAAATTCTGTCTGACATAGATCAAAGGAGTCGACGGAAAGAGACCCTTTCGCTTCAAAAGTTTCTAGAATTATGGGTCTCCGACGCGTCAAGAATTCAACTAAAACGTTATTTTTATTTCAAGATTTACGCTCCGGGGGTGTATCCATTGTTTCAATAAAATAATGTTGATATTTGCAATAATAAAAAACCTACAAAAATCTTATGATTTGAATGGTAGACTAACTGTCATAAAAACCACTTTTTGTTGTCCATACTGATCTTAAACTAACCTCTATTGCTAGGATTTCGGTTAACATGCTTGTCACATTTGTGCCGCTAATATCTCTATCAAATAACAAATGTAATGTGCAATATCATTTAAGTTTAGTGCCCCAGTGTTTTTATACCATCTGATGGGTAAGATCACTCTTTGTTCTAACAAATAATGTAAGATGGAAACTCCTCCATTAAGATTTACGTCTTTAAATTGCTATGTTGCCAGAACTTGAGAGTTTTCTCAGCTCTCACGGGATGTTTAAATTAAAGAATTTAATTTTTATTTAGACACTCTAAATGTAATTAGGATAATAAAGTTCATATAGTAACCGTCTTGGTGTGCTTCATCGATTCACATTACGTTGAAAGAAGTGGAAAAAAGGCAGGTTTGTGATTAATCCTTATCCTGAAATATCACAATAATGGACCGTTTAAATGTATTACAAACGTTAATCCTAATCTTTGACTTGAAAATTTGGATTGGTTGATGTTTAAATAAAGCGCATGACGCATGAGTGATAGGTCGCTCTTGCGCATAATCGGGAGAAATTACATCAGACATACAGACGTACCTTTCGTATTGGCAATGTGCATTACGTCTTTTTCCACTGTCTCATTGACAGTTCTCGTCAGGTCTGTTGTTTTATGTAAATGAATAATACAAAAATATGACGGATAAACATCAGCATTTTGAAAGTTCTCAAGTATTTTCAGTAAGAAAAAGAAGCTGATAATTATTAATTTCATATCCTTTTCGAATTTGGCTGAATACGATCCTGATAATTTTATTTATTAAATCTAAGGTTAACTATATGTCAAAATAGCAAATGAAATAAACGACATATCGAAAAACCGGATATACGTCACAAACGATGACGCACACTAAAAAGGGTATTATATGAATTATATTATTTTATTTTATTGTTTCAACCCATACAATGTGGAACTGCATTTAATTATATTCTAAAAATTTTAGTGGATACGGAGGTAGTTGGTTT
This sequence comes from Galerucella nymphaeae, assembly GCA_963978555.1. Classification (NCBI taxonomy): domain Eukaryota; kingdom Metazoa; phylum Arthropoda; class Insecta; order Coleoptera; family Chrysomelidae; genus Galerucella; species Galerucella nymphaeae. The sequence goes on along the minus strand of OZ021711.1, from coordinate 457,050 downwards.
GGTTAAACTTCTTATAATCGACGAGGTACATCTACTGAATGGCAGTAGAGGACCCGTAATAGAAGCACTAGTGGCCAGAACTCTGAGGCAAGTAGTCAGTAGTCAAAGTATGATTAGAATAGTCGCTCTGTCGGCTACTCTACCAGGTTATATGGACGTAGCTTCTTTCCTGAAAGTTAATCCTCGTTCTGGACTTTTCTTCTTCGATAATCGGTTTCGGTCTGTGCCGTTAACCACTTCTTTTATTGGTTGCAAGAAAAAGAACAACAATGAAAATGAAATCATGGATTTGGTTTGTTATGAAAAGGTTGTTCAGTTTGTTAAAGAAGGACATCAGGTAAGATACTTATGGTCAAATGCGCTCTTATCGAACCACCATACTTGAATTTAAACTTTCAAATTCACACACTTGTCATTTGAAACTCCAAGTTATTTTGATGGAAGTATTTGAGTGATTCACTTCGATAACTCAATATTCTCTCTTCATTTAAAAAACCTTTTGCAGGCAATGGTATTCGTCACTTCTAGAAATGCTACAGCCACTGTTGCTAAAAGGTTGATAGAAATAGCTCAGGAGAAACAAACTTTATCTTTATTTGAACCAGAAAAAAGTATAAGAGGACTCAGGGCTGGATATAAAAGTGGAGATTTGGGATATTTGGTACCGCAAGGATTTGGAATTCACCATGCAGGTATACTGTTATTTTAAATAAGTTAAAAATATCGAAACTCAATTTTCAATACATCATTTTCTATTTAAACTTGAAATAGTTTTTTCCATTATCGTAAATTCATTAGCAAGACTTGCTGGCATAATATGTGTCGTTAGTGCTGAAAAACTGTAGTCCTGCTCATTTCAGTTCAATGGATTGTACAAGAAGGGCCAGTCAATTGATCAGGAAGATCGCCCGATTTTAATCCCTGTGATTTGTATCCTACTTTTATTCTTGGGGCTACTATTCACTAAGACCTAAAAGATCTATTGTGTCCCCTTATTTCTACTTAGTTTCTGAGGAGAGTCTCAGAAACTATCAGTCCTATTTCCCTGAGCAATTTTAGGATATCTGCAGGATTCAACAATTAGGTAAATCTTCCTCTTCTATCCAGTAATCTCTAGGTCCCAGTGACACCTCTGGCCTGACGACAACTTCGACAATTGCGGAACTAGCTAAACTTTACACCCATGCTCAATCCTTCAAGAGATGGGATGGAATCAAAGGATGCAGTCTTGCCAGGATCACACTGGGCGACCCCGGGAAAAATATTTGACGATGACCAGCAAAAACCTACATTTGACAGTAGAATTTCTGACTGGCCACTGTCAACTAAGGAAACACCTCCATACTATGGGGCTAGTGGACAGAAGATGAAACTGTGAGGCATGTCTTCTGCGAGTGTCCGGAGTTATCGGCAATAAGAGGGTGTGTGTTCGGTGACTCTTGGCCTACACCTGCCGATATAAAGGTGATATCTTCTAGTAACCTTTCCATCTTCCTGGGAAGGACAGGATGGACGATGACCTAGGAGGACTAGTCCTCGGGAGGATGTACAATAGTTCACATGTGGTTTGAGTGCTGTGAGCCTACACTCACTCTTCCTACTTTACAGATACAGATCGATGGGGCTGGTATAAAAGGACCTAGAAAGAGAATCTTCCTCTGCCTTCTTGCCCAAATGGCAACAAGTTTGAACTGATATTACTAATAACATAATAACTCCCATATTTATTCCACCCACCTAGTTATACCTGCACCGTCTTGTCGACGATATAGGCCCATTGGATGTGTGCCATCTGTTTAAGGTTTAAGGTGTCACCGCTGCCTTACCTTAAGTCCAGAGCCTCACAGTCCCATTATTTACATATCTAAATATATTTATCATCGCATATTTTTTCAAAGGCATGGTTAGATCTGATCGCCTGGAGGTGGAAAGACTTTTCCGAGATGGCGAGCTAAAAGTTATTGTATGTACTACAACTTTGGCATGGGGTGTTAATCTACCAGCGCATGCAGTTATCATAAGGGTGAGTTTTGATTTACCAAACCTTCCGAAATGTCAAATTAAAGACTTATGATATTAAAAACTAATCTCAATATTTCCAAACAGAAAAAAATATATATCAAAATATTTACTTTAGGGAACACTACATTACGATGCAACTAAATCTACTTTTGTCGACATGGATATGTTGGATGTACAGCAGATATTTGGTAGAGCTGGAAGACCTCAGTATGACACATCTGGACATGGAATTATTATAACTTCTATGCCAAATATGTCTAAATATATGGGACTTATGTTGTCGCAAGTTCCCATTGAAAGTCAATTTTTAAATTGCATTCCAGATAATCTGAACGCGGAGGTAAGTTGAAAATAATTTGGTTCCTATGAAGTATTCTGATTTAATACAAGCACCATCCAAAAATTTCGTAAGAGTATTTTTTAGCCGACTGGTCCGTTAATTCATTACCTTGCTTATAGCCAGAATCAGAGCCTGGCTGCCAGTAAATATCTTAATTTTTTTTTAGGTATATCCTTTCCTAATGTTTTAATCAATAGCGACAATCAGTTCTGTTTGAAATACAGAGGTATATCGACCACTTCTTCGTAGGTCCGATCATACCAGCACCAGCTTTATAGTTTCTTTTCAAAGCAATTGGTAGATGATCTCTCCAAGATTACCTGAGTGCATCACCTGTTTTCTGGATGGGATAATGACATTCAGCGTTTTTTTTTTCTTATAAAGGACTATGGACTATGGGAAAAAAGTCAGGAGTGTATAATCTGAGCCAAAATAATGTTATTACTTCATACACTGTGATATTTGTATAAAACTTTCAAACGCTAGCTAACTTTTTTTATCAAATAGCGTTCATAAAAAATAATAGAGAGATTTTTTTATTTGATCAGCGTTATACGTTATCGGTTATTTTGCTCATGCGCAGTAGTAAAAAAATAACCGATCACTTCAATAAACGATTACGTACTCCGTTAATTATGTCGAAATAAACGAAACTTTATTAAGCGGTAATGTTTTAACATAATTGCCAAGTGTATTATGTTTATTTCGTTGAGTAGAATGAAAAATATGAAAAAATATTCAAAATGTATTGAAACTTTGCACAAATAATGATAAATTAGCAACTAGTGGGAAAAGCTTAATTTTTCTCACGAGTGTGCGTTTGTGGCACGAGCCTGAGAGGCGAGTGCCGCAGCACACGAGTGAGAAAAATTGCTTTTCCCACGTGTTGCACACTATACTTTTTCGTATAGTGCAAATTAATGGATAATTTATCAATTTTAAAGTAGTATATTTTAAACAAAATAATAAAAAATAAAAAAAAGGTACCAAATTAATGGATAATTCAACTATTTTAAAGAAATATATTTTAAACAAAATGATAAAAAATAAAAAAAAAGGTACCAGGGTCGGGACTCGAACTCGGGCCGCTTGCGTAGCTGTCAAGCGCGTTAGCTACTGAGCCATACCCGCTTACGTTTAGTGTAGATTTAAAGTAGTACGAGACTTCAACCTCTTTAAATTATGCCAAATTTACTCAATTCAAAATATACAAAAAATGTATTTTTAATTATTTTTTTTATATTGTAGCGCAAAATTTAGTTGAAATTTCTTTAAGCTTACAGAAACACCTTCTCTCTACTTTTAAAACACTACCATTTGGGTACTTTTAACGTTTGACGTTTTATGACAGGAGTCCAAAGCATTTTATAATCGAGAATTGTGTTGATTTTTTCTCTGACGTACCGTTGCCCAAGCCGTGGGAAAGATTTTTTCCCACGTCTTGGGCAACTTTTCCCACGGCATAGGCAAAGTGACACTTTGTAGTTTCGTAAATTGTGGGAAAAGGACTATTTTCCATAGCAGTCGTAGAAAAAATGTATTTATGTAGGTTAGTCGTTTGTCTAGGAGAAAATTGAATATTACTCCCAGAGGTAACCAAACAGTTTTATTTCCCAAAATGATCTCACCAATTTACATTTGAAGTTGAATCGTCTTTCAGTTATACGTCCTAATATTCTCGTTCTCCCCGGAAAACCAAACCCAAAGGTCATAAGGTGATTCTCATCAAAAATCTGAACGCAATGTTCAATAAAATTCAAATAAAACGTTAAAAGAAAATCGCAACAATAAAACTAACTAAATCATTAAAAATTCAGATACTACATTTATTTTAATACTTAATTATATTTTTGCCTTCAAAATGTACCATAAACTTCTTTGAATGTTTTGACTTGTCAAATCCGATTTCTAACGTCAATTTTGCCTGATGTATTATATCAAAATATAATTCTATTTTGAAGAATAGCGCTCCTTATTAAGTTGTGGTCTATTAGACCTTGATCATTTCGACGTCTAATTATTTTTTCTATATTATCCACAATCAATGTCATGGATTAATTTATACAAATCAAATTAAACAAATAGAAAATTTAAGGTTAGTTACATCAAACAAAATAACGCTTAACGTACATTGTCGTTCACAGGTTATGGGTTCAAAAACTAAAATAATTAAAAATGTCATCCGCTATTTTAGAAATACTGCGCTTGCTCAGTTTAACGTTTAGCATGAGTGCGTTCATCTGAAAATATTAAGTATTGCTACCAACCCCTCCACGTATGCTCCTTGATCGCTCTCCTATTCTGATGAACGATTCAAATTTTTAGATTTTGTGATCAGTGATCACCACTTGCGTATGCATATTATTTACTGGAAACTGACACCTAACGACCTAACCTATAGTATCTCTTAGTTCTTATAATGTGTAATTAGCACATGTTGATGTTGTTTTGGTTTTTTGAATAAACATATAACTCACCTAGGTGCAGTACTTGTAAAATTAACTCCTTCTACAAAAATTAATAATAGCTAGAGCAATATTTTTAATTATACGCTTTTATTTTAAGTGCATATTTTCAGCTATTTTTTGATTTCTGCCAATAAAAATTTCCAATATGGATAATCATCTGCGAAATTAGATGAAGAAATAAAGGAAGCAAGTACCTGTCCCTTGTAAATACCCATATCCGTATTAGAATAATTAGATTAATAATAAATTATAATGAGCCGATTTAATCCTTCTCAGTCTTTTTCTTTCACACGCAAAATTTAAATTCAAAATACCACCTCTTTTGCGATCACTGATACTTGATCAACTGAGCAAAATTAAAATATGATCCTTAGAATGGCGACCGCTACCTGAGCGCTTCGGTAGCAAAGTAGGGGAAGTGTCGCGTTCATAAAATTTTAAAGATCGCTACCTGAGCGCTCAGGGATCGGTGTATCGGATGAAAGCACCCATTAACGTATGTCAAAATTTTATATGGCTTAAAATCTCTCTAATAACAGATTTATAAAGGTCGTTAAAAAATGGGTTCAAATGCACTTTTAATTTTCTTGAATTTCCATAACTTTCATAAGCTGAACCCTCAATCCTTATATCATTTTGTCCAATTTCACGAGAGGTATACATGCAAACCTTATAACTGCCATTTGAAAACACCCTGTACACATAATTATCTTATTTTAGATTGTATTGGGAACAGTATCAAATATGAAAGAAGCAATGGAATGGTTAGCAAACACGTTTTTATACGTTCGAATAAAGAAAAATCCATTGGTTTATGGTTTATCATACAAAGAAATTTGGGTAAGTTTTTTACTATACTAAATTGAAATTTAAGTTTTGTGAAATTAACCGCAAATATCTCCAAATCGAATTGTAAACAAATCACAAATCTGAGACTTTCTAAGCGTCACCGAAGACAATAGGAGCTTGCCTCCTAATTCTTAGCACTAGGTCTATCAAATGCTTTAATTTAATCTATAAGACTGTCATTACTAACGCACTACAAACAACAACTAAAAACAAAAAAGAAGATCTACAAATAATATCTAATAACTCTACTAATAATATATATAATAATACTTTTATTGCTTTTAAAACAAAGTAGTTTACAGCAAGAAATCTGAGTAACAAAAAAAAAATTATTACCTAGTATACAGCACATAAAGGCAAAGAGAGAAAAACGACGAAGGAAATATAACAAAACAAATTGAAACCTATATAAAGTTTAATCATTCGTTAATGATAAATGATCTCAATTTTAATATGTTCAAAATGTAACTGGAGATAATTTTAGCATTCAATGTGTTTAAATTATCAAGGGCATTAATGAGGGAATCAAGACTCAAATAACAGTCAAGTTTTGGCTTCATAGTCGTATATATTGGACAGTCTAATAGTAAATGGGATAAGGTTTCATTTACTAAGTGATTACAGGCAGTACATATCTGATTTGGATCAACTGTGTACGACATCGCTCTGTATGTGAAACGCAACCTGTGTTTATTACTCAGTCGTAGCTGGGCGATTGTACGGGTGATCTGTATGGGTAATTTCAACAATAAATAATTACTAGGCTGCTTAGTTATAGTGAATGATGAATATAAAGTCAAAAAGGAACAACGCTGCATCAGTAAAATATCGTCAACATGCAATTTTTCATAGTACTTTTTTAATATATTGTTTTTATTTTTTTCCAACAAATTATTATTCAAATTTTCCCATATTTCAAGAGAGTCAGTTATAATGAAGAGTTTTTTGACTTGTGCCAACCAATTAAACTTCAAATTGCCTGATTCATTCATAAGCTGAAGTTGACGTTTGAAACATAGGAAGGGAAGGCGTCTTTCATTCATAGCCAATATTTTGCACAACCAATTATACGTCATTTTGAATATATTATATGCAAACTTTACACGTCCAGTCTCCAGTCTCATGATATAATTGGGTGTATTGGTTTGAACTTGTAGGACTCGTTTCAGGAAATAAATTTGGACATTTTCCACGATGTCAACGTACCTCAGACCCCATACTGGTATACAACTAGATAGTGTGCTAAGTGCCAGCGATTCAAACATTTTTATTCTGGGATACCAAGTATCCATTTTCGCTTTAGCCATAATTGGCAGAAAGGCCCCAACTGCATACTTGCCTTTTTCGGTATCTAATAACTCTACCGACACTGGAACCTGACACGTTTCACATTAATGTGAATGCCGCGGAATGTATAAATTAGCAATTATTGTTTCAACCATGATACGAGGCTTGTTCAACTGAAACCCATCTTTGGTCAGGTTAGCCTTGGAAACAATTGTAATCATTCAACTGACGTTTTCCAACATTAGTAGTGTATGCAAACGTCTGTTTTTCGTTTATATTTGACAGCGATTTTAGGTATTGTGACTTTGAAATGGCGTTTGTTGTTAACAATCCGTCCAAATGTGATAAGCGTGCAGTCATTCAATTTTTGTGTGCTGAAGGTGCAACGGTTGCAAATTTATACTCGAATGCAAGCAGCGTATGGAAACGCATGTTTTGCATATCCAACTGTGAAGGAATAGTGTCGAAAATTTATGAATTAAGAAGAGAGGACGAATAATAAGCCACGACCAGATGCATTGATTACTACATCAACAGACTGGAAAGTGGCATGTGTGGAAGGCCTGATTAGAGAAAATCGTCGAATTTCAATCAATGCAATCTCAGAAAATGTTGGTGTGAGTATAGGATCTGTCCATAGTATCGTACACAAACTAGGTTACAGCAAAGTTTGTGCGCAATGAGTTCCTCGTCTTTTGTCTGAGGACCAAAAAAGCTTGCGAATGGGCTTGTCTTTGCAACAACTCACGGAATACAGTCAAAATGGTAATGATTTTCTCTCGTCAATAGTTGCTGGCGATGAATCTTGGTGTCATTATTTTGAACCATCCAGTAAGCTGTCATCGATACAATGGAAACACGCAAATTCTCCGCCACCAAAGAAGTTTAAAGTTCAACCTTCTGCAGGCAAGGTGATGTTGACATTTTTTTTTCGACCATGAAGGACTCTTGATAGAGTTTACAGAACCTAGAGTGCATATCAACGCAAACCTGTATAATGAAACTTTGAACAAACTCCATCAAGCAATAAGAAGAAAACGTCCAGGGAAGCTTTCACGTGGTGTTATTCTGCTTCACGATAATGCTCGGCCTCATGTTGCCAACGTAGTGAAAGAAAATCTGCAACGAAAGAAATGGAGGATATTAGAGCATCCACCCTATAGTCCCGATTTATCGCCTTGCGATTTTCACATCTTTGGGCCACTAAAAAAGGCTTTAAAAGGTAACCGTTTTCAGTCGGACGCAGAAGTACAAAACGCTGTGAAATAATTCTTCCAGCAGCAGCCACAAGAATTCTATAAGCAGGGTATACATAGGTTGGAGAAACAGTGGGATATGTGCTTCAATTGTAGCGGTAGTTATTTCTAACTGTACTTGTCAATAAATTTTTCCTGGACCAAAGATGGGTTTCAATTGAACCAGCTACATATTAGGTCTGTTCCAACCGCAATCGGAAACTGTCAGAAACGATCAGAGAATAGTCGACCATTTCAATCGGTGATGGGAATTACTCGAAAGTAAACTCATTGTTTTATATGACCAGATGTTTGGCAGGGTCTCTCTCTCGCCCTCGGACCTGAAATATCATTCACCAAATAAAATAATCGGCTTTGTTAAAAAGCTGAATATATTTGATGAAATTTGAATAGGCGTGAGCCACAATAGACTCTTGTGAGTCGCAGTGGAGGGCCTTATTGACCCACTCACCACAAACCTAACCTAACCTAACCTATATGACCAGTTATTCTCTGATTGTTTCTGACAGTTTCTGATTGTGGTTGGAACAGACCTAATAACAAATATGAAGTAAAGTTATAAAATTATACCTCAAAAGTATTTTCAATTTCCCGGTAAATTGTCGATGCAGTGAACTGCAGTCGGTGAATTGCAAACTGTGAATTGCTTTACGATGAATAGTCCTAAATCCTTGAAGGGACGAACCTTACTGTTGGTTTTGCATGGAAGAGGAGGAGACAGCCTTACACATTATCTTCAAATGTCAAGCAGTCTCATTTGAGATATAGATTACTAGGAAATGAGCGTCCAAGAGAGGATTTCTCCAAGAAGCATTTAGTGAAAAGACTGTTGAGCTTGATAGTGATTATTGCTTTATTCCCATTAACGGTACAATCAAGAGTACAAAAAGCCTAAAGGCTGATGACGTGAATGCTCTGTCTGGTGTTGCCGAACCAATTAATCAATCAGGTTCAGAAGGACATATGATCTGGGGCTCTTGTGCGTACGTATGGGGACCTGGAAATATGCGTAATTAAAATTTACATTGCACATTTTATTACTTGCGGCCCTGTGATATTAAAATATGACGTTTAAACACACTGTTTGATTTTAATTTCTCATTTGAAAATATGATTGAGTTTTAAAAATTTCTTTTTCAGCAAGAACAGCTATTTAATCAGTTTCTCCAGTACCAATTGGATACGGCAGCTAAAACTTTGGAAAAATCACAATTGATACGATTCGATATGACTTTAGGAGAATTAAGACCTACCAATTTTGGTAGAATTGCTAGTTTTTATTATATTTCATATAAAACAATGGAGATGTTTTATGAAAAATTTGACAAACACATTTCTGAATCTGCACTTTTGCAACTTATTAGCGAAGCTTCCGAATTTGCTCAGATTCAGGTAAGTTACACCATAATATATTTGCGGTATGTTAGGTGTGTTCTTGTTGATTGAGATCTCAGTTAATCTCAGCTCATATCGGTAATTTGCGTGTTCTTTTTTATTTACTCACTTCGAAGTGAGCTGAGATTTATCCTCTCCCTTCACCAATGCTGAATGTGTTGTAAGGGGGTATCAGTTGGACTTGAGTCGGAAATAAAGTGGAGGGGTTGAAGCGTGGTTATCGGAGATATTCCCAGATAGGTCATATGTTTTATTTATATTATAATTTTTTCCAATTTATTTCTTTTAAACTGATTCGTCTTCACTTTGATGATTTCTTTAAACTTTGAATTTTCACTTGTAGAAAGTTCATTTCAAAAATTTAATATTGCAGAATCCTTCAAGATCACAAAAAATAATCACTTGATAAACAAAGAGATATTAATCATTTACTTACTGATTAGAACTCTGCAGATACTATCAATATGTATTATTTATTATTATGGTTATGTTGAAACAATTTACTCTCCCCCACTCCTTATTTGAAGAGATAGACTCAAACTTGTCATATCAAAAGTATGCAGAAATTGTCCAGGAATCTGATTATAATGTTTAATATGCTCCCTAATGGGGTAAATTTTCAAAAAATTCACATTTTAAAATTGTAACTGTCAAATACGCCCTCTAGCGGTGGACCTACAATTCTGAAAATAATTTCCAGGCTTTTCTCGAAGCCACTTTTGTCATAAAATTTGTTTTCCCGAGCCTGTGCTATAATCCACTCCTGAGATATGGCCGACGGCCGTTCTTAGTTGGCCACCCGGTATATAAAGGTATATTTATCCTGTTGAACATTTAGTGCGAATTATTTGGAACAAAATGAGGAATGGACGAGTTCTATACAAGGGAATTGCTGCTAACATAACGAACGAAAAAATACTGAAAAAGGTTAGTCGCATAAGGAAGTGGTTTTTCCAATCTATTTCTAGTTTTTCTTATATATTTTGAGTCCCTTTACCACCCATGTTGTACCCGGAAAATTTGGAGGTATTTTTAGTTTGAGGTATTTCACATCTTACAGTTGACGAAACACAAACAGCCAAACAAACCTGTATTGACAACTGTCATTAGTTGTTCGTCAACTGTAAGATGCGAAATACCCCAAACTTGATAGACCTGTAAACTCTTCGGGTAAAACTCCAAACTTTTCGGGTACAACATGGGTGTTAAAGTGACTCAAAATATATAAGAAAAACTAAAAATAGATCGGAAAAACCACTTCCTCATGCGACTAACCTTTTTCGGTATTTTTTTGTTCGTTATGCTGGCAGTCATTCCCTAACTCATCCATTAGGAGAACCGATAGCTGATTTACAAGAACTTACAGATGATAAAGACTTTCGAGAGCTGCTCGAACTTAGAAATGTTTCCCAGAGCCTCTAGAAACTTAACCATTATCATTATATAGAGGAGATTAAAACTAATAAACTGAACTGAAATAGTATTATTTATCATAAAAAGTTAGAAATAAAATTATTTTACTTTCATATAATCAAAACCCTTTTTATACTCGTGTTAGGGTAGGTATCTATATCTAAATATTTTGTTTGGAGATGAAGTTAGTCCATTTCTTTTTTTTGCCATCGTTTTTGCTTCTTTCCATTTCATATTACTTCTTTCCAGTATTTCTGCAACTTCTTGGTTCCAAGTTTTTTTAGGTCTTCCTCTCTTCCTTTTTGTATTTATTCGGGCTTCCCACACATCCCTGACTGGTCTGTTGCTCATTCTTGTTGAGTGTCCGAACCACTTAAACTTTTTTTATTTAATAATTCGAGTATTGGCTCTACTTCCAGTTCCTTTCTCACATCCTCGTTTCTTATCCGATCTCTTCGTGTTATACCCTTCACACCCCGCAAATATTTCATTTCTATTTCTTGGATTCGATTATCATATTTCTGTGACAGTATCCAGTTTTAACTTCCATAAAAGGATTGGCTAATGAACTGTTTTTTTATATACTGTAATTTTGGTTATTGCACCGATTTCCTTTTTTTTTGTTATAAATGATCTTGATAATGAATGATACAGTTTATGCATTAGTGATCCTCTCATTTATTTCAATATCTTCATATCCGTTTTCATCCATCTTTATACCAAGGTATTCAAATACGTCTATGAAACTGAATTACTAAATGTAAATGACAATTACGGAAACGAAAGGTCGAAATGTCAACTGAGATCCAGGGGTTACGTAACCCTTGATCGACATATTGTGTTACAACGCAAAAAGGCTTAACTACTGAATAGTAGTTAAACGTGGTTAAATCATTGGTCCAGTGACCAGTGGATTAACCTGCTGAGTTACAACACACCCTAAACTACGAGTCGTACAATAAAGCTCTATTGATTATGTACTCTTTATTTTTAGGTTCGAATGGACGAGCTACATGAACTGGATAGATTACGAGAATACAATCTATACGATATTAATTTAGATTTTTCTTCATATGTGGATAAAGTTATCATCTTGATTCAGGCCAATATAAGCAAAGCTTTTATAAAGGTTTCGTCTTTAGTATCAGATACTCAATTTATTATGCAGGTAAATTGAATTATCCATTTAAAACAATATTGTAATTATTATGTTTAAATGTTTTCCGATTTATTGTTTAAAATTCATATATTTTTAACTTGTTTATTATAGACTGTAACCAGACTTGCAAGGGCTTTATTTGAAATAGCAAAAGACAAAGATTATGCTTTGCAAGTATCAAGAACATTAAAGCTTGCCCAAATGTTGGAACAACAAATGTGGGACGATGTTCCTCCGTTGATGCAGTTCAAAGAATTGGTTCCCCACTTGAACACCCAACGTGCAAGTGATATCCTTAACATGCCTTTCTGGGAACTATGTGCACTGTCGGAAAGGGAGTTGGAGTCTTTGTTTCGTAATAAATATGTGGCTAGTAAAATTAAACATTATTGCCAGATATTTCCTCAGGTACGTTCATTTACAGCAGCTTTATTATCACTAATCGTTTACCTTTTTATGTGTACTGAGCTCTATATACTTACCTTTTTTTCCGCTACTAGCCCAATTTAAAACTTAAAATGAAAATAATTGACATCTTACACTATTTCACAGCGATTGGTTATAACCGGTTAATAATTTTGTTAACCGGTCATTGGTTAATAATTGGTTATTAACTATCAATTTTTAACAATAGTACATTGTTTACCGGGTAGGAAAAGCTTAACATTCCCGGACGACTGTGAAGATTGCTAAGTCCAGGCGCAAGCCGAGACTTAGCAACACAGAGTCCAGGAATGTGGCTTTTCCTACGAGGTAAACATACTATTTTTCCGCAAATCGCTTAAAATTCGACAGATATTGATTGATTTAAAAAAAAACGCGATAATTTTATTCCCAAATAAATGGTGCTTTGAAATTCCTAATAAAATTACTTGGGTTACTATGGAAACGTATTGAGGTTGAATTGTCAAACTTGACGCTTATAAATTTAATTGCTGGTGTTCTCGAAAGTAAAATGATAAGTGATGATGAAATTTCCATTCCTGGGACTCCTCCAGAGCTGGTTGAGGCAGTGAATACTGCTTCATTAGAATTATTGCCAAAGAAATCAAGAGAAAAGTACGAAAATGCATACAGACGTTTTATGGATTATGTAGAACACTAACAACTGTACGGAAATATCATTTCCTTACAGTAAGGAAATCCTGACTTTTTCTTCAAGAAATTTTGACAGGAATGTCAAAATTTCCTAGCGATTTGCGGAAAAAAATTGTTCTTTAGATAGTTAGTTTAGGCTTATTTGAGATGTAAATAAAAGTTCCAGAATTCAGAAGTCATCGACAGTCGCGGACGTTAAAATATTGTAAGTCATGCACAATATATAAAACAAAACACTTTCATCCGGCAACTTTGTCTGAAAATTCCGCCAGCCTCGGGAAATAAGTATACACCCCTAAGTGATGACCGCGCACAAAAAAGTCATCAGAGACCTGGACCATTTTTTGGCATTGCGGAAAGTACTGCTAGATCAGCCATAGCTACATGGGCGGAGAAGAGAATCTAAATTTACTGGGATGACATACCGGGACTCTTTCACTAGAAGGCGTTCATATACTACACTTTGAGTACAAAAAATAAACAGATCCTGGAATGGAGTAGAAAAAAGCTACGCATTATGTCTGCTTACAGGACATTGTCCATTAAATTACCACCTAAAGAAGATAAATCTGGTTCAGACCTCATATTGTCGGTTCTGTAATTTGAAGGATGAAACTGCGGAGCACATACCCAGCCTTGGACAGAGTAAGGTATAATATATTCGGTCTTAGTACCTTAGAGCCGAACGACTTCAAAAACGTATCATCAAATACAACCGTGGACTTTGTCAGAAGCACAGGCTTGTGGCGTGAATTATAATTGTACGAATTTCTCTAAAATTACTACAATAGATCGGTCCGCCCCTGTTTAATTACTTCGGAGCGACCGTTGAACACTGCGAAGTCAAGCTCTCGGGTTCGCGCCAAAAATGTATTTCTTCCCGCTGTAATTTAGTAGTAATAGTACCCTGCCATAGAAATGACCTACTGTTGTTCCTCTGCTCACCATGTGCAGCAGCATTTATCTACTCCTCAAAATGGGGATCATACCGCTTAATAGTTAGTGTTAATTGTGCTTCATTACATCTGAACTGATTGTAAGTAATTTCAATTATTATGATAAAGGAAAAAACCATCAACCGCTATTATCTGCTCGTCTTGAAGTCAGAAGTTTTCTATATTGCAAGGTTTCCGCGCGTTTAGTAATTCTGGAGAACGCAAAGCACATTTCAAGATTCGTTCTTATTAGTATATATGTTTTTGCCACTGGTTTATGTATTTGGTACGCTTTATTTCCAATTTTTCTATGTACATTTGGTTGAAGCAGTTATGTAAATATTGTAATTAAAAAGCTAAGTGCGGATTTAGCTTTAAGTGTAAATAACTATTGTAAATTGTATAAACATTGCTTAGTGCATAAATTTCATTCCATACTACTTATGTTCGCCCTCTTGAAACATCTGTTGTTTCCCTTTATAACTGTTGTGACCCAGCAACTGATTTAGATTAATTTCTAAAGTTATTTGATAAGTGTAACCAGAGTGTTTTTTCATCCAATAATAGGATTTTTCACTCTTTCCATCTGTAAATAATCTCTCTTTATATAATATAGTAAATACTCTATGAAAATATTGAATTTTATTTATCTCTTAATTTCAAGCTCTTAGGTTATCCCTCTGCTTCTAGTACGGATAACAAGCTCCTGCAGCGCATTGCAGGTGGTCCTTCGTATTTCCTCGAAGCTGCTAAGAACTATATCATACAATAATAGCTGGGAGTGAACCACAA
Organism: Galerucella nymphaeae; assembly: GCA_963978555.1. Taxonomy (NCBI): domain Eukaryota; kingdom Metazoa; phylum Arthropoda; class Insecta; order Coleoptera; family Chrysomelidae; genus Galerucella; species Galerucella nymphaeae. The sequence continues at coordinate 442,036 of OZ021711.1, read as the reverse complement.
CACAATAGACCTGACAAAGGTCGCAGTGGGGGTAGCGAGAAGGCCCTACTCACTTGAAACCCAACCTATGTTCTTTAACTAGACATGTGTGTCTTTAGAAAGCTCGAATAGAATAGAGGGACTCAAAAATTCAACAAATCACGAAAAGCTTTGATTGACTGGTATTTTATGTTTAGTACAAATGTAATACTAACGCCGTCTAATCTTTACAGGCTATTTGCACACATGACATTCGTGCTCCTTATCTAGTCTTCATGTTTAAATCAATTTTTCTTAATTTAACTAATTTGTTACTGTTATTTTAGGTAGAGGTTGATTTTATTGTTAAACCTATTACAGAAGGAGTTATAAGAGTGAAGCTATTCATTACGCCCAAATTTAAATGGGATCATAGTATACACGGAACAGTCCAACATTATTATGCTTGGGTTGAAGATCCTCAACACGACAGCATCTATCACATGGAATCTTTTATAATAACAAAACGAATGTGTGCCAACGACGAGCCGATAGAACTGGTTTTGACAGTTCCACTAACTAAACCTCTTTCTTTGGAATACATTATTCGAGTAGTTAATAGTCAGTTTTTGCGTAAGTATTTTCAATAACAATTATGGGTACAGTCAATGATATCCTCTACCATCCGATGGTGTACTTTTTTTGTATAAATTCCTTCCATTATCGTCTTTCATTTGGTACTATTAACGGGCTTTTTATAGAAAATATGTAATAGCATATGTTACTTTGAGGAGATGAATTGATTAAAACCTCTAGCTAATTGAGAAGGATAAAGGAATATCGTATTTGTGTGTAAATAGCTTTTACATTACCGTAATATAATTGCCAATATTGCAAATTATTGATATGAATATAGTATATCATCCTTAAAGCCGCGTTTACACGAGGCCAGTTACATGAGGCAAGTTACCTGCACCGTGTCGACGACGACGCTTCCAAATAACTGGCAGGTCGACTTGAGAGGAGTAGACAACCTGCCCTTTTACCCCTCGAAAACGGTGCCTGCTACACAGTCTGCCTTGGGCTGACACCTGGACAACTCATTGACGAGCAAGTGAGCGAATTGGTAACAAACAGTGCTTTGTTGGATGTTTTTTTATTGTTTAAATTGTTAACACTTCATATTATATTTGTGTAATACTCTACATTCTTCTTCCTCCATTAGTTATTGACTGATATGCGTTAATTTGATCTCAATAGGTTGTAGTCACCCAGAATAAACTTTGTCTACGCCCTACTAGATTTTTCCAATGGTCTCTTCTCTTTTTTCAGCCTTGCCTATTTCTTCAAATACATTGAAGCTGATTCCGTCGGGCCCCCAAAGGTGTATTTCAGTCCCCCTCTTTGATAGTTCATCTGCTATTCCATTTCCTTCTATTCCAGTGTGTTTTGGAATCCACAATAATATTAGTTAGTCGCCTAGTTCATTGAAGTTTCCTAGACAGTCGCACACCATTTTTGAATTGATTACACAGTATTTTAATGGCTGCTTGACTATCCGACATTATGAAAATCCTTATCAATTCTGAACTGTGCGCTCTTTCCAATGGCGTGAATTTCCACTTGAAAGATACTTGTTTATCCCAGATTTTCAGATTGTTTCGTTCCTGGCCCGAACACTCCTTCTTAGTTTGGTAATGGTATTTGGATCCCATTCCTTCTTGTTGTTTATCTCTGTAACGAATTTCTTTGAAAAGATATCTATTTCATCATACCGTCTTGTGGTATGTCCCAGATTGTTTGATTTCTAAGAAATGGGGGTGTTTTTTTTTCAATGATCCCCTCTCTACTGAGTATGTATCTTGTTGTTTCTGCAACACTTTCCACCGCCATATGTAGTGGTGTGAGGTTAAGAATCTCATCTATGGCTGCTGTTCGACATGTTCTCATTTCTCCTGTAATGCATATACAGGCTAGTCTTTGAATTTGGAGAGGTTTTCTCTCGCTGTCAATAGGCTAGCTCTACTACTCAACGCAATGGCTCCATAAGTGATAATTGGTCTCACTATGGCAGTGTACATCCAGCTTAGGATATTTGGGTACAACCCCAGTGCCCTGCCAGATTCCTTCACACAATTGGTACCATTTTTCCATTCTTGCTGTGTTTCAATCTCCTTTTCGTGTTTGTTTCACAGGAGATTACTGTCTAGAGTCAAACATAGATACTTGACTTCTTGTCTCCATTCAATCTCGTTCCCATCTTTGAGGTTGAGTTTTCTTTTCTCAGTAAGGGCTATCAAGATGGTTTTAGTGGTTAGGTTGGCAAAGTCCCACTTGCCCAGCTATTTGTATAGCTCAGACTCTTTTGTACGATATCACAAAGGATGTTTTCGAATTTCCCTTTTTATGACAATATCACTCACTTACAAGTGAGCTGAGATCTTCCTTCCCCCTTCACCGATGCTGAATTTGTTGGTGGGTATCAGTTGGACTTGAGTCGGGAATAAAGAGGAGGGAAAAAAGCTTAGTTATTGGAAATATTCCAGATAGGTCATATGTTTTATGTCTCTTATTCAAGCTTGCGTTGGCAGATCGCTCGTTTGAATCGTTCTTTTTGGTGCTTACTCACATCACTTTATCTCAGTTCACTTTCACTGAAGTGAGCTGAGATCTCTGTCAAAAAGAATACACCTAATATCACATAGTACTGGTGGAACTCTCTCGCAATCCTCAATATGTATTATTTATAACCAAAAGTATCACTAGATGGTGAGATAATAGTATTATACGATTATAACGAGCAGAATGATCGTATTGGTCTACTCTCTACTCTCTACTTTTAGTTTGTAAGTTCTTTTGATGATATGATAGTATTTTCTTGACATCTATTTATAAGATGCTTTACGAAAATATGAAAATTGTTATAGGAAACTGTGTTTAAGTAAACAAAGATATTGTGTATGCTTTCCTATCGGGTTAAATCATGTTTCATCTAATTGCACATTTCAAAACAATGCTATAATGCAGAAAAGACCATTTACCATAAAGAAAGTAAAAGAAACATTATTTATTTTTAGATTCAGAAGCATACGAAACAATCAACTTACAAAACTTGAAACTTTTTACTACTGATTCATACCAAACTAAGATTCTAGACGTGCAGCCTTTACCAAAAACAGTATTGAAAAATAAATTATTCGAAGACCTATATCCCTTTACACATTTCAATGCAGTCCAAAGCCAAGTTTTCCATTCTTGTTACTATACAAATACGCCAGTTATATTGGGGGCTCCGACTGGTTCAGGAAAAACTATTGTTGCAGAGCTGTGTATTTTGAGATTGTTCCAGAAGGATCCTCATCTAAAGGTAAGAGTATTCGAGTATGAAGTGATTTCAGCTCCACATAAATAATTGAGTTAATTCACTAATCCAGTATTGTGTTATTCTGTTATTAGAGTTCTTATCAAAAATAATAGTTGCCACCATTTCTTTGAATTTTTTACAATTTTTTTTTATTGAATGAGGTTTTTACTTGATGTAGATCAATACTGAATTATGAAATAAAACAATTTTAATTTGTTAAAATCTAGATAATATTTAAACTTGAAGTTGTGACGCGCTTCGCTAACACAGTAGCTTTGTCAAATGATTGGAGGTATAATGAGAAATTTTCAATTTATACAGTGCCTTAATACTAAATTTCACGGATATTAACAATAAAATTATGATCTATTTAGATGGAAATAAAATAAAAAACGAAAAAATGTGTCTAAATATTGGATTAACTGAAGTATTTAACAAGTTTACCTGGAAACTCATTCACAGCAATCTACAGGAATCTTTCTAGGTAAAAATGTTTAATAAGGGAGAATTGTTGATATCTATTTGGTTGTTGAGAAGATTATCTGAATATTTGTTTTTATTTATTTCTTTAATTTCAAGGATTTAGGTTCTATATGCAAAATTTCAAAATTTGAATCGAAAGAGGGCTGGTTTGCTTATAAATGATTTGAGGAGCTAGTAAGACCTTGTCGTAGATGTCCTCTTATTCTAAAATTTCTTGGAGACCTTGAAAATAGTACCAATTCAATTAGCTCCACAAAGTCTTCATCGTCAGTTAATTCCAAGTCTCTCAAATTGTCTCTTTGAATATTCATCGTACGTCTAAACAATTTATTTACTTTGAGGTCTATTCAAAAATTTCATCCAATACAGAATTCTAGAGACGGTAACTGCATAACATAACACCACAAAAATCCCCTCTATGAACAAATGTCAATAAATCAAACTACACAAAACGCTAATAAAATAACCGTTCTGTGACAAAACATGAAGTTAACCAGCAGATATCGAGTAGTTAGAAAACCTAGTCTTAACCAACGTATAAACACTTGTTAGCGGTGGTTAGCGTTAATCAAATGGTCTTCAACTGCGATACAACCCGCCCTAAAAGTTTCAGCTAACTTTTGCCGCTGTCAAAGTGACAATTGCACTGTGGCATATGCGATTTTTTAGACATGAGTTGAATTGTCAAGTCTAAATTTTCTAAAAATTTGTTCGTTTGATACAGCTACTGTGTGTTTTAAGTTTAAATATTATGTAGATCTTAACAAATTAAAATTGTCTCATTTCATAATATTTTTTTTATTTTGAAGGACCACCATTTTATAGGCAATCCTGGTTCTAGTACGATTTTCAATTTTTTTGATATCTTTTAGTCTTAATGATAACTAAGAGATCGTGATGGGTGAAAACTGTGCAGGCCCTCCGGTTTGGCGGTGGTGGTGTCTTGAAGTTACGTCATGAGCATAACATTTTGCCTCCTAGCACTATAAATCTCGCAATAATAGCAAATGTCTTGTATTTCGGGGGATAATTAGGATGCCTACCACACTTCTGTGCCATCAGAAACTCAATTTCTCCAGAGGGTGCTTCCGCAACGGCCAATTTGTTAGGCCGATGTTTCAACCGCAAGCGGAAGCAATGAAACCGAACAAAATCATCAACAATCACATTATGTAGGTTAGTTGAATCCATCTAACTTCTAAATTCCTCACGAGTGGGTCCTCAAAGACTTTTTGACATCTTCTGGATACCACACACCCATCCACAAACCGCATTGCACCCATCTCTAGAGCCATCACCCGTGACAGACGTCAGTCGGAAATTGTCAGACATTTTCTTGTTGTATTCTATGCGTATATTTATTTTTTTCTTTAACATAAGCGGAACGACCTACCTCAGTTGTGTATATCTCAAGTAGGTCTACTTTCGATTGTCTGATCTTCAATTACCTAATATGTATGAGTATTGTGGAGCCTGTTTCGATTGACGTCTGTCACGGGTGATGGCTCTTTTGACAGATATCTTTCCGAACTACCGGATTTTTCATTTACTACTAGATATGGGTTCGTGGGATCAAGAAAATGTTGAGAAGTCTTTTGGATCAGATGGATCCAACTAACCTACCTATGATTGTTGATGATTTTGTTCGGTTTCATTGTTTCCGCTTGCCGTTGAAACATCGGCCTAACAAACTGACCATTGCGGAGGCACCCTCTGGAGAGATTGCGATTCTGATGGCACAGAAGTGTGGCAGACATCCTTATGAACCCCCGACATACATGACATTTGCTACTATTGCGAGATTTATAGTGCTAGGAGGCAAAATGTTATGTCAGGACGCAACTCTAAGACGCCATCACCGCCAAAACGGAGAGTCTGCACAGTTTTAACCCATCACGATTTCTAAGTTATCATTAACACTACAACATATCAAAAAAAAAATCGGAAATCGTACGAGAACAAGGATTACCTATAAAATGGTGCAGGGTCCTTTATTTAAATTATTAACAATATTATGATACTTATCATATTTTGAAACTCTAGGTAGTTTACATCGCTCCGCTAAAAGCATTGGTAAGAGAAAGAGTCCTTGATTGGTCAGTAAAGTTTGCAAAAATAAACAAAAAAGTAGTGGAAGTTACAGGAGATATTACGCCCCGTTCCGAATTCATAAGATCAGCAAATATCATCATAACCACTCCAGAAAAATGGGATGCCATGAGTAGAAATTGGACAGAAAAAGATTTCGTAAAAGACGTCGGTCTGATGGTTATAGATGAAATACACTTGTTGGGTGAAGATAGAGGTCCAGTTTTAGAAGTAATTGTTTCCAGAATGAACTATATCAATATGAAAACGAATAAGTCAATTAGGATTGTTGGATTGTCCACTGCTATGGCAAATCCTGGTGATTTGGCGTATTGGTTAAATGCAGATAAAGTGAGTACCAATTTGTACGAATAACTACATTTTATACAGGGTTTTTCAAAAAAAGGTAACACCGTCTCTAGGATAGGTAAAAAACTGAAAAATAATTGGGGTTTGCTCAGTAAAATTTTTTTCTAACGCCATCCGTTTTCAAGATAAAGGGCGTTGAAGAAAATAAAAAATTACACATTTCTTACGATTTTGCCGAAACTACTGGCACCATTGTAATGAAATTTTATACGAATATGTTTTGGAAGCTGATATATCCCATGAATTTGTTTTTATAACTAACTCTCATAGAGGGCGCTAGTTACACGATTCATACAACGTATTATTCAACATAACTTTTTTTAGGGTAGAATTATCAGTCAAAACTCCAAGTGAACATAAACATCGTTTAATTTTACACCAAAAAGGTACTCTTGGTAAAACTCGATATTATGTACCGTTTTCGGAATATTTTGATTTGAAAATTATGAAGTAATAACCGCTCCTGGTATAAACTAATGATAAAGTTCGCTTTTCTCTAAGTTTGCCATGTAAAATTGACATTTATTGATTGATTATCATTAGTTTATACCAGGAGCGATTATTATTTCATAATTTTCAAATCAAAATATTCCGAAAACGGTACATAATATCGAGTTTTACCACGAGTACCTTTTTGGTGTAAAATTAAACGATGTTTATGTTCACTTGGAGTTTTGACTAATAATTCTACCCTTAAAAAAGTTATGTTGAATAATACGTGTTATGAATCGTGTAACTAGCGCCCTCTATGAGAGTTAGTTATAAAAACAAATTCATGGGATATATCAGCTTCCAAAACATATTCGTATAAAATTTCATTGCAATTGTGCCAGTAGTTTCGGCAAAATCGTAAGAAATGTGTAATTTTTTATTTTCTTCAACGCCCTTTATCTTGAAAACGGATGGCGTTAGAAAAAAATTTCACTAAGCAAACCCCAATTATTTTTCAGTTTTTTACCTATCCTAGAGACGGTGTTACTTTTTTTTGAAACACCCTGTATATTGTGTTTATTTATTAGGATTTCCAATGGTCTAGATGTTTCACCTAAATAAAATTAGTCTCATTTATAGGATAATTGATATATGCAGATTTTTGAAAATTGATTATAAAAATAACCCCTTGTGAAATCCAAACGCCGGCACTCAGTATAGTGCTCAATGATTGAAAAGTCGTCTAGAAACCAATTCTAAGTGCAACTCTTTTTTTGAAATGATTTGACATATTTATATGATAGTGTATCCCTTCCTAAGTCGAATGTACCTGGGGCGCTATTCTTGACCGTTCGCATCTTTCAAGGTCGTGCGCATCTCATGATTATGCGAATGACAATTACTTTTGGCATTCTTGACCATTCGTAACTATGCGATTATGCGTATTTTACAACGAGTGGTGTTTGTTGATCGCAACCGATTTGCGTATGCGATTCAATAGAGATTTAATAGGTTATGTTCCTGAATTTTGTATGCATTAAGTTGTTTTTGACGTTTATGTGAAGTATATATTTCTCGACACTCAAAATTAGAAAATAAATTAGTATTATTCTTATAATGTCCGCCATAAAGTTGGAACCATATGGGAATTTTTTTTATTATTGTAGTTAAATAACAACTTTGGATAGCAATCACTTCTGCTTCTGAAATAAGTTAAAATGCGCCAAGTCAAAGTAGACAGGTAACATCTGTCAATTGTCAAGTTCGTAATTTTGGAAAAAATGTCCTAAAACGGGTCAATTTCTTAAAATTTCGAAAAATGTTACTTGGAAATTATGATTCTAATCACATTTTATGCTTATGTGTCGATTTTGAGAGAGAAATTTTGATGTTCAATAAATTTCGTATTTTCGTACTTTTTAATTCACCCCCGTATCTGGCGACTTTAAAATCATTTGAAACTCTTTAAAGTAGTATAAAGGCTACCATTCCATTGCATAATATGATCATAATATTCGTACGTATAGCTGGTTTTGAAGATTATTGATATTTTCAAATAAAAAAGAGGTAGTCTCTGGATTATTTTCCAAATTTCGAAAAAGTCAGAAATTGTTTTTCATTTTTTTCTTCATTAAACTGCAGTTGGATAGTACGAAAATGGTTTTAATTATAATCTGAATATCTTAACGCATAACGACTACTTCAAAACTACATAATACATCAAATAAAGAGATCACTTTAAAGGAAATTACATCTCTGTGATGAAATGCCGTTGAATGAAAGGTCGCGTTTGGTATTTCAACAAGATGGTGCATCATTTCACAGTACTGTAATTTTTAAACATTTTGTTCAGAGGAAAATGGATCGGGAGGTTTTCTGAATTTCTTTGTCCGGCGCGATCCCCCGATTTGACTATAATGAGCTTTTTTCTTTGGGTATACTTAAAAGAAAAAGTATACCAAAGAAGGCCTTTTCAAAGTGTGGATCATTTGGAAGATGTTATAGGGGAAGAGTGTGCAAATATACCTAGGAAGTTCTTACTAAATGCTGTCAGGGAATTTTCCCGTCGAACAGAAAAATGTATGGAAACCGAAGGGAGGCACACGGAGATGTAATTTACTTTAAAGTGTTCTATTTATTGTTTGTAATTTTGAAGTAGTCGTTATGCGTTAAGATATTCAGATTATAATTAAAACCATTTTTGTACTATCCAACTGAAGGTTAATAAAGAAAAAAATGAAAAACAATTTTTTCGAAATTTGGAAAATAATCCAGAGACTACCTCTTTTTTAGTTGAAAATATCAATAATCTTCAAAACCAGCTTACGTACGAATATTATGATCATATTATGCAATGGAATGGTAGCCTTTATACTACTTTAAATGATTTTAAAGTCGCCAGATACGGGGGTGAATTAAAAAGTACGAAAATATGAAATTTATTGAACATCAAAATTTCTCTCTCAAAATCGGCACATGAGCATAAAATGTGATTAGAATCATAATTTCCAAGTAACATTTTTCGAAATTTCAACAAATTGACCCGTTTTTAGGACATTTTTTCCAAAATTACGAACTTGGCAATTGACAGATGTTACCTGTCAACTTTGACTTGGCGCATTTCAAGTTATTTTAGAAGCAGAAGTGATTGCTATCAAAAGTTGTTATTCAACTACAATAATAAAAAAAATTCCCATATGGTTCCAACTTTATGGCGGACATTGTATTACTATCATTATACAAGTGATACTAGTTGAGGTTTGATAAACATTTTTTGGAATGGATGACCTACAATCTATAGCCAATTTGGAGAATTTAGAGAATGCAGATGAACAAATCAATAGGTTGTAGAGTTCATTTTTTCTTTAAATAAATTAATAAACTTTTCAATTTTCAATAACTCATTTACATTCGAAATTATAACAAAATGTCATTTATAACGTCAACTAACGCTGAATTGCGCTGTTGTCGAGTATATTTGAGCAGTATAATAATACCATTCGTATGATTTTGCGTAGGGTGCTCGAGAATATCATTTTAAGGAACTATTCGCAAATAGAGCATTCGCAAGCTTGCGTATACGTGACGTTGCGAACGATGTCAAGAATAGCGCCCCTGGCAGTATAAAAATCGTAACGGGGGGAAAGGAGGGGGAGCATTTTTATTAAGAAAAAATTAAAAAACATTTTTCCCAAAAACGAGTTCTATAATCTGGTCAAAAGTGGATCCTCTAGTATCAACGGAAACAAACAAAAAAAGTTTCTTTTTAAAAATTACATTAGTTTAAACGGACAATGAATTTTATTTCTGTTATTTGTTGCTAGCGTTTGAAAGATACTTTTCAATTGTTATTCATCGCCATTGCGGCGAAACAAGAGCTCCAATCAAAAAATACCCTGAAACAAAGAAAATAGCCCTTTCTTTTCTGCTTCTAATGGTTTTCTGTTTGTTAAAATTGGCTGGATAATAAGCGAGAAACCTAATTTTGATTAGGAGGATGTAACAAAAATGCGGCGCACTCAATGCAATCGGTACTTTAAAACGCACCCCGCGCAGGCCGCTATTTCCCAAATGTATGCAACTAATATTTCTTTTTACATATTCTAATCCTGATTTTTGGTTCTTTAGTCGTAAAGAAACTTTTAATTTACCATAAAATGTTAATAATTAATTAAAACCACCTATTTATTACTAAAGCACGGATTTTTAAGCATAAAAAAACTTGAAATAGGCGCTTAAAAAAGCTTAAAATTTTCTGAAAATAAGCTTATAATTATGCATGAAATTTAATTAAAAGCAAGAAAAAGTTACTTATAAAAACGAATATCTTTATTAATATGACACAGTTTTGTTCAAAAAACATAAAAATAAAACTCATTTCGTCATAAGATAATGTAAATAAAGAAACTACTTTTTCTTAAAAAAACCAGAAACTTACTTCTTGCAAAAAAAACACTAAATAATAGGAACGAATGAAATTTTAAACTTTACAAACTACTCGTCTTTGAATAAACCAATAACTAATTGTTTTTCTAAATTGTCAACAGTAAATCCCATTCTTCTATCACATCGTTCAACATCCACGCTGGTAATTGGTGCATATTTAAATTTAGGAACAATAGTTGCATCTATCGGAAAATCTTCAACAACATTTCCTTTAATAACATTAAATTTGCTATTTGGTTCAAAACTATATACTCTCCATTTTTATTTAGCACTACGCTAGTACGATGTTGTCACGTTGTGGCTTAGATAATATAAAATAAAATAATCGGAAATTGACAAATATATTAAAAACTATTACATACCGAGAAGTAAATGTACAAAATTAGCACCAAATACACCACTAATTGTTAAAAAATGCATAAAACTAGCACAAAAGAAAATAAATGCATTAAAACTGAAAATAGGCATAATGGCACAAAAACAAATTGACCCTGTGAATCCTCTTATTGAAATTCATGCATACATGTTGTTACGGTAGTTTTAATATTGTAAATTTATCCAAGTAAATTAATATTTTGTTATTATTTTGATCAAGTAGTAAATAATCAGATTTTGTCAATAGTTGTCAAAAAAAATAAAGTTTAAAAAAGTCAATTGATTAATTTTGTAGATTTATCACAGTTTTTCAATTATCCGGTACTTCTAGCCGGATAACGCATATATTACAGGTAATATCTACAACACATGTGATCAAAATACATCTGCCATCAAAAATCACTTATGGCATAATAGATCCGCGCTCTATTTATTACTATCACTATTGAAATATTCAAAAAGTTATTTATGTCTATGTTGGTTCTAGCAAAAAAATTTGAAATTTCAATCACTTTCGGAACTGAAATCCATATCTGACCACATTTTGTTGTATCGTATTATTACAACTTTGTTCAAGACACTTGCATGATCCATGGTACCTCTAACTTTAAATATCTTCTCTAACTTTATACACGAACAGTTTCTTGATTTGCAACCTAAAAACAAATTACATGATGGTATTTTAAAAAAATGTTTACATGTATATACCTTTTAAACAATTACAAGAAGTTAATAAATCCGCGTGTAAAGGAAACTCCGATAATGTTGTGAGAACTGGTGATAATTCGTCGTTGTGCATCTTCCAAAAATCATGTTTGAAAATATTTTTATCCCATCACTCATTTCTAAAAGACGGAGGAACTTCGGAAGTTGTGGACACCCTCGTTAATCAAATGAAAAAATTTCTTTTTTAACTCTATACAGACAATAATGACGTTGACTGCATAGATACTCTATTTACGATAAAAAGACGATGACATTGCAAAACAAAATATCGTGATGTTGCCAAGCTGTAGTTTTTTTCTTTGCGAAAACTAGAAAAGTCAATCTTATGTTAGATTGACATTTACATTTAAATATGTAACAATAATATTGATAATAATGAACACAAATAGCGAATACTATTAAATACTTACTTCTCTTACTCGCTTATTTCGGCATTCCCGTTGAAAAAAGCTTAACAAAGATTTTACCATCTCTTGACACTTACTGTTCAGCTGCTTCAGCATTTTATTAACTACACACTGTAGATTTGCCTGAATAATTAGTTATGAAATAACTGTTATTCTTTTATTTAAAAAAAACAATGAATTTAGAAGCAAGAGAAAAACTTGTAAATATCAGACGTAGATCGAATATCAATAAACGTCAAAACAAACTGGGGAGTTTTTCCAGTTGATCTGACAACGTCTTGAAGTTTTGCCATCAGGGCTGTTGAGGATGTATTGCATTTAGGGTTGATAAAGAAAGTAACCAAAAATGACATCATCGTCTTTTTATCGTAAAAATCCTATAAGAGATATTTTAGCTTCTAAAAATATCAGTAAATTACCTCCAACCAGAGATAGCTTACTATTGCTTTGTCCGAGGTTAAACAACCAGACACACATTTGGTTAAGTTAGAATATAAACCTGCCACTTTGGTCCCTTTGCAAAATGGTTGGGAGATGCACAACGACGAATAAAACAAGTTCTCACAACATTATCGGAGTTTCCTTTCCTCGCGGACTTATTAACTTCATGTAATTGTTTAAAAGGCATATACATTAAAACTTTTTTTTTTAAATACTATGTAATTGCTTTTTAGGCTGGAAATCAAGAAACTGTTGGTTCCTAAAGGTAGAGGTACCACGTATTGGATCATGCAAGTGTTTTGGACAAAGTTGTAGTAATACGATACAACAAAAGTGGTTTCAGATATGGATTCCAGTTCCTAAAGTGAAAACTTTACACTTTTATGCTTGAACCAAATGGTATATTACATAACAAGAGTTGTAAGTTGCTTATTACATGCGAATAGAAAAGTTGAAATTTCAGTTATTTTCACTGAACCGATTTTAAAAATATCTCTTCTGACATTGACTTACTACTACTACTAAGTTTGCAGGCGAGCCTTGTCCTGGACAAACTCAAGCCAAGGTTCCGGCACTGAGGCCACTGGCGGGCCCATTGTGCCATTCCTGCTTACCTAGACATCCATAAAGCCGAGCCCTTCTATAAAGGCCACAACCTTTTTCAATGGATGCCTGCTTGTGTCTCCAGGGGCCATAACAGGGACTCCGAAGATTCGCCTGCGTAGTACAGCCCAGTGTGGGCACTCTATGAGAACATGGACTGACGTTTCGTCAGTCATGCCGCAACCCCTGCATAGGGAACTTCCCTCTACTCCTAAGTTGTGGAGGTGTTTCATCATACAGCAGTGCCCTGTTAGGAGTCCTGCTATCTTCCTTAGCCTACTCCTTGGTAGTTCAGTGTGTCCATCAGTCCATCCCTTCAGTAAAAGTTTGGATTGCCTAGGACAATGCAGAGCATTCCAATGAGCGAGGTGCTGATTCTTCAGCCACTTCTTCGTCTACTTGCGTATTTTTTGTTTTGTTAGGCCCAGGGTCGGGCCCGGGCCGCAGAAGGGAGCTGCTTCCCCTTCCGCAGCCAGTGCATCCGCCATCTCGTTGCCTTCAAAACCAGAGTGGGCTGGAATCTATTCTAGCCGCACCACGTTGCGCCTTGCAAGATTAGCAAGTCGTTCTCGACATTCATTAGCGAGTGCTGAATTGCTGGTATACCCACTCAGGGCTTTAATTGGCAATTGCCGCCTGACTGTCGGAGTATATGGTTATGCGTCGATCCACATAATCTCTGTCTAGGTTTATCTGCGCATATTCCAAGATAGCATATATCTCGGCCTGATATGCAGATACACCTTCACCCAATGGTACAACTTGTGTTCTTGGGTTCCTGTAGTAAATTCCAGCCCCTGCTCTATCACCGGAGCATGATCCATCTGTGTACCAGACAGTCCCATTAGGCTGTGTATTCCTCTCTTTTTCCCAGTATTCATTGACTTTATAGCATAACAATTTGATTTCTCATACGTTTTTTTGGAGGATACTTTAAATTTCGATTACTCTTGAAATGGCTTGTGAAATATTTATTTGAAATTTCATGCTAATTTTTTTTCCAGAGAGGAATTTTCAACTTCAGTTCGGCAGTTCGACCGGTACCATTAGAAATTCACTTGCAAGGATTTAACGTTAAACATTTCTGTCCTAGAATGGCAGCTATGAACAAACCGTGTTATCAAGCTATCTGCCAGTACGCAGGTGACAGTTCGGCTTTAATTTTTGTGGCTTCCCGTAAACAAACCAGGATAACTGGATATGAAATGATGAAGTTTTTATTATCTGACAGTAATCCACAAAAATGGTTGCATTGTGATTCTGCAGAAATCGAAGAGGCAAAATATAGGTTTGTTAATTTTTAAAAATATCTTTTTCGCTAATCGTTAGGAAATTTTGACATTCCAAAGAAAAAGTCGAAGATTTCCTATTTATTTCCTTGCAGTTGTTAGTGTTCTTCAAACATTATTAAAAATAATAGTCCAGGGTCGATAATTTTTAAAACCAAAAAAAATCATAATAGGATGAAACCCATTAGAAAAGGAGGGAAATATGATAAAAATGAAAGGAAAAATAATTTACGGGCGATCTGAGGTTGGGAAGGGGATGGGGGTGAGTTTTTAAGGGTAAAAAACGGTTTTTCTCGATTTCCAGCAAAACTAAAAGTCCTATCGAAAAAAGTCAAATGGAAAAGTTGTAGATAATAAAAAGATCTAAAACTTTTGTATTTACACTTTTTTCACATAACCCCAAAATTTATGTGAAAAATTCAAAAAACCAAGTTTTTGGTTTTTTATTTTTATCTTTTACAAAAATTTTTTTTTTTTAACGAAATTTTGTGAAAACTTACCTTTTTATGTCCCAAATACGCTGTAATTTATTTAATTAAAAATATTTATTTTTCCACCTTATTTTGAATTAATATCGAAAAAACACCCTAATTTTCAATCGAAAATTCACCCGGCAAAATATCAGCTTTTTTCAAAAAGTTGGTGTGGTTTCTGTTCGTTGAAATCTCTACTTTCCGATGGTGAAAAAAAAATATGTTACTATGGTAAATCTTCTCAGAAAACGCAAAAATTAAAAAAACTCGAATCCGTTTTTTGAATCATTATGTATAATTTTGAGCAATTTATTAAAATTTTCACATTAATTACTAGGAAAATGTTATAATCTAGGAAAATGTAAGATTTCATGTTATAATCTTACGTTTTTCTAGTAATTAAAGTGTAAATTTTAATAAATTGCTCAAAATTTTACATAATGATTCAATAAACGGATTCGAGTTTTTTTAATTTTTGCGTTTTCTGAGAAGATTTACCATAGTAACATATATTTTTTTTTTCACCATCGGAAAGTAGAGATTTCAACGAACAGAAACCACACCAACTTTTTGAAAAAAGCTGATATTTTGACGGGTGAATTTTCGATTGAAAATTAGGGTGTTTTTTCGATATTAATTCAAAATAAGGTGGAAAAATAAATATTTTTAATTAAATAAATTACAGCGTATTTGGGACATAAAAAGGTAAGTTTTCACAAAATTTCGTTAAAAAAAAAAAATTTTTGTAAAAGATAAAAATAAAAAACCAAAAACTTGGTTTTTTGAATTTTTCACATAAATTTTGAGGTTATGTGAAAAAAGTGTAAATACAAAAGTTTTAGATCTTTTTATTATCTACAACTTTTCCATTTGACTTTTTTCGATAGGACTTTTAGTTTTGCTGGAAATCGAGAAAAACCTTTTTTTACCCTTAAAAACTCACCCCCATCCCCTTCCCAACCTCAGATCGCCCGTAAATTATTTTTCCTTTCATTTTTATCATATTTCCCTCCTTTTCTAATGGGTTTCATTCTATTATAATTTTTTTTCACTTTTCATTATTTTTAAAGGCTTCTACCCTGGACTATAAGCTGTTTATAAGGAATTAATTTATATTTCGAAAATATCAATACATTGGAAAATACATTTTTAAATTAATTTCTTATATTCACAGTTATTTGACAGTTTGTACCGAGTTGTCCAATAAGCCGATCTCTCGGCTACATATCAGAAACTACTCATTTGATAACTTTAGGAGGAAAAAATTCTTCAGTAAAAGTGGCTAAGAGAAATTGCTGGAAATAACAACTTTCTAGGTTAACCGCTAGGGGGCGTAACCTGTAAATAAAAATTTAAAAACCATCTTTTTATGAAATATGCCCAATTATACCAAGTGTTTAATAAGTAAACTAGAAAGTGTGGCCAACAAAAAGTGATTTTTTTCTTACAAGAATGACAGTTGGGTCTACCATTCAAAACATAAGATTTTTGTAAGTTTTATCATTGCGAACATCTACAGATTGCGAAAATCCTTTCGGAACCCTCGTCATACACAAGTGCGAAAAGGAAAAAAAAAAGAAAAAAGCTTGAAAGAGAGATAAAGAATAATTGTGCGCGGTCATCAAGGCGTGTACTCAATTCCAGAAACCAGTGGCCGAATCTTAATTGGCCTCCTATTTTAACCACTGTTGCCAGAGAAGCCCATATTGATTTGTACAAATGATATTTTTGACTAATTATCGTTGACTTTTTTTCCAAGTCATGCATAATAGGTAAAACTAAACACTTCCATCATTTTCTCTGTAAAGTACACTGTTGCCGGATAAAAGTGTTTAGTTTTACCTATTATGCATGACTTCGAAAAAAGTTAACGATAACGAAAGAAAAATATCATTTGTACAAATTAATATGCGCTTCTGGCAACAGCGGTTAATCAACATTCGGCCACTGGTTTCTGGAATTAAGTACACGCCTTGATGACCGCGCACAATTATTTTCTCTCTCTTTCAAGCTTTTTTTTCGCACTTGTGTACGACAAGGATTTTTCGCAATCTGTATGCTGCTTTATTGAAATAATGAATACACCCCCGAGGTGTATATCTTGAAATTTGAAATGATTTTCCAGTTGAATACTATACCCAACCACTTTTTGTTGGCCACACTGACCTTAGACTGAACTCCTCTATTCAGCAAAACAATTAATTCAAATAGGTACCTACGTCAAGAACCGACATGTTGATACTAGGAGTATTTTTGATCAATTTTTCGTATAATACTTTTGGAAATTGAAAAAAATTGCAAAATCTTTTATTAATTTAACTCTAACAACTTTGAAATAAGTGAAAATATCGAAAAAATATAGGAGCCCTTTTTGTAGAGCGTCATACTTCCTACTCCCAAAGAATATTTCAGCAATTTCTACGTGAGCTATAAAATTCCAAAGCATAAAACAATTTTCTCCCATGTTTTTTAAATAGAAAATTGAAACTATCTTGATATAAAAATGAATGTTCAAACTTTTACAGTATTTTATTTTCGTGATGTCCAACAATAATTTCAGTACCTATATTCAAAGGAGAAACATAGATTTTTTTCTGTGACGGGAAAAAAGTTTGACATTTTATATCTGTTGACAGGTCACAAAATGTCACTTTTTATGAAATTACTTTTTTCCCGGATATAAACACATAATAATTTAATTTTAGAATATTTTATTATACAATAAAGTTACATTTTCTTTATATCAAAAGTAGGTACAATTATTAAATGTGCATTGCATGAAAGACACGTTCCTTATAAACCATTCGGTGCAATAGACGAATTTTCTTGTGTTGAAATTATATTTTTTTCTGTCATCACAACTCCCGTTGATGTACTTGGTCTCAAATCCGCGAGTGTGTCACAGAAAAAAATTGTGTATTATACTACCTCAAGCTAAAATCTAGTACTTTTTTCCCTTGTATAATAAACTAGCTGACCCGGCGAACTTTGTTCCGCCCTAATGGCAATAAATAAGCAGATTGTGTTCTTTTTTATTGGAAAAAACACAAAAAAATTAAATACCTACATTAACCATTCATTATTATTTCTGTATTTTAGTACATAGGTTGCTCTTCACTTAAGTACCTTGTGATACACGACATTTTTTGTTTTATTATCAGGCGCAAAAACAAACAACGCAGATGGTCTTCCGACCCGTGAACATACCACGTATAATTGACCATGGGAAAACATGAATGCTCTAGATTTAAACCACAAATTTTCAAGCATTGGCCTTGTGATTTGTTGATGGTCATGGCAAATGCAAGACGTATCGGAAATTGAAGTCTTTTAAATTCAAACGGCATATCGGTTGGGATCATCGGGATCCTCGGAATAAGAACTTCCTCACCCTTTAATTTTCATTATCGTAGCGTAAATTACATTGTTTATCAGTTTTCTAACCACCAAACGCGTACATATCAAATTGTCATCTATACGTCATTACATAGCTGTCATTATACGTCAATTACATAGCTGTCATTTGCGATTTGCTATTCCAAGTCTGATTCTTTTTTGTTATACCACGTTTTATAGTGATTGACGTTCCATGTCAAGTCCCACGGGAACGCTGTCGAACGGGATAAAAAGTATCTTATGTCCGTCTCCTGGCTCTAAGCTACCTCCCTACCAATTTTCACCAAAATCTGTTCTGCCGTTCTTGAGTTATAAGTGGTGTAACTAACACGACTTTCTTTTATATATATAGATAACTATTTTCAACAATCTAGTGTTCGTATTTGCACATACTGTTGTCTTAATAATCAATACTTAATACTTATTGTATAATACACCATTTTAGATTGGTTGATCAAGATTTAGCCCAGCTATTAAGTTTCGGCATAGGGATACATCATGCAGCATTGACAGAGAATGACAGAAATATTGTTGAACAATTCTACGTTAGTCGAAAAATTCAAGTACTTGTAGCTACTGCGACTTTAGCATGGGGTGTTAATTTTCCAGCTAGATTAGTTGTGGTAAAAGGCACGGAATATTTTGATGGTGCTACCAAACGATATGTGGACATGCCCATTACTGATGTTATACAAATGGTGGGAAGAGCAGGTATACATTTATCTTAATGTCACTTGAAAATTATTAAATCTGTCTTTACGCAAGAGTGGGGAAAGATATGTTAATATGACGTGCGTTATCTCGCTCAATTTGAAAGTTAATCCAATAGCCACTCCTCACTTTCTTCATAAGCAGACCAGTTTCGGTGCTGTTGTACCATTTCTAACGCAAATGATAATCTCTCAGTTCAGTGCATCTTAATTGGTCCAAACGTAATTTTATGAAATAATCTATAATCCGCAAGAATTAAATTGGAAATTATACTAGACTCTGTTTCACATAAGCAGAAGCCACGCGAAGTTTGCCAACAGTCCTAGGCAGAAATCAATATCGGTCTTGCTCATCCTTTCAACGAAAGTTTCATTCCTCTGGTGTTAAAAACCATGTTTCATACCGACAGACATTTCATTATTGACGTTTGAGGTTATGTTTGAACCAATCATTCGATTATCGACTATTTTAAAACGTTTAGCCAGTTTATCTGTGAGTGTTGTGTGTTTTATTTGATCTAAAACCTTGCCACCTAAAGAAACTTGTTGGTGTTATATTTTTAATGTTCTTATTTTGTGTTAACCAACAAAATGTAAAAACTTTACGCAACCGATTTCAAGTTGAATGCCAATTTCACATTATGGCGCTTCTTACCTGAAATGAAGTCTACCTAGGTTCTATAGTTCATTTAATAATCAGGAGTAGTTTGAAAAGCCTTACTCACACTACAAAAAGTTACTAAAGGGTGTGCTCAGAAAAAATATTCAACAGTTGTGTTCCAAATCTATTAAATATCCCTTTATTGATTAATCAGACGGATATTTTGTCACATGTAAAACTTTATCCTGTCTCGTATTTGAAATATCTAACTTAAACTGAAAGATTAGAACATTCAAATTACTCCAATATGGCTGTTTTTAATTAGCAAATATCTGGATGCAATGAAAAGGAAGTCAATAAGTTAATCTTTGAAAATATTCCATAATTTTCACTAAACTTTAAATTTCAGTTTTCAAATATTTGTGAGATACTCTCTTCATAGTATTCTTACTTTTTTTCCTCCAAAAACCAATTCGCATGCAAGTATCACATGTGCAAGGGCTAGCTCTGCTTAAAATACCGAGGGGTATTTGCCAAGCGAGTCGATTCCTTCATATATGCTCGACTTGATGTATATGTCCGCTCCGGTGCCGAGCTCATTCCTTGATCCGTCTGTGTACCAGATCAGGTCATTCGCTTTACTGAGTGGTGGTGCGTTCTCTTCCTCAAGCTCCTTTCGATCTTTGATTACAATCTCGAAGCTCTTGCGAAAGATATATCTGGTGATCATGTGGTCTGTTGGTATTTTAAAGATGTCGTCCTCCACATCCCTATTTCTGTGTGTCCTCTCCTATGTGCCACGTCATGGTCTGATGCTTTTTCCAGTCTGGTTAAAGCAGCCCTTGCTTCACATTATGACACAATGTAGCGGAGGAAGGTCTAGCTTTGTCTCCAGCGCCGCTGTAGGAGTAGTCCTCATTGCCACTGTGATGCAAATGCATCCAATAAATTGTCAAATCTATGTCCACCAGACCAGAGATGCATATTTATGTTATCCTGGGGATGACTACAAACCACATACAACCAAAAGACTGCCCTCTCTGATAAATATTTTGGCTACAGCAAATGTACTGCCATCTGTAGTTGTCATGATATATTAAGAGAGAAAATTGAGCAGAAATCTATCAATTTTAAGGCGGTAAATTTAAACCTTCTACCCATTCCATTTTTTCCAAAATCCTGTTTTGAAACCTCTCAAGCATAAAGTAACAATTTCAGGTTATTGTTCCTTGTTGCATTTTAAAAGTATAAAATATTTTAAAAGTGGTGGAATGCCAATAACCTAAAATTGTTACTTCTGGCTTCAAAGAGTTTCAACTACCTTATGGTTTATAAATAAAACAAGATATTGAAAAGAACACGTTCTATTTTATCAATAATATATAAATGATTAAAATTTTCGTAACAGAGATCAGTTTCTTTTGTATTGTTTTTTTAATATTTGGCAAATGCCATTTCATGTAGTGAAACTTTTAATATAACTAACCTTTGGGCTTCTCTGTTAGTACACTGTGGAGCACAACAAAATAAATCCCAGTTTATAATTATAGTCAAAAACACAACACAAGAACAAAATAAATTAACTAAATACAAACACGTGTTCACATTCACAAACAAAAACAACGCAGTGGCCGACAGATAAACAAACAGCCCTTCCCGAGGGTTGTCTCTGTCCTTCCTACAATTTCATGTCCTATCAACAAAATATTTTAGTTCTTCACGATAACAGCGCCATCTTAGAGAATCAACTTGACTCTACCTTCAATCATAACTCATGACAACTACAGATGTCTCTGAATATTGTGTACAGCTTTTTGCAGGAGTAAGTTTCCACCCCCTGGGGATGACAAGCATTTTGTACAATTAGTGTACCGTGCTTGGTCTAAGGTCCCCATTTAGTGTCGTAGGTGAGTCTGGCAACCTTCTTAATCACGTGCTAAAGGCGTCGGTTCCAAGTTAAACCTGGGTCTAGGATAACTCCAAGATATTTAACTTCTCCCTACAATCGTATAGGATCGCCTTGAAGCGTCCTTCCCTTTTTCTTCTCCTGGTGGACGCTTTTAAGGGACTTATTCTTAGTCCTTATTTTACTGTTCAGTCTGCTACTACATTTGAGGCCATCTGGAGTCTATCTCTGGTTGTACTGTTGTATTTACCTTGGAATAGAATTACCAGGTCGTGCGCATATCCTATGGTGTTAAATCCTTCTCTGTGTAGGGTTCTGATGAACCCGTCCATGACCCGGTTCCACAGCAGCCGGGATAGTACTTCCCCCTCTGGACAACCACTGGCTGCACGCACGGCCATTGTCTTCCCCATAAGAGTTATTCCTACAGGGTGTTTCATTCGGAAAGGGCCTAACTTTAACTGTAGATGGGGATCACTTTGGTGGTTCCAAAAACCTATATTCAATGGGTCTGCTGCACTTTATAACCGGGTGTTTTATACATTTTTCCTATTTTTTTCGAACCTCATAACTTCCGAGTTACCCTATATATTATTTTGAGATTTGGTACACGTACACTCCATCAAAAGCATTTCCAAAAAGATAATGCAGGTCCGGCTTAACAAAAAATTTCAAAACTCGTCTTTCCTAAAAACAACACCCTGTATATAGATTGTTTGAAAATTGCTCTTCATAATTGGAAAGGGTATAAAAAATCGAATCTACCTATTTCCTTTCCATTTTTCCGCAGACAATTTTACTACCAAAAATTTACCGTCAAAGTTATAATTTATGCACGTTTTTGGGGTTAACAATGGTATCGGAGAGGTTTTTTTATTTTTTAGCTTGAAATGAAATCCATTCAATGCATCTAGAGAATCATCCTAGAAATTCAAAAAACGGAGAGATTTTTATTAATTTTATTAATTGACATGAACAGAAAACAAGAAATTCTAACAACATTGTCCAAACGAGTACTTTTAACGTTTTATGAAATATAAATTTATTTCTCGTATTTTACTCTTGTTATTCTAAATGTAGAAGTGCATAGTTTCCAGATACATATCCTTATACAGGGTGTTCGAGATATTGAATGGGTATGTCCTAAGTACGGCTCTGTAATCACATTTTTTAGTGGTCTGTACTCGTAAACATACAAACTCAATTGAATTTCTAGGATGCTTCTCTAGATGCATTAAATGGATTTCATTTCAAGCTAAAAAATAAAAAAACCTCTCCGATACCATTGTTAACCCCCAAATCGTGCATAAATTATAACTTTGACGGTAAATTTTTGGTAGTAAAATTGTCTGCGGAAAAATGGAAAGGAAATAGGTAGATTCGATTTTTTATACCCTTTCCAATTATGAAGAGCAATTTTCAAACAATCTATATACAGGGTGTTGTTTTTAGGAAAGACGAGTTTTGAAATTTTTTGTTAAGCCGGACCTGCATTATCTTTTTGGAGATGCTTTTGATGGAGTCTCTAGGTAATGGTTATTACGTGTACCAAATCTCAAAATAATATACAGGGTAACTCGGAAGTTATTAGGTTCGAAAGAAATAGGATAAATTTATAAAACACCCTGTATCTTGGTTATAAAGTGCAGCAGACACATTAAATATAGGTTTTTAGAACCACCAAAGTGATCCCCATCTACAGTTAAAGTTAGGCCCTTTCCCAATGAAACCCCCTGTATTAGCCTGCTTCTAAGCATACAGTCTATCCACCTGCAGCTCGTGGCATCGATCCCAATTTTCCTCGCTGCCTTGGCTATGGATTCGTAGGAGGTGTTGTCAAAAGCTCCTTTTATACTTTTATATTCAGTTGATTTTTCTCTCTCTCTCGATAACTTAGGACTCCTTGAATTTAGCTAACCAATAAATTCTATGTTGATGATTGTATTAAGAAATTACTTATATTTCGTGTTGAAATGTTCTAGGTCGACCTCAGTTCGATACATCGGGAATAGCATGCGTTATGGTACAGGAAAATAAAAAAAGTTTCTATCGAAAGTTTCTGTTTGAACCCTTCCCCGTAGAATCGAATCTTCTTCAGTTCCTACCAGATCACGTTAACGCTGAAATTTACAACGGCAACATTACTAATAAAGCCCAACTTATAGAATTTATACAATCGACATTTTTCTATAGAAGATTATTGGCTAATCCTTCGTATTATCAAATGGATACTAATTCCACACCAGATCAATATATAGATGAATTGGCGTCGTCTGTCATCGGTACATTGCAAGAACACGACTGTATTATTCAAGAAGATGGGGTATGTGCTATAAAAAAACTTTTACCAAAAATTTTCTATACTTTTTTGTTCAGTTTTAAAAAAATTAAAGGTATTTGGTGTTTGGGTCCTATTTTTGGGAAATTTACTTCTATTACTTATTAAATGAAACTAATTTCCACTTCCACTAAAGTGGAATTGATTAGAAACAGTTAGATTAGTCTAGGCGTGTGGTGAGTGGGTCTGTGGTGACCACACAACATGCAAGTGGCCACACTCTGCATCAATATTTTCAACTTCCCAGTTTCTATCATAACGTCACGTAAACTGACAAATTGATTGTTTCGATTGTATCAAACTCGTGAACGTTTTTTAAATGGCAAAAGGCGCAGATGACAGATGTCACGAATGACAGCTGACGAATATCAATCAGACGAGATGTTTGTTTGTCAGGTTTGTTGGTTGGTTTGTCAGGTTTATTATTAGTGTAGTTTGAAAGCGGAGTAATAAGAAAATGAAGGAATGACTAGATGTTGGTTGTCCAGGGAAGTCTCCAAGAAACGAGAGAAAAAAAAAACAGAATAAAATAATAACCACGACTTGTCAAACATATTTTATTTTGAACTTCTGTCAAGAATATAGATTTAAATACATCTTTAATATTTATTTTATTTTAGCGCAATAGGGTCTGTAAGGCACTCCACTCCGACTCGCAAGAGTCTCTTGTGACTCACATGTATTCAGATTTCACCAAATAAATGTAGCTTCTTAACAAAGCCGATTACTTTATTTGGTGAATGATGTTTCAGGTCCGAGGGCGAGAGAGAGACCCTACCAAACATCAGATACCTGCTTCGAACCGCGGCGGGGCAGGCACAAATAATATGCTTTGTTGTTCCATCATCTTCCAAAGACGGTCTAAGTTTTAACATATGATGATTCAAATGACAGTGGCCTGTTAGACAACGTAGGTCATGACTGCTATAGTCTAACATTTGTTTGGAGACATTCTTAGAACGATGTATAAAAGCCTTTGAATGAACCAACCCTGGTAAATTATGCCAGAGGTTTTAAGCTCTTCTTACTCTCCAGGTATTTAGTGTTTGTTTGGCAAAACATATTGCAATGCCAATTGTAGGGTCTGGTCCATAAAAACCCTGCAAGAGAGTCTGCCTTCTCGTTTAATTCCATGCCAGAGCGACCAGGGGTGGCATTCTGTTCACACTGGCGAGTAGTTTTGAATCGATCTTGTCGATATACAAATTCCGTTCACCATATTTGGTTGTTTTGGAGCGAAAAATAGTTCTAATTTCTGATACCCATAAGGTGTCGCCTACGTATTCTCTGTCTTTCCTTGTCAAAGTAACAACGTGAAATGTAAAATCCAGGCGACGTCGCTTAAAAGCGATCGCTAGTTTTTATGAACGGAATGTCACCCCAGGGTTCCAGACCAGCAATACTTTATTCAGTTCTATTGAGGAGAATCCTTTATGGCAGTCTAAAACTTTACACGGTGAGAGCTAAGTGCTTTCAAAGCCGCTTGGCTGCCCGAGAAATTTTTTATTGTTCCATGTATGAGATTGGCTTTCTCCTATCTCTCCACACATGAAACAAAGACGTAAATTTTCGCCTGAAATACGATTGCATTGGATCCTAGAGAGGTTGAAATTTCTGTCCCAAGTCTGCGCCCATATACACCTGCACCAAAGCCTGAGGGAGTTTTTGATCCGTCTGTATACCAACAGCTGTTTGCTCTTAATAGTTCATACTTACGGAGGACCCATTCATCTCTATTTGTAAATGGGACGGTATACGGCAGGTCGTAGTTTACTGTTGGGGGCACTATGTCAGAGGTCATTCCCAGAATACTGCGACTTTCAGTATTCACTAGCATTCTGCGTCGTTCTGTATAAGCTTGATTTGTGCATTTAGAAATATGCGCAATTCTCTATGTTGTCCATCTAGCCTTTCTTTCCAAAAATATATGGAGAGGAGGTAGGTCCAGAAGAATTTCCATGGCTGCTGAAGTGGTGGTAGTGTGGAGCTGATAGCACCAGAGAGCTTTGCTTGTGCCGTTTGCTGTTAAGCTTTTGGTCACCAGGCAATAGCTCCATATGTGATTATTGGTCTAATGATCATCACATAATATAGAAATATTTAGTTTCATTTAAAAAGTGAAATAAAATATGGATTAATGTGAGCAAAAATTGAAACTGAAATGAATTTAAAATTATCCACGACTGATGATATCTGTAAATGCACATTTTAGGAAATGAGTTTGTTCTACGAATCAACAATTTTGGGGTTACTAGCAGCACAATACTATCTTTCATATAAAACTATCTTCCTTTTGAGCGAAAATATGTCGGAAAATAGTTCAATAGAGGAAATGCTAGAATTAATTTGCCAAGTGGAAGAATATAAACTGATACCAGTAAGACATAACGAAGATAATATTAATCGGTAAGGATATTTTTGTTGGAGAAACTTCTTTAGCTTCTATTAATTTTGATTCATTTTCAGGGATTTAGTTCGTAATATACAGTTACGAACTTCGTTTGCTTACGATTCTCCGGCCCTAAAAGTACTATTAATGGTAAAATATTATCTTCTGGATCTAAATTTACCAAATCAAGAATACGTTTTGGATTTAAAAAACGTTCTTGATCAAATTATTAGGATTATCCATGTAAGTAACAGCAAATTGGTGTAAGAAAATGTAGATAACTGCAAATAGAAAGTACTTGGTGATTCTAAATATCTTTGGTTACATTGGAATCTTTACATGTTGAAAATTTTGAAATTATTTCATAACTGAACATATTTCACATATCTTGAGGTTCAA
Source organism: Galerucella nymphaeae (assembly GCA_963978555.1). NCBI lineage: Eukaryota > Metazoa > Arthropoda > Insecta > Coleoptera > Chrysomelidae > Galerucella > Galerucella nymphaeae. The sequence goes on along the minus strand of OZ021711.1, from coordinate 415,344 downwards.
ATTTATTAAATACAGTTCGATGAGGGGACACAGATAAACGAATTTGATTTATGCGCAAGACAGTTGGCAAACATCACGCGGCTTCTTATCAACCGCTGCACCGATGTTATGGCTCCGTTGTATTTCTCCCTACATCTTCTTCTTCCCTCCATAAATATTATTTGCTAAGTAGTATTATCTATTTGCTTTAGTGGAAAATGACCTACAATCAATATGTCCGAAACTAAATCGCTTACATTCCCACAGAGATTCTAATTGAAATATAAAAAAAAACAGAGATATATATAAGCTGGTTGAAAAAAAAACTTCCTTTCTTCCTTTTTTTCTAGTTCCTTCAGGCGTCGGATGTGGATTCCATGTACTGTATCCATTTCTTCCATGTATTTCTGTCTCTTGCTAGGTTTTTCATTTCTGCTATGGTCTATTTTATTACATTTACATTTACAGGAATCGATTTAAAAGTAATTCTAAGCAAAAAATGTTCTATACATTTTTTTTGTGAAATCAATATTCTCTAAGTTATTCGCTATTGAAAGTAACGCTTTTTAGAGGAATAAATCGACGTTTTTGATGTTTTTCGCGGATAACTCGAAAATTATGCATTTTATCAAAAAAAACTGTGGAGAGCAAAATTGTAGCTTTTAAGAAAACAAGTGAAACCCTTTTTTATAATTTTTTTAAAACCAATAAGAACCGAGATATGGCCCATCAATGACTAGCTATTGGAATTTTTCGAAAAAAAATCGATTGGTTTTTTTAACGTATTTCCTTCATTTTGATGATAAAAAGTTTGTACAAAAACAATTTTGTAGGGTTTTTCAAGAACTACAAGGATCTCTTTAGACCCTTTCGTTTTTAAATGGGGTGAGTTAAAAGGGCTAACAAAAGGTGGTGCTCGTGCGTAAATAGACGTTTTAAACGGCTATACCTCGTCAAATATTAACTGTACAAAAAATCTACTTACAGGAAAATTTTTGTCATAAAAAAAGTTACAATTTCATTTTTTAACTTTTCTTGTACCTCTAATATTTTCGGAGTGATTTTGAAAGAAACGGTAAAAAATACAAAATTATGAAAAATAACTTTTTACTTTAAGCCATAATTTTTCGAAAACTATGAATTTTAAATCGGTCAAACTTCTTGGACATTAACCATACATGTACAAAGAGAATTGCACAAGGGTAAAGATCAATTTTAATTAGGGGGGTAGTTAGGGGGTTGTTTTCACCGATTTTTTTGTATAAAAAATTCAGTACTGACATTATTTTTGTCATAATTCAATCAATTTTGATGCTACAGACCTTTTTTTTAAAGAAAGCTCTAATTATGCTCTTTGAAAAATATTTTATGAGTTTTCTACGAAAAATGCATCATTTTTCCGGTATTTGACTTTGAATCTATCACATTTTGCATTTGGGAAAAAAAGCTAATCATTGATAGGCCATATCTTGGTTCTTATCGGTTTTAGAAAAATTATAAAAAAAAGGGTTTTGCTCTTTTTTAAAGCTGCAATTTTGCTCTCTACACTTTTTTTGATAAAATGCATAATTTTCGAGTAATCCGCGAAAAACATTTCAAAAACGTCGATTTATTCCTCTAAAAAGCGTTACTTTAAATCGCGAATAACTTGGAGAATATTTATTTTACAAAAAAAATGTATAGAACATTTTTTGCTTACAATCACTTTTCAATCGATTCCTGTGGTTAAAATGTAATAAACCACTGAGATGGGGTGGCAACCACCCCCAAGGTGGGGCTATCACCTACCTCCTGTTAAAATTTCAAGTCAATCCATGCTGGACGAAAAAATTGCCAGGTGAAATGCTTCATTCCCTGTACTATCTCTAATGACGTAACTTCTAATCCTATCCCATTTAGTTTTCCCTGCAATTCTTCTCATTTTTATGGTGTTTATCCTAGTTTCGTCCTTTTTCCGCACAGTCGAATTTTCACTTGAATATAATATTGTATTATAGGAACTGTACCAGCTTTACTGATCTTATCCACATTTTTACAGGCAATGATGAACTTGGCCGCAAGTCGAAATTGGTTGAGCTGTACAGAAAAACTAATTTATTTTTGTCAAATGTTAATCCAAGGCTATACAATCGACACTTCAAATATTTTAATGCTACCCTATATCAACCACGACAACTTGAGAGATTTAAAATCTAAATTAAGAGATTTGACAACAATAAACACAGAAAATTTAACAATACCAGCTCTACGATGCTTGCTTTCAAATGACAAAAATTTGGGTTTCCAAGTTAAAGATATTCTGTCAGATATATTTGGCAACAACGCAGCATCAGAAGTTATGAAGGTTTTAAACGACATACCGATGCTGACCGTTAGAACGTCAGTTACTAATATTACTGATAAAAAAAATATACCGTGCGTTGCAGAACAAAATCAGTATATTATTAAAGTGAATCCTAAATCTCAGTGCATATTTGACTTGAGTATTAGCAGAAAAGGTTCTCCTAAAATGAATGTATATAGCAAAAAGTTTAATAAACAGAAGGAAGAGTTTTGGTTTTTAATATTTGTCGAAGAAAATGAACTTACGTTTAGAAAATTCTCGTTTACAAAGAATATGAAAAAAATGTCTATTCCCGTCCAGATTCCTGAGGGAAGAGGTAAGTAAATTACATTTTTTAACACACTTTTGTTAGCTCCACTTGTATGTTTGCTTGTATGTATTTATGTTTGTAACTTTCATCTGGCAGCTGCTGTGGCAACTCGCTACACCCCACTCCATTGGGCGGAGTCTGTCGGAGTCAGACTCCTCACACGAATTATACTTGGAGACAAAAATTATAGCGATAGTATAATTTTGTGCTGACGAAGATGCTGGATATACATGATAAATAGAGAAATTGATTTGGATAAAATCATTGAATTAACAAAGTATTCTAATTGATTCTAATATTGAATTCAACTTGAATGAATTTTAAATTCAACTTCGAAATAAAAACGTTGAAGTCTAGATTGTTTTAAACTTAATCACTACTAACTTTCTCTTTAGCTCGAAACAACTTTTACTACTGTCCGCCCTCTGTTGGGAAGTCCCTATACTACCTGCTTCAGTATCACTTTAAAATGTGGCACCTTAAATTTTAATGTCGAAATCTAAAAAGTGGAAAATAAATATAGTTTAAAAAAAAACTGTAGAAAATAATTTCAATGTATAAATTAATAAACAATAATAGTTATTTATGCAACAAGTGCAAAAAGTAAGTGTTTTTTGCACGCGACGTGAAATTGTCCAACAAGGTCCTTAGGCCGAGTTGAACAACACGTCGAGTGCAAAAAACACGTTTTGCAAGAGTTGCATATGAGTAATATTTTTTCTACATTCATGCAAAAACTGGAAAATTGGAATATAATATGTTGGGAACCTAACTTAAACTAATCAAACTCAAACCGTTCTTTTTTTTTGTATCTTTATGGCCTCCACCTTGTCAGTACTCAATCATAGCTGGTTTTTGCCTTGACCATTTAAATTTTAAATAATTAAAGATTTTTGAAATAATTGTAACTCGTTGAGACTAAGTAGTAAGATATACATATATTATTGTTGTATTAAAGCAGGATCAGACACTTGCTCTGGATTTTTATTTTATTAAAATGGTCGCGTTCATCCCAACAAAGTTGATCAGGTAGCGATTTTTAGAGTGATCCATCAGTTTGTAATTCTGCTGAACGTGCTAATAAAACCATATTTGTCAATGTCAATGAATACAACAACAACATCTCAATTTTATTTGATATATACACCAATAGTTATGGAATAAGTATTCTAAACATTAAAAAATGGGAGTTAATAGTAATAAATTGTGCTCACACCACTTTGGAGCATACTATGAAGAATGAAACGAGGGGTAAACCACTGAAGAAAAATCTGTAGACTATTCTCTGTATATTCCAGGTATTGTTCAAGTATTTTCTTTGAGAAAATCTTTATTTCTATCACTATACGATTAAGAAATGTTTCAACAGAAATTTTCTGTATTATCCACTGCATTTTCCTTGTATTTTCATGAGTATTTTCTAATGACACTAGTATTTTTTAGATTATTTTATGTATTTTCAATTTATTTTCTCTAATTTGTACACTATTTTCTTCAGTGGTTTACCCCTCGGAGTGGAACTTCCTGACACACTATACAATCTATTATTAAAATCATAAGTCACCTGCATCTGTTCATTCATTTTCACTGAAATACACACTAAAATATCTCCAAACAAAAATATTTTTATTATGTTTTTAACCTATGACATAAATGACAGTTAATTCATCATCAATCGGTAGCATGTAGCGCATTTTAATTCTGATTAAAAAAATGGCGACTGATACCACAGCGCTCAATCTGATCAGTCAACAAAACACGCGTTCAGCAGAAAATTAATGATCGCTACGGTAGCGCTATGTTGTGATGAACACGACCAATGTTTATGTTTGTCATGAATCATCTCAAAACTGACACAAGAATGATAAATGAGTGCAATAAAAATTTTATTGCACTAGTGCAAAAAAGAACCACTTTTTCCATTAAATGTGTTTCACAAAAGTGTTGTTTTTTGCATGAAAGTAGAAAAATAGTATTAGGTATTGTGGAAAAAGCGTGGGGTGCTCCATAGCGTATTTTTTGTTTTTTTTAAACTATATTTATTTTTCAAGTCTGTGCATGATTGTGTATATATGCATTAAAGTATTTATTTTATTGTGTATTGATGGATAACCAAACAGAAACTTTTTACTAATTGTTACGTTCAGTTCGTTTCACGATCTAAGAAACTGACTTGATCTGACAAGAGATTGGATAATGTCATGCAATAAAGCCATAAAAGTATTAGTCTTGACAGGGTCGTGAGACTTATGGATCATTATTATAATTTTTTTTCTTTTTTATCGGGTACAGTGCACGGTAAATCCGAAAAGTTGTATGGTTTTTTTGCATCTAAAGCCTAAGGGTGAAACTCATAGTCGACACTTGAGGGTCAATCATACTGGACTCATCCTTATTGTATTAAGAGATATATGACAGGAGGAGAGTTTGAGTGTAGCTCGAGTGAAATATGAGTACAGATTCCAACTCATTTGAGTGAAGATTTCCAACCTATAAACCACGTTTATACACTCCGCGTCATATAAAACTGGTACACCTTCATTTTCCTAATGTAAACCAAACTTAACTAATCAAAATGACAAACAGTCACATGTGTCAAATTTGTCAAAGCGTATTATCCACGATTTAGCCAGCCCATTTAAGTGAATTTTATAAAATGCGAATAATTTCCAAAATAGAGGAAGGACCAGTAGAAGTAATCCTTCTGCAAGACAATCCAGTATCACTAAGCTTTCTTCTATTTGTCCATTTTCTTACACCTTTATCCTCTTGAAGCCCATTTCGCACATCAGAAGATGTTCTATTCCGCAATCTTGACATTCACAAAACCTGATCATCTTTTTGACTTTGACCATTCTGGCGGTTTCACGTTGGCTTCTACCATTTTGTCTTAACGCTACAATTTTAATCGATGACGATAGGATCTAGAAGCATTATGATCTGTAAAATAAACACAAAGAACATTCTTTTCTTTTCAATTTCTTGGGAAATTAAACCACAATATTTTTAAATTATTTATTTCAACGTTTCGGTAGCGTTCCAGCTACCGTTATCAAGATAAAATGAGCAGAAATTAATTTTTTATCCCTATCTGACACAACGGAAAAAATTTAAAAATATTGTGGTTTAATTTTATCCATGATTTTGTTACATTTTGTTGTCTACCCATATTTTTAAAATGTGAAACCGTTAAAGATAATGGTAGTAAACGGAAAATTAAATCATTTTATTGACTAATAAAATAACAAATCACCTTCATATTATTTCATGTCAGAAATTTAATGCAAACGTAGGAGTATTAAACTCAAAGGAGGGTAATATTTTATTGTTTGGTCGACGAGGTTCACGTGTATACTTAATTTGAAAATAACTGATGGCACACATTTTATAGAGCTATCCAAAAATCCCTTTTTAGAATCGTTGATAATAGCTATCAATGAAAAGCCGCGTTTACACGAGGCCAGTAGATTGGCAGGTTACTTGGAGCAGATAACCTGAGGCAAGTAACCTGCCCCGTGTGGAAAACCACAATTATAAATCACAGGCAAGCTGCCTGTCAACCTGCCTGGCCTTTTCCAGCTCTTCCAGTAATATTTCACTAGATTCGCTTACAAATTCCAGTATAAGATTTCGCGTCAATTCTTGTATGTCATCATAAGATAACACAGAAGACTCACTTTCTGCCATTTTCAATACAACTTACTTAAACATTGGAACTAGCAGTGAACCCCTACAAAACTACACTGGTACCGTTTACAAAAAAGAGAAAATTGCAAGGACTACAAAAGTTGCACAGCAACGGAGTGGAGATTCCATTTGCGAAAGAAGTTACCTAGGGGTAATATTTGACCAGAAGCTCACTTGGAACTCCCACATTGAAAAAACCGCACATAAGGCCAGAATCGCTCTTGGAAGGTGCAGGCAAATGTGTGGAAAGAATTGGGGATTAAATCCTAACATGACCAAATGGTTATATACACAGGTTGTGAGGCCAATGATAACCTATGGATCAGTTGTCTGGTGGCCCAGGACACTGCAGATTGGAGCGCAAAGGCAGCTAAGTGGTATTCAAAGGCAGTCCTGCTTGAGTATCACAGGGGTCATGAAAACGACTCCGACAGCGGCCCTGGAAGTGATACTAAACCTACCACCACTGCATATCCCCATTCAAGGAAATGCAAGATCTCCGATAAGCCAAGAACACGGTAAGGTCTACAAAGAACTATATGAAGAAATAAAGGCAGATCCAATACTGGGAATGCCAAAGGATCAGATTGCCCCCACAATATAGTTTTAAAAACGAATATAGATTCATAGAATCTTCATTCCAGAGAGAAAGGACTGGGAAGCAGGGCCTCCCATAATGGCGAATCTCAACTGGTACACTGATGGCTCAAAAACAGACTCTGGAGTAGGAGCCGGAATATACGGGGTACAGGAGAAGATCGCGATCTCTCTAAGCCTAGGGAAACATGCTACTGTCTTTCAGGCAGAGGTAATAGCGGTGCAATGCTGTGCAGAAGAGTTGATAAGACGGGAGGTGAATAACCAAAGAATCGTCATCTACTCTGACAGCCAAGCAGCACTAAAGACGATACGCTCATATAAAATAACATCAAATCTGGTGTGGGAATGTCGCAAGTCCCTCAACAGACTAGGTAGTCATAATAAAGTAACCCTAGCCTGGATACCAGGCCATCAAGGAATAAAAGGCAATGAAAAAGCCGATGAATTAGCCAAGCAGGGAGCAGCGGAGGTCATGATAGGGCCAGAACCTTCCTGTGGAATTGCTAAATGCCTAAGTAAAGGAAGCATCCACAAATGGATAAACCACCAGGCGTTGCACTGGTGGTATGGAACCCCAGGACAAAGGCACGCTAAATTATTCCTTAAAAGTCATTCGGCCAAACTGTCACACGACCTACTACGTCAAAGTCGAGAAACGACGAGGATAATAGTGGGAATGCTTACAGGGCACTGTAGGCTGAGGAAACATATGCATACAATTGGACTAGCAGAAGACAGCCTATGCATCTACTTAAACATTGGCTCGCTCACAACTGACGTCGCGTGGAAAGGGTCAACGGCAAGTCCCCTGTACAGTAACTTGCCACATTTTACCTGCTCCAAGTAACTTGCCCACTTACAGGCCTCGTGTAAACGTGGCTTAAACTGCTACCACAAACACTGTGTCATGGTTACAGACTAGACTATAGACTATAATAGACCGGTGGAATATTACATAATGTAAATTTCATTAATTTCACTATCGATTTTAATGTGGAAAACAAGTAGAATAATTGCCGAAACTTACTAATCGACGCTACAAGGGACATTGACGTGTCATGGGCTACCGGTCTATAATTATTAAAAGTATTAATCCAACACCTGAAAGCTATAGTGTTATTATTGACAACTCATTATTTTTTTTCTTAAGTAACATTATCTATTTATTATTATTAGAATTGCAAATATTTAAATGAACATTGATATTCAAAGTCCTACTTTTTGATTAGACTTATGCCAAGCAATTGTGAGTTTTTGACAAAAATCTTGGTAGAAAGTCGATTGTGCCATCAACTACAAGACATAAACTACCTACGTCTACTTCCCTCTTCCATTTCCCTCACTGATTTCCCTCACTCGTTCAATAAAGCAAAATATTCATTTGAATAATATATTTTTTCTACATTCATGCAAAAAACAACACTTTTGTGCACCACATTTAATGGAAAAAGTGGTACTTTATTGCACTAGTGCAATAAAATATTTTATTGCATTCATCTGTCATTCTTGTGTCAGTTTTGTGATGATTAATGACAAACATAAACATTTAAATTAAATAAAAATCCATAGTAAGTACCTGATCCTGCTTTAATACAACAATAATATATGTATATCTTACTACTTAGTCTCAACGAGTTACAATTATTTCAAAAATCTTTAATTATTTAAAATTTAAATGGTCAAGGCGAAAACCAGCTATGATTGAGTACTGACAAGGTGGAGGCCATAAAGATACAAAAAAAGAAGAACGGGTCGAGTTTAATTAGGTTAGGTTAGGTTTTTGACATATTTATATTGTAATTTTCCAGTTTTTGCATGAATTTAGAAAAAATATTGTATGCAACTCTTGCAAAACGTGTTTTTTGCACTCGACGTGTTGTCCAACTCGGCCTAAAGACCTCGTTGGACAATTTCACGTCGCGTGCAAAAAACACTCACTTTTTGCACTTGTTGCATAAATAGCTATTATTGAACAAATTCTTATATAGAAACAACAGGGCAATTAATTAAGAACAACATTTAAATAACTTATATATTATTGATAAAATTAATGGTAATATTTGACTTATTATAGGATTTAACCGAGATATTTAATCTGAATTTGAAATTTCTTTACTGTCACTGTCACATTTTTGAATGGTGTCAAATAATTTTCAATAGTAATACCCCTAGGGTCTTGATAATACCGAGATAATTTTGTCATAGAGAATGCTGAAAGCGTGTTGCTTGATAATAGCCCAAGGCCGCAGGCCGAGGGCTATTATCCTTGAGCAACTCGCTTGAAGGATTCTCTATGACAAAATTTTGAGTATTTATCAAGGCCCGAGGAGTATTCGATAAGATAATTTTTTACTTTGTAGATATCAAAAAATTAATTGTCAATCTGACGTTTAATAATTTTAAATACACAATTTATTAGTTTTAATCAGTTTGACGTTTAACCAAACTGAAAACACGACATGTAGGGTATTATCGCTGTAATCCAGAGGTGATTGGATGAAATTTGACACATCACTTAAAATTAAGTAATTTGATTGGTTACTATATTTAGTAAAAAATTATCAACTTAATTTTCAATTTAATTTTTACTTCATTTAAAAAATGTGAAATAGAATTTTCAACAAACGATGTGGTTGTAAATAAAATAGTATACATACCTAGAAGGAAAGTTTTCATTAATGTCTCGAGATTATAGTTAATCTCTCGACAGTAATGAAACACTTCCCTCCTCGGTATGTAATATACTATTAAACGTTTATACCAATTTCGTGAAACGGCATTTGCAAGTGTAAAGTTTTTTTTCCTCCATTACTAGCTGTGAAGTTGACAATAATTATTGCTCTTTCTAGCCCACTGAGAAGCAGAATTTCTCTATTGGTGATTAATAATTTTTTCTATTATCACCCTAGGTCAATAATGGACAAATCCAAATATTTTGAGAAGTCAGGCATAGTAGTTCAACAAAAACTGCATCGTTGAGATTGTTTTTAACATATTTGCTGCTTGAAATTACCTATCAAGATAATAGTTATTTATGCAACAAGTGCAAAAAGTGAGTGTTTTTTGCACGCGACGTGAAATTGTCCAACGAGGTCTTTATGCCGAGTTGGACAACACGTCGAGTGCAAAAAACACGTTTTGCAAGAGTTGCATACAATATTTTTTCTAAATTCATGCAAAAACTGGAAAATTAGAACATAAATATATGTCAAGAAGCTAATCTAACCTAATAAAACTCAACTCGTTCTTCTTTTTTGTATCTTTATGGCCTCCACCTTGTCAGTACTCAATCATAGCTGGTTTTCGCCTTGACCATTTAAATTCCAAATAATTAAAGATTTTTTAAATAATTTTAACTCGTTGAGACTAAGTAGTAAGATATACATATATTATTGTTGTATTAAAGCAGGATCAGGTACTTGCTATGGATTTTTATTTAATTTAAATGTTTATGTTTGTCATTAATCATCACAAAACTGACACAAGAATGACAGATGAGTGCAATAAAATATTTTATTGCACTAGTGCAATAAAGAACCACTTTTTCCATTAAATGTGGTGCACAAAAGTGTTGTTTTTTGCATGAATGTAGAAAAAATTATTTAAATTGAAATGCTATTAGTTTAAAATTAGCGCTCAATCAATAATGACCGATGACATAACGAGTTCGTTCATAATATATCGAAAATTGACAATGTACTGGTCAGTCAGACGGTTGGGTAAACGCTTCTCTGGATTATTTTCAATTTTTGTCTCAAATTTGGCTAGTGGTGGAAAAAATTGTATATATACACCATGGTGGTGAAGCTTCGTACCTTATTACACTCGCGAAAAAGACCCTTGCGAAATAATTTTGGTGCTCAGTCAATAATAATAGTCTTCCCCACCTTGGTGTATAACATACTATTACATGATAGCTTAGTCCGTTTTCTACTAGAATTTTAGTCATAAAAGTTCATCCATTGTTTGGTTCAGTTAAGCAGGACGGTTACAAACTTGGAGAACTAATAATTAACGGCTCTTTTGCTGGTTTGAATTTTCTCTGCAATTTCAATTTTGTTTTGAATTAAATCATCCACGGTAGCCTGCGGCTACAGTGGATAACTTCCATCATCCATGGCGCTTCAGAGTGGTCATGCAAGAAAACAAAAATGGTTTTCAACTTGAAATTAAAAGTAAAAACTATTTAATTGAATAATTGCGATTGATGAACTATCTCATAGAAACCAAGTGCAATTAAAACTGCACCAAGAGTTTTGAGTCGTGACGAGACACTGTCGTCTGAATGCTTACATCTTAAAACGCTCAAACTCGTGCAAGCGGAATATATATTCTGTGTAACAGAAGAAGAAACCATTCAACTACTTGCAGATTTGACAGATACCAATAGTCATTCTAACACCATGCACTTTTCAGTTGTTGGATAAAGTGCTGTGTGCCACTCATGTTTTATATTTAATGTAATCTCGGCCTAACAACTTCGTGTATAAGTTTTTTATCATTGACTCCTTTTCTAGTGGCATTAATAAATATTATGATGATAAAATTTGATTTTTAATTTTCAGGAATTTACAACTACACGATTTTGATAATGAGCGATTGCTATATCGGCTTAGACCAAGTATTAAACTACAAAGTAAGAGTTGAAGCTAATTGATTTGTGATATTATATATTTTACATTTGGAGAAAACTTTATTGTTTTAATTTATATTTACATAATTTATTATTTTGTGGAATATATTGTAATATATTTAATATATTATGTAAAAACAATTTAATATATTTTCTTTATTTATTATTGGTTCTTGGAATTTTTTTATTTATCCATTAAAATTGATGTTTCCCAACAATATAAAACTCCCATAAGATCTGGTTCATCGATGGTTACAAAAAAAACCATGCCACTGGGGCTGGCATAAACAGATCTAGGAAAAAAATTATGGAAAATAGTCCTTTTCCCACAATTTACGAAACTACAAAGTGTCACTTTGCCGAAGCCGTGGGAAAAGTTGCCCAAGACGTGTGAAAAAATCTTTCCCACGGCTTAGGCAAAGTGACACTTTCTAGTTTCGTAAATTGTGGGAAAAGGAAGAAAAAATCAATACAATTCTCGATTATAGAATGCTTTGGACTCCTGTCATGAAACGTCAAACGTTGAAAGTACCCAAATGGTAGTGTTTCAAGTAGAATGAAGCTTTTCCACAAGGCCCAAATTGGATAATCGACGCTATATCACCGAAAATTGGAAATCTTGTAATTTTCTCGAATGAAGAAAAATTAGTGAATGGATGCCGTGTACTTCATGTATTCCTTGAATACCTACTACTTTATCGAGAAAAAAACATGACATACAAAGTCAAGTGGTACTAAGGGTTAAAACTTGATGGAAAGATGAAAAAAATAACAATAAACTAACTAAGTTTAAATTTTGTTATCTTGGTAGATCTTAAAAGCAGTGGCTTTGTTGATTTACTTAGTAGATTGGTCAGACTGGGTCAGACCATACAGCTAGATTGTATCTGACGTTACGAACACTGAACACTTATATAAGTATATCTATGTATTTTTAGTAATGTGATATTCATTCATTCAAACGTTTGGGTTATGCTCAACAGCCCAGGCACTTGAACTGAATCTTTGTATCATTACCCATATCATCTATCTACTTCCATTCCAGAAGCTTCGTGTCTTTTATATAGGCCACTAGTTTATCTGGAGGAATCTTAGTAGTTGTGAGGGTTGTGTTATTTCCACTCCAAAGTGCTTTTGTCTAGATTAGATTAGATTAACATTGGAGTGGCTCTTTGTCCTATCCCACTGCGACCTTTGCAGATCTATTGTGGTCCTCCCTATATTAGAGCTCGATATCCAGCTTTATTCTTTTTATTAGACTCAATAGCCTGGTTACCGCCTCCTTTGCGTAGCTCTCTGTCTTCGGTTTTTCTTCTTCGAATAGGTGGAACCGCAATCTTGTTAGGCCTTCGCACTCACAAAGTACGTGCTCCGCGGTCTCGTCTTCTTCCTGGCAGAGCCTGCATATGTTTTCTCAGTCTACAGTGCCCGGTAAGTATTCCCACTATTATCCTCGTCGTTTCGCGACTTTGACGTAGTAGGTCGTGTGACAGTTTGGCCGAAGGGCTTTTAAGGAATAATTTAGCGTTCCTTTGTCCTGGGGTTCCATACCACCAGTGCAACGCCCGGTTGTTCATCCATTTGTGGATGCTTCCTCTACTTAGGCATTTAGCAATTCCACAAGAAGGTTCTGGCCCTATCATGACCTCCGCTGCTCCCTGCTTGGCTAATTCATCGGCCTTTTCATTGCCTTATATTCCTTGGTGGCCTGGTACCCAGGCTAGGGTCACTAAAGTATGACTACCTAGTCTGTTGAGGGCCTTGTGACATTCCTACACCAGATTTGATGTTATCTTATTGAGCGTATCGCCTTAAGTGCTGCTTGGCTGTCAGAGTAGATGACGATTCTAAGACAGCTGTCGTCTAAGTTCTAGTAGAGTTCACATTTTCTGTTCACTAACTCTGCCCATTCTGTGAAAACGTTTCTTTAGGGTACAGTGTCCAGTCACCAGGTTGGTAACTGTCTTCAAAATTCTAATTTCAACAGCAGACTAGAGTTCCTTGTCTAACTTATTCAGTAGACTCTTTTTTTTTTAAGGAGCCGTCTTCTATGCTCTTCGCCGCATTCCCATACTATCCGAGATGTTACTTTAGAGCTCTGAAGTGTTTTAAGGGCAGCTTGACTGACACTGTAGATCCTAATCTGCCTGTTGTTGTAGGCTCTCATGTTATTTGCCCTTGCACATTGAAGTATCGCATAGACCTCTGCTTGAAATACCGAGGCGTATCTGCCAAGCAAGACGATTCCTTCATATTTGCTCTATAGGCTCGCTCCGGTGCTAAAGACCATTCCTTGATCCGTCTGTGTACCAGATCAGGTCATTCGCTCTGCTGAGTGGTGCTGCGTTCTCTTCCTCAAGCTACTTCCGATCTTGATGACAATCTGGAAGTTCTTGCGAAAGATAGGTATATCTGGTGGTCATATTGTGGTCTGTTAGCATTTTAAAGATGTCGTCACCAACATGCCTTATTTCTGTGTTATCTCTCATGTCCCACGTCATGGTCCGATGCTTTTGCCAGTCGGGTTAGAGCTGCCCTTGCTTCGCACATTATGACACAATGTATAAGTGGAGGAAGGTATAGCATTGTCTCCTGGGCGCCGATTCTCGGGCCAGGGAACAGCGCTCTCCGAGAGAAGAGATCTTTTGTCTCCATTTCGCTTGGTTACTCTGTCATTTCAGTGACAAGGACAAAAGATCTCTTCTCTCGGAGAGCGCTGTTCCCTGGCCCGAGAATCGGCACCCAGAGCCGCTGTAGGAATAGTCTTTATATTGCCCCTAGCTGTAATGCCAATAGCCAATGCATGCAAGTCTTTGGACCTTGCTTAGTTTCAGCATGGCATAGGTTTGTCTAATCTTCAGTAGACTCTTAGTAAGGATGTGTCCTTGTGTCAGCCTGTCCGTCATTATGAAACAAAACTAATGCTATACAATTTTATATATTTGTTATGAAGAAATGCAAGGCTACTCAAAACTATAAGGGAGTACCGGGTGTCTCATTTAAAATATTGAAGATGCATGTTATCACATTTTGGGTCGGTACTGATAAAATTATACAACAACTTATTTGAAACTTTTTTTGTATTCCCAAAATTAATGAAAATTAGCGAGGGTCAAAATATAATGAGAAACTCTGTATATTGTAACCGAAATAATGAAGGTATTCCGTTTGGATTTCACACCCTATTTTTATGTAATTAAGCTCAGCTCAAAATCAACGGTATTAAAAACATTAGAGCAAATACATTACCTACTAGAAGCAAAGTGATAGAATATAAAAAAGGTAATAAAACATATAGATTTATTTCTAGGGCAAATAATAAAAGTTAAAAGTGGGTAAACCAAACAATCTATCTAAATAATTCCGAGCATTAACGTCTCATTAAGTTCAAGGACTCGAAAACAGACCATATAAAAAGGCCTTATGCTCAAATTACAAAGCACGCGATTGACAATATGAAGTTAGTTTGGTCTGGCAGGGAAAATTTAAATCTATGTGTCGAAAACAACTGCAAGTAGCTGCGTAGACTAATGAACATTTTATGCAAAGTTTGGATGCCGAAAAATAAGACGCAAATTCCCAAAATAAAAAATATGGATCAATTTAATCAAACACCACATTGGTAAGACAATTATCTATATATAATTGTTACGTTCACGATATAATGTGTAAAGTATTAGCTTATTGCATGATATAGATATCGATTAGGTAATGGAGAATTGTAATTATAGATTAAATATTAAGTAAGTATACATTTAAAAGAGGCAATTTTGAAATGAAAGCAGTAATCAGAGTTTTGAAGGTATTTTTCAGGGTAAATAAAATAAAATGGATGGATTGAGAATAATTATAGTTTTTTTTAAGAGCCGTCTCTTGGCCGTCACCACCTCAGCTTCTGTGGATTGTGGATCCTCCTAGTATTCTGGCTACAGTCCATTTAGCCAGTCCGTTCCTTGTATTAGCTTATACAGGTTCGTAGCCGGTTGGTTGTAGGAGTGCTCTGAAGTAATATGGGGCCTACGATACAGTTTCTGCCTCCTATGGTCCAGCGTCTCACAGTTGCACAGTATATGCAGAGCTGTTTCGGTGTCTGTTTTGCATTTTCTGCATGTAAGGTCTCCGTTATACAGCTCTATTTTGTTCAGGTGCTACTTTGTGGGAAAGTGTACCGTGAGTAGCCCCGTTATGGTGCGTAGTGTGTTCCTGCTCATTGAGAGCAGTTCTTTCGCTATTTTTTCTGTTGGTTCTTTTATAAATTTCTTTTCATGTGTTTGCCTGGGCGTATTCTTCCATTGTTTATTGTGTTGTTCTTTCACCCAGCCTTTCAACCATGACCTAGTTGAGCAGCTGGTTCGGGTCCATTGCGAATTCGTCAGCTTTTTCATTGCCAGCGATTCCTTTGTGTCCTGGGACCCATTCCAGTGATACACTGTTTCGAGTCGCAGGTCTTTTGAGCTCCTCGCCGCATTCACATACCAGCCGAGATGTTATCTTAGAGCTCTGAAGTGCTTTAAGGGCAGCTTGACTGTCACTGTAGATTTTAATCGGCATATTGTTGTAGGCTCTCATGTTATTTGCTCTTGCATAGGTATTCAAGTATTGCATAGACCTCTGCTTGAAATACCAAGGTATTGTAACGTTTATTTTAATTTATATTTACAAATTTATATGTACGGTCCTTAATTTACTAATTTATATTATAGGTACACTAACCTAACTAACTACACTAATTTATATGAACGTCACTGAGTAAACACTTTATCGATCGCTTTCCTTCAATATAAGCACTAGCTGTCCATCTATGTGACTATGTCTCAACTATCTGATGACTGACTCCTGTGCAGCGATGCTCAGTATTTATATGGCAAGGGTAGATTACTAGAAAGTTCTCGTCGCGCTAGATAGACTAGTCCCTCTAGTGACGAGTCTCTGGAATGTGCTCGTAGTTTCTGGAATGTTCTCTGCTAGGGTGAGGGGAGGGGATGGCTGTCTGAGCTCACAGTCATAGTCGTCTCATACGGGAATCTCGCTGGGGCACTCGAGTAACAGTATATTTGCCAAGCGCTCCGTATGAGAGCGGACCTCTCATTTTTCAATTGTGAAAATCATACTGTTCCATAAACTGATTATTCAAACTCCTCTTTAACGTGCATCCCAAAAATATAAACTTCAGAAAAAATCGGAATTATAATTGTACCAAATAATATTTTCAACGCATCAAATTCAAAACGACAATCGGCAAAAGAAAACATTATGGTACAACGGAAAAGAGAATAGGGTACACGCATATTTCATATTTTGCTTATATATTTATTTGTAATAGTAAAGTTGATAAAAGAAATAACTAATAATAGGAAATAAACCAGTTTCCATTTTAAATTACTTCCAAATTTTGAAATAAAATTCAAATTTTAATGCACTTTCCGACCAACACTCGATGATTTCCGAGCGCTACCGATGATACGTGTGACGTCATACTTTGTTATTACTTTTGTCAATATGGCCGATATTGCACTAGGTTAGGTGTAGTTTTGTATTTATATTGTATTATAATTAACTATTAATTGCTTCATCGATGTAAAAATATCATTTATATGTTTGTTTAAAACCATTACGTGTTTGTGTGTGCTTTTTTGTAATTCTAAAAGTCAACGTAAAGTGGAAAGTGGACATAAATATTCGATATTTCCGAGGATATTTTGAAACCTTTAGAAGAGAATATTTTATTCACTAGTTCATTGATTCTTTCATATTTTGTGAGTGAAGATATGGCTAGCGAAGGTTTTGTAAGAGCACAAACTGATAACTTGCCCAAAGTATATTCATTTATGCAGCTTGAATTTATTAAGTCAAACAGCTGCTTTAATGCAGAGGAAATGAAAGGAATCAAAGCATTTTCGTAAGCACGATTCAAACTATGTATTATATATAATATATACCAACCATATTTCGACGCCGTATAAGAAAGTCACTGTTTCACGAGCCGCTTCCACTATTTTTCTTGCAAATATACTCAAAAATGACTTATTCGTGCTTTTTGGGTACCCACTGGGAAATCAATGAATTTCACACCTGTTGAATAATATTTTTGCACATTTTTCGTGGAAACTTGATATATGTGGTCGTAAGAAAATAATGTTTTTATGGTTCATTCCTAGACATATAGGTACATAACTCCAACTATTAAAGAAGCAAAATTACCAACACAGAATGAGGCACTTACATTAAAATGGTCTTCACAAACAAAAGCAGTAGTATTTGTCGAAATATGGTCTTAATTCCGACGCATAGCTTGCAACCACAATGGCATTCTCTTAAGTGCATTTTTGCTTGCGCCACCAGGTAAAGTGAGAAATATTTTGTCTAGAGTTTTAATAGACGTTGATTTACACTCTGGAACAATGCAATACTTGGAATGTAAAGTTTTTTTTTGCTTTATCCATTTTTGAAGCTTAGGTCACAAAAACTCAGAACGTAAACAAGGAGTGACGTCAACGGTTGGGGCAGCCATCTTTATGACGTAAAACGCGTTTTGGCAGACTTTCAAATTTTATGATTTTTAAAGTCGTTTTTAAAGTAAAATTAATATTATTTTGAAAAAATAAGCATGCAAGGTGTTAGGAGGCCTCATAAAGCGTCAATTCTCACCAATAGCAAAATTTATGCCTGTACCCTATTGAATGGTTGAGACCAGTGCCGGATTTAGGGTACTTGCGGCCCTAGGCCAAATTAACCCGCCCCGGTCGCCCCTTAGGTGGAAAATTGAAATGTGCCTTATTTCAAGCTCACATCAAAACAAGTGAGTAGTTGAAATATCTTAAAGATAAACACCAAATGGAAAACATTAATGGATGCAGGATGCGGATGCAATAATAGGTTTGTTCCAACCGCAGTCAGAAACGATCAGAGAATAGTCGACCATTGCAATCAGTGATAGGAATTACGCGGAAATAACTCGTTGTTTGCTATGACCAGTTATTCTCTGATAGTTTCTAACGGTTTCTGACTGCGGTTGGAACAAACCTAATATAAAATGGCTTATAATTATTATATCGTATCTTCCTTAAGGTAGTTTTCGTGTAATACAGAATCAATTTTTCCTAAAACATTGTCTCGTAAGACGAAGGTTTTTGTATTTAACCTATGTTCCGCACTCTGTTCGTGTTCTTTTAGTCGGTTAGAATTTTTCCAGTCATTGAATCCCTTGCAAAAAAAACCATCGTTGTGTTTGTGGAATAATTTGCATGGAACACAATACAGGCAGTCGGTAGTATTTGAATACATAAGCTACTCTCTTTTCTTCATCTCGCCGTTTGGTAAACGGCTAAAAACCATATGTTTTCTTTTACTGTTCTCACTTTATCAGGGTAATGTCGTTTGGATTTTGAAAAATCACAATATTTAATCGCTAGTAAGTGTTTGGGAAGATTTCTTATTACAAAATCCGTCGAATCAACAGATAAATTGCCCCATGAACTAGGATCTAGAACATTTAAGGTGGATTGAAGCAGGGGCATGGCCGATTGAGTACTAGAAACATTTCTAGAAGTATTTAGATCACTTGAAAAGTCTGTAGTTCCTTCTACAGCAGCAGAAGTACTGGGAATTTGAACATAGTTTTCAGTTGGACTATTCTGACTGCTATCTCCTGACCTATTTTTATAAAAACTTTCAATTTTAGAATTACTTGTTAACAATTTTTTTCTTCTTTAAGTTTTTTCAATTTGCGCTTATATGCTCTACTAGCCGTATGACTCTGATGAGTGACGCTGAGTCGCTGACACTCTCAAAACAGTGTAAAAAAAGAGTTTTGATGAGGGAGGGGGAGAGGGGAGAAAGGGCCGCATCCGAAATCCCGACGCCTTATACCCTGGCAAGCGTTAATATTTATTTTTATGTACATTGGTTATTTTACTTAGATTTTAGATTGTATTGTTTCAAAAGTCAAGTATTCGATTCAAAGTTGCGGTAAGTATTAATTTAAGAAAATGAAATTCAATATTTTTTCCTAATAAAATTTTTTTACGAATCGCTGCGGCGTAGCGTGCGGCCCCCTTTTGCTTGCGGCCCTAGGCCGCGGCCTAGTCGGCCTAGTGGTAAATCCGGCACTGGTTGAGACACATATGGAGGGCAGGTACAAAGTCATCAATATTTGATATGATGGAATGTAAAAGTCCTCCTAATTCATTACATTGGAAGAAATGGAAAAAGGGCAGGTGTCTGTGATTAATCCTAATCAAAATATCACAATAATGGATAGTTTGAATGCTTAACAAACGTTGCTTAGGTTGTAGTTTCCCGTCTTGGGATTAATACTTTCGAAATTGGTTTTGTATGTGGTTTTATTTTCTACTTATATGACATATATCAAAATCTGACATCTATATTTATTTATTAAACAAAACTTGGTTTCATGACAACACAATATCAAAAGCCTCAACAATCTTTGACTTGAAAAAATTGATTGGTTGATGATTTAGATCACGCGCAAGCGCAATCTTACAATCAGGAGAAATTTCATAATTCACAATAGGATGCAGACGTACTTTTTATAGCGATGTCCGATGTCAGGAAATTGCCCCACCCTGTACTGTATCTCAATTTCAGTTTAACATTAAGGAAAAGTTCAACAAATTACGAAACTACGTCATTATAAACCTTTTTCCTCCCACATAAAGAAGCTCTTTTAAATTAAAAATATAGTGTCGTTTTCAGGATAAAATGAATACAGATTGTTTACTCATAAAACACAATAATTATATACACTTACTTGAAAATGGCTGAAAGGAAAATAAGAAAGCTATTCTAGAGTATTGTCTCAAAAAGTTTTTATTCCTGTTTACATTGTTAACTTTTTGTGTACCTAATAATCCGAAACAACTAGGGACAAGGGCTTCGGAATATTTTAATTTAATTAATCTAAATTTTGGGAGGTAATTGTTACAGCAAAATAAATAATTATGTTTACAATGAAACTCAGTATAAAGATAATCAAATAATCAGGTAAGCAAGAAATTGTTATATTACAAGGGTTTGTCAATTAAGCGTGTACACAATAATATACATGTTACAAGGGATAATTAATTAATTAGGTAGAGTATATTACAAGGGTTACTGAAGGGGCTTGTTATCTAAAGTTACAAACCTAATATAGGAAGTTTATCCCTATTAAGATTTTTTTTGTAATAATACAGGGTGTAACATAACAAGTAGGTATATTTTATTAAAGTAGGTACCAAAAAATCTATTCTTTTAAATTATTATAAATTAAATTTCGATTTATTTTTGCTTTTAAAGGTGTTTAAATCAATTCCAAATGTATAATATGTTACAGGCCAAACTTGTTTATCCCAACGCACTCAGGATGAACTATATTCAATATTTCAGGTCTAACTAGTTAATCCTGGGAGAAACTAAACTAGCTTGTCCTAGGAAAAACTTATTTCATAGTGCTTAATGCAATTAATGCTTTCATGCTAGTACCTCGCTCTTGTCTGGCAGTTATTTTTCACATGCTTGTACATATGAATTTATAGCAGTTTGTTCTTTGTGAGCATCCACTAATATATCTTCTCGTTTTAATTATTTATGTTTTATGTTTTATTGGGGCTTTATTCATTCAGTTTTCATATTAATTATCAAGCGCATCAAGTGAGATATTAACCTTAGGAAGGGGACTTTTAATTAGTAAAATGCATAAAAAAAAGGCCAATGCAAAAAAAGTCTTCCAAAAATATTCACTCAGATCAATGTACTTTATTTTTCAAAACTTCAAATTCCTTGGTGTACTTTAGTGGGGTTTTTAAGAGAGTTATAGATTTAAAAAGTCGTTAAAATAAACGAATAAACAAATTTCAATAATATTCTCAACATACCGGTTGGCTCAGCCACTAGGGGGGACACTCCTATAATTTTTGAATTCGGGTTGGTGATACTTGACAAATTTTGCAATTATCTTACCTCAAAATTTAGAAAGGACAGCTTCCAGTTCAACCGGAAATGAATTTTTTATTTTCAAATATAACCCTGTATATTTTTACATATTTAGTTCCAAAGAGTTAAAATATGTACATCCGATCAAATTTTCAAATATCAATTTGGCATTTATTTCAATTTTGTAGGTACTAAAAATTGGAAAATAATTTACATTAACTGTACCAAAGCAGTACGAAATCAGTTTTTCCTAGGACAAACTAGTTTATTCTACGATATACTAGTTTGCCCTAGGAAAAACTAGTTTGAATATTAAAATACAGCAAAACTAGTTCATCCTGAGTGTGTTAGGATAAACAAGTTTGGCCTAGGAGAAACTAGTTTATCTGAACGCACTTGAGACAAACTAGTTTCTCCCAGGTCCTATTTTTCATCTGGTCGGGCCCTAGGGTCCAAGAAAAAATTCGGGCCCTCTTTTCCAATAAAATTAAAAAATTCTCTTGTTAGTTTGGGTTAAAAAATAACACAATTATTTTTATTTTTTAATTATTTTAAAAAACAAACTATTATATTCAACAAAATAAATAGTGAAAAACAAACAACAATTATTTCTAATTTTTTATAAATAATTTTAAAAAATGCATGAATTATATCAATCTAAAGCTTATTTTATTCAATTCTATTTTCCATATTCCTTATCAGATGTAACTGTTTTTTTTTCTCTATTATGTAAATTTACATTTGAAATTATGAATATTTTACAACCTTTAACGGGCCCCCCAGACCACCGGGCCCGAGGCCCGGGCCTTTTGGGCCTTATGGTAAAATAGGCCCTGGTTTCTCCTAGGAAAAATTAGTTTGTCCTAAAAAATAATTTAGCCTGTAACATTTTATTATTCTTCTTGTTCGTAAAAAAACGTATTAATACATATCTATTGTGCCTTTTTTTTTATTAAATAATAGTATATTAAAGTATAAGTGTCTTTAAAACACGCGCGATTTTTCGAGCCCAACAGCGAAGGAGTATCCCTTTTCGACTGTTACTGAAGATCACGACCATGTCAAAGGTGTTAGAACTACTGACAGGAATGTTAAGATTGCGCTACTCGTGAAATTAATAGAGGAGTTCAGTCTAAGGTCGGTATGGCCAACAAAAAGTGGTTTTTTCAGACAAGAATGACAGTTAATGTCTAGCGATCAAAATATAAGATTTTGCTTGTTTTTTATCATTGCTTTATTAGAATAATGAATACACCCCCGAAGCGTGAATCTTGAAATTTAAAATGACTTTTTAGCTGAATGCTCAACATATTAGTGGCCAATAATTTTAGGAACTCTTGGAATGTCACCATTTCATTTCTGTTATTCAGTCACTAGTTATGTCAAATGTCATTTATATTTATTTTTGTTGATATTCGTTTAATTGTGTATGTCTATTTTTTATTAGATGTTTATAGTATTTATAATTAGCTGTGTCTCTATTCTTCTAATTACTTTTATCACTGACATTTGACAGAGCTAGTGACTGGATAACAGAAATGAAATGATGAATATTTAGCTGAAAAGTCATTTTTAATTTCAAAATTTACGCTTCGTGGGTGTATTCATAATTTTGATAAAGCAATATAGATTTTCGCAATGATAAGAATCATGCAAAATCTTATATTTTGAACGTTAAAGCTTAACTGTCATTCTTGTCAGAAAAAACCACTCTTTGTTGGCCATACTAACCTTAAGGCGGGAACTCACCTGACAAGCAAAATGTTTATAAACCTTCAAACTATTTTAAACTGCTTTTCGTGCACATTAGGTGCATACAAAAGAATTTTTTTCCACGAAGTTTCAATCCTATATCTTGAAACTTAATTTTTGATTCAATGAATTTTCCAGTTTTTCCGAATTCACTTCGCTAATTTTTATTATACAGGATGTTTTCAAATGACACTCACAACTTTTGCATGCAGATACTTCTAGTAAATTTGGACGAAATGATATAAGGATTGAGGGGTACAGCTCATTTACTTTCCGAAATGTAGGATGTTAAAGTTACGAATTTGATAACTTTAAAATGGATGAAAAAATTGATTCGACATATAGCAGGTTGTTTTTGAATGTGAAAGGGTATATTTTGATAGAAAAACATTCTCCAATTTTTGATCCAGTGGTGTACATTTGGAAGAATATGTCACCTTTTCCCTCCCATTTCTTACACCACTGGCATTTGAATCTATTTTCAATCAATTTAATACCTTAATGGTTTTACCGCGAAAAAGGCATAATTTGTGGCTTTCAAGATATTTAATGTTTTCATGAAGTCTGCAAGCTCACTTTTTGATAATTGAATGAAGAAAATGTAGTTTGATTTTTCAAAAAAATTTAACATCAAGAATAATAAACATACCACAAGAAACATACGGAAGGTAAATAGACTTCATATTCACGAGATGCTTTTCGCTCGATCTGATCATTTGCACGGCATAAAGGAATTTTCATTTTATCAAAGATTTCGAGTGACAAAGCAATGTTGTTTACAGGTTCAAGAATTTACAGAGAAAGCTCTTAAATTTCGAAATTATTTTCAAGTGCAATATTACTTTATAAGGAAACCTACGAGATCAAATTAATGATCAGGTATTATTACGTGTACACGTCTTTGAGGAACCTACTTATATTTCCATTTTAAATTGAACAAAAAGTTTCTAATTAACTTCAAACTAATAATAAAAAATATATATTAAAATTTCTATATATTTTTCATTATTTAAATGAAGTTAATTAGAAATTTTAATTAGCCTCTGTTCATAAGATGCGACATAGGGATTCTTGTACCAAACTGTCAAACGCGAGCTATCTTTTTTATCAAAAAGATTTCGTAAAAAATGATAACAGATTTGGAAACGTCGAAAAATAATTTCACTTTTTTCTTAAATTCGTTCTGGCTTAATGAAAAAATGGATAGTTATGTTTAAAAAAAGTCGAACTCTATTTTTATACCACTTTCGAATACTCTTAACCGTGTAGGAAATAGCTAAGCGGGCAGGCGCACAGAAAATTTGAAGGTTAAACCTTCGATATGGCGGTTCGATTCACCGCTGTGAAATTTTTTCACAATTTTTGTCTAAAAAACATTAAATTTAAAATAAAGCAGTTATTTGTTTGAACAATTGTAGAAAAAGAGCTAAAAGCAAAAAAAAATTTACCACAGCGGCGAATCGAACCGCCATACACTGCCCGTCATATAAAACTGGTACAACTCTTATAAAGAAAAATAGCGTTTTTGTAGCTGTGTGAATTGGTCTTCCAAAAATTGTCAATGCTAAACCAGCTGTTATGGTATAATTTCTAGGGCAGCGATGTCAGCTCAACAAAAATGTTAGTAGATGTAATGATAAAATTAAATTTTGTAAAGCCATAAAACCGTACTGTATACTACGCTGCGCTGGAGTAAATGCAGCGAACTATCCAGTTAGAATCACGGCTTAGTTTTAGACCGCTAGGAGAGAAGTGTGCAGCGCAAGTGCTAAGAAGAGCTGGAAGAGCATGTTCCTATGGCCCAGCTATATAAAATATCAACGATCACACGAAATATGTTTGAAATTCCACTGTTGAACTTCACTTATGCTTTATGCTTACGCTCGCAGTTTTTAATTATGACCCTGTGAATGTGTTACAATAGTATATTATACATACGAAGGTGGTGAAGACTGTTATTATTGATTAAGCAGCAAAATTATTTCGCGAGGGGCTCTGCCCGGAACTGAATATGGTGCGAGGCTTGTGAATGTCTTCACCAATGTGGTGTATGTACAATTTTCTCTACTAGCCAAATTTAAGACAAAAATTGGGAATAATTGACATTAAACACTATTTCAATGCTAACATATTACAGCGGTACTGCAGACACAACCTTGAGTGTAACACACCACGAGAAGCGTTTACTCCGTTGTCTGACTGACAAGTACACTATCTATTTTCGCTCCTCACCCAACCCATATCTAATAAACGTACTCCTTATGTCATCAGTCTTTTCGTTGAGCGCGAATTTTTAACCAATGACATTTAAATTCAAATAATTTTATCTTAATAGGTAATTTCAAGCAGCGAATACGTTAGAGACAGTATCCTGGGTATGCAAAATTATGATTTTTGTTGAACTTTGGATTCTCGAAATATTTAAATCAGTCCATAATTCAAAATTCTCAGTTGGTTAGAAGGAGCAATAATTGTCAACTTCACAGCTAGTAGTGGAAAAATATATTATAAATCTCATATCGTATAGTTGTAAATTTATCATCATAATATTTATTAATGTCACTAGTGTGTTATATTGAAAAGGAGTCAATGATAAAAAACTTATACACGAAGTTGTTAGCCGAGATTACATTAAATATAACACATGAGTGGCACAAAGCAACTAACAACTAAAAAGTCCATAATGTTAGAATGACTATTGGTATCTGTTAAATCTGCAAGTAGTTGAATGATTTCTTCTTCTGTTACACAGAATATATATTCCGCTTGCACGAGTTTGAGCGTTTTAAGATGTAAGCATTCAGACGACAGTGTCTCGTCACGACTCAAAACTCTTGGTGCAGTTTTAATTGCACTTGGTTTCTATGGGATAGTTCACCAATCGCAATTATTTAATTAAATAATTTTTACTCTCAATTTTAAGTTGAAAACCATTTTTGGTTTCTTGCATGACCACTCTGAAGCGCCATGGATGATGGAAGTTATCCACTGTAGCCGCAGGCTACCGTGGATGATTTAATTCAAAACAAAATTGAAGTTGCAGAGAAAATTCAAACCAGTAAAAGTGAGCCGTTAATTAGTTCTCCAAGTGTGTAACCGTCCTACTTAACTGAACCAAACAATGAATGAACTTTTATGACTAAAATTCTAGTAGAAAACGGACTGAGCTATCATGTGATAGTATGTTATACACCAAGGTGGGGAAGACTATTATTATTGACTGAGCACCAAAATTATTTCGCAAGGGGCTTTTTCGCGAGTGTAATAAGATACGAAGCTTCACCACCATGGTGTATATACAATTTTTTCCACCACTAGCCAAATTTGAGACAAAAATTAAAAATAATCCAGAGAAGCGTTTACCCAACCGTCTGACTGACCGTCAGTTTTCGACATATTATGAACGAACTCGTTATGTCATCAGTCATTATTGATTGAGCGCTAATTTTAAACTAATGGCATTTCAATTTAAATAATTTCATCTTGATAGGTAATTTCAAGCAGCAAATATGTTACAAACAATCTCCACGATGCAGTTTTTGTTGAACTACTATGCCTGACTTCTCAAAATATTTGAATTTGTCCATTATTGACCTAGGGTGATAATAGAAAAAATTATCAATCACCAATAGAGAAATTCTGCTTCTCAGTGGGCTAGAAGGAGCAATAATTGTCAATTTCACAGCTAGTAGTGGAAAAATATATTATTAATCTCATATTTGATAAAAGGATATATTTTAGTGCATTCGTTTTTTCTTGGGAGGTCTGCAGCACGCCATTGGTGCAATGAATATCACCTCACATACACACATACATAGTTCCGAATCATTGCAATTATTGAGCTTCCTGTTTTTCGGGTCACCTAGTATTTCAGACGCTTCATTTATTTTCCTGGTTCTGGTTTTCGCAACTTTTATTTGATTTCATTCTTTTTTCTTGTTTCCATGATTCTTAGTTTGTTTTAGAAATTTTTTGTTAGTTGAAGTTGCTTTTAGTCATTTTTTTTCTCTAATTAGTTGGTTTCTACGTATTTTATGTGAAACAAGAGTCCTCGAGTTTTAATAAGATTATTTTGTGAACTTTATACAACGGACAGAATCAGATTGAAGTTTTTCCGTTACAAAAAAGTTACAAACAGAACAGGTCGTATAATATCAGATTTTTCACGAATTTTCATTTATATGTAGGTATACATTTTTTTGATCTACAGAGTGAGCTTTAAATATGGAATGGAAGAAGCTTTGTGCGATTTTTATAGATTTTAGTGGAAAAATTAGGAATTTTAAAAACTAACCATTTATGGCAGTTACAGCAAATGGTCGAAATGTTGTCCGTTTACTTCAATACAACAAGATATGATTTTTAAGACTGTAATATACAGAGTGGACCAAAAATCTGGAAACGGCCAATTATCTCGTAAACTGGAGTACACCTATTTTAAGATACGGAGATTCCATATTTGATATTTGCAATGATTCCAGATTTATCTTATATATTATTAGCAGCATTGCATTGGTATGTAACAATTCGGAAGGTCTGAAATACATGAAACATAAGTCTGGCAACGCCTATTTGTTAGCCAAATTTCTGAAGTATCCCCAATGAAAATAATATTAATATTTAGGATGGGAATCAGGTAAACGTGGAGGCCATTAAATTCTACCTCGTCTACCAATCCATCGTCCGGAAAAGATCTCATCAAATAATGCCGGGGTCAAGTTTCGTTTAGCCGAAATCTGTTAAAAAAAATTTTTTTTGTCACTTAGGTACCTCAGGGAGTGTATTACTGAAAAAATTTTGCCGCGGAAATGCGCTATTGCCATTTTTTGAATGGGGCTTAGAAATAACGAAATGAGATATATGAAAAATTAATGTTATTTTATATTATAGACTTATTTTTAAGCACCGATATGAAAATGAAAATGCGCGGAAATGCGTTCTTTCACCACTATGCAGTGATCCTCTTCTCAACCTTTGACACAGATCAATCAATATCTATTTTTATCAACTTAATATCGCTATGGTCAATAAAAAATACGAAAGTTTAAAAAAAAAATGGTCAACAAAGCAAAAAAAAAAAGAAAATCCATACCACCCTTATGATAAATTTCCGCGGAAAAAGTTATATAGAAAAGTTTTAGCAAATTATTAATCCAACAAAAATATGTAGTTTTTATCTTCCTGTCACATTTCGGCTTTTCTAAACCCGGAAAAATCAATGAAAATTATTGTGATAAAAATACATTTTCGAATAAAAATTAGTTCGGGCCATTATATTAAATGTTTTTTGCATCATTCTATAATGAAAAAAATATTGAAAACACCATAAAGTTTCGAGTTTTAGTTATAAATAGAAAAATGAAAAATTCGAGTTTTCTCAGAAACGAAGAATTTCCGCGGCAAAAATCAAATTATGTAGTGCCAGCTTTATAATATAGCATCACCCTATAAGCCAATATTCTATGTAACTGATTTCGGCTAAACGAAACTTGAGCCTAACGCCGAACATTTACACCAAAATGAGCTGGAGCTCCAGCTAGCTGAAATCATATCTGATTAAAATTGGTTTCAAGCAAGTTTCTCAGTGTAGGTATAATTTCATTCATTAGTAGGGTAGGTTAGTTAATAATATTTGAATATATGAGGCTTTTACTTGAAGTAGATCCATACCAAATTATGAAATAAAACAATTTTAATTTGTTAAAATCTACATTATATTCAGTGGCGGATCTTGATATTGTGAGGCCCCAGGCGCAACTCGATTTTGAGGCCCCCTTATTGACCTTACCTGAGGGGAATGGATCCATTAAAATGTACAAGGCAGAAAATTATAACGTTTTTTATTTTTCGAAACAGAAAAAACATAAACACATAAAACGGAAATAAAAGGGGATGGAGAATGAGAGATACCTAAACCTAACCTAACCTAAATACGTAAGGCGACGCGTTGCGGCGGACGGTCGGCTTGCATTGCAGTGCACTGTAATCATCAGATGCTGAAAGCAGGGTTGCAAGTTTTTGCGATTTGAAACCAAACTGATTGGCAATATTTTTTGTTCAATTTACTTATCTATAGTAATTATAAGTAAGAAACAGTAAACATTTTAAACATATACCTTCAATTTTTATTTTATAATTCTCAAAAAACAATAAACATTTAATTTTTTTTTTTTGAGGATGAGGCCCCCTGCTTTGTTGAGGCCCCAGGCAGGCGCCTCATGTGCCTGTGCGGTAATCCGCCACTGATTATATTGAACTAAAAGTTGTGACTCGTTTCGTTAACACAGTAGCTTTATCAAACGAATGGAGGTATAATGAGACATTTTCAATTCATACACTGTCTTAATACTAAATTATACGGATATTAACAATAAAATTATGATCTATTTACATGGAAATAAAATAAAAAACGAAAAAATGTGTCTTAATACTAAATTATACGGATATTAACAATAAAATTATGATCTATTTACAAGGAAATAAAATAAAAAACGAAAAAGAATTTGTCTAAATATGGGATTAACTAAAGTATTTAACAAGTTTAGCTGGAAATTCATTCACAACAATCCTACAGGAACCTTTCTAGGTAAAAAGGTTTAATAAGGGAGAATTGTTGATACCTATTTGGTCGTTAAGAATATTATCTGGATATTTGTTTTTATTTATCTCAATGGCTTCTAAAAGATTCAATTTGAAGAATTTAGGTTCTATATGCAAAGTTTCAAAGTTTGAATCGAAAGAGTGTTGGTTTGCTAATAAATGATTTGAATAGCTGGAATCTGATTTTTGGTTGTCATACCTACGTTTGTGTTCTGAAATTCTAGTTTTAAAATTCAGTTCTACCTATATAAATTTTATCACCAATGTCATTACCACATTTCAATTTATAAACTCCTGATTTATTTAGTTTTGAAGATTTGGATTTGTTGTTTTTAATGAATTTGGATAAATTATTATCGGTTTTGAAGCAAATATTCAAATCTAAAGTTTCTAAAAATGATTTGATTTTGATTTTTTAAGATAGTATTCCAAAGTATGTTGAGCTTCTGAATTAGCAATCTAAAATGTCATCTACATATAGGTGCCAGTAAACAAATTTTTACTAAGTGGGTGTTTATGAATTATCTTTTCTATAGTATCTATGAAAATTTCTGATTATAGGGGACTGAGAGGGTTACCCATAATCAAACCCTCTTTACTGCTATAAACCTTTCCGTGTTAGCGAAACGCGTCACAACTTTTAGTTTAATATAATGTAGATTTCAACAAATTAACATTGTTTTATTTCATGATTGAGTTCATATTTATTTTACGTTAAACTTTCCTCAATGAGGATGGACCAATTAACAAAATCACAGCATTCCACACTTAAACATTTGAATGTCTTTAAATCCACATATTTTGCACTGATTTATGTATTTAAGACCTTCTATTCTAAAAAAATCGTGTCACTGGTCACATATGTTTCAGCTCGTTTTAACAAATTAATGCTACGTCGACCACCGTGAAATGTAGTGTAGTGAATTAGTAAAATTCAAATATCTCGAAAATCGTTAATATTTTGAAGATAAAAAAGTTTAGCTTTTTTCTACATAAATGATGGGGCTATCCAAATTAAATGAGTGAATGATAAAATGATGAACGATAAAAAATTTGTAGCTGATTTCATCTCATATGGCGCATGTGGCGACATCTACGAGTTAACTCAAATCCTCCCACACATTCTTGTTTACCCTTACAAAAACTAGTTCATACCCCATTTTCAAGTCATTATGTAGAAAAGTAGCTGATCTACCAACAAAAATCTATTTTATTTTTTCCGCTTTAACATCCTGTACCTCAGTAAGGAGCATACTAAGACCCATTATTGTTAATGAAAATATTATTATTTTGGACTTCAGCACGTAGATCTACAATTTGGCCCATTACTTATGAATCACCCTGTAGATATGTTCCGAAGTGACTAACCTCTATTAAAATAATCATGACTTATTGACAATTTTCGTGTGGTTAGAGGCGGGGTTTGTTAGTTCAGTTAGCCGCTGTGATGCGCCATACTCAACTGGCTGCGCACAAAGTTTGTGCCAGTTCCTTCCATATGTTTTAAAAACTCTCTTTTATTTATTACCTACTCTATGGTTGGCTTTCTCATTGCCTATAATTCCAATATGTGATGGAATCCAAACGATGTTCACCTCCTTATATGAATTTTGTATGGTTAATTTTGGTGTTCTATAAATAATATTAGACTCCACCACCTTGGTGTATAATATACTATTTCCGCAAATCGCTAGGAAATTTTGACATTCCTGTCAAAATTTCTTGAAGAAAAAGTCAGGACTTCTTTACTGTAAGGAAATGTCATTTCCTTACTGTGAGGAAATGATATTTCCGTACAGTTGTTAGTGTTCTACATAATCCATAAAACGTCTGTATGCATTTTCGTACTTTTCTCTTGATTTCTTTGGCAATAATTCTAATGAAGCAGTATTCACTGCCTCAACCAGCTCTGGAGGAGTCCCAGGAATGGAAATTTCATCATCACTTATCATTTTACTTTCGAGAACACCAGCAATTAAATTTATAAGCGTCAAGTTTGACAATTCAACCTCAATACGTTTCCATAGTAACCCAAGTAATTTTATTAGGAATTTCAAAGCACCATTTATTTGGGAATAAAATTATCGCGTTTTTTTTGAATCAATCAATATCTGTCGAATTTTAAACGATTTGCGGAAAAATAGTATGTTTACCTCGTAGGAAAAGCCACATTCCTGGACTCTGTGCTGCTAAGTCTCGGCTTGCGCCTCGACTTAGCAATCTTCACAGTCGTCCAGGAATGTTAAGCTTTTCCTACCCGGTAAACAATGTACTATTTATTTTCAAAAAAAAAAAAATTTCTACTTGATATATTTACGAATCATTATGTTTATTTCTGTAGTCGATAATTGCCAACCATTTATAACTTCCAAGGGACTCGGACTCGTAGTTATCACATTCTAGAATATGCTGCGACACGTCCTATCATGGATAAATCAATCATTGGTTGATTGTATGTGCATAATTGGTGGACGCTGATGTGTAATTGCATCATTTGCCTTGTTAACGTAAAACTTTGAAGTTGAAAGCATTGATAGAGGAAATCAAGTTAATGTTAAATCTACTGCAACCACTTTAAAGAAAGAGGGATGATGAGAGGGGATGGTGCTAGTGCTGTTAATTCGACTACGTGAATGTTTTCAGTCCTTCACTCATTCTCTCTTGACATTTTGTCGATTATCTACCTCACATCAAATTTTCTATTATGTTATTGATTATAAACAGTCTTCATGATACAAACGATTGACATTATTAAAATTATTGTCCCAATTGTCCCAATAATGGACAAATTCAAATAGTTTGAAAATTCAGGGATAGTAGTCCATAGTAGGGCAGCATAATTGTGTAATTCCAGGATATTTTCTGCTTGAAATTTCTTATCAGGATGGAATTATTTGAATAAAAATGTCATTAGTTCAAAATTCGCGCTCAACCAAAAATGACTGACATAAGGAGTGCATTCATGATATTATATCGAAAAATGACAGTGTACTTGTCAGTTATACGACGGGGTAAGCTTCTCAGGAATTAGTTTGAATTTTGTTTTCTAAAATTTCACTAGTAGTAGAGAAAATTGTATATACACCATTGTGATGAAGACATTTATTAGACTATATTTAGCAGCGGCAGCCTTTTCATAGGGCACGATCCGGACTGGGCCCATAATTTGTTGCTAATTTGTTGCGCAAAAAGTAATTTTGTTGCTAAGGCCGTTACCGAGAAAACGAGTGGCACTGTATCTTAATATTGAGCTGTGGCAGCTACTTTGGATATTTCGGCAACCAAAATGGCTAGAAATACAGGCTTGAACGGCATATTTTGTTGCTAACTTTTTGCTTGAAGATGGCCTGATCCAAAAATTTTTAAAAGCAGCACCTACTGGCCAACACCCCTCGCCTCTGCGTCATTAAGCTGCGGCAGCCATTTTCCATATTTCCGCAACCAAAATAGCTAGAAATATAGGCCTGATGGCATATTTTGTAGCTAATTTGTTGCTTCGAGATGGTCTGATCCAAAATTTTTCAGAGCAGCCCCTACTCGCTAAAATCACCCCTCGCCTTTGCGTCGTATCTTCTGCGTGATTTTTTCAAAAAACTAAATAATTGAGAACTGCACTTTAACTAATTGTAAATACTTCTCAATGATTAAGTTTACCGGAAATCAACAAGCGCGGTGCCTCGGTATTTTTACGTATATAATGGAAATGTTGAAACCAAAATCTTTTGGATCAGGCAATCTTCCAGCAACAAATTAGCAACAAAATATGCTGTCAGGCAGATATTTTGGTTGCCGAAATATGGAAAATGGCTGCCGCAGCTCAATGACGCAAAAGCGAGGGGTGAGTTTAACAAGTCGGGGATGCTCTGGAAATTTTTGGATCGGGCCATCTCAAAGCGACAAAATATGCAGTCAGTCCTATATTTCTGGCTATTCTGGTTGCCGAAATATCCAGAGTGGCTGCCGCAGCTTAATATTACGCTACGGTGCCACTCGTTTTCTTGGTAATAGCAACAAATTATGGGCCCAGTCCGGATCGTGCCTCGCAGCTTATTGCGCTCGGAGCAAAGCCACTCGCAAAATAATTTTGGTGCTTGGTCAATAACAATAGTCTCCATCTCCACCACCTTTGTGTATAATTAATGAAAAAAATTATCAAGTTAATTCTGATGCACGATTTTAATTCGGTAGAATTTTTCTCGAGTAAGAGAAATGAAAGTATTGTATTTTTTAGTTTACTTTCGGTCGCATTTTCTTGAATAGATCTTAAAGAATCTTGTCCAAATCGCGACATTACAACGAATCTTTAAGCTTGGAATATGTCAACATTAAACATTAGCAATTCTTTACACTCGTTACTGGGAAATTTTTGATAGCTAGCGGAAAATTTTCACTAGTAATACCACTAGAGGTCAAATTATCTCCGGAAATTTTATAAAAATATTCATGAGCGAGAAAAAATTACCGGATTTAATTTGACCTCGTGTGGTATTCGGTGAGAAAATTCCACACCAAATGTGTTTATTTCCAACAACATCAATTTTCGTCTTCATCAAGTACTTGCAAAACATAGAAGTCAATCAAGAATCTCTAAATC
This sequence comes from Galerucella nymphaeae, assembly GCA_963978555.1. Taxonomy (NCBI): domain Eukaryota; kingdom Metazoa; phylum Arthropoda; class Insecta; order Coleoptera; family Chrysomelidae; genus Galerucella; species Galerucella nymphaeae. Next base: position 380,912 of record OZ021711.1, on the reverse strand, counting down.
AAGAGCAAACAGCTTCCAATCAACCTGCCATAGTATATAATAATCTCGTTTTTAATAATAAACATTGATCATAATGGCCCAAAGAATTTAGAAAACATCTAAACTTGTAGTTGAAATGAATCAAAATTATCATGTGAAAAATGGAAATTAGTTTGTCAAAAAAAATATATAACATTATAAACGCCAAAAAAATTTTTAGAATAAGTCACTGTTGGGAAAAAATTTCCACTAAAATTTATCCGTTGCGAAGGTGATTTGTCAGAAATACACGTTCTGATTGGCTAAAAACCCCATGTGTGGAATTTGACCAATCGCTATCAAGAATTGGTATGTCAAATGAAAATTTTAAGCGGAAAAATTTCTTAACAACTGTCAATTTAGCTGTCAGCAGATTTCCGAAAAAAAGTTGGAAACATTTCATGCAAGTGCTATTATTTTACAAACATAATTAAAAACAATTTAACATATATGGCTAACAATACTCCTGTATCCTATAATAAATGTAATTTTTATATTAATTGTAATTTGAAATGAGTTTAAAGTGATTACCTTTCTTACCTTGAAAGTTATATTGTTCTTATCAATTATTGTTCTTATTATTTTAATAAAAAAATGATTACTATAAAATGTTTACTTAATTCAGGAAATAATCTTACTTAATGTCCCTCGTGCATCTAATTTTTCCGAAAAAATTGAATTCGCTTGCCTTATTTTTTTCCCCTGAATGCATTAAAATAGAAAAAACAGGGTGGTTCTATTTAAAAAAATGGAAAAATTTGATATTTATGAAGTTAAACTTTGAGCACTTTTTATTCACACCCTGTATACTATGGAAAATTTTTCAACATAGATTCGATTACGTTTGATCTTTCTTAAGGCAACCGAACAAAAACCATTTTCATATCTTCAAGGGTCTCCTCGTACAAAAATAATTTATAAGGGTCAACAGTCAAATTTTCTACAAAAAAATCAATAACTCAAAAGGTGTGCATTTTTCGAAAAAAGTTTTCAGACAAAAGTATACTAAAATATTACGTAGATTTCAAAAATGTATTAATATACAGGGTATTCCATTTAAAATAACAAAGTTATAGTCGACTTCCGGTAGAACCGGAAGTCGGTCATCTTTGAAAATATTTTAGTTGAAAAGATCGTATCCGAAAACCCAAACGTAGAAGTTTTCATGATTTTACTATAAGTATTTTGCCATATACAGATAGTTTTCACTCGTCGTGGGACACCCTGTATAGGATTTTTAAGACACGAGAGAAATATTTATTATAATGTTGTTATAATTGGTTATGTTCAATGAAATGACCCCAAATTAACTGATTCCATTGGATTTCTACTATTCCTATATTATCAGTAGTAATACCACATTGAATTTTCGCGATAAGTCTGTCGATTTATTTTATAACGAAACGGAGTTGCTTGGAAACACCACTAATCCGCAGAACAAGTGGTGTTTTCTTCAAGCAACTTCGTTGAGTTGTGAAATAAAACACAGAATTATAAGATAAATTCAGTCACGAGTGGAATTTTATTTGACTATTTTACAAACAAAGTGGTAGGTGAAAAATCTGAAATTTGACTAGAGAAATAGTTTGAAATAACCAGGAAACATGACATCGAACGAATTACATATTTAAATAAACCAGTATTAAATTGTCGATGTATACTGACTGATGGAATAAAACAATATAATATGTTAAAATCTACATGATATTTAAACTTTAAAATTGTGACGCGTTTCGCTAACACAGTAGCTTTTTATCAAACGAATGGAGGTATAATGAGAAATATTCAATTTATACAGTGTCTTAATACTAAATTTCACGGATATTAACAATAAAATTATGATCTATTTACATGGAAATGAAATAAAAAAGGAGAAAAATTTGTCTGAAATATATTATGGTATTAACTAAAGTATTTAACAAGTTTACCTGGAAATTCATTCACAACACTCCTCATACAGGAACATTCCTTTGTTAAAAGTTTTAATAAGGGAGAATTGTTGATATCTATTTGGTAGTTAAGAAGATTATCTGAATATTTGCCTCAATGGCTTCTATTGGCCGTTTGCACTATTTGATATTTAAGTCGACTTAAGTGGCGCTTTAAGAATGTTTTGTTTTGCACCATGAGCATTGTCATTTTAAGCTGCACCAAAATAAACAGTACCGAAAATAAAAATAAAAATTAATTTTTAATTTCTGTAATGTGAGTGTTCAAAATGTTCACAAATTCGACGCAACCTTTACGTTGACACAATACACTACCAGTGCGACGAAATTTTTCAACAACAGCTAACATCACACTTTTACTAGGAGGTGCTTTATTGAATTTTTGTTGATATTTTATTGACACCTGTTCTAAGCTTGGACTATCATTACGACCTTTTCCGTATGAACGAATATAATGCTCTACCAAAAAAACTTTTTCTTCCGCTGTTAGAACCATTTTTAAATCAAATTTAACTGCAGCGTACCATTAATATATCAACTAATGACAATTAAGTCAAATATGACAAATCCATATTACATAAACAACTCCACAGCACTCTCTGTTTCGGTACTGTTTATTTTGGCGGATACCTTATTATAAGGTTAGAAACTCGCTCTCTAATTCTCCACTTATCCTCAAAGTGGAGATTTCTAACCTAACATTCTTGTGTTTTGATTGATATATGTTAATTTCTTTCCTCTTTTCGGGTTTTCGTACTCTTTCTTCCAATTTCAGGTGTGTTTCTCTTAATTTTTGGAGAATGATGATTATTGATTATGATTTGGAAGTATTGGATATTCTTGAAAATGGATTTCCAAGAGAAGACAGTACGACCGTAAAAACTATTATGAAGAATTAGATGAAAATATTAGCAATTCTTTTTCCTGATGAGCTGTATAATTTGCTGATCTGATTTTCTTATTTTTTATAATCATTATAATCAATTTTCCTATTTAAAAAACAAGAACAAAATCCTTTGATTTTCAAAGAATTTTAACAGCTACGTTACTTCAAACCACAAAAACGAAAAGTCACTAGAAACCATAGAAAAATAAATAAAACTCAACTTAAATAGCTAGCAAATGTATTACACACTTAGCCAAGAAGCAGAGCAAAAAAATTGGTGCAACTGAACTTCTACTAAGCGACCCTTAAAAATTATCGCCATTATAAATTATTCTAAGCTTATGCTTCTATTGGTGCAAACGGCCATAAAAGATTCAATTTGAAGGATTCATGTTCTATACGCAAAATTTCAAAATTGGAATCGTTGTTGTTTTGCTAATAAATGATTTGAGTAGTTGGAATCTGATTTTTGGTTGTCATAACTACGTTTGTGTTCGGAAATTCTAGTTTTAAAATCCCTATTTGAATTTTGTTACAGTCATTTTTATTTATAAACTCCTGATTTATTTAGTTTGGAAGATTTGGATTTGTTGTTTTTAATGAATTTGGATAAATTGTTATAGGTTTTGAAGCAAATATTCAAGTTTAAAGTTTCTAAAAATGATTTGATTTTCAAGGATGGTATTCCAAAGAATTTTAAAACTAGAATTACAGAACACTGCTTAGTATAGTCAGATGCATTCTTATCATGCGGATCATATGATTCAACAAAGACATACTCACAGTTTTTGTATTCTCTTATTGCGTTCCATCATAACTTCCAAATAAAATCCGTAAGATGAATATGACAGACTTATGCAATTTTGACAGGAAAAAGGCGGATATAACAATAATATTCATATCAACTTTTCATAAATAATAATTGACCGTGAACAACAAAGTACAGGCCTGATAGGTCGCGCTTACGCTTAATCTGAACATCAACCAATCAAATTTTGGTAAGTCAATGATTAGGATTGACGTTTGTAATAAATTTGAACGGTTCATTATTGCTATATTTTGATTAGGATTAATCAAAGACCTGACTTTTTTTGCATTTCTTTCCACGTAATGTGTTAGAAAGACATTAACAAACGATGACGCACACCAAAAACGCTGTTGTATGAACCACACAACTGCAACTATAGCTGCTTTTGTTGTATCCAAATTTATGTTTATCCCATTAAAAAAACATCTAAATTTATTTTTCATCACACCAAACATTCTTTCAATAATGATTCGGGTAGATATGTGTGCCCTATTATCTTTCTTCTGCCTCATTTCTTGGATTCAATAATGGCGTTTTTGTAAAAAACTGTTTATTATTATAAACAATCAAAGGATTCTGCTTTTCCAAGTAAACTTTCGGATTTCGGATCAATACCTAATCTAACAACCACTTCTTCAGATTCTTAGCCTCTTGCTTTGCGGCATCCAGCCATCCAACAACCAACATCTCAAATACAAAATAAAATTTCCATTGTTGCCGCATTCATTTTTCTGCTAATATTATTTTAACTAGTGGGAAAAAAATATGCGACTATGAATAGGAAACGTTAGTGGCTTGTTAGTATGATGTTGGTGGCCACTAACTAGTGGTGTTTTAACATTATTTTAAGTGAACGACTATGAATAAGGCTGATGTATTTAGTTTTCAGCGATTCTGAAAAGTCTTTCACCGCCTAAGTTTTTATTTAAATATGTCACTTTTGTGACATTTACAATTTAAAGTGACAATATGAATAACAAGTAGGAATTTTCCGGTTTTTATATCCTCAAACAAAAAAAATTGTACTTATTTTGATAGATTATTTGGAGAATGAAAGAAAAAGTAGAAATTCGTCAACCAGTGTAATCTGACATTTTGGTAACCTCTGTTTTTTTCTGATTTGATACAATATTGTTTGTGACCTTTGAACCCGCACGATAAGGGCGCTTTTGACTATATCAATTCAATCTTTACCCTATTACTTTGTTTGTTTTTATAAAAATTGAGTAATTACCCGTGAAATTATTTTTTTATCTTCCATTTTCATCCAAGTATAAATTATTTCGTCTATTCAATTTTTTTTTGTGGTGATACCTACTCATCCACAACCGTAGGTGCGACAGAAACAATGTAAAATGCCAAACATAACCCGAGCTAAAAGATCGTTCAGTAATGAAATTATGATATTGAATATCATCGTTAATTTCAAAGCGCGCTATCTCCTTTGACAGGAGCTTTTAGATCAAGGTAAATTAGGTTAGATCGACATAAAATCGCATCCAGTATCTGTGGTTTGCGGTTGACAGGAGATAAGCTTGATGTATTGAAATGTAGTTGCTGCAATAGATTGAAATAGGAAATTAATTATTTCGCAGTTTGTACAATAAGCAGAAAACTTTGTAATTGCTACTTATTTCAAGACTAGAGAAAATGTCTAGCTTTGCGGAGATTATGTAGTTTTTAAAACTTACACATTACTATAACGGCTCAACTTTCGTTTAGCTGGAATCAATTATGTAAAAACTGTAGCTATGATAGCGAATGTTGTGATTAGTAATAAACAAAAACCAAATAACCAAATCATATATGGAGAGGAAATGCGCGGTTGCCGTGTAGACCACTATATCGTTTAGCTGAGACCAGTTTATGGGAATATAGTAATGCAAACCATAGAGTAATAAATAAAAGAGAGATGTTGAACGTGTAGCGTTCTGTGGCACAAAGTTACCACTAGCGCCTACCTTGTCGACTGGCATGAACTAACATACAAGACGCGCGCTTTTTGAATTTGCAAGCTTTCAGCATACGCGTGATATTGTTTTAGTTGGAGTAGGAGAATAAAAAAACCTTTGCTAGTGAGAAATCACTATATTAAAACAACATTTTTCATACAATAAAAAATAAAATATGGAAAATAATAGCACAAAAATAGTAAATAAAAAAAAAACACAAAGAAATAATCCATTTAACAAACAGTTCAAATAAAATAAATCTAATACATAAAAAACAGCCTTAAACAAATAATCAAATAAATCACAAATTCAGTCTTTGGTGAACAAGCTAGGTTTCATTTTTCATACAATAAAATATCCAAAATAAAACAAAAACAGTCAATAAAAATGAAAAAACAGACAAACAAATAATCCAACTAAAGCTGGCTTCCCACGGTGCGCATTGTCGCGGACGGACGCGGACCAGCTCGCACGACACACCGTGGGAAGGGTCTCGTCCGTGGTAGCACAGGACGTCTGTGGCGGTGCGCCGGTATCCGTCGCGAGGCGGTAACTTCAAAGGTGCGCTGCGGTTCTCTTTCACTTTGCATTTTGAAATGAAGCTATCAAAAGATCTACACAGACCGACACGCACCGTGAGAAGAGCCCTGGTCTGCGTGCGTTGCCGTCCGTGGTCGTCGGCTGTGCGTGATGATCTGTAGAATCGCGGACCGTGGGAAGCGACCTTAACAGACAGTTAAAATAAAATAAATCTATAATACATACAAAACAGCCTTGAACAAATTATCAAATGAATCACGAATTCATATCAGTCTCAAGTAATCCAAGTAAAGAAGCACATTAAAGAATTAACGTTTAATCATAAGGTTTGTTCCAACCGCAGTCAGAAACCGTCAGAAACGATCAGAGAATAGTCGACCATTGCAATCAGTGATAGGAATTACGCGGAAATAACTCGTTGTTTGCTATGACCAGTTATTCTCTGATCGTTTCTGACGGTTTCTGACTGCGGTTGGAACAAACCTATATTGTTAGTATTGTTGATAATAAAAAGTCTATTTTCTTATTATTATCAATACATACTTAGTACTTTACTTTTCCATAGTTAAACGTGGCAATATCGAATGTTTTCGACTGCATTCATTTCACAGGTTCAGTTAAACTTGCCAAACTATATATCTGTACTAACGTTATTTTTCAAAGAATTTCGTTACGTCGGGTTCCCATCAGATGCATATGCAAATTGCCTTTGGCGATGAGCTGAAGATAAATTTTCATGTAAATTTGAAACACGACACGGAATATTAAATTAATTTTTTTCTATTACTTTCATGGATCGGGTAGGTAAAAATAGAGATAATTTTTTTAATCCTTAACAATTCATTTTAATATTTTTTGTTGAATTATTTATACATATAAAAGTACTTGTATTTATTCAGTTTGTACATATTCTTAAATTCTACAAAAGGCTCATAAAACTGTCCAATTCATCTGGGTATCTTTCCTGGTAACAAATAGGCAGTTACAGAAGCAAGGGATATAATCCAGGAACTCAATTCTATCACAGTTTTAAAAGTTTCTATGTCGGACGCAAAAATCTTTTATTTATACAATATGTCTCAGTAAGTTGGAACCATATAGGAAACTTTTTTATTATTGATTCTAGGAAAAAATTTATTCTTTATAAAAAGTTCTGCATGCTCTAAAATCTGAAAAACAATCAACAGATATCAATTTTTTTCAGTCGTGTACGAGGTATGTCAAAAAATATGAATTTTACTCAAGAGTAAAGTAACTTTATTGTTCAGAATATTGACAATTGTTATAATAAAAAGTTGATTATAATTGAAAGTTATTGTCAGATATTCAATATTATCGATCTGCCATGAAAAAATAATTTGTGTTATTTTTACTCACTTTTCTGTATTTTTTCTTCACTACTTAACAGAGCCGCCATTTCTTGTATTTCATGAAAACCAACTAGCGATTTGACGTTTGCCGTCAGTGCATCCTAGATTAAAAATCGTTATATACGCGAATTGCTAATATACAGAATTATCATTGCTAATACAGAAAAGTGAGTAAAAATAACACAAATTATTTTTTTATGGCAGATGCATAATATTAGATATCTGACAATAGCTTTCAATTATAATCAACTTTTTATAATAACAATTGTCAATATTCTGAGAAATAAAGGTACTTTACTCTTGAGTAAATTTCATATTTTTTGACATACCTCGTACACGACTGAGAAAAATTGATATCTGTTGATTGTATTTTAGATTTTAGAACATGCAGAACTTTTTATGAAGAATACATTTTTTTCCTAAAATTAATAATAAAAAAGTTTCCCATATGGTTCCAACTTAATGAGACATATTGTTTAACATTCAATTTATAAATACTTTTGAAATCAAACTCTTAGTTTCCATTATATAGAAATATGTGATCCCCAGGAGATCACTCCCGATAAAAAGAAGAGAACAAATGATCTTTACCTTATTTGTTTCTTTTTACCGAATTAATATACAGGGTGTCCCACGACAAGTGAAAACTATCTGTATATGGCAAAATACTTATAGTAAAATCATGAAAATTTCTACGTTTGGGTTTTCGGATACGATCTTTTCAACTAAAATATTTTCAAAGATAGCCGATAGGTTCTACCGGAAGTCGACTGTAACTTTGTTATTTTAAATGGAACACCCTGTATATTAATACATTTTTGAAATCTACGTAATATTTTAGTATACTTTTGTCTAAAAACTTTTTTCGAAAAATGCACACTTTTTGAGTTATTGATTTTTTTGTAGAAAATTTGAGCGTTGAAGACTCTTATAAATTATTTTTTTACGAGGAGACCCTTGAAGCTATGAAAATGGTTTCTGTTCGGTTGCCTTAAGTAAGGTCAAACGTAATCGAATCTATGTTGAGAAATTTTTCATTTTATACAGGGTGTGTATGAAAAGTGTTCAAAGTTTAACTTCATAAATATCAAATTTCTTCATTTTTTTAAATAGAACCACCCTGTTTTTTCTATTTTATGCATTCATGGGAAAAAAATAATGCAAGTTCATGTATACTTTCCTATACCCAAACCTTACCGTTATCCAGATATTAAATGTTTTCTGTAAATTTTTAGAGATGCAGGTGTGGTCTAAATTTTGATACAAGCACTAAGAAATAAAAATTATTATGTGAATTTAGTTTTAATACATGGTAAATATGACAAAGTTTTCACAAGAACATGTGCTTTATTTGCAGTAAGATATTCAGATTGACCACGATCGAAATCGCACATTGTTAAAAGAATACTTAACAATTTGAAGATATTCGGTTCATTTTAAGCAAAAGTTAATCGAGTTAAACCATTTGTGAGGATAATAAGATATGCTACAAAATTTTATGGAAAAATAAAAGCCAAAGAAAAATAGTCTGATGTTTAAAAGTAAATCTTCAAAATTGCTCGCTTGAACTTCAATGCATTTTTCAACCCTTCTCAGTATACCTTCATTCGTCGCACGGCTAATCATTATCTCAGAAAGGGAATTGAAGGAATTTCGAACTCTTAGCTCACAATCTTCTCTAGATGTTAACTAATGTCAGTTAAATAAGTGGCATTTATTACAAAGCCTACTAAAAGTATACATGAAAAATTCAAACTTGTTAAATATAATAACAATTTAAAACCTCAAATATCTCGGAGACGACTAAAAGTTGGAATAGGATTAATAAAAACAATTTGATTTGATTTTATTTAGACAGATGAAGAAAAAGACTTTTTTATTTCTTAGTGCTTGTATCAAAATTTAGACCACACCTGCATCTCTAAAAATTTATATAAAACATTTAATATCTGGATAACGGTAAGGTTTAGGTATAGGAAAGTATACATGAACTTGCCTTATTTTTTTCCCCTGAATGCATTAAAATAGAAAAAACAGGGTGGTTCTATTTAAAAAAATGAATAAATTTGATATTTATGAAGTTAAATTTTGAACACTTTTTATACACACCCTGTATAAAATGAAAAATTTTTCAACATAGATTCGATTACGTTGGACCTTGCTTAAGGCCACCGAACAGAAACCATTTTCATATCTTCAAGGGTCTCCTCGTAAAAAAATAATGTATAAGGGTCTTCAACGGTCAAATTTTCTACAAAAAAATCAATAACTCAAAAAGTGTGCATTTTTCGAAAAAAGTTTTTAGACAAAAGTATACTAAAATATTACGTAGATTTCAAAAATGTATTAATATACAGGGTGTTCCATTTCAAACAACAAAGTTACAGTCGACTTCCTGTAGAACCGGAAGTCGGTCATCTTTGAAAAGATCGTATCCGAAAACCCAAACGTAGAAATTTTCATGATTTTACTATCAGTATTTTGCCATATACAGATAGTTCTCACTCGTCGTGGGACCCTGTATTTTTAATACATTTTATCTTATTTAATATTGTTTCAGCATCTCTTGAATTTCAACATTACTTTTACCTTTTGTTTCGGGTATAAAATAATAAACCAAAACACTTCCAATGAAGCAATTCACGCTTAGTATCCAAATACATGGATACACCCCAAACAAATTAGCCAATATAGGATAAATAAAAAGTAAAAACCCAGCTACGAAGCTCGAGGTGATCAACCCAAACGATAAAGCGGGTCCAGTTAAGTTAGGTGGAAATAACTCGGATATTATCGCCATCGGTACCGGCCCAAGACCAATTCCGAACATAATAAAATAAATTATAACACAAGCAATAGGTGTCCATTGAATGTATGGCATGAGAAAAGAGTTGTGGAGCTTTAAGCAGTTGTACAGCCCGAAGAAGAACAAAGACAAGCTACAGCCTAAGCAAGAAACAATTAATAATGTTCTCCTGTAAAATTTCTCAACAAAAAAAGTTGTTGAAAGTAATGATACAAATTGAGAAGCAGCTGCCAAGATAGTCATAGAATCCGCCGAGTAAACAGAGCCAGCTTCATGCAACAGAGGACCTAGAAAAGATGTTATTACACACACTCCTAAAAAATATTCCAGGGCGCTCAAGAAAAAAGTTAACCCCACGGCAGTTCTGGATTCTTTCGTTCTAAGCAAACTCAAAAAACCAGCGTTACGTTTAGATACTTTCGCGGCTTTCAAAGTCTCTTCTATTTTAATAAAATCTGCATTTAATTCTTCCGCGTTTTTATTACTACGAAGTTTTTTTAAGGACCTTTTACAATCCTGAACTTTTCCTTTATTTAAATAATAAACGGGTGTTTCAGGAGCGAACCAAAATAGAAAAAAGGGGACGCCTAAAATCACCATAAAAATATTAAAATTCATATAACTCAAATAAGAACCTATGCTATAGGATATTAAATTACCCAAAGGAAAAGCGGAAGTTTTTAAACATACATATTTCGCTCTGTTGTGATCCTCGCACAATTCCGATATATACATTTGATTGATTAGGTATAGTAGATCCAGTAAAAACCAGACCGAAAAGCACTCTAGAAATTATTATACATATAACTGATTTGGAAAAGGCTTTTCCCAAGCAAGTTACAAACATGAATATCCCAATAAATAATAAACCATTTTTTCTTCCTACGATATCGGCTAGTTTCGGAATTATAATACATCCAATAACTCCAAAAAAAAGTGGTAGACCCGCTAGAAAAGACGTTTCAATTACTGTGATTGGTTTTTCTAAAGGATTGATGTTTTGGTCATTAGATTGTAGATAGGGTAACATCGGAGATAACCATACCAATTCTATTCCACTACATAATATGGGTAGGGTGCCTGTAAATGAAATATATATTCAACTATAGTGTATTTTTATAATATTGATACCACCGAGGACAATAGAACCCTACATTACCATTTAAATATATTTAGAAGTGATTTTTCCCTGACAGTGCAGTGTAGTTGGGTTTAAATTATAAGTGGTAGTATTCTATGGTTCATACAACAGCCTTTTTGGTGTGCGTCATCGTTTGTTAATGTCTTTTTAACACATTACGTGGAAAGAAATGGAGAAAAAGTCAGGTCTTTGATTAATCCTAATCAAAATATCACAATAATGAGTCGTTTAAATGTATTACAAACGTCAACCCTAATCCTTGACATACCAAAATTTGATTGGTTGATGTTTAGATTAAGCGCAAGTGCGACCTATCAATCGGGAGAAACTTCTTTTTTTAAAATAGGATGCAAACATACCTTCCGTATTGACAATGTCACAGATTATAAAAAAGAGCAGATGCGTAAGCTTGACAGAGAACAGTAAAAAAGAGAGAGATGGGTGGACATACCCATTTAAAGGTCCATCGTCGTATGTCGACTCCGTTCGGGCTGCTTCGCAAAACTTTTCAACAGGGTTATCAATTTGCATAATATTTCCCTTAATTCACTATCATAGGTCGAATATTTTATAAGCATTATTTTAGGTGGGATAGTTATACACATACAAATATTCGACATTTACTTGTTTCAAATCAATTTCATCAACATTAAAAGAATTCTACAATTTAAAAGATTATTATGTATAAAATTCATACCATAACTATAAACTTTTTTTCACTAACCATCTTTGGCAACCATGCACAATAACCGTGATGGCTCGGCTCAAAAATCAAAATACAAAACGTCATTTCTGACACTTCAGTTTGAAGGTTGTCAATCCGCGATATTATTTGTGTTATTTGACTAATCGCTTGTAGGTTGTGGTAATATTAACTGAAAATAGTGTTCATTAGTATATTATTTTTATAAAATGAATAAACATCACGGGGGAGAGTATTGTTCATACAAAGACTATCCAAATAAATTTTATTCGGAAAGAAAAGTAAAGAACCGGCACTGGAAACTGTTATTGTCCCCAAGTCAACATTGCAATTTGGTAAGAAACTCTGAAAATATTTTAAAATGGCAACATCGCGGACATACCGAGTTAAAGGTCCAAGGTCATTGAAGTCGGAATTGAAAATCATTTGATTTTTTGTCGGGATTCGTATCTGTTCTCTTTTATAATCTGTGACAATGTCTCTTACATCTTTTTCTACTGTCCCACTGACAGTTCTTGTCAGGTATGTACTTTGTTGTTCACGGTCAATTATTATTTATGAAAATGAAATATGAATCTTATTGTTATCTATATTTGTTTGAATAATACAAAAATATGCCTAGATACATGGAAAAACATCAGCATTTTGAAAGTTCACAAGTATTTTCAGTTAGAAAAAGAAGCTGGTAACTGTTAATTTCATAGCCTTTTCGAATTTTGCTGAATGCGATACTGAGGATTTTATTTATCAAATTCAGGGTTAGATATGTGTCAAAATAGCAAATAAAATAAACGACATACCGAAAACCCGGTTATACGTCACAAACGATGACGCACACCAAAAAGGCTGTTGTATGAACTCTATCAGTACCTACCTCTGAAATTATGAAAAATTCACTTACCTATTAAAATAGAAAAATATAATAAAAAAGTATCTGACTTATTTGTAACATTTTCTTCGTGTGGATAGTCTTCGAACATTTTGAAAAAACAAACTATTTATACAATTGCTGTGAATGCTAACTTTATAAAAAAAATTACAATTATTATTGAGGTTAAACTGGGTCGTATATTACTATCTCACATGGACTTTATAAATACACAAATCCACTATTATAATTTCCAATACCGGATGTTCCATACACAAACGAAGAAACGGTTGGTCTAAATGTATTGAACTATATGTTTGGGCCTTGGGTCTTATTTTACTTTTTTTTTCACATTAAACTAGATGAAGCCTACAAGTTGCTTGTGTGCCTAGTGATTCTAGTTCGATTGCACAAAAAATATATAGACCAAGAAGGCAGCCTATTAGGATATTGCAACTGTATCATTAACTACTATAGAACCGAATTCTTAAGTTGTTAACAACAGTCAGAATAAAATGAGACATTCTGTATTAAAAATTGTTACAATGTTAGTAGTCTCCTACTATCTTATTATTGTTTTTATTATATCGAATATTGTCAATTAATAATAAGATTTATTTTAGTTGGTTATAATAATGTTATTAAAATTTATCGACAAAGATATATTTAACAATCTTTCTTAGCAGAAATTATATTTATCTTTGTGAACTAACATACAATGGTAACTACATAGAATCCAAGTAACATACAATAGAAGTTGAAAAAAAGAATGACATTTGTAAACTCGCTTCTTATTCGATTGGACTTTTATCAATAAGGGAAGCATCAACCCCATTAAAACTCAACCTCAAAACCATAAAACTTGATGGGAACGAGATTGAAAGGAGACAAGAAGTCCAGTAAAGTTATACCTAGGTTTGATTCTAGACAGTAAACTCCTGTGGAACAAACACAAAAAGGAGATTACCTACAAGGTGAAAATGGCTCTAATGGTGTGTAGGAATCTGACAGGGAGAAATTGGGGTTGCAACCCAAAAATCCTAAGCTGGATGTACACTGCCATAGTGAGACCAATTATCACTTATGTAGCCATTGCGTGGAGTAGTAGAACTAGCCTATTGACGACGAGAGAAAACCTCTCCAAAATTCAAAGACTAGCCTGTAAATACATTACAGAAGCAATGAGAACATACCCAACGGCAGCCATGGAAGTGATTCTCTACATATGGTGGTAAAAAGTGTTGCAGAACGAACAAGATTTAGACTAAGTAGAGAGGGAATCATTAGAAATAACCACCTCCTCACTTCTTAGAAATCAGACAACCTGAGACATGCCACAAGACGGTATGATGAAAAAGTATAACTTTTCGAAGAAATTCGTTACCTACGGAATTAAGCAACAAGAATGAATGGGATCCAGATACCATTATCAGACTTGGAAAAAATGCCATTCAATGGTACACAGACGGCTCAAAAGCAATAGGAGGAACTGAGATAGGAGTGTTCGGGACAGGAACCAAACACTCTAAAAACTTGGGAAAACCCCAAGTATCTTTCAAGCGGAAATCAACGCAAAAAGAAAGTGCGCCCAGTTCAATATTGATAAAGGATACAGAGGTCAAAGGATTATCATAATGAGATAGTCAAGCAGCCATTAAAGCACTGAGCTCTTGTGTAATCAGTTCCAAAATGGTGTAGGGATGACTAGACAAACTTAATGAACTAGGCGAGAACAATATAGTCTATACCAGGGCTTCTTAAACTTTTTTATATAGCGACCCCCTTCAAGCTTAGGAAATTTTAAACGACCCCCTCCTCCATATAATGAAATATATATATTAACCGTACAATGTAAATAAAATAAGGATTAAAGAATACATTATAGCTATTCATGTCACATATTATTATATATAATCGGAAACGTTGACGGGATATAAAAGTATTTTGTATGATTTTTATTTGTATTTATATTTGTACGTATATAGTCTGTATACTAATTTTAAAATTTTATTTATAATGATTGAAAAGTATCAGATCTTTGCGACCCCCTTTCAGTAGTATCGCGACCCCCCTGGGGGTCGCGACCCACAGTTTAAGAAGCCCTGGTCTATACTATACCATGTATTCCAGGACACATTGGAATAGAAGGAAATTGAATTGCAGATGAACTAGCAAAAAGGGGAAGGGACTGAAATAAATACCTTTCTGGGGGCCTGAACCCTTTTCCGGAATCAGCCCCAATGTAATATTGGAAGAAATATGTGAAGCCGAAAGAAAGAGAGGATCTAACCATTTGAAAGATCTAGTGGGGATTAGACAATCAAAGATTCTTCTGGGTGACTACAACCTGTTGAGATCAAATGAATGCATAAGGCAAAATAAAACTGCGCTAAGAGTTTCAACAGGGATCCTAACGGGACATTGTCGCGTGAAGGAAGAAGAATGTAGAATATGGCATGGAAAGAGAAACCTTCATCAACATAATTTCCAACTTCACAGCACTCCAGAATGCTAGATCACAGTACCTGGTAGATTACTGGATAGAAGAGGAACATTTACCTTAGTTGAAGCCTGCAGATATACTAAAATTCCTCCGGGAAATAGGACTAAAGGAGCTATTTCGGAGACTCTCCCCAGAAACTAAGTAAGGGGCACAATAGATATTTCAGGTCCCAGTGAATGTTACCCCAACAATACATAGGTACATACCAATAATGATCTAATCCAAATATTTAAAATTTTCAGTTTATTTATAAATTGTTTACTTTATTTATTACTTAAAAACTTACCAAGTAAAATAGAAAATAGCAAATATGTTGTATCAGCTTTCTGTACAGTATTATTATCTTTAAACAATTTGTGTACCCCATTTTCTGCTTCTTCTTCTTTACTAACATAATTCACCTCTTTAAAATTGTCGTCGTTTATAGCAGAATCTTTACTTTTATATGTAGTTTTAGTCATTTTGATTAAAAGAATGTAACACAACGTATCATTTCAACTGTTATAAGTGCATTCTTGAATAAATACAGATAAAATTCATCATTTGTCTTAGAATTAAACATCTTTTATTCATCAACATAATTACAATTAATCACAAAACAACACGGAAAATTTTCACTAACGTGAATATATATTTTACAGAAACATTTAATCACCTCTCGTTCTTGCGTAACATGCTTTCTTGAGGAACAAAATTTTTACTCGAATCCGCTAAACTTTTATTTTCCTTTACAAATTATCCGAATGTTGTTCCTCATAACAACTAACAGAATCCGATTCTCAGTCGATTATTAGTAAAAAGCGATCTACAAGTAGCCTCGGTGGGGGTAAACTTCGACCACCCCCTCAAACTTATACAGAAACCGTCACCGAACCTTCTAGTTTGAGTCAACAGAGGTCGTTGTCAGAGGTAAATAGCTTTTCTATAAAAATTAATCTAATAGTATATATAGGATGAGTCAAGCATACTATTTTTTTCAAATTATTCGAATTCTTTACACAGAAAAAGTCAAGGGTAAGAAGATTAAGAAACTTGATATCGATATGCGAAAAAACGCGCTATCCCAATTTAAAAACCGTTCCTGGAACGTGCACTTCACTGGATTCCATTTCTAGTAGACTATCATATCGTTGGAATGTCATAAAATGAAATATTTCATTTGACATTTTACCGGGGATATGATCTACTATGAATGGACCTTAATAAAAATTTGATAACAAAATTTTGCAGTCTTAAACTTCAAAATATTTTTGATTGTCTAGTTGTCAAATTTTTTCCGTTGTGTCAGTTAGGAATAAAAATCAATTTTTACTTATTTTTTCTTGAAAACGGTAGCTGGAACGCTACCGAAACGTTGAAATAAAGAATTCAAAAATATTGTGGTTTAATTTCCCAAGAAATTAAAAAAAGAATGAATAATATACCACAAGGAACATACAGAAGATATGATATTTTAAGTCTTCTTCACTACTACAGGCTAAGCAAACACACTTTCCAACAAAAATATACAAGGGAGATTGTTAATATTTATTTATTCGTTTATGTTTAACAAAAAATTGAGCTTAGTCCGAACCTGTAGTTCATAACGCTGAAAAGTTTCCAATTATGGTGTTTATATATTTACATAAACATTAAGCAAAAATTATTTTTAGAATATATTTTAAATAAAAAATAAACACATTTTTAGAGTAGATTTATTTTATTTTTCAGTCCGGCTGTAAATTAATAGCTTAAAATTGAACACCTTTACATGGTCAAAAAGTCGGTGAAAACCACTAAAGATTGAATAGTGTCAAGCGACACGCAATATAATAATAGATTGGTAAGGCATTAATGTATTTACCCTTTTAAATAGTATATTGTTTTATTAGTAGTAAAAGTATAACTTTTTGTGGCGAGTCTGAATTTTTGATGGCCGAACGTTAGTGAGGTTCAGGTTAGTCAGATTCAGAACCGACGTGTCTGTTAAAAATTCTACTTTTTTGTCCGCTCACGGCCGTACAAAAAAGTGGCGTTAATAAAGTTTAAAAGTTCAAGTAATAATTATAACAATATACTATTATTAGATTATTGATAAAGTGGACATAAAGTAAAGTATTATTAACAATGAAAGTTACATGTCAAAATCTAATACCTAATTATTAGTTACACATGGTAACTAAAGCATTTCGCAACCACCAAATACAAATTATTAGACACTTTCTGAGGAATGTATGTCCCTTCCCCTTTCTTCATCTCTTCACCTCTAATTGATCGACTTTATAGGATTTCTACTAAAACAAAAACTTTTTATCATAATTCAACACATATCGCTTCCCGACCAACTGACACAGATCAAAGTGTAATTAGAATATCATTGAATACGAAGCAAGAGAATGAATTGTTATATATATATATATATATATTCAATCTATTACAATGCATCATTAATTTAGATAAAAGAAAATAAAGACCATTTGACAACGCTATTAGGAAGTGTCACCTGATCCTAATTTGTGAACCTAGGATATCTAACCATAAGATTTTAGTGTGTAATTTTATTAGTGTCAAACGAAAATATTTATGCTTACGAATATTTCTCAAAATTGGCAAAATTCAAGTATTTTCTTCAGTTTTCTTTTGTGTGAAATAGACTTACATTTATTTATTTATTTATAGTTCAAGATAATCACCTTCACTGTTTAAAGTGAAAATATTTATCGTGAAATAGCATCAATTAGTGATGAAAAAGTATCATTTTTTTAAACTAAAATCATGATTTTTGAAGTAATTACTGGATGATCCAACGAAATTTTTGTTCTAATCTGCTTTAATTAAGGTAAGCTTTCAAACAAATCCAAAATTATCATGAAATTCCGAGAGTCGCGAAGTCTGTTCTGAATCAGAAGAAATAATGTATCTCACTCCACTTGAAATTACTGATATAGCTAACCAGGTCACGCTAGACTTATTACCGAAAAAATCGAAAGCGAAATATAACCTCCAACACAAATTATTTATGGAGTAGTGTGTCTCCAAGCAGGTGAAAAAATATAGTGAAAATGTAATTTTAACATATTTATCCAAGCAAGGAATTTCTTTTGTTAACTGTACTGTACAAAATCCGATTTTTAATGTCACTTTAAAAATATTATACAGGGTGTTTCAAAAAAAGGTAACACCGTCTCTAGGATAGGTAAAAAACTGAAAAATAATTGGGGTTTGCTCAGTAAAATTTTTTTTTAACGCCATCCGTTTTCAAGATAAAGGGCGTTGAAGAAAATAAAAAATTACACATTTCTTACGATTTTGCCGAAACTACTGGCACCATTGTAATGAAATTTTATACGAATATGTTTTGGAAGCTGATATATCCCATGAATTTGTTTTTATAACTAACTCTCATAGAGGGCGCTAGTTACACGATTCATATAACGTATTATTCAACATAACTTTTTTAAGGGTAGAATTATTAGTCAAAACTCCAAGTGAACATAAACATCGTTTAATTTTACACCAAAAAGGTACTCTTGGTAAAACTCGATATTATGTACCGTTTTCGGAATATTTTGATTTGAAAATTATGAAGTAATAATCGCTCCTGGTATAAACTAATGATAATCAATCAATAAATGTCAATTTTACATGGCAAACTTAGAGAAAAGCGAACTTTATCATTAGTTCATACCAGGAGCGGTTATTACTTCAAAATTTTCAAATCAAAATATTCCGAAAACGGTACATAATATCGAGTTTTACAAAGAGTACCTTTTTGGTGTAAAATTAAACGATGTTTATGTTCACTTGGAGTTTTGACTAATAATTCTACCCTAAAAAAAGTTATGTTGAATAATACGTTGTATGAATCGTGTAACTAGCGCCCTCTATGAGAGTTAGTTATAAAAACAAATTCATGGGATATATCAGCTTCCAAAACATATTCGTATAAAATTTCATTACAATGGTGCCAGTAGTTTCGGCAAAATCGTAAGAAATGTGTAATTTTTTATTTTCTTCAACGCCCTTTATCTTGAAAACGGATGGCGTTAGAAAAAAATTTTACTGAGCAAACCCCAATTATTTTTCAGTTTTTCACCTATCCTAGAGACGGTGTTACCTTTTTTTGAAACACCCTGTATATCATAAAATAAAATTTGTATAGAAAAAATCTTACCAACAATAATTTTGTAAACCATGGCAGTAAAGTGATTTTTCAGGCTTCAAGAAATGACCAGACTTGGCTGCGCTTCGCCTGTCCATATCTTCTTTCGGCCTGAAAAATGCCACTACTTTACCGCCTAGGTATACAATATACTATCTCTGTTTCTTGACCCTCGCATGATGTTTGTAAAATGTCAAAACATCAACAAAATATAATAAAGTGGATTGAAAAGTTGATGTGACAGTTCAGCATGTTAAGCTTGATAAAATTTGCTTTGTACGTGAAAAAGCTTCACTCGTTATGCAGACATTTTCACTCACAACATTAAACATTATTTTTATCAGTTATACCATGAATAGCCGTTTTATGCACGAATGCGCTAAAAAATAAATAATGGATCTGTTGAAGCTACAACGCCATTCAATGTAATATTGTTGTTTACGAACAATGAAGAAGTTAATTTTGACCATTAATTTTTTCCATTATCTGCGAGTTCCTTTTGTGTGTCTGAGACCTCAAAAATACATTGAAAATAATTTCATCCTAGAAATGAAATTTACAACTGAAAAGCACATGAAGAGATTATACATTTTTTTTGAAGAGAATTTTCAAAATAATAAAAAATAGTACATATTATACTGTAAGAGAGAGAAATACGTTATTTTGGCAGAGGTGCATATTGAAGCCTGCTGGATACAATGCACCGAGGACAAAATAGCATCTCTCCCGAATGGTATATACTATTTTTTCCACGTTCTCATTAACTTAAAAACGGATATTTTGTCATCATGAAGTAAGTAGCACCAGAATTGTTTTTTTTTTTAAATCCGCTTCCACTCAAGGTGATTAGCGGTGTATAACAATGTACAATATTAAATTTTGTTCAGTAGATTAATGTCCTTCAAGAACTCCATCAGCTTTTCAACTGAGCAGTTTTCACCTAGGAGTAAGTTTAAATCTGTAGGTAGCCTATGTTTCTTTGAAAATATTTTAGTTGAAAAGATCGTATCCGAAAACCCAAACGTAGACATTTTCATGATTTTACTATAAGTATTTTGCCATATACAGATAGTTTTCACTCGTCGTGGGACACCCTGTATTCTATTTTGGTTAGTTATTAGATGGTTTTTCAATTCAAATTGGAATTTCTTTAATTTTTTTATTTGTCTGAGGTAAATCGGGATTGTATTAAAAAATCTTGGACCGAAGAAAGATGATGATCTTTGACTGACTGATTTTTTAAAGAATTTTAGGGGTATCTCCTGATCGAGTTAAATAGGTATTTTTGTTGTTAAATTTTTCGCCGCTTTTGTATATTCTTATTATACATTGATAAGCAAAAAGTAGTTTAATATTAAGTATCTTTGATTCATTATACATTTTTTTCGTTGAAAATAGCTTTTCTTTTTTTAGGATGATTTTTAAAATAGTATTTTGTATTGTCTCTAAAATTTTAATAGTGGAGTGAAATGCTCCACCCCAAGCTACTATACAGTATCTTAATAAGGATTCCACCAGAGAATTATAAAGTATTAGTGAATTTTTCTTTGGAAGAATTTCTCGAAGAACATAAAATGTATGCATTAAGGCTCTCAATCTATTGCTAACATGGACAATATGTTGTGACCAGCGTAGGTGTTGGTCAAGTATAACACCTAAATATTTAATTTGGGACACTCTATGTATTAGGGGGCAGTTACAATCAATTTTTTGACAGTCATCAGTGTGCAGTTTAATTTCAAAGTTTTCAGGTTGTTTAACGATGGTTGAGCTGAAAGTAATACATTTTGTTTTCAACACATTTAAGGTTAGTAGATTATCATTTAACCATAAACTTATCTTCCCCAATGCTGTTTCTGCGGTAAGTTTGACCTCATGCCATTCTTTACCAGTGAGAATAATTACAGTGTCATCCGCGTAGCATATGACTTTACCAGGGAAGTTGAGTCGTTGAGTTATTGTCATAACTACAAAATAAACAAACAAAAAGAATTGTCAAATTAAGGTGTTAATTTGGTTTGGTTTAAAATTTGTTTAGTGCACAATGAATAATTGTGAGTCGGAAGAGATTGTGAATATTGCAATAACAATTTGATGTCTTAAAAGTCAAGATCTTTATACGATATAGCCTAAATTCGGTTCAAAAAGTGGTTAGAATACAGCGAGAATGTTTTGTTGGCATAGTGGAAATGCAAAGAATTACATGTGTTCCACATTATTTTGCGCAATATTCTATGGTTAAGTCTTGCTTGATAATTTACAACAACATAGATAAAAGCAAATTCCTCAAGTTGATCACATTTTTGGAAAGCGAAAAAGTCCGAAAATGTTAACAAAGGGTGAAATCGACCATTTTCTATCAAGTGCAGATAACAAAGAATTCTTAATGATTCACGGCCAGTTTTTCAATTGAATATAAAGTCTTTATTAAAATTTAATTGATGATTAATGAAAAGGAACGGTTTTTCAATGTTATATTAGATTAACAGCCAGTTTTTCAATATATTATTTAAGTTTCAATTACCTAATTATTAATTAAAAGTAATAGCTACTTAACAACAAGGTACTGTTTTTCAAACAACTTTCAATTATCAGTTGAGTAATTCAATAATTAGGATATTTTCTGGAGGTTGGCAATAGATACTGTCAAGTTTTCGCCAGAGATGTAATAATATTTTACTTTCTCTATGGTAATATCATCACTAAAAGAAGAGAAGAACAGGGGTTAACCTAAAATTTATATTAATTACGTATCGTTCTGAAGATTTATATTCAAAGGTCGGTTTACTTATACCTAAAAATAATAATAATAATATGTTGTGGTGGAACTTATTCTTGATTTTGTAGTAACTACAAAAAGATGAAATAAAATAATTTTAATTTAATCCCTGACTCTTATCAAATTTTTAAATTTACCTATCAGTTGGATGTGAAAGAATATCTTATAATGACTCGGATAAATGTTCTACCGTATCTTTACTTAATCTAAATCTGTCCAAAAAGTCTGTATTGTTGTTTTCCTCAAAAGAATTTGGTCTAGGACGTATAGTTTTTGGACGTCTAGGCTCTTCGTCACTAGAGTACACATTCATATCAAAATCCATGTTCGACGACAATTTTAAAGTACCAAAAACACAATATAAGCGAAATAAAACACTTTTTGGCCACAATTCACAAATAAAACAACCAGAAATTCAAACACGAACGGCCGACGGAAAAACTAAGTAGGTATTAATTTCTTAAAATACACCACATCTTTACGTTAGCTAACAAGAAGTTTAATTTAATTGCCCATTCAGTTCACCCGCACACTAGCTCAGCTACGTACGGCAAATGTATTTAAAATCAAGTTCACCTTAAATGGAACTACTTGTTAATATAGATCCCGATATTGGATGCTCCGTATGAAAACGGAATGAAAAGGAAACATTACAGCATCTTCTTTTTCCAATATATATACGTCGTCATGAAACAAAATATTTCTTATTTGCAGAGTTTGGAAGTATTAATCAAAAAACTCTACAAAATATCACAATTGTTGAAACCAGGCAAATTTGTGAATATCTGTGGAATATTATAAGATTACGGTCATTTATTATCAATGAGTAATTGTCTGTTAAGATGTCTTCTTATGTTATACTTTGACCATTTTCAGTTTGAGGACCATAAAATAAAGCAATGTTGTCAGATATATTTTCTGAAATTGTTGTGCTCATTTTACATATACATGTTTCCCATTACTTCAATATACTGTTAGTTCATGATTTTCTTAGAAAACTAGTTTGGAAATATTTAATAAAAAATACATGATATAAATTTATTTGTAAGAATTAAAAAAAGTCGCTCGAAACTGTTATAAGAAGAGAAATTAATTAGAACAACTTAATGTATGCCCGATATATTCAAGAAAATTTTGAAAATCTGGCACCGCAGGTGCACCTGCAGGGTATCGCCAGTTACCGAGTGAAATATTGCTCATAATATCGAAAAATTCGGGTAGCTACTAAGGTGGTCCACTATAACATAAAAATTTTCATGGGATTAGGATGCAAGCCACTTGTTTACTTTCATAGGTCTCATAGGCGTGTGCAATTCTGTTTGTATATTTATATGTAGACCTATTTAAAATAATATAGTAGTATCTATTTCTTGGTTGAGTGAGTTTAATGAAATAATAATACCTATATTGAGTGAATTGATATCAATATAATATTTATTTGTTCGTAGACGTTAGGGTAAGTTTTGAGAATATAATTCATTTGTAATTAATTAGAATGGCATTTTGGAGACCATTTGAAACGACAGTCCAAGATGAAGCGCGGGAATCTAATAATTTGGCGCCACAAGCAAATGACTTAGCAATAAATGATGAAAGGGCCGAATTTAAAAACAAAGATTCACATGTTCAGTGTCAACGCGTTGCTTTAAATATATACGCGTGTATACATTATTTCACAATATTCGAATTTATAAAAAAAATTTATGCACGCCATTGGGCGGCTTCTTTCTTCAATGGGATTAAAATATGGGTCATCAAATTAACATTGGTTGTACACATTATTATTTTTAAATTGTTAGTGTAGGTATAGCGTATTGTTCAATTTCCACTCATACACTCTTGCTGTAAACTTATGTTTTTGAAGCAATAAATTATTATTATTATTATATTCCTTGATTGCAGTGGCGGATTTACCAGCAGGCTGAGTAGGCTGGAGCCTAGGGCGGCAAATTTTGAGGGGCGGCAAATTTAGTTCATAAATTTATTATTTCGGTTTACAAAATTTTCATTTCTTACCAAAATGAATGAGTTGTTTCCATCAGTTCTGACAGAAAAAGCCATTTTTTTATAAAAATGTATCCTAATGATTTAGAAACAGACTTAGTTCAGAAATTACTACACTTTCAAAGCTACCTTTCGTCTGAAAGAATTTCAATAAAACCAATTTCTGGATCATTAATAAGTCTGTCTTCATTCCTGCAAGAACAGAATCTAGGAAACATTTATCCAAACTTGGATATAGCACTTCGTATTGCTCTTTGTACACCAGCGGCAAATTGTTCAGGTGAAGGAAGCTTCTCTTGCTTGAAGAGAGTAAAGAACTACCTACGATCGACTTTAAGTCAAGAAAAGCTAATGAACAAGATTTAGTACATGATTTTGCGAATTCAAAGTCTCGCAAAAAAGTACCTATTGTAATGCTTTTATAATTTAACTTAAATCATAATGCTAACAAATAATAAAGAAAAGATATATTTGTATTGTTTTTAAACTGTGAGTGTAATAATAAATGTTAATCAACGTTCGCCAAATGTATGTTTTTTACGTAAGCTTAATTCATATTTTGTAAGTATTGTATAGTTTTAAGACATACCTTACCTTACTTCAAAAGTGGTCTACGATTGAGATATTTTTTCCTTAAAATAATGTTTTTTTTTTTGATAATTCTTTGCTGTAAAAATAATCAAGGATCTAACACGGTACCATAGTTCTCAATAACAATAACTATATGGGAAAAGTTGATGTCACGAGGATGATGAGTACAAATTATGAAGTTGGAATTTTATTGATAGAAAATTGATATGATTGTGGACTAAGATATCAAAATTTAGAGGCGGCAAAAATTGAATAGCCTACGGGCGGCAAATCTATAAATCCGCCACTGCTTGATTGTAAAAATTCCAAACACAGACAAAGATTCCACGAACCTTTGTGGTTACTGAAGTGGGAAATATGCTTAAATTTTTTCGAAAATACATGTCCCTTCCTCCTCCCCACGTTAAGCATAAGCGCCTTTTTTGTACTACAAAGCAGGAAAATCTAGTTCGCAGCCAGTTGACAAAAAAACTATGTGAAAAATTTCGAGTGTAGTAGCTTCGTATTTAAAATTACCTGATGCTGCATGTTATACTGGTCACTGCTTACGAGGATCTACAGCGACATTACTGACAGATGGTAGTGTGGATATGAGGAAAATGAGTTCAAAATTGCTAATCAGGTTTTAGTAGGTATCACTACTAGCGCAATCACAAAAACTGTAAATGTAAGCGAAAGTAATATTTCTTCTTAAATAGTACAAATGTAACATTTAATTTAGATGTCAATAAATAATTCCAATGTTATCTTGGGAATAATCGTCTACTTCTGTTTTAATTTTAATTCATAGAAACTGATTTTTACTCTCGACCGTTGAAGAAAAAACATTAAAATTTCAATTGTAGTGTTAATTTTAGCAGCAGGACTTATTTCGTGGTACAAGAAGGCGTTATATTGTATATTATGGGATTAAGATTCTTTTTCGGGTTGTTAAAGTTTCTAAGACTCTACTCCGCGAAATAGGGGCATCTGAGTCTGATCTCCCTCTCTTTACAGATATATTAGGTTTGTTCCAACCGCAGTCAGAAACCGTCAGAAGCGATCAGAGAATAGTCGACCATTGGAATCAGTGATAGGAATTACGCGGAAATAACTCGTTGTTTGCTATGACCAGTTATTCTCTGATCGTTTCTGACGGTTTCTGACTGCGGTTGGAACAAACCTATTATTATAGTATAATCCAACAAGTACTCAGAGTAATGGAATGCTATCATCCTCTTACTAACAGGTGTTTATATGGAATATCGTCGGAAGTGATTACACAAGTGCATCAAAATTAATGCAAATTTTTCATAAAAGCATGTCTAAAAACTGCATGAGCTTATTTTCATGTTTTGGCGTGGAGATTCTTTAAACAAAATATGAGAAATACCGAATGCAGTTTTCACTGATTATACTGAAGTAGGTAGTTATAGTATTACTACTAATAAAACTCCTTCTACCCCTTGTTTACATTGAAAAATTAACACAAACCAATAAAATAATAAAATGAAAAAATAAAGCAAAATCTTCTTAAATTTTCGAAAAAAAAAATCTTCCCAAATACAACTCGTTCTTCAAATTTTATAACACAATTTTATATTTTCATGACCCAAACTTGTTTATTCGATGCAAAAACACTCAAACAAACTGAACTTGGATAAAATCGGTTTGTTTTCATATAATGTTTGTCGAATAAACAAGTTTTCATGGAAAATAAAAAATTATCGATAAAATTTGAAGCACTCGTGGTTTCACCATGGGGTTCTCATCAGTGTAATTAATTGCTAATTGGATATATTTGAACACGTGACTGAAAATACACAGTTTAATAGGTTTGAATGGCTAATAAAAAATTGCTAGTGTAATTTTGCTATTATTGGTCGAATTGAGGAGGAGGCAATGTAACGAACTAATTGATTCAGAAGCCGGCCCTGTCGTGAAATATTAATTTTGGCGAATCTTTCTAGAAGAGTAATGCGATGTTCCCGACTGTTCTGGAATAATAGAGTATAAGCAGGAGTGGTAAATAGAAGGTTCTAAAGTTGCGAAGGACTTTAATATACAGGGTGTAACGAAAAGGCAGGTCATAAATCATACCACACATTCTCGATCCGACCCAAGTTACCCTAGTACAAATGTGCATGCAAAAAAAGTTACAGCCTGTGTGCGATTAGATATCGTCAGAATTCATTGCTTTACCAGATTATTTGGCTTTCGTTTGTGAAACGGTGCCGACAGTGTATTCAAGAAAATAAGGGCCATTTCGAATATCTAATAAAAACTACACATTTTTAAATGAATAAAATTCAATCAAAAATTTTGGACCCTCGAAAAATTTAAAAATTCATTGATTTTAATTTTTGTTACACGAAATTTTTGAAGCATAATGAAAAATAGGCCGTATCTCGATAAAAACTGATAATTGTAAAAAGTACTGGGGGGCAAAAATAAAGGTTTGAATAATGGTGCCACAATAAGCATTAAATTGTAGCGTACGCTAAAATGTTTGGGACGGTTTAGGGAACCACAACTCCCATAAATTTTTAACGGGGTGCAATAACTCCTTAATTTTTTTTTCAAATGCTCTCATCATAAAAAAGCTACTTGTCAACATTCATTATAATATGTCGAAATATTTGAAAAAATCAATTTTCATTTGGTAACTTCGAAGGGTTGTATCTTATCGAATTATTTTTAGCTCCAGAATATGTGGTATGATTTATGACCTACCTCTTTGTTACACCCTGTATATACGCGGGTTTTTGAGTGAGTCAAAGTCAAACAGTTTTTTCAGTATGCAGTGAGTGAACAGATAGTGAATTAGTGGATATGAATAGTACAATATTCAAGTGCTGAAGATAAATTAGGACAATTATCATACCGAGTGCAAAATTTTTGTTGCACTTATCCGTCATTCTTGTTTCAGTTTTGTGATGATTTATGACGAACATAAACATTTAAATAAAATAAAAATCCAGAGCAAGTGTCTGATCCTGCTTTAATACAACAATAATATATGTATGTCTTACTACTTAGTCTCAACGAGTTACAATTATTGCAAAAATCTTTAATTATTCAAAATTTAAATGGTCAAGGCGAAAGCCAGCTATGATTGAATACTGACAAAGTAGAGGCCATAAAGATACAAAAAAAGAAGAACAGTCTGAGTTTGATTAGGTTAGGTTCGGTTCTTAACATATTTATATTATAATTTTCCAGTTTTTGCATGAATGTAGAAAAAATATTGTATGCAATTCTTGCAAAACGTGTCTTTTGCACTCGACGTGTTGTCCAGCTCGGCCTAAAGACCTCGTTGGACAATTTCACGTCTCGTGCAAAGAACACTTACTTCTTGCACTTGTTGCTTAAATAACTATTTTTTCATTTTAGTGTGGATTTATGCAGACACAATTAACAATTATCAATTAGTATTTAACAATTAACAAATATCAATTATAAGTTGAACTACTCATTTCACTATGACTCAATTTATGCACACAATTAACAATTATCATTTATCAATCAAGAATTGCGAAGCTGGCCAACTTTCAACTTCTTAAATTAATTGTACCGAATTTCCATCTAGTGTGCAACTAGTACGCAGATCCTGAAATTTATCTCACTTTTTTCATAAAAAAGTGGTTGATTTAGGGTTATGTTGTGTGTCAGCATCATTATTAAAATCGAAAAAGTCCTATCTTTTTCTACATCTTCAAAATTGTTCCAATAGACATGAAAATGTAGGGTTATTGTAAGTGTAAATAACCAGAATCTCGGGCTTGTGCGCGTGCTTACTATTCTCTCCTAATTTCTAATTGTGTCTGCATAAACGATGGCAGTTTTACCAATTGTTAATTGATAGTTGTTAATTGTTCATTGCTAATTGATAATTGTTAATTGTGTCTGCATAAATCCACACTTAAAGGTTTATAACAATTCCGTGAACAAAACTTGCGAGATTCATACTACGTAATGTCTTCAACATGATGACACAGTCCGTTTTCTACTATAGTCCAGGGTAGAAGCCTTTGAAAATAATGAAAAGTGAAAAAAAATTATAATAGAATGATACCCATTAGAAAAGGAGGGGAATATGATAAAAATGAAAGGAAAAATAATTTACGGGCGATCTGAGGTTGGGAAGGGGATGGGGGTGAGTTTTTAAGGGTAAAAAACGGTTTTTCTCGATTTCCAGCAAAACTAAAAGTCCTATCGAAAAAAGTCAAATGGAAAAGTTGTAGATAATAAAAAGATCTAAAACTTTTGTATTTACACTTTTTTCACATAACCTCAAAATTTATGTGAAAAATTCAAAAAACCAAGTTTTTGGTTTTTTATTTTTATCTTTTACAAAAATTTTTTTTTTTTAACGAAATTTTGTGAAAACTTACCTTTTTATGTCCCAAATACGCTGTAATTTATTTAATTAAAAATATTTATTTTTTCACCTTATTTTGAATTAATATCGAAAAAAACACCCTAATTTTCAATCGAAAATTCACCCGTCAAAATATCAGCTTTTTTCAAAAAGTTGGTGTGGTTTCTGTTCGTTGAAATCTCTACTTTCCGATGGTGAAAAAAAAATATATGTTACTATGGTAAATCTTCTCAGAAAACGCAAAAATTAAAAAAACTCGAATCCGTTTTTTGAATTATTATGTATAATTTTGAGCAATTTATTAAAATTTTCACATTAATTACTAGGAAAATGTAAGATTTCATGTTATAATCTAGGAAAATGTAAGATTTCATGTTATAATCTTACGTTTTTCTAGTAATTAAAGTGAAAATTTTAATAAATTGCTCAAAATTATACATAATAATTCAAAAAACGGATTCGAGTTTTTTTAATTTTTGCGTTTTCTGAGAAGATTTACCATAGTAACATATATTTTTTTTCACCATCGGAAAGTAGAGATTTCAACGAACAGAAACCACACCAACTTTTTGAAAAAAGCTGATATTTTGACGGGTGAATTTTCGATTGAAAATTAGGGTGTTTTTTCGATATTAATTCAAAATAAGGTGAAAAAATAAATATTTTTAAATAAATAAATTACAGCGTATTTGGGACATAAAAAGGTAAGTTTTCACAAAATTTCGTTAAAAAAAAAAATTTTGTAAAGGATAAAAATAAAAAACCAAAAACTTGGTTTTTTGAATTTTTCACATAAATTTTGAGGTTATGTGAAAAAAGTGTTAATACAAAAGTTTTAGATCTTTTTATTATATACAACTTTTCCATTTGACTTTTTTCGATAGGACTTTTAGTTTTGCTGGAAATCGAGAAAAACCGTTTTTTACCCTTAAAAACTCACCCCCATCCCCTTCCCAACCTCAGATCGCCCGTAAATTATTTTTCCTTTCATTTTTATCATATTCCCCTCCTTTTCTAATGGGCTTCATCCTATTATGATTTTTTTTGGTTTTAAAAATTATCGACCCTGCTAGTACTTTTGTCAAAAACTCACTATAATTTAATGTTCTATTCCTTGGCACAAAATGTCAATGAAATTCTCCTGATGTTTATTATGGCAATAAAAAAAAACTATTATATCCGAAATGTATATTTTAATTTAAATTACAACACTAATAGTGTGTTATGAAGCATTTAAAATAATAGTCCGTGAACAAAAAAAAATTAACAAAGTAATAAATTTCACAGCTAATCATATTTCCAGGCATTGATTTCAATATATCGTAGTTCACATTCTCGAGGTTTATTTGAGTTGAGCAATCCTTTTTTCAAGTCATTTCTAGCGTAAAATCTAGTTATTCCTCATACACCCCCATCAATAACGGCCGCAAGTGCCGAAGCGAACAAGAAGAAGAGGAGCTGAGAGTTAGTGAGCATAAGCAAAAAGCCTGGCTGTCGACTAACCGGGAGAGAATCCCGTCCCGACTGAAGCATCTAGTGGGCATCGCGACGTTATAGTGTGCTAGTGGCGCTCGCTCTATTCGCAATTCGACGTCGATTTTCGAAGCACATCGCGGTAAAATAAGCATGATTACGATTAGAGAAAAAGTGAGCGGTTATTTTGTGATTTTTTTTTAAATATTTCTTCTTAGATAGACTAGGACTGTTTAGTGAGTTTAAGTTTCTCAAAGTTACTAGAGGTAAATTTAAATGCTTTTTATTCACAAAATAAAAAATTTTATAAAACTTAAACTAGATATAACATGATGCAAATAATTTAATTAATATAATTGCATCGTCTTGAAAACCAAAGATACAATATCAATTAGCAGAAAACTTTATTTCCCAAACAAAGTATTCAACTGACTTTATTTCGTATTTCACAATTTTTCATTGTTCATATCATTCAGTAAATGGAAACCGATAATGGATTGAAACATGTGCGTACAGAAATATTTATTCGCACAGTAGTAACCCTGTTCAAATGGCTCCCAGGTAAGGGTTCCGATTGCTAGATACTATTTTGAAAAATTGATTTCTTCATTTGTAAGTGCTCAAATTTATTTGCAAAAGTTACATTTTCCCAATAAATATTGCCAATGTTGATATGTTGATTGTTCCAATGTACCAGAAAGGACTGTCAAGACCCAAGCAGACTGAAGTTTCCCCGAGGATAGTCTTGGTATACAGACGGGTCAAAAAATTCTGGGGAAGGGTCAGGAGCAGTGTCAGGAGGAATACAAAGTATTACTTCTCACTAGAATGCGTCAGAATTAAGAATAAAATGAAAATACCTGTTGGTCCCCCTGACTGATGCGCTTGTGATGGATTTGAAAAAAAAATAATTCACAGCAAATTACTGCTTTGCAACTATTTATTGATTTTACCAAGTTTGAATATTTTGGAATATTTGGAAGAAAACTCATATGAGGACGTCTTCTTCAAAGGGCTGTAGCTCCCTTGGGAAGCATTTTTTGATCAAGGTATTTTGAGCAAAACCGACCTCTAGTAACTGTAGTTTCCGTTTGGCAGGAGAGTTACTGGATCCATATCAATTGATATCCAGGCAGCTCTTGCAGCTTTAAATAGCCGCAAGGTAGCATCTAGACTGGTAAAAGAATGCCAAACAAAACTAAATGAACTGGAAGACCACTTTAAAGTAATATTAGTGTGGGTGCTGGGATATGAAGATATTTCTAGAAATTAACAAGCTGATGGACTCATGAGAAGTGGAACAGAACCAGTTTGTGGGACCATGAAGAAGTTTGTCCGAGAATGAATATAAAAATGGGTAGAAATCCAGCACATACCATACTGGAGGATAACTACAAAGCAGGAACACAGTGACAAAGGATGATGATACGTTTTTATTATTATTATTTTCCAAATGCACAAAATCTTGAAGATAAACAATCTTATTATTAATACAATTTAGATTATTCTAGCATAACTTTAAAACTGAATTAGTGAGAAGCATATCAATAATTACATTTAACAATATTTAACACAAGAGAGACTAAAAAATACTAAACCCTTATTAATAAGAGAGGGTATGTTTTATACCGTGTTTAAGTAAACCTAACCTTTTTTGGTCAAATGTTAGTTTAATTAATTGTGGAAATTATCATGGAATAATGTTTATACAGGTTACTTGTACTTGATTATATAGATTGTTATAAATAATATATTACCTATTTTGTGATAATTATGGATGTGGATGACTCAAATGATATTCACCAAGAAGTAGGCTGAGGCTGAGAATTCCTGAAAATACTAAGGCGTATTTATGATGATTCGAAATTTGAACGAATTCACAGAATGAACAAAAGTTTCACTGATATCATTTTTATGGTCTATCAACAAATATCTGTGACCAATAAAGGAGGAAAAATGAGTCCAGCACTTCAGGTCTTAGTGACAAAAAATACTTTGCTGAAGGAGGATTTTTTGATTAATATTTACTCATTTTTCATATACAGATACATGCAATGAGAAACGGAGCATGGGGATTTAATGTGTTGTCCGATCTAATTAGTCAAACAACCAAAAGTTCCTAAAAATTTACTTCAATAAATATTAAGTATTCAGCTGAACATCTGGATTCATAAGAATGTTCATGATGTACCTACAAATTCAATATTACTTTGGAATGAATAGCAATATTTTTTGAATGAAAAGTTTAGGTACATATTTTACCTGTGCATCTATATACAGTTGATTCGATGGATATAAAATATTTTTGTTTTACATTTATGCAAAATACAACACTTTTGTGAAACACATTTAATGGAAAAAGTGATTTTTTGCAATAGTGCAACAAACATTTTGTTAGGTAAATAGCCATTTTCGCCGATATTTGTCCCTGACTTTTGCCGAACTCTGTATAGGTAACTTATTTGATTTTAATTCTATTATTCATTGATATATTATTATTCAATTTAAAGGCCAAGCTTAGCATGAATGGATTGCGCTTTGTATTTAATATTTTGCAAATCCTGTTGATTGATTATTATAATTAGGATGTAGTATAATATATTAATATAAATGCCATTTTATTAGCCAAATGTATTACAATAATTTATATAATTAGTATTGAATCAATAAATTCGCATTTGTTTAGTCGACATCCAAATTTAAAAAAAACTGGATGCTGTTTTTCATTATAATCTTTTTTTAAATTGTTCCAAGTTGAGTTGTTTTAATCTTTTGTAGAGTATATAATATACAGGGTGTCCCAAATAAGAGTGACTGATTCTAAACATAAATGCACAGCTTATTAATTGCTCCAAAGAGATGGGATTTTCACTAGCTTCACTAGTTTATCAAAGAGATTTTTTTAGGCTTGACTGGCATTTCATCTCATCAACACACGGTGTTTTACTAATGTTGGTCAAAATCAAAGGGGAAAATATGTATTATTTTGAATGGAACACCTTATAATTCTTGATCTCATTCGAAAGAGCAATCATTCTCCTTTCCAAATATTCATAGTTTTATATCTTTTGTTCCAATAACAACAAAGATATTCGAGGTTCCATGTAGTAGTACCTACATTTTCAATTAGTAGTTTTATATGAACGTATTTTGATGCGTAAAATCAACTCATGCTGTGACCGTTTGACGCATAACAACAAAATCAGCAATTTTGGCAATAGTAATTTTATTAAGTCATATAAGTCAGTTTCGAAATGATCTATACGGTGAGTGAAAAAGCTCAAACTGATAATTTGTGCAGAAACGAAATCAATGATTCAAACAAGGCGGATATTCATAAGGAAATTTATGGAAAATTGAAAAGTTGAAAAAATAGTTCAAATTGGAATATATGAGGTGTATAAGGTTTTTTGAGGTTGCTGAACTGCTGAATCAATGATAAAAATTCCAAAAAACAAAATGGTGGACGAGATTCAGACACGAATATATCGAAAAAACAACATCAATAGTTGAAAAAATAGTTCAATTTGGATTATATGGGGTGTATAGGGGTTTTCGAGGCTGCTGAACTCGGATCAATTATCAAAATTTCAAAAAACAAAATAATTGACAAGACTCAGACACAAAAATATCGAAAAAACAACATAAAGAGTTGAAAAAATAATTCAAATTGAAATAATAAACAGTTTAATAAGTGAAATTATGACTTTTAGTACAAAATATCATATAAAACCGGCAGGCAGTTCTAATAGTTATTTATGCAACAAGTGCAAAAAGTGAGTGTTTTTTGCAGGCGACGTGAAATTGTCCAACGAGGTCTTTAGGCCGAGCTGGACAACACGTCGAGTGCAAAAAACACGTTTTGCAAGAGTTGCATACAATATTTTTTCTACATTCATGCAAAAACTGGAAAATTAGAATATAATATGTTGGGTACCTAACCTAATCAAACTCAAACCGTTCTTCTTTTTTGTATCTTTATGGCCTCCACCTTGTCAGTACTCAATCATAGCTGGTTTTCGCCTAGACCATTTAAATTTTAAATAATTAAAGATTTTTGCAATAATTGTAATTCGTTGAGACTAAGTAGTAAGATATGCATATATTATTGTTGTATTAAAGCAGGATCAGACACATGCTCTGAATTTTTATTTTATTGTTCATATTTGTCATAAATCATCACAGAACTGACACAAGAATGACAGATGAGTGCAATAAAAATTTTATTGCACTAGTGTTTCACAAAAGTGTTGTTTTTTGCATGAATGTAGAAAAAATTGTTTACCCTCCTTATACTCAACAATTATATCTATTGATAGAAATACGTGTCCACAAACAATTCGGCGCAATTTTTTACTTATGCTAATTTTCAGTTGCTTTCCGCAAATTAATTGTTCAAGCAAACTGCATATTAAAATATCATTGATTCATCGAATTAACTTAGGTTTTAGTACACACCGGTAGGAATGGAATTCACTAACTAACTAATTCCAAAAAAGGTTAAATTATTGATGACAATTATAGAATAAAAATATAAATGGAAAATTTAACTGTATTCAGAATTTCACATGGAATAGGGTACACGCATATTTCATATTTTGCTTAGATATTAATTTGTAATTGTAAAGTTGATACCAAAGATAACTAATAATAGGAAATAAACCAGTTTCCATTTCAAATTACTTCCAAATGTTAAAATAAAATTCAAATATTGATGCACTTTCCGACCAACACCTGAGGATTTCCGAACGCTACCGATAATACGTGTGATGTCACACTTTTACTTTTGCCATGGCCGGTAATGCAGAGGTTTGGGTAAATTACTTATTCCTCAGGTTATAGCCCAAAAAAGGAAGGAAGGAAGAAGAAGAATGCATAGGTTATGTGTAGTTTTGTGTTTATTATTGTATTTTAATTAACTATTCGACGTACAAATATCATTTATATGTTTGTTTGAGACCATTAAGTGATTGTGTGTGCTTTTTTAATGTCTAAAAGTCAACGTAAAGTGGAAAGTGTTCATAAATATTCGATATTTCCGAATAAGAATGTGAACGAGTACGAGTAAAAGAGTGACGTAAAAGGCGTTTTGGCAGACTTTCAAATTTTAAAAGTAAAGTTGATATTTTTTCGAAAAAATAAGCATGCAAGGTGTTAGGAGACCTGATAAAACGTAGATTCCCACCAATAGCAAATTATATGCCTGTACCCTATTGTGGAATGTGAAAATATACAGGGTCTATTTGAAATAACCAAGTTAATATGCATTTCCGATTCTTAGAAGGGTATGAGCAGCTCCATTTAAAATACTAACTCTGTGTGTTGTTTTCATTATTCAACCAATGGAAAAATCTATAATAGACCAGTGCCGAAACCTTCAAAAATGGTGAAAAGTAGAAAAAAATAATATTAGGATGAAACCCATTAGAAAATAAAAATAAATCACGGGCGATCCGAGTTCGAGAAGTGATAGGGTTGAGTTTTTAAGGGTAAAAAATGGTTAATCTCGATTCCCGTCAAAACTCCTATGGAAAAAAGTTTCGTGACAAAATTTTTTTTTAAAAAGATGAACTGAAAAACAAAAAAAACAATTATTTGAATTTTTCACATAAATTTTGGGGTTATGTGTGAACATTGTGGATTCAAAAGTTGTAGAGCTTTTCATCACTCACAACTTTATACCATTTAAATTTTTTCTATAGGACTTGCAGTGTGCCGGAAATCGGTATAAACCATTTTTAACCCTTAAATACTCACCCTCTTCCACTTACTGAGCTCGGATCTCCCGTAATTTATTTTTCTTTTCAATTTTATCTCATTCCACTCCTTTTCTAATGGGTTTAATCCTACTGATTTTTTTTTGTTTCAAAAATTATCGACCCTGGTCTAAAGTTGAAAATCAAACTGGAAATTGTGACGTTTCAGTGACTTACGACACTGCACGATGCTCCTCCATACCACTTGGTGGAAAGCAGCTCGATTCATCAACGTGGCTCACAATCTTCCAGCAGGTCGTAGTTAGTTTGTTATAGTGTACGCCGCAATGCCGGATATCTGAAAATCCTACCTGAAGGCACTCCCAATCCAACGCTTAATATTCGCACGAGCTCCGATTATTTAAGGGTGAAATATTAACTTCATTGTATTTCATGGTGATTCATGTAAACCTTCAGACTTGGCTTCGGAGTACTGACGATATCACTGAGATTGCACTTTCCATTTTCTATTCGCTATGGTTGAATAAAAAAAAAATTGATAGTTTTGTTTAAAAAAGTCGAACTCCATTTTCATACCACTTTAGAATACTTTTAACTGCTTAGGAGATAGCCAGTAGGGTAGGGACACGGGAAATTTGGAAGTTAAGCCTGAAGTATGACGGTTCGTTTGGCCGCTGAGGTGAAATGTTTTTTTCCAACAATCCAAATTATTGAGCACAATTTTTTACATTTCTTTCAGAAGTTATAACTCCAGAACGGGTTGAGTCATCGGTTTTCAATTTTTACTGTTTGAGTCCTTGTTTTTGTTTACAATGTAGTTATTTTTACAATTTGTTCACATTCTACTTGGAAAATTAATTGAAATACCATTTCTATAAATTCATTTTGGAATAACTTGGTCTTTAAAACCCAGGATTGTTCGCTACCCTTCCCATAACGCGATCGGTCGCGTGGTAGATTTTTTCTAACAATAAATACGAATACTATTAATTCAATAAACGTTATTCATCTATTTCCTTTTTTTTATATAAAATAACACAATCAGGCTTTCTTATTTATTTAGGCCAAGCAATACAGCATGCGAGTATAGTAAAATTTTTGACAAAAATCCTAGTAGAAAACGGATGATGCCATCGTAAAGAAGACATTGCGCAGTATCATTTTGATATGTTTTGGACAGGCAAATGTTTGTCAGTAATTTGTTATATAAACATTTAAAACGAAAAAATCCTCCTTTTTTTGGTTTTTTTCATGTAGCGTAAAACTTACTGAAGCAATCTCAATGGTATGTACAGATGAATTATAGATAATTTGAATA
Organism: Galerucella nymphaeae; assembly: GCA_963978555.1. Lineage (NCBI taxonomy): Eukaryota > Metazoa > Arthropoda > Insecta > Coleoptera > Chrysomelidae > Galerucella > Galerucella nymphaeae. The sequence goes on along the minus strand of OZ021711.1, from coordinate 342,985 downwards.
CGAACAAAATGAGTGGTCGAGCAAGTCAATCGGATAATTACGAACCGAGCAAATTCGGAAAAACCGGAAAATTAACCGTTTTTTTAAAAATTCATATTTTCGGCAGTTTTCAATTGCAAGAGCTGAAACTTCGTACAAAAGACGTTCTTTATATGCCCTTTACATGTGCGAAGAGCAGACTCCAAGCGATGTTTACTTTCATCGCAATTGCAATTTTAATTTTTTCATACCATAATTTTCAACGTGTCTGGATGTGTTGTCGACTGTCCGATTTTAAATTTGAAAATGGTTTTGAAAAGTGTAAATGGAGAGCCGCTGCCGCTTCCCCACTACTCCTCCGCTCTCAAGCTCTCTGCCATTTTCGCCGATTTTCCCTCGCATTTCTGGTCGACTTCGCATCACTTGATGTAAAATCGAGAATATACGTTTTGTTGCTCTTCATTTACACTTTTCAAAACCATTTTCAAATTCAAAATCGGACAGTCGACAACGCATCCAGACACGTTGAAAATTATGGTATGAAAAAATTAAAATTGCAATTGCGATGAAAGTAAACATCGCTTGGAGTCTGCTCTTCGCACATGTAAAGGGCATATAAAGAACGTCTTTTGTACGAAGTTTCAGTTCTTGCAATTGAAAACTGCCGAAGATTGAATTTTTTTTTAAATGGGTAATTTTCCGGTTTTTCCGAATTTTCTCGGTTCGTAATTATCCGATTGACTTGCTCGACCACTCATTTTGTTCGTATTTTAATTTTCTATAATTCATCTGTACATACCATTGAGATTGCTTGAGTAAGTTTCACGCTACATGAAAAAAACCAAAAAAAGGAGGATTTTTTCGTTTTAAATGTTTATAACAAATTACTGTCAAACATTTGCGTGTCCAAAACATTTCAAAATGATACTGCGTGATGTCTTCTTCACGATGGCATCATCCGTTTTCTACTAGGATTTTTTAAAAAAATATTTACCAATTGCTTGGCGTAATTGAATGAATAAGGATTTTAACTGATGTAGATCCATACTAAATTATGGAATAAAACAATTTTAATTTGTTGAAATCTACGTAGTATTTAAATTTAAAATTGTGACGCTCTTCGCTAACACAGTAGCTTTATCAAACGAATGGAGATATAATAAGACATTTTCAATATTTATACAGTGCTTTGATACTAAATTATACGGATATTAACAATAAAATTATGATTTATTTACAAGGAAAAAAATGTGACTAAATATGGGATTAACTGAAGTATTTAACAAGTTCACCTGGAAACTCATTCACAACAATCCTACAGGAACCTTTCTAGGTAAAAAGGCTTAATAAGGGAGAATTGTTCATATCTATTTGGTCGTTAAGAAGATTATCTGAATATTTGTTTTTTATTCTCCTAAAAGATTTAATTTGAAGGATTTAGGTTCTATATACAAAATATTCATATTTGAATCAAAAAAGTGGTTTGCTAATAAATGATTTGAGTAGTTGAAATCTGATTTTTGGTTGTCATAGCTACGTTTGTGTTCTGAAATTCTAGTTTTAAAATTCCTAAAAGTTCTACCTATATAAATTATCACAGTTGTCATTACCACATTTTAATTTATAAACTCCTGATTGATTCAGTTTTGAAGAATTGGATTTGTTGTTTTAATGAATTTGGATGAATTGGTATCGGTTTTGGAGCAAATATTCAAGTCTATAGTTTCTAAAAATGATTTGATTTTTGAGGATGGTATTCCAAAGTATGTTAAGTTTCTGAATTGGTTATTTTTGTTTTTATCAGAAGGAAATACTTGTTCAATAACAAGTACTTCCAGAACAAGTATTTCCTTCTGATAAAAACAAAAATAACCATTTTAGAAACTTTAGACTTGAATATTTCCTTCAAAACCGATAAAAATTTATCCAAATTCAATAAAAGCAACAAATTCATATCTTCAAAACTGAATAAATCAGGAGTTTATGAATTGAAATGTGGTGATAAAAACTGTATCAAAATTTATATAGGTAGTGCTTTTAGGAATTTTGAAACTGGTATTTCAGAACACAAACGTAGACAAGTATGACAACCAAAAATCAGATTCCAACTACTCAAATCATTCATTAGCAGACCAACACTCTTTTGATAAATGAATCATATAAGCTTTTCGATTTCACCCTAAGCGATGATAACACAATCAAATTTAAACTTGAAATAATCTTTGATGCAAAATGTAAGCAAACTTGGAAAAATCATGACACAGTTGTCAGTTAGAATAACGGAACTCCACTTTCTCGTATTTAACTGTATGTTCTATGGTTAACATCAACTTGATAGTGGCAGTTAGGATAGATGAAAGTTTGACTGCCAGCTATTGCAAACTAGCAGTTGATAAACACTTTGACGAACAGCTTTAGATTTAGATTTAGCCGAAGACTACATTATTTAACCGAGCATTGATAATCCCGCTCTAAGCCTTTTGAGTCAGCTAAGTGCCGAACTGTCATGCTTTTACATAGTGCCCTCTCCAGGCACTTCGGGAGCGGGAAGAGTCTAAGACCGCTATTTTTATATTTTATAAGCAAAAAAACTGAGAATAATAGATTTTTTCTAACAGGTTTGAAAATTTTTCCGTAAACTTTAGTAGTTTACATTTGTGATGATTCTGAATCCAGTGGTATACCTAGTCAAATATGAGAAAAACTACTTGATGTACTTTCGTCTTTTTTGGCAAAGAAAAGTTAAGCTATGAAAATTTGTGTCAAAATACTGTTTTTCTACTTACATTCATCCAAAAAACAACACTTTTGTGGAACACATTTAATGGAAAAAGTGGTTCTTTTTGCACTAGTGCACTCATCTGTCATTCTTCTCAGTTTTGTGATGATTTATGACAAACATAAAAATTTAAATAAAATAAAAATCCAGAGCAAGTGTCTGATCCTGCTATAATACACCAATAATTTATGCACATATTACTACTTAGTCTCAATGAGTAACAATTATTGCAAAAATCTTTGATTATTTAAAATTTAAATGGTCAAAATGAAAACCAGCTATGATTAAGTATTAACAAGGTGGAGGCCATAAAGATACAAAAAAAAGAAGAACGGTTTGAGTTCCTAACATATATTTTATTCTATTTTTACAGTTTTTGCATGAATGTAGAAAAAATATTGTATGCAGCTCGTGCAAAACGTGTTTATGCACTCCACGTGCTGTCCACCTCGGCACAAAGGCCTTGTTAGACAATTTCACGTCGCATGCAAAAAACACTCACTTTTTGCCCTTGTTGCATAAATTATTAATCTATCTAACCATTAAATCAAAATCGGTTGAGAAATACGAAGTTTCCAATATGTGAATTTAATAATGTTATGGTACATCAGTCCGAGGACGATCGATCAAAAAATGGCATGAACATCGGAGGTATATACAGTTCGAAACTATACTTCTACTGGTATTAACATTAAATAAAATTCTGAATGGTGTTTTGAGAAAGCGCTTCGAATGGTGCTTGCATGTCTTGATTGCGGTTTCCCATAATTCGACTTTGCAGAGTTTGCACGCAAAGTGTTCATTAATGTTTTCGAGCCTGATTACGAATATATAAGCTCATTTTTAGCACCTACAAAATTCATACCTCAAATGACCGATACATAAAATGATTTGATACAAAAAAATAGCTACCAAATCCTCTGGGGTTCTGGAAATATGTTAACTTTTAATTTGTTTGATGACTTGCCTTAAATGAAGCAGATTGAATATTATATTATAATTACTTCAAAAATTGAGAATATAGTTAAAAAAAATGTTACTTTTTTCATACTATTGCTATTTTACAATAAAAAATTTTTGGTTAAAGGTTAATAACTGAAACTAAATAGGACTGTTTCCCAGAAATTACCAGCCAAGTGTGAGCCGGACTCGCTCACGTAAGGTCCCGTAAAGTTTATCCAAAGTCAGTTTGATGACCATAAAATAAAGCAATGTTGTCAGATATATTTTCTGAAATTGTTGGGCTCACTATAAAAATGTTTCCCATTACTTCAGTAATGTATGCCCACTATATTTAGGATAATTTTGTATATCTGGCACCGCAGCTGCAGGTGGACGATATCGCCAATCATCGAGTAATATATTGCTTATAATTTTACGGAGTTTGGGTCACTTCTAAGACGGCTGGTCTAGGCTTTCATGGGCGTGTGTCAATATATTTAAAATAATATAGTAGTACCTATTTCTTGTGTTGAGAGAGTTTAATGAATCAATAATTCAATATTTATTATTATATCAATATGATATTTATTTGTTCGTAGACCTTAGGGTGATTTTTGTGAATATAACTTATTTCACAATATTCGAATTTATAAAAATAATTTATGCACACCAATGGGCGGCTTTTTCTTCAATGGGATTGAAAATATAGATCAGGATGTTGATTTTTAAAAACACGTTTGTTGTATGGAAGCTCCTTCAAATTTTTGTTTCATTTCAAAGTATTCATCACCATAACCGCAACAGAGATTCATTATCTGAGAAAATTTTAGCTGTCTAACTATTACGGTTCATGAGATACAGACGGACAGACAAATAGATAAAGACATAGAGGGCATACAGACATAAGGACGGATGGGAGAAAAATGTAGATGTAGATCCATATCCTTGCGAATTGCACAGCAATTCAGAATCATAGGACACAGTTCCTAGGAGATTATTGGATAGAAGAGGAACATTTACCTAAGTTGAGCCTGCAGATATCCTAATATTCCTCCAGGAAATACAACTGATGGAGCAACTAGTCTCTAAGACTTTTTTAAGGAACTAAGTAGAAGTAATGGGGCACAATAGATCTTTCAGGGCCGGTATTCTCAACTCGCTCCTTTCACAGCGAGCGATCCATAAAGGGAGTGATTTGATTGCCAGCGAATGTAGTATTTTTAGATTCTCATGTACCGCTGCCCTCGGAAATTTTTTATATAATATGACTACAATTATAAATGATTTGTATACAATTATAATTTTCATGCTTCAAACAAAATTAAAGGTTAGAATTGTCTATTTACATGCGAATCATTGACATATAATATTATGTCAATGATGAGAATGCGAGTGAAATAAAGCACTCCTCTTCTCTGGAGCGTTCCGATTGCGAGGGCAGTGGTACTGGGTGCATGAGAATCTACAAATACTACATCGCCGCCAATCAAATCACTCCCTTTATGGATCGCTCGCTTGTGAGCGGAGCGAGTTGAGAATACCGGCCCAGGTCTCAGTGAATGTCACCCCAATATACATACGCATTTGCAATTATAATATCAATGATATTGAAATAATCTTATTCCTCATAATCTGATGTTCATCTCAGATTTACTGCTGGATCTCATATTTTTTTGATATCTCAATGATGTTAGTCCAAAATAATATGGAGCTCTTTTTTTATACCAACAAATCCAATTTAACTAGGTATCTATTTTTTCTTTTTTTGTATTTTGGAGGTTATTACTTTAAAATGAATGAAATGACTCTTCTTAGCTTTACCCTCTCTGGTTTATTAGATTGTTGTGTTCCATTTCGCAAATATAAATAGGTTAGGTATTGGTTCTAGTTACACTTTCATTTGTGTCAGTTGGTAGGGAATCGATATTAAATTTCTATTAAATTTATGCCGTATACATGGTCACTCTACAAAATAGATACAAAATTATGATTTCTCATATCCAAGAACCCTCAACATCAAATTTTTGTGCATATACGTTGAAAAGCGTTAAAGTTATTGTAAAAAAAATTATGTTTCATGATTAACACTCTTAATATCAACATTTTATTGACGCTAGATGATTTCAACGACCTATTATAAAATAGACTAGCCTTGTTTACATTTTGGTTGTCCCCAACATATTTAGGGCGAGACTCTTCTTACATGATGCCAAATTTCTTCTAACAAAAATAGTAATTGATGAATATATTCAAGATTTGAGCAGTATTTTCTGTTTGAAAAGTAAGAAAAAAGTGGGAAGCATTCAAAATAGGTATGACCAACCCACGGTCCAGCTAACTTAGTTTTTTCGGTTAGGATTTTTCATGATCTATCATTGCCATAAGTAGAATAGTTTATAAATTTTTAGTTTGGCAACATCGAACTACTTCTGTCATTTTGGTGAGATCTGTCAATGAGATTTTAGTTATAATTGTGTTTTTATTAGATATATTATTGATATTTGTATATTCAAGTGCTTTTAAGACATTTATGATGGTGAGAAAATGTGTGGTATGTGAAAATAAATGGAATAAGAATGATAAACTATCGTTCCATAAGTAAGGTTATATTAGCACAAGCGTAGTATAAGTATGAGACAAGGGATTCAATATGTCGCCGTGAAATTTGATGTTTGAATGTATTTTTGGTAGAAGAGGGCATTTTCAAAGTAAAAGTTGCTTTTTAGGCTCAAGACAACAGGACTATTGGAGCAAAAAACCCTTCATCAACAACAAGGTAACTTATCTATTGTAATTGAAAGGTCTATTTCATGAACAATTTGTAATCTTTTCAGTTTGTTGAAGAATACTGAAGATTCATTTTATTTAAATATTTTCGTAAAATTTTGTGTTCTAGTTATTTTATTTTGTAATATGATTGTGAATAAATCTTGAAAACAATAAATATTAATATTATGATTATCGTTATAATTATTCTATCTAATTTTAATACATTTATTTATTCCATAGTTTTGTAAAATCAATATAAAAAAAACCTATCCATATTATATTATTCATAATCTGTAGTCCAAAACTTGCTTTATGTTAAAAGTCCTCTATAGGTATCCTTTAAGTAAATTGCTTGTTTTTAATATAATTTCCACTTATTCAAATGAAAATTAAATAAGGTATCTACATCATTTTGTCTATAAAAGTAATTTTCATAAAATGGTTTAAATGAACCCTTTCGACATGATACGCTACTGTGCATTGTACTCGCCCTGATTTATGTTGCGACCAAAACAATGTATAGGTAATAATGTGTGATGGCTGGTCTATTTTATAATAGGTCGTTGGATGATTTAAATCGCAATATTTTGAAGTGAGAAAGAAGAAACTCTTGGCATGTCACCATTTCATTTCTGTCATTTTTGTTGATATTCGTTTAATTGTGTATGACCATTTTCATTTAGATTTTTCGATTTTATTCTTCTAATTACTTTTTTTACTGAAATTTGACAGAGCTAGTGACTGAATAACAGAAATGGAATGGTGAAATGCCAAGATTTTCTAGAATCATTGGTCACTGATATGTTAAGTATTCAGCTAAAAAGTCATTTTAAATTTCAAGATATACGCTTCGAGAGTGTATTGATTATTTTAATAAAGCAATTAAGATGTTCGCAATAATAAAAAATATGCAAAATCTTATGTTTTTTTTTTATTTTTTCTTTATGTTGTCGTATATAAAGTTTTTTATGACACTTCTTTGAAGTACTTTTGCGCATTCATTGCGAAAAAGGCTCTCGCTACGCTCGTGCCTTTCATTTTCGCAACTCGTGCGCAAAAGTATAGGTAACTTTACTTCATAAATAACTATTTTTAATTCCATTATTAAAAATTAATTTTCAGACTTGATGAAAACATTGAATATCTTGAAAGTTACATTTTGCTATGTAAAGGTTATGCGTTTTTCACGTGAAGCCATCGAGATATTATGCAAAATAAAATAAAAATAGTTTCAAATGCCAGTGGTGTGAAAAATGTGAGGGTAAATGTGACATATGCCTCCAAATGAGCACAACTGGACCAAGAATTGAAAAAGTTTTTCCATCATAATATGCCCTTCCACATTTGAAAACAACCTGCCAAATGTCAAACCAACTTATCCATCCATTTTAAAGTTATTATATCTTTTCAATCACTCGTTATAGAATAGCAGAACTGAAGGCTTGGGATGTGATCTTTTTAAATCTGTCATTGAATGGATAAATATTTAAAGAATAAAAATTAAACTGGAACACCCTGTATATTTTGGAATATTTCCAAATTATTATTTAAGTTTAAGTAAAATTTGTGGTGTAAAAAGATTTTCCAAAAAATTCATATTTTCTTCGATAATTTGTCCGGTCCCTGACTTTTGCCGAACTCTGTATAAATCTACACATGACTTAATTAACAATCTGTTATCAACTTCTGCTTGGCTACAAATAAATGCCTACATCGAACAAGCACTTCCATGGGAATGGCAGATGGACTTCCATTATTTGCAATACTACATAAAAGGAATTGATGACAATTTAATCATAAGCGACAATTACTATCATTAGGTGCAATATTTAGCAAACAAAATCGTTCCCTATTCAAAACTGAAAATTATTGTCTCTGATCATTTACGGGATTCAAACAGTTGGGTAGAGGGATTCGAACTTTTTCATTATACGAGGCTTGTTCAACTGAAACCCATCTTTCGTCAGGTTAACCTTGGAAACAAATGTAATAATTCAACTGACGTTTTCCAACATTAGTAGTGTATGCAAACGTCACACTGATCTGTTTATTTCCTTTATATTTGACAGCGATTTTAAGTATTGTGACTTTGAAATGGAGTTTGTTGTTAACAATCCGTCCAAATGTGATAAGCGTGCGGTCATTCAATTTTTGTGTGCTGAAGGTGTGCAGCCGTTGCAAATTTATACGCGAGTGCAAGCAGTGTATGGGAACGCATGTTTTGCATATCCAACTGTGAAGGAATGGTGTCGAAAATTTAAGAATGGAGAAGAGAGGACGAATGATAAGCCACGACCAGGTGCATTGATTACTGCATCAACAGACAGGAATGTGGCATGTGTGGAAGGCCTGATTAGAGAAAATCGTCGAATTTCAATCAAAGCAATTTCAGAAAATGTTGGTGTGAGTATAGGATCTGTCCATAGTATCGTACACAAACTAGGTTACAGCAAAGTTTGTGCGCAATAGGTTCCTCGTCTTTTGTCTGGGGACCAAAAAAGCTTGCGAATGGGCTTGTCTTTGCAACACCTCACGGAATACAGTCTAAATGGTAATGACTTTCTCTCGTCAATAGTTGCTGGCGATGAATCTTGGTGTCATTATTTTGAACCATCCAGTAAGCTGTCATCGATGCAATGGAAACACGCAAATTCTCCGCCACCAAAGAAGTTTAAAGTTCAACCTTCTGCAGGCAAGGTGATGTTCACTTACTTTTAGTTTCAATTTAAAAATTGTATACCAATAAGAAATTAAGTTGAATTGTCAAAAAAAGTTGACAGGTCACAGGTAGCTTTGTTTGACATTTCGGTGCGGAAAAGTGCCATGTTGGGTACTTTTCGCATTACTTTTACAACGATTATCGAAAGAATTGAGAAAAAGCCTGCTTTGCGTATACAAATTTGTGTAGAAAAGCGTGTTTTGCATAGTGGTTGTAGGAAAAATTACTTTCCTGTAATCATGTATAAAACCAATCCTTCAAATTATTACTTCGATTTTTCCATTTTCCATACAATACATCATTTGCAATCATATTAAATATTCATCGCAAAATTTCAAATTATTTTTCATCCAAATTAAATTTCAAAATCCAATATTAAAAACTTCCATAAATTATTTTTTTCTTTTCTTCCTTACAAAATATATCTTCAATCCATCAATCAATCAACCGATCTCGAATAACCATAACCATAATCACCCACATTCACTTTATACCTTTTTCACCTGATACCTGTGAAATATACAGTGATGGGCAAATGTGTGGAACCAAGTAGATATCTCTGGAATTATCAAAGATGGTGGATACTACAGTAGTTTGCCTATTTGTTTTCATATTTTTTAACAATTTTGAACTCCCGGTTTTACCGGAAATAATGTCGATTTTAAAATTTGCAATGGAACACCCTGTATATTATTTTAGTTCCTGATGGAATATTTTATTACGAATACAAAAATATCGGTTTTAAAATTTTTTATTCCAATACCTACCAAGATATTAACAGAAAAGTGACTAAGGAAAGAAAAATTTGATGGTAGCTGGTAGTCTATGAAATTCATTGTAGAAGTGGCAGTAGTCAAAATAAGTTTTCCTACAACCACTATGCAAGACACGCTTTTCTACACAAATTTTTATACGCAAAGCAGGCATTTTCTCAATTCTTTTGATAAAAGTTGGAAAAGTAATGCGAAAAGTACACGCTATGGCACTTTTCCGCACCGAAATGTCAAACTAAGCTACCTATCTAACCTTACCTGTCAACTTTTTTGACAATTCAACTTAATTGAATTTCTTATTGGTGACAATTTTTAAATTTAAACTTAAAGTAAGTAAACTATCTATTTCATTATTTATTTTAATTTATTAATTATTAAAACATTAATCTATTAAGCATTATTTTAGGAATCATGGATCAAAATGAAAATAATTCATCTTTTGAGTTGTCCAATTCGGACATTGAAAATACTCTAGTATTTCTTTCATTAATAAATGTGGTTGTAGAAAAAATATTGTGTACACCTTGTACGCAAATCACTTTTCGCACTAGTTGTACAAACTACTATATTAGTATTTGTATTTGAACGTAAAAAGATTGCATTGTTTCAATTTGATCGTAAAATGGCCGAATTAAGTGAAAGAGAAAGATTAAAAATATTAATGATGATTGGGTATGGAGAGAGGAAAAGAGCGCATCAAGAAGTTTGTGACCTTTTTAACATTGTCCGAATGCACAAATATCCCGTTCAGTAGTAACGAAAACTTTTCGAAGGTAGGACACAAGTGGGAAAGTTAGCAATTTACCAAAAAGTGGACGGTTAAAAAGTGCAAGTAATGAAGATGTAGCTCAAAATGTTGCTATATCTTTGGAAGAAAATCTCCACTTATCCACTACGGAACTCGCCAATGTGCATGGAATTAGCCGTCGTTCAGTAGGAAGGATGAAATATCATCCATACAAAATTCGCCTCGTCCAAGAACTATGATAATTTCTTTAATAGATATTAGATTTTTTCTTTCTGTTAATATCTCGGATGGTATTGAAATAAAACATATCTAACCCAATATTTCAGAAACTAAAATAATATACAGGATGTTCAATTGTAAATTATTAAATCGACATCACTACCGGTAAAACCGGAAGTTTAAAATTGTTAAAAAATATGAAAACAAATAGGCAATCTACTATAGTATCCACCTTCCAAATTTCATTTTGATATCTCTAATAATTCCAGGGATATTTACTTGACTCCACACATTTGCCTATCACTGTATACAAACTATCCAAGGACACATATAATCAGATGCAGTCTTATCGTGCGGGTCATACGATTCAACAAAGACATACTCACAGTTTTTGTTTCCTTTTATTGCGTTTAATTATAACTTCCAAATGGAATCCTTTAGATAAATAAGACTGACTTATGCAATTTTGACGGGAAAAAGAAGGATATGTATTTAATTTTCAGCGATTCTAAAAAGTCTTTCGCCAGCAGAGTTTTTATTTAAATGCAAAAAAGGGTACTTAGTTCGATGGATTATTTCGAGAATGAAAGAAGAAGTGGAAATTCGTCAATCAGTGTAATATAACATTTTGGTAACCTCTGTGTTTTCTGATTTGATACATATGGTTAGTGACCTTTGAACCCGCACGATAAGAGTGCCTTTGACTATACCTATTGTTTCGAATTCAGTGATTCAGAAGCCGGTCCTGTCGTAAACTATAAATTTTGGCAAATGCGACCTTTCTAGAAGACTCGCGTTTGACAGTTTTAAGCAGGAATCCCTGTGTCGCATCTTATAAATAACAGTATCAGTGCAGTAGTGTTAAAATTTATGTCGAATATCGAATAGGAATTATTGAACTGTTTTTTAAATATTCCTCGTGGTGAAAAAATATTGTATTTTGATTCATACCACAAATTTTCAATAAACAAATATAAAACTTTTGGTGAAGGTTTCAAGCTGTAGCGAGTTACGAGAACGAGAATAGCAGCATTGTCCATCACACAATCTTCCTAGAAATTCTTAACAACTGAAATCTTGATGCGATTTACAGGAGCAATGAGAACATGACCAACGGCAGCAATGGAAGTGATTCTCAACCTTACCCCTCTACATGTGGTAGAAAGTATTGCAGAACAAGCAAGATACAGACTAAGTAGAGAGCGAATCATGAAAAAACCACCTTCTCACTTCTTAGAAATCATACAAACTGTGACATGCCACAAGACGTTATGATGGAAAAGTATTTTCTTTTCGAAGAAATTTGCTACGAAATTAAGCGAAAAGAAGGAATGGGATCCAAATACCTTTACCAGACTTATAAAGAATTCCATTCAATGGTACACAGACGGCTCAAAAGCAATAGGAGGAACTGGGATAGGAGTGTTCAGGACAGGAACCAAACACTCTGAAAGCTTGGGAGAAACCCCAAGTATCTTTCAAGTGGAAATCCACGCCATAAGAAAATGCGCCCAGTTCAATATTGATGGAGGATACAGGTGAAAAAGGATTATTATAATGAGAGATGGTCAAGCAGCCATTAAAGCACTGACCTTTTGTGTAATCAGCTCTAAAATGGTGTGGAAATGCCTGGACAAATCTCAATGAACTAGGCGAGAACAATATAGTTACCTTACTATGGTTTCCAGAAAACACTGCAACTAGCAAAAAAGGGGGGACTGATCCCCTTTCCGTAATCAGCCCCAATGTAATATTGGAAGAAATAGGTGAAGCCGAAGAAAGAGAAGATCTGACCATTGGAAAGATCTAGTAGGGGTTAGACAATCAAAGATTCTTCTGGGTGACTACAACCTGTTAAGATCAAATTAATGTATAATTAAAAGTAAAACTGCGCTAAGATTTTCAACAGGGATCCTAACGGGACATTGTTGCTTGAATGGGCACCTGAAAAAGCTCAAAACAGTGGAGGAAGAAGAATGTAAATATTGTGGCATGAAAGAGTTAACCACCAACCACATACTTTCCAACACAGTACCTGGGATATTACTGGATAGAAGAGGAAATAGGACTGAAGGAGCTACTTAATAGTCTCAGAGACACTCCTCAGAAACTAAGTAGAAGTAAGGGGACACAATAGACCATTTAGGTCCTAGTGAATGTTACCCCAAAGATAAATACATACATATCTTGATGCGATTTTGAATTTTTTTGACATTTGTGTTAGATATTTGAAAAAAGTGGCGGATTACTAGTAATTTCAACCATAATTTTCTCTTTCAATCATACATTATGCAAAAATTGTATTTTTCTGAAATGTTCTATAGCTATAGGGCTTTTTACTGAAAAAATGGTTGCAAAATTTCCAGGGTCGCGAACCTTTACCGGGCCTTCTATTGTTTCAAATAGAACTTGACATACATACAAACACCCTAATATGATTTTTTATAATATTCTGTTTTTCATATTTCAATGCAAATGTACCTTTCAAGTTCACAGCGGATGAAAGAAAAGGATAAAATGAAGGAGCACGAGCACTGGGGAGTTGTCCCATTTCAACCATTAATTCACTTGGTTAAGCCTTAAAACATATTCGTGATTTTACATTATTCTTCCCATTCGAGGGACAAAAATTCTAAAGTTGAAAAGCGTGGTATTGACATCTGTTGGTAGTGACATTCTACAGTGTGGAACACCCAAATGGAATAAACTCAATATCTAAATAAATTAAATCGTTTTGGGAAAAACGTTTTGACACGTCGATTTGTATTTTGAATTCAATTGAAAATATACAGAGGGTGAATCACTACCAACGGGAAAGTTTTAAAACGTTTGTCACTTCAGTAGTTTGTACAATCATATAGGCTACATTTTAAAATTATTTTGAAATATACAGGATGGTCCAATGAAGAGTGGCATTATATTTTTTGTAGGGGACACCCTATATTTAATTACATTTTCTGATTGTCCCTGAAAAATGGGATAATGGTTCCTTATACCTTATAACAGAGGGTTCCGCGTTATGCTGACTTTTTTAAAAATGTGGACATTTCGAAAAAAACTAATAAAAGTTCCATTGAAAGTTAAACATATCTTTGGTAAATTGAGCGTGACAACAATAATAAAATTATAAAAAATTAAGAAAAATCAAACCATATTTTCAATTCAATTTAAATCAACAAAATTGCCATGGGAATTTGCATCTAATCAATCAAATATCTACATGGAAAATTTTAAAGCTCAAATCGTGAAATATTTGTCTAAATAAAGCAGAAAAACTAAGTAACCTAACCTAACTTTTCTTGTACAAAACAGTGTTTTTCAAAAGGAACAAGAAAGATATCAAAAGTAAAACTTACGGTTACTTCTCCTCATCTCAATACCATTTGGACGGCTCCATATTTAAATTAAATATCATTAAAAAACCGATATCGACCCATCCTATTTACCGACCGGCGATTGCCAACACATTTACCTCTTAGAACCGTTTTACACGTACGAAGATTATTGCGAAATTTACTCTGAAAATAATATTGGTGATTTCCATAAGAATTTTGAAATCATTTCACTGCTTGACTGTTTTACTCATAATATTTTTACCACTAAAAATTTCACATCAATTTATGTCATACGCCTGCGTAGTGAGATTGTGTTTGGGATAAGTTGTCATGGTTACGATTTACATATTGACATTTTCAGATTCCGCTCGAGCTTGCGATGCAGCCTGAAAGCTAAGCTTGGAGCACGTGAAATGCAACAGTTTTCCGTCCATAACTGGAATTTTATACCATATACCAACGTGAGGCAATATTAAAAACAATTTCAACCCAAAATTTGTGAAAAATTGAAATAATGTTTGCAAAATGGCGTTTTAAGCGATAATAGTTATTTATGCAACAAGTGCAAAAAGTAAGTGTTTTTTGCACGCGACGTGAAATTGTCCAACGAGGTCTTTAGGCCGAGTTGGACAACACGTCGAGTGCAAAAAACACGTTTTGCAAGAGTTGCATACAATATTTTTTCTAAATTCATGCAAAAACTGGAAAATTAGAACATAAATATGTCAAGAAGCTAATCTAACCTAATAAAACTAAACTCGTTCTTCTTTTTTGTATCTTTATGGCCTCCACCTTGTCAGTACTCAATCATAGCTGGTTTTCGCCTTGACCATTTAAATTTCAAATAATTTAAAGATTTTTGAAATAATTGTAACTCGTTGAGACTAAGTAGTAAGATATACATATATTATTGTTGTATTAAAGCAGGATCAGGTACTTGCTATGGATTTTTATTTAATTTAAATGTTTATGTTTGTCATTAATCATCACAAAACTGACACAAGAATGACAGATGAGTGCAATAAAATATTTTATTGCACTAGTGCAATAAAGTACCACTTTTTCCATTAAATGTGGTGCACAAAAGTGTTGTTTTTTGCATGAATGTAGAAAAACATAATTAGAATGACAATTAACGACTTTCTAATACATGAAAATATAGTAGTCCGGAACCTGGAAACGTTGGTAATGTTTTAATAATTTGAAAATTCGAAATAGTGGTCCTACAAAGTTTCACAATATACAGGGTGGGGCGATCTTCTGACATCGGAGGATTACATGGTTGTGGTGAGAGATAGAACTTTAAAACTTTGTGAGAGCTAATACAAGATACTAAGGGCACATTTTGAAAATACTTCTGATTCTACAGGGTGTTCCAAAACCACATAGCAGCACAAACTTTTATTTTCTTATCATTTTTTTTAAAGGAGCTTTTTATATTTTGTATAAGAATCGAAAAGATCTCACCGAGAGTGTTACAAAAATATAGCATTTTAATAAATTATATGAGTGTTTTTAAAAGATATGGCCAATTATTGTCAAAAAACACTTCCTCATCAACACTCTGCAAAACAATGAATCGAAATAAATCAACAGGTCTTTGTATTCAATTGTCATTCACATATCATTGGCTGTGCTCAATAAATCAACTTACAAGACGAAGCCTGTAAATATTTAATGCCATTTGATTTGTCTACGTAAAATACTTGTTTTTGACAAATCATCATAAAATATTCACGACTCTCCATGCTTGATTTGCGTTTGGTTTCACCCTGTATTAAAGAAGCCACAGATGAAAAAGTAGTTGATACTGATTACTCCCAATGATATTTGAATGAAAATTTAATACAAACACCTGTTGATTTATTTTGATTTACTGTTTTGCAGAGTGTTGAAGAGGAGGTGTTTTTTTGCCAATAATTGGCCATATCTTTTCAAAACCCCCCTATAATATATTAGTTTGCTCTGAATATGTGCTGCTGAATAGTTCTCTACACCCTGTAGAATCGGAAGTATTTTCAAAATGTGCCCTCAGTAACTGTATCAGCTCACACAATAGATAGATAGATAATAATTTGTAGTTCTATGAACAATAACAAAGAAATTAAAAATTACATAATTTTTTTACGGTTTTTACTGGAAAAATTTTTCTCTTTCGATTTTTCTCAAATCTGACGTTTAAAAATGTGATTCATGTATTCATTGATAATTTGGAAATGTTTGTCGCCAAAAACCACTTATTTTGAAAAAATCTTTTCAGATATGATAATTGGAAGCGGAGAAAACAGTGCTCAAAATTCTATAGCCACTGAGACACAAATTTAGAGTTTCTGAATTGTTCAATGAAAACTCTAGATGCTCTCATTTTTTCATCTACGTACTGTCAATGAATGAATGAAAATTCAACAGTTGGCTAAAAGTGTGAACCGAAGAAGGCAGTAGCGATAGAGGGTTGGTTGTGTATTAAACGACGTGCGCGGTTGAACAAAGTTTGATGGTTCTCACTCGGTTTTATTGGAGTGGCTATTGAAGTTTGAATCATGGTTTTTGGAGGAAAAATTTTCAAAATATCTTTGAATCCATGAATCATATTTTCCGACGTCAATTTAAAAAAAATACGGAGGAAAAAAATTTTTTTCGCAGTTAATGTTCATGAAATTAGACAGGATTAAAAAAATATATATTGTGAAATTTTGTAGGGCCGCTATTTTCAATTTTCAAAATCCAAAGACACCAATGCTTCCAGATGCCAGACTATTATATTTTCATGTATTAAAAAGGCCTTTTTTTGATTATGTTGATCGCTTAAAAAAACATTTCGCAAAAATCATTTCAATTCTTTCGAAGATTAAGGGTTGAATATATATTTTTCAATTGCATTACGCCATTTTATAGGGTATAAAGCTACTTACAATTTTGATCTTCACTACTTTTTTGTACAATTAAATCTAAAAAAGTTATGGACGGAAAGCTGTAGCATTTCAAGTGCTTCAAGCCTTGCTTGCAAGCTGCATCGCAAGCTCGAGCGGTATATTCTCCACAAATCTAGTAGAGTAGTCTATCCTGCATAGTTTCGTTTAAAATGTGAAATCTCTGGTGGAAATATTTTTCATTTCACGACAACTTTCGGCCTAACTTTCCCGGACTATTACTTTTGTCACGAGTTTTCTGAGAGACTAAAGGTGTGTTCGACAAGACTAGATGTGAAAGTATTGAAAACTGCATACCATCAAAAGTTTTTTTTTTGATAAATATTTCTATTTTCGTTATTCATCACAACAATCACCTAACCCTGGAAGATCGCATTTTCAAGACTGGCAATCTGCAAAAAATTAAATTGTTATAATTTGATATTGAAATATGAGAAAAAGTAATTCACTTCTACAAGTTTGCGTTTTGCGATGGAAAATTAAGGAATGTTATTTTTCTAAAACGTCATTTTGTAATAAAATATAGCAAATTTGAGAAATTCTCATAAATTTAACTTCCGCGCTAGCGACGAAAGTTGAATTTATAATATGTATTATCAATCATTTTCTGCTCTCTATAAAGTTTCGAAGACTGAATTATTGATAGCCAAATATTACATGGTTTGCTAGTTTGACGTTCCTCTTCAAATGCTAACACTTTTTTTCAAGTTATCATGATTTGCAGTTCGGAAAAAGAATTAAATTTTCCAAATCAACTACCAGAAATAGTAAATCTGACTCAGGAAAACTATGGGGATTTATTACCAGTGAAATCTAAGAAAAGATATGAACGAATGTATAAATAGTTATTTATGCAACAAGTGCAAAAAGTGAGTGTTTTTTGCACGTGACGTGAAATTGTCCAACGAGGTCTTTAGGCCGAGTTGGACAACACGTCGAGTGCAAAAAACACGTTTTGCAAGAGTTGCATGCAATATTTTTTCTACATTCATGCAAAACTGGAGAATTAGAATATAATATTCGTTTGTTATAACGCCGCTTGATTCCAGTGAGTTGCTCACAATCATCCATGATTTAAAGAGTAAAAAAGCAACCGGAGAAGATAATATTAGAGCGGAAACAATCAAATCAGTAGCGGAGTACATAGTTGAACCATTAAAATTTTTAATTAATGAATGCTTTCAAAATGGCGTATGGCCCTCAAGTTTTAAAAAATCAGTAATAATCCCAGTATATAAAAAAGGAAACAAAAGCACCATTACAAATTACCGTCCAATTTCTTTACTACCTCATCTCTCAAAAATATTTGAAAAGGCCCTCAAGAAACGATTAATTTCATACCTCGATAAATATCAAATACTTTCTAAACAGCAGTTTGGTTTTAGAGAGGGAACGTCAACTGAAGATGCGATTTTAGATCTAACAACAAAAATTACCAAATCATTTAATGAAAACAATCCCTGCTTATGCATTTTTATAGATCTATCTAAGGCTTTCGATACCGTCCACCACAACTCCCTCCTCCGCTCGCTAGAAGACATAGGTATTAGAGGTATTTGCTTGAAATTATTTGAAGAGTATCTACTCGGAAGGCATCAATGCGTTAACATGAATGATGTCTTTAGCGAATCCAGGAAAGTTCAGTTTGGGGTACCGCAAGGCACAGTCCTAGGACCACTTTTATTTAATATTTATCTAAATGATATTTTCTCATTAGGCACCGCCGGCCATGTTATTGGTTTCGCTGATGATACGGCTATTTTTTATAGCGCTAACGCCTGGGATGAGCTTAAGGAAAAAGCAGAAAATGATTTTAAGCATGTAAACAAGTGGTTGTCACATAAATTACTTACAGTAAATTTAGATAAAACAAACTATATTCCGTTTAGCTGTAACAAATCTGGATTACCTACTTTTAACCATATAAATATCATTGCGGATGATAGCAGCTACTCCATTCAGGCTGTGAATAAGGTTAAGTATTTGGGTGTTACAATCGACTCACATCTTAGGTGGGAAGAACATATAAAATCAATTGTAAAAAAGTTACAAGTAATACTATATAAAATAAAGTGTTTAAAAAAACTACTACCTGTACATTCCTTAAAACTTTTATACTATGCTCTCGTCCAAAGTCATCTTCGATATGGAATAGTGGTATGGGGAGCTGCATCCAAAACTCACATGCACTTATTGGAGATAACACAAAAACGTTTTCTAAAGGTCATTCTATCCAAACCATACCAATATTCATCTGATCAGTTGTACATAGATGCTAAAGTAATGGATATAAGACAATTTAAATAGTCCGGCACTGCCGTCGACGCCATATTGCTACCATCACAATGTCTATCATGTGATACCACTTTCCTATTATAAGATAGTCGACTGTGTCATCTCCTCTTAATATTAGCTCCATGGTATTATGGTTCATAATACACTGACTAGAGATGGGGGTACAATATGGAGTAAACCATTAAATCTGTGTATTTTGTTCAGGAAATTCGTTTCTGAAATATATAGTATCGATAAAATATTGTAATTTCTAGTATTGATACTTTCCATAACGATATTTCCCAATATTAAGTATTTTAAAACAATATATTTATAACGGTACGTTGTATTTATACTTTCTACAGTATCGCCCATCTCTATATATGTCAAAATATTTGATGTAGCTGCAACAACATTTTGAGGTTAGTAATATGCCAAATCTTAACTGAATTTTATTTATTAATAAATAAATTAAGTGTCGTGGACAAAGTATAGTATTCTACTCGCAATTTATGGCCATAATTCACTTGGGTGACTTGCGCCCCTCGTGAATTATGGCTATCATAAATTGCTCGTTTAATAATATACTATTGAGCATTAAGTTATTCAAAAAGGGGAAGGGAATATTATAATAAATTTTTTGAATTTTTCTCTGTGCAATGCGTATAACCCACGAATTTTTCGACGGATAATCTTCAAAATGGTTGACTATTATCGATTTTCCACAAAATCATTCAAATAATCGTGTTCCTTTATAGTTCACCGGACCTCACAATTGTTTCTCTCCTACCAAATAAAACAAAAAATAGTAAAATATAACAAAAAATTGTGATATACTGCGACTTTCAATTAAAAAATTCATTCATCAAATAACAGATGGTGAGAATTTCAATTTCAATCGTTGGTAAATAGTAATTTACGTAAGAAGGCCGGAAAATAGGTTTTCTTTTGGAACAATAGACAAAATTCTGTAGGCGAGTCACGGAAGTCTGTGAGTCCAAAAAAAATATATTCGGGCGTGTTGCGTACAATATTTTTTCGGCAACCGTGTGGAATAACAATTCATTGAGTCACATTTCTTCATTATACATTTTAATTCTTGAATTAAACAGAACAGAACAGAAAATACTACACTAGTAGCCGGCCACAAAGTATCTCGCCTGATAGCGCTTTAATAGATAGAAGATTTAATTTGCCTCGGTCGATATTTAAATATACGAGGAGTAATAGAAAAAAAATCAGTTTTATACAAGGACAGTCTTAATTGAAATAAAGCCATGGAACGTTTGAATTATTTTGGAAGTGAAGGGTATAATTCAGTCAAGAAGGTAAATTGTAGGCTAATTAATTTGGAAAATAATGGCAACCACTAGAAGTAAATTGAGTTTTGTTAAGAAAGGTGACTCAAATCTTATAATACTTTAGAAGTAGAAGCATCTCCTAGTGTGGGGACAAAAAAAAACCAAAATAAACCTTACAGTTGGTATTTTTTGAGAAATTGTTATTTCGATTTTGCAGATCGAAGAAAATGGTATTTGAATTAATACTATCGCAATTTCCATGAAAACTCAAGGTATACTGATGTAGCATCACGAATTCAACCATTTTAAATTATTAGTTCAAACTTCCATTTCATGTTGTTGTTATAGTAATAGATACTAGTAAGTATTTAAAATTTAAGAGTGCACTAATAAAAAAAATAGCGTGAAAAGCACACCGGCTCAGATATCTCCGGCTTCGCCATAGAGTAATAAATAAAAGAGAGATTGTGAACGTGTATCGTTTTGCGGCACAAAGTTACCACTAGCGCATACCTTGTCGTCTGGTATGAACTAAGATACAAGACGCGCGCTTTTTGAATTTGAAGTTTTCAGCATACGCGTTATATTGTATTAGTGTGAGTAGGAGATATCAAAAACTCTGCTAGTGAGAAATTACTAATAAAACACATTTTTCATACAATAAAATATCGAAAATAACACAAAAACAGTCATCAAAAATAAAATAAGAACAGACAATTAAATAATCCACACCAATCTAGCTAGATAGATACAGTCTGTTCGCTGAATCTTTTCCCATGTATGAAATGATTCACATACTACTTTTTGTATTACGTCTCTTTCCTACTCACAGAATCTGAACCCCCGAAATCAAACCGTTTTTTCCATTACAGCGTAATATAACAAACAGAGATAGCCATATGATGAATGTCGGCGATAGGTTAAACGCGAATCTGTACGTTGCCGTCGTTGGCAGACCAAAGACTTTGTTTACAACTACGACCTACGTGTTATTTAATGTATTGATTTATTGCGTTTGTATATTAATGATGACGCATGGGAAAAGATCCAACGAACCAACTGTAGATAGATATTTATTCCACAAAATCACAATATAAAGTACAAAGCATATATAAATTTAAATAAAATACACAGTGATTTTAGCCTAAGCGTTGGAAGTAGTAGAATAAAAGAAAAAGGTTTTAATTAAAAATTAATCAGAAAGAATTCTGAGATATTATAAAAAACATACTGATGTAGAAGCTGTTTAATTTTTCTTTTAAATTTTTTGGTTTGTTAGATTTTTTAAATCTGAAGGTAAGCGGTTATATACTTTAATACCTGAATATAAAGGGCCTTATCGAGTGCGACAATATTTATAGTTTGGAGGTATTATATCTTGTTTTCGAGTGGGATATTTATGTCTGTCATTTGGGGTGAGAAGTTCCTTTTGATGCTTGTGAATTAATAAAGAAGTTTTGTGAATATAAGTGTTTGTCATGGTAATTATTCTATCCTCTTTAAAAAATGGTCTACAAGAAGTTTTAGATTTTAAGTTAAAAAGCGCTCTAATTGCTTTTTTTTGAGCCATGAATACGGAGCCTGCGGATACAGCAGTCCCCCAAAATTCAATACCATATTGCATTAAACTATGAAATTGAGCGAAATACACCGTTTTTGCTACAAATATGTTAGTATGTTGTTTTATTGCTCGCATTGCAAATACATATTTGCTAAGAGTTTTATTTAGTTCATTTATATGGAAGTTCCAGTTAAGCTTGTTGTCAATGTGTATGCCTAAGAATTTTATGTTGTGAGAAGAGGTTATAGTTTGTTGACCTACATTTATAACAACTTCGTCATAGTCTCGATATAGGTTGAAGGATATATTTTGGGTTTTGCCGAAGTTCAATGCTAGTCTGTTAGCGAGAAACCAATCCGATACGCCTTGCATGATGGTAGTAGAAGAAAGTAATGAAGAATCTTTGTTTATTCCGCTAACAATTATACTGGTATCATCGGCAAAAAGAAAAAAATAAACATTGGGAAAATTTACAACCAAATCATTGATTCATTGGAGACATCTTGAAGCACGCACCAATATCACACGAACAATGTTTGAAATACCACTTTTTTACTAACTAGAACTTTAAGCACATCTTCCTTATTGTCTGCAAAACAAAACGATAAAATGAAAAATATTGTTTCTATTATTTTACTTTTTTAACTTACCTATAATGAGTTATAATAAGTCCTATGATAATAATAGGTGCCAATGTTGAAGATAATCAATTTAAATAGAAAAAGGCCAATAAGAATTAAATAAAAACAGATAACATATAGATATGTTCAGGTGGTCAAGTTTTGAAATAAGATGAAAATCAATTCATATGCGAAATATTTCGATTATCAATTCACCAGTGAAATGCAATACCTAGATTTCAAGAGAAGTGAAATGAAATGAAATGAATTCACTACTTCGAATTTAATAGACTTTTTTAATTTGACAACATCGCTTAGATATTACAAAATCTAGAAAAAGAAGAAAATGACTGTTAATAAAGAACAGATCAGTAGGTTTTAAAAAGAAGAAGAACTTAGTTAGTTACAAACTTGGAATCACTTCAACTCAAGCTAAATTCACACAATTTCAAGGTTAGCTTATATTGTTGACAATAACTCCTTATGTCATTATTACAAATAATATTGAAATTTGAGAATAGTTCTAGAATCTAATTTTGGTTATATAAATTTTTATTCCTTAGTAGCTTTGTCAATAGCTGATATTCTTGAAAGAGCTGCCAAATGAGGTTATAATAAATTCATTAGTTCACAAGCACCATCCTTATGTAATTTATAAATTTTAAGGAACTGGCGATCACTCAGGTTGAAAGGATCTTGCCTAAAAAGATGTAGTACTGTTCTTGTTGATAATAAATCATCCTCCAGTACGTTGTTTACCACTATTTGCTGCAGTTCCTTCAAATTGGCCATTTCATTTAAAAAACGTTCTCGTGTCATTGTCACTTACTCACTTAACTATAATAAATACCAAATAGCAGACTAATAACTGCAAACTAGGTTTAAAAACAAGAACATTCACGTAAAATATAAAGAAAATCTCTGAATAATTCGCATGTGAAAAGAGCATTTCGACAGCTTGACAGCATCCGAATTATATTTGTGAAATATTTTCGAATTCGAATTTATTTCACACATGAAATTAGTTCAAAACTTGGGTTGATCGAAATATTGGCTAATTCACTTGTGAAATATTTCAAAACTTGACCCCCAGAAGTGACTACACGTGACCAACCTTTCGTGTGGTTAGAGGCGGGGTTTGTTAGTTCACTTAGTCGCTGTAATGCGCCATACTCAACTGGCAGCGCACAAACTTTGTGCCAGTTTCTTCCATATGTTTCAAATTCTCTCTTGTATTTATTACTCTATGGACTTCGTTGCTGTGCTCGAAAAATCGTGCAACACGTCGGTTAGTGGTTTACTTACCGTTCAGACGTCGGTAAATAAACTACGATTATTCAAATTATATCATGGGCAACTCGGCAACCGCCTACTTTATACCAAAATGCAAATTTAAACTAGTCGAGAAAGAAATATAAATGTAAATTTTGACTTTATAGTATATTGAGTATTAAGAACGGTAATAGTATATTACGTAACGTGTGTGGTAAGAAGCATTTTACGCACGAATGGAAAAGTTACGCACGATGCCGCGTAGCGGCGAGTGCGTAATTCTGTGAGTGCGTAAAATGCTCTACAACACTAGTTACGTACTATACTTTACCTACGACCTACTTCTACATGTATTTATACTTTTATTATTGATAATATTTGAACAACATCAACAATATTTGGCTATTTCTGCGATTTCCATGATAATATTAAATCCATCTCACTTTCACCCGACATTTTTTAATTGAATAAAGCTTTCCACAAAATACACAAACCAGTTATAAGTTATAAGGATAATAAAAAAGTGTTTTAAAAGTTTCTTGACAGTTCTTACGCAAATCGCTATTGCAGCCTATACCGAAGTTTGATGTTTTGACGGCTTATGTCAGATTTTTAAATAAAATGGCGACGTCTATTGACAGTTGCTAAGATGTTGCTAGGGAAGCCGTGCGATTTACTTTACAGCTGTGCGTTTTTTTTACCGTGCGTAATAGACGTCATTACATTAGCGCCGACTGTGTGTTATTGACTGATTACAGGGGGGGTCGTAGGTAAAATCCTTAACGTTCAAGATACTTATACAATTTTTTGTGCGATCATATGGAAATGAATTTCAAATGTAGAGTAAAGTGAAGTAATTAAAAATTTTTCGAAATGAACGGAAAGTCCAAAATGACATTTATATTTTTCGATAAGTTTGAAAATTATTTGCATTCTGGTATGAAGTGGGTGGTTACCGACTTGCCAATGATATAATTTAATAATCGTGATTTACTTACCGACGTCAGAACGGTAAGTAAATCACCTACCGACGTCTAAACGGTAAGTGAATCACTTACCGACGCGTTGGACTTAGTGACCAGTAAACACAACCTACCGTCCTGACAACTGATGCGCGAAATGCTACTTTGGTGATCGAGAACTAATTTTTTTAACGATGCGCTGCCCAGTTGAAAAAAATAGTCGAGATCACCAAAGTATTTCGCGCATGAGATGCAAACAAAATTTTTTCTATAAACCTCAAAAATATTGTTCTACAATAAGTAGCATGCTTAGCTTGATATGAAAAATAGTATTGAACTGGCTTAAACTGTTTTTCCAAATCAATTACTCAATTATTATTATACA
Organism: Galerucella nymphaeae; assembly: GCA_963978555.1. Lineage (NCBI taxonomy): Eukaryota > Metazoa > Arthropoda > Insecta > Coleoptera > Chrysomelidae > Galerucella > Galerucella nymphaeae. The sequence goes on along the minus strand of OZ021711.1, from coordinate 317,417 downwards.
TTAATGAATAAATGATTTCTTTGATTTCTGCTTGATTGAGGAACATAAAGGTTAAAATATAAAAGTCCCATATAATTTACATGCAGTGCGCGAAGTAAGTATTTCGCACACTACTTCGCAAAGGGTACTTCGCATATTGTTGTCAATGCGAGAACCTTGTCATTTTTTGACGTTTGTAGAAAAAAATTATTTTATTTGGAATTTATTTCAATACGATCGCGCAAAAAATGGTGTGAGCATCTCGAACGTTAAGGATTTTACCGGTATCCAGCAAAATTGCTAAACTTATGAAACAACATGACACATTTTTCGGCGTGTTTGCGCCTCATCAGTACAAGGTATGTGTTATCCGTCTGCGATCTTAAAGCAAAATCGTGGACTGAAGACCAAACTAAAATCACAATCAATACGTCTTCTAGTAATGGAAGTGTAAAAGATGTGATAGTAGTGACATGAATATTTTTCAAAACTTATAAAGCGATAGAATAATTAATATTCTGTGATATCTATTGGTAACTCGCTTTATTAAATAAGACAAGATTACAGTTTTCTGTAATACTACTTTATGTAAAATGACATTAAATGTTCAAAATGCTCTCCGTTTTCATCGATTAAAAAGTTTTCCGCTTAAATAATTTCCAACCAATTCAGCATTACCAAAAATAAAATCAATGAACTAAAAACAAAGTAGGTAAATGAAGTTGATTATTGATTTTAAGTTCCTTTATTATTATTATTTTGATATTATTGAATCCGCTTTTTGGTATACAGTGTCACCCATTTTTAATTGAAACACCCCCATAAAATTTGAAGTTGTAAGCAGATTTTGATAATTTTTTTTTGAAATGTCAAGTACTAAAAGGTCTACCTTAGGACAAAATTTGAAATGTTCATTCCAATTTTCAGGGCATACTACGATATTTTTTCTTAGTCGAAAATCGAGATTTTTTTATTAGCGATTTTTTTATTGAAAAAATCACTACGCCACTGGATTCAGTTTGCCTCAAAAAGCAACAGATATTGCCATGAGAATCTTTTTTCATGATTTCAACAATAAAGTGACGCCAGATGAAAAAGATAACAAATAACTTTAATTTTTTCAATCAAAATAACGGAATTACATTCAAGTTTGGCGTAAATTAACTAGAACTAAGACCTAATTGATTTTTCAATTCAAATCTTAGAAATGATATTACAGAAAATTTACGCTATATTTGTTCTCATCTGGCGGTACTTTATTGTTGAAATCATAAAAAAATATTCTCATGGCCAAATCTGTTAATATAGGGTGTTTTTGTGACTATTAGCTGTGTGAGTTTTCGAATTTTTGAGTTGTCATAACTTTGATATTAATAAATATATTTTCATGAAACTTTGCTCACATCTGTTTAGAGGCACACTGAATCCAGTGGCGTAGTGATTTTTTCAATAAAAAAATCGCTAATAAAAAATCTCGATTTTCGACTAAGAAAAAATATCGTAGTATGCCCTGAAAATTGGAATAAACATTTCAAATTTTGTCCCAAGGTAGACCTTTTAGTACTCGACATTTCAAAAAAAAAATTATTAAAATCTGTTCACAACTTCAAATTTTAGGAGGGTATTTCCATTAAAAATGGGTCACACTGTATAACATAACGAAATAATAAATTTTCAAATTTTAATGAAATTACTTATGGGTAGTTAGTTTTTACAATGTTTCTTGTTGTTTCATAAGTTTATTGTTTTTATTTTCTTAATCTGGCTTAATTTTTCATTAATTATAATGTTGATCAATAAAACTGTCCCACATCAGTATCCTTGTGATGAAATGTTAAACTCCGTTACTGGGGGTTCAATTTTTTAAGGGTGTCCCACCTGATGATAACATCTATAAATGGTTTATTTGCACTAAGCTCAAACCATTGAAAAGAGATATATAATAATATTTCATATCAGGTGAATAAGAATTGAAAAAGGAAACGTAAAATTTAAAATATACAGGGTTTCCCATTCAAAACAACATAAGCTCGCATTATATTTCCTCAGTGAGCACCCCTAACTAAACATTCTGTGCGTCACTGAACTCATTAATAGTACATCTATAATCGGAAGTTTTTTTAACGTTATTATATATTTTTTCCAATTAATAGGTTATAATACTTTCTATTTTTCGACAGTTTTCAATAATCACCCTGTATCTTCCAATTTCAGGGAGTTACTGAAGATTTAATTATGCTATCGCTACTTTAACAAAAAAAGAAGTCAAAACATTTCGACTGCTTTTTTTCTATCTCTTCTAGTTTACGAAATACCCTGCAAAACCAATTTGTGACACCCTGTAAAACTTCTCCTAAATCACTTCCGCTATTCTGCTTCAAGCACCATGTAATGAAAACAGCAGCTGGCGAACAGTTGGTTAAAAGTTAACAGTACAAAATACATTTTCCTGCATATTTTCTCGCTAACTGTTTTTTTACATTTTTGTTGAGATTTCGATAACATTCGTGTCTACTGAGTTACTCTAGTTTCCAAAATGAATATTTCAGAACGTCATTCAAAGAAAATGTAACAAAGTTTTTTCAGAACCAGTGAAATACAACACGCACATTTGTGGTGACTCCATCCGCCTTTGTTACTTTATAATGTAGTAAATAATACATGAGAGATTCAAGCTTATGCATGCTGTTCGAGATATTTCAGGATTTATATACACATGAAAATGAATTCTGCTCTGAAATATTATTGCCTTTATGGACTAACACAAATTTAAAAAATTAGACTACCTAGTCGGAATGTAATTTTGTTGTTATTATAAACAAAGACTTGTCCTGGTCTGAGCATATTCTCTCACTATTCAAGAAGAATAGCTCTCAAATACTTTTGTTAAAGTGTCACCGTCAACATTTATCAAGTTATGGTGTCCTGCCCAATCATCTAATCATAATAAACTCGAAAAAAATGTGCAAAGGTTAGCCACAAGACTTCCTTATGGCCGAATACGACCTAGTTTTGAGCAGCGTCTTGATTCAGCCGAACTAACGTATTTTAGTGGACGCAAACAACATGGCGACTTGATAGTTTTATTTAGAGCTATATTTGTGCTAAAATGTCACCCATTTTTACTTTGAATCCTGATATTCGATTAAGGGGGCATCTATATAAGTTCAAGAAGGAAATGTTTAAAACTTGAACATTTGTGTTAATTTTTTGTTTCTATCGCCTATTTATTGCATGTGCCACCGATAGCAAAGATTTTTTGGTACTTCATTTCTTTTATCTCATATTTTTTGTTATATGATTCCCTGCTCATACAGGTTCTTAGCTGGTTGATTCTAAAAATCTTCTGGAGTCATTGAGGGTCTACGATACAGTTTCTGCCTCCTATTTACTCCAGGAACCCAAGAACACAAGTTTGTGCACCATTGGGTGATGGTGTATCTGCATATCAGGCCGAGATATATGCTCTCTTGGAATGTGTGCAGATAAACCTAGACCGAGGTTATGTGGATCGACGCATAACCAGATACTCCGACAGTCAGGCAGCAATTAAAGCCCTGAGTGGGTATAACAGCAATTCAGGACTTGCTAATGAATGTCGAGAACAACTTGCTAATCTTGCAAGGCGGAACGTGGTGCGGCTGGAATGGATTCCAGCCCACTCTGGTTTTGAAGGCAACGAGATGGCCGATGCACTGGCTGCCGAAGGGGCGGCAGCTCCCTTTTGCGACCCGGGCCCGACCCTGGGCCTAACAAAACAAAAAATACGCAAGGAGACGAAGAAGTGGCTGAGGAATCAGCACCTCGCTCATTGTAATGCTCTGCAGGGTCCTAGACAATCCAAACTTCTACTGGAGGGACGGACTGATGGACACGCTAGGGCAGCTACTGAAATACCAAGGAGTAGGCTAAGGAAGATGCAGGAATCCTAACAGGGCACTGCTGTATGATGAAACACCTCAACAACTTGGGAGTAGAGGAAAGTTCCCTATGTAGGGGTTGCGGCATGACTGACGAAACGTCAGTCCATGTTCTCCTAGAGTGTCCACACTGGGCTGTACTACGCAGGCGAATCTTCGGAGTCCCTGTTATGGCCCCTGGAGACACAAGCAGGCATCCATTGAAAAAGGTTGTGGGACTGAAGGACTCGGCTTCATGGATGTCTAGGTAGCAGAAATGGCACAATGGGCCAGCCAGTGGCCTCAGTGCCGGAACCTTGGCTTGAGTTTGTTCAGGACAAGGCTCGCCTGCAAACTTAGTAGTAGTAGTAGTTCTGCTTCCTATGGTCCAGCATCTCACAGTAGCATAGTATAATATTATGCAGATCTGTTTCGGTTTTCTTTTTGCATCTTCTGCATGTAAGGTGTCCTCTCCGTTATACAGTCCTACTTTGTTCAGGTGCTCCTTTGTTGGAAAGTGTCCCGTAATTAGCCCCGTTATGGTGCATAGTTTGCTCCTGCTCCTGTTTTTTCGCTACTTTTTCTGATGGTTCTTTCATGAATTTTCCCCATGTGTTTGCTGGGCGTATTCGTCCAGTCTTTATTGTGTTGTTCTTTTATCCACCATTTTCACCATGACCTAGTTGAGCATCTGAGAATACCCACAGCTGGTTCGGGTCCGTTCAACAGGCTTAACGATCCTGCTCTTGCGAGTTTGTCAGTTTTTTCATCTTTTTCAGTTTCATTTTCTATCTACCTTAGTAGTTCTTCCATGGTTTTACCCATTTCCATTGGGTCTTTTTTGATAACGTATATTGGGATCCTTAGAAAAAATATTTTGCAGTCTGGCACACTCGTGAGTCTGTTCTGTCTCCTCGCAGTGCCTCCCCCAGGATCAATAAAAGAAAACAAAAACTGTGAGTATGTCTTCGTTGAATCGTTTGACCTGCATGATAAGACACTATTTCATTGGAACTATTAAAATGAAGTCCGTAGTTAAAATCTTAATCTTCGGTAGATATTGATAGAACAAAACCTTGAGCACAAGCAGCCCTGTAACTTTTCTATTAACTTTTACTTAAAAATGGCGAATATGATTGAATATGCAGGTGCCCATTGATTTGACATCAGTACTGTTATAAGCATTATTGGGGTGAAAAGAAGTAAATTTCAATTTCAATTACGAGATTCAATAAACATTAAAGCTAGAACTATCTCCAATTTTTATGGCTGATACATGTGTATGAGAGCGAAGGAAAGCAAGAAAAATTTTCAATTTCACGTCTTCAGTGCACGAAAGTGATCGAAATAAAAAGGTCGTTACGGCTCGAAAGATAATAAGTTAAAAAAAAGCCTCTACGGATTGTTGTCGTTAGACAAATTAAATATAAAGACATTAGAGAAGATTTCGTATCAGAAACGAGGAACGGAAAAATAATATTTGGTAGGTAATTAATAACGGAAAAATAATATTTGGTAATTAATGGATTGTTATAAAAAGGCGTATTTTCTTCTTATTCACAACTTTTGTAATGAAATATTCTGTCACTACCAAGCTTATCTTTCATACTTTCTTAATTCGAAGGACCCTGCGTGTGACAACATCCTTCTTACTTGAGGAAGTCAAAATTGACTTGTTCGCCATGTCAGAACGTATCTACCAAAATTTCATTCATTCTGATCAGGACCGGATTTGTAATTAAATAGTGCGGGATAGATTTCTATTGCGTCCACTTATAGAGAATATCTTTATCTTCTTTCTGTTAAGTCACTTCGTACAGGGTGTTTTCTTACAACGTTTGCATGCGTAGATACCTTTTATAAAATTGGACAAGATGATATAGGGATTTGGGGGTCCTGCTCATTCACTTTTCGAAATACGGGGTGTTAAAGTTATAAAAATTCAAATGTTTTAATTTGATAACTTAAAATGAGTGAATAAATTGATTTGACATTTGGCAGGTTGTTTTTGAATGTAAAAAGGCATATTTTTATGAAAAAAAATTTGTCAATTCTTGATCCTCCAGTGGTGTACATTTGGAAAAATATATTACTTTTCTCCTCCCATTTTTCACGCAACAGTTAGTTAATTTTTTCTACATTCATGCAAAAAACAACACTTTTGTGGAACACATTAAACGGAAAAAGTGGTTCTTTTTTGCACTAGTGCAATAAAATTTTTGTTGTACTCATCTGTCATTCTTGTGTAAGTTTTGTGATGATTTATGACAAGGTTGGGTCGTACCCAAAATCTTCGAGGTCGACGAAAATGCTGTTGCTGGTTTCCAGCAACTGCAAAAATAATTGTAGCAGCAGCTGCCACTACAGCATCTTCTTCATCACGCATAATTGAAAATTGTATTGACGCAAAACGAATTCAAAGTATTTTCAGTTTTGATGTCGGCGATGTATGTCTGTCAACACGTCCACATATACTGACTATGTGGACGACTTGAAAGTCGAACATGTCGAATGAGATTTGTCGATCGAAACCATTCGACATAATGTGGACGCGGCTTTAGATGTTCGAAATGGCTTCCATTTTCTTGAATACACAGTCGGCACCGTTTTACAAACGAAAACCGAATATATTGGAAAAGCAATGGCTTTTTTTTTTTTTTTTTTTTTTTTTTTTTTTCCATTTTGGGAGCCGTTCAGATGCCGGGAGCACTGCAGCCTATTGGCTTATTGTACTCTGCTCCCATATTTAGTCCACCCATCCAGTTATCCCCGTACCTTCGAGTAGACGATATAGGTCCATTGGATGTGTGCCATATACTTCAGGTGGCACATTGGCTTCTCCGAAGATTGCCCGTCTCCTCGAGTTCAGTGCCTCACAGTCAGACAAGATATGGGTCACGGTCTCGATCTCCATGCCACATAGTCTGCAGCTGAGGTCCCCGTTGTATAACCCTATTTTATGCAGGTGATCTTTTAATGGGGTATGACCCGTTAGATAACCTGTAATAATTTTTAGCTTATTCCTGCTGATATTCAGTAGTTCTTTGGCCCGCTTTGCACATGTGTCACCTATGAAGGTTTTGCTGTGTACCTGTTTCGGAGTGTTCCTCCAATGAAGTCTATGTTGGCTTTGCACCCATTTTTGTATTTGCGCTCGGACTACCTTTTTTGTGGTCCCAAGAGCTGGTTCTGGTCCAACATATGCTGTTGCTGAACCTCTTTTTGCGAGTTCATCAGCTTGTTCATTTCCAGAAATACCATTATGTCCCGGCACCCACACCAATCTTACTTTAATGTGGTCTGCTAGTTCATTTAGTTCTTTCTGACATTCTTCTACTAGTCTGGATGTTACCTTGCGGCTATTTAAAGCCGCAAGGACTGCCTGGCTATCAGTTAGTATGTTTATCCTATGAGTGTCAGTCCTATATTTGTTAATTCTGACACATTCTAGGATGGCATAGATCTCTGCCTGAAATACAGAGGTATGTTTGCCTAGTGAGAAAGAGGCTTTTGTGTTTCTCTTTTCACTGTACACTCCTGCTCCTGTTCCTTCCCCTGTCTGTGATCCATCTGTGTACCAGGTCTCTCCTCGGGGAAATTTCAGTCTGCTTTGGTCTTGCCAGTCCTTTCTGTGAGGTATTTCTACCTCATATTTAGGGCTTGGGAGAAGTTTAGTGGCCATATAGTCTGTTTTCATATCTAAAATGGCTTCACTTATGATGTCTTTAACAGAAGTGTGTCCTGATCTAACTATTTTGTTACTCAGATTATCTTGCTGCCTAAATAGTCCCATCCTTGCTTCCCCCATTATCACGAAGTGTAGTGGAGGAAGGTCGAATAAGGCTTCTAGTGCTGCCGTTGGCGTGCTTCTCATGCACCCTGCAATGCTGAGACATGCAAGTCTTTGCACCTTGCCTAGTCTCGTCATTGCATTTTTTTGTGTCGTCTTTGTCCACCAAACCAAAGACGCAATGGCTTCTGACAATATCTAATTGCAGCCAGGCTGTAACTTTTTTCGCATGCAAATTTGTACAAGGGTAACTTGGGTTAGATCGAGTTATTTTTAGTCCCAAAATATGTGGTATGTGATTCATGACTTGCCTTTTTGTTACACCCTGTATAGGTATATAGGTATACATGAATTTGTCTTATTTTTCACTCCTGAATGCATTAGAATAAAAAAAACGGGTGGTTCTATTCAAGAAAATAAAAAAAATTTATATTTATGAAGATTTGAACACTTTATATACACACCTTGTATAAAATAAAAAATTTCTCAGCATAGATTTAAATACGTCTGATCTTGCTAAAAGCAACCAAGCAGAAATAATTTTCATATCATTAAGGGTATCCTCGTGAAAAAATAATTTATAAGGGTCTGCTACGGTCAAAATTTTTACAAAAAAATTAATAGTTCAAAAAGTATGCATTTAAAAAGTTTTCAGGCAAAAGTATACTGAAATTTTACGGGGATTTTAAAAATGTATTAATATACAGGGCGTTTCATTTGAAATAACAAAGTTTCAATCTTTGAAAATATTTTAGTTAAAAAGATCGTATCCGAAAACCCAAAAATAGGAATTTTCGAGATTTTACTGTAAGTATTTTACACCCTGTAAAGCAGTACCTGTGAAATGATTATCAGCATTAACTACACAAGTAGTGGTAATTTTTTTTAACTGTTTCGCGAAATGCTAAACAAATATGTAAGTTATTGTACAATTTCCTTGAGATGAAGAGGTTGAAACAGTGTTAAGTTGTTGGTCACGCTTGCATGGTACACTTTATAAAGTTGTAGATAGGATTTGATAAAGCTTGCAGATGAGTGTACTGTTATTTTCAACAATTGCTGCTCACCTACTCGCCTTTTGACAAGTTGTGTCACAGAAAAAGAAAGAACGGTGTTAATTGTAATTAAATCCAAGCCAATCATCTGGTCCGCCTGTTTTCTCCACTTTCCTATTTCTTCCTACCAGAAGATTTTTGTACAATCCGTTAGATAAGGGTTCATTGGGAATGTCTTCTAAATGTCTTAACAACGATGTTATTATTCGACCAGAACTGTGAAATTGCTAAAGTACAGAGAACTGTTAATTTGAAAACAAATTGAATGATATTAAATCTCCAAGCTGATGACCTTCAGCAATAATGCAATGAGACAGCCGAGCAATAAATTCGTCTTTAACGTTTACGAGAACAGGAGTGACATCTCCGTTCTGATGCGATCCTTCAACTCTTTTATATCATTTGGGATATTTTGATAAACTTTGCTCTTCAAGTATCCCTATAAAAAAATCCAAATCCTAATCTGGGAACCTTGGGAATAATGAATTTATTTCATACATTAGCAACATACTTTTGGTAACATTCCTTATAGTATGATTAGCTAGAATTTTAGATGGTATACCGGGTGGTGAATGGTCGGACGCACCATAGGAAATCCAATGGAAAATCATAAACTCTTAAATTCCTGCTTCCCAAATCATTTTAGGTGAAAACTCAATAGGAACTTTTCTTTAAAAAATTTAATACTGCATCAGATGAGACTATTAAAAATATTTTTCAGCTTTTGGTAGTTGAAAAAATTGACCAATTTATTTACCATTCTTGTACAGCATCAAGACAGCAATAAAATGTCAAAACGCTAAATAAATTACAATAAATGCTTAAATAAACCACCGTTTTGGGCTAAACAATATCCTAATCTATCATAAAACTCTCGTCGAACATTTGCTAGAATGCGAGGCGTTATTTTTGCACATTCTTCTCGGATGCCTGTCTTTAATGCCTCTAAATCTGGAAACCTTACCGTGCCGTAAATTTTGGATTTTACATCTCCCCAGAGATAAAAGTCATTTGGGGCAAGATCTCCAGATCTTGGGGGCCATTTAATAAGACAATTTGGTCCTATCACACAGTTATTAAAACAATTATTGACAAATTCTTTCACTTCACGGCTGTTGTGAGCAGGACGACCGTCCATTTGAAACCAAATTTCTTCTTCTTCGGGAGCTACTTCTGCGAGTGCTGGTAAAATTTCTTGTTGAAGCAAATCCAAAAACCTTCCTGAGTCTAGATTTTCCTCGTAGAAAAAAGGTCCAATAAGATGATGCCCCAGTATTCCTGCCCAAACATTGATTTTTTGGTGATATTGAGTACGAGTTTCCACAACAATTTCAGGCCTTTTAGTTGACCAAATTCTACAGTTTTGCACGTTGGGTTCATTGTTTAACGTAAACGTACACTCGTCTGTAAAACAAACATTTTTTAAAAATTGTCGGTCTGCATTCGCCCTCTCCAGCATCTCATAACAAAACTCTGCTCTTCTCTCATAATCTCCCTCAAGCAACTCTTGATGACATTGAACTTTATAAGAATGGAAGTTATTCTTTTTTAATATTTTTAATGCAGTTGAATTATGCATGTCGAACTGCTGTGCGATTTCTCGAGAACTTATTCTGGGATTTTCAATAACTGCAGATAATACATTTGTGGTATTTTCATTTTCAAACACATTTATTTGAATGTTTTGGTCATTTTTGTTACACTTGCATAAAGGAAGCAATGTGCCAGTGCTTTCAAATTTTTTGATTATTCTTCCAATTGTAGTATGGCTTGGAATCGGGCGGTTTGGATATTTCGCGCTAAATAAAGCACTTAACGTGCGCGTACTATTGCCGGAATAAAACATTTTTACAATTTCTACTCGTTCTGAAACGGTGTACGACATTTTTTACGTTTATTGTTATCACTAATTGAATAATAGAATGACAATCTTGATAATAGCTTTTAAAGGTAACGTCATCCTGACATATCATTGCTGTCTTGATGCTGTACAAGAATGGTAAATAAATTGGTCAATTTTTTCAACTACCAAAAGCTGAAAAATATTTTTAATAGTCTCATCTGATGCAGTATTTAATTCTTTAAAGAAAAGTTCCTATTGAGTTCTCACCTAAAATGATTTGGGAAGCAGGAATTTAAGAGTTTATGATTTTCCATTGGATTTCCTATGGTGCGTCCGACCATTCACCACCCGGTATAACTGTATACTAGGCAAGGGAAACAGAGTCATTTTGACCTGGGTGCCGGCGCTTTGAGGAATGGAGAGTGATGAGGAGGCCAACAGTCTGGCAAAAAAGGATCAGAGATTTTATTTGTTGGACCCAAACCATTTTTTGGCATTGCTGAAAGCACTGCTGGATCAGCCATAGCTACCTGGGCGGAAAGGAAAACCTACACGTACTGGTCAGCACTTTCACTCGAAGGCATTCATATACTACCTGCTCTTGGAATGGAGTAGAACAAACCTACGCATTCTGTGCGGATTGCTTACAGAACATTGTCGACTGAATTACCACCTAAAGAAGATGAGTCTGGTTAAGACCTCGCACTGTCGAATCTGTGATTTGGAGGACGTAACTGCGGAGCACATACTATGCTTATGCCTAGCCTTGGGCAGGGTAAGGAATGATATATTCGGTTTCAGTACCTTAGAACCGACCACTGTCATCTGAATCATCATATGCTAAAACTTGGACTGTCAGAAGATCCGACTTGCCGTCTTTGTTTAGAAGATGATGAAACAGCAGAGCATATCATTTGTGCCTGCCCCGCCGCGGCTAGAATCAGGTATCTGATGTTTGGCAAGTTCTCTCTCTCGCCCTCGGACCTGAAATATCATTCACCAAATAAAATAATCGGCTTTGTTAAGAAGCTGAATCTATTTGATGAAATTTGAATAGGTGTGAGCCACAATAGACTCTTGTGAGTCGCAGTGGAGGGCCTTATTGACCCACTCACCACAAACCTAACCTAACCTTAGAACCGAACGATTTCAATAAAGTATTACCGAATACAACCATGGATTTTTATCAGAAGCACAGGCTTGTGGAGTGATTTGTAATGCCCAGGGTGCACATTTTCTCAGGCCAGGGAACCGCGCTCTCCAAGAGAACACATTTTTTGTCTTCGCTTCGCTTGTTTACTTTGTCATTTCAGTGACAAAGACAAAAGATCTCTTCCCTCGGAGAGCGCTGTTCCCTTGCCTGAGAATCGGCACCCTGGGGTGAGCTACAATTAAAGAAGGTCGCAGTGGAGGTGGTGAGAAGGCCTCTCTCACATAGCTAATGATTTTGTTTGAAAATAGACAAGAAAATATAACATTGTTAATGTGGGATGAATCACTAACTAATTGAATTAACTATTTTGCGGAATGGCTTTATATTCCGGTTTATCATGGAATAGAGAACAGCCGATAAACATATCGATGCTCGGCACAAGGCTCCTATCGGTTACATTAGGTAAATTCAACTTGAAACCTCAAAAATGTTAATTGTGGTGAAACATCAGTAATTTTACTCTATTATCAAGTAATTAATTTTAGTTGTAAATTAATTAAAGTATCAGGTGATTTTATCGTTGTTTGATATTTAGTTTTGGTTTGTATTTAATTTATTTAGCTAGTAGGTAAATATAATTATCTTGAAAACTCATTTAATATTTCGAGTTATAAAGTTAGATTGAAATTTAAGTAAAACTTCACATTAAATGATTATTTTATTCAAATAGTACTGAAAATAAGTCCCATGTTTTTATATTATATTGACCGCTAAAGGAGAAATATTTCACGATTAGTTTTTCATGAAATATATCTGATTATACTGGGTTTTAACTGGAAAGAGGCGTAGATTTCAACATAATTATGTCATACTGGTTCATTATTGTGTTTTTATTGCTCAGTTACCAACTTAGGCTAATGGAACCGCAAGGATCCGCAGTCAATATCACAACCTCACACACAGTTACCAACTATCTAATTTCGTACTTTATACCACTTTATACCCGTGCGGGCATGAAGAGAAATAATTTTTCATTAACAATTTTTTTCTAATTTTGACATAATATAAAGTGACACTTTTTAAAACTGATTGACATTATGAACCGTCTTACTTTTTGTAACTAGTTGCATAAAGTAAAATTTTGTGCAATTGATGACGAAAAATGTATTTCAAAATTAGTGGCAAAAAGAATTATTCCATTTATTAATCTGATATAATACAAAATAAAAACATAAATTATAAATTAATTAATTATTATAAATATTGATAAACACAATTATTTCAATTATTAAAATTAATTAATTAATTTTTCGTATGCAAAATCATAAACTACATTTGATTTTTGGGCATTACTGATAATAGAGTTTTACCTGCTGCCTCTTCAATATCGCTTGTTAGCTCTTCAGAACTTGACTAATTTTGAAAAAATAAAACTAAAAATATATAAATCTCGCTAAAAACCTTCCGTCTAGACTTTTTTACAAAATGTCGACCTGACAACTAACATATAGTAACAGCAACAAACCAAATTTATGTTTTCCAAATTTTCATCAATTATATTAAATTTTATTTATGTACGATTGGGCCACAAAGTACCTATTTGTGCCCTAATTCGCGGGCGCAATTTGATACGTTTCGGCCCGCCGGGCCACAATGTGCCACCATGCAGGTGTCAAACAGTTGAATAAATACCAGTAAAAAATTTCAAATACTTTATTCCAATTTTGATATATTAATTTCAATTTTACATTCTTCACAATTAGATACTAATATAGAAGGTAAATTGTTGCTGTTGGTCGAGGTGTTGGTGTTTGAAAAAGAATAATTGATATTTTCTAAAATATTAACATTTTTTGAACAATAAGAACTTCAATTATTACTGCTACTGGCTACGTCCCTTCCCAATATTTTTTCAGCAGTTATAACCTTCTGTTGGATGGAGTCCTCAATATATCCTTCTGCAACAGATGAGGATTTCCATCCACCGTGGCGTTTCGGGTTGGTATTATCTGCACCGGAATCGGCTAAAAGTGTGGCAGACGAACGGCGGAAGCAGTAGCCAATATACAATTTTCGATGGCAGATGGCAAATTTCCATGCGTATACGTCAAAAACCTCTGAAGCTATTGTGAAAAACGAAAATTTAAATGTGTAACACCCTGTATCTCTCATAATATCAACATTTTATAGAGGCTAATGTTTTAAATCGTAATATTTTGAAGTGAATATTGTACTGTACTTCTTTGTATAATTACTTAATATTGAAGTTAAAGTCTGCAGATTCCTCCCGAAGAAAGGACTAAAGTCTTTGAGAGTTCTCTTAGGAACTAAGTAGATGTAAGGGATACAATAAATTTTTTCCACTGTCGTAGTCATGTGCAAATACAATAACTTGTCCAAAATAGGGAACTTATTTCAAATAACTTCAATACAAAATCAAATATCCTTATCCAGTAACAAAATAAGATAATTGTGAAGTTGCGACTTTCTGCTCAATCCGTTGGAACAAACATCAATAATGCATTAGACACTAGACAAGTCTATTTTTCAGGCAAAGGATTTTTGCACAACGTCGCCGATAAAAGAAACATTTCTAAAATAAGGAACAAAACTAAGCAGACTTATGCCAACTCCCACGAACAATATTTAGTTCTGAGGAAACGAAAGAGATTGCAACTTTATTTGAACCAGTAAAATATTGATTTTATTTTCAGTAGGTACAGCATTATTTGAAAAGAAACTTTACTTTGTAAATACGCAACCAAATGTTTTTTATAGCTTGTGAAATCTTAGTAACAACAAAATATACTTTTATCGTAACATATGAACTATAGAAGGATATAAAAATCTCAAGTCTTGGAGACAAACAATATTACATAAGGAAAAACATAATAAAAACATAATATACAGGGTGTTTCCAAATGACACAACGTTTGCATGAAGATTTCTCTCGTAAAATTGGACAAAATGATATGGGGATTGAGGGGTCCAACTCATTTACTCCTTGAAATACAGGGTGTTGAAGTTTTGAAACATTGAATGTTTTAATTCGATAACTTTGAAATGGATTGTTAAATTGATTTGACATTTGGCAGGTTGTTTTCAAATGTGAAGCGGCATATTTTGATGGAAAAATATTTTTCAATTTTTGGTCCAGGGGTGTAGATTTGGAATGATATATTGCCTTTCCCCTCCAATTTTTTACGCCACTGATATTTGAAGCAAATTTATTGAATTTTATATTCCTTAATAGTTTTCACGTGAAAAACGAATAACCTTTACATATCAAAAAATGTGTAGTTTTCAAGATATTTAATGTTTTCATGAAATCTGGAACCTAATTTTTTAATAATAATATGAAAAGAAAATATTTTTTTCGGATTTTTTTCAATAACTTTCAAACTACTAATGGTTAAAATATGTATCAGAAACTATTTTTTTTTGGGACAGCAATGCATCTTAAACATTAGGAGAAGACTCTCAAAAATATTTGTCCAAACTTGTGCTTTTATTATTGAAAATAATATTGCAAACTTCATGAAAACATTGAATATCTTGAAAACTACAAATTTTTGATATATGAAGATTATGTGTTTTTGCGTGAAAAACATTGAGGAATACAAAATTAATAAAAAATAGCTACAAGTGACAGTGGCGTGAAAAATGGGAGGAGAAAAGTGGCATATTTTCTCAAATGTACACCACTGGATCAATTATTGACAAATGTTTTTTCATCAAAATATGCCTTTTTACATTTAAAAACAACCTGTCAAATGTCAAATCAATTTATCAATCCATTTCAAAGTTATCGAGTTAAAACATTAAATTTTTCAAAACTTCAACACCCTAGTATATAAATAAATATATGAATAAATGAACAGCTATAATTGTTCCCCTGTACACGGGTGGCGAAAAAAATAATACTGGTAATTATCGTCCTCTTGCCTTATTACCGATCTTATCGAAGATTATCAAAACTCAAAAGACTAATGAAAATCGTTTTAAATTTTAACAATTTGGTTTCCTACCCAATAAATTTACTGTTCTCTGTACCTAATGAAATGCTTAGGTACTTCACTTGATATTCAACTTTTCACGGCTTTGATTTTTTGTAATTTCACGAATAAACTGAAATATTATGGTTTGAATATTGCCCTGCTTTGCCTTGAGTGTAGAAGGAGAAAGCTTACAAAAACTCACCAGTTACAGTGCTATACCCCAGGATTCAGTTTCTTTCATTGTCATTCCTCTACAATGTCACATACTTACGAATTAATGGCAAATTCACTTCATTTGCTGATGATACTAGCATGACTTGGGGTAGGTCAGAATTACCAGCTTTAAACTCCACATTAAACATCATTACTATTAAGTCCTGGTCCGACTCGAACAGGCTTTGTTTTAACATTGAAAAAACTGTAGTTTTATCTTAGAAATATGTTTTGCACCCTCTCAAACTTAACAATAACGATTAAGTTTCATGGTTTCCAAATTGACGGTGTCCTTAAATGGTTTGTACATGTAGATGCAGTGGCCGTATCGAAAATTTGCTCACTTCACGAAATGCTCGAGAATTTCATGAAATGTTTCACTGTCTGTTAGCCACATCATGATGTGGTTTGGTCAGATCAATGATAAGAAATCGTTTCTCGATATGGGCAATTAAACGTGCGGCATTTCATGAAATGGTTGAGATTATTTGATCATATCGTATATATTGCATTAATTCCGACAAAGGCGCTGCAAGCGCTTTGTTTACGTGTGAAGATGGCCGCTGACAAAAGTATCTTTATACTCATTTCTAAATATTTGTTTGTTTTCTAATAGTGTATTATTGAACGAGCAATTTATGATAGCCAATATTCACGACGTGTGACGTTTGCGACAAGAGCCGCAAGTCAGCCGAGTGATTATTGGCCATAAATTGTGAGTAAAATACTATACTTTGTCCACGACCATTAATTTCTTCTATTAAATAAAAGTCTATAACGATTTGGTATTACTAACCTCAAAATGTTCTGACAGCTACATAAAAATATAATTTGACATATGTAGAGATGTGCGATGTAAAGTATCAATACAACGTACCGCTATAAATATATTGTTTTAAAATACCTAATACTAGAAAATATCGTTATGAAAAGTATCAATACTAAAAATTACAATATTTTATCGATACGATATATTGCAGAAACAAATTTTCTGAACAAATTACACAGATTTAATAGTTTATTTCATATTGTACCCTCATCTCTAGTCGTGAATTATGAACCATAATACACTACCGTGAATTATGAACCATAATTCACGACAGTTGATATATGGGTACCTTTTGTTAGGACGTAAAATATTGACTTATTGGTCGTGGACAAAAATAAATGTGTATCAGTTAAAATGAACACTGATTATTTTTGTCAAACTTCATGGTTTTATTTTTAAGTTCTAATCTTCTAATAATTGGGTATGTTGTATTTTGAGATTTTTGAAATGTTCACTGATGTTCCTAGTTTATTCAAATATAATGTCTCAGTTGAACATAAATGGCAATAAACAAGTTCTTAACATATTGTGTATTTTAATTGAATATTTTATGGTCACCCTATTTTATACGATCCGGCCAAACGTGGATGACAAAATCATAAAACGTTGACGATTCAATGATCTGGTCAAATTATGTTGCCCGCGTTGAAACGTAACCATTTAATGAAATCCTTGGGCATTTCGTGAAGCGAGCAAATTTTCGATTTGTCCACGGCATAGACACTATTCTTTGCTTGTATTGCAATTGATTCTTTGTCTAAACAACTAGATTCTTGCACTGTTTTAACAACTCATCGAGATAAACCATTTTCTAACCTTAAAAACTCACCCCGTCCCACTTCTCGAGCTCGGATCGCCCGTAATTTATTTTTCTTTTTAACTTTATCACATTTTTCTCCTTTTTTAATGGGTTTTATCCTACTGTTTTTTGTTTCAAAAATTATCTACCCTGGTCTACTAAGTTTACGCCAAAAAATTAGTAATATGAACAATAATAATAATATTAACGATAATAATACTAATAATAATATCGCTCATCTCTATAATAAGATAGAAATTCAAATTCTACATTCTCCAATACAAATAAACACTAAACACCACAAAGCCAAAGGCTGTCCGTGGTCATTAGGTGTGATAGCCAAATGAACTCCAGCTAATTTATATGTTAGAATGTGTTCTAGGATTAGATTGAAATACGAGAAGTGAATGTGCAAATATATAGGTTATTCTGCCTACAAAGATGTTCTTTGTATTTTATCAACTTCCTACCTTGTGAACGATCTTACTTGTTTATTTTTCAAATTTGATTCTCCTGTCTATAAATTGTACCAATTTACGTTTACGACAACGAATACGATTACGAACACTTTTCAATTTGCACACCTCTAAATTCTGCACTGATATGGGTAGTCCTTATTTTGGTTATAAATAAGTATAAAATACTGCATAACCATTATTACATCCACCATCGGCAAATTGCCAGAATCGCCCTTTAAAAAACCTTTTTCTAACGAGATCAATGTAGATGATTAGATTTGCGTACAAAGCCGTTCTTCAAATTAATTATTACACTAGTCTTTACGCTTGGAAAGTGGAATTTGTCTATGGTGGTACCTCAATACTGCCGAGCTCCACGGCTAACGTGACGTCACGTTGGCGCCTTTCGTCCAAGGGCCGGAGGATAGTTTTGATTCTATTGATTTGATTTTTTCAGGGAGCGGATTTATTGGAATTCTAACCAATAATGTGAAAATTTAATTGACCTAAATGAGCCCATTGATAGGGTCAAATATATTTTCCGTCAACATATGATATTAACGTTCTCAAAACTAGACAAAATCATATATTAATGACCCCCATTAATGCATGATTTATCTATACCAATTAATGTTTTTTGTGCAGGCAACCTAACGCACATCTTATATATTGACTTTTGTAGGCTCATAATTTGAAAGGTATTTCGATTCTCTTCAATGACATGCAAACATATCTGTATTAAGTGTTGAAATTAATGACAGAAACCAGCTGGAAGAAGTGGAAAAAATTAAAATAAAGTTATCAGAAAAGTTTTAATCAAAGTAAGTGTGATCCGTTTACTTCCAAACAGTAATAAAACCTTTATTTACAACCATACCTGTAATTTTGACATTACTGATGTCATTGAAGGTTTGAAAGTGTCACATTACCTACGTCTACTTCCCTCTTCCATTTCCCTCACTCGTTCAATAAAGTAAAATATTCATTCGAGTAATATATTTTTTCTACATTCATGCAAAAAACAACACTTTTGTGCACCACATTTAATGGAAAAAGTGGTACTTTATTGCACTAGTGCAATAATAGTATTTTATGCAACGAACATGTAATGATAGCCACTAAGACACGAGCATATTGTAGGATACGAAACGAGCCGCAGGCGAGTTTCGTATATAATATGCGAGTGTATTAATGGCCATTACATGAAAGTGGCATACAATATTTTTTCTACTCCGGTTAATAAAAATTATTTAATCAATAATTATTAGTTAAATCAATTTTAAATATAGTTACTTTTGAAAATCAAAATTATTTGACAGCTATCAAATTAAGTGTCATTTAATATGTCTGTTCGCCTGCAATAAAAGTGTAGCACTGAGCTATATAATTTTGAAGAATTCAGGTCTATCTGTGAAAAAATACGTATAAAATTACTAAATTTAGGATTATCTATGTATATTGCATTTGTAAACTGCAAGAAGCATTAAAACATAATTAAAATAAATAAAATCGTATAGCTCAGTGCTACACTTTTATTGCAGGCCACAGACCTAATATAATTAATTTCAGAAATGTCAACCAGGTATCCATGGCTATATACTAAATATTGTGCGAATGTCGCATTCCTATTGGCTTAAAAATCTGTATCATAATGAAAATCTGTATCATAATGAATTTCATTATGATACAGATTTTAGTCTTCTAATAAGTATATTATAAAACAGGAGTAGAAAAAATATTTTATTGCACTCATCTGTCATTCTTGTGTCAGTTTTGTGATGATTAATGACAAACATAAACATTTAAATTAAATAAAAATCCATAGCAAGTACCTGATCCTGCTTTAATACAACAATAATATATGTATATCTTACTACTTAGTCTCAACGAGTTACAATTATTTCAAAAATCTTTAAATTATTTGAAATTTAAATGGTCAAGGCGAAAACCAGCTATGATTGAGTACTGACAAGGTGGAGGCCATAAAGATACAAAAAAGAAGAACGAGTTTAGTTTTATTAGGTTAGATTAGCTTCTTGACATATTTATGTTCTAATTTTCCAGTTTTTGCATGAATTTAGAAAAAATATTGTATGCAACTCTTGCAAAACGTGTTTTTTGCACTCGACGTGTTGTCCAACTCGGCCTAAAGACCTCGTTGGACAATTTCACGTCGCGTGCAAAAAACACTCACTTTCTGCACTTGTTGCATAAATAACTATTTTCTACATTCATGCAAAAAACAACACTTTTGTGCACCACATTTAATGGAAAAAGTGGTACTTTATTGCACTAGTGCAATGAAATATTTTATTGCACTCATCTGTCATTCTTGTGTCAGTTTTGTGATGATTAATGACAAACATAAACATTTAAATTAAATAAAAATCCATAGCAAGTACCTGATCCTGCTTAAATACAACAATAATATATGTATATTTTACTACTTAGTCTCAACGAGTTACAATTATTTCAAAAATCTTTAATTATTTGAAATTTAAATGGTCAAGGCGAAAACCAGCTATGATTAAGTATTGACAAGGTGGAGGCCATAAAGATACAAAAAAAGAAGAACGGGTTGAGTTTTATTAGGTTAGATTAGGTTTTTGACATATTTATATTGTAATTTTCCAGTTTTTGCATGAATTTAGAAAAAATATTGTATGCAACTCTTGCAAAACGTGTTTTTTGCACTTGTTGCATAAATAACTATTATTGAACAAATTCTTATATGATTTGAAATTTCTCTACTGTCACTGTCACATTTTTGAATGGTGTCAAATAATTTTCAACTTAATTTTCAATTTAATTTTTACTACATTTAAAAAATGTGAAATAGAATTTTCAACAAACGATATGGTTGTAAATAAAATAGTATACATACCTAGAAGGAAAGTTTTCATTAATGTCTCGAGATTATAGTTAATCTCTGCGTCTCGATTAACTAACTAATCTCTCGACAGTAATGAAACACTTCCCTCCTCGGTATGTAATATACAATTGTTTAATACTGTTCCGAACATTTTGGTGAATAACAGGAATTATTTCACCACATGACACAGTTATCCGATGTCGAAAATCTTCTAAAGAGCTCGGTTTCGTTTTGTAAACTACACTTTTTAAAGAACTCCTGAAGCCAGGAGCACTCCAGGATATTTTTTAAACCAATTGGTGCTACAGGTTATTTATTGAGTCCAACATCCATAGGACTCGGGACCACCGATTTACGTCTCCTCTGAAAGACTGCATATCTAAATTCCACCTCCTGCTCATCCGGTCTTTCTCAGTAGTAACCCATCCAAGTACTAACCGCGGTTGACACTGCTTTACTGCTTCATTTGTCGCATAAGAGACGTTCCACTGCTGTTTCCTATTATTAGTATGGTATAGTACGGAGAATTTCCAGAAATTTTTGAAATATCTCATGGCAAGCAAGCTTATCTCTCTCAGGGTAGGGGATCTCTGAAGGCGCATGGGTGCTGTCACATAAAAAGTCCCGTGAGTACTAAAATTTGTAATTTGATGAAAACTGTAACGCCATTAGTGGTAGTTGCAGATTCTTCCACATACATATTAGCGCTGACATCCTAACCTGACAACTGCCTGACAACCACCTACTAACAACTGCTTATTTGTTTGTTCATAGTGGGACTTTTACTTTAAGAGACAATTTCAAGAATATGTTTTGTGAAAGACTGTAATGTGAGGGGCATACGGTAAGCTTTATCTTCATTTCAAAACGTTCCATTAAATAGAAAGTAACAGAAGTAGCAGTTATTCTTCCACACAACTTTGAACTTCCCAGCATTATTGTTGAATTCCTAACATTTATTTTTTTTCCTGTTTTTCATTGAGATATGTTTCATTTATTGTATACTTTTTTTATTCAATAAAATATGTAAACTTTATGATTATTGCTTTATTTTCGCAATTCAGGCATTATATGATCCATTTTTTGACATTTTATTCAATTTTACTTGACTTTCCATTGTTATTATTGTAATATCAATCTAATGTTGAGTAATTTTAAATGAAATATCAAAAAATCTATCGTGAATGTCATTTTGCAATAAAAAAAATTACAGTAATTTTGAATATACCGCAAGAAACTGTAAAATTACAGGAATCTTCTTTTTCGGCTTTTAGCGAAGTTCACAACCTGATTTGTGCCAGAGGTACTGACGGGACTCTCAAGGTAGCGCCACCCGTATGAATAGAGGGCGCCACGGGTCAGCTTCCCATCTATAAGTAGTTTTTTATCTATAATCTCTCTCACAATTTTCTACCACTACCTCTCTCCCTCTTTTTCTCTCTATCTCTTCCCTCCCTCTCATCCTCCCATGTTAGATTCTATACATCTTTCACTGCTACATCTAATGTGATGCCGAAGAAAATTTTGGACAAACCGTAACTTTGTATTGTTTTCTGTGTCTATTTCAACCTATAGTGAATCTAAATGTTCTTATTCATGATTAATTATTGGTAATATAATGAAAATTCTAAACTTATTTTGAATTATTTATCATAGGAATATCGAATAGGGTGGGGTTTCGAAGAATCATTATTCTTATCCACGTTCACAAGTTTTCCAATTTCCTTGCACGAAGTCGAATTTCTTTCCAGTTCAGATTATCGCAACTCGTACCAGTTTAACATCTAAAGGCAGCTATAAAGTATTTATCACCGCACTACCCTTCTAAAGCTTTCTTTTTTTATTAGATACTGCTCGTCGATACTTATTTTATTCAATTTTTTTCCTTTTGTTGATAAGCCTCTTCAACTTTTGCTAATATGCTCGTTACGGATCTTGGCCTACCTGTTAGCTCTAGACCTAGACAACAATCTTAACATCATTAGGTGTAGCATGTTTTGTTTATTGATTTTTCTATACGTCAAACATTTCGTTTTGTGTATTTACGTTGCTCTTAATAGGAATTCTTTTAAATTCAACGCACCTAAATGTTCATTGGAAAGCTCTTTTATTACGACCATTCAGGATAGTTTAATACCTAGTGTTGTTATCTTTTTTAAGCCACCATTATTTGTAACATAAAGATTTCAGAGACGTTATTCAGCGTATATTTGACAAGAAATGTCACGACCACAGAATAACAAATTTGAAATGATACGATATAGGTATGGTTCATACAACAGCCTTTTTGGTGTGCGTCATCGTTTGTGACGTATATTCGGGTTTTGGGTATGTCGTTTATTTTATTTGCTATTTTGACACATATCTAACCCTAAATTTGATAAATAAAATCATCAGGATCGCATTCAGGCAAATTCGACAAGTTTACGAAATTAATAGTTACCAGCTTCTTTTTCTAACTGAAAATACTTGAGAACTTTCAAAATGCTGATGTTTTCCGTGTATCTAGCTAGGCATATTTTTGTATTATTCGAATAAATATAACACTAATATTCATATTCACTTTTCATAAATAATAATTGACCGTGAACAACAAAGTGCAGACCTGACAAGAACTGTCAGTGGGACAGTAGAAAAAGATGTCAGAAACATTGACAATACGAAAGGTATGTTTGCATCCTATTTTAAATAAAGAAATTTCTCCCGATCGATAGGTCGCGCTTGCGCTTAATCTGAACATCAACCAATCAAATTTTTGTAAGTCAATGATTAGGATTGACGTTTGTAATACATTTGAACGGTTCATTATTGCGATATTTTGATAAGGATTAATCAAAGACCTGACTTTTTTCCATTTCTTGCCACGTAATGTGTTAGAAAGACATTAATAAACGATGACGCACACCAAAAAGGCTGTTGTATGAACCATATACCGAAATTTCGTATTTTTGCTCTGAATATATTATTCTTGAATTTTACTTGTGCCATTTATCGGCGGGTTGACACTTATAGTAGTGTTTCACCAGTAGTGTAAACAGATTTTCGTGGCCCACGACAGTTTCACGACCTGTTCACCCCACACCACGACTTATATTGAACGTGCTTAATATTTTACGCTGCCTTTAATATTAAATTAGTTAAAATTGCATTGTAACTGTAGATAGTTCTTTTGTTGGTACCTCGTTAATCCAAAGATGAGTGTCCCAACGATTGCGACACGATTACATTTGTGGAATTGTATGAAAATGAGCCTTTATTAGGGAATCCTACAAATCCCATATATCCACAACAAGGTTAAAATCCTTTGCCTAGTCCACCATCTTCACTTCTTTTCTGTTTCCGTTCTTTCATTTCTCAACATACAATTTTTTATTATTTCGGCGAGCTTTACGTCAGATATCAAACACAATCACATAATTATGGTCGATGCCAATTAATGTTTGTGCAAACGACATTTTCTCAACATCTAATTATAATTGAGTAGGGAATGGGAAACAATACCAGCGTGGTTCAAACAAAACTGGCTGGTATATCAATTGCCACAAAAAGATAAAAATTTCTGGCAAAAACATAACAAACAGTCTGCACTGATAGTGGACAAGCCCTATTAGTCTTGAAAATACAACGTGTTATATCAGGGATAGTACTAGGGTGCCACCAAGATTTAGCTAACGGATCGGCAGATACCAATATTATCCTGAGGTGGGTTAAAGGGCTGGACTGGAAATTTCAGGACCCAGTGACACCTACGGCCTAACGACTCCGACAATTATTGCAGAACTAGCCAAACGTTTCACCCATGCTCAATCCCTTAAGAGATGGGATGGAATCAAAGGATGAAGTCTTGCTAGGATCACCCTGGGCGAGCCTGAGAAGCTGGCGCCGAAGGAATATTTGGCGAGGACCAGGAAAAACCTACGTTTAACAGTAGGATTTCTGACTTGCCAATGTCAACTGAGGAAACACCTCCATAATATTTGGCTATCTGCACACCTTTATGCGGGATGTGTGAACGGGAAGATGAAACTGTTAGGCATGGCTTATGCGAGTGTCCGGAGTTATCGTCAATAAGAGAGTGTGTGTTCGGCGAGTCTTGGTCTACACCTATCGATATAAAAGATATATCTCCTAGTGACCTGTCCATCTTTTCCTGGGAAGTACAGAATGGACGATAACCTAGGAGGATAACTCCTCGGGAGGATGTACAATGTGTCACATTTGACCTGAGTGCTCTGAGCCTACACTCACTCTCCCTACTCTACAAATAAAGAAGTTAAGTATATTTATCTTCTGTTTAAATGAACATTGTAGTTAAATTTACGAGAAAATGAATGATATTTATTAAAGATAATTTGTAATTTTTCCATGTATTTTCTAAATTATGATTATTGTATAACATACAACTGAGCTACAGTGAAGCATTGCCGGGTTTTAGCTAGTAACTGATAAAAATTGTGAAGCAAACCCGACTGCAACACATTTTTCAGTATAAAGCTAGAAACAAGGTATATCAGATGGAAAAGTCATTTAAGTTTCACAGTGCCATACCTTTTTTTACTTTCTAATAAAATATTTTGAAGCAGCAGGGTTTCCTCTCGACTCAGTTTATTTACCCATTTCTCCTTAAATAAACGAATATTTTTAACATACGAGAACTTACTTACATAAATGATGTTTGATATTTTACCTGCGCATACAAAATAGAAGGAATATTTACTTATTGTACCTCAAATAGCTCAGCAAATTATGGAATACTATAATAATATTGGTTTAAAGTATTCACGTACAGCTAAGCAATATTATAAAATAAATATACCGTAGTTTTAGCGAATTGTTCTTCGTGCTTTGCTTGTGCACTTAAATACTTACAGTGGATTATTTTAAACTTAATCCGATTATATCAAGTGAAGTCTGTTGAAACGAACGGATTTTTGAAAATGCTCGATAACTCAGTAGCGAGCATTGAAATAAATAAATACGTTTGTAACTGATTGTTTCTGGTATTATCCACATCTTCTATGGATAAGAAGATGGATGGATGATCCATTATACTGACTGACCACATACTTTGCTTGTTACCAATACCTACAGGGTAACTAAAGGTACGTTAACATCTGACATTTATTGCATGATATTTATGTCAGAGAGTGATTTTTGTAAATGTAAACACTCATACAATTTATGTCCGCGTTATATGTATCAGTGTTAGGTAATATGTGTCTACATAGCGTATCATATACGCTTAATGTAAATACTACACCTTCTGGAAGTGTCGAGCAATGTTTGAGTAGTTTTCTATAGATTCGCATCGTATAACCATGAAATGGGTGATAAGAAGGAATGGTTGAAAAATAAATCGCTATGGAGAAACACACTGCAGTGTAAACAGTTCATACATTTCTTGCAAATTTAGCGATACACACGATGTCCGACATATACAGTGTGACCCATTTTTAATGGAAACACCCTCCTAGAATTTGGAGTTGAGAACTTTAATTTTTTTAATCAAAATAACGGAATTACATTCAAGTTTGGCGTAAATTAACTAGAACTAAGACCTAATTGATTTTTCAATTTAAATCTTAGAAATGATATTACAGAAAATTTGCGCTATATTTGTTTTCATCTGGCGGTACTTTATTGTTGGAATCATAAATAGTTATTTTCCTAACAAGTGCGGAAAGTGATACTTTCCCGCACGCGACTGCAGTTGACCCGAACGACGCAGAGCGGAGTTCGGGCAAGCGGTCAAGTGCGGGAAAGACACTTTACGCATGAGTTAGGAACATTATTCTTTCTACGACCGTATATAGGTACCTGCAAAAAAGTTTACCAACTCATTTTTCAAAAATTATTTCATTTCAACATATCAATACAAAACTTTTACTAAAAACTACTAATTATTATAAATATTAATATTAAAACACAATTTTTTGCATTCTGTAAGTTACTTTAAATTGCCGGTCCAGTGGAGTTATTTGGTGTTAGGGTTGTAAAAAAATATCATCATTATTTTATATTTCCAAAAAATGAAATATGCAATAAAAAGCTGAAAAATATTTTTTTGTATGGATTATTTTGTGAATATTTATTCACCTGTAGTCACAATAGTTATAACTAGTATAGTAAAAAACTATCTAATAAGGTCAAAATTTGCATTATTTTACTTTCCCGCACTCATTTTACTTTCCCGCACGCATTTATTACTTTCCCGCACTAGTGCGGGAAAGTGACACTTTCAAAACTAAAATGCGTGCGGGAAAGTGGGTTAAAACGCACGGTGGTAGAAAAAAAATATTCTCATGGCCAAATCTGTTAATATAGGGTGTTTTTGTGACTATTAGCTGTGTGAGTTATCGAGTTTTTGAGTTGTCATAACTTTGTTATTAATAAATATTTTTTCATAAAATTTTGGTCACATCTGTTCACAGGTACACTGAATGCAGTGGCGTAGTGATTTTTTAAATAAAAAAATCGCTAATAAAAAATCTCGATTTTCGACTAAGAAAAAATATCGTAGTATGCCCTGAAAATTGGAATGAACATTTCAAATTTTGTCTTTTACCTTTAGTACTCGACATTTCAAAACAAAAATTATCAAAATCTGCTTACAACTTCAAATTTTACGGGGGTGTTTCCATTAAAAATGGGTCACACTGTATATATAAGCTATTAATGTCGAGTAGGTAATTTATATCATTAATGTAAACAGTCATTGCTATTCTATGTCGGACATTTGACAGATGTGTCAGATGTAAACGTACCTACCTTTAGGAGTAGAGGAAAGTTTCCTATGAAGGGGTTGCGGCATGACTAACGAAACGTCAATCCATGTTCTCTTAGTTAGAGTGTCCACATTGGGCTGTACTACGCAGGCGAATCTTCGGAGTCCCTGTTACGGCCCTGGAAACACAAGCAGGTATCCATTGAAAAAGGTTGTGGTCTTTATTGTAGGGCTCGGCTTCATGGATGTCTAGGTAGCAGGAACGGCACAATGGATCCGCCAGTGACCTCAGTGCCAGAACCTTGGCTTGAGTTTGTCCAGGACAAGGCTCGCCTGCACATTTAGTAGTAGTAGTAGTAGTAGTAGTGGTAGTAATAATACCTACAGGGTACCTTGGGACTAATAGGGGAATAGGGGAACGTATGATCTAGGCCAAAATAATGCTCCACATGAAATCACTTTCGGGTAGCGTTACGTACAATATTGTTGTTGCAGCTCCTTATTAGATAAAATATTGAAAAATGATAAAGATAGATACTATAAACATTACTTATGTACATTATTTGTACAATTAACAGCTTGTACTGATTTCATGTGGAATAATTATTTCCTCGTCACTTTCGTTGTCGATTTCCATTTCTGGATAGAAAAATTGAAAATACAGTGGAACTATAAACAAATTTATTTTGACAAGCGATGTCATAAAGAAATTTCGGTGAATGTCATTGCTAAGGTCGCCGACACAGATACTGAAAATCATTCCGAAAGTGAAAAAATCGTCCCGAAAGTAAAACAAAACATTCGGAAATTGCTACTTCCAATACGATTCGTGTAAAGTTTCATTTTCGAATCAATAAATTATACCTAAAGTTCTATTTTCAGGACAGCTACAGAAAAAAAAATTCAATAATCAAGGCAATTTACAAGGTTTTTATTTCTATTTAGTTAACACACATTCATTGATTACTATGATTGCTTCAATATTTGGTATTTCTGGGGCCTTAGAATGGATGATTGAGTTCGAATGACTATACAAGATGTAGAAGTTCATCGAATGTATGTTTCGTTAAGACAAGAAAATATGAAACTTATTTACTTTTTTCACCTTTCATTCCAAATAAATTTTCATCTCAGTAAAGCGTTTTATAGATGTCAAAGGTAATAGTATAATACTATTACAACACTTCAGAGTCTTTGAAAATCAAAGAACAAAGACCGTTCACTAAGAAGCTGTATGCCACTTCAAAGTTAAACAGGGTTTTTATATCTGTAAGATAAAACCAACTATTTTAGTATGCAATTCGAAAGGGCATTATCAGTTGAGAAATTGGTTACGGAATTGAGCAACAAAAAGGAATGGGATCCAAATACCATTGCCAGACTTGAAAGAATGCAATTCAATGGTACACAGACGGCTCAAAAGCAGTGGGAGGAACTGGGATAGGAGTTTTCGGGCTAGGAACCAAACACTCCAAAAGCTGGGGAAAAACCCCAAGTGTCTTTCAAGCGGAAATTCACGCCATAAGAAAGTGTACCAAGGTTAATATCAATTGAGGATACAGAGGACAAGGAATTATCATAATGACAGATAGTCAAGCAGCCATTAAAGCACTGAGCTCTTGCGCAATCAGTTCCAAAATTGTGTGGGAATCCCTTAACTAACCTTACTATGGATTTCAGGACACACTGGAATAGAAGGAAATGAAATTGTAGATGAACTAGCGAAGAGGGGGACTGAAATACCTTTCTGGGGGCCTGAACCGTTTTGCGGAATCAGCCCCAATGTAATATTGGAAGAAATAGGTGAAGCCGAAAGAAATAGTAGATCTGACCATTGGAAAGATCTGGTAGGGCTCAGGCAATCAAAGATTCTTCTGGGTGACTACAACCTGTTGAGATCAAATGAATGCGTAAGTCATAGTAAAACTGCGCTTAGAGTTTTAACAGGGAGCTAAGCGGGACATTGTTCATTGGCTCCTGAAAAAGCTCAAAATGGTAGAGGAAGAAGAATGCAGATATTGTGGCATGGAAGAATGAACCTCTATCCACATACTTTCCAATTGCAAAGCGCTCCAGAATCCTAGTGCACAGTACCTGGAATATTACTGGATAGAAGAGGAACATTTACCTAAGCTGAAGCCTGCAGATATCCTGAAATTCCTTCGGGAAATAGGACTAAAGGAGCTACTAGTTTCAGAGACTCTCCTCAGAAACTAAGTAGAAGTAAGGGATCACAATAGATCTTTTAGGTCTCAGTGAATGTTGGAAATATTAATATTCAAGGGATTTTAGTTCATGTATTTTTATCTGTATTTATCACAATGAGATGTGAATTATCAATGTCAGTTTGAATGTTCATATAAAATATAATTAAAGGATTCATAAAACTTTGAATGTTATTTTTAGCCATTTCCTAAGCTTTATTATAACAGTGAATATTACCCCAAAAATACATACATACATACATACATTATCACTTATAGACCGGCTTCGGCGTATTTGCTTCTTATCAGTTTAAGGTAGACATCATCCGTTCTGAGGAAAGGGGCTGGTACAACCGTCAGCGGAGTAGCATATCACAGATCGCAGGTATAATGAAAAGAGATATGGCGTCTTTCGGAGGAGACATAAAATCAAGGTGTCGAGTCCATGGATGTTGAGCTCGCTGAAGAACGCTACCACTGGCTGGAACACTACCATCGCACACATCGCTTTTGCTACACTCTGTACGTTCCTTGAAATTACAGTTTGGCAGGGTACATCGTCTTCTTTTCCCATCAGGCACCGCAGCCCTTGCTACTGCTTCTGGCTCCTATTTTGTAGGTAGAGATTATTACGAAAACCTAAGTTATTATCCTACCTACTAATTTGTACTAGCCCAGTAACTAAAGACGAGAAAATAATACTTAACGCGATTGAGTTCACGGTATGGGGCACCCTAAACCCTCAAAAATTGGATTTCCGCTAATATCTGGCTAAATATGCAAATTGGAGAATTTTTTTTCTAACAAAAAATAAGGATCGTCTTATTTACAAAAATGATTCCTACCAATTTTTTCGTAATACGAATATTTTTTGCAAAAACTGACTTTGAAAAATTCATCATTTTCACACTGAATAGAAGGGGTAGTTTCTTGTCGGATTACCAAGTTTATAAAGTTGAGGCAAAATAAACCAAACCTTATTTTCTGCTCCCAACAAAAAATATTTTTCCTTGTAGTCAAGAATAACGTGAAAACTTTCCACTTTAAACTCTTTTTTTTATATATAACTGAATTATTATACTGAAAAACATTAATTTCATTTTAAATAAATAATTCAAAATAAATAACGAAAATAAATATATCATTGATATATCAATAATCCGGGCAAGCCGACGACTCCAAAATAAATATTGTATACAAATGCAGACGACCACTGTCGCCGCGTGGGTACACGAGTACATTAAATATGAGTTTCGGGCGGATAGCGTGAAAATGAAGTATATAATTGTAACAACCTTTTAATAACCAAGATCGGATATGGTGATTAGCTTTTGTCAATGGAAAGGTGAGAACACAAGCTTTAGCGTGGTCCAGCTATTAATACTTAAAAAATGAAGAGCAGGCAACAAGAAGTATTTAAAACGAAAAGTTCGGTTTTAACCGGTGTGATAAACTTTCCTGATTTATGGAAATTGATTGAACTTTATTAAAAATAAAAAAATATATTCGAAAACTAGAAGCTTTAAAACTATGTTAATTGAAAATAAATATATAGGATGACAAGTTTTTAAATCGCTCCTGCTGAACGCTGACGCTGAAAAATGTGAATAATCAAATCAATTTTTCATCAATACGCAAGGGAGATAGTAAAAAAATTCCCTAGATCATTCAATACCTCCCAAGATTGCATTATATAAAAAATTTGAATATAAAACTTTTTTTAATATGAACAAATTAATGAAATAGTCTCAAAATCTTTGACATCTCTTTGAATATTTTTGACAAGTACGAACGAACTGCTAGTCACAAGAAATGATAGCTACTGGTTTTCCTATTCTGATAAACTTTGAATCATCGGAAAATATTAACTTTTTGCCGAGTTATGGAACAATTCCTCCGTCCGCTTACAAGTTAATGCATAGACAGGAGAATTTCCACAAACAGAGCAGCAGTTTGAAATGAGGGGACTTTCGGGACTTATTATCTCAAAAAGTATCGAATTTTCGAAAATAACGATAAGGACCATTCTGTAGAAATCTGAACAGAAATTCTCTAATTCGTATATTTAGCCAGATATTAGTGGGAAAGTCACTTTCCAGGGTATAGGGGCCATTTTCCCCTCTTCCGTAAACTTAATCGCGTTAAGTTTTTTCTCGTTTAAGAACACCTGCCATGACCTACAAATTGAGCCCAAAGTGAGGTCTTCAGGGACTTTTCAGGAGCTTTGTCGTTTCATTTCCAGGACTATACTTAATATTTTTGTTTTTATCCACTCAACAGATGCTTCTACTAACTGACTTATGTTCCTCCCAGACTTGCGGTATAAAACCCATGCATTCTGAATAGCTGCATCGATTAGCCACGTAAAAATAGGCCAGTATCACTGTTTGGAACGTATGCCTATTCGGTAACTGGAAAATTATATACAGGATATTGAGAGATAAAGGGTGCTGAACATGAAATTTTAATTTTCGTTTTTTTTTCAATAACTTTAACGCTTTTTGACGTATGTGCACACAAATTTGAGGTTGGGGGTTAGAAATGATAATTATGTGACTATTTCGATTTATATTGTAGATGGCGCCACATAGGCCACGTATACGGTATTAATCTATGCAAAACTTTTTTGCCTTTAGAGATAATCACATTTCAGTGATTAAGTACGTGATTATCATTGATGAAATACGAAGTTATTGAGAAAAACGAAAATAAAAATTTCCTGTTCACCCTGTATCTCTCTCAATATCAACATTTTATTAGGGTTAGTCGGCTTAAATCGCAATAGTTTGAAGTGAAGTTTGTACTGTAGTTCTATGTACAATTACTCAATGACCACCCTGTATAATGATATAGTTATTTGTAAATAACAGAAAAATTTCAAACCTACCAAGACATTTGGTCAGTTTCTCCCATGGTTATATTTCAGAATCAGATCTGATCTGGATACTTGAACTATGCGACGATGGTTTGTGGAAAACTCATATACAATTCCATGAGCTGTTTTCCAAAGCAATTACTTGCAATGATGGGTAACTACTTTACTTTCCTTCCAACGATTTTACGAAATGCCATTTTCCCAATCCAGCGTTGATAAATACTAACCTCCAGATCTCTTTTTTATCGCTTTCTTACATATAATGGAGGATAATTGGCTAAAATTCTATTTTCTCTCATTGTTCCTGTGGTTCCAAATCCATCACGTTTCAATGTGGTAAAAAGATTTTGCTCGTGAAAGAAGTTACATCTATCTCTCCAGCTCTTCAATCTCTTGTAGTATGGGAGCAGTTAGTTAACCAAATACTTTTTCATATTCTGGATTCCTTGGGTTTTTACCTTGA
The DNA here is from genome assembly GCA_963978555.1 of Galerucella nymphaeae. Classification (NCBI taxonomy): domain Eukaryota; kingdom Metazoa; phylum Arthropoda; class Insecta; order Coleoptera; family Chrysomelidae; genus Galerucella; species Galerucella nymphaeae. The sequence continues at coordinate 284,263 of OZ021711.1, read as the reverse complement.
TGAATTTCAAAATTTCGAATCTGACGGGTTTTCTTCTAATAAATTGCCTACATTTTTTTTCAGTGCATCAGCTAGAATCCTAAGTTTGTAGATATTGTCATTCTCATCAATGGTGTCATTGTTTGAAAAATTTGTAAATCCACAATAGCACGATCTCTTCTTATTGCCTGCGAAATAGGAAGATTTCTTATATTTTTGCTACTTTTCAGTAGCTACATTTTGAATGGAAGCTGGTTGTATTTACTGATTTTGGAACTGATTTTTAAATGTCTTATACTGGGATCTGGTGCGTTTGTGAAAACTGCATATTTCCTGGTGCGAGAAATAATGGTTTATATCGAATATTTGGTGGAGAATAACTCAAACAATTCAATGCAGGTTATTTTTAAACATTTTGAATAGTTGCTGGATGGAAACTCTTGTACAGGGTGTCCCAAATTGGTGTGTTTTGCAGGGTAGATATATCGTAAACTAGAAGAGAGAAGAAAAGCAGTTGAGATGTTATTACTTTTTTGTTGAAGTAATGATAGCCTAATTGAATCTTCAGTAATTCCATGCAGCTGGAAGATACAGGGCGGTTATTGAAAACTGTCGAAAACTAGAAGGAACTATAACTTCTTAATGAGGAAAAAAATTTAAAAAAGTTATGAAAACTTTTGAAAGATATAGTATTAAATAGTTCAGTGGCGCACAGAATTTTTTTGTTAGGAGGCTCACGGAGGAAATATATTGCAGCTTATGTTGTTTCAAATGAGACACCCTGTAAATTTTGACATTTTTTCGCTTCCTTTTTTGATTCTCATTAACCTAATATGACATATTATACATCCATTTTCAATAGTTGACGTTACAGTGCAAATAAATCATTCATGGACTCCAAGAGCTCATCCATATCTCAAATTTGGTTTTTGAAAACAATAGTAGGTACATTGTTTACCGGGTAGGAAAAGCTTAACATTCCTGGACGACTGTGAAGATTGCTAAGTAAAGGCGCAAGCCGAGACTTAGCAACACAGAGTCCAGGAATGTGGCTTTTCCTACGAGGTAAACATACTATTTTTCCGCAAATCGTTTAAAATTCGACAGATATTGATTGATTTAAAAAAAAACGCGATAATTTTATTCCCAAATAAATGGTGCTTTGAAATTCCTAATAAAATTACTTGGGTTACTATAGAAACGTATTGAGGTTGAATTGTCAAACTTGACGCTTATAAATTTAATTGCTGGTGTTCTCGAAAGTAAAATGATAAGTGATGATGAAATTTCCGTTCCTGGGACTCCTCCAGAGCTGGTTGAGGCAGTGAATACTGCTTCATTAGAATTATTGCCGAAGAAATCAAGAGAAAAGTACGAAAATGCATACAGACGTTTTATGGATTATGTAGAACACTAACAACTGTACGGAAATATCATTTCCTTACAGTAAGGAAGTCCTGACTTTTTCGACAAGAAATTTTGACAGGAATTCATAACTTTAAGTTTCTTCGTTTTCTCCCAGTAATTTTTTATTGGCAACAACAGTTTTTCAGATGTAATTGTTTCATTAAGGTATAGTTATTTGTTTAACTAGAGAGTCAATCTACTTTGCTGCCGAGTTGAACATATAATCTTTTCTCCGTGCAGCAAAATTAATATTTGCTGCCAATCGTAGGAAAACTATATTTTTTAAATTTTTTATTTTATTTCATCGCTCTATAATCTTAATAATTTGTCAAAATTTGTAATTACAAATTATTATTATCATTTTCATGTCTTTTAAGACCTAAAAAAAGAATTTTAAATGTAACAATATTTTTTAAAATATTCTAATTTGCTAAATTTGTATTCTTAGCTATGAGTATTATACTACATTAATTGTTAGTTATTCTGTATGAAATTTGACATGTTTCCGTGGGATCTTTGTTTCTAAATGTACCTTTTATATCTTTTTGTAGCCTGATGATGGTACTCATTTACCGAAACTAGTAGCACCTTATTTGTCCCCTTTTTGGACAAGATTAAAGTTTGTGGTTTGGACTTCAAGTTTTATTGAACCTCCTTTTGTAATCATTCATGGATGTTATCAGGCGAAACATCCTCAAAAAATTGGAAACTCAGTAACGAAATTTGTGTATGATTATTTTTGTTTTCAAAATATGTATACTCAGTTTTGTGATTTTTCGTATTGAATTGTGTATCGATTAACAACTATTCAAATTATAAATCATACCTGGATACAAACTTATGATGCTATCCTGATAACGCAGGTAATTGATTATTAGAAATTTCTCTTTCTAACATTGTTAACCATTTTTGACTACATTCGGCTGAAATACTAGCTACACATTTATCTGCATTTAGTTGTATTAAAGCACTTTCTTTGATTTTTCTTCCTTTATTATTGGGTTCTTTCAATATTATTTTTGTCGAATCCCATTGAATTTGATGACCCTTTTCCCAAGCATGTTTGCAAATAGCTGACTTAAAGAACTTCCTATCTTTGATATAGTTTTTGTGTTCATATATTCGGACTTTCAATGGTCTAGAATCTAGATGTTACCTGCAAATTTTCATTAGAACCTATATTTTTTTTCGCTTAAAAGATATTCACTTGGTTCCATAGTTTATTCCAGCCCTGTACATTCTTTACTAGGTTGTGTCATTACGTATCGAACACTAATTTGCTTCGTTCCTTCACTTCTTTGCAATCTCATTCCATTTGATTACACTGACAAAAAAGTTAAAATCATATTAATCTACCTTTAAACTAATTCGAAGATTGTCAAGATCAAATCAAGTTAATAACTGATAGTTACCCGGAATAATTCAATTTGAAACTACATTTAGATACTCCAAGTAACTAAACTATCAATAAGCCTCCATATTTCGAATTAATCGCTGAAGCTTAACAACTTCTTGTATTTCTAAGCACCACTCCTTTTGGAAGCTTAAACTTGAATGAAGGTAAATCACACACCCACTAACAATGGGTTAAGCTTCCTTGAATTGAGTTGACAAATTTTTATGGTGAACTTAGTAAGGACACGGGAAGGTGAGGTTGATGACATCATCGCTATGTCCATTAGGAATTAGACTGATATTTGAAATTTATTAACATAGGTAACGTGTTTTAGGTTCATAAAATTGGGAACAGCAAAAATTACTCATATTCGTAAAATATAATCTATGGTGAAAAAATTCAGTGAAAGCTCAAAAAAATAATTTTCAAAGTGTCTGGATGCGATGTCGATTGTCCGATTATGAATTTGAAAACGGTTTTGAAAAGTGTCAAGGTAGAGCAACAAAACTTATATCTTATGTATTGTTACGCGAGTGTCCCAGTGAAATTCCCGCATGAGACGACTATGATTACCTGCCCTGCGTCCCCTCAGCCCTGCGTCCCATCAAGCTAAGTAACCGATAACATTCCAGAGATTTCGACGATGATCGAGACTACGGGCCGACGAGAACAGTCCAGAAACTCGTCTAGCGACAAAACATCGGGAGTGTTCTAGAAACCTACATTTCGGATATAAATATAAGCATCGCCGCACAGGGGAAGAAGAACAAGTTAACAGTTAACAGTGAACAGTCAACAATAATCAGATAGTTGAAACGTAGTAACATAGATGGACATCTAGTGCTTAGCAAACCGATCGATATTGTGTTAATCAGTGACGTTCATATAAATTAGTGTAGTTAGTTAGTTAAGTGTTTAATATAAATTAGTAAATTAAGGACCGTACATATAAATTTGTAAATATAAATTAATTAGTTGTAAATATAAATTAAAATAAACGTTACAGTATGTTCCTTGTGGTATATTATTCATTTTCATTTTCATTTTTTTTGGGAAATTAAAAAGAAAAGAACGAAGCTTATATTCGAGATTTGTGATAAAATAATGCGAAGTGGGACAAAAGTACTGCTCAAAATGAACGATTACACCGAGTGCTAGCTTGCATCTATATACGCTTGGCGTCTGCTCTTTGGGCATATGAAGGACATTAGAAGAATGTACCAAGTTTCAGCTTTTGCAATTGAAAAATAACGAAGATATAAATTTCCAAAAAAATGATTAATTTTCCGGCTATTCTCGAATTATCCGATTGACATGCTCGACCACTCATTTTGTTCCTAATTTAATTATCTACAATTTATCACTGCATAACATAGAGATTGCGTCAGTACGTTTTACGCTATATGGAAAAAACCAAAAATAGTATATTACGTAACGAGTGCGGAAAGTGACATTTTTCACACGAGTGGGAAGTATTGCCCCACGAGAGCAAGCCGAGTGAGACAATCCCACGAGTGTGAAAAATCACTTTCGCACAAGTTATGTACACTATTTTTCCTACGACCACGCAATATACTTTTAACAAATCAGGCATGTACAATCTTGCGTTTTCATGTAGATGTGAGTGGTTTTACATGTGTATATGTAATTAAAGTGATTATAGTTTTGATTACTCTCCTTTGAAAGTGACTAGGAAAATTGTGATTTTCATGCGATGAAAAAGAGTGCCTTTATAAAAAAGTTAGTATAAATTTTGGTACACAAAATATTACGAACATTTATTTTAACAACTAACAACAATTAGAAACAGAACATCAGAAATAAAACTGTTTTTGTTACATAAATATTGCGACTCAGAATTAATTATTTATTTGTGAAAATTGAAATTAATATGACATTTGACATATACGTAAATTTGCGGGGTGAATAGACTAGCATTCAATTTGACAGCTTTTTTATCCGTACACGTACGGATATAGCTATTTACCTAACAAGTGCGGATAATGAGTTTTTCCGCAAGAGTCTGCCGTTCACCGAACGACGCGTAGCGGAGTTCGGTGAAGCAACCAAGTACGGAAAAACATTTTTTCTACGACTGCTATGGAAAATAGTCCTTTTCCCACAATTTACGAAACTACAAAGTGTCACTTTGCCTAAGCCATGGGAAAAGTTGCCCAAGCTGTGGGAAAAAATCTTTCCCACGGCTTGGGCCACGGTACGTTAGGGAAATATCAACACAATTCTCGATTATAGAATGCTTTGGACTCCTGTCATAAAACGTCAAACGTTAAAATTAAAGAAATTTCAACTAAATTTTGTGTTACAATGTAAAAAAATAATGAAAACTACATTTTTTGTATATTTTGAATAAGTAAATTTGGTATAATTCAAAGAGGTTGAAGTCTCGTATAATTACCTACTTTGAATTTCCACTTAACGTTAGCGGGTATGGCTCAGTAGCTTACGCGCTTGCCAGCTACTTTAAAATAGTTAACAACATTGGACAACAAAGAATCCACCCTGGGTATATTCATAGACATCGAGGGAGCGTTTGATAAAACAACCTTTCCAACAATTACCCAGCAACTCAACTCCAGGAATGTACCTCTGGTAGTAGGAGAATGGATACTCAAGATGCTCTCTAGTAGAGCAATAAGTATCAATGTAGAAGACATCACAGTAAGAGGACTGGTCATGAGGGGATGTCCGCAAGGAGGAGTCTTATCGCCCCTCCTGTGGAACATAGTCCTGGACACCCTGATTAATCACCTCAACAACAATGGAATCTACACAATTGCATACGCAGATGACATAGTTATTTTGCAGACAGGCAATTTTGTGAACACACTGTGCGATAGAGCGCAGGATGGGCTCAAATTAATTGAAACATGGTGTAAGGAACACTCACTTTCGATCAATCCCAGGAAGACTGAGATGGTCCTTTTTACCAGGAAAAGGAGTTTATCGGGTTTAAAATCCCCCGAAATCTTCAAAAGCAAACTAAACTTTTCTGAAGAGGTGAAATACCTTGGTATTACCCTCGACAGGAAACTAACATGGAACTCTCATCTACACAGCAGAGCAAAAAGAGCATATGTGGCTTATGAACAGTGTCGGAGAACAGTGGGACGCACATGGGGGCTGTCACCCCGAGTGGTCTCCTGGATCTACACTGCAATAATAAGACCTATGTTAACGTATGGAGCAATTGCATGGGGACCGAAGGTTCTACAAGCAACGGCCATTCAAAAACTATATCAAATACAGCGAATGGCCTGTTTAAACATCACAGGAGCCATGAGAACAACACCAACCGCAGCAATGGAGCTTATTACTGGTCTGACCCCTCTGGACCTGTATGTCAAGGAGGTTGCGTTGATGGCCATGGTACGATTGCGCACGGCTGGTGTAAACCCCGAAGTAGGAGTGGGCCAATTGCGGTTAAGCCTATGGCAGGAAGCGCTTACTGCGCTACCTCTGCTGCAGGCAGCCAATGATGCAATTAAACCCAGGTTTTTGTTTAATAAACCCTACAAAATACAAATAAAACACAACACAGAGCCAGATGCGGCAGATGCAATACGCATTTATACAGATGGTTCAAAAATGAATGAAGGCTCAGGATGTGGAGTTTACTCGAGAGCACTAAGCCTAAGGATCAAGTGGGGAATGGGAAACAATACCAGCGTAGTTCAAACAGAACTGGCTGGTATCTCAATTGCCACAAAAGAACTAACCAGAAAAGGAATTTCTGACAAAAACATAATAATCTGCACTGATAGTAGACAAGCCCTATTAGCCTTGAACAGACAACGTGTTATATCAAGACTAGTACTAGAGTGCCACCAAGATTTAGCTAACGCCTCGGCAGATAACAATATTATCCTGAGGTGGGTTAAAGGGCACGACAGGAGTAAAGGAAATCGCATTGCTGATTCTTTAGCCAGGGAAGCCGCTGGACTGAAAATTCTTGGACCCAGTGACACCTACGGCCTGACGACTTCGACAATTGCGGAACTAGCCAAACGTTACACCCATGCTCAATCCCTTGAGAGATGGGAGGCAATCAAAGGATGCAGTTTTGCCAGGATCACCCTGGGCGACCCTGGGAAGATGGCGCCGAAAAAATACTTGGCGATGACCAGAAGAAACCTACGTATAACAGTGGGATTCCTGACTGGCCACTGTCAACTAAGGAAACACCTCCATACTATGGGGCTAGTGGACACACCTCTATGCAGGATGTGTGAACAGGAAAATGAGACTGTCAGGCATGTCCTATGCGAGTGTCCGGAGTTATCGTCGATAAGAGAGTGTGTGTTCGGTGAGTCTTGGCCTACACCTGCCGATATAAAGGAGATGTCTCCTGGTGACCTGTTCACCTTCCTGAGAAGGACAGGATGGACGATGACCTAGGAGGACAACTCCTCGGGAGGATGTACAATGGGTCATATGTGGCCTAAGTGCTGTGAGCCTACACTCACCCTCCCTACTCTACAGATACAGATACAGAAAATAGTTAAATTATCCATTAATTTGCAGTCGTAGAAAAAGTATATTGTGCAACACGTGGGAAAAGTAATTTCTCACTCGTGTGCTGCAGCACTCGCCTCTCAGACTCGTGCCACAAATCCATACTCGTGAGAAAAATTAAGCTTTTCCCACTAGTTGCACAATATACTATTTCGCAAGTGTTAGGTACAATAGTTTTTCTACGAGCGTGAGGACTCACTTATTCACGAGCAAAATAATTTTCAGTGTTTGTGAATGGATAACAATAATGCTAAGCCCATATATTGACTCCAGCCCGGGTGGTACTACCTGCACTTGATAAAAAGGAATAATTTCACACTGGAATCAAAGCCAAACCATGGAAGTAACTTGAATATTCGTTGGGTCACTCTGTGCTCTCTTTGCATACCTAATGAGGTTTTATTTTTCTATACATTTCTGAAATAAACTACAGTTGCTGTCGAGTTTCTGTTGTCTGTCGTTTTACATCGGAGAAACAGTTGCACTTTTGTTTAGCCCCATTTCAGAACCCTGGTACCCTTATGTACACAGCCCTGCTTCAATTGGTTCCTCGAAACAAGGGATTTAACTTGTTTTTATATCTTATCTGAAACCAGCCAATGCTGCAAAAATTATTAATCAATACATGCATTCAATAATGCCTTCTTCTTTTTCCACCAAACATCAATAATAGAAACAGCTTCTTTCACTACTGGTTAACACGAATTTCACATGTAGATGCTTTCGAAGCTCCAAACCAAATAGTTACTGTCACTATACCATTCAAATCATTTGGTGAAACTGAGAGAAAAAAAGTTTCCTTGTTTCAGGAATTCCGTACAATAAAAAGCGATTAATAAAGCTTTGAAAATATTTACGGAAACAAAATTGCAACTGGAGCTAGGAAGGACACTTTACCTAAAAGCCTCCTTTCCTAAAGTCGACTTAACTAACATAATATGAGAGTTTTTGCAGTATTCCAAGTAACGGTGTATAGCCGTAGGTATTCGAACAAACACTTTAATTACAAATTACAAACTCGCAAAGACTAATAATAGTCGTTGTTAAACATTTAGTCTCACTTGTGTTTTATGTAAAAACTCTCGTTTCACATAGGTATGAATGCCCCATTTATATATAAATCTGAAAAGGAAATGCATTATTTGAATATTTTCGAAAATTCTTTAAAGGCTTTAAAAAAATATTACATCTGCGGTCTCTTGAAAACGACGCTGCGAAGTGAGTAAATAGCAGTGGTAAATAAAAAAAGTAAAATAAATATTGAATTAAATTATTTAAAATTTCAGGGCGCTTCGAAAATATATAGCATCTGCGGTGTCTCTCGAAGACCACGATGCGAGATGGGTGAATAGTAGTGTCAGATAAAAAAAAATGAAATAAATATTGATTTAATATCCAATATACAGCCTTAATTTGAATACAATCCAGACGTAATCATTCCCCAATTTCTTTTTTTATTCAGGACAAAAATACCCGCATCAACTACTGAGACTACACAAGCAATTTGAGTTTTATTTGGTTTGTACTTAGGTAATTGAATTTTGTTATACAGGGTATCCCAGGAGTTCGTACTAAAAACTTGTGAGATGATAGAAAGACTAAAAATAATGATGGTATTTCATATAAAATTTTTTCTTCACGCTCTTTGTTAACGAACTATAGGGCTCTAAAGTTGGGAATGAAAAATGGTTTTTCACTTACAATTATCAAATGGCTGATTGGAAATTAGTAATATTTCAGCAGTTGATAAACACCATAATTGCAAAGTTTTTGGCGTGATATACAAGTCTACAACATACTTGTGAACTGCGGTACCGACTAAGTAAAATCGTCTTAGAAGATTGAGGAAATGCGTGGATGTGAGAGTAGCCCATATTAAACATTTTTTGGAATTTTTCCAAACCGTTTTGACTTCTTTAATGTCGTTGATAACTTGTTTACCCGTTTTTTTAATATGTTGATGTAATGTAGTTAATTTTTCAGGGTTTTGTTGCTTGTTTTACTTTTATTGGAGCAGGTAATGTTCGTTTTCAATAAAGTTTTTCATGGTTGAAGAAAGCAAAAGTTTGTATTTATAAGTGTAGACTGCACCAATTTATTGATAATTTACCAATAATACAGGATGCTTCCTGTATTCGTACATTCAAAATAAATGTGAATGCGCCATAATAGGTGTGCAGTGCGACATATCTCTTATACCGTTAATGTTAGGAGGACTTGATATCTCTTAAAATGTTCACAAAAGCCGATTGTTGCATTTATGATTGGAAAAGTTTTACTAACAAAAAAAATTGTAGATTTGTATATCACAACAAAAAGTGTGCAATTATGTTGTTTATCAACTGTTGAAATATTACTAATTTCCAATCAGCCATTTGATAACTGTGAGTGAAAAACCATTTTTCATTCCCAACTTTAGAGCCCTATAGTTCGTTAACAAAGAGCGTGAAGAAAAAAATTTATATGAAATACCATCATTATTTCTAGTCTTTCTATCACCTCACAAGTTTTTAGTACGAACTCCTAGGACACCCTGTATAAATTAGTGTGTTTGAGATATTCAAACAAGTTACTTTTGTCCTTGGTGAGCTCATCCTTGAATACGGTAAAAGAAGTTCTTTGTTGAAGAGATATTGGTGCGTGAGGAGAGTGTAACCTATACTCAAGCAGTTCAAGACAACTTGATCTCTTCGTTTTTCTGGTACTGATAGACATAACTCCTTGTGGTTCAACTTTTTTTTAGTTTAGATGTCGTATGATTATATCATTATATTACTCGCCAATAATTGAATATACAGTGTGTCCCAAAAAGTTTTATACAAATGGAGAAAAAGTTTATCTTACATTTCACAAAAAAAAATATTCTTGATAAAAAGCTCTGCATGACTTGTAAATCCATAATCAAGTACAAAATTTTTAAAACATTTGCTGGAATACAGGGACTTTTTCTCCATTTGTATAAAACTTTTTGGGACACACTGTATGTATACATGTTTTTTGATTGTATCAATGTGGTCAGTGTAAGGGATTTTTTAGATGCATGGTGCTTCTTCTGTATATACAGCTAATTGAATGACTTTTCCATTTCCTTTTATGCGAAAATGAGATGGAACCCATAGAAATGAGACGTTTTTTTGGGCTTGTTGTATGATTTTTATTTCAATTTTGATTAGCGGGAGAATGGGATGTGAAGGATAAAGTTGTCTTAAGCCATGTAACGCATTCAGTGAATCTGTTGAGAAACTTGGTTGCTGTTGAGGTTTTGCAAACTATGACCAATAATTGCAGTTGCGTCTTTCGTGAATATACTACAGTGATTCGCTAGTTCAATGGCAGATTCCTTCAGTCGTTGAATTTTGAGAATTATCAATTGGTACCGAAAACCCGTCACAAACGATGACGCACACCAAAAAGGCTATTGAATAAACCATAGCACGCGTTTGACAGTTTTGTACAGGAATCCCTCTGTTGCATCTTATAAATAAGACAATGTATTATACATTTGAGGAACCTATAGTGTTAAAATATTATATTTACAAGACTCTTTGCATTCTGTGTGCCATTCATGAGGTTTTCTTGATAGGGATTCGAGGATAGAATGCAAGGCGAAGAATATTTGAAAAGTATTTAATGTACATACTATTTGAAAACCATATTTTTAACTATGTTTTCAAATTGAGTTAACCCAAATAGATTAACCAACTTTATTAGGAATTTTGGCTCACAGGTTTTCTATGGATATAGGAATATAAAATTTGCTTTATATTTCCCAGTTACATAAAAAAACAGCGCTAAAACATTTTGTTGAAGTTAATTAGATTCACTCGTTAAAATAACTCGGTTTTTCCAATTCAATATGCTTTAAATTAGATTTTATTTTCAGCTTTACATTCATTAATTCAATAATACCAGCAAGCGTGCGGTTTAAGGTGGTTTATCAGTTTGCTAGTTAAAGCCGAAAGAGAATACACTCACCAGCAAAAAAACTTGGTCATCTGAAATTTGATTGTCCATGAACTTCCGTAATTTTTTATCGATTTCGATTGTTTCTAGTCCAAATTGTAGATAAATTCTTTGGTATTGAAACAAACTCCTGAAAAGTCTTCCAAAAAAGCTGACAGATTTTTTTTGGTGTTTTAGAAGCCGTTCTGATGTCGAGAGCACTACAATCTATTGCCTTATTGCAGTACTCTACCCCCACATTTAAACCACCCATCCAGTTATTGAAGAATTTACTGTGTACCTGCTTTGGAGTGTTCCTCCTGCACTTAAGCCTATGTTGGCTTTGTACCCATTTTTGTATTTGCCCTCAGACTACCTTTTTTGTGGTCACAAGAGCTGGTTCTGGTTCAACATGCTGTCGCTGATCCCCTTTTTCACGAGTTCATCATCTTGTTCATTTCCAGAAATATTGTCCCGGCACCCACACTAATCTCACTTCAATATGGTCTGCTAGTTCATTTAGTTCTTCCTGGCATTCTTCTACCAGTCTGGATGTTACCTTGCGGCTTTTTAAAGCTGCAAAGGCTGTCTGGCTGTCAGTTTGTAGGTTTATTCTATGTAGGTTAATTCTGACACATTCTGGGATAGCATAAATCTTCTTCAGTTTGTGACCCGTCTGTGTACCAGGTCTCTCCTTGGGGAAACTTCAGTCTGTTTGGGTCTTGCTAGTTCTTTTTGGACTTGGGAGAAGTTCAGTGGCCATATAGTCTGTTTTCATGCTGATAGTTTATACAGGTTTTTAAAAACATGTTTCCGGAAATAATTTGACCTCTAGTTGTATTACTGGTGATAATTTAAACTTATTTCAAGTGTTAATTTGAAAACACCCTGTAGTATAAATAACAATAAGTTGTTGTTTGATAACTTATCGTCTCTAAATCTTCTGTCACATTCAGTGAATGTGGTTAAACAAAAGTTACAATCAGGATACTGGAAATAGTAGTTTTCCTAAAACCTCTTTGCGAAACAGGCTTTTCTACACAATTTTTTATACGCAAAGCAGGCCCTTTCTAAATTCTACTGATAATTATTGGAAAAGTAATGCGGAAAGTACACGCTATGGCTCTTTTCCGTATCGAAATGTCAAAAAAACCTATGACCTGTCAAATTTTATTGACAATTCAACATAATAGTAACAAATTTTCTGTTTCAGCTCAATCCTTTTAAATAATATCTGGAGGAGTATTTTTAATGTCCGAATTGGATAAGTGGAAGGAAAAATTATTTTGATCTTGGTTCATAATTCCTAAAATAATGCTCAATATGTTAATTTTTTTATAATTATTAATGAATTTGAATAAATAATGAAATAACTTTTACTCACTTTTGGTTTAAATTTAAAATTTGTACACCAATGAGAAGTTCTCTATTAGGCTGAATTGTCATAAAAAGTTGACAAGTCATAGGTAGCTTTGTTTGACATTTTAATGCGGAAAGGTGCCAACGGTTATCAAAAGCATTAAGAAAATGTCTGCCTTGCGTATAAAAAGTTATGTAGAAAAGCGTGTTTTGCATAGAAAATTGCTTAATGATTAAAAACAGTTGAAAGTAGTACTTTGGCATTCAAAATGAAAAGTTTGCTAGTGTCCCCACTACCAAAGGATTTTTTGGCCCGATATATTTAAGAAAATTTTGAATATCTGACACAGCAGCTGCAGGTGGCCAATATCGCCAGTCATCGAGTGAAATATTGCTTATAATATTACGGAGTTCGGGTCACTTCTAAGGCGGACCACTATAACATAAAAATTTTTATGGTATAGGGTGGATGCATTTTCAAACACTTTTAAAAGTTGTTTACTTTCATGGGCATGTGTCAATTCTGTTTGTATATTTATAAGTATATTTAAAATAATATAGTAGTATATATTCCTTGGTTAAGTGAATTTAATAAATCAATTATATTATTGATTAAATTAATATCAAGATAATATTTATTGGTTCGTAGACGTTAGGGTAAGTTTTGTGAATATAATTCATTTGTAATTAATTAGAATGGCATTTTGGAGACCATTTGAAACGACAGTCCAAGATGCTGCGCAGGAATCTAATAATTTGGCGCCACAAGCAAATGACTTGCAATAAAGAATAATGATGATAGGGCCGAATTTAAAAACAAATATTTACATGTTCAGTGTCAACGCGTTGTTTAAAATATGTACGCGTGTTTGAAAAAAGAAAGTTCTGTAATTTCTGATAATGCGGTTATCGCGAGAATCCACGAATTGACGAAAATTGGGTTTATAATGATTTATAATGTAAATAAACTAGGCACTGTTTTAATCCACATTAAATTACATTTGAGAAAAAAATTCTTTCACAATACTCGAATTTATAAAAAAAATTCATGCACGCCATTGGGCGGCTTTTTTCTCCAATAGGATTAAAAATATGGGTCATCACATTAACATTAGAAAGACTTTACCAGACTTATCGCTACGCTTCTCGTCTGGTAATTATCACAGTCATGCTTTTCCCACTAATTATACAATAGGTATACTATTGGTTCACTGTACTTGTATTCGTAATTGGATAATACACAGTTCAATGTGGTGGTATACGTAGGATTACATGTAATTATCGGAGAACATCATTCAATTAGACAAAACATGTCAAGTAATTGCTCATTTCTTGTAATAACAAGAAAGTAATGTGGAAAATCTTATCAAGCTGATCGTTTTGAAAAATTAACCGTAGATGTATTTTTCTCAGACTGAATATCGCAATTTCAACGTATAACTGAACGTAAACAGGGTTAATTTAGTTTCTCCTAATCCAAGAGTATGCGAATTTCGAAGCGCAATTTCAGTTTAAACGGAAATTATGCGGCAGTCATAATCGATTAATGATAAAAACCCCCCAACCTTCGCCTATGTGGGCAACCGATGTTATTCTCCCTTAAATATTAATGCCTTATAAATCGTATCATCATGCATGCAGACGTTTCTAGATATCTAAGTTTAATTTGCTATAAATTAAGGATATGCTGGATTAAATATTCGAATGTCGAATATAATGGTCGCTGTTATCAAAATGAGGAGCGAAATGTCATTGTTATTTCTTCATTTGGCTGCTCAGATGGATAATAGCATTAAGAAGTATGGATTGTAATGAGTTACTGGAAGCTATGGAATTATTAATTAGATTTTTTGGAAGGGTTTTTACAAATCAGAATACAAAAATTTATAGTTTTGAATATAAAATCGATATCACGGATTTGTGATAAGAAAAGGAATATCGAAACAAAAATTAATTTTCAATGCCATTGTTGTCCATTTTTAATATTATCTAGTTTTGACTATATTAGTCTTGTGAAGTAAGGTCGAAAGTTGTCGTGAAATGGAATGGAAGATTTCCACCAGATTTTACTTTTTTGAGCAAAAGCATATGGAGTATATACAATTTTTTGTTGATTTATGAGAAGATTCCGCTTGAGCTTACGATCCAGCTTGCAAGAAAAGCTTGGAGCACGTGGAATGCAACAGTTTTTCGTCAATAACTTTTTCAGATTTGTTTGTACAAAAAAATTGTGGTCATTAAAATTGTTGGGAATCTAATACCCTATAAGACGAAGTAATATGATATTGAAAAACCCTTAATATTTGAAAAATTGAAATAATCTTTGCAATGTTGTTCTAATACATGAAAAATATAGTAGACCGGCACCTGAAAAGGCTGGTGTTTTCAGATTGTGAAAATTCCAAATATATATTTTTTTCAATGCTGTTTAATTTCAAGAACATTAACGCTAGCTATTGATACGTGTAATCGGTAGATAATAAGTTTTAGTCTTATGAAGAAAATTCATAAAAAATAATTAGATTATTTTTCACGAGCTTTTCTGGGATAAAATTTTTTTCTCTCCGTTTTTCTTAAATTTGACGTTGAAAAATATGATTCAAGGAATCATTGATATTTTGAAAATGTTTGTCTACAAAAACCACGTAATTCAGATTTCAAATTTCTGGTGGGTCTTTTCCATTGCATATAAAATGACCCGTAACGTTGTTCAAACATATGTCACATAGGAACCGTTGCTACGAGAGAAGTTAGTTCCAGGCAGTAAGGCGCAAAAAAATTACAAAAACGAACCTTTCAGAAAATTTTTAACATCTGAAGGGTTACTCAAATGAATAAGAGAATTCAACACCTCCCCTAACCTATCCAGGATCATGAATGGAGGGTGTCTGTGGTTTTTTCTCTGCATTGTGTGTTCCCCAAAGATTAGATTAAATTAGAGTAGAATTGGAGTGGCTCTTTATCCTATCCTACTGCGACCTTTGCAGATCTATTGTGATCCTCCCTATATTTAGAGCTCGATATTCTTTTTATTAGACTCATTAGCCTTGCGAAGCTCTCTGCCGTCGGTTTTTTTCTCCGAGTAAGTGAAACCGCACCTTTGCTAGGCTTTCGTATATGTGATCCGCGGTTTTGTCTTTTTCCTGGCAGAACCTATATAGGATGTCATCTGCTAGGCCATTTGTGTCCATATATGTTTCCGGTCAGCATTTCCACCATTATTCTCATCGTTTCTCGACTTTGACATAGTGCAGCAGTGGTAGTTTCGCCGAAGGACTTAAAAGGAAAAATTCAGCGTGCCTTCGTCCTGGAGCATCATACCACCAGCGCAACGCCTTGTGGATGCTCTCCTTAGTTAGGCATTTATCAATTCCAAAGGAAGGTTCTAGCCACGGCATGCCCACCATTGCTCCCTGCTTGGCTAATTCATCGCCCTTACAATTGCATTTTATTCCTCAGTAGCCTTTTACTCAGGCTAGGGTCGTTCTATTATGACTACCTAGTCTATTGAGGGCCTAGCGACACTCCCACCAGATTTGACGTTGTCTGATATAAGCGTATCGCCTTAAGTGCTGCATGGAAGATGAAACCTTTATCCACATGCTTGTGAATTACACGTCAGAGTTTTAGGGTAGAGCATCTGGGAGACTACTGGATAGAAGAGAGACATTCACCTATGTTAATTTCTGCAGGAAATAGGAGGTAAGGAGCTACTATAACTAGTCTCTGAGAGTTTCCTCAAGTACTAAGTCGAAGGCATGTGGGTGATGACATTTTCAAAATGCCAACAGACCACATGACTACCAAATATATCTTTCGCAAGAACTTCGAGATTGTCATCAAAGATCGAAAGGAGCTTGAGGAAGAGAACGCACCACCACTTAGTAGAGCGAATGAACTGATCTGGTATACAGACGGATCAAAAAATGAACTCGGCACCGGAGCGGGCATATACAGCAAGACGAGCAAATATGAAGGAATCGTCTCGCTAGAAAAATACGCCTCTGTATTCCAAGCAGAGGTTTATGCAATACTTGCGTGTGCAAGGGCTAACAGTATGAGAGCCTACAACAACAGGCAGATCAGGATCTACAGCGACAGCCAAGCCGCCCTTAGCCTTAGCAGCACTTCAGAGCTATAGGGTGACATCTCGGCTAGTATGGGAATGCGGCGAAGAACTTAGAAGACTGGCGACTCGGAACAGTGTAACACTGGAGTGGGTACCAGGTCATAAAGGAATCGCAGGCAATGAAAAAGCTGACGAACTCGCAAGAGAAGGATCGTCAACTCTGATGAACGGACCCGAACCAGCTGTGGGCATCCCAGATGCTTAACGAGGTCATGGTTAAAAGGGTGATTGAAAGAACAACACAAGAAATACTGGAAGAATACGACTGGGCAAATACATGGGAAGAAATTTATAAAAGAACCATTAGAAAAAGTAGCGAAAGAACTGCTCTCAATTTGCAGGAACAAACTGCGCGCCAATACGGGGCTACTTACGGCACACTTTCCCACAAAGGAGCACCTAAACAAAATAGGTCTGTACAACAGAGACCTTACATGCAGAAGATGCAAAAAGGATACCGAAACAGCTCTGCATATACTATGCAACTGTGAGTCGCTGGACCACAGAAGGCAGAAACTGTATGGCAGAACCCAAATGACTCCAGAAGACTTCTACAATCAACCAGCTAAGAGCCTTTATGAGCTAATACAGGGAACGGATTGGCTGAATAGGTTGTACTCAGAACACTAGGAGTGTCCACAATAAGCCCAGGAGGCTGAGGTGGTACCGGCGAAGGGACGGCTCCGAAGGAAAAAAAAAGTCGAAGTTAAAGGTCACAATTGATCTCTTAGGTTTCAGTGATTGACATCCTGAAATCATCACTGAGAAAGACCAAAAAAACGCTGGAGAGATGAGGTGATGAAGGTCTTAAATGAAACCAAACCGTAAATTCACTGATACATTTTTTCAACCAAACCATAAAAGGGGCTGAGTCATTTTTTTTTCAAAATCTAATGGGGGATGAATTGAAAATTCGACCAGTTAAACTGTGCTAGAACGGAAAGCTTCTTCCTAAAATTTTGACTTATAAATACATTGGAATTATTATTTTTCTCCTGAACACCAAAAATTATTGCTCTTTCCCTAGGTCGGAAAAATATTGCAGTCTCTCAATTTCATCTTCACTATTACCGCAAATAGAAAAAAATTTGTCACATCTTCATTTGCCTGCTGTTTGAAAATGTTCATAAATTTTAATAAAGTCAAACAACGCCAACAAACTATCAGAGTGTATCACATAAAATAAAGAATTATGAAAAAAAATCATAGAATTATTTCATATCATATTTATTAGCATAATTTGGATAATCAATATATTAGTGACCTCGAAATTAAAGCTATTTGAGGCACATACAAGCTTGGATTGTTTTCACTGGTCAATTTTCGATCTTCGATCATTAAACATACTATTCAGATGGAATAGCGCACAAGTATTTGAAACGAGAAATTAAGGAAAATTCAATCACCAACATGTGTTATGCTAGATGTGAATGGGTTTGGATTGAATTTAATTCACTTATATATTGAATGAATAATTATTCGAGAAAATTGAAAAATCATGATAAAAATAATAATTTCAGATAAATTTATAGCTGAAGGATTATTGGCTCAGGCAAGGACTACATTATTTAGTATAATATTGGACGACGTGATTGAAGGAACAAAAGGAAAAGTGAAAAAATTAATTGTAGGGTATTGAAATTTACATGTACATTTTTTAAAAGTGGGGTTAGCATTTAAAGGGGATGTAGGAGCAGTAGGCGAGATTTTTTATGGAATCCCTTAAAAATATCATTGTTAATGATAATCCGTTGCCTCCACCGGTTTTAAGGCTGTGCTGATTGCACAATAATAGTTTATAGTCAAACAACTGAAAATGGGCCTATTTTTCGACATGTTTTTGAATTTTACTCGGAAAGTATTGAATTTATCGTGCATATGTATACGAACAAAGTTATAGAGCGTAAAATTTGCTATGGAATTCCGTAGTTCAAATGGGAAAATTCCCATCCTTGCAGCCACAGTGGATGAATAAGTAAAACAAAAGTTTGAAAAAGCAGCTGTTTTTCATATGCAAAATACTAATGCAATTTATGAAGAAATTATTTCTCTTGATACATTTTTCATTTACAAACTGACTGCAATAAACGCGGTTTCGATATCTTATTCAATTTCTGAGTTATCTAATTGTTAATAAACATTAGGTGAAAGAAATAGACATTGTTAGAATAAAGACATATGCTACAAAAAATTGTTTAAACTTACAATAATGTTTTTACAGATTCTAGAAGGCTACAACTATCATATGCAATGATAATATCGACAATTCTTTTTGTTTTAACTGGCTCAGGCGTTAGTTTAAAAAAGTGGCTCAAATTTTACCTCAGTAACAATTAAGATATCTGTGCGGTTTTTCATTTTATATGAAATCTGGAAAAACCCACTTAAAGTACTTTTGGCGGTTTGAAAGTTCAACTCAGACCATTTAATCCCGAGTTATCACCGGTGAGAGCCGACATCTACCGAAGTTTTGTCGCAAATAGCTATTTTTTAAATGTCAACTATAGACTTTGTGTCACATATCAATAAAAATCAGGGCTCAAGTTTCGTTTAGCCGAAATCAGTAACATAGAATATTGGCTTATTAGTCCAGGGTCGATAATTTTTAAAACCAAAAAAAATCATAATAGGATGAAACCCATTAGAAAAGGAGGGGAATATGATAAAAATGAAAGGAAAAATAATTTACGGGCGATCTGAGGTTGGGAAGGGGATGGGGGTGAGTTTTTAAGGGTGAAAAACGGTTTTTCTCGATTTCCAGCAAAACTAAAAGTCCTATCGAAAAAAGTCAAATGGAAAAGTTGTAGATAATAAAAAGATCTAAAACTTTTGTATTCACACTTTTTTCACATAACCTCAAAATTTATGTGAAAAATTCAAAAAACCAAGTTTTTGGTTTTTTATTTTTATCTTTTACAAAAAATTTTTTTTTTAACGAAATTTTGTGAAAACTTACCTTTTTATGTCCCAAATACGCTGTAATTTATTTAATTAAAAATATTTATTTTTTCACCTTATTTTGAATTAATATCGAAAAAACACCCTAATTTTCAATCGAAAATTCACCCGTCAAAATATCAGCTTTTTTCAAAAAGTTGGTGTGGTTTCTGTTCGTTGAAATCTCTACTTTCCGATGGTGAAAAAAAAATATATGTTACTATGGTAAATCTTCTCAGAAAACGCAAAAATTAAAAAAACTCGAATCCATTTTTTGAATCATTATGTATAATTTTGAGCAATTTATTAAAATTTTCACATTAATTACTAGGAAAATGTAAGATTTCATGTTATAATCTAGGAAAATGTAAGATTTCATGTTATAATCTTACGTTTTTCTAGTAATTAAAGTGTAAACTTTAATAAATTGCTCAAAATTATACATAATGATTCAAAAAACGGATTCGAGTTTTTTTAATTTTTGCGTTTTCTGAGAAGATTTACCATAGTAACATATATTTTTTTTTTCACCATCGGAAAGTAGAGATTTCAACGAACAGAAACCACACCAACTTTTTGAAAAAAGCTGATATTTTGACGGGTGAATTTTCGATTGAAAATTAGGGTGTTTTTTCGATATTAATTCAAAATAAGGTGAAAAAATAAATATTTTTAATTAAATAAATTACAGCGTATTTGGGACATAAAAAGGTAAGTTTTCACAAAATTTCGTTAAAAAAAAAATTTTTTTGTAAAAGATAAAAATAAAAAACCAAAAACTTGGTTTTTTGAATTTTTCACATAAATTTTGAGGTTATGTGAAAAAAGTGTGAATACAAAAGTTTTAGATCTTTTTATTATCTACAACTTTTCCATTTGATTTTTTTCGATAAGACTTTTAGTTTTGCTGGAAATCGAGAAAAACCGTTTTTTACCCTTAAAAACTCACCCCCATCCCCTTCCCAACCTCAGATCGCCCGTAAATTATTTTTCCTTTCATTTTTATCATATTTCCCTCCTTTTCTAATGGGTTTTATTCTATTATAATTTTTTTTCACTTTTCATTATTTTTAAAGGCTTCTACCCTGGACTATATAGGATGATTCTATGTAAGAAAGCTAGCACCAAAGTCTATATATTCAATAAGTCATACCACTCGTTTGATCGTCGGAAAACGCCGGCATTCTTTGCTGGGAGTCGTAAATCATGTGCGACACCTGTTTTTGGTAGTTTACGGACGGTGAATTCATTTGTGAAGGAATTTACCGGGTGCAATTAGAAAATATGTTGACTTTATTCTTGTTTTGAGAAATATTGGCAATTTATATAAATTATATATAATATATAAAAAATAGCTACCATTATTGCTAAGTAGCTTTTTAGAAATTTTGCTTTAACCGGGGAATGGAATGAAAAAAAATCATAAACATAGACTTCCGAGCGTATATCTGATAATACTTAATAACTAATACAGAATGAAAATTTGTGTTGATATAATCATTATTAAAAGGAATAACACAGTTTAACATCTACTTGGGACAAAACGGATACAAATGAACAATTATTTAGGCCAAGTCCATTTGGAGTGTACTCTGTAGCGTTGTATTGAATAAATAAATAAAAATAATGAAATATTAACAAACAAATAAGTATTATGTACATTCTTAAAAATTAATAAATACTTGAATATTTATAAATTTTTCAAGATTTTCAATTCAGGATGTTCCTTATTCTTTATAAATGTCCTTAGTGAGGAATTTGCATATTTAAGTGTATAATAGATTCGCACCCTTGTATATAAGGACAGCAGGTATTCCCATGGGCAAGGATGCGAAAATGCTATAGTAGACAACTTGGTCTTCAAGTTCATTCCTATTCCTAGAAAATTTGGGACCCTGGTCCGATGTTACGGCAAGAACATTAAAACCTATGTTCTTTAGTTTCTGAATTGCCTCAAATATTATTTCTTTCAAATCTTCTGCACTTGTTGAGTTTTGTGTGAAAAAATATGAAACAGGTTGTTTCCAACTGTGTGATATGCCTCTTATCATAATGACGTATGCACTTGTGGCAATAGCTGTGGATTTCTTATTGTGGAGTTCTTCAAAACTCACTATTTGATCTCTAGAGATATTATAAAATAAATTTGACTTGACACGCAACAATAATTTCCATAAGAAGGCATCGTACACAATCAAAAACACAGCAGATAACGTTCGCACAAATTGAAATTCAAAATCACTTTCTTGGGGGCACCCGATACAACGCTCTGCTACACCAACGTGTAAGTCAAACAGAACTGAAAAATCAATAAATCCACAGCGGCTGTGAGTTTTGCCGCTGAGAGGGTGAGTGTCGGCAGGAGGGGGATTCTCGGGTCGTCGAGAGAGTGGTCTGACTTATTGAATATATAGACTTTGCTAGCACTATATAATTTGATTTTTGCAGCGGAAATTCTTCGTTTCTGAGAAAATTCGAAAAAATTTTTTTAACAGATTTCGGCTAAACGAAACTTGACCAAAAATCAAAGACTTTTTGGTTTATTTTCAACCAAGTAATTTATTTTTTTGTTTCAGATACGAACAAAATGTACGACAACTTAAACTAAGATTTTCCTCCTCAACCAGTCCAGTTACATAAATGAATTTGTCATCAATACTTCATTGGAAAAATAATAAAAAACAATAAACCAACAAGATCTTAGATCAAACCGATGAACTTAACCAAACTACGGGTATAATACATCATCCGGAAACTGCTGAAATAGGTTGCGCATTACTAATAAAGCAAAATAATTCTAATATCTTGTACATGCAAACAAGGAAACGCGTTTCATCAAAACTATCGTTAGTGTGTTTAACATGACGAATGACAATAATAATAATAGGTGCAGATTGGTTTGTCGATTAAGAGCGTTCAATTTTTTTCATGTGAGTGCGCGTACAATAATGGACAAGAATCTGAATGACTTTTCTTAAGAAGATATCAGTTTTTGTAAAGTAAGTGAAAGAATTTTTTTTTAAATTGAAACCATAAATCTGTATAAACGATTGTGAAGAATGTTATTATTGACCGAGCACCAAAATTATTTCTTGGAAGGATAAAAATGTCTTTGCCACCGTGATGTATGTACATTTTTTCCACTACCAGCTTAATTTAGGGCAAACATGGAAAAAAATTACACATTACACACTATTTCAATTCCAAAATACAGGATGTCACAGCCGAGAGTAACCCATTTTAAATGCTTATAACTTTTATACCAGTTGTGTTAGCCACCTGCGGTTTACGCCATTCCTTTTCTCTTGGCCTAAAGTTTTTCCTAGTTGGTACCAAATTTTGTCTACAATTATACAGTGGGAGTAAAAAAATTGCCTTTTTTCGACATTAAAATTTTCAACAATTTTTAATGGAACACCCTGTTTATTGCAACGCCATAATTAGGAGTCGTGTTCAAGGTATCCATATACCAATAAACATCGGACTTGAGGTTTTAGCAGCAAAAAATTAAAATAGTAGTCTGGATATTTTAGCAAACGTATTTTTCATTAGCATATTTGGAACTATACATTAATAAAGAAATAAATATTAATCTAAAAAAACTGCTGTATATGTTGACCGTTCTGTTCTACGCATTTATGAAGTCGGACCATTAAATGGTTGAATGAATTGTGTAACATATCTTGGGGAATCGCTCCAATTACTGCACGAATATTCCTCTTAAGATCATCCAAATTATGTGGAAGGGGATTATAGCACCTATCCTTGACATAACCCCAGAGGAAAAAGTCTGGAACTGTCAAGTCAGGAGAGTACGGTGCCCATTCTATAGGGCCAGTTTACTATGGAGACCTAGTTACGTTTTTTTATACGTTTGCTAAAATATCCAGACTACTATTTTAATTTTTTGCTGCTAAAACCTCAAGGTACAAGTCCGATGTTTATTGGTATATGGATACATTGGACACGACTCCTAATTATGACGTTGCAATATACAGGGTGTTCCATTAAAAATAGTTGAACATTTTAATGTCGAAAAAAGGCAATTTTCTTACTCCCACTGTATAATTGTAGACAAAATTTGGTACCAACTAGAAAAAACTTTAGGCCAAGAGAAAAGGAATGGCGTAAACCGCAGGTGGCTAACACAACTGGTATAAAAGTTATAAGCATTTAAAATGGGTCACTCTCGGCTGTGACACCCTGTATTACAGCGATAATGCGTTCACAACATAACAGCTTACGTGTGAGAGCTATACACCGCAGCACGAGAAGTACTCCTTACGTCATCAGTCATTTTTGGTTGAGCGCGATTTTTAAATTTAATGGCATTTAAATTAAAATAATGTTTTTTCATAAAAAATTGATATTCAATAGTCTATGAATATAAGTCTGGGCTATTCCCCACCCCAGCTTTATGAATATTAATTCAAGGCACAAGTTAAAAGCTTAAGAAGAAGCCACTTGAATCTGCAATCGTATGCATGAACTTGTTGTCGAAATTCATGGATAGTATATTGAGTATTAAGAGCGGTAAGGGTTGTTTACCAGTTTAATTTTACTGGAGATCGGTAAAACCCTCAACGTTCGAGATGATTATACCATTTTTTGCTCGATCATATTCAAATAATTCAAATTTTTTCGAAATGAACGAAAAGTCAAAAGTGACATTTATATTTTTCCATCAGTTTACAATAATACAGATTGCGAAAATCCTTATGAAACCCTCGCCTCGGATTACACAAGTACGACAAGGATATATGAAAGAGAGAGAAAGAATAATTGTGCGCGGTCATCACTTAGGAGTGCGTGTACCTATTTCCCCAGGCTGGCGGAATTTTCAGACAACGTTGCCGGATGAAAGTGTTTTGTTTTACCCATTGTGCATGTCAACGATAACGAGACAAAAATATCATTTGTACAAATTAATCTGTGCTTCTGGCAACAGCGGTTAAAATAGGGGGCAATGAGCATTCGGTCAGTCTCGGGAAATAAGTATACACCAATGAGGAGAAACAAAGTACACTCCTTAATGACCGCGCATAATTATTCTTTCTCTTTCTTTCAGCTGTTTTTCTGTCGCACTTGTATAACCCGGCATACTCCGTAAGGATTCTCACAATCTGTATTTGCTTTTTGGTATAAAGTAGGCGATTACCGATTTGCCAAGTGATTTACTCACCGACCTCTGAACGTGTTGATAGCGTTAATGTTCATGGAATGAGACAAGATTGAAAATAGTACATTATACCATACGGGAGAGAAGTGCGTTATTTTGGAAGAGGTGCAATTTGTAACTTAAGTGCTACAATACATCGAAAACAAAATAGCATTTCTCCCGAATGAAGAATACCATTTTTTTCCACGGTCTCAAAAACATTCTTCATAATGTAAACTTCCTTGGGAATAATCGACAACTTCTGTCTTAATTTGGATGTCATAGAAACTGATTTCTACTTTCGACCGTGTGAAGCTGCTATTTTAAATTCAAAAACACCAAACATTATTCCAATTTCTCAAAAACTAAGGGTTGAAAACATTTTTTTTCCAAATATTGCCTCACGAGATCTTATATGGTAAAAAATTCCCTACAACTTTGATGCCCACAATTTTTTGTACAAACAAATCTAAAAAAGCTGTTGCATTCCACGTGCTCCAAGCTTTGCTTTCAAGCTGTATCACAAGCTCGAGCTCAGTCTTATCACAAATCTAGGAAAGGAAAGAAAACTCAACCTCAAAACCATTAAACTTGATAGAAACGAGATTGAATGGAGACAAGAAGTCAAGTATCTAGGTCTAATTTTAGACAGTAAACTCCTGTGGAACAAACACGAAAAGGAGATTACTTACAAGGCGAAAATGGCTCTAATGGTGTGTAGAAATCTGGCAGGGAAATATTGGGGTTGCAACCCAAAAATCCTGAGCACTGCCATAGTGAGACCAATTATCACTTATGGAGTAGTAGAGCTAGTCTATTGACGACGAGAGAAAACCTCTCCAAAATTCAAAGACTAGCCTGTATATGCATATCAGGAGCAATGAGAACATGCGCAACGGCAGCCATGGAAGTGATTCTCAACGTCAACCCCTCTACATAGGGTGGTAGAAAGTGTTGCAGAAAGATATAGACTAAGTAAAGAGGAAGTCATTAAGAAAAATCACCTCCTTACTTCTTAGAAATCAGACAACCTGGGACATGCCACAAGACGGTATGATGAAAAAGTACAACTTTTCGAAGAAATGTGGGAATGCCTAGACAAACTGAATGAACTAGGCGAGAAAAATATAGTTACCTCACTATGAATTCCAGGACACACTGGAATAAACGGAAATGAAATAGCAGATGAACTAGCAAAGAGGGGGTCTGAAATACGTTTCTGGGAGCCTGAACCTTTTTGCGGAATCAGCTTCAATGTAATATTAGTAGAGCTAGGTAAAGCCGAAAGAAAGGGAAGATCTGATCATTGGAAAGATCTAGTAGGGCTTAGACAATCAAAGATTCTCCTGGCCGACTTCAACCTGTTGAGATCAAATGAATGCATAAGTCAAAGCAAAACTGCGCTAAGAGTTTTAACAGGGATCCTAACGGGACATTGTCGCCTGAAAGGGCACCTGAAAAAGCTCAAATTAGTGGAGAAAGAAGAATGCAGATACTGTGGCATAGAAGAAGAAACCTCCATCCACATACTTTCCAATTGCACAGCACTCCAGAATCATAGAGCACAGTACCTGGGAGATTACTGAATAGGAGAGGAATATTTACCTAAGTTTAAGCCGGCAGATGTCCTAAAATTCCTCCGGGAAAAAGGACTGAAGGAGCTACTAATTTCAGAGACTTTCCTCAGAAACTGAGTAGAAGTAAGAAGGCACAATAGATCTTTCAGGTCTTAGTGAATGTTACCCCAAAAATACAAACATTAATACATACATAGAAAAGTAGTGTATGCTAGATATACTTTCGTTTAAAAAAGTAAAATCTCTGGTGGAAAATCTTATCCATTGTATATCCTTACTTTCCCGGACTAGAGGTATAATGCTGTCGTATTATCCTCAAATATTATTTCCATCAATCAGACAAAGATCTACTTTCACTCACCATGTTCATGTAGCATAGCATGTCAGATTATGTGTACCTATCACATGTTTACACACATCGTTGCGTATGTACCTATTTACGTTTCCACAAAGGCCTCTTACAGCTTGCAAACGCACCGCAAATTGCTCCAACAAATGTTGCTGATGGGTTGCTGAATATCAAAGACAATTGTCAGGAAATTAAATTATTATCCGAACAGGCGTATTATACATTTCAAGCTGTCATTTCCATTATATTCTGAGATCCGCATCGTCATTCAGTTTTTATTTGGTTAACCATTTAATTCAGCCAAGCCTACGATTATGTTATTTTTTGAATAAATGTTCGCTTACCGTGTTCCAGTGATTTCCATTAAAAAATTCTAATGTATAGGGTTGTCCAAAAAAAACCGGAATTTCCTTTTTTATTGATATTTTTTTTATTTATAGGTCGATTTTATTGATGTCGGTTTTGTTTAAAAGATAATTGATTAAGACACACTACTAATCTAATATTTCGCGTTTTGTCTAAAAAACAAAATGGCGGACACATCCAAACTTTATCAAACTTTAAAACTGACTGGAAATTTTTTGTTTCGTTCTGTATATGTTTGCGAATTATTTTACGAAAGTTCAGACATTTGTGAATGTAACGAGAGGTCAAACATAGAAATCGGTCAAAAATTGTCTGATGTATGGCTCGAAAAAAACAAGTATGTTATTACATAGTGACTTTTAATTTCTTTCGACATTTTCCAAAAGCAAGTGGGCGAAATATTAGATTAGTAGTGTGTCTTGATCAATTATCTTTTAAACAAAACCGACATCAATAAAATCGACCTATAAATAAAAAAAATATCAATAAAAAAGGAAATTCCGGTTTTTTTTGGACAACCCTATACAGGGTGTCCCACGACGAATGAAAACTATCTGTATATGGCAAAATACTTATAGTAAAATCATGAAAATTTCTACGTTTGGGTTTTTGGATACGATCTTTTCAACTAAAATATTTTCAAAGATGGCCGACTTCCGATTCTACCGGAAGTCGACTATAACTTTGTTATTTTAAATGGAACACCCTGTATATTAATACATTTTTAAATTCTACGTAATATTTTAGTATACTTTTGTCTAAAAACTTTTTTCAAAAAATGTACACTTTTTGAGTTATTGATGTTTTTGTACAAAATTTGACCGTTGAAGACCCTTATAAATTATTTTTTTACGAGGGGACCCTTGAAGATATGAAAATGGTTTCTCTTCGGTTGCCTTAAGCAAGGTCAAATGTGTTCGAATCTATGTTGAAAAATTTTTCATTTCATACAGGGTGTGTATAAAAAGTGTTCAAAGTTTAACTTCATAAATATCAAATTTCTTCATTTTTCTGAATAGAACTACCCTGTTTTTTCTATTTTAATGCATTCAGGGGAAAAAAATAAGGCAAGTTCATGTATACTTACCTATACCTAAACCTTACCGTTATCCAGATATTAAATGTTTTCTGTAAATTTTTAGAGATGCAGGTGTGGTCTAAATTTTGGTACAAGCACTAGGAAATGAAAATTATTATGTGAATTTACTTTTAATACATGGTAAATATGACAAAGTTTTTACAAGAACATGTGCTTTATTTGCAGTAAGATATCCAGATTGACCGCGATCGAAATCGCACATTGTTAAAAGAATACAGTTCATTTTAAGCAAAAGTTAATCGAGTTAAACCATTTGTGAGAATAATAAGATATGCAACAAAATTTTATGGAAAATTAAAAGCCAAAGAAAAATAGTCTGATGTTTTAAAGTAAATGTTCAAAATTGCTCCCTTGAACTTCAATGCATTTTTCAACCCTTCTCAGTATACCTTAATTCGTCGCACGGCTAATCATCATCTCAGAACGGGAATTGAAGGAATTTCGAACTCTTAGCTCAAAATCTTCTCTAGATGTTAACTAATGTCAGTTAAATGAGTGTCATTTATTACAAAGCCTACTAAAAGTATACATGAAAAATTTAAACTTGTTAAAAAATATAATAACAATTTAAAACCTCAAATATCTCGGAAACGACTAAAAGTTGGAATAGGATTGATAAAAACAATTTGATTTGATTTTTTTCAGAGACAGATGAAGAGAAAGACTTTTTTATTTCTTAGTGCTTGTATCAAAATTTAGACCACACCTGCATCTCCAAAAATTTACAGAAAACATTTAATATCTAGATAACGGTAAGGTTTAGGTATAGGAAAGTATACATGGACTTGCCTTATTTTTTTCTCTTGCATGCATTAAAATGGGAAAAACAGGGTGGTTGTATTTAAAAAAATGAAGAAATTTGATATTTATAAAGTTAAACTTTGAACACTTTTTATTCACACTCTGTATAAAATGGAAAATTTCTCAACATAGATTCGATTACGTTTGACCTTGCTTAAGGCAACCGAACAGAAACCATTCTCATATCTTCAAGGGTCTCCTCGTAAAAAAATAATTAATAAGGGTCTTCAACGGTCAAATATTCTACAAAAAAATCAATAGCTCAAAAAGTGTGCATTTTTCGAAAAAAGTTTTCAGACAAAAGTATACTAAAATATTACGTAGATTTCAAAAATGTATCAATATACAGGGTGTTCTATTTAAAATAACAAAGTTACAGTCGACTTCCGGTAGAATCGGAAGTCGGCCATCTTTGAAAATATTTTAGTTGAAAAGATCGTATCCGAAAACCCAAACGTAGAAATTTTCATGATTTTACTATAAGTATTTTGCCATATACAGATAGTTTTCACTCGTCGTGGGACACCCTGTATATGCTTCAATTATAAATAAAATTTGACAGATGTTCTAACGGGAATTCTGACATGCCTTTTTTCCATTTCTTCCAACGTAATTTGTTAGAAAGATATTAACAATCGATGAGCCACACAAAGAAGATTATTATACCGGGTTTCCCATTATATTCTGACTGTTTTTAGGAGCTTATATCTTCGAAACGGTTCTAGATAATAAGATGCGGTTTTCACAGTTAGGTTTAAAATTACCATATGTTTTTTACTGTTCACTTTTAGTTACTAGCCAATGAAGTTTTTGTTTATGACATTTTCAGCTTCATACCTGAATCATTACAGTATCCCAGTTAAAGTTATATAACTTCGCTTTCTGTGCACCGATTTTGAACTTTAAGGTACCGTTATAAAGTGAAAATATGTGTCTTTTAAGAAATTGAAATTGCGGAGGTGACCTTCATGGTTGCCAGACGTACTTACGGCATTAAATGGGGACTAAGACCCAGCATGGTACACTGGCTATACAAAATGGTTGTCATTCCCAGGATCACATATGCATCTTTGGTATGGGAGCCAAAGACCAGACAATCCTCTGCTATGCTAAAACTAAGCAAGGTCCAAAGACTTGCATGCACTGGCATTACAGGGGCAATGAGGACTACTCCTACAGCGGCGCTGGAAACAATGCTAGACCTTCCTTAACGAGGTCATGGCTAAAAGGGTGGTTGAAAGAACAACACAAGAAATACTGGAAGAATACGACTGGGCAAATACATGGGAAGAAATTCATAAAAGAACCATCAGAAAAAGTAGCGAAAGAACTGCTCTCAATGAGCAGGAACAAACTGCGCACCACTACGGGGCTACTTACGGGACACTTTCCCACAAAGGAGCACCTAAACAAAATAGGGCTGTACAACGGAGACCTTACATGCAGAAGATGCAAAAAGGATACCGAAACAGCTCTGCATATACTATGCAACTGTGAGTCGCTGGACCACAGAAGGCAGAAACTGTATGGCAGAACCCAAATGACTCCAGAAGACTTCTACAATCAACCAGCAAAGAACCTGTATGAGCTAATACAGGGAACGGATTGGCTGAATAGGTTGTAGTCAGAACACTAGGAGTATCCACAATAAGCCCAGGAGGCTGAGGTGGTACCGGCGAAGGGACGGCTCCGAAGGAAAAAAAAAAGAAATTGCTAAATATACAGGGTGTACCATTTAAAAAGTTATATCTACTGTATTCTGAAAATACGCCACTTTTCTAGCGGGTAAGCCGGAGGTAGGCCATTTATATAAATGTGTCACAACAAAACTTACGGTAATTTTAAACCTAACTCTGAAAACCGCATCCTATTATCTAGAACCGTTTCGAAAATATAAGCTCTTGAAAACAGTCAGAATATAATGAGACACCCTGTATATTATAAACTCTATATTAGCGAAATTGTTGTAGTACCAGGTGGCCAATTAATAACGGCCGTTAACCATATCCCAGAAGTGGATTACAGCGAGAAACGCCTGGAAACTATTTTCAAAATTGTAGGTCCACCGCTAGAGTTAAAATTTTAAAAGGCAAAATTTTTTTAAATCACTCATTTAATGAGCATATTAAATATTATAATCAGATTCTTCGACAATTTCTGCATATTTTAATACGACCAAATTAATTCTAACTCCTCAAATTATGGGTGGGGGAGAGTGGGTACCTTGTTACGAAAAAACACCTGTCATTCCTGTTCTGCTTGACCAATTTCAATAAACTTAATAATCTTAGAGAGAGCTTTTGTTGAACAGTAAGATAAATGCTAGAAGGCGCAGTTTTTTTTAGTATTGTGTTTCTCGTAACAATTTTAAATGGAAGCATACAAATTGAAGTGAGTCTTCAAAAAGTAGATTAAATTAGTAATAAAACACTGCAAACCGCAAGGAGATATCTTTTTTCTATCCTGAGATCGTAAGAAACAGGTTAATGGCGGGAATTGATCTTCCAACATCTAGATAGTCCACTGAAAAACGGAGAAAAAGTCGCTTCCTTCTCAATTTTTTTTTAAGGTACAACCACTTGTGGTCTCCACAAAATGATAGAGTAGGTCCCTGGCCATCTGAAATCCAAAATTACAACATTTTTTAATAGGGACAACACTTTTTATTGCGAAATTTGTCAAAAATCTGTCAAAATTATGTTTTATTACTTTTACACACATACCTCGCGATATCTCCGGAACTAAACAAGATGTTTTCAAAAAAATTTTTTTTAATCGACAGAAGAAACATGAGCGAATATTACTGTGTAAGTTTCATTTGTATAAAAAACCTAGTTTTTTTGTAAAATTGGAGAAAACTGTAATCTCTACTTTTTTTGCAACACTTTTTTCAGTAATCGAGAAACTTTTTTATTTTTCAAAATTGTACCAAACTATCTGCGTACCAAATAAAGCTAAAGCTTCAAGGAAGTTTTTGAAACAAGAATCACTATTCTAAGTATCATAGTTTTTGAGCAATAAATGCGCAAACTTGAAAGTTTCTGCAGCCGCGCTTAATTATTGTGCTTTCTAACGAGCAGGCATCTCTCGCATACGCATAATGCGGTCTATACCTGACAAATTTGGCAGATAACTTGATTCAGTTGCTAACGTCTTTGTTTTAACTGCTATTAGGTGGATATTATTTTGGATGTGTGTATGTCTATTGAGATTATTTGGAGATTGGAAGGATTAAATACAATTATATGTGCTGCAGAAAACAAGAAAAACACTTGTGCTCAAGAGATTTTGCAGTAAAAGGAAGACATTCTAGGAGGGACGGTTGAAATGAAATGTCATAAAACTTGCAGACAAATATTTACTAATTCACAAAATACAGGGTGTCCCAAATAAGAGTGACTGATTTAAACATAAATGTCCAGCTTATTAATTGCTCCAAAGAGATGGGATTTTTACTTGTTTTACTAATTTATCAAAGAGATTTTTTTAGGCTTGAATGGCATTTCATCTCATCAACACAGGGTGTTTTACTAATGTTGGTCAAATTCAAAGTGGAAAATATGTATTATTTTGAATGGAACACCTTATAATTCTTGATCTCATTTTCCTTTCCAAATAGTTTTCTATATTTTGTTTCATTAACAAAAAAGGAATTCGAGGTTTCATGTAGTAGTACATTTTGAATAGTATTTTCATATGAACGTATTTTGATGCCTAGAAAATACAGTTTAAAATATAAATCACGATCTAGGTCGCGTTGTATCAAACACCTATACTCGGTTTAATGATAACTGATGTTTAGACGGATGTGATTGATTAATGATAAATACCCCAAAATTTGTAAAGTAAAATTTGGCCATACATAACAGATTCCCATTCGAAAACAAGCAGGCTATGATTTTGACGCATATGTCGAAAATTATTAATCGTGTTTCAGTTAATGGACTTTCTTTATTTTTTTGCAATAAAAAGATTCTTACAAATGCAGACCAATGTGAGATCTTCCCATTCCCGCTGGATTTAATAATTTCTGTCAACCCGAACCAGCTTTCTAGACGTTGTAAGAACAATTCCCTCCATTTACCTGTTTCTTATGATATCTCAGGATA
Organism: Galerucella nymphaeae; assembly: GCA_963978555.1. NCBI lineage: Eukaryota > Metazoa > Arthropoda > Insecta > Coleoptera > Chrysomelidae > Galerucella > Galerucella nymphaeae. The sequence goes on along the minus strand of OZ021711.1, from coordinate 251,122 downwards.
GAAAAGATATATCTCCTTGCGGTTTGCAGTGTTTTATTAAAAATTCAGTACACTTTTCAAAGACCTACTTCAATTCGTGTGCTTCCATTTAAAATTGTTACGAGAAAACACAATATTGAAAAAAAAAACTACGCAACTATGCAAAAATTGTCTATGAAATATTTAACATGCTCCTTAATTGAGTGAATTTTTGCATTTTAAAATTATAATTGTCAAATACGCCCCCCATCGGTGGACCTACAATTCTGGAAATAATTTCCAGGCGTTTCTCGAGCCCACTTATGTTATGAACATTTTTTTCCCGAACCTGTGCTATCATCCATTCCAGAGATATGGCCGACGGCCGTTCTTAGGTGGCCACCCGGTACATTCAATAGCCTTCGTGCGTCATTGTTTGTGACGTATTTATTCAGCCAAATTCGAAAATGTTATGGAATCAATAATAACCAGCTTCTTTTTCTAACTGGAAATACTTGAGAACTGTCGAAATGCTAATGTTCTTTCCTGTACCCAGGCATATTTTTGTATTATTTAAATAAATATAACAATAAGATTGATAGATATCATAATATTAATTATTCTATTGCTTTATAAGTTTTGGAGGTGGAGATGTCGCTACTATCATACAGGGTGTTTCATTGGGAAAGGGCCTAACTTTAACTGTAGATGGGGATCACTTTGGTGGTTCCAAAAACCTATATTTAATGTGTCTTTTGCACTTTATAACCGCGATACAGGGTGTTTTATAAATTGATCTTATTTCTTTCGAACCTCATAACTTCCGAGTTTTACGTAGTTTCCAGATACATATTTTTATACAGGGTGTTCGAGATATTCGAAACATATTGAATGGGTATGTCCTAAGTACGGCTCTGTTATCACATTTTTTAGTGGTCTGTACTCGTAAACATACAAACTCAATTGAATTTCTAGGATGCTTCTTTAGATGCATTAAATGGATTTCATTTCAAGCTAAAAAATAAAAAAAAACCTCTCCGATACCATTGTTAACCCCCAAAACGTTCATAAATTATAACTTTGACGGTAAATTTTTGGTAGTAAAATTGTCTGCGGAAAAATAAAAAAGGAAATAAGTAGATTCGATTTTTTATACCCTTTCCAATTATAAAGAACAATTTTCAAAAAATCTATATACAGGGTGCTGTTTTTAGGAAAGAAGAGTTTTGAAATTTTTTGTTAAGCCGGACCTGCATTATCTTTTTGGAGATGCTTTTGATGGAGTCTCTAGGTAATGGTTATTACGTGTACCAAATCTCAAAATAATATACAGGGTAACTCAGAGGTTCGAAAGAAATAAGATGAATTTATAAAACACCCTGTATCTCGGTTATAAAGTGCAGAAGACACATTAAATATAGGTTTCTGGAACCACCAAAGTGATCCCCATCTACAGTTAAAGTTAGGCCCTTTCCCAATGAAACACCCTGTATATTTTACACTTCCGTTACTAGAAGATCTGTATTGATTGTGATTGTAGTGTTTTCTTCAGTCCGCGATTAGGCTTTAAGCTTGCAGACGGATAACATAGACCTTGTACTGATGAGGCGCAAATACGGTCTACAAGTTATGTTGTCCCTTCTAACTGCAAACCACAAACGGTCAATGGCTTTAAAAAATATTTTTCAAAAACTTATAAAGCGTAGATTAATTAGATAATATTCTGTGAAATTTATAAGTAACTTATTGAATAGGACAATATTACAGTCATAAATTAGCAGCTTTCAATAGTATGATACATCGACCTTTAACAGTTCCAATAAATATTGACTATTACTAAAGAACTAAATATAATAAAACAAATAGCTGTTAATAATAATTACGATCCAAATTTAATTGACATTATCATAAATAAAAAGATACGAAAACATACTCTAGAACAAGTATTTCCTTCAATTTGGAAACTTAACATACTTTGGAATACCATCATTAAAAATCAAACCATTTTTAGAGACTTCAGACTTGAAAATTTGCTCCAAAACCGATAATAATTCATCCAAATTCATTAAAAACTACAAATCCAATTCTTTAAAACTGAATCAATCAGGAGTTTATAAATGGAATTGTGGTAATGATAACTGTAACAAAATTTATATAATATATGTAGAACTTTTAGGAATTTTGAAACTAGAATTTCAGAACACAAACGTAGCTATGACAACCAAAAACCAGATTCCAACTACTCAAATCATTTATTAGCAAACCAACACACTTTCGACTAAAATTTTGAAATTTTGCATATAGAACCTAAATTCTTCAAATTGAATCTTTTAGAAGCCCTGGAGATAAATAAAAACTAATATTCAGATAATCTTTTTAACGACCAAATAGATATCAACAATTCTCCCTTATAAAACCTTTTTACCTAGAAAGGTTCCTGTAGGATTGTTGTGAATGAATTTCCAGGTAAACTTGTTAAATACTTCAGTTAATCCCATATTTAGAAACACTTTTCCCTTTTTTATTTTATTTCCATGTGAATAGATCATAATTTTATTGTTAATATCAATATAATTTAGTAATAAGGCACTGTATAAATTGAAAATGTCTTATTATACCTCCATTCGTTTGATAAAGCTATTGTGTTAGCGAAACACGTCACAATTTTAAGTTTAAATATTTTGTAGATGTGTGTGTGTGTGTGTGTGTGTGTGGTGGAGAATGGCCTCAGACATAGTCTATAATAGCCACAGAAAATTAAAAGTTAGTGAAAAATGAAATATCAAAACGTATGTCTAAATAGATAATTTAGACTTATTTATGAAAATCACTATAGCATCAAGTACATACTTATCCATGTTCGCCAAAAGAGTGGTTATATTTATGGGAAGAGGAAAATTTAAATCGATCAGAGAATAGGGTACAGGAATAAATTTTGCTATTGGTGGGAATCGACGTTTTATCAGGTCTGCTAACACCTTGCATGCTTATTTTTTCAAAAAAATATCAACTTTACTTTTAAAACGACTTTAAAAATCATAAAATTTGAAAGTCCGCCAAAACGCGTTTGTCGTCACTGTTGACGTCACACATTTATACGTACTTGTTTACATTCTTATTCGTGTATCGTGTATTGCGCTCTGAGTTTTTGTGACTTAATTTGTTTTTGAGTGCCTTAAAAATGGATAAAGCCAAAAAACTCCACATTCCAAGTATTGCACTGTTCCAGAGTGTAAATCGACGTCTAGTGAAACGTAAAACTCCAGAAAAAATATTTCTTACTTTACCTAGTGGCGCAAGCAAAAATGCATATCATCTCTAGAAGTATCCTAGACCCGAGAGCCCTACACCAACCACAAAACCTTCGCTAGCCATATCCACTCAAAAATTATAACGGATCGTCACTTAACTATAAACTAGTAAATAAAATATTTTCTTCTAAATGTTTCAAAATATCCTCGGAAATATCGTATATTTATGTCCACTTTCCACTTTACGTTGACTTTTAGAAATTAAAAAAGCACACACAATCACTTAATGGTCTCAAACAAACATATTAATGTTGGGATGAAAGCAAACTATACCTTGCTTCGCATTCTAGTTTCTTTCTCTTAATTTGCCTCTTACGTTTCAGAGAAAATATTTTCTTCTACTTCAACTAGTTTGAAATCTGCTAGAACAACTGTCAAAACTATTAGTTAAGTCTCATTCGAACTTAAGCATTCATTTGCTCTTTTCATTAAAAATCATCAATTATCATTTTAGAAAATCTATTTATTACAAAAATTCCAGTATTGAAGCTGTAGGCAGAGATAACATACATATAGCTGTAGGTACAATAAACTGAGATCAATTTTCATCGGGATAACCAATATGTGGTTTTTCTATATAATTCTGGCTGTCGCAAACGATTTTCGATCAAAAACACATTTTGTGGAAGCTGCCGCTCTACATTCGTATTAGTTATAGTATCTCTATCCGGTATTTTTTTGTCGTTTATCGTAACCATTTTGCAAAAGTACACATATTCACATTTTTCAATTCTGTTCTTTTATCTATCAGAATTCAATATTAAAGTATGTACCTTTTTCTGTCTTTCCTGTATAATGAAATTGTTTAACGGGAAACCAACTTCCGTAAATATTCAAAATTTGCAGGTCAATTTTATTCAGAACTGCCCCTATACTAAAACATTTCCAGGTAAGTTATGCCGTTTATTTCGTTGCTGTCCCTTACAGTAATTTATCTTGTGTAAACTGAGGAATTACTTCTTTTTTGCTCGGTAGCGTTTTCATTTTCAGTATCCCGTTTTTTCTGCTCTCCTTATATTCTGATACAAGTACAAATAACCTTTTTTGCATGACAAACAAATAAACAATGTTTTCCGTTACCTGTGTGCTGAGATATATATTCTGATAGTATGTTTTTGTGACAACTTTGTTTCATTTTCTTTGATGACAACCATCCAGTTCCGTTGTTTATCATAGCAGCACATTAAGAGAGTATTTTTATAGACCAGACGATAGGTGACACAACTACAAGTAATTAGCACTACAGATGATTTTTTTTATAAATACCGAAGGTGTAAGGGTAGGTATCTGTATCTAGGTAATTTGTTCCTAGATGAATTTTGTCCATTTCTTTTTATTTTTTGTCATCTTTTTCGCTTCTTCCCACTTCCCCCATTTCTCCTTTCTAGTATTTCTGCAACTTTTTGTTTCCAAGTTTTCTTAGGTCTTCCTCTCTTCCTTTTTGTATTTACTCGGACTTCCTACTCATCTCTGACTGGTCTGCTGCTGATTCTTGTTGAGTGTCCGAACCACTTTTTTTATTTAATAATTCGAGTATTGGCTCTACTTCCAGTTCCTTTCTCACATCCTCGTTTTTTATCCGATCTCTTCGTGTTATACGCTTCAGTCTCCGTAAATATTTCATTTCCATTGCTTGGATTCGACTTTTAGACTTTTGTGACAGTATCCAGCTTTCACTTCCATAAGTAAGAATTTGCCAATAGACTGTTTTATATACCGTAATTTTAGTTTTTGCACTGATTTCTTTTTTTCCTATAAATGATCATGATAATGTATGATACAGTTTTGAAGCATTGGTAATCTTTTAATTTATTTCAATATCTTCGTTTCCATTTTTATTTATCTTCATACCAAGGTATCTAAAAACGTTCTACCTGCTCGATTTCTTCTTCTTGTATCCTTAAATTAATTTCTTTATCCTCTTAATCATCACTTTTGTTTTCTGTATGTTTATTTTAAGGTTTTTCCCCTTTAGCTCTTCTTCCCATAGCTTTAGATTCCTCTGCAAGTCCTTTTCGCTGGTGGTTTCTGAAGCACGGCGTAGTACCTACATTATAAACTATTCTTCAGATATAATATAATATATAAATTATTGTACTAGGGCGTTTTGAGAAGGAAAATATCAGCTTTAAGGGGGCATTTTTTTGTCATAGCACAGAATAGAATAATTTTTAGCAAATTACTCAATTACAATAAAATAGTTATTTATGCAACAAGTGCAAAAAGTGAGTGTTTTTTGCAAGCGACGTGAAATTGGACAACATGTCGAGTGCAAAAAACACGTTTTGCAAGAGTTGCATACAATATTTTTTCTACATTCATGCAAAAACTGGAAAATTAGAATATAATATGTTGAGAACCTAACCTAACCTAATCAAACTCAAACCGTTCTTCTCATGTAATATATGCCACTTATTGGCAGGGTAGCCAGGTAATGTGGTGGTTATTGGCCTCTCAATTGATGGTGCTACTGGTCACTCAGAGGGTCATCTTATAAGAATCAAACACTACGTGTTGCACTGGGATATGTTCTATTTATTATTTAAACTTACACTTAAACTTATTACTATACATTATACTAATACTTATACTAGTTACTGATACGAATAATCTAATAGTAATGAATGGTTATGTTAATACGAATACTTTAATAATAAGAATGAATCCCAACTACTTTCGTTTGTATATTTTATATGTGACAATTCAAGTTCATAGTATGTGAATATAAATAATACTATTTATGTTTATTTCACGCTTGAACTTGAACCATACGTGAGACCTTTCTATTTCTAATGATTCATTGAAATTAACCTCAAGGGAATTTATGTCTGTTATTTAAATATTATCATTAACTTATTATATTGACCAAAAGGCATCACACTTATTTTGTATCTTTATGGCCTCCACCTTGTCAATACTCAATCATAGCTGGTTTTCGCTTTGACCATTTAAATTTTAAATAATTAAAGATTTTTGCAATAATTGTAACTCGTTGAGACTGAGTAGTAAGATATTTGTACATATTTTATTGTTGTATTAGAGCAGGATCAGACACTTGCTCTGGATTTTTATTTTATTTAAATGTTAAAGTTTGTCATTAATCATCACAAAACTGACACAAGAATGACAGATGAGTGCAATAAAATATTTTATTGCACTAGTGCAATAAAGTACCACTTTTTCCATTAAATGTGGTTCACAAAAGTGTTGTTTTTTGCATGAATGTAGAATATTGTAGAAAAAGTATAATATATACTAAGGAGGCACTGGATGGAAACTGTTATTTGGGAGGTTTGTTCCATGAATAAAATTCACGGATAATCACTTTGTCCTAATTACGAAACACGACATTATTCATTATCTGAGAAAATATACATATATTAAGTACCCTGCAATTTTGATGCCCACAATGTTTTTGTACAATCAAATCTATAAAAGTTATGGACGAAAAACTGTTGCATTCCACGTGCTCCAAGCTTTGCTTAAAAGCTGCATCGCAAGCTCGAGCGGAATCTTCTAACAAAAATCTAAATAAATAGTATATACTGCATATACTTTAGTTTAAAAAAGTTAAATCTATGGTGGAGATATTTTCCATTCTATAATCTCACTTCCCCGGACTACATTGAATAATGCTGTTTTGCTGTTAATGGAAAATCACTCTTTTTTACACCCTGATTCATTCAAAATTCTTTTGTTTCCCATTTTCCATTGTAGTATATATCGCGGTCATCAAGGCGTGTACTTAGTTCCAGAAATCAGAGGCCGAATGTTGATTGCCCCCTATTTTTACCACTGTTGCCAGAAGCGCAGATTAATTTGTACAAATGTAATTTTTGTCTCGTTATCGTTGAACTTTCTATGAGTCAATGACCTATTTCCTCCTTTGATCATGTTGACACATTTTATAACTGTTTCCATTGTGTCTTCCATTTCCAGCATTTTCCCACAAAGAGCAAACACTGGGGTTTATTGTCCTTGTTATTTACAAACAGATACTCGGTTTCCCACTCGTCTTGGAACACTCTGTTTTCTTCTGAAACTTCTCTTTTCTTACTCATCGTGAAATAACGCAATTAGGTTTGTAAGTTAAAACTAAACACAGTGATGAAGCACCAGCAGTTTGACAGTAGCTAACCTCGTGTGCGCACAGTCTTAGTATCTCAGAGTCACTGAGTGTTTTGTTTGGTTCCGAACGCGCAGTTGCCAAACCGTGCGTGCAGTCAGTCTTTTCAGAAAGCGTAACTGGCGTGTTTGCCTTATAGGCTTACTCAAAGTATACTTCCTACTGATTCTCTTAAAGTAATTAAACCTTTATTTTGCTAGTTGTTAAAAAATATCAGGTCATAATTGGACGTGATGCAGTTCCTCGCATCTACCTGCGTTAATCCCTTTTCGAACGGAGGGTAGGATTAAGACAGGTCTGCAGTTCCTCACACTATTGTTTGTAGGGTAGCACAATAATGCACCTGTTTATAATAATTTGTCTTCAGTTTCAATTTCCTAACCTAACCTAACCTAACCTAACCTAACCTAACCTAACCTAACCTAACCTAACCTAACCTAACCTAACCTAACCTAACCTAACCTAACCTAACCTAACCTAACCTAACCTAACCTAACCTAACCTAACCTAACCTAACCTAACCTAACCTAACCTAACCTAACCCAACCTAACCTAACCCAACCTAACCCAACCTAACGAAAATCATTGATTTAATGTTGTGTTTCTGTTTTTTATTTTACTTATATTTGTTCATATTTAATATTTACTAGCGGTATTTCTTCTGCTGCGGTGTGTTTCTGTTTGTTTATTTCATATGTATTTGTTCTGTTTGTTTCTTTTTTATTTTGTATTTTATTGTTATTATTTGACAAAAATATAATTTCATATTGAAACATTTACTAGCAATATGTAAATATTACCTAATCAAAATCCCTCGCACTGTCATTGTGGACCTTGCTACCTGATACCTAATCCCTTACCCTTCGTATGCTGCGAGGAACTGAACACAAATTTTGTACCTACCTGTTAATGTGCGAGGAACTAGACGACTCCGTCATAATTATATACAATTTGAACTTAACCTGAATTCTTGTAGAAAATTTGATATTTTATATTTCTGTTCAAAAATACCTACCGCGGGCCGCCAGTCGGCCATCCCTGTTCTAAGCAAAGTATAGATTGGAGTAACTTAGTAATTTCATAGTTGTAGTTAATATTATCACTGCCACCTATCTCAGGTAATGTGACAGATGGCGTATAACTTTCTCAGTGTGGTAGGTGGTCATTCATTTATTCATAGGTATGGGTTAGGTTCAATAGCCCAGGTACTTGAGCTGAATCTTTGTACCATTACCCATGTTATCTACCTACTCCAATTCCAGAAGCTTCATATCTTCTATGTAAGCCCACAGTTTATCTGGAGGAATCGTCAGTAGTTGTGATAGTTTTGTTATTTCCACTTCAAAGTGCTTCCGTCTGAGTCCTTGTGAATTCTCACAGAAGCAGAGTATGTGAGTAAAGTTCAAATTATCTGCACATATAGGTTCACTAAATTTACCCATCCTGTGCATATCTTGCTCAGGGTACAGTGTCCAGTCACAGGTGGGTAACTGTCTTCAAATTTCTCTTACGCAGTTTTAACAGCCTGAACGAGAGTTCCTTGTCTAGCTTCTTCAGTAGACTCTTAGTACAGAGGTGTCCTTGTGTCAGTCTTCATTTGAGTTGGTGTTCCCTAGGTACCCAGAGTTCGCTGGTATGTACAGTACAAGTTATGATATTGTGGAAGAGAAAACTGGAGATTCTAATGTTGTGATGGCACAACCGACTTCTGCTCATTTTTCGAGGCATCAGTATCAAATCGTATTCATTTCGGTATATTATATCCAGAAAAGTTCTCCCAATAGATCGTTTTTATTCAGAGTTGTGAGAGATGTTTTTCGTCCATGGGGGCATTAAGGTAAGAAGTGGAGGGGATGTTTGAGAAATATCAATTTTGATTGGCACTGTTTTTAGTAGTATTGGCAAGGGTCTTATTGTTGAGGATTATCCATCTGTATCTGTAGAGTAGGGAGGGTGAGTGTAGTCTCACAGCACTAAGGCCACATATGACCCATTGTACATCCTCCCGAGGAGCTGTTCTCCTAGGTCATCGTCCATCCTGTCCTTCTCAAGAAGGTGTAGGCCAAGACTCACCGAACACACACTCTCTTATTGACGATAGCTCCGGACACTCGCATAGGACATGCCTGACAGTCTCATCTTCCTGTTCACACATCCTGCATAGAGGTGTGTCCACTAGCCCCATAGTATGGAGGTGTTTCCTCAGTTGACAGTGGCCAGTCAGAAATCCCACTGTTATACGTAGGTTTTTCCTGATCATCGCCAAGTATTTCTTCGGCGCCATCTTTCCAGGGTCGCCCAGGGTGATCCTGGCAAAACTGCATCCTTTGATTTCCTCCCATGTCTCAAGGGATTGAGCATGGGTGTAACGTTTGGCTAGTTCCGCAATTGTCGAAGTCGTCAGGCCGTAGGTGTCACTGGGTCCAAGAATTTTTAGTCGAGCGGCTTCCCTGGCTGAGGATTATCCATAAAGGAGGTTCATTTGCTTAGCATTAGAATTATTCTACCGAGCTAGACCTAAAGATCGTTAATTTGAACTATTTCAAATATAACCCAATAATTTTTCTCACTTTTCGTGGTTTGCAATTCTTGAATCAAGGGTTCATCAGTTCCTCAATTAAGGCTTCTCCAGCAACATCTACATACGCCATTTTTGTTACCGTTAATTGATTAAGTGTCAACTGTTTTCTTGTCATTTTAAATACTGTACCCAAAAAAAAGCTAAGCTAAAGCTGAGAGACTACAATCAGATATCTCAGAAACCAAATAAATATTCCTAGTTTGATAGCATCTAATTATGTGCAGCTTTGCCAGGACTCAACACACTGGTTTTCTATCTCTATCCGTTTTCTAGATTCCAATCATAAACATCGACAGACTGTACAAGCATTTGAGGGTATCGTTATTATTGTAGAGCAAGTGACGAGATCTTTTATTTGATAAGATGTAAAGTTGTCAATTTTGAACTACTTCATGTTATATTAGCATCATTTACAAATACAGTGAATTTATTCTGACATCAATCATAAATAACAAACCTCACCAGAAACTTTATTATTTGCCTGAGCCAGCTGTTTTCTCCATTTACTATTATATTCAAACCATTTTAAATGAATGTTATGGAATTGAAGTTTTTTATTGAAATTCCCGTTTCTAGTCAAAGGCGTCCGTGGAATCACAAGGAACTGAAGCCATGAGAAGTTCAGGAAAATGTCTGCAGTTTTAAATGTTTGAAAAAGTGGTTCAGATGCCAGTGGCTTGAAAAATGGGAGGGGAAAGATGACATATTACTAAAAATGTACCTATATCATTGGATCAAGAATTGTAAACTATTTTTTCATCAAATTATGCCCATTTATATTTAAAAACAACATGCCAAATGTCGAATTAATCCATCATCATTTTCATAAATTTAACACCTCGTATTTCGAAAAGTGAATAAGCGTTGTGTCATTTGAAAGCACCATGTAGGGTGTCCCACGACGAGTGAAAACTATCTGTATAAGGCAAAATACTTATAGTAAAATCATGAAAATTTCTACGTTTTGGTTTTCGGATACGATATTTTCAACTAAAATATTTTCAAAGATGGCCGACTTCCGGTTCTACCGGAAGTCGACTGTAACTTTGTTATTTTAAATAGAACACCCTGTATATTAATACATTTTTGAAATCTACGTAATATTTTAGTATACTTTTGTCTAAAAACTTTTTTCGAAAACTGCACACTTTTTGATTTATTGATTTTTTTGTAAAAAATTTGACCGTTGAAGACCTTTATAAATTATTTTTTTACGAGGAGACCCTTGAAGATGTGAAAATGGTTTCTATTCGGTTGCCTTAAGCAAGGTCAAACGTAATCGAATCTATGTTGAAAAATTTTCCATTTTATACAGGGTGGGAATAAAAAGTGTTCAAAGTTTAACTTCATAAATATCAAATTTCTTCATTTTTTAAATACAACCACCCTGTTTTTTCTATACAAATGCATTCAGGAGAAAAAAATAATGCAAGTTCATGTATACTTCCCTATACCTGAACCTTACCGTTATCCAGATATTAAATGTTTTCTGTAAATTTTTAGAGATGCAGATGTGGTCCAAATTTTTATACAAGCACTAAGAAATAGAAAAGTATTTTTCTCCATCTGTCTCTAAAAAAAATCAAATCAAATTGTTTTTATTAATCATATTCCAACTTTTAGTCGTTTCCGAGATATTTGAGGTTTTAAATTGTTTATTATATTTTTTAACAAGTTTAAATTTTTCATGTATACTTTTAGTAGGCTTTGTGATAAATGGCACTTATTTAACTGACATTAGTTAACATCTAGAGAAGATTGTGAGCTAAGAGTTCGAAATTCCTTCAATTCCCTTTCTGAGATGATGATTAGCCGTGCGACGAATGAAGGTATACTGAGAAGGGTTGAAAAATGCATTGAAGTTCAAGGGAGCAATTTGGAACATTTACTTTAAAACATCAGACTATTTTTCTTTGGCTTTTAATTTTCCATAAATTTTTGTAGCATATCTTATTATCCTCACAAATGGTTTAACTCGATTAACTTTTGCTTGAAATGAACGGATGTGCGATTTCGATCGTGGTCAATCTGGATATCTTAATGCAAATAAAGCACATGTTCTTGTAAAAACGTTGTCATATTCGCCATGTATTAAAAGTGTATTCACATAATAATTTTTATTTCTTAGTGCTTGTATCAAAATTTAGACCACACCTGCATCTCTAAAAATTTACCTAAAACATTATTTAATATCTGGTTTAGGTATAGGAAAGTATACATGAACTTGCCTTATTTTTTTCTCCTGAATGCATTAAAATAGAAAAAACAAGGTGGTTCTATTTAAAAAAATGAAGAAATTTGATATTTATGAAGTTAAACTTTGAGCACTTTTTATTCACACCCTGTATAAAATGGAAAAATTTTCAACATAGATTCGATTACGTTTGACCTTCCTTAAGGCAACCGAAAAAAAACCATTTTCATATCTTCAAGGGTCCCCTTGTAAAAAAATAATTTATAAGGGTCTTCAACGGTCAAATTTTCTACAAAAAAATCAATAACTCAAAAAGTGTGCATTTTTCGAAAAAAGATTTTAGACAAAAGTATACTAAAATATTACGTAGTAGATTTCAAAAATGTATTAATATACAGGGTGTTCCATTTAAAATAACAAAGTTACAGTCGACTTCCGGTATAACCGGAAGTCGGCCATCTTTGAAAATATTTTAGTTGAAAAGATCGAATCCGAAAACCCAAACGTAGGAATTTTCATGATTTTACTATAAGTATTTTGCCATATACAGATAGTTTTCACTCGTCGTGGGACACCCAGTATTATTCATAGAAAATAGAAAATTTCAATCTGATTCAATTTCAATTGATAAAATTTATTTTATTGCAGCTCGGAAAACGTCCTGAACTGTAGTCGCAAGAAATAAATCGCTCCTTACAATGTTACGCTTTCCACCGATGTAACTTTTACAGAAAATAACCAAATATATACCAAAATTCTTGATGTAATGCGAAATAAACTGAATGCTTCCGCATGTGCGGCCCTTTTGGATGAAGTGAATTTCGGTGATTCTCGCCTGCTGCTATCGTTATCAGTGCTCGCTTTGATAAATGTTATGGTAATAGTCGGCAACTGTCTTGTTATTGCTGCCGTTTATCACTCCACGAAATTGCGGTCGGTGACGAACTTCTTCATAGTGTCGCTCGCAGTGGCCGATTTAATGGTGGGAGTTGCAGTTCTACCCTTTTCAGCGACGTGGGAGGTTTTCAAGGTAAGATTATGTTAAAAAGCTCTTGTTTGATTTTAATATATGAACGGATTTAATATAGCGAGAACCGTAGAGAGGTGAAAAATATTTCACGAGACGTTTTATGAATGTTACCATGCAGGGAAAAAATGGTAATAATGATTCGTTTATTTACGCCAAGCAAAAGGTGAATATTTTTGACAAAAGGCCTAGTAGAAAACGAATAATGCCATGATAATATAAAGGACATTGCGTTGTATCATTTTGATATATCTGGCACACGCTAATGTTGTTCAGTTATTTGTTGTAAACATTTGAAACGAAAAAAACCTAATTTTTTTGGTTTTTTCTACATAGCGTAATACGTACTGCATCAATCTAAATGGTATGCATGGATAAATTGTTGATAATTGAAATACGAACAAAATGAGGAGTCGAGCACGTCAATCGAATAATTAGGAACCGAAATAATCAGGGAAAATCGTAAAATTGGTCATTTATTTTGAAAATTCATATCTTCCTCATTTTTCAATTGCAACAGCTGAAAATTGGTATGAAAGAAGTTCTTCGTATGCCCTTCATATAGGCCATGGGTGGGCAACAGCCGGCCCGCTTTATGATTCGATCTGGACGCAAGACATTTTGTAAGACCTAATTAAAAAAAAACATAGTGTGGTTTTATCATGTCTAATATCTATCGCAAAAAATTATGAGCACTACAACACTACTTTAGAATGTACTACTTTGAATGCGGCCCGCGAACGTATTTGCACACTAAAGTTTGGCCCACAACATGTCAAAGGTTGCCCATACCTATATTTTAGGCGAAAATCATGACGCCAAGCGACGATTACTTTATTTGCCATTGCAATTTTAATTTTTTCACACGATAATTTTCAAAGTGTCTGGATACGTTGTCGATTGTCCGATTTTGAATTTGAAAACGGTTTTGGAAAGTGTCTAGGTAAAGCAGCAAAACTTATATCTTAGATTTGTCATAAATAATGCGAAATTGTCAAAAAAGTATGCTGGAAATTCACGATTACTCCCAGCGCTAGCGGGTTTTTATATATACAGATTGCGAAAATCCTCACCGAATTATGCCAGGTTATACAAGTGCGACAGAAAAATAGCTGAAAGAGAGAGAAAGAATAATTATGCGCGGTCATCAAGGCGTGGTCTTAATTTCTGAAGCCAGTGGCCGAATGTTGATTGCCCCCCTATCTTAACCGCTGTTGCCAGAAGCGCATATTAATTTGTACAAATGATATTTTTCTCTCGTTTTCGTTGACTTTTTTTCAAAGTCATGCACAGTAGGTAAAACAAAACCCTTGCATCCGGCAACATTGTCTTTAACAGAGAAAATTCTCATTTAAACTGCCAGCCCAAAGTGATGACCGCGCACAATTATTCTTTCTCTCTCTTTCATATATCCCTGTCGTACTTGTGTAATCTGAGGCGAGGACTCCGATGTAATTTTCGCAATCTGTATATAGTATGCCTATACTCAATCCCCGCTACTCATCTACTACGAAAATATACGTTTTGTTGCTCTACGTCTATACTTTTCAAAACTGTACGGACAATCAATGACGCATCCAGACACGCTGAAAATTATCGTATGAAAAATTTAAATTGCAATTGCGATCAAAGTAACCGTCGCTTGGTGCCTGCTCTTCGCACATATGAAGGGTATAAGAAGAACTGCTTTTGTGCCAAGTTTCTCACTAAGATTTTTGTCAAAAATTACCATACCCGCATGCTCCATTGCTTGGCCTAATTAAAAACACAACTAGTGCGAGTATAGATGAGAGGAAAACGACCGATTTTCGGCACATACCAACCTCGTTCTAGTCACTAAAAACAGTGTATCTTTATATGTATGTTCGTTAGTGCTGAACAGGAGTATGGCATTTTTTTCTCTAAAATTGGAAGAGCATGATCATTATAATTGACTACTAAACCAAAAATCCTAAAAAAAACTATTTTCGACGATCATTTCGCGGTTTCTCGGCAAATAATTAAAACTTCTTCATGATAATCTGATATTTGATGACGTATTCTTAAACCAATTTTAAAGATAATAAAACTAGTTCAAAATTCCCAAAGTATTTTACATTCGAGCAAAATAGATTGACGGAAATTTGTTTATTCATTCTCTGAATATACAGGAGAATTCATGTTCTCAAAAATTCATATTTTCTTCGTTCTTCAAATTAAATGTGCGCGGAGAGTGGCGTACCATAGGACTTTTGTTGAAATATTTTGCAGTAGGTATGTATATCTGGGTACGTTATAGAGCAACAAAATGTATATTCTAGCAACGAAATGAACGAATATTCTCATTTTGTGATCAAGTCTTATGCCCGATTGCACCAGTTTAGCTTAAATGTAAGGCTTAACAAAGTGCAGCTTAATAATAATTCCAATCTCTCATTGCACCATGTTACGCTTAGTAAAGCCACGCTTACGTACAATATCGTATGTCTTTACTTGAATGGCATAGGGGTGTTCATTTTTTTTACTAGATTTTTATAATTTTGGTTGGCAATACCAGTATTTTATCTGACAACTTCCTAATTCTGTTAACATTTGATTAATCTAAATAATTTCTGCAATGGAAGGTGAAAAAAGAATTCGGTCGGCAAATTTCACTTCAGAAGAGAAAATGCTTCGCCTAAACATAGTTAAAAAATATAAAGGAATTATAGAATGCAAAAAGACAGACGCGGTAACATGGATGGAAAAGGAAGAAACATGGAAAAAAATTGATAGGGAATTCAAAGAATTAAATTGTGAAACGGGTCATTTCGAACATAAATGTGCCTTGGAATACCATTTTCAAGGAAATCTAAAATTTCTAGCTCTTCATCAAGATTTTCTTCTAAATTCATTGTTGTTTGTACACACCAAACCAACTCAAAAATTAGGTTATACTATTAGAAATGTCCAAGCAAATTGGAAACGTCACAAAACGTCAGAATACAATGAACGCGCAATCGCATATCTACCGCTTTAAAAATAAGCTATGGACAAAGCTAGGCTTTAAATTTCGTGCATATAAGTTTCGCTTTGATGACGGTGCAGCGAGTTTAATTTTTTAAGCCTGGCTTACTTGTTAAGCCAAGGTGGTGTTAACCAGTAGTGAGTATCCCAGATTCTCCCGCGGTAGACCGGGTTATCGATTTTTGACCAATCGCATGAAACCGTTCGAAAACATGAGAAATACAATTTCTGGTCGCTAACCAGCGCTACGTAGCGAGAAGTATGGGTTAAATGGCTAAGGCATATACAGTGTGACCTATTTTTAATGGAAACACCCTCCTAAAATTTGAAGTTGTGAACAGATTTTGATAATTTTTTTTTTAAATGTCGAGTACTGAAAGGTCTACCTTGGGACAAAATTTGAAATGTTTATTCCAATTTTCAGGGCTTACTACGGCGTCACTTTATTGTTGAAATCATAAAAAAATATTCTCATGGCCAAATCTGTTGATATAGGGTGTTTTTGTGACTATTAGCTGTGTGAGTTTTCGAATTTTTGAGTTGTCATAACTTTGTTATTAATAAATATTTTTCCATGAAATTTTGGTCACATCTATTTAAAGGCAAACTGAATCCAGTGGCGTAGTGATTTCTTCAATAAAAAAATCGCTAATAAGAAATCTCGATTTTCGACTAAGAAAAAATATCGTAGTATGCTCTGAAAATTGGAATGAACATTTCAAATTTTGTCCTAAGGTAGACCTTTCAGTACTTGACATTTCAAAAAAAAATTATTAAAATCTGCTTACAACTTCAAATTTTATGGGGGTGTATCCATTAAAAATGGGTCACACTGTATGCAGTGGAATCCAGGAAGAAGGAGGAAACGCAGTGGCAAAGTGGCAAAATGAGGTGAAAGCGGACCTCGATAGAGCAGGCGTAACAAACTGAAAAGAGAAAGCAAGAAATAGGAAATTATGGAGAAACATAAGTTACAGAATTTGAAACCACATCAGCACAAGGCAAATACTCCCAGTGAAATTAGACAAAAATCGTAAACTGACACTTTTCCACACAGACATCAATCACATCACTTTGGTGTTAATAATTCGACTCCGGATAAACCCGAGATGATTTCTCAAGTGAATAGTTAGTTTATTGTGTATAATTCGCTCCTAGTTTATCCCATAGATATATACATGTAATATATTATACGAGTATAACCCACAGTATCTGATCTTCTTAAATAATTCCATACAGCTAAACTTTGTCACGTTTGTCAATTCATTAGGTTATGTCCCTTGGATACAGATATACGAGGAAGATAATATAGCGACAAGGGAAGTTACTCAGAAAGCGAGGAGATAATAAGGATATTGGCTCTAGAATTTGTTCTAGGAACTCTGAAATTCAGTAACGATGCAATATTATCACATTTGAAAATATAATAAACAATTTTTTATAAAAATATAGCCGAATGAATTCAGATACGTCGACTGCTATTAAAACGAGAATAAAAGTGTGCTTGAGATGTGCCTCTAACAAGATGAAGACCGTCCACGACATAAAAAGCCTACTTAAAGTATCTTCTTTGTACTCGTTCCAAAGCGGAAACATGAATATTATAATTCTGGCTCCAAATAACATATGCATACTCCATCTGCGATCTTACAACCTAACCGAGAACAAAATATTCAATGTGTTGATATTTTTGAAACATTTCGCATTTCTAACAATGAACCCCAGCGACCGATATGTTGCGGAGACCATTTTTTGTATATGTGGAACAAAAGATCAAAATAAACACCCAGATCTTTCTTTGGTCTGTCGAGGACCATGTTGCACAAGGTGTAATCAAATTGGATAGTTTCTTCCTGACAGAAGGACATTACGTTACATTTATTTGGGTTCACAGGGAGCTTGTTTCTGATAGACCAATTATTGACCAAATTAAGGCTACTCTAAAGTCTTAAGCAGTCATTAACTTAGTTTACTTCACAGTATAGATCCATATCATCAGCATTATAAGTCTTCATCAATGTCGACATCCAGATCTTCGGTAATGTCATTTATAAAAATGTTGAAAAGTAAGGGACCCGATATAGAGCCCTGTGGAACACCGGAAGTTTGAAGAAAATGTTGAGATTTGTATCCTGAAGTTTGAATATATTGAGTGCGATCATGAAGATAAGAACTAAGTATATTATAATTGACATGACATCTACACCAAATAAATTAGGTTTATGTAAAGGTAGGCAATGGTCAATTTTGTCCACAGCTTTAGAAAAGTCAGTGTAGATAATATCACTTTGACTTTTCCTCTCCAGCACTTCACAAATGAATTGGGTTACGCAAAATAGATTCGTAACTGTGGACCTAACAGATATGAAACCATGTTGTTTAGGTATGATGATATCATTGACATGAAGCGCAAGGTGATTATGGACGACTATTTCGAACACTTTGGCGAAATTGTTTAGAATAGCTATTGGACGATAATTACTTATGTCATTCTTTAAGCTTTTTTTAAATATGGGGCACATTCTATAAACCTTCCAACAATCGGGAAGCTTCCTGAGATTGGGAATGAGAGTTCTATACAGTCAACAAGTCTTTTTTGATTCCTCTTACTTACTTCTATGGAATATATTGAAGCTTCTATTATGGAGTAGTCAAAAAAAAGCGAGTGAATGGAGTCGATAGTAGAATTCTATAGGTAGTGTGCATTTATATTCTATAGGTAAGTCCCCGTAGTGGACACTATGGGAACAAAACATTCCGATTTGCGAACGTTCCGATCCGACGCTTTCATATCTATTCGATTTCATAAAAGTTACAGAATAGTGACTATATAGAGCTGAATGTATGCATGTATTGTGCATCTGTCATTAAAGTGTGCCGATATTTTTAAATTTTTCAGTAGTAGACTCCATTCCAATTCAAACATAATATGTTTCCCACCAGAATCATTTTTGGCCAGGAAAATCCAATAATCAAAATGTTTTGAATTTTAAATAAGAGTCTCCCTTAAATTACCTTTTTAATTCAAACCAATTCTAAACAGTGCATTATTTATTGACGTTTTGTGGCATAATTGGTTAATATTTCAGACTTTTTTTTCCCAAATTATTTGTATAGACTTAAGAACTGGTTGATTTGTAGGAACACGTTGAACAAAATGTCCGATGGCTATTATACTTAGTAAGAATAGTTTGCAGTATCCAGATTTGTTTTTCTAGCTTTTTTGTTTGGAAATTTGGCTTACACATTATGTACAAATATAAAAATAGTTATTTATACATGGTGTATCAAAAAGGCAGGTCATAAATCATACCACTTATTCTAGGGCTGAAAATAACTCGATCCAACTAAAGTTATCCTCCTAGTACAAATATGCATGCGAAAAAAGTTACAGTCCTTCGGAGTTACCAAATGAAAATTGATTTTTTCAAATACTTCGACAGTTGTTTGACATATTATAATGAGAGTTGACAAGTGGCTTTCTCATGATAAGAGCATCTTAAAAAAATTAAGTAAAAAACTATCTAATAAGGTCAAAATTTACATAATTTTACTTTCCCGCAGGCATTTTACTTTCCCGCACTAGTGCGGGAAAGTGACACTTTCAAAACTAAAATGCGTGCGGGAAAGTGGGTAAAAACGCACGGTCGTAGAAAATGATTTTTCATTGGACGAGTCTGAAATTATGAGATGAGCGAACGAGGAAATAGCAGACGAGTCCGATAAAGACACTTAAGTGCCTGACGTGGTGCATACAAAATTTTATCGCCAATTGTTCAGAATTCAGGATATAAAAAAAATGAGGTATATTTCACTGCTTTTTATTATAACAAAGTAAACAGTGAATAAAGAAGAAATCTACTTATTATTTGTTATATTTAAATTGAAGGTACACCCTGAATAGGCTAAGCAGCGGAGCATGCGTATTTCTGACAAAAATCCTAGTTGAAAACTTCTTTTGTACCAAGCTTCAGCTATTGCAATTGAAAAATGACGAAGATATGAATCGGCTTTTCCTGATTTTCTCGGTTCCTAATCATCCGATTGACTCGACCCCTCATTTTGTTCGTATTTTAATTATCCACAATTTATCCACTCATAACATTGACATTGCTTCAGTATAACGCTTTACGATATATGGATAAACCGAAAAAATAAGGTTTTTCTCGTTTTAAACGCCATGTCCTTTATATTGTTACGCGAGTACCCCAGTGAAATTCCCGTATGAGACGACTATGATTGTGTGTGCTCACTAATCGAGAATAATCGAGAAGACTACCTGCGAACAATCCAGGCTACCTACCTCTCGCCCCTTCCACTCGTTCAGAGAGATCTAGTCTATATAGCGCCTTCGACAGAACCCCGAGAATATTCCAGAAATCTACCTTTGCCATATAAATATGAGCTTCGCTGCACAGGGCTCAGTCAACAGTCATCAGATAGTTGAGACATAATCACATAGATGGACTAGTGCTTATAATTAAGGAAAGCGATCGATAAAGTGTTATTCAGTGACGTTCATATAAATTAGTGTAGTTAGTTAGTTTAGTGTTTAAAATAAATTAGTAAATTAAGGACCGTACATATAAATTTGTAAATATGAATTAAAATAAACGTTACAATATGATGGCGTCATCCGTTTTCTACGAGGATTTTTTTCAAAAATATTCAAATATTGCGTGGCGTTTGAAGCGTTATAAAAGCTAATTCCTGAAGTCAAAGAAGTTCCAATAATAATTTGTTATAAATGAGTCTCCAGAAAACTCTTATTGAGCAGTAATAGGCAGAAACGTGACACTGACAGATCATTTTTGACTGACGTTCTAGTCAAAATACTCCACCTGCCGCAAATGCGACAGTATTTTTAAGTTTGATTTATTTGTTTTGGAAGTGAATTTAAATTCAATTAACGTATCACTGCTTGTAAAATATTACTCACATTTGTTTTAATGACACGCAGACAAAATAATCGAAAGATTAATTGAGCAATGTAAAATTATCACAACACAACCCCAATAATGTCGAGACGTCAAATGCACCTAATAAACCATTTTACTCGCGGCAACGACGCGCATTTTTTCAGCATATAAAGTTTTTAGCATGAATGTAGTTATTTGGAATTTAATTTTCGATAAACCAACGAGTTGTGCAAAGTACATTATTCCCGTGATAGGAATTGTAATCGATATGCCACCTACACTAGCAAAATATGTATGGTGGGCGAATAGCACTTGGATAGGTATGGTTATTTTCACGATCTAAGAAACTGACTTGACTTAGGCTTCAAATGCAATAAAACTAGATAATGCTTGCAGCTAACTTAACACTTATGTACATGAAAAAGCGTTTACAATTCTGTTTAATTCAATAAATTGAACTGAGTTCCAGACAAGTTTTTAAATGTATAATAAGCCATCAATATGATAAAAATACACTATAATCCTGTCTTCTTATATTATGAACAACATTATTCTCAGTGTATGTTTTGAACTACTTTCAATAAACCAGGTTTAGTTGATTCCATATCAGAAAGACGAATATAAATCATACAGGTGAAATTCACAAAAACCGCTATAATACAAAAGCTAAGAATTCTAATAAAAAATGGAAATAATTATATACTATGAAAATTACAGCTATAATAATACACCAAAACACCTATTAATTCAAACGCAAGCAATGTTAAGCCAAGCCACATAGTGTTATGGGTCAATAAAATCCTTTTCTGGGTCAAATCTAATACAGAAAATAAAAAAATTGGTCATGAAAAATCTCATTAACTATTTAATCAAAGCATAAAGCTGTATGGAACATAAATAGTACGTTGTAATTGATATTGAGCAGTCTGCCTCTTCGATAAATACAATTTCATCAAGCACTTGACACCAATTGGGAAAATCCATTTTTATTAAAAAATCGGAGAACGGCTGAATTTTATAAAACGTCGAACGGAATTATGGAAATGGAAAAGGATTTGTGTATGAGCTGGATTGAAAAATTGAAGCAACCGGTTTCTTTAGAGAGACCAATATCTGTCGAGGTAATCGAGTTGGAAATTAGGAAAATTATATCAGATCAAAGGAAAATAATTACTTTGGAACGATAATCGAATAATGATGACATGGAACTCGGAGTTTATCAGAAGAAAATAATATGCAGGGTGTTTTCAAATGACACTTCGTTTGCATGTGGATACCTCTCATAAAATTGGACAAAATGATATAGGGAATGAGGGGTCCAGCTCATTTACTTTTCGAGATACGGGGTGTTGAATTTATGAAAAATTAAATGTTTTCATTTGATAACTTTAAAATGGATGGATAAATTGATTTGCCATTGACAGGTTGTTTTTCAATGTAAATAGGCATGTTTAGATAAAAAAAAAACATTCGTCAATTCTTGATCCAGTGGTGTACATTTGGAAAAATTTGTCACTTTTCTTCTCCCATTTTCCACGCCACTGGCATCTGTGGCTATTTTTAATTAATTTTGTATTCCTCAATGTTTTTCACGTAAAAAACACAACTTTTACATATCAAAGAGTTTGTAATTTTCAAGTTATTTAATGTTTTCATGAAATTTGCAGCACCATTTTCAATAATAAAAGCACAAGTTTGGACAAATATTTTTGAGAGTCTTCTCACAAAGTTTCTGATACATATTTCAACCATTATTAGTTTGAAGGTTAAAAAAAAATATTTTTTTTAATTTTATTATTGAAAAATTGGGTTGCAGACTTCATGAAAACATTAAATATCTTGAAAACTACAAAATTTTTGATATGTAAAGGCTATGTGTGTTTTACGTAAAAAACATTAAGAAATACAAAACTAATTGAAAATAGCCACAAATGCCAGTGGTGTGAAAAATGGGAGGGGAAATGTGACATATTTTTCTAAATGTACACCACTGGATGGAAAATTGGAAAATGTTTTACCATAAAAAAATGCCCTTTAACATTTCAAAACAACCTGCCAAATGTCAAATCAATTCATACATTCATTTTAAAGTTATGAAATGAAAACATTTAATTTTACATAACATCAGCACCCGTATCTCAAAAAAAAAGCTGGACCCCTCATTCCCTATATCATTTTGTCCAATTTTATGAGAGTTATCTACATACAAACGTTGTAAGTGTCATTTGAAAACACCCTGTATATTTTAAGAAATTGAACTAAAGAAATATGATACCTGAAAGAAAAAGAATCTTGGTTTGAGTACATTTTTAGTACAATAGGCTATAAGATAGCATTACTCCTAAAGTTTTTGTGATCATACAGAGTGTACAAGAAACATATCCAAAGGTCGGTGTAGGAAACTGAAGTATGTATTTATTGACTGTCCTATGTCATCCTTATTCCGATTGAAGATGAGTGGCTCTTCCGAAAGAAGGAGCTACTGAGAGTAAATAGCTGTTGGTATACAGATGGCCCCAAAACTCCAATAGCAGCTGTATTTCAACCGAAAATTTACGAGTTCACGAAAATTTATCTGTTCCTTCTGGCACCAACGTTACTGTGGACATCGTCCAAAAAATTTTAAAGGCTACCTTTCATGACATGGTCCTTGCTAATATGACAGTTCTACCCCTGTACTTTAGAGGAAGCTGAGCAAGCTATCCCTCAAGAATGTCCACAGTAGGCAGCCTTTGGAAACCTTGAAGTTTATAGCCTTGTCCTGAAGAGATGTAGTGGCTGTCATATTGGCGAACATGGCAGTGATAATTGGTTTAATACCCTTTTCAGACAAAGCTAAACCAAATGAGGTCAGCACTTCATTGTCAAATGTTCCTTTGATGTCAGAAAATCTGCCACTGAGATGTCCTTGTTGATGTGCCAGTTTAATAAGTGACTGGTGTATTTGTATTTGTTTACTGTGCCCCCTACTTTTACTCAGTTTCTGGGGGGGAGTCTTAAAAATTGGTAGCTCCTTTAGCCCAATTTCCCGGAGGAATTACAGGATATCTGCTTAACTCAGGTAAATGTTCATCTCCTTTCCAGGTGCTGTGATATAGTATTCTGAAGTGCTGTGTTGCTGGAAAGTATGTAAATGGAGATTTCTCCTTCCATGACACAAAATCTACATTCTCCTTCCTCCACTCTTTTCAGCTTATCAGGAACTCATGCGTCTATGTCCGCTAGGCTCCCTGTTAAAACTCTTAGCGCGTTTTTACTTCGACTTATGCATTCTCTTGATCTTAACAAGTTGTAGTCGCCCAGAAGAGTCTTTAATTATATAATCCATACCAGATTTTTCCAATGGTCACTCTTTTTATTGACTTCACCTATTTCTTCCAATATTACATTGGGGCTGATTCCGTAAAAGGGTTTGGGCTCCCGAAAAGGTACTTTAGTCCCGTTTTTTGCTAGTTTGTCTGCAATTTCATTTCCTTATATTCCAGTGTACCCTGGAATCCATAGTAACGGTACTATATTATTCTCGTCAAGTTCATTAAGTTTGTCTAGGCATTGCCACATCATTTTGGAGCTGGTGGATGCTTAGGGGGAATTATATAAAACCACCCGTCAGATAAAGCAGTCAAACATCTTGAGCAGAGATGTCAGACTAATTGGTCTCAATGGTTTCAATACTACATCACTATCTCTGGTTTTCTTCAAAAGTAGCCTTCATATACAGAGTTCGGCACCGGACAAATATCGAAGAAAATATGAATTTTTTGAAAAAACATTTTTATACTACACATTTTACTCCAGCTTGAACTATAATTTGAAAATTTTTTGATATATACAGGGTGTTCCAATAAAGTGTGGCGTATAAAAGTTATATTTTTTCTCATAGAACACCCCATATTTTATTGCATTTTCTGATTGCCCATATAAAAAATGAAAAACAGTGCCATAATGGTTTTTTATACCTAAATACAGAGGGTTCTGAGTAATGCTGACTTTGTTAAAAATGTGAACATTTCGAAAAAAGTTAATAGCTCATTGATATAACAAATTCTAGCATATTTTCCCCTACATCTGAATAGTTGTACATTCGTTGGATGTATTTCACGATTGATTACTAAATATCTCTTTACAGGGTGTTCAGAATTTTCAGTTTCATTATTATATCATTCAATGTGTAATATCGAGCTTATTTTGAATTAAATACCCTATATTTTAGTAACTCACCATATTCAAGAAAATGTAATCTTTCGAATGATATTAGGGTGTTCTATACCTAAGTAGGTATTAAAATTTTCATGCAATTCACAATTTTCTTAAATTTTATGCTAAATATCGATTTTAAAGCATATGCATTTCTCTCTAAATTTCTAACAAATGATCTTGGAATAATTATTGTGTGAAACTAAACACCTAGATCACGTTTCAAGCCATCAAAAAATATAGGGATTTGCTATCCTATACCAAGTGGTTAAAAATATATAGCCATTCTCACAGAAAAATCACCATCCACCTAGAGAAATTTTTTTGAAGTTTTTTTTTGTTATTTCATGGAATGTCTAAGTGAATAGTGAATTTTCTGTGTGAGTGACTATATCTTCTTAACCACTCGGTATGAGATAGCGAAGCCCCATATTTTCTAAAGGCTTTAGATGCGATCTATTCGGTTTATTTCAACAACTATGCCAAGATCATTAGTTTCAGATTTAGAGAGAATTACAGATGTTTTTTCAGCATACAATTTAAGAAAATTGTAAATTGCGCGAAAAGTATAGTACCTAGGTATAGGACACCCTTATACCATTCGAAAGAGGACATTTTTTTGGATATAGTGAATTATCGAAATACAGGGTGTTCTATTCAAAATAAGCCCGGTAATACACATTTAATGATCTAATAATAAAGCTGAAAATTCTGAACACCCTGTAAAAAGATATTCAGTACTCAATCGTGGAATACACTTAACGAATGTCCAACTATTTAGATGTAAGAGAAAATTCGCTAGAATTTGTTATATCAATGAGCTATTAAGTTTTTTCTTCGAAATGTTCACATTTTTAAAGTCGGAATAATTCGGACCCTCTGTATTTAGGTATAGCGATTAAGAATAGGGTGCTCAATAAGAAAAAAAAACTTTGATACGCCACCCTTTATTGGAACACCCTGTATTTTTCAAAATATAGTTTAAGTTTGAGTGAAATTTTTGGTAGGAAAAGTTTTTCAAAAAATATTTTCTTCGATATTTGTCCGGTCCCGAACTTTTGCCGAACTCTGTATGAGCGTGTGCTTATAGTTGTCAAGAAGGGAATATCAATTTTGCCCTCCTATTTACATACGAAAAAATACTGCAAAGCTCATCTCATAATTTCCTCAATCTCCACTCGTTCCAGCTCTACGCTAATAACTTCTCAAGAGAGACCTAAGTACACCGATAATTCGAAGGACAAGTCAGTCTCCCTATACATTTAGATATGCAAATGAACCAAGAAAGCTTAACTAGAAAAGCTCAATTTGTCGTGGTTATATTCAGTTTTTTCACCACTCGATTCACAGTTGCGATACAAGTCTTTTAATTCTATACTTTTTTGTTTCTCTTTTTTTTTCTTCATAATTGAGATCACGTATTTTCAACCTATTTATTGGGAAACCAATCGATAAAGCCAAAAACATATGTAGTTCAGTTTGTTTTTTCCTTTTCTTTCGTGATCTATATCGAAAAAATGTTTATGATCAAACTTATAGAGCCCAACAATTTCTCATTTCAGACAAAAATCACGACCTCCGTGCCTAGTTTTAATTATTTAGCCGGTCGCACGGTTCTATCCACACGTCAACGCGGATGTTCAGGGAATTATTGCGCTACAAAATTGATAAATAAATCAGCCAAATTATGAATCACACACGTAACGTCCAATGGATAGTTTTTTAATGTTTTTCGACGTTTTGGGTGAGTTTTTACTATTCGGAAAACTTTCGAACTGCAGGAAATAATCATTAACATCGATCTTCAAAAGTGGGTATGAGCTGCAGCTGTTCTTGTGGCATTGGTTCTTGCGATGGTCTACTTTTCACCCTCGCCTCCAAGAAAGTTGTAAAATTCCTCTTTCCGTCCACATTAACGCCTCAATCAAAGAATTTATGCAATTGAAACAATCACTTACTGCTAGCGAACACATATTCCGGTGCAAAAACTATGGAAGTGCAAACATACCTGGGCAAAATTCGAATTCCAACGTAAAGCTTGGCAAGTTTATCTGAACCTGTGAAAGTAATGCAGTCGAAAACATTCGATATTGCCCTGTTTAACTATGGAAAAGTGAAGTACTAAGTATGTATTGATAATAATTAGAAAATAGACTTTTTATTATTAACACTATCAACAATATTATTGAACGTTAATTCTTTAATGTGATTGATTACCTGGATTTTGTCTATTAACATTATTTTTTCAAGTTACGAATATTAAAATATTGTTTCTGAATTTTTGGCAGTAAAGTATAACTAAAGTCAGTGTGATGACCATAAAATAAAGCAACGTTGTCAGATATATTTTCTAAAATTGTTGGGATCAATATACAAATGTTCCCCTTATTTGAGTAAAGTGTAAGTTCGTGATGTTCTCAGGAAGTTAGTTTGGAAATTATTGGAAAAATACATGATATAAAATTAGTAAGCATTGAAATTGCTGGAAAAATAAAGAAGAATTGAAACAACTTTTTTTATGTCTACTATATTTGAGAAAAAGTTGTATATTTGGCAACGCAGCTCCAGGTGTCATATAACTTCTAAGCAATCCAATCATCAAGTACAGTATTGGAGAAAACTACGAAGTGGGCGACATCTGTTAATTTTCTTTCAAACTTCAATAGAGGTGATTAATTTTGTTGTTTAGAAAATGACCGAAATAAAGAAAAGCCTGCTAATACCACTAAAAACACCTCTAACTCGAAAAATACATAAGAAACTAAATGGAATAAACAGCATCAAACACCTTTATAGACTACTGCCCTCCCACGTGCTCATCACGTGCTGCAGACTGCTGTGTTGTTCACCCCTATAGCAGAAATATTGAAAAATTCAGCGCCATCTGGTGACACGTGGTTTTCTCCAATTGTATGAAATTTAGCTAAGAAACGGGTCACTTAACAGGCTGGACCACTGTAACATGAAAATTTTTAGGTTTGAGGGTGTTTAGCGTTCTTAGACAGTGCTTGGTGCACAGACGGCTCAAAAACAACCTTGCCATTGTTCAATGTGTGGAGAGATTGGAACAAGCCAATCTCATACATAGAACAATAAAGACTTCATCGGACAACCAAGCTGCTTTGAAAGCACCGTCGAGATTGGTTTAAGACTGCCAAAAAAGACTCTCCTCGATAGGAGAACTCAATAAAATATTGCTGGTCTGGCTCCCTGGCCACTCTGGCATGGAAGGAAACGAGAAGGTAGATTCTCTTGCAAGGGGGGCTGCTGCACGTGTTTCTATCGGACCAGAGCCTACAATTATCATCGCAATAGTTTTGCCAAACAAATACTAAATACCTGGACAGCTGAAGAGTTTCTAAAACTCCTGGATCCAATTACTAGGATTGGTTCATTCAAAAGTTTCTATACATCCTTCGAAGAATGTCTCCAAACAAATGTTAGACTATAGCAGACATGACCTACGTTGTCTAACAGCCCTTTAACAGGGCTGCTGTTGAGAAAGTTCAGTGAATTAATATCAATATAAAATTTATTTGTTCGTGAACTTGAGTGAATAGATATTATATTATATTTCTCCACGACTAAATAATAACGCTCAAATTATTTCTATATATTCAGCTGCATAATGATATAAATTCTTAACACTAGTGAATAATGAAAAAAGAATTGCCTCTCGTTATAACCAATCAGATTCTATTATTATCAGAATAAACGTTACAATGAATTAAAATGAATAAATCAAATCGTTTCTTTTAGAACGTCAAATACCGAATAACTCATTCTGCATGAATGCGCGTCGTTTGAAACGTCAAAATAATTATATAATTATATTATTTTACGTATTATATTGAGAGAAAAATGGAAAACAGTAGCGATAGTGAAGATTTCATATGCACGCTTTCCGAAATAAATTCAATTTATAGATGTATGAGTTTCGATTAAAAATATGAATATATATTTGTTGTTAACCTATGACCTAGTGGTAGAGATAGCTGACTCTGGCGCGGACGATCGGAGTTTTTAGTCGCGGAGAAAGTATAGTCTGTAACTAGTGTAGAATGGCTATTATTCATTATTCTGCACTCGTTGAAGAATATACAATTATCTGCTTAAAAAGACCATATTGTGGTCAGATTTTTCCAATTTTTCCGTATGAATTCGTTCTCCGTATTAGTCTTCATGAATACTTAAATATTTCATGTGTTATTTATTCAGAGGTGACTTTTTAATTGATCGCGCCTGAACCTATTGCTCTTGACTTGACTTGACGAAGAAATCACATACCTACTTTTTTGACTGCTTTTTTCATCGTCTGCCATTTTAATTATTATTCATTCCGATTAAGAAACACTTTACTGACAGCGAAAACAATATGCCACCCAAGACGAATAACAGTGGGATGACAACTTCTGTCGAGTACGCTTGTTAGTTAGAAATTAAGTATAGTTTAACTCCAATTGAACAAATTAACGGTCCTAGAATAGATACTTACATATAACCAGTTTTGGAAAATGAATATTTACTGTGATGATTTGAAATCAGGTGAATCCAATTCAAGGGGAAAAACCTGTAACTAAAGAGAATAATATGTAAGAAATTAATTCACCATGAATAGGAGTAGTTTTGAAATAGATCAAATTAATTTAATAATAGAATAATATATAACAATCAATAAAATATCTTTATAAACCTCAAATAAATAATCTCCTAATTGATACATGTTATGTAAAATGTAATAAATATCAATAATTAAAAATTTGAAAATAAAGAAAATATATCACCAAATCAAAACATTACATTACATTGATTCAAAGTAGCTTCGTAATAAGACGAGCAGAATTTCATGGAAAGTTTGTCTAGTTGACTATAAGTTTTAAATTAATCATATTAACTGTCTGTTAAAATTAGGCAGAACTAATATTGTTCATTGTTCTATATAAATTGAAGTCAGAGTATATCATCAACTACATTAAGTGAAATTGTAGTGCTGCTATTGCTCTTACAGAAACTTGATTAAACAGCGAGAAATAATGAATAGCTTATCGAATGCTTGTATTTCTAAGGATTGTTCAAGTGCTTTTGAATGCACAAGTATAGGCCAAGCCATAGTTGAATATTTTTGACAAAAACCGTAGTAGAAAACGGATGGTGCAATCTAATAACGAGCATTACGTGGTAGTATAATTTTTATATGTTTTCCATTAATTTGTTATAAGTATTGAAGACAAAAAAAGTTTTTTTCCACATAACGTGAAAATTCTTTTCTATTGCTTGGCCTAATAATAACTTACCTCTTGAAACTTTATATTCTAAAGGGTCTTACTGCAATGTATGTTAATAGAAATTCCGACCAACTGGAACTTCACATAATGACTCTAAAATAGTACGAATGATTTTATTTCAATATACTGACCAGCACTCATTCATTGACCTGAATCTTTGTACCATTATCCATGTGTTTTATCTACTTCTATTCCAGAAGCTTCGTGTCTTCTATATTATAGGCCACTTTTTTTTTCGTTTTTTTTAATCATCTATTTCTGCGACTGAGGCTAATCACCGACTCCGGGAGCAAACCCACTTGTGTCCAACCGGTGGTACCGTACTTTAACCAGCCCAACATCCATGGACTCGGGACATCAGTTTTACGTCTCCTCCGAAAAGAATACCTTAATTCTTCCTGCTCATTGGTATAATTCCTACGAGCTGTGATATGCTGCTCCTGTGCCGGCTGTATGGACTCTATACGACGGTCCTCCTTGGTATGGTAACCCATCTAAGTACCAACCATATTCGATACTGCTTGACTGTAAATATCGCACCAAAGACGTTCCATTATAGATATAGATATAGTTGTGATGGTTGGGTTAATTCCACTCCAAAGTGCTTCTGTCTGAGTCCCTGTAAGTTCTCACAGAAGAAAAATATGTGAGTAGGTGTTTTATCGTGAAGTTCACATTTTCAGCACATAGGTTCACCAACTTTGCCCATCCTGTGCAAATGATTCCTCAAGGTAGAGTGTCCAGTCACCAGGTCAGTAACTGTCTTCAAATTTCTCTTAGCTAGGTTTAATATCCTGGACGAGAGTTTTCTCTCCTATTCAGTAAACTCTTAATATGGAGGTGTTCCTCAGCTAGCCAGTCTCCGAATTCTGCTCTTATGTAATTCAACAACACGGTCCGGACCTGTGAAGGCTCTTCAACTAACTGGTCTGCCATTCCATTCCCTATAATCCCCTCATGTACCGGCACCCACATTAAAGACACTTTGTTGTCTCTTGCCAGCATGTTAAGGGATTTTTCACAGTTTTTTTACAAGTTTAGACCTAATTGCTGGATTTCTGATAGCTTATAGCTAATAATTCAGATTTAAATCACTGAAAATTTTGCATAGATAATAAGGCTTTTGATAGGAATGCTCGGTTTCAATTCCAAGCAACTACATTTTTTGTGATGAATTGAGAATTTGGTTTCACTTTTTAACTTCATCTGCTATAAAAGCGTGTTTTCTCTTCATTTTTCATTGATGATTGTTCATTCGCTATTTCATAACAGTCTACTTCATGGTCAATGCGGACATCGTTAGAAAAAATCACCTCCCCACTTCTTAGAAATCAGACAGCCTGGGACATGCCACAAGACGGTATGATCAAAAAGTACAACTTTTAGAAGAAATTCGTTACAGAATTAAGCAACAAGAAGGAATGGGATCCAAATACCATTACCAGACTTGGAAAGAATGCCATTCAATGGTACACAGATGGCTCAAAAGCAATAGGAGGAACTGGGATAGGAGTGTTCGGGCCAGGAACCAAATACTCCGAAAGCTCTTGTGTAATCAGTTCTTAAATGGTTTGGGAATGCCTAGACAAACTAAATGAACTAGGCGAGAACAATATAGTTACCTTACTATGGATTCCAGGACACACTGGAATAGAAGGAAATGAAATGGCAGATGAACTAGCAAAGAGGGGGTCTGAAAAACATTTCTGGGAACTTTTTTGCGGAATCAGCTCCAATGTAATATTGGGAGAAATAGGTGAAGCCGAAAGAAAGAGAAGATCTGACCATTGGAAAGATCTAGTAGGGCTTAGACAATCAAAGATTCTCCTAGGCGACTACAACCTGCTGAGATCAAATGAATGCATAAGTCAAAGCAAAACTGCGCTAAGAGTTTCAACAGGGATTCTAACGGGACATTGTTGCCTGAATGGGCACCTGAAAAAGCTCAAATCAGTGGAGGAAGAAGAATGCAGATACTGTACGTGACATGGAAGAAGAAACCTCCATCCACATACTTTCCAACTGCACAGCACTCCAGATTCCTAGAGCACAGTACCTGGGAGATTACTGGATAGAAGAGGAATAATTACCTAAGTTGAAGCCTGCAGATGTCCTAAAATTCTTCCGGGAAATAGGACTAAAGGAGCTACTAATTTCAGAGACTTTCCTCAGAAACTAAGTGGAAGTAAGGGAGCACAATACATCTTTCAGTGAATGTTACCTGAAAACTACATACATACATACATCATTTCCTAAAAACTAAGGTAAAAATGGAAATGTTAGAATCACGTTCATTGTGTGTGGATGTAAAAGCGATTCGTGTGACATGGAAGTATTAAGTAGACGCTAGTTCCCTGAGGACGACGGTCTTAATAACCGGAATGCCTCTTACACAAGAGTTTGCTAATGATGGTTTGAAATATAAGATTTAAACTTTGAAGTTTTCAACGCTTTATATAATTGAAATAAAAAGTTGTAAATTAATTTGACGTTGTCATATTTATTAATTAAAGTACAATAAAACTTAAACAGAATAATTATATGCAATTTTAAAAAATAAACTGTTTTGGACTAATTTATAAATATTAGAAGAAACAAAAGATCATGGAACACGTTAGAATAAACGAAGGAATAGAACGAAATAATTTATAGCGGTGCTTAAAATAAACAGTCTAGAGATGATGAAGGAAAAATGAAAATGTATTTTTCTTTTCGTTTGAGAATAATTTCACTGATTGAGTGTCATTTTAATTGACCAACAAATTTATTTCCTTAACTTTTATAAAACTGAGTCTCTTCAGGGTTAGTTTTGAATAAAAGTGATTTGACGGTCGTAAGTACACCCATAAGATGAACAAACGAGAATTGATAGAAAACTGAAAAAAAATGGATTGACTATACCGGGTGTCCCAAGTTTTAGTATACAGGCAATATCGTTTATTTGACAAGATAATAAATAAAAAAACTGAATTTAATGGCATTGAAGTAGAGTTTGTTTAGCCATCCTTTGCCGTTACGTCGTAATCGGTGACGTTTTCTGCTGTTTTACGTTTGTCTTATATTAGTTGAATGTTATTTTACAAAATTATAATCAATTACATATACATATTGCGAAAAAGCTTATGGAATAATGCAATTCACATAAGTACGACAAGAAAAGTATGGGAAAAACAGCTGAAGAAGAGAGAAAGAATAATTATGCGCGGTGATCGAGGCGTGTACTTATTTCCACCTAGAGTGTATACCTATTTTCCGAGGCTGGCCTAATGTTCACTGCACCCATGTTTTAACCGCTGTTGCCAGAAGCGCAGATTAATTTGTACAAATCATATTTTTGTCTCGTTATCGTTGACCTTTTTTTCGAGCTCATGCACTATTAAACATTTTCTTCGGCAACAGTGTCCTTTACATGCTGTGAACATACTGAATACCACCAACTAGTGAATTCTTTCTGTAAAGGACACTGTTGCCGGATGAAACTGTTTAGTTTTAGCTATTGTGCATGACCTCTAATGCAATTCTAAAAAGGAACGAAGCATTACAGCAAGTGTTCAAAATTATTTCCTACTGAATCCTTGCAGGCTGCAAAACGTGTTAAAAACGTTGTTGTGTAGGCCCCGTCTAAATCATAGCTAGTGTGCTACGAGATACTTTACGAATGTGTTTTTCTAAAGAGTTAAGTTGCGTTTTGTAAACATCACTTTTTAAATAACCCTGTAAGAAAAAGTCCAGCGGTGATAGATCAGACGATCTTGGGGGCCATTCAATGGAACCTCTTCTGCCAATCCAATGTTCGTGAAAACGTTGATCTAAAAAGTCACGTACAGGAGCTGCATACGTATGCAGCTACTGTACGCATGTGGTTAATAACTCATGTTATGCTACAAAATGTTCGGAACAGTGTTGAACAAAGGTTTTATTACTGTTTGGAAGTAAACGGATCACAATTTCAACACTTTGAGTAAAACTTTTCTGATAACTTGTTTTTGCTTCTTCTACTCACACTTCCAGCTGATTTTTGTCATTGATATGTACACTAAACACAAAAATGTTAGCATGTCTTTAAAGAGAATCGAAATATCTTTCAAATTATGTGCCACTCGACCCCCCATGCCACAAAATATTGTTCTCAGGTATCAGTGAATGTTACCCCAAAAATACATACATACATACTAAGATTCTCGAAGGGTTAGTCACCCCTTTTATGGGGATGACCGTAAAACTATTTTTTTAACTATCAATAGTTGTCTCCTTCGGAAACAAAATCGACGTGTCTAGGGGTTTGTCGCAAAAAACCTCCCCGTGAAAAGTATTTGGGGTGGACTGTTTCTAATGTGCCACCCTGTATAACTATACTAACATTTGGCTGTGAATATTGGGGAAATGACAACAAAGAATCGAAATTGAAACAACAGAAATAAAGATTTGATTAGCGACTAAACAAAGAAAGCCTAAAAAATGTTGACCTTCCCCATTTATTCTACTCAATATATTTTCATTAATAAATCTTGGGATGAAAAAAATTGCCATAAAAACCAGACTAGTCGTTTCTCAGTCTGCGGAAATCGCCTTTTAGATTCGGCGCCATATCGATTTTATCAGTGCCTCAAATAATTTATTTCCAGAAAACACGAATATTTTAAGAGCTGGTGGTTAAATGTTGTTTGCAAACAACATAAATGGAAGTCGGGTTCAATATTTAAAACCCTTTTGTAACTCGTTAAGTACTTGAGAAAATTAATTAAGCCTTAAAAAAATACCTACCAACCTAAAAATGAAAATAGGCATCAATGAAAGAAAGAAAGAAAATATTTTCTAAAAGCTCATAAATGGTGAATTTCTTCCTGCAGGTACGAAATGGATTCCATTTTTTTCCATTGAGATAAAACAATTCTGCATACGGGTTGTCAATTTGAAACCGAACGGTATTTAATATTTCTAAACTTATGACAGTATGCAGGATGCAGTTTTGCGAGGATCACCCTGGGCGACCCTGGGAAGATGGCGCCGAAGAAATATTTGGCGATGACCTGGAAAAACCCACGTATAACAGTGAAATTTCTGACTGGCCACTGTCAACTAAAGAAACACCTCCATACTATGGGGCTAGTCGACACATTTCTATGCAGGATGTGTGAACAGGAAAATGAGACTGTCAGGCATGTCCTATGCGAGTGTCCGGAGTTATCGTCGATAAGAGAGTGTGTGTTCGGTGAGTCTTGGCCTACACCTGCCGATACCAAGATGTCTCCTATTGACCTGTCCACTTTCCTGAGAAGAACAGTATGGACGATGACCTAGGAGGACAACTCCTCGGGAGGATGTACAATGGGACACATGTGGCCTAAGTGCTGTGAGCCTACACTCACCCTCCCTACTCTACAGATACAGAAAATACAGATACAGACAGTATCTAAATTCTGCTAAGCACGTCAATTTACATATCAAGGAAAAGAGAACTGTTGTTTTTTTTAAGGAGTCGTCCCTTTGTTAGCACAACCTCAGCCTCCTGGGATTATTGTGATCTTCCTAGTGTTCTGACTACAGCCTATTTAGCCAATTCGTCCCCTCATACAGGCTGCTTGGTTGTTCAAGTCTGCTAGAGTCATTTGGGATCTGCCATACAGTTTCTTCCTCCTGTTGTCCAGCGTCTCACAGCAGAGCTGTTTCGGTGTCTGTTTTGCATCTTCTGCTTGTAAGGTCTCCGTTATACAGCCCTATTTGTTCAGGTGCTTCTTTGTGGGAAAGTGCAAGTAGCCCCGTTATGGTGGTTTGTTCCTGCTCATTGAGAGCATTTCTTTCGCTACTTTTCCTGATAGTTTCGAATAAATTTGTGGTACCTACTCACTAATAAGTAATAATTTGAACATAAACGTTTGTTATTCATTTAATAATTCAAGGAAATATAAAGTATTAGGGAAATATTTTCACGACAACTACAAATTTATTGTTTGAAAACATTACGACATAAAAAAATGTCTCACTATTATAAAAAGATGAAAATATTGAAAATGGAATGTTTTATAGAGTATAACAAAGAGTACCTTTTATATAGGAAATTTAATAAAGAATTGCAGTCAAAAATCCTTAGGTTTAAATACAAGGTACAATAAAAGCTCAAGAACCCCTCGTACCACGCCACTGGTAGGTATATTGGAATTTGACATAATTAATACTGTTGATGTGTTTTGAAGAGACAATGACCTGCAAAAATTTTAAATTTGTACTTCTATCCTCCAAAAAAATATGAAATAAAATGTTTATTTCCTCTGTACCTTTTATCAGCCTGTTTCTCACAAAGGAAAGGCTAGAGAAAAGGTCCTCAACGATCTATCATGCTTGGAGTTTACAGCTATTTACGGGACACTCTGTATATTCAGTAATTAATAAGCCACTCTCTTTCGATTTACTGCTAATGTTCGTGTTATGTTAACACACGTAGATATTTTATTACTTCTTTTATCTGTCTTTTCGATGAGTTTTATGCAGGATGTCTTTCTATAGCTCTTTTCGTGTTCCTTGGTAGTTTTGGATATAAAATTTATTGGAATTGGTTTTCTCTCCCGTTTCTGGGCAATTACTCTATCGCATATCTATTAGATTCTTCCGTCTTGAGTGTTAAAGGCTTGTTATAGTCTGGGTAGTTTATTTTTTAATTATTTTTCTCACTTCCGTGACCAAATCGCATCTAAAACACACTCGAAAACGTCATTTTAATATGATTTCAATAAAGATTGCTTAGTGCAAAAATTCACATCACGTATACCTCTTGTTTCTTAAACATCACATCTTCCATGTGTGTGTCATTTGATTTTTTAATGTCACATCAGTCATTGTCTGACATATTTGAGGATATCGCCTTTAACGTATCCGTTGCTTTAAATTAGTTGTCACTATAAAATTATATTTGAATAAAACTATTATAAGTTCAAAATTCGCGCTCACCTAAAAATGACATAAGGAGTACCTTCATAAGCGAGAACAGTCAGTGAACTTGTCAGTCAACGGGGTATATATTTTCAATTTTTGTTTGAAAAAAATGTATCTAGACTACGGTCATTGTGAAGACATTCATATCTACGTCTATATGGAAATCAATTACAAGCTGACACATCTGTTACATTTTTAGGGATGATCTTTGATGAATCTCTCAATTGGAAATCACACATAAACAACCTTCTCTCAACATGTCAAAAGCGACTTAACCTCTTAGAAATGCTGGCTAACAAAAATTGGGGTGCTGATCGAGAAACATTAGTAACGCTTTACCACACTAATCAGGTCTAAGCTAGACTATGGATCAATAGCCTACACGACAGCAAGTAAAACACTCCTGAGCCGGTTAAACAGCGTTCACAACGCAGCTTTACGAATTATAACAGGCGCATTTCGTTCAACACTAATTGAGAGTCTATACAGTGAAGTGAATGAACCATAGCTTGAAGATAGAAGAATGTACCTAAGTCTAGCAAAGGCATAAGGCAAATCACCTCCAACCCCACACGTCAAAATTACGTCACAGAAAACTTCTCCAATTTATTTCTAAAGCCAAGAGCTTCTAAATCTTTCTATGAACGAATCAAAAGTTACCTGACAGAGTTCAACTACACACTTCCAGAATGCTTCCTCAACGAATCTACTTCCACCCCTCCCTGGCAAATCCAAACTCCAACCTGTAACACAAGCCTTTCATCCCTTGATAAATACTCTATAAATAGTAACACGATCCAAGCGAGTCTTAGGCATATACTAGCAAAGTTCCCCAATTACCTTCAGGTTTACACTGATGCCTCAAAGTTCTCGGACAAGGTTAGAGCAGCGGTAGTGACTACAAATTCAGTCCATATGTTCAAGCTACCAACAACTTACTCTATTTACTCCGCAGAACTTTATGCATT
Organism: Galerucella nymphaeae; assembly: GCA_963978555.1. Lineage (NCBI taxonomy): Eukaryota > Metazoa > Arthropoda > Insecta > Coleoptera > Chrysomelidae > Galerucella > Galerucella nymphaeae. Next base: position 212,641 of record OZ021711.1, on the reverse strand, counting down.
ATATCAAGCCTTAATCCTCATAAATGCATCTGTCACTCATAGCCATCTCATTCTCACAGACCCCCTCAGCGCTTAAAAACCTTACAAACCATTTACTCAGACCATCCTCTCGTAAATAAAATTAAACAGGAACTCTACACTGCCCAACAAAGCCGCAAAAACGTTGTCTTCATCTGGATACCGTCCCACATAGGAATTCATGGCAACGAAGAAGCAGACAAATATGTCAAACAAGCTGCAGAAAATGGCAATACGGAAACTAGTTTATCAGTGAGCGCGGATGTAAAAAGTGCAGTTAATGCTCAAGTGAAGAGTGCGTGGGAAAACCGGTGGAAAAGTGCGAGAACTGAGTTAAACGAGGTCAAAAAGTCAACAAAACCATGGCCTATATTACCCAAAAATCGCCGTGATCAAGTGCTTCTAACCAGACTACGCTTAGGCCACACTTGGCTAACACACAGCCATCTCTTCAGCAACGATCCTAAACCAAAGTGTGACTATCGTGATGAAACGCTAACTGTCAAGCACCTGCTCATTCAATGTCCACAATTAATGGCGAAGCGACAGCAGGCGCAGCTACAAGCATGTGAATTAGCGGACTTACTAGGACCCTCTTGTAATGTTCAAAACTTGAAGGCGTTTCTTAAATCAACCGATGCTCCCAATCTTATATAATTTTTCTTTTTTGTAACTTTTGTACACCACAATGACGCTAATGAGCTCCATGGTCGATGCGTATCAATAATAAATAAAAAAAATAAATAAAAAAAAAATCATTCATTGTGGCAAAGCCACTCGTGAAATAATTTTGGTGCTCGGTCAATTGTAATAGTATTCAAGACCTTGGTATATAATATACTAATGTTCTTTTCCTGCGGGTGTAGAAAAAGTATAGCAAGCACCTAGTGTCAAAAACATCTTCAGTCACTTGTTCTGCTTCGCTCCACTTGTGCCTCACAGAAACCGTTTTTGACACTTACTATTTTGTCATTTTTCAAAATACCCCCCCTACTCCACCCACTTCTTCCCATCTAATTCCTCATGAATAATGACTCGTTTTTTCATTCTTTTGGTAATCAATATTTCTAATAAGTCACGGTTTCTGGAATATTCTCAGTCATCAAAATACTTTTGAATATTATTTCAACTCAAAGTATTTAATATACGCGATTCGTGATTCGATTTTTAAAAATAGACATTCTGTTGGATTTAATTGTATGCAGACTTTCAAGTGATAATTAAATGGATGTTTGTTCGTTCGTATTTTATGCGCTTTTGTGTCGTTCGTCTAATTGCGATGAGGTTATAGAATATTGATAGATATAGCAGAATGATAATTATTATTGCAGCGCTTCATGATTTAGAAAAATATTTTTCAAAGACAGTGTATTCCAATATTTGTCGGGCCTATAGCCCGGGAAGTAGTTGTTGTTTCTTAGTTGAACGGTCACTGTTTTCGAAAAATACATTTCTAAGTTCATAAAGTGTTGGGATAATTATTATTCTGCGATATCTATTGGTAACGCGAATTGTTAAATACAACAATATTACAGAAAACTGTAATGATACTTTTTTCTACATTCATGGAAAAAAAAAAACTTTTTCCGCAAATCGCTAGGAAATTTTGACATTCCTGTCAAAATTTCTTGAAGAAAAAGTCAAGACTTCCTTACTGTAAGGAAATGATATTTCCGTACAGTTGTTAGTGTTCTACATAATCCATAAAACGTCTGTATGCATTTTCGTACTTTTCTCTTGATTTCTTTGACAATAATTCTAATGAAGCAGTATTCACTGCCTCAACCAGCTCTGGAGGAGTCCCAGGAATGGAAATTTCATCATCACTTATCATTTTACTTTCGAGAACACCAGCAATTAAATTTATAAGCGTCAAGTTTGACAATTCAACCTCAATACGTTTCCATAGTAATCCAAGTAATTCTATTAGGAATTTCAAAGCACCATTTATTTGGGAATAAAATTATCGCGTTTTTTTTTAAATCAATCAATATCTGTCGAATTTTAAACGATTTGCGTAAAAATAGTATGTTTACCTCGTAGGAAAAGCCACATTCCTGGACTCTGTGTTGCTAAGTCTCGGCTTGCGACTCGACTTAGCAATCTTCACAGTCGTCCAGGAATGTTAAGCTTTTCCTACCCGGTAAACAATGTACTATTATTAAACACATTTAGTGGAAAAAGTGGTTCTTTTTTGAACTAGTGCAACAAAATTTTGGTTGCAGTCAACGAGTTACAACTATTGCAAAAATCTTTGATTATTTAAAATTCAAATGGTCCTAGCAAAAACTAGCTATGATTGAGTACTGACAAGATGGAGGCCATAAAGATACAAAAACGCTTTGAGTTTGAGTTCCTTATATATTATATTCTAATTTTCCAGTTTTTGCATGAATCTAGAAAAAATATTGTATGCAACTCTTGCAAAACGTGTTTTTTGCACTCGACGTGTTGACAATTTCACGTCGCGTGCATAAATAACTATATTATAGGATATTTGTAGTCTCAATGGCGTTTTATTGGTAAATGGTAGGGAAAAAATATTTCTAGGAATAATTCAAATTTTTTTAATTCAAAAATATACCACAAAACCAGCTTAAGCAGTTTTCAAGTTATAAGTTATTAAATATGTGGAATGTAGATTAAACTAACCACATGTCTCTTGTAAAAAAGTCAGACACGCTATATTATCAAGATAAAAAAAAATAAAAGTATTGCTTGGCTCGCGCATGGAGTCACGCGAAGCGTGAGATTGAACCAGCGTGAAGAATGGGATATAAATTTGGAGTTAAATACAGGGTTGGGATAAAGTATGGAGCCAAATAAATATCTTGTAAGCGAAAAGAACGATATGTATGAATACTCCACAAATGTGATTTTTAACCAATCAGAACGTGTATTTCTGTCAGATCACCATAGCAATGAATGAGTTTTAGTGGAAATTTTTCCCTCGTGGGTACCCAACAGCGAATTATACAGGACTTTTTGACGTTTATGATGACAGGATATTTTTTTACAATCTAATTCTTATTTCTTCACATGATAATAACAATTTTATTTCAATTACAAGCTTAGATGTTTTCTAAACACATTTGGTATGGCATTTTCTCTGAAACCATGTAATATTTTCACTTCAAATTTTTAGCATATATTGAAAGTACCATGGTACACATGCTATGTATGAATTTGAAATAAACCAAATAAAAAATCAAATCCCATGATAAAAAATAAATTCATTCCAAAAAAATATGCAAGGCTCCTTGACCATGGGGAACCATTTCGACTACCGAAATTTGGTTGAAATTGTTTCAAAATCAAATGAGAAAATGGTACCAAGAGAAAATTTCGACTCTTTCTAAGGAATCAATACCATTTTACATATTTTTTTTAATTTGAATAGCCCAATAACAAGAGCAAAATTAAAATCATGTCACAATAATCGAGTCTAAGACATTACTATTTTAAAAATTCCAACCATTTTTTTGCGGACGCGCCACGGTTATTGCCTCTTAAGATGAGTGCGTGGTACCAAAATGATTCTTGTGGATGAATAGTGAACATTTTTTCAAGCTCAAATTCTGTAATAAAATATAAACTTTTGAATATTTTGAGAATAATTTAAAAAATTGCCCAACCTATATGGACAGCAATAATTTACGTTACATTATGGAGTAGAAACAGTAACTATTCGGAGTATAGTTTGGTTCTATCCCGGGTGGGGTCAACATGGAAAAGTCATATCAATGCTGGGAGGATGCGTGGAATGTTTTGTCAGAGCAGAGCGATTCTTAGGCAGATGATATGTATATAATCTTAAAGCCCTTCTACCATTTAGTGGTGTAATTACAGCTACACTTCCGTCATGAATTTCTCCACTCTTATTTTGAGTTCCAGTCCAGCTTCTTCCTTCCTGGTCTGCTACTTCTTTATTTTTTTCAATTTTTGGTTTCCATATTCCCTTTACTGGTCTCCGTACGCTGGTAATGTCCCCACCATTGTATTTTTTTTTTGTGCCTTTTGGTAGCAATTCTAATGCCGGGAGCAATGCAGCCTATTGGTTTATTGTACTCCACTCCCACATTTAATCCACCCATCTAGTTATCCCCGTACCCTCGAGTAGACGGTATAGGTCCATTGGATGTGTACCATATACTCCAGGTGGCACATTGGCCTCTCCGAAGATTGCCTGTCTCCTAGAGTCTAGTGCCTCAAAGTCCGACAAGATATTGGTCACGGTCTCGATCTCCATGCCACCTACTCTGCAGCTGAGGTCCCTGTTATATAACCCTATTTAATGCAGGTGATCATTTACCGGGGTACGACCCGTTACATAACCTGTAATAATTCTTAGCTTATTCCTACTGATATTCATTAGTTCTTCGGCCCGCTTTGCACATGTGTCACCTATGAAGGTTTTACTGTGTACCTGCTTCGGAGTGTTCCTCCAATAAAGTCTATGTTGGCTTTGTACCTATTTTTGTATTTGCCCTCGGACTCCCTTCTTCGTGGTCCCAAGAGCTGGTTCTGGTCCAACATATGCTGTTGCTGAACCTCTTTTCGCGAGTTCATCAGCTTGTTCATTTCCAGAAATACCATTTTGTCCCGGCACCCACAACAATCTTACTTTAATGTGGTCTGCTAGTTCATTTAGTTCTTTCTGGCATTCTTCTACTAGTCTGGATGTTACCTTGCGGCTATTAAAAGCTGCAAGTTAGTATGTTTATCCCTCGGTTTATCCTATGAGTATCAGTCCTATGTTTGTTAATTCTGACACATTCTAGGATGGCATAGATCTCTGCCTGAAATACAGAGGTATGTTTACCTAGTGAGAAAGAGCCTCTTGTGTTTCCCATTTCACTATACACCCCTGCTCCTGTTCCTTCTCCAGTCTGTGACCCGTCTGTGTACCAGGTCTCTCCTCGGGGAAATATCAGTCTGCTTGGGTCTTGCCAGTCCTTCCTGTGAGGTATTTCTACCTCATATTTAGGACTTGGGCCATATAGTCTGTTTTCATATCTAGAATGGCTTCACTTATGATGTCTTTAACAGATAATATGTGTCCTGATCTAACTGTTTTGTTGCTCAGGTTATCTTGCTGCCTAAATAGTCTCATCCTTGCTTCCCCCATTATCACGAGGTGTGATGGAGGAAGGCTAAATAAGGCTTCTAGTGCTGCCGTTGGCGTGTTTCTCATGCATCCTGCAATACTGAGACAAGCAAGTCTTTGCACCTTTCCTAGTCTCGTCACTGCATTCTTTTGTGTCGTCTTTGTCCACCAGACCATAGATGCATATGTTATTATGGATTTAACCACTACACTGTATATCCAGTGTATCATCCGCGGATTCAACTCTCATGTTTTACCACAAGTTCGTCTTGCCATCATTAGTGTGGTTTCCGATCTTGCTGCTACTTTTTCCATTTGTTTGGTCCATTTAATCTCGAGTCAATAATCACACCGAGATATTTAACATCCATAACCATTGGAATTTCCGTACCTTGAAGAGATAGTGGTCCATTGTAGTTGTCTTTCTCCTATAAATTCTAATGTTGGTTGTATACCCAGGTCTTTTCTTATTATATTGGTCGATATATAGTTTTAAATATTTCCAATTTCATTTCTTTGGATATTTCTCCAATGTTATTAAATTTGGTATTCATGGCATAGTATAGTTTGTTAGTTTTAACTATTCTATTATTGATATCTGCTTCCCGTGTTCCGTTTTCGTTTATTATTGTTAGAAGGATCTGAAAATGTTTAACTTGCTTTATATTGTTCGGCAGATAATACTGATTTTTAAGTCTTGAGGCCAAACGATTACATTTTTTTAATATAATTTTCCTAGTCCTATGATAAGTTATGAATCCAGAATTCAAGGTACAAAATTAAAAAATAATTTACAGCATTCAGTAGCTGAAATTACATAAGGCATATCTGGAAGAAAATACGCACACGAGATTACCAGGTATCAACTCTATAATATTTCGCAAAATATTCTCATATTATAAGTACCTACAATTTCGATATCTCAGCCAAATGATGATGTAACATTGAAGTGAATTCGTAATAATGTATTAACTACAACGAACGGATTATTTTGAAATTTATTTTTCAAATCATTCCGCAATATCCAATAATTTTACTGTCAGGTCGGTAATCCTGTGAAACTTTGATGTAACAAGGTGAGTATCGAGCATTGAATCTAATCAATTACAAATGACAAATTAGACTAATTAAACCTAAGTGGATGTCTCAACAATTAATTTAATTCCATTAAGCATCCGGCTCCAATTGAGGAGTAGGTATATCATTTCAACTGATGACGGGTTTGTGTAGGCATAATTAACAAGTAACAACAGCCTGTGATATTTATGCACAACAAATTAACAGCTTAACAAAAAGAGGTGGTGGTGAAGACACTTTTATAGGACTCGTACTTTATTCCGCTCGGAACAAAGTACCTCGTGGAATAATTTTGGTGCTCGGTCAATAATAATGATCTTCACCATCTTGGTGTATAATACAGGGTGTCCCACGACGTTTTGACAGTCCAAATTCTCGAAAACTGTTCATATAACATGTATGAAATTTGGCAGATATAAACAGTCATAATTGATGCATATATTCATTATTTGAAGAATTCCGTTTTTCCTGCCATTTCGGATCACGTGACACCAACATAATTTTTTTAAATGGGACAACCGGTATAATACTACAATTTGGGTATATCCTTCAAAAACAAATTCAACGATACTACACTTGTCATTACTTTATTGTGCAGTAATGATAATAGAAGCTATTTATTATTACCACATTTATTTTGCATTTAAAAATTTAGGTGGCTATGAAACAATAGTATCAACAACATACAGGTTGTCATTCATTATTGTTAGGTTAATTTTATTCAAGAATTGTCATTATTAGTCATATTCTTGTGTGGACACTGTAATAAAAGTTAAATAATGCAATTTTAACTTACAATAAATATGTTGACATGCTACTTATTTAAGAAAAAAGTGGAAAAAACAAAACTGATGCTTAAGGTTTGTACAAAAATTGTTTTTCACATAAAATAGCTGTAAGCACAAATACTTTTGTCAATGTCGAACAAAAGCTAAGAACTTCTTATTTTCTAAGCAGTAAAAATCAAGTTTCTCGTCAAAAAACCGCTCAGACAGATGTCAATGTGATAAATATTTTGGCTTATCTTCAGGTTAATTCACACACCTCAATAGGATTTCTTGGGAAAAAATTGCAAATAAAATAAATTTAACACAAGGTTTAGTTCCTGCAGATCCGGAAAGGAAAAAAAAATTTTTTGCTGAAATGTTAGTACACATCAATGGGTATTGTTAATCGCTATAATTGTCAGTACAGTTGACAGAAGCAAACATGAGCCCGTGACCATGTCGCTGTATTTTTGTAGTAACAATCGATATTTTGAATCGATAACCAAATATCGATACCATAAATTCCAACTGTTAAGAGATATGTAAACAAAGTCAAACTTGCTAAAAATTTAACTCTAAATATTAATAAAAAAATTATATTGAACCAAAAATAAAATAAAATCATCCTCGCATTGACAACACTGATACAGACACTAAAAATGAATAGAATGAAGTATGTTGATGAAATCACTCGGTAATATTATGTTAACAAATTACTAATGTTCGCTCGTTAACATTAGCTCCTGATTGGCTCGTAGCGATGAAATTCTTTTAGTTCGCATATTTTCCGGGGCTAATGTTTGCTTCTGTCGACTGTATTGGTCGTAGGAGTGTATGCGCTAAATTAATTCTTAAACAATATGGGGAATCAATTATTGGTGCGGTTCACTTAACGGTCGATTGATTAGTCCTTATTTTTATGAAGGAGGAAGGGAGCAAGGATACTTAGATTTTCCTTAAAATACTTTATCAGAATTACTTGAAGATATTCTCTTACATGGAAGGCAAACAATGTGGTGGAAGCAAGATGGAGCATCTCCTCACTTTCTTTGGCCAGCTAGAGAATACATTTTCTGAAAAATGGATTGGTCGAAATGGTGCGATTCTGTAGCCACCCCGTTCTCCGAATATCACACCCTTGGATTTATTTCTCTGGGGTTACTCAAGAGGTCGAGTTTATGTCACACTCTCGCTTGATTTAGATGGTTTAAATGATAAAATAAGACAGGCATTTCAGAACGTTGGGGTCACGTGAACCGAAATAACAGAAAAAAAACAGAAGTCATTTTATAATAAATATAAGCATCAGTTTTGACTGTTAATATCTGCAAAATTTCATACATGTCATTAACATTTTTCCAGAATTTGCACTGTCAAAACGTCGTGGGACACCCTGCGTACCATTGTATAGTATAGTCAGAATTTTTATTAACTTTCCATTTTTCTGTGAACTTTTGGATTTGTATTTCATCTTTCTTTCTTCAAATTATGACACTTTGTCTATGACAATTGAGCTTACCTCTTCCTCTATCTCACTTCCACATTTCTCTAAGTAATTCCTTTTGACCTATTGTAATACTGGCGGCCGTACATAGTCACAAATGGGAACTAAAGTAAAAGCTGCTACTCCAGAGGACACCTTGGTGCCAAATTTTCATGAGACGGAACCTACAAAAGTAAAATCTACCTGGTGTGTCCCTGAAAATAACAAAAAGGCAGCATCAGTCAGTCAGTTGGAAAAATGAACAGAATACTGGTGATTACCTGAAATCTTAAATACAAAATAGTATTATATCTTCGCTATACTGGTGAGTAGCATGGACACAAGAGGTAGAAAACTTTCTCATCACAACTATACATTACATTATGTCATCCAAGTATTGCTTTATTGCTTTTTTCCAGTTTATCATAATAGAAAAACTCTCTGAATAAAGTGGCCTTTCAATAATCATATGAAAGTATGATTTGTGAATTGATTTCTTTGAATAATTCAGTTGAAATTGTTCGTGTTCCTAATTAATCTACCAGCTTTGGAAGATACCCACATGAAGTTTATTTTTTCCAATAAACAGTTCGGCTTATTAACGATATTTAATTTCATTTGGTCACCTTTTACGTTGTCACTTCATATTCCAGTTGAACGTTTATTGAATTAGAAATCAATTAACAGAAGGTTATTTCACTCTTTTTTTCATTGTTTTTTCGAATGCGATCACTTTGTGTTTGAATACGTTTGCAATTTTGTTGATTATTTATAGTTCAGCGAGGCTAATTGAATTTCCGGAGAATGCTATTTTTCCTTCAATAAACTAGAATCATTCCATGTTGAAATACAGTTGTATGTTTTTCAAAAATGTTGACGCGATAGTCCAGCCAGATCGATACAATTATATCCGAGAAAATCAATAAATATCACCACAGAAATTGGAAACGACCCAGCAATGTGATGGAACGTCTTTGATGCAATAATTGCAGTCAAGCAGTATCGAACGTGGTAAGTACTTGGATGTGTTCCCATACCAGGGAAAACCGTTGTATAGGGCCCGTACAGCCGGCAGCGGAGTAGCATATCACAGCTCGCAGGCATTATACCATAATGAGCACGAGCACGAGGTATAATGTAGATATGCCGTTTTTCGAAGGAGTCGTAACACGGAGGTCCCAGGTCCAGGGATGTTGGGCTCGTTAATGAACTAGTGGGTTCGCCAAAATTTTCGGTTGGGGGTAGAGAGGTTAACCTTGGACGCAGAAATAGACCGACGTTGAATAAAACGAATAAAAAAAACACCACAAAAATATAACAATCCACATTTGTGTCATAAAGTTCACATTTTCTGCACATAAGTTCGCTAAATTTGCGCATTCTGTACAGAAGTTTCCTCAAGAAGCAATTTCCAATCAATGTCGGTAACTGTCTTCAAATCTCTCTTACCCAGTTTCAACAACCTGAATGAGAGTTCCTTGTCTACCTTATCCAGTATGGAGGTGTCCCTGTGTCAGCCTCCAATTCAGTTGGAGTCTTCATCTGACCAGTTCCCGATTTCCTCTTTTAGGCAATCCTTTGATAGGTGATCGTTGGCGTTATCACAGTTGTGACCATCTCGGGTCGTATTCCCCAGGTTTTGTCATAACTTTCTCTTTATAGCCAGACAAGCTGTGATGCCTTTTGGTCAATATAATAATATAATAAGTAATATTTAAATAACAGACATAAATTCCCTTGAAGTTAATTTCAATGAATCATTAGAAATAGAAAGGTCTCACGTATGGTTCAAGTTCAAGCGTGAAATAAACATAAATAGTATTATTTATATTCACATACTATGATCTTGAATCGGATATATGAAATTTACAAAATAAAGTATTCTTATTATTAAAGTACTCGTAATAGCATAACCATCCATTATCAGTAATTAGTATATTAGTATAATGTATAGTAATAAGTTCAAGTGTAAGTTTAAATAATAAATATAACATATCCCAGTGCTAGAGGTAGTTGTTTGATTCTTATAAGATGACCCTCTGAGTGACCAGTAGCACCAACAATCTAGAGGCCAATTACCACCCAGTTACCACCACATTACCTGGCTACCATGCCAATAAGTGGCATATATTACAAAGCGTAATCACCTTGGTAGTAATTTTTCCAGATGTGTATTCCAGTTCTGTTCAGATATTTAACTTTTTTTTCATATTTCCAGCTCTCCTCCGAACAGCAGTACTCTACCCCACAGGGTGCCTATTCTTGAATTTCAGGGAGTAGAATTTTGCGAGAGAAGTAGAGCAGCTATAGTCGTGAACAAAAACCGCGTGATCTTTTTTAAGTCGTCTGCAATTTGGACGACTCGCATTCTAATGTTAGCAGTAGTGGAACAGAATACACCCCTTTCAATCTTATGTCCTCCATGTACCTTAATACATGCGTATTTCACAACAAAAATTGACCTATTTAGAGATTTCCCTTAAAACTCGACGGTTCTCGAAATAATGATAAGTTAGCAGTTCACTGTATATTATATCTTGTTAATATATCATATTGAGAAAGTTTCAAGATATTTTCATCATTCAGGAACTAGCTTCTAAATTAATCACAAGAAAAGAAGTGACTGGATATGGTAAACAAAATTTAACGAAAACTTCCACTGAAACTTTCACGAGTGTACTTTTCATAACTACTGGCTGTAATCACCGATATTTCAAAAAAATACTCATTATTCAACTAGTCAGACTGAAATATTTCTTTATGAATTATTATTTTTGAATAATATAATACACTTAAACATGAAAATGGATAGAAATTTTAGATATCTGAATTACACAAATCCATACAGGGTGTAACAAAAAGGCATAAATCATATACCACATATTCTGGGACTAAAAATAACTCGATCCAACCCAAGTTACCCTAGTACAAATATGCATGCGAAAAAAGTTACAGCCCTTCGACAGTTATTCGACATATTATAATGAAAGTTGACAAATAGCTTTCTTATGATAAGAGCATCTTAAAAAAATTGAGAAATTATTGCACCCCGTTAAAAATTTATGACTTGATATCCCCTAAGCCCCCCAAAATATTTGTATACGTTACAATTTAATGCTTATTGTGGCACCATTATTGAAACACATCACTTTTGAAACTTGTTTGCTCCTTAGTACTTTCTACAATGATCAGTTTTCATCGAGATACGGCCTATTTTTCATTATGCTTCAAAAATTTTGAGTAACAAAAATTAAAGTGAATGAATTTTTAAGTTTTCAGAGGGTCCCAAATTTTTGATTGAATCTTATCTATTTACAAATGTGTAGTTTTTATTAGATGCTCAAAATGGCCCCCATTTTCTTGAATACACAGTCGGCACCGTTTTACTAACGAAAACCGAATATTCTGGAAAAGCAATGGCCTCTGACGACATCTAATTGCAGCCAGGCTGTAACTTTTTTCGCATGCACATTTGTACTAGGGTAACTTGGGTTGGATCGAGTTATTTTTAGCCCCAGAATATGTGGAATGATTTATGACCTGCCTTTTTGTTACACCCTGTATAAAAGTTGAATATTCAATACATAGACAAGAGACATGGTGTTTTATACTAAAAATTAATTATTAATATCAAAGTAACCTCTGTTCCCATGAGTAACTAATATCTATAATTCAATAGTACCGTGGTGTATATACAATATTTTCAGCTACTAGCCAAATTTAAAACTAAAATTATAAATAATTAACAAACGCACCACAAGAAAGGTTCACCCCGTGGTCTGACTGACAAATACACTGTCAGTTTTCGATAATATATTATGAACGCGCTCCTTATGTCATCAGTCATTTGGTATACAAAATTATGTTGCACATGATTTTGTTGAACTACTACAAGGAATTGGTGGACAAGGTAGAATTGGATGGCCTCCACGTTCACCTGATTCCAGCCCTAAAATATAATTTTCATTGGAGATACTTAAAAAATGCAGTTCACAAATAGGCGTTGCCAGATTTATGTTTTATATACGTATTTTAGACCTTCCAGACTACATAAACATGTGGTTGATTAGGAGAGTCCAATAATGACTGAAAATACAGGATGATGAATTTAAAAACCAAAGTAACCATTAACATATCATCAAAGATCGAAAGGAGCTTGAGGAAGAGAACGCACCACCACTTAGTAGGGCGAATGAACTGATCTGCTATACAGACGGATGAAAAAATGAACTCGGCACCGGAGCGGGCATATACAGCAAGACGAGCAAATATGAAGGAATCGTCTCGCTAGGAAAATACGCCTCTGTATTCCAAGCAGAGGTTTATGCAATACTTGCGTGTGCAAGGGCTAACAGTATGAGAGCCTACAACAACAGGCAGATCAGGATCTACAGCGACAGCCAAGCCGCCCTTAAAGCACTTCAGAGCTATAGGGTGACATCTCGGCTAGTATGGGCATGCGGCGAAGAACTTAGAAGACTGGCGACTCGGAACAGTGTAACACTGGAGTGGGTACCAGGTCATAAAGGAATCGCAGGCAATGAAAAAGCTGACGAACTCGCGAGAGTAGGATCGTCAACTCTGATGAACGGACCCGAACCTGCTGTGGGCATCCCCAGATGCTTAACGAGGTCATGGTTAAAAGGGTGGTTGAAAGAACAACACAAGAAACACTGGAAGAATACGACTGGGCAAATACATGGGAAGAAATTAATAAAAGAACCATCAGAAAAAGTAGCGAAAGAACTGCTCTCAATGAGCAGGAACAAACTGCGCACCATTACGGGGCTACTTACGAGACACTTTCCCACAAAGGAGCACCTAAACAAAATAGGGCTGTACAACGGAGACCTTACATGCAGAAGATGCAAAAAGGATACCGAAACAGCTCTGCATATACTATGCAACTGTGAGTCGCTGGACCACAGAAGGCAGAAACTGTATGGCAGAACCCAAATGACTCCAGAAGACTTCTACAAACAACCAGCTAAGAACCTGTATGAGCTAATACATGGAACGGATTGGCTGAATAGGTTGTAGTCAGAACACTAGGAGTATCCACAATAAGCCCAGGAGGCTGAGGTGGTACCGGCGAAAGGACGGCTCCGGGAAAAAAAAACAATCAACATAAGATAAACGGCAAATTTAGCAGCATTTCAAATATCAAATATGGAATCTCCGTATCTAAAGTAGGTGTACCTCAAGTTTGACTGGCAATTTAAGAGATAATTGGCCCTTTCCAGAATTTTAGACCACAAAAGGTGAACATTGTGTGTTGAATTCAATTATTGCCTCATCAAGATACCGAATTCCTTGAATCAGTTTCAACCCACTGTTAAGCTAGGTTTATCGCATAAAACTTCATTTAAAAACTACAACAGAATCGGCAAACCTACGATCGATACCGCTGGATTATCCTCGATTCGAGAACAGACCCTTAATTCAATAATATAACATAAAAGCACTGTATTCAGAATTTTCCATTATTGGTTTATAGTTTCAACCCATAGTCTCTTTTTAGGTTCTCCGTATATAATCTATACTTCCGTCTTTGCTTCTTCTATCACTAGTAATCAAAATTTTCAAATAGAATACGACAGAATTGTGGTGAATAATACAGGGTTCCAAAAATCTATATTTAATGTGTCTGCTGCACTTTATAACCGAGATACAGGGTGTTTTATAAATTTATCCTATTTCTTTCGAACCTCATAACTTCCGAGTTACCCTATATATTATTTTGAGATTTGGTACACGTAATAACCATTACCTAGAAACTCCATCAAAAGCATCTCCAAAAAGATTATGCAGGTCCGGCTTAACAAAAAATTTCAAAACTCGTCTTTCCTAAAAACAACACCCTGTGTATAGATTTTTTGAAAATTGCTCTTCATAATTGGAAAGGGTATAAAAAATCGAATCTACTTACTTCCTTTTCATTTTTCCGCAGACAATTTTACTACCAAAAATTTACCGTCAAAGTTATAATTTATGCACGTTTTTGGGGTTAACAATGGTATCGGAGAGGTTTTTTTTTATTTTTTAGCTTGAAATGAAATCCATTTAATGCATCTAGAGAAGCATCCTAGAAATTCAATCGAGTTTGTATGTTTACGAGTACAGACCACTAAAAATTACCCTGATTACAGGGCCGTACTTAGAACATACTCACTCAGTATGTTTCGAATATTTCGAAAACCCTGTATAAGAATATGTATCTGGAAACTATGCACTTCTTCATTTAGAATAACAAGAGTAAAATACGAGATATGAATTTATACTTCAAAAAACGGAGAGATTTTTATTAATTTTATTAATTGACATGAACAGAAAACGAGAAATTGAATATAGTTAAAGTTAGGCCCTTTCCCAATGAAACACCCTGTATCATCCGAAATATAAAATAAGAATAATAATATTGGGAGTGAGTGAGCTCAGATTATGCGTTTTTTCCACGACTAAATTTTAATATAGAAGAACATCATAACTTTGCTAAACAATTTATAGAAAGGTAGTTAAAAGTACTTGATTTGGCAATCCCAGTTAAAGTTTCGACATTTAATAAAAAAACATGGGAAAACTATTTCGAACAATTACTCAAAATAGAAAACTAAAATTTAACAACATAAGACTTTCAAACTTTCCTCCAGCAATTTAATATTTAAATATGGAACGTGCTTCAACTTTCCGTTCCAGAATACTTTTAATACCTTGGAGTCGAAGTAACATCATTATTAATTTAAACCTCTTTTTCTTTTCTCCTAAATATTTCACATTTAATTATTCATTTACTATTGGTGGTAACTGAGAAGTAAGCTCTATAAATTTATCATTATACCAAACCCTCAATTCTGTATTGGTCTTATATACAGGAAGTCCAAAAGCGAGAAGATAACATGATAAATTGATTGGTTCGCTTTATGGCTCCATCACTGCACTCCGGAATCAAAATGATCATTATCACAGTGGGCAGCAACCTGTGAACCTCGTCCAAAGCACACAATCAGCTGAAGAGGTTATGGCCTCGGTATTTGGGATGTATGTGATGTAATATTCATCGCATATCTTGAGAAATGAAATACCATCAACAGTGAATATTATAAAGTTTGATTGGAGCGTTAAAAAACCGAATTTGCAGAGAAACGTCCGCATATGGCTAAGAAAAAATTTTGTTTCGTCAAGACAACGCACCGTGTCACAAGTCAATCAAAACAATGGCAAAACTACATGAACTGAGCTTCGAATTGCTCCCACATCTACCGTATACACCAGATTTGTCTCCTAGCGATTACTGGAAGTTTGCAAACATGATGCAAAAGGATACCGAAACAGCTCTGCATATATTACGCAACTGTAAGACGTGTAAGATAGTTTTTAGCAGCTTCGAGAAAATACGAAGGACCATCTACAATGCGCTGCAAGACATAAACTTGATACATAAACTTGAAAGATAAATAAAATTCAATATTCACATGTAGCACACACTTACAAATGGTAAGACAAGAGTGACAAATCCAATCATTGGTTAAAAAACACTCCTGTTATATTTGACAAACAAATATGTTGATAAGTCACAATATTTATAAGGACAAGCAACAGATATTCCAGCAGTAAGAACACCGCAAGTATAAAAGTTTATGGTCGGAAAAAGAGTCAAAAGTTTTGCATTTAACAATGTTTATATGTATAAGTACAATTTATTATTTTTAGCTAAGACCGCAACAGTTGTCAGTTAGTATGTTTATCCTATGAATATCAGTCCTATATTTGTTAATTCTGACACATAAATCTCTGCCTGAAAAACAGAGGTATGTTCTCCTAGTGAGAAGGAGCATCCTGTTTTTCTCATTTCACTATTGTTCGATTATTAGCGGTTAAAACTCAATACCGAAAAGTTTATAGTGGACTGTATTAGGTTTTGATTCAGGTTGATTATTTTCATTCGGTATTATATTACTTATCACAGTTTCGGAAAAAGAAACGGACACAAGCAGGAACTTTCTCGGACTGTTTAACAAAGGTTATATCAATTACTAATTATTAATAAAATATCCAGTTTGTTGCACTTGATTTTTAATGAACTTAGCTCAGATAGGTTCTGAGAAACAAAATAAAACAAGATAAATTTTTACAATTATTGCAATTTCATGCCGCTACTTGGCACAAGTGAGATTATATTGATTATAATATCGCTTCGCGTTGAATATTACTGCATTTGCGAGTGTACAAAATGCAATCAATAATACTAGTGACGAACTAGTTGAACAAGTCTTAACAAGTTAAGGGTAACATAAATTACACACGTGTTACTGAGGGTTGTTTTATATGCAAAACGAGAGAATGTATACAGAGAAAAAATGAGTGCTTTGGGCGACACACAGAAAGCTACTGGCGAAAAGATCGTTTCTTTCGATTTTCCGATCTGCCACCGGACGTGGGGAATTGGCGCTAAGTTTTGGGAAAGAGAAGGAGCGATACGTTTTTTAGCATGTAGGAAGAGATAGCTGAGAGAAAAATGCATATTTGAGCTAATCTATTGTCTTTAGGGTAAAGAAGCTTGAAATTCGTTAGAACTGGGCAAGTCCAAGTTGCAATTTGTTGTATGTTTCTAGGTGGGTAAACTGAATTGAAGTGAGATGAGATATTGTTTTGTTTTCAGTGGAAAGTTTTCATAGGCAATACGTAAACAAAAGCTGTACTTCTTTTTATGAGTTTGCTACTGGGATGGGAGAACTGAATATTAGGTTAACAGAGTAGGTTTAAGGAACTAAAGGGAAATATTTAAATTAATTCGAGTGTTGCTTGAACACTTCAGTTTAAAAGACAGTTTATGGTTTTTAAACAACTATACAACCCTGCTCCTGTTCCTTCCCCTGGTCTGCTAGTTCATTTAGTTCTTCCTGGCATTCTTCTACCAGTCTGGATGTTACCTTGCGCCTTTTTAAAGCTGCAAAGGCTGTCTGGCTGTCAGTTTGTGGGTTAATTTTGACACATTCTGGGATAGCATAAATCTTTTTCAGTCTGTGATCCGTCTGTGTACCAGTTCTCTCCTCGGGGAAACTTCAGTATGCTTGGGTCTTGCCAGTCCTTCTTGTGAGGTATTTCTACCCTATATTTAGGACTTGGGAGAAGTTTAGTAGCCATATAGCCTGTTTTCATATCTAAAATGGCTTCAGTTATTATGTCTTTAACGGATATGTGTCCTGATCTAACTATTTTGCTGCTGCCTAAATAGTTTCATCCTTGTTCCCCCCATTATCACGATAATGCTTCTAGCTCTAGATTAATATGTTTTGCACTTTTAGCTATCCCCATTGAATGAAATTAAAAATATTCCAGTGAATAGAACAGTTGTTTGACACAAAATGCTTTTTGGGAACCTTGCCCATAAACATAGAAATACAGAAAAAGCTCTTGCTACAAATGCCAGTGGCGTGGAAAATGGTGTGGGGAAAGGTGACATATTCTTCCAAATGTACACCACTGGATCAAGAATGTAAAAATGTTTTTCCATTAAAATATGCCCTTTTACATTTAAAAACAACATTCCAAATTTCAAACCAATTTATTTAACAATTTTGAAGTTATCGAGATAAAACATTAAATTTTCATAACTTTAACACCCCGTGCTTCTAAAATTAAGTTGGCTGGACCCCTCAATCCTTATATCAGCTTGTCCAATTTCACATGCATGTCGGGGCGTGTAGACAAGTAGTATTTTTAGTGGACTGTATTATTTTTGTAGGAAGGTGTTTGATGACATCTGACTATGACTACCTTGTCTCCACTGACCACGAAAGGGTTAACTAACTACGTAGATGTCAATAATAGCCAGTTTATTTTGAACTTGATCTTTAATGAATCTAATTCGTAAAGATCTTAACAATAACAAAAAAAAGAGAACATAGAACATATGTGAAAATGTAGAGCTATGATTGAAGCCACTACTTGGCAACACTGTCTACATACAATTTCGCGCTCAAATATAAATACGCTAAGAATGATACCTAATACGCTACATAAAAATACACGTATAAAGGTACTGCACTTTGCAAGTGTTATATACACAAAAATTAAACACTACGATAATTGTGTAGAAGTTGAGAATTAATAACTAGTTCAATGAACAATGTAGGGAGTTCACGTTAGTTAAAGTAAGAGAGAGGTACCGGCTTTTTGAGTTAAGACCACGGCACCAAATTGGTTGGAGAGAGAGATAGACGTACCGGCTTTTCGACGAAAGACCACGGCACCAACAAACTAGATAGGTAGCAATTAGAGATACATACTTGTTATTACTTCACGCACTCACTATAAATGTTGGAGATCACATAGATTCCACTTGGGGTTGTTTGTCAAGAGAGACTGTGAGCAAACATGTTATATAGGCACTGCATGTGCCTTTCACTGAAAGGTCTGAATGCTGCGGTTGCTACTGAACAACTGAGAGGGAAACAGGGTTCGCGCGCGCGGAGGTTCGCTGTTGGTAGGGATGCGTCACCGACTGCGCAGGTTTCAGGGTGGCTGTACAGGGTGTCCCTAAATTTGTAATTCACACAGTTGGAATTATACTGCAAATTCCAACATTCTGCCCGCGCGACAAATTGAAAAGTATCTCTAAGAAAGCAATTTCAAGGTCATTACTCAACCCAACAATAGACTTATTAACTAAAGTTTAAATAAAAAGAAATGCGAATCAAATTTAAATAAAATATACATGCAAAATAAAATTAGTGTGTTAACACGTGTAAAGTCGTTGAATGCAACCAGTGTACATTCACTCAATATGATCTACCTGAGGGGCAGAGGGGAGAGGACATAATTTAGCAATAGGTCTAGTCACCTCACCGTCCTGAGTTCTAAGACGTGCTACCCGCACCTTACCATCCTTACCTTTGATTACCTCAATAATACGCGCTAGGGGCCACTTTAAGGGGGGTGTATATCTAATTGTGAGGGTACTGAGATTCTAAACTCATCAAGCGATGGGTTCCACTTGAGACCTAAAATTTTACATGCGGATTCATCTAAATTTAAATCTTTTTCCGATGCATTGATATGCGTTATACCTTGTAAAAATTCCTTAGAGTTGGATTGCCATTTGTGCAATTCGAAGCCAGAATTATTTAAAACTGAGTTAAGCTGTGAGTAGAGAGTTTTCAAGTCGGAAAGGGTTTGTGCACCCGAAAGAATATCGTCAATGTAAGTTTGAGATAATAAAGCTTCAGAGGCCAAAGAGAGATCAGTGTTTTTGTCGGCAATGTCCTTGATCACCCGACAAGCTAAAAAAGGGGCGAAAGTTTGCCCGAAGGAAACCGTTTGCAATTCAATGCACTGAAGAGACTCTTGTGGAGAATTTCTCCACAACACATTCTGCAAGAAATTTTGATTGGGGTTTGTTTTGATCTGGAACATTTGTCTGATGTCTGCAGTTAAAACATATCGAGGAACTCGAAAACGACACAAAATATCATATAGATCAGGCTGTACCGTGTAGCCTTTGCACGATATACAATTTAGAGAAAGTGATGAAGAAGTCTTGCACGAGAAATCGAATACCACCCGGATTTTGGTGGTTGCGCTGTCAGGGCGCACAACGCAGAGATGTGGAACAAAATATTTATTGAAACCTTGCTTACTTGACGGCGACGATGTTGTCCCTTGGGCAGGACTTGGAGAGGGGTTATGCGTAAGAGCTAGGGGTGTCACTTGGGCATGACCTAAAGAAATATATTCCTCAATAAAACGTTTATATTCTTTAAACAATTCAGGGTTGCTGTGAAGCCTTTTTTCCAGTGAGAGAAATCTGCGTTGCGCAGTAATAAAAGAATCGCCTAACTTAGTAAATTCGTGTGGGGTGCGCAGGGGCATGTCTACCTGATAAGTACCGTTTTTCATAATTTTGGTAGTAGATAAGAAGAGATTTTCGACGTAATCGTCTTCGGGTGAGCGTGAAGAGTGCTCTGAATCAGAAATTTCCTCCTGATTCCAAAATTTAATTAGAAGCGAGTCTAGAGTTTGTGGTTGATTTAGTCATAAACCGTCTGTAGAGCCGCTACAGGACTCTGTTGAGCAAAAACAATGTGATTGTGCAATGGATGGTTTTTCATTTAGTTGAGCGTACGAT
Source organism: Galerucella nymphaeae (assembly GCA_963978555.1). Lineage (NCBI taxonomy): Eukaryota > Metazoa > Arthropoda > Insecta > Coleoptera > Chrysomelidae > Galerucella > Galerucella nymphaeae. The sequence continues at coordinate 192,062 of OZ021711.1, read as the reverse complement.
GGTATTTGACCTGCAATTACCCATCCCAAATGACTGTTGAAGAGAACAGGGAGACCTTTACCTAGATGCAAGGAGCCATCCGTGAGTAACGCATAAAATAAATCTGCCCCCACTAAAATCTCCGGGAGAGAGGGAGTGGAGAAGGACGGATCTGCGAGCTCATTCAAAATTTCTTGGGGTATTTTTAACATACTGGGATTAATAGGAATCTGAGGGATTTGTTTTGTTATATTTTCCAGCACGGAACATGAAAGAGAAAAACATTTATTGGGGTTTACTTTCGAATGAACAATCAAATTTGTGTATTCCTTTGACACAACTGAATCTTGAGCTGATATACCTGAAATGTATAAATTTTGTTTCTTGGTAGATAAATTTAAACGTTGAACACAATCGCGAGAAATAAAACTGCTCTGAGAGCCAGAATCCAAAATGGCTTTAGCTACACAAGGGTTACCATCAGAGTCATAGATTACAACTTGAGCAGTTGCTAATAGTGTATACGAGCTATTGGTTGAAAGGGCGTTCAAGCTCTGGGTTTGTGAACTTGACGCTTGCGCAGTGGGAGATTCGTGATTTGAGGAGTGAGGACGGGAAGGACTAGGGGTTGACCGATTGTGGTGAGGATTCGGAGCGTTCCTAGTTCTAGAGAAATTCGAATACCGATTTTGTTGACCAGTATCTCTATTGAATTGAGTAATGACTCTATTAGAATTTGCATTGGTTTGCGAAACCGGCCGATTATTGTTAGGTCGCGAATCCAAATGCAACAAACTATGATGTTTGCCTTGACATGCGCTACAACGATGCGCAGAAGGGCAATCAGTTACTACGTGATTTTTTCCTAAACAATTAAAGCAAAAGGATTTACTTTTTACAAATCTGTACCTCTCGTGCGGAGAGAGAGTTCCGAAAGAAGAACAAGAATAAATTCGATGTGATTGTTTACAATAAGCACAACTATTCCTCAGGTTTGGTGAACCTGGGGGAGAAACCCGTCGGTTAGGCTCAGTATTGGCGTGCAAATTCACACGAGTATGGGGAACAAAATTATTTTTCCTATCCTGAAAAGCAGGTTTGCGATCCTGCAGCGCATCAAAACTTGATAAGTTTTCCAAAATAATACTCCTTCGTTCAGTGAAGGTGATAAAATCTTTAAGAGTGGGGATATCGTTATTAATTCTCTCTTCCTCAAATATTTTACGAGATAAAGGGTCCAATTTTCTTTCAAACATGAAAACTATGAGTGCTTCAGTAAGCACTTTTTCACTAATACCTAAATTATTTAGACACTCTAGCTCCTTAGTAAGAGAATTCGTCAAATCTCTTAAATTTGATGCGTTGGCTTTTACTATATTGGGGCAGCTGAACAGATTAGCTAGATGCTCATTAACAACAATAGATTTATTTTCAAATCTCTTTTTTAGTGTATTTATAGCAACGTCATAATTTGAATCAATTACTTTTAAATTTTCTATTAGCTGAAGAGCTGAACCTTTAAGCAGAGTGCGCAAGTAATACAATTTTTCAGCTTTTCTTAATTTGGGATTTGAACCTATTAAGGCTTCGAATATATCATAAAAAGGTGCAAAGTCCGAAGGCTTAGATCCATCAAAATTGGGTATTTTAATTTCTGGCAATTTAACATTAGATTTGTCACCAGACAAAGGGCCTGAACTGAGGCCAGCGCTGGAGGTAGTAATGGGACCGGAGATGTTTTGAATACAATCTTTATAATCTGCAAGAGTGTCGTAAAACTTTCCCTCAAACGCTGCTCGATCTTCACTGTCAATAAAGGCGGGGTTAGATGAGATTAAATCTTCAATTTGGTCCTGCGCATTAGTATAATTATCTAAAACTTCATAAAGTGTTTTTACTCTTGTTTCGAGTTCTGATACTCGCTTAACCGTGGCAAAATGACCTGTAATCCAATCAGACAACCTGTTCAACTGACCCACGCACGAGTTACGTTTTTTAATAGAATCAGCAAATTGCTTTGCTGCCATTATTACAAACAATATAATCTTTCACAAAAAATAAATAAATGATATCCTAAAGAAAGAACAATAATAAAATGTACATGATACGACACTGAACTTCTTTTACTAGTGACGAGTTCAATAACCTATTCCAATAAAAATCAATAAACAAAATAAATGCGAAATGAATTCTCCTAAAAGTACCTATTATAAAAACAAAGTCATTAAATATTGCCGAAATAAACCCACAATACCAAACGAATATATGGGTCAAAACAAAATATCAAATATCAAAGACATCCGACAAAAATCAATAATTGTTTTCAAAAGTAGTAAACAACACGTGTACAAGTTTCATTGTCATAAAAAAAACTTGAAATCATAAAAAACCTTACTGACTTTCCATGGAGCCTGGAACCACTGCTAGAGAAGAGAGCTGGCTGTATGCATAAACCAGCGTTGTAGAGAAGGACGCTAAGAGCTTACGTCCGTTAAGCTGCAGGTGTGCTTCAAACGGCGAGTTGGACAAACTGCGTTGTTGCCACGTCGCTGCAAATTCTTGTTGATAGGGAAATGTGTTGGCTTTCCAACACCAAATAATCTTCTTATTGCGAATTGTACGCGCACTTACTGGGTTTAAGCGATACGGCACATTTTTAAAGGCGAAAAACGAGAACACTTGAGAAAAACCGATCACGTGAAAACCGGAAAGTTGGAGAAAGCACTAGAAAATGGGAAAGTTCACATCCGTATGATCACAATCCGGCTCGAAGGACCATGTCGGGGCGTGTAGACAAGTAGTATTTTTAGTGGACTGTATTATTTTTGTAGGAAGGTGTTTGATGACATCTGACTATGACTACCTTGTCTCCACTGACCACGAAAGGGTTAACTAACTACGTAGATGTCAATAATAGCCAGTTTATTTTGAACTTGATCTTTAATGAATCTAATTCGTAAAGATCTTAACAATAACAAAAAAAAGAGAACATAGAACATATGTGAAAATGTAGAGCTATGATTGAAGCCACTACTTGGCAACACTGTCTACATACAATTTCGCGCTCAAATATAAATACGCTAAGAATGATACCTAATACGCTACATAAAAATACACGTATAAAGGTACTGCACTTTGCAAGTGTTATATACACAAAAATTAAACACTACGATAATTGTGTAGAAGTTGAGAATTAATAACTAGTTCAATGAACAATGTAGGGAGTTCACGTTAGTTAAAGTAAGAGAGAGGTACCGGCTTTTTGAGTTAAGACCACGGCACCAAATTGGTTGGAGAGAGAGATAGACGTACCGGCTTTTCGACGAAAGACCACGGCACCAACAAACTAGATAGGTAGCAATTAGAGATACATACTTGTTATTACTTCACGCACTCACTATAAATGTTGGAGATCACATAGATTCCACTTGGGGTTGTTTGTCAAGAGAGACTGTGAGCAAACATGTTATATAGGCACTGCATGTGCCTTTCACTGAAAGGTCTGAATGCTGCGGTTGCTACTGAACAACTGAGAGGGAAACAGGGTTCGCGCGCGCGGAGGTTCGCTGTTGGTAGGGATGCGTCACCGACTGCGCAGGTTTCAGGGTGGCTGTACAGGGTGTCCCTAAATTTGTAATTCACACAGTTGGAATTATACTGCAAATTCCAACACAAACGGTGTGTCATTTGAAAACACCCTGTATATAAAATACGAATCACGTCTTCCATCAATTCTGTCGAAGAATATTTATGCAAAATTTGAAGTAGATTGGACTAAGGAATTTCGTGTCCTATACAAACTTTGTCTCCGTTTTTCACCCCCTTAGGGATACAATTTCGGGAAATCCTTTCTTATGAGATGTCTACGTCACACAAATAACACACCCTCAAACTCTAAGATTTCCACAATCAGCGGTTTATGCTACGCGTTGATCCATCATTCAGGAAAAAGCAATTTATGCCTATGTAAAGATTCATTTCGAATCCATATCCATATTAGAATCTGCTCCTTATTATCTACACATATGAACATAAAACTTTGCTTGATAATTTTCACTATTTTTTTGATGATATAATTGTATATGAAATGTTAAAGGATTCATGCGGAAACCCGACTCGAGCAATTCTATTTTAAAAAACGTCAAAGTTAACATCAAGTCATTAGAAAGCAAAATGTTTATTGTCATTTTCCACAAAACCTTAACTCACACAATAAAGTTCGCTGAAATTCCTATCTCAGTAAATTCTGTTATTAAGTATCAGTGCTCTTAAAATAAAATTATTCAACCGTGAAATTAGAGAAAATATATTCGTAGCAATAAACTTCCATGCACCTATAGACATTATGAAATGTCACAAATAAAATTCAAGGCTTTTATCTATTTAATATAATAAAAGTTCAGCCATTTACAAAATGTTTTAAAAAGTTCTGTTAAAAGTAATGAACAACATTTAGATTCATCTGATATCACAAGAAATATGTATAAGAACAGATCATTTGAATTTAGAAGAAAATTCACGCTTTGTGAAAGTTGGTGAATAATTTCCTGGCATTTTTCAAGAAAGTGACTCAGAATTGGGCGACCTACCTCCAGTAATCAAGTTGAACGTGGAATAAAAACTGAAGCTTACTCGGAAATATACAGGGTGGTTCGTAAGTGGTCCAAAGTGGATTATTTTCCTAAAAATATTATAATCTGACGCAGCTTCCTTTAAGAAAATATTGACGATAAAAATGATACAGGGTGGCGAAATTGAAATGTCAAAAACGTTTTTTCAGAAAATTGAAATATTTTTAATATGCAAACGTGAGAATTTAAAGATAGGGGTATTATTAAGTCCTGGGAAAACCTAATTTGTTATCCGTTTCGATGTATTTTCTAGAGGGCGCCACAAAAGCTATGTTGGTGTAACTACTATTATCGTTAACAGTATTTATTGAAAAATATTAAAACTACATCATTTTCGCGACAAAAAGGTATATATATCATTAGTATCAAAAGTTACTGGTTTTCGAGGTATTCACATTTTCAAACCACCCTTTATAATTTCCATTTCATTTATTAGCACAAAAATAATAACGTGAGTGGGAGCTGATGTCAGCAAATTTATTATCAAAGGTAATACTACAAGTAAATTCGGTTTGTTTGAATGTTTTTGTCACTTATAATTGCACAAGAGGTTTGTATTTTATCGGGTAAATTTGGATTGTTTAATGAGAAACTGTTTCCTAGCAATTAGACGAGAACAACTGTCAACTATTAAAAACGCGACACCGAAGGTGGAGCGTTTTTAGGTTGACAGTTTTTCGAGTCTAATTGCTGAAGGAAACAGTTTAGAAGTTGAACAACACAAATTTGCCCGATATCAATACAAACATCGAGTGTAATTCGGCAGGACAATTCAATGAATCGGCTCATTGTTAGTGTTTAGAAATTCAATAAGTTGTTGACAAACATGTCAAATTATTTATCATGGTAACAAATGCATAAGTGAAAAAACCACAAGTGCATTTATCAAAGGTAATACCACGAGTGCTTCAAATTTTATCGATTATTTTTTTCACTTGTCAAAATCTGACATTTTGGTGGTTTTAACCAATAGCAATACATTATTCTAGCCAATCATTCGGTATTATACTGATAATTATGCTTCCTCATCGATAAAACCTTGTTTACATCGAAACGTCAAAATTTTACTTTGAATTTGTCATTATTGACAACTAAAAGCGCTTTCAAAAATCCTTTTAAATTGTTGAAAAAAATAATCCTCCCAAATACAACTCGCTCTTCAAATTTTATCACATAATTTTTTATTTTCATCACTCAAACTTGTTTATTTGAGGCAAAAACATTCAAACAAACCGAATTTAGATAAAATCACTCCTCCTCACGGAGTCGTGATTTTATCAAATCGGTTTGTTTTCATATTTTTGCCAAATAAACAAGTTTTCGTGGAAAAGAAAAAATTATCGATAAAATTTGAAGCACTCGTGGTATTACCTTTGATAATTTTTTCTTTTCCACGAAAACTTGTTTATTTGGCAAAAATATGAAAACAAACCGATTTGATAAAATCACGACTCCGTTAGGAGGAGTGATTTTATCTAAATTCGGTTTGTTTGAATGTTTTTGCCTCAAATAAACAAGTTTGAGTGATGAAAATAAAAAATTATGTGATAAAATTTGAAGAGCGAGTTGTATTTGGGAAGATTATTTTTTTCAACAATTTAAAAGGATTTTTGAAAGCGCTTTTAGTTGTCAATAATGACAAATTCAAAGTAAAATTTTGACGTTTCGATGTAAACAAGGTTTTATCGATGAGGAAGCATAATTATCAGTATAATACCGAATGATTGGCTAGAATAATGTATTGCTATTGGTTAAAACCACCAAAATGTCAGATTTTGACAAGTGAAAAAAATAATCAAAGGTAATACCACGAGTGCTTCAAATTTTATCGATAATTTTTTCTTTTCCACGAAAACTTGTTTATTTGGCAAAAATATGAAAACAAACCGATTTGATAAAATCACGACTCCGTTAGGAGGAGTGATTTTATCTAAATTCGGTTTGTTTGAATGTTTTTGCCTCAAATAAACAAGTTTGAGTGATGAAAATAAAAAATTATGTGATAAAATTTGAAGAGCGAGTTGTATTTGGGAAGATTATTTTTTTCAACAATTTAAAAGGATTTTTGAAAGCGCTTTTAGTTGTCAATAATGACAAATTCAAAGTAAAATTTTGACGTTTCGATGTAAACAAGGTTTTATCGATGAGGAAGCATAATTATCAGTATAATACCGAATGATTGGCTAGAATAATGTATTGCTATTGGTTAAAACCACCAAAATGTCAGATTTTGACAAGTGAAAAAAATAATCGCTGAAAAAGTTAAAGCTAACTTTTGCCGGTGTCAAAGTGACAATTACACTGAGGCATATGCGATTTTTTATACATGAGTTGAATTGTCTCAAATAAACAAGTTTGAGTGATGGAAATAAAAAATTATGTCATAAAATTTGCGAGTTGTATTTGGGAAGATTATTTTTTTCAACAATTCAAAAGGATTTAATTATGTATTAAAATGTAAATATGTTCAATATTCTCTTGGGTGATTGCACTAAATCGGTTTGTGTTTATTTTTCAATAAACACCGAAGCACTTTTAGTAGTCAATAATGTATTGCTATTGGTTGAAACTGATTAAAACTACCCAAAATGTCAGATTTTGATAAGTGAAAAAAATAATCAGGCATAATTTACTGTTTGTTCTTTCTCACAATTTTTGTCTAAGAAAATATTAAATTCAAAATAAAGCAGATATTTATTCCAAAATTTTTAAAAAACAACTGAAAATAAGAAGAAAAAAGTTTCACCACAGCGGCGAATCGAACCGCTATAGGTACATACTTCAGGTTCAACTTTTCAATTCCTCGTGTCCCTAGCCTGTTGGCTATGTCCTAAGCACTTGTTAGTATTTCAAAAGTGGGATGAAAATGGAGTTCGACTTTTTTAAGTATTCACTTTTTGATTAAGCCATAGCAAATTCAAGAAAATTGAAAGTGCTTTTGAACTTATTTTCCAACGAGCTTTTCAAATCTGTTATCATTTTTCATAAATGATATTTGGTAAAAAAAGTTAGTTCGCGTCTGACAGTTTTGTACAGGAATCCGTATGTCGCATTTTATGAATAACACAGTAATATATCAGCCTGAAGCTGAAAGGTAAACACATGGGATGTTAAAAATAAAATTTCTTCTGAAGTAGTCTTTTATGAAGACAACATAAAAATTGACTGTAGAAAAATACAGAAAAAGGCAATTGACGACAAATACCTACCCTATTCCTTAGGAAGATAACATTTTTCGCAAACTGTCAATATTCAATTCCAATCCATCCTGATGACATTCGAATGAGATTTTTCAACATAAAATGCGGCTACTTTGAATATGTAAAAATTCCATTCGGATTGAAAAATCGACAAGCAACGCTCCAGCGCATTAGGGCCACCTACCTATATTGAAAAATCTTCCTATTTATGAACATATTTTTTATGTTTACAAGAATAGATGAAAAATTTGAAAAGCGTATTAAAAAAATCAAGGAAACTGTAATTTCAAAGTATACATCCTATTTGGTGCATACAGTTACTCTAGCTGATCTGGAGGGTGGTATAAAACGACCTATGAAGAGAATGTTATCAAAAGAGGATATACCTGAAAGCCAGGCTCCACTTAAAGCTAGTGATCCACTAACTAGATGTAGACTAATAAAAAACTGAGAATTCATTGCGACGCATTTTCTCCCCACACTTAGCTCTTGCCAAATTGGTACGTCACTTTTGACACCTCTGAAACCTTACACTTTCTCGGGCGTCAGATTTTCAGCGTAGTTATAACTCCACGGCTCCTTGACCTCAACCGTCAAGAGTTCCAGGTAACCTCAGATGGAGGTACGGTCAGTTCCAGGGGTCTAGTTGTATCCCATCCGGTCGGGTTATTTCTGGAAAATGTCCTTACTGGTCCTAGAATAAAATTAATCTCCTGGCCCACAGTACGGGGAAGCTAAATTCATTGCAGCAACCCAACTACTCTACACTACTACTACAGTGGGTCAGTAAAACACAAAAGTTCGGTTGGGGCTTATTACAAGTACCTTGAAAAAATATGTTACAATAAAGGAAACAAATTCACAAAAAGGAACCATTCCCTGGTATCAAAAAAAAATCACAGAAATACGAGCAGTATGCGGTAAAACTACCAAAATATTAAATTAAGCGTACATTAAGCATGCGTTAACAGCCATATTGGAGACGAAGCGGGCAGGATATCAGCGCTTAAGGGCATAGGGCGACGACCCAGCACTGTAGTGGAACGCATTTGATGCGATAATTACAGTCAAGCTGTCTCGGCGTTAGTTAGTACTTGAATGGATGACCGTACCAGGGAAAACCATCGGTATAGGGCCCGTACATCCGGCAGCGAAGTAGCATATCAAAGCTCGCAGGCATTATACCAATGAGCACGAGGTATAATGTAGATATGCCGTCTTTCGTAGGAGACGTGAAACCGAGGTCCCGAGTCCATGCTGTCTTCCCCTTCCCCTTTGGGGCTGGCTTTTTGCGTTTCCTTTACTGTCCTGTTGTTTGGCGTTTTTAGGCATCCTGTATAATTTGCTGGGTGTTCATTACGATTGGTCGATTACGCAGGTGACTAGTTTGACGCACTTGATGCCAAGTCGTCAGTCAATTTCCTTTTTGCTTTGATCCCTCTTGATTTTGCCGTTGGTGATTACGCTGTTTGCCAGCTTCGGATGAGGATTTTTCCTATTCTCTTCTCATGGCGTGTATGTCTAGAATTTCAACTTTTCCCACTTGATTCAGTTACCAGATTAGGTAACTTTCATCCTCGAGTCCATTGCAAAGATTACAGAATAAAAATAATTTTTATTCTGTAATCTTTGGTCCATTGCAAGGGATGTTCACGGTGAGCTTGCCTCGGATGGTGACGAATCTCGTCTTTTTTCCATACAGATGAGTGTCCTTCCTGGTAGTGCTCCAGTAGTGGAGGGTTTGGAAAATAATGGATGGTGATCTGTTCGTTGATTTTTTGCTTTTCTTCAACAATACTACGGTTCATTGGGTGACTTCCTTCCTCTGCCTTTCTTCTGAATATTTTTGATGAATGTCACTTCCGTCGTTCTGTCCTCTGCGTCTGTTTTCGGACGTTCAGTGATTGGTTCCTGCTTCTTGTCTCCTCTTGTATGTTTTCCAATGCTTGTGCCATGTTTTCCACTGCTTGGGCCCTGTTTTCCATTCCTTGAGTCATTTTTCCACCGTTCCATGAGCATTGCCAAAGGTTTTGAAGCGAAAAGGTCACCTATAATTCTGGAGAGCAGTACAATTTTGCCAGGCCCGAATTCTTGCAGTTAAGACTCACCACGATAAGAAACAAAGTTCCCTCTACTACCCTTTTAACTGTACGAAGCGCCTGGATATGAGGACGTGATACAATAACGAATACAATACCAGTTTATGAACAATTCTATTATACTTAGTTGCATAATCTTGAAGCACTGATAAGATGTAAAAATGCAAACCGCATATAAATAATACATAATAATAATAATATGGCTTGACACCCCCCATTTGGGGTTACGCCGCATATGCCTCCTAGATCTGCTTAATTTGGGTGAATCATTCTTTTTTGCTGATATTCGTTCAATTGTGTATGTCCATTTTCGATTAGATTTTTGTAGCATTTCTATGTAGTAAGCTGTATCTCTATTCTTTTAATTACTTTTTCCACTGACATCTCACATAACCAGTGACTGAATAACAGAAAGGAAATGGTGACATACCAAGAGTTCCTAGAATTATTGGCCATTGATTTGTGGAGTATTCAGCTAAAAAGTCATTTCAAATTTCAAGATTAACGCTTCGGGGGGGTGTATTCATTATTTTAATAAAGCAATATAGATGTTCGCAATGATAAAAAAAACATGCAAATATCTCATGTTTTGAATAGAAGACCTTCACTGTCGTTCTTGTAAGAAAAAACCACTTTTTGTTGGCCACACTGACCTCAGACCACTCCTCCATTCGCGGTGTTTATGGATTACACTGACTCTCAGGGAGCGATATGTTTTAAAGGAAGAATATATCAAGAGACAGTACGATTTTCATTTGGAGCTATTTCCCAGATATTTAAACCGGTAAAGAAAAGCATGAATTGATGAAAGAACAGCACGAAAGTGTAACAAATGAACGCGACATAAAAGAAACTTCAAACCAACTTATAATTAAATTTATGTGACAGTGCGAGACATTTTCTTGAAAATACGATCAAACTTTTACACATAAATTCAAACATCACATCCCTGCTTTTAATATCAAGGTATGATTTATAGCAATTTATGGAATTGCATTATAAATTCTCCGATAGATTTGCTATTTTTTGATTTATTGAATGAAATCACAATCCAAACAACAACGCTACTTATATTTAATATAAGACATGGGTAGTGCTGTTAAAAGAGTCATTTAAAGTTTTTAGAATTTCCAGATTTAGTACAAGATGGTATTAGAATAGAATGTCGTCATGTATGTTGATAAAAATTTTTTTATTTCTTTCTTATTTTTTTCTAGAGAGATATTAATAGCGCGTTGAAAATGGACAAATAATAAAAATTGTCAACAATTCTGGAGTTTTTTTCTACAATGAATAAAAATGAAATCCCTCGCTTGCGAGTTTCCTTCCTGAAAGACACTTCCGGTCGATCTATATAAAAAATTGAATCAAAAACTGCATCCTTTACTGGGGTAGTCGCTAAAAATGACACCCTCAGCGAATCTGTTAAAAAAGATACAGCTTCAAATGTGTCCAGCGTCCGCAAAACGAATATAATAATTGTCTTTGTTCGATTTCACCTAATAAAACATGTATCTATGTTGTGACCTGGTTTATGACAAAAGTCACATTTCTTTCCTGTTGACAGTGCAGAATTATTCCGTTCACCCTTGAGGGCTTGATGCTTCATAAAAATCTAGGATGGTCGTGCTGACCACATTTGAAACATCTTATATTGCTTTCTATATAAACTCCCCTAGGAGCGTTATACTCCCTTGGGAATGATCGACTACTTCTGTTTTAATTTTGATGTCATAGAAACTGATTTCTACTCACGACCTTGGAAAAATAGTACATTGTTTACCGGGTAGGAAAAGCTTAACATTCCTGGACGTCTGTGAGGATTGCCAAGTCGAGGCGCAAGCCGAGACTTAGCAACACAGAGTCCAGGAATGTGGCTTTTCCTACGAGGTAAACATACTATTTTTCCGCAAATCGTTTGAAATTCGACAGATATTGATTGATTTAAAAAAAAACGCGATAATTTTATTCCCAAATAAATGGTGCTTTGAAATTCCTAATAAAATTACTTGGGTTACTATGGAAACGTATTGAGGTTGAATTGTCAAACTTGACGCTTATAAATTTAATTGCTGGTGTTCTCGAAAGTAAAATGATAAGTGATGATGAAATTTCCATTCCTGGGGCTCCTCCAGAGCTGGTTGAGGCAGTGAATACTGCTTCATTAGAATTATTGCCAAAGAAATCAAGAGAAAAGTACGAAAATGCATACAGACGTTTTATGGATTATGTAGAAAACTAACAACTGTACGGAAATATCATTTCCTTACAGTAAGGAAGTCCTGACTTTTTCTTCAAGAAATTTTGACAGGAATGTCAAAATTTCCTAGCGATTTGCGGAAAAGTGTTTTTCGAGAAAAATTTGTATGATATTATTATTTATCTTGAATGAATGCAAAATTTCCACTTGCTCAGGGCGATAACAGAAACAGTAGTTGATACAGATACTTACAAAACAAAGTTTAAAGTTTATGATAGATTGATATATCTTTCAAGAATTTCAGTGTTGTCTCTATTTGATTTGGGTCCCCTAGGGTGTCTTGCAGCTTGGACTTGAGATTATGTTGTCGTCTTTTTGTTCTAGTTAGAAATAAATAGATTCATATTCTGTTGAATGAACTATAATAATATTTATTAAAATAAAAATACAACATGAAGAAATATTGACAAGGTAAACAGTGGCTCGGGAGCAACTAACTATGTATGTGTACGTGAACAACACAACACAGCACCTAGGAGATTATTGGATGGAAGAGGGACCTTTACCTAAGCCTGCAGATATAACAAAATTCCACCGGGAAATAGAACTACTAGTCTCTGAGATTTTCCTAAGTGGAAGTTGGAGGCACAATAGATCTTTTAGGTCTCAGTGAATGTCATCCCAATATACAGGGTGAATCACGAACAACGGGATAGAGGTTTATAGCGAGACGGTAAAAGTTTTGTGAAAAAGTGCTAGAAATAAAAAGAAAAAAAATTTACCTCAGCGGCGAATTGAGCAGTCATATTTCAGGTTTAAATTTCTCGTGTCCCTACCCTGCCGGCTATCTCCAGAGCAATTGAAAGTATTCGGAAATGGTATGAAATGGAGTTCGGCTTTTTTACATAACTACCCTTTTTTTTATCAAACCAAAGAGAATTTAAGAAAATTAAAAGTGCGTTTGAACTTATTTTCAACGATCTGTTTGAACTTTTTATGAACGCTATTTGGTAAAAAAGTTAGCTCGCGTTTTGTACAGGAGTTCCTATGTCGCATCTTATAAATAACACAGTATATAATTAAAAAATAAGGATTTTATAAAAAACAAATCTCTACCTTCTTTAGAAAAGCTCAAAGGAAGCGAAATAGGAGTATCACTGATTCAAAGCTTCACTAGAGAACGAAATAAGAACTTATTAATTAGAGCAAGTAGTTCACTTTTTTTAAGTGAAAATATACGACTTTGTAACTAGGAGATATTTGAGCACTTCTTTTAATTAAGTGTATCAGAGTTAGCGAAGAAACGGTTTCAACCACAAACAAGTAAATAATAGTTACATAACAAAATACAACAAGTTTTATTGGAATGAGGTTTAGGTATATAGCAGGAAATAGATAGCACAGTTTTCATAGATTTTGGTATAAATAAATACAACAATTCAACAACAACAGCATCCTCGAGTGCTCAGCTCTTTCTTATTCTGTAGTAATCCTATCTTTTTATTCCTGTATATTGGAAAGTTATGTTGCATAAAAGTTTCATAAGTGAACCTACAGAAAATAGTCTGAAGGAATCATGTCGGGTGACCGCGGGGGTATTCCAAAACACTACGCACTCCAATTCATCTTCCAGGAACACACTATCCACCACATGATAAAAGTGAGGTGAAGAACCATTACGTTGCAGCCAAATAGAGTCTTTTTGGGAAATTGTAACTGAAAAAACTCACTCGCCTTTGGAAATAATCTCAGGTATTTACAATTTTCCAATAAATCTAAACACTGGACCTTTTAAGTTTCCTCAATGAAAAAGGAACCAATTATTTTATCGCTAGTACATTCAGTTTTTGTGGATATTGAGTGTGGGATTGACGCATCCAACGAGGATTTGTTTCGTGACCAGTGTCTAGAAAAATGCCGATTTTTGCTTCCGTTAGTAAAAAAGCATAAATGACGTGTATTTTTCCAAATTATGTCACCTGTCCCATAAAATTGTGAATTTTTCCTTCGCAATGAAGCTTATCCCTCTCTCTCCCTTATGCTTGAAGTGTTCTCATTAGAGACAAAAATCCAATAATTCCGGTAATTTTCTCCTAAGAAGTCCCCTGATTCATAATTGGTCCCGGTAGGAGGCATTGCAATCAGGTTCTGATCCCTTCAGAATCGCTCATTACATTCAGATACCTGCAATTTCCACCTGGCTTGGTATTCGCAATGACTATTAATAAATCACAAGGCCAAACAATGTTAATATGTGATTTGAAATTTAGTGCTTCTCACATGGTCAATTATATGTTGCGTGTTCTAGCGTTGGCTAACCATTAAGTTCATTTATGCACCTCAGGGATTGACCAAAAAAATTCTTTACCAACACGCATTCAAGTAGAAAATAAAAAAAAATAATTTTTCTACATTCATGCAAAAAACAACACTTTTGTGAAACACATTTAATGGAAAAAGTAGTTCTTTCTTGCACTAGTTTTTGTTGCACTCATCTGTCATTCTTGTGTCAGTTTTGTGATAATTTATGACAAACATAAACATTTAAATAAAATAAAAATCCAGAGCAGGTGTCTGATCCTTCCAGTTTTTGCATGAATGTAGAAAAAATATTGTATGCAACTCTTGCAAAACGTGTTTTTTGCACTTGTTGCATAAATCACATCAAAAATATTACAGTCATGGAAATTATTTTATTCCATTATTTATTTTCAATTCATTAATTATAAAAACATCAACCTATTACGCATTATTTTGGGAATTCTGAACCGATATCAAAATAATAATAATATAATAATAATACAAAATTGTTCGAACTTCACAATTAATTATTATTCAACTGATTTTTCTATTTATTTTCATATTTCAAGTTCTTTCTGTTCAAAGTTTAAATAAAATAACTATATAAATCATTGTATTTCATTAATGAACGTGGTTGTAGGAAAAATATTGCGGACAGTTTGTACGTAAGATGTGTAGTCATTAACAATTAGAGTGGTCGGTCTTTTGATTATAACTATTAGGTTGTGGCATGTGGATAACATTATTTTCAAAATGTGAATTTGCCTGCGTACTTTTCCTGATTATAAGTTCACGAATGTTTATTTTAAATTTGTTTTAAAAGAATAATTCACATTGAGCGACTCTGTAAATTGCATCACACTTTTATTTAAAATACACTTTCTTTTTTATGGAGTAGTAAATTCAAATAAGAGGAGCGTTTTTGTTACCAGACGTTGAATAAAAATGTGATGGAAAATAGGAAAAGAAAACAATCTATTCTTGTAGGAAGCCACCAACGATAACTGAAAATTACCTTGTCAGAGGTAAATAATCAAAGAAGGTTGCAGAGTTTATTTTATGCATAATGATAAATGGAAGAGTGTAGAGAAATTGCTGAAAATACTCTCTAAATCCATGACTTGTTGGAAAACAAGTATTATGTTTTATAGTAGATGAAGTTTTTGAAGTGAAAACTTCTTTAGCGGCGCTGAGCACTTTTTTTTGTATGGGTAAAAACTTTCAAACTCGCGTCAGGGTCACGTGATGCTGATCGAAAAAGCGTAAGATCGAAGGGAAGGGAGAGGAACTCCCCTCTTTCTACCGTGCCTGAGTGTGCTGCGCGAATGACCGTGGGTGTTTATGTACAGCGTCCCACGCGTATCCAAGGATGGTGACAGCTGATTGCTTGACTGTTGTGTAGTAAATACACTGTTGTGTATTCGTAAATGTGAATTGTTTAAATTATGGAAATCGAACAAAGTGAATCTATTAATGAAAAAAGTGATGATGGAGTAGTGAAAGAAAATGAGTAAGTACTTTATAAATTACTAGATGAAAAACTCTTACTTGGCTTTAGCCCGTAACTGCCGTCAAGAAAACCAGCTATAAGCTGAGAACTATAAAACGTAAAAAAACGAATAATTATTATGGTTGCTGTTTACATCTCTCCAAATAAGTCTTTGCGTGTTATACGAGACTTCTTGTATGAAAATTTATTTATTTATTCTCATGACGCATCTGCATTGCTTCAAAAAAAAATTGGAAAAAGCTTTGATAAATTGCCAATGATTTTAAGTGGAAATTTCAATATAAACATTGCAGACGATAAAAATCAATCATCAATTGAATTTTTAAATAATGAATTTGGTTTAACTATGTCAAATGATCGCAATTTTAGCACAACGAAATACAAAACTACTATTGATGCGGTCTTTATTAGACACTTAGATAGGTTCGAATCAAAACTGTTTGTTTCTTACTTCAGTTTTCACTTCTGCCGGCACTCCCGGAGTGCTACCTGCGCTTTTTTTTTAATTTTCAATTATTAAATGGAAACACACTCCAGGTAATTGACGGAAGGAAAGATGCTATGGTGAAATGTTCATGCTCTCATAGTCACCTTGCTTTGGGTTTCAGGTCACACTGGAATAAGATGAAATTAGATACCAGATAACTAGTGACCCAAGCAGGCTTTTGACGCTGTTGTGACCACCCAAACTCGCATTTAAATAAGGAATAGAAATTCGAGCCCTCACGATGTCAGCACTAGCTTCGTGTTTCTGATAAACCATGGCCAATATTACGAAGAAAACAAATGCTTTGAAAAAAAACTAAACAAAGAATAAATCATGTCATAATTTGCCAAATTGTGTATTTTTTTAAAATAAATTCGTGAATCAAACAATGGCTGCTAAATAAGTTACATGCCAACATGGTGGACTTAGTTAAGCGACCTAATATATACCCTAATAAAACCTTTATGACGATAACACTTTTTTTCTATACATAGTTTCGACCGTCTCCTTTTCGGTAAACGATACAGGTCAATATACTTAGGCGCTATAGAACCGTATGCCCTTCGACATCTGTGCACTTTAGGCCAAAAAATGGCCAATTGTAAAAGGGCATACCTGATGAAATGATTTAGTAATAGTATAATTTGTTACACTCAACCCCTAATGAAACAAAAATTCATGTTGTACGCCAATGAAACGAAAAGATTAAGTTGGCGTTAAAAATTTATTGTTGGTAAATATATCGCAGGTTCTTGCCTAACTAACCGATTAAATTTGGTAGTAACTAAGCCAGTTTGCAAGGCTTTGTTACCTCATTGATTTAAAGAAAAATTAACTTTAGCAAAACTAAAAAAGGGAAAAGAAAGAGCAATTTTAGGACGCCACTAATTTTCTTTTCTGAAACAAAATTAATTTTAAATGTTAGCTAACTTTGAATCTGTTATTTAAAAAAAATAAAGAGAACATTATAATAGCTTGTAATTACAATAAAAAAAGAAAAGGGTTAAAGAACAATAAAAAATACTCAGACTAAAATATTTCTGTGACGATGAGGTCCAACTTTGTACCTTAACTGGAAGGTGAGGAATCTCCAAGGGATCGTTTCTCATCCAAAGGACTGGTGTACTCCTATGGACTGTTTCATTCTAAGGAACCGTTTCTCAACCCAAGGGACTATTTATCTCCTAAAAACTTCTAGGGACTGTTGTATTTGAAGGGACTATTTGTCTGCGGGCTCTCGTGGCTATTGTCTGGCAACAAGTTTTCAAAAAATCTGTCTAATTATTTTCTAAATCATGGAACTTGCGAGTTATATTTTTACTGGAATATTTTCAGGAAATTCGTATACCGGGTGGTCACTCGACCTTAGGACCATAGGATTTTAACATGGGAAATCGGAAAATCCTAAATATTTGCTTCCCAGCAAAAGAGAACCTAATGAAATTTTGTGTGGACGTGGAGTAGATTATTTCTGACAATATTGTCATAAAATAATCAATGTTTTAATAGCAAATAAGTTTAAAAATTAAGAAAATAAATTTGAAAAAACAAGCTGTCATTGAAATACTAAAATATGACAATCGTAGTAGAAATCGGTTTTAGCGAGGAGATAGGAGCGGTTGGTTTGTTTCTACGCGGATGTCCCGGGTTCGAAACTTGCATGAAAACTTTGTTTTATTCTTAATAAAATTTTGTTTTCTATAGTTTTTCAAATAAAATAATTTTATAAGTTGTTAAAATTTCAAAACGATAAAATAAGTTTAGTACAATATTATTGTAATATTGACAGCTAGATTATCAATTTGATTTTTCTTCATTACATGCTACAATTTAAATCGTTAGTTGTCAAAATAAATAATAATAATAATAATAAACGAAGAGAAAAATAATAATAAGTAATGGTAAGAAAATTATGCGTCTAGAATAAATGTTCAAACAAATCACCATAATTCGCTAAGCAAAAACCAAGTCTATCATAAAAATTCCGCCGCACATTTTCTAATTGTTTATTCGAAATTTTCGCACATTCTTCAGTGATTTTTCGCTTGAGAGAATCAATATTGGGATGCCTTGTTCCGTAAATTTTAGATTTTAAATATCCCTACAAAAAAAAGTCGTTTGGTGCCAAATCAGGTGATCGAGCTGGCCAATGGATTGGTCCACTATGTCCTATCCAACAATTACCAAAAGCGTTGTTTAAATGTAATTTAGTTGCATTGGATGAATAAGCCGGACATCCATCCTGCTGAAACCAAATAACATTGTCGCCAGCAACATTTTCAATTGCAGGTTCGATATTATTTTCCAATAAATCTAAATATTTTTCTCCATTAAGTTTTTCCTCAATGGAGAATGGACCTATGATATTAGGACCCGATATCCCAATCCAGACATTAACAACTTCACGATATTGGGAACGATTATTATTGATTAAATGGTGGTTTTCTTGGTGCCAATTTCGAAAATTCTGCACATTTGGTTCTCCATTTTTGTTGAATGTGCTTTCATCGGAAAAACAAATATTCTTAATAAAATTTCGGTCTCTGTGAACCCGATTCAAAATATTTTCACAAAAAACAATTCTGTTAAATTTATCTTCCTCAAAAATTTCTTGATGTACTGAAAATTGATACGATTTGTATTTATGTTTTTTTAATATTTTAAGGGCACTTGTGTGGTGAATACACTGAGTACCCAACCCGGAACTAATTCGCCTTAAACTAATGGAAGGGTCATAATACACAGCAGCGAGTACATTAACTTCATTATTTTGTAAATCAGCTTCTCTTGGTTCCTCAGGTTCTTCATATGAATGTTTCCTACAAGATTTGCATGGAACAAATACGGAGCCATATTTGTTTTGATTTTGAATTACTCTTTTTATAGTTGATGCCGAAGGAATTGGTTTATCAGGATATAAACCCGCGAAGGTATCGCGAACTTCATTGATACTATCACCAATATAGTACAACTTTAAATAGTAGTTTACCTAACTAGTGCGGAAAGTGATACTTTTCCGCACGCTATTGCAGATGGCAGAACGACGCTAGCGGAGTTCGGCCAGCAATCAGGTGCGGAAAAGTCACTTCACGCACGTGATTGACAGCAAATATTAATTTTGCTGACTGATATCAATCAGCAAAGTATTACTTTTCCTGTCTAGTGGTTACTTTGCTGCCTGTGATTATACATTTCCATAGCAATCAACTGAAATAAAGAGATTGTGGGAATTATAATAATTTGCAAATACAATATTCTCATGAACAATCGGAGAAAAAATTATATGTTCAGCTTGGCAGCAAAGTAAATTGACTGCCGAGGATGAATTCATAGCCGAGCGCAGCGAGGCTATGAATTCAGCCACTTCGCTGCCTAGTTGAACAAATAACTATTTTCTCCGATTGTTCATAAGGATATTGTATTTGCAAATTATTACAATTTCCACAATTTCTTCATTTTAGTTGGTGGGAAAAAAAATAAAAATCAGATTTTTGAAAAGATACTTCACTTTATTTTCTCTCCTGTATCTACAAATGATAATGTCCATGAAAAAAAATTCAGAAATAGATTGATAAAAATGTAGTCTTAAGCTTGTTATATTCAAAAATTACTGACAAACGTTCCAAAGGCGAGAAAAATAATAAAAATCAGATTTTTGAAAAAAGATACTTTACTTTATTTTCTCTCCTGTATCTACAAATAATAATGTCCATGGAGAGAAAATTCATAAATAGATTGATAAAAATGTAGTCTTCAGCTGGTTATATTCAAAAATTACTGACAAACGTTCCAAAGGCGAGAAAAATAATAAAAATCAGATTTTTGAAAAAAGATACTTTACTTTATTTTCTCTCCTGTATCTACAAATGATAATGTCCATGGAGAAAAAATTCAGAAATAGATTTATAAAAATGTAGTCTTCAGCTGGTTATATTCAAAAATTACTGACAAACGTTCCAAAGGCGAGAAAAATAATAAAAATCAGATTTTTGAAAAACGATACTTTACTTTATTTTCTCTCCTGTATCTACAAATAATAATGTCCATGGAGAGAAAATTCATAAATAGATTGATAAAAATGTAGTCTTCAGCTGGTTATATTCAAAAATTACTGACAAACGTTCCAAGGCGAGAAAAATAATAAAAATCAGATTTTTGAAAAAAGATACTTTACTTTATTTTCTCTCCTGTATCTACAAATAATAATGTCCATGGAGAGAAAATTCATAAATAGATTGATAAAAATGTAGTCTTCAGCTGGTTATATTCAAAAATTACTGACAAACGTTCCAAGGCGAGAAAAATAATAAAAATCAGATTTTTGAAAAAAGATACTTTACTTTATTTTCTCTCCTGTATCTACAAATAATAATGTCCATGGAGAGAAAATTCATAAATAGATTGATAAAAATGTAGTCTTCAGCTGGTTATATTCAAAAATTACTGACAAACGTTCCAAAGGTGAGAAAAAAAATAAAAATCAGATTTTTGAAAAAACATACTTTACTTTATTTTCTCTCCTGTATTTACAAATAATAATGTCCATGGAGAGAAAATTCAGAAATAGATTTATAAAAATGTAGTCTTTAGCTTGTTATATTCAAAAATTACTGACAAACGTTCCAAAGGCAAGAAAAATAATAAAAATCAGATTTTTGGAAAAAGATACTTTACTTTATTTTCTCTCCTGTATCTACAAATAATAATGTCCATGGAGAGAAAATTCATAAATAGATTTATAAAAATGTAGTCTTCAGCTGGTTATATTCAAAAATTACTGACAAACGTTCCAAAGGTAAGAAAAAAAATAAAAATCAGATTTTTGAAAAAAGATACTTTACTTTATTTTCTCTCCTGTATCTACAAATAATAATGTCCATGGAGAGAAAATTCATAAATAGATTGATAAAAATGTAGTCTTCAGCTGGTTATATTCAAAAATTACTGACAAACGTTCCAAAGGTGAGAAAAAAAATAAAAATCAGATTTTTGAAAAAACATACTTTACTTTATTTTCTCTCCTGTATTTACAAATGATAATGTCCATGGAGAAGAAATTCAGAAATAGATTTATAAAAATGTAGTCTTCAGCTGGTTATATTCAAAAATTACTGACAAACGTTCCAAAGGTAAGAAAAAAAATAAAAATCAGATTTTTGAAAAAAGATACTTTACTTTATTTTCTCTCCTGTATCTACAAATAATAATGTCCATGGAGAGAAAATTCATAAATAGATTGATAAAAATGTAGTCTTCAGCTGGTTATATTCAAAAATTACTGACAAACGTTCCAAAGGTGAGAAAAAAAATAAAAATCAGATTTTCGAAAAAACATACTTTACTTTATTTTCTCTCCTGTATTTACAAATGATAATGTCCATGGAGAAAAAATTCAGAAATAGATTTATAAAAATGTAGTCTTTAGCTGGTTATATTCAAAAATTACTGACAAACGTTCCAAAGGTAAGAAAAAAAATAAAAATCATATTTTTGCAAAAAGATACTTTACTTTATTTTCTCTCCTGTATCTACAAATAATAATGTCCATGGAGAGAAAATTCATAAATAGATTGATAAAAATGTAGTCTTCAGCTGGTTATATTCAAAAATTACTGACAAACGTTCCAAAGGTAAGAAAAAAAATAAAAATCAGATTTTTGAAAAAAGATACTTCACTTTATTTTCTCTCCTGTATCTACAAATAATAATGTCCATGGAGAGAAAATTCATAAATAGATTGATAAAAATGTAGTCTTCAGCTGGTTATATTCAAAAATTACTGACAAACGTTCCAAAGGTAAGAAAAAAAATAAAAATCAGATTTTTGAAAAAAGATACTTTACTTTATTTTCTCTCCTGTATCTACAAATAATAATGTCCATGGAGAGAAAATTCTTAAATAGATTGATAAAAATGTAGTCTTCAGCTGGTTATATTCAAAAATTACTGACAAACGTTCCAAAGGTAAGAAAAAAAATAAAAATCAGATTTTTGAAAAAAGATACTTTACTTTATTTTCTCTCCTGTATCTACAAATAATAATGTCCATGGAGAGAAAATTCATAAATAGATTGATAAAAATGTAGTCTTCAGCTGGTTATATTCAAAAATTACTGACAAACGTTCCAAAGGTGAGAAAAAAAATAAAAATCAGATTTTTGAAAAAACATACTTTACTTTATTTTCTCTCCTGTATTTACAAATGATAATGTCCATGGAGAAAAAATTCAGAAATAGATTTATAAAAATGTAGTCTTTAGCTGGTTATATTCAAAAATTACTGACAAACGTTCCAAAGGTAAGAAAAAAAATAAAAATCAGATTTTTGAAAAAAGATACTTTACTTTATTTTCTCTCCTGTATCTACAAATAATAATGTCCATGGAGAGAAAATTCATAAATAGATTGATAAAAATGTAGTCTTTAGCTGGTTATATTCAAAAATTACTGACAAACGTTCCAAAGGTGAGAAAAAAAATAAAAATCAGATTTTTGAAAAAAGATACTTTACTTTATTTTCTCTCCTGTATCTACAAATATTAATGTCCATGAGAAAAAATTCAGAAATAGATTGATAAAAATGTAGTCTTCAGCTTGTTATATTCAAAAATTACTGACAAACGTTCCAAAGGTGAGTAAAGAAATAAAAATCAGATTTTTGAAAAAAGATACTTTACTTTATTTTCTCTCCTGTATCTACAAATATCAATGTCCATGGAAAAAAATTTAGAAATAGATTGATAAAAATGTAGTCTTCAGCTTGGTATATTCGAAAATTACTGACAAACGTTCCAAAGGTGAGAAAAAAAATAAAAATCAGATATTTGAAAAAAGATACTTAACTTTATTTTCTCTCCTGTATCTACAAATATTAATGTCCATGAAAAAAAATTCAGAAATAGATTGATAAAAATGTAGTCTTCAGCTTGTTATATTCAAAAATAACTGACAAACGTTCCAAAGGTGAGAAAAAAAATAAAAATCAGATTTTTGAAAAAAGATACTTTACTTTATTTTCTCTCCTGTATCTACAAATATCAATGTCCATGGAAAAAAAATTTAGAGATAGATTGATAAAAATGTAGTCTTCAGCTTGGTATATTCGAAAATTACTGACAAACGTTCCAAAGGTGAGAAAAAAAATAAAAATCAGATATTTGAAAAAAGATACTTAACTTTATTTGCTCTCCTGTATCTACAAATATTAATGTCCATGAAAAAAAATTCAGAAATAGATTGATAAGAATGTAGTCTTCAGCTTGTTATATTCAAAAATTACTGACAAACGTTCCAAAGGTGAGTAAAAAAATAAAAATCAGATTTTTGAAAAAAGATACTTTACTTTATTTTCTCTCCTGTATCTACAAATATTAATGTCCATGAAAAAAAATTCAGAAATAGATTGATAAAAATGTAGTCTTCAGCTTGGTTCATTCGAAAATTACTGACAAACGTTCCAAAGGTGAGAAAAAAAATAAAAATCAGATTTTTGAAAAAAGATACTTAACTTTATTTTCTCTCCTGTATCTACAAATATTAATGTCCATGAAAAAAAATTCAGAAATAGATTGATAAAAATGTAGTCTTCAGCTTGTTATATTCAAAAATTACTGACAAACGTTCCAAAGGTGAGTAAAAAAATAAAAATCAGATTTTTGAAAAAAGATACTTTACTTTATTTTCTCTCCTGTATCTACAAATATTAATGTCCATAAAAAAAAATTCAGAAATAGATTGATAAAAATGTAGTCTTCAGCTTGTTATATTCAAAAATTACTGACAAACGTTCCAAAGGTGAGTAAAAAGATAAAAATCAGATTTTTGAAAAAAGATACTTTACTTTATTTTCTCTCCTGTATCTACAAATATCAATGTCCATGGAAAAAAATTCAGAAATAGATTGATAAAAATGTAGTCTTCAGCTGGTTATATTCAAAAATTACTGACAAACGTTCCAAAGGTGAGAAAAAAAATAAAAATCAGATTTTTGAAAAAACATACTTTACTTTATTTTCTCTCCTGTATTTACAAATGATAATGTCCATGGAGAAAAAATTCAGAAATAGATTTATAAAAATGTAGTTTTCAGCTGGTTATATTCAAAAATTACTGACAAACGTTCCAAAGGTAAGAAAAAAAATAAAAATCAGATTTTTGAAAAAAGATACTTTACTTTATTTTCTCTCCTGTATCTACAAATAATAATGTCCATGGAGAGAAAATTCATAAATAGATTGATAAAAATGTAGTCTTCAGCTGGTTATATTCAAAAATTACTGACAAACGTTCCAAAGGTGAGAAAAAAATAAAAATCAGATTTTCGAAAAAACATACTTTACTTTATTTTCTCTCCTGTATTTACAAATGATAATGTCCATGGAGAAAAAATTCAGAAATAGATTTATAAAAATGTAGTCTTTAGCTGGTTATATTCAAAAATTACTGACAAACGTTCCAAAGGTAAGAAAAAAAATAAAAATCATATTTTTGAAAAAAGATACTTTACTTTATTTTCTCTCCTGTATCTACAAATAATAATGTCCATGGAGAGAAAATTCATAAATAGATTGATAAAAATGTAGTCTTCAGCTGGTTATATTCAAAAATTACTGACAAACGTTCCAAAGGTAAGAAAAAAAATAAAAATCAGATTTTTGAAAAAAGATACTTCACTTTATTTTCTCTCCTGTATCTACAAATAATAATGTCCATGGAGAGAAAATTCATAAATAGATTGATAAAAATGTAGTCTTCAGCTGGTTATATTCAAAAATTACTGACAAACGTTCCAAAGGTAAGAAAAAAAATAAAAATCAGATTTTTGAAAAAAGATACTTTACTTTATTTTCTCTCCTGTATCTACAAATAATAATGTCCATGGAGAGAAAATTCATAAATAGATTGATAAAAATGTAGTCTTCAGCTGGTTATATTCAAAAATTACTGACAAACGTTCCAAAGGTAAGAAAAAAAATAAAAATCAGATTTTTGAAAAAAGATACTTTACTTTATTTTCTCTCCTGTATCTACAAATAATAATGTCCATGGAGAGAAAATTCATAAATAGATTGATAAAAATGTAGTCTTCAGCTGGTTATATTCAAAAATTACTGACAAACGTTCCAAAGGTGAGAAAAAAAATAAAAATCAGATTTTTGAAAAAACATACTTTACTTTATTTTCTCTCCTGTATTTACAAATGATAATGTCCATGGAGAAAAAATTCAGAAATAGATTTATAAAAATGTAGTCTTTAGCTGGTTATATTCAAAAATTACTGACAAACGTTCCAAAGGTAAGAAAAAAAATAAAAATCAGATTTTTGAAAAAAGATACTTCACTTTATTTTCTCTCCTGTATCTACAAATAATAATGTCCATGGAGAGAAAATTCATAAATAGATTGATAAAAATGTAGTCTTCAGCTGGTTATATTCAAAAATTACTGACAAACGTTCCAAAGGTAAGAAAAAAAATAAAAATCAGATTTTTGAAAAAAGATACTTTACTTTATTTTCTCTCCTGTATCTACAAATAATAATGTCCATGGAGAGAAAATTCATAAATAGATTGATAAAAATGTAGTCTTCAGCTGGTTATATTCAAAAATTACTGACAAACGTTCCAAAGGTAAGAAAAAAAATAAAAATCAGATTTTTGAAAAAAGATACTTTACTTTATTTTCTCTCCTGTATCTACAAATAATAATGTCCATGGAGAGAAAATTCATAAATAGATTGATAAAAATGTAGTCTTCAGCTGGTTATATTCAAAAATTACTGACAAACGTTCCAAAGGTGAGAAAAAAAATAAAAATCAGATTTTTGAAAAAACATACTTTACTTTATTTTCTCTCCTGTATTTACAAATGATAATGTCCATGGAGAAAAAATTCAGAAATAGATTTATAAAAATGTAGTCTTTAGCTGGTTATATTCAAAAATTACTGACAAACGTTCCAAAGGTAAGAAAAAAGATAAAAATCAGATTTTTGAAAAAAGATACTTTACTTTATTTTCTCTCCTGTATCTACAAATAATAATGTCCATGGAGAGAAAATTCATAAATAGATTGATAAAAATGTAGTCTTCAGCTGGTTATATTCAAAAATTACTGACAAACGTTCCAAAGGTGAGAAAAAAAATAAAAATCAGATTTTTGAAAAAAGATACTTTACTTTATTTTCTCTCCTGTATCTACAAATATTAATGTCCATGAAAAAAAATTCAGAAATAGATTGATAAAAATGTAGTCTTCAGCTTGTTATATTCAAAAATTACTGACAAACGTTCCAAAGGTGAGTAAAAAAATAAAAATCAGATTTTTGAAAAAAGATACTTTACTTTATTTTCTCTCCTGTATCTACAAATATCAATGTCCATGGAAAAAAATTTAGAAATAGATTGATAAAAATGTAGTCTTCAGCTTGGTATATTCGAAAATTACTGACAAACGTTCCAAAGGTGAGAAAAAAAATAAAAATCAGATATTTGAAAAAAGATACTTAACTTTATTTTCTCTCCTGTATCTACAAATATTAATGTCCATGAAAAAAAATTCAGAAATAGATTGATAAAAATGTAGTCTTCAGCTTGTTATATTCAAAAATTACTGACAAACGTTCCAAAGGTGAGTAAAAAAATAAAAATCAGATTTTTGAAAAAAGATACTTTACTTTATTTTCTCTCCTGTATCTACAAATATCAATGTCCATGGAAAAAAATTCAGAAATAAATTGATAAAAATGTAGTCTTCAGCTTGTTATATTCAAAAATAACTGACAAACGTTCCAAAGGTGAGAAAAAAAATAAAAATCAGATTTTTGAAAAAAGATACTTTACTTTATTTTCTCTCCTGTATCTACAAATATTAATGTACATGGAAAAAAATTTAGAAATAGATTGATAAAAATGTAGTCTTCAGCTTGGTATATTCGAAAATTACTGACAAACGTTCCAAAGGTGAGAAAAAAAATAAAAATCAGATTTTTGAAAAAAGATACTTTACTTTATTTTCTCTCCTGTATCTACAAATATTAATGTCCATGAAAAAAAATTCAGAAATAGATTGATAAAAATGTAGTCTTCAGCTTGTTATATTCAAAAATAACTGACAAACGTTCCAAAGGTGAGAAAAAAAATAAAAATCAGATTTTTGAAAAAAGATACTTTACTTTATTTTCTCTCCTGTATCTACAAATATTAATGTCCATGGAAAGAAATTTTGGAATAGATTGATAAAAATGTAGTCTTTAGCTTGTTATATCCAAAAATTACTGACAAACGTTCCAAAGGTGAGAAAAAAAATAAAAATCAGATTTTTGAAAAAAGATACTTTACTTTATTTTCTCTCCTGTATCTACAAATATTAATGTCCATGAAAAAAAATTCAGAAATAGATTGATAAAAATGTAGTCTTCAGCTTGTTATATTCAAAAATTACTGACAAACGTTCCAAAGGTGAGTAAAAAAATGAAAATCAGATTTTTGAAAAAAGATACTTTACTTTATTTTCTCTCCTGTATCTACAAATATCAATGTCCATGGAAAAAAATTTAGAAATAGATTGATAAAAATGTAGTCTTCAGCTTGGTATATTCGAAAATTACTGACAAACGTTCCAAAGGTGAGAAAAAAAATAAAAATCAGATATTTGAAAAAAGATACTTAACTTTATTTTCTCTCCTGTATCTACAAATATTAATGTCCATGAAAAAAAATTTAGAAATAGATTGATAAAAATGTAGTCTTCAGCTTGGTATATTCGAAAATTACTGACAAACGTTCCAAAGGTGAGAAAAAAAATAAAAATCAGATTTTTGAAAAAAGATACTTTACTTTATTTTCTCTCCTGTATCTACAAATATTAATGTCCATGGAAAAAAATTTAGAAATAGATTGATAAAAATGTAGTCTTCAGCTTGGTATATTCGAAAATTACTGACAAACGTTCCAAAGGTGAGAAAAAAAATAAAAATCAGATTTTTGAAAAAAGATACTTAACTTTATTTTCTCTCCTGTATCTACAAATATTAATGTCCATGAAAAAAAATTCAGAAATAGATTGATAAAAATGTAGTCTTCAGCTTGTTATATTCAAAAATTACTGACAAACGTTCCAAAGGTGAGAAAAAAAATAAAAATCAGATTTTTGAAAAAAGATACTTTACTTTATTTTCTCTCCTGTATCTACAAATATTACTGTACATGGAAAAAAATTTAGAAATAGATTGATAAAAATGTAGTCTTCAGCTTGGTATATTCGAAAATTACTTACAAACGTTCCAAAGGTGAGAAAAAAAATAAAAATCAGATTTTTGAAAAAAGATACTTTACTTTATTTTCTCTCCTGTATCTACAAATATTAATGTCAATGGAAAAAAATTTAGAAATAGATTGATAAAAATGTAGTCTTCAGCTTGGTATATTCGAAAATCACTGACAAACGTTCCAAAGGTGAGAAAAAAAATAAAAATCAGATTTTTGAAAAAAGATACTTTACTTTATTTTCTCTCCTGTATCTACAAATATTAATGTCCATGAAAAAAAATTCAGAAATAGATTGATAAAAATGTAGTCTTCAGCTTGTTATATTCAAAAATTACTGACAAACGTTCCAAAGGTGAGAAAAAAAATAAAAATCAGATTTTTGAAAAAAGATACTTTACTTTATTTTCTCTCCTGTATCTACAAATATTAATGTCCATGAAAAAAAATTCAGAAATAGATTGATAAAAATGTAGTCTTCAGCTTGTTATATTCAAAAATTACTGACAAACGTTCCAAAGGTGAGTAAAAAAATAAAAATCAGATTTTTGAAAAAAGATACTTTACTTTATTTTCTCTCCTGTATCTACAAATATCAATGTCCATGGAAAAAAATTCAGAAATAGATTGATAAAAATGTAGTCTTCAGCTTGTTATATTCAAAAATAACTGACAAACGTTCCAAAGGTGAGAAAAAAAATAAAAATCAGATTTTTGAAAAAAGATACTTTACTTTATTTTCTCTCCTGTATCTACAAATATTAATGTCCATGGAAAAAAATTTAGAAGTAGATTGATAAAAATGTAGTCTTCAGCTTGGTATATTCGAAAATTACTGACAAACGTTCCAAAGGTGAGAAAAAAAATAAAAATCAGATTTTTGAAAAAAGATACTTTACTTTATTTTCTCTCCTGTATCTACAAATATTAATGTCAATGGAAAAAAATTTAGAAATAGATTGATAAAAATGTAGTCTTCAGCTTGGTATATTCGAAAATTACTGACAAACGTTCCAAAGGTGAGAAAAAAAATAAAAATCAGATTTTTGAAAAAAGATACTTTACTTTATTTTCTCTCCTGTATCTACAAATATTAATGTCCATGAAAAAAAATTCAGAAATAGATTGATAAAAATGTAGTCTTCAGCTTGTTATATTCAAAAATAACTGACAAACGTTCCAAAGGTGAGAAAAAGAATAAAAATCAGATTTTTGAAAAAAGATACTTTACTTTATTTTCTCTCCTGTATCTACAAATATTAATGTCCATGAAAAAAAATTCAGAAATAGATTGATAAAAATGTAGTCTTCAGCTTGTTATATTCAAAAATTACTGACAAACGTTCCAAAGGTGAGTAAAAAAATAAAAATCAGATTTTTGAAAAAAGATACTTTACTTTATTTTCTCTCCTGTATCTACAAATATCAATGTCCATGGAAAAAAATTTAGAAATAGATTGATAAAAATGTAGTCTTCAGCTTGGTATATTCGAAAATTACTGACAAACGTTCCAAAGGTGAGAAAAAAAATAAAAATCAGATTTTTGAAAAAACATACTTTACTTTATTTTCTCTCCTGTATTTACAAATGATAATGTCCATGGAGAAAAAATTCAGAAATAGATTTATAAAAATGTAGTCTTTAGCTGGTTATATTCAAAAATTACTGACAAACGTTCCAAAGGTAAGAAAAAAAATAAAAATCAGATTTTTGAAAAAAGATACTTTACTTTATTTTCTCTCCTGTATCTACAAATAATAATGTCCATGGAGAGAAAATTCATAAATAGATTGATAAAAATGTAGTCTTCAGCTGGTTATATTCAAAAATTACTGACAAACGTTCCAAAGGTGAGAAAAAAAATAAAAATCAGATTTTTGAAAAAACATACTTTACTTTATTTTCTCTCCTGTATTTACAAATGATAATGTCCATGAAAAAAAATTCAGAAATAGATTGATAAAAATGTAGTCTTCAGCTTGTTATATTCAAAAATTACTGACAAACGTTCCAAAGGTGAGTAAAAAAATAAAAATCAGATTTTTGAAAAAAGATACTTTACTTTATTTTCTCTCCTGTATCTACAAATATTGATGTCCATGAAAAAAAATTCAGGAATAGATTGATAAAAATGTAGTCTTCAGCTTGTTATATTCAAAAATTACTGACAAACGTTCCAAAGGTGAGTAAAAAAATAAAAATCAGATTTTTGAAAAAAGATACTTTACTTTATTTTCTCTCCTGTATTTACAAATGATAATGTCCATGAAAAAAAATTCAGAAATAGATTGATAAAAATGTAGTCTTCAGCTTGTTATATTCAAAAATTACTGACAAACGTTCCAAAGGTGAGTAAAAAAATAAAAATCAGATTTTTGAAAAAAGATACTTTACTTTATTTTCTCTCCTGTATCTACAAATATCAATGTCCATGGAAAAAAATTCAGAAATAGATTGATAAAAATGTAGTCTTCAGCTTGTTATATTCAAAAATTACTGACAAACGTTCCAAAGGTGAGTAAAAAAATAAAAATCAGATTTTTGAAAAAAGATACTTTACTTTATTTTCTCTCCTGTATTTACAAATGATAATGTCCATGAAAAAAAATTCAGAAATAGATTGATAAAAATGTAGTCTTCAGCTTGTTATATTCAAAAATTACTGACAAACGTTCCAAAGGTGAGTAAAAAAATAAAAATCAGATTTTTGAAAAAAGATACTTTACTTTATTTTCTCTCCTGTAGCTACAAATATTAATGTCCATAAAAAAAAATTCAGGAATAGATTGATAAAAATGTAGTCTTCAGCTTGTTATATTCAAAAATTACTGACAAACGTTCCAAAGGTGAGTAAAAAAATAAAAATCAGATTTTTGAAAAAAGATACTTTACTTTATTTTCTCTCCTGTATCTACAAATATCAATGTCCATGAAAAAAAATTCAGAAATAGATTGATAAAAATGTAGTCTTCAGCTTGTTATATTCAAAAATAACTGACAAACGTTCCAAAGGTGAGAAAAAAAATAAAAATCAGATTTTTGAAAAAAGATACTTTACTTTATTTTCTCTCCTGTATCTACAAATATTAATGTCCATGAAAAAAAATTCAGAAATAGATTGATAAAAATGTAGTCTTCAGCTTGTTATATTCAAAAATTACTGACAAACGTTCCAAAGGTGAGTAAAAAAATAAAAATCAGATTTTTGAAAAAAGATACTTTACTTTATTTTCTCTCCTGTATCTACAAATATCAATGTCCATGGGAAAAAATTTAGAAATAGATTGATAAAAATGTAGTCTTCAGCTTGTTATATTCAAAAATAACTGACAAACGTTCTAAAGGTGAGAAAAAAAATAAAAATCAGATTTTTGAAAAAAGATACTTTACTTTATTTTCTCTCCTGTATCTACAAATATTAATGTCCATGGAAAAAAATTTAGAAATAGATTGATAAAAATGTAGTCTTCAGCTTGGTATATTCGAAAATTACTGACAAACGTTCCAAAGGTGAGTAAAAAAATAAAAATCAGATTTTTGAAAAAAGATACTTTACTTTATTTTCTCTCCTGTATCTACAAATATTAATGTCCATGGAAAAAAATTCAGAAATAGATTGATAAAAATGTAGTCTTCAGCTTGTTATATTCAAAAATTACTGACAAACGTTCCAAAGGTGAGAAAAAAAATAAAAATCAGATTTTTGAAAAAAGATACTTTACTTTATTTTCTCTCCTGTATCTACAAATATTAATGTCCATGGAAAAAAATTTAGAAATAGATTGATAAAAATGTAGTCTTCAGCTTGGTATATTCGAAAATTACTGACAAACGTTCCAAAGGTGAGAAAAAAAATAAAAATCAGATTTTTGAAAAAAGATACTTAACTTTATTTTCTCTCCTGTATCTACAAATATTAATGTCCATGAAAAAAAATTCAGAAATAGATTGATAAAAATGTAGTCTTCAGCTTGTTATATTCAAAAATTACTGACAAACGTTCCAAAGGTGAGTGAAAAAATAAAAATCAGATTTTTGAAAAAAGATACTTTACTTTATTTTCTCTCCTGTATCTACAAATATCAATGTCCATGGAAAAAAATTTAGAAATAGATTGATAAAAATGTAGTCTTCAGCTTGTTATATTCAAAAATAACTGACAAACGTTCCAAAGGTGAGAAAAAAAATAAAAATCAGATTTTTGAAAAAAGATACTTTACTTTATTTTCTCTCCTGTATCTACAAATATTAATGTCCATGAAAAAAAATTCAGAAATAGATTGATAAAAATGTAGTCTTCAGCTTGTTATATTCAAAAATTACTGACAAACGTTCCAAAGGTGAGAAAAAAAATAAAAATCAGATTTTTGAAAAAAGATACTTTACTTTATTTTCTCTCCTGTATCTACAAATATCAATGTCCATGAAAAAAAATTCAGAAATAGATTGATAAAAATGTAGTCTTCAGCTTGTTATATTCAAAAATTACTGACAAACGTTCCAAAGGTGAGTAAAAAAATAAAAATCAGATTTTTGAAAAAAGATACTTTACTTTATTTTCTCTCCTGTATCTACAAATATCAATGTCCATGGGAAAAAATTCAGAAATAGATTGATAAAAATGTAGTCTTCAGCTTGTTATATTCAAAAATAACTGACAAACGTTCCAAAGGTGAGAAAAAAAATAAAAATCAGATTTTTGAAAAAAGATACTTTACTTTATTTTCTCTCCTGTATCTACAAATATTAATGTCCATGGAAAAAAATTTAGAAATAGATTGATAAAAATGTAGTCTTCAGCTTGGTATATTCGAAAATTACTGACAAACGTTCCAAAGGTGAGAAAAAAAATAAAAATCAGATTTTTGAAAAAAGATACTTAACTTTATTTTCTCTCCTGTATCTACAAATATTAATGTCCATGAAAAAAAATTCAGAAATAGATTGATAAAAATGTAGTCTTCAGCTTGTTATATTCAAAAATTACTGACAAACGTTCCAAAGGTGAGTGAAAAAATAAAAATCAGATTTTTGAAAAAAGATACTTTACTTTATTTTCTCTCCTGTATCTACAAATATTAATGTCCATGGAGAAAAATTCAGAAATAGATTGATAAAAATGTAGTCTTCAGCTTGGTATATTCGAAAATTACTGACAAACGTTCCAAAGGTGAGAAAAAAAATAAAAATCAGATTTTTGAAAAAAGATACTTAACTTTATTTTCTCTCCTGTATCTACAAATATTAATGTCCATGAAAAAAAATTCAGAAATAGATTGATAAAAATGTAGTCTTCAGCTTGTTATATTCAAAAATAACTGACAAACGTTCCAAAGGTGAGAAAAAAAATAAAAATCAGATTTTTGAAAAAAGATACTTTACTTTATTTTCTCTCCTGTATCTACAAATATTAATGTCCATGGAAAAAAATTCAGAAATAGATTGATAAAAATGTAGTCTTCAGCTTGTTATATTCAAAAATTACTGACAAACGTTCCAAAGGTGAGAAAAAAAATAAAAATCAGATTTTTGAAAAAAGATACTTTACTTTATTTTCTCTCCTGTATCTACAAATATTAATGTCCATGAAAAAAAATTCAGAAATAGATTGATAAAAATGTAGTCTTCAGCTTGTTATATTCAAAAATTACTGACAAACGTTCCAAAGGTGAGTAAAAAAATAAAAATCAGATTTTTGAAAAAAGATACTTTACTTTATTTTCTCTCCTGTATCTACAAATATCAATGTCCATGGAAAAAAATTCAGAAATAGATTGATAAAAATGTAGTCTTCAGCTTGTTATATTCAAAAATAACTGACAAACGTTCCAAAGGTGAGAAAAAAAATAAAAATCAGATTTTTGAAAAAAGATACTTTACTTTATTTTCTCTCCTGTATCTACAAATATTAATGTCCATGGAAAAAAATTTAGAAATAGATTGATAAAAATGTAGTCTTCAGCTTGGTATATTCGAAAATTACTGACAAACGTTCCAAAGGTGAGAAAAAAAATAAAAATCAGATTTTTGAAAAAAGATACTTAACTTTATTTTCTCTCCTGTATCTACAAATATTAATGTCCATGAAAAAAAATTCAGAAATAGATTGATAAAAATGTAGTCTTCAGCTTGTTATATTCAAAAATTACTGACAAACGTTCCAAAGGTGAGTGAAAAAATAAAAATCAGATTTTTGAAAAAAGATACTTTACTTTATTTTCTCTCCTGTATCTACAAATATTAATGTCCATGGAAAAAAATTCAGAAATAGATTGATAAAAATGTAGTCTTCAGCTTGTTATATTCAAAAATAACTGACAAACGTTCCAAAGGTGAGAAAAAAAATAAAAATCAGATTTTTGAAAAAAGATACTTTACTTTATTTTCTCTCCTGTATCTACAAATATTAATGTCCATGGAAAAAAATTTAGAAATAGATTGATAAAAATGTAGTCTTCAGCTTGGTATATTCGAAAATTACTGACAAACGTTCCAAAGGTGAGAAAAAAAATAAAAATCAGATTTTTGAAAAAAGATACTTAACTTTATTTTCTCTCCTGTATCTACAAATATTAATGTCCATGAAAAAAAATTCAGAAATAGATTGATAAAAATGTAGTCTTCAGCTTGTTATATTCAAAAATTACTGACAAACGTTCCAAAGGTGAGTAAAAAAATAAAAATCAGATTTTTGAAAAAAGATACTTAACTTTATTTTCTCTCCTGTATCTACAAATATTAATGTCCATGAAAAAAAATTCAGAAATAGATTGATAAAAATGTAGTCTTCAGCTTGTTATATTCAAAAGTTACTGACAAACGTTCCAAAGGTGAGAAAAAAAATAAAAATCAGATTTTTGAAAAAAGATAAGAAGGAGATGAATCGACATAGGCGTATTTTGAAATTTCTGGCACTACTTTTATGTTCGTTCAAGTTTTTAACGTAGGTGGCGCATAGTTAGATGTGATGATACTTTATCGTTGTGTTGTTTTGAAAGTTTGATGATTTGCGAGATTTTTGTAATAAAGTCTGGTGAATATTTGAATCTTTCAGTAATATTCATAAACAACGATTTATAAACAAAAAAGTGAATAAAGACAGAATTTGTTTTGTTTCGGGATGTAAGACGGGTTATTCTTCCAATAAAAAATCCAACAAAATATATATTTTCTGTATGTTATGCTTCATTAGAAATAGTATGTCATTAGCATTAGGAAGATTTTTTTTTGTAATAATCAATAATTTTTACGAGTTTTACGATTGTTTTATTGTTTTTTTTTGAGGGGGTTTAAATATCAAAACCTATTTAAACTTAAAGATCTTAGTTATTAATTTTCGTTGAAACTATTATGGTTTACCTAAAATATATAATTAGTTTAAAATGAGTATTTAATGCTATACAGACATTAAAACAAATTGGCGGAAAAACATAATATAAAATCAATACTTCCAAACTGGTAATATCCTACCACATCCCACCTTTTCTACATAGACCGCAAATTCTGTTTACCAAAAAACCCTAAAACGACATAATATTCGATTTTTTAACAAGAATATTGTATGTATATACAGGGTGGCGCACCGAAAACGAAACAGATGCATTTACTGGCAGATGATTCCTTTTTAAAAAAATCCCTCGGACCCGTCGATTTTGTTTTCGAGGGGGACACAAAATTGGCATAAAATCACAGTAACATTTGCAGCCCCCTAAGCGGGGGTGGCACCATCCCTAAAATCTTAAATGGAAAGGGGGGTCGAATGATCCATCATTTAAAAGGTCTTTCAACTCCCTTTATAATAAAACATTGTAAAGGGAGTTGAAAGACCTTTTAAATGATGGATCATTCGACCCCCCTTTCCATTTAAGATTTTAGGGATGGTGCCACCCCCGCTTAGGGGGCTGCAAATGTTACTGTGATTTTATGCCAATTTTGTGTCCCCCTCGAAAACAAAATCGACGGGTCCGAGGGATTTTTTTAAAAAGGAATCATCTGCCAGTAAATGCATCTGTTTCGTTTTCGGTGCGCCACCCTGTATAATCACCCATGTACCAAATTTGCAGTTAAAAGCTCAATTTATTCAAAATTTGAAAAGTTCTCGCGAGAACTAACGACAAATTTTTCTGCTCGATTAAATTAGTTTTTTCACACGTTTTTGGGCATTTTAGGCTTAAATAGCACAATTTGTGATGTGGAAGTAATAAAAACTACTCTCTACCATCATTTTTTAATATTATATTGTCTTAATGCACTTTATAATTTTTTTTTAAGTTAAAGCGGTACATGCAAGTTTCCTGTTTTCCAAGGCCTAATAAAAATTAAACAAATGTATACAAACAACGTCAAAAATTATTCATTGCAGCTGCCAGGCCTTTATTTTGAAAATACAAAGAATACTTCAGTATTAACAACCTATTTTTCATGATAATTTTCATTTGCGCTCATAATTCTCATAAGAAACCATACTTTTTAGGAATCACTTCGAACACTTGCGCCTTTAGCGGTGGTTTCAGAAATTTCAATTACGAGCCATATTTCAGTACCACTTCGTTAGCATTGCGATTTAACTCCTTCTTACAGCCCTCCATAGTGACAACCATCTTTCCAAATGCTACTGCACCGTACTATTTTTTTATACGACTTTTCGAACTGCTACTGTTTGATTTTCATACGACACACCAAGTTTTTGAACGCACCCCATGATCATAACTTTTATGATATAATAATCTGGTCACTATCATACCAACAAACTTGATTCCATAGTTTCTCGATTTTGCTTAACGTCAAATCATGATATAACAACATCACCAACAAACTTGATTCCATAGTTTCTCAATTTTGCTTAACGTCAAATCATGATATAACAACATCATCTTCAACGAAAAATATGTATTTTTATATATAATTTACTGTTTGAAACCTTACTTTGTGGAATATATACATATTAATATTCCAAATAGAACTAAAAGTTTTTGATTGAATCCATATGAATAAAGAATATATGAAAATTCAAAATTCATGTTTTTCCCATATTTTAAATACCGAAATAATTATCAATTTTTCTATGCATGTGCAGTTAATTAAAAGCTTTCAGTGTAATTTTATTGAATTATATATTTAATAAAATGATGAAAATATAAATTTTGAGCGACAATTCAACTCATGTATAAAAAATCGCATATGCCTCAGTGTAATTGTCACTTTGACACCGGCAAAAGTTAGCTTAAACTTTTTCAGCGATAAATTAACTTCAATATTAAAATGCCATATACCTGGAAATGTTATTGTCACTTTGACATCGATAAAAAAGGTGCATCCTTTTTTATCGCGATTATTTTTTTCACTTGTCAAAATCTGACATTTTGGTGGTTTTAACCAATAGCAATACATTATTCTAGCCAATCATTCGGTATTATACTGATAATTATGCTTCCTCATCGATAAAACCTTGTTTACATCGAAACGTCAAAATTTTACTTTGAATTTGTCATTATTGACAACTAAAAGCGCTTTCAAAAATCCTTTTAAATTGTTGAAAAAAATAATCTTCCCAAATACAACTCGCTCTTCAAATTTTATCACATAATTTTTTATTTTCATCACTCAAACTTGTTTATTTGAGGCAAAAACATTCAAACAAACCGAATTTAGATAAAATCACTCCTCCTAACGGAGTCGTGATTTTATCAAATCGGTTTGTTTTCATATTTTTGCCAAATAAACAAGTTTTCGTGGAAAAGAAAAAATTATCGATAAAATTTGAAGCACTCGTGGTATTACCTTTGATAAAAACCTCTCTTCCTCAATTTCTAGTATGCGGACGTCACTTTTACACAATGACAATGAGATAATCATTGTTGTTGTTCATCGATATATTCTGTCGTTAATTTATCTTGCCAAAAAACACTCGAGCTTTTCTTTTATCCAGATAAATTTCTCTTCAACTCAAACTTTTGCCAATCACTAAATTTGCTCGAAAAACTGACATTAGATAAAATCGCTCCACCTTCGGTGTCGCGATTTTATCATGTCAGTTATTCTCGTAAAATTATTGACTGGCAAAACTGTTTCGTTGCAAAGAGAAATTTATCCGATAAAAAAAAAGCTCTTGTGTTTTTACTGTTGATAAATGCACTTGTGGTTTTTTCACTTATGCATTTGTTACCATGATAAATAATTTGACATGTTTGTCAACAACTTATTGAATTTCTAAACACTAACAATGAGCCGATTCATTGAATTGTCCTGCCGAATTACACTCGATGTTTGTATTGATATCGGGTAAATTTGTGTTGTTCAACTTCTAAACTGTTTCCTTTAGCAATTAGACTCGAAAAACTGTCAACCTAAAAACACTCCACCTTCGGTGTCGCGTTTTTAATAGTTGACAGTTGTTCTCGTCTAATTGCTAGGGAACAGTTTCTCATTAAACAATCCAAATTTACCCGATTATTTTTTTCACTTGTCAAAATCTGACATTTTGGTGGTTTTAACCAATAGCAATACATTATTCTAGCCAATCATTCGGTATTATACTGATAATTATGCTTCCTCATCGATAAAACCTTGTTTACATCGAAACGTCAAAATTTTACTTTGAATTTGTCATTATTGACAACTAAAAGCGCTTTCAAAAATCCTTTTAAATTGTTGAAAAAAATAATCTTCCCAAATACAACTCGCTCTTCAAATTTTATCACATAATTTTTTATTTTCATCACTCAAACTTGTTTATTTGAGGCAAAAACATTCAAACAAACCGAATTTAGATAAAATCACTCCTCCTAACGGAGTCGTGATTTTATCAAATCGGTTTGTTTTCATATTTTTGCCAAATAAACAAGTTTTCGTGGAAAAGAAAAAATTATCGATAAAATTTGAAGCACTCGTGGTATTACCTTTGATAAAATACAAACCTCTTGTGCAATTATAAGTGAAAAAATTTCCACAGCGTTAACAAAACACGCGTTCAGCAGGAAAATTATGATAGGTTCAGTATAACGCTCTTTTTGATGAACGCCACCATTGATATACTCGATCTCACACGGATAGTTTTGACATGTTGTGTACCTACAGGTTCACCCTTTTTGTTCTTGGATAATTTCCAATTTTTTGGACAAAGTATAAAGCTTTTCCATTGATATGATAAATGGCAAAATAATAAAAATAATGTTCATAAATATTTCAGGTCTGGATATTTGGTGACATTTGGTGTCAAATATGGCTAGCAGTTGACGTTTGGATGTGTACAGCGTCAATTTTAAACCTGTGTGCTATTTCTCTTGATCGTTACGTTGCAGTTACAAGGCCAATAGCTTACCCCAGTATCATGTCACATTCAAGGGCGAAAGGACTGATAGCAGGATTATGGATACTTAGTTTTGTTATATGTTTTCCCCCGCTGGTAGGATGGAGGGACAGAAAAGTGAGTATAATTCCATTATTTTACACCAACATGATACAATTTTTTGCTTAAAACGGAAATTTGGCTAAGCTGGGTTATAAATAAAGTAGCACTGAGCTAGAGGTACGGAATCATAAGGTAATGACTACTTCTGTGAAAAATCACCTATTTTCAAAATCATCCGTAGATTTGCAGAATAGTATTCAGAAATTTCAGAGAGAACAATATGAAACTATTCCAAATTCTGGACCAATATTTTATACAAAAAACTATTGTACTTAGCGTGTAAGTCTCGTAATCGAAACCATCACCAAGACTTAAGTAGCCTGAATTTTCCACGTGGTGAGATCTGGCACACAGACGGGTCAAAAACTGAGGAAGGGACTGTAGCAGTGGATATAGTGATAGAAGATCTTCCTTCTTTTCAGAAGAACATACATTTTTATTCCAAACGGAGATTTATGTTATCCTAGAATGTGACAGAATTTTCCTTGCTGCTGGTCCTTTGTTTAATCTTATATCACCAGCTATTCATATTATGGAGAGGTCTGTTACTTGTCGATAATATATTTGGAAGTGCCTACCGTACGCAGCCACAACAATCCAGAGCTATCGGAGACACTCTGTTCACATTTTTAAAAAAAGTCAGCATAGCTCGGTACCCTCTGTATTTAGGTATGGGGAATCATCATGAAACAGTATTTCATTTTTTGGGGGCAATCAGATGATGCAATAAAATATAGGATGTTTCATGAGAAAAAATATAACTTTGATGAGCCACACTTTATTGGAACATACTGTTTATTTCAAAATGAAGCCTATATGAATGTAGAAACTACTGAAGTGACAAACATTTCAAATTCCTACCGTTTCGCTATAAACCTCCGTCCCGTTAGTCGTGATTCGCCCTGTATATATCCGGGAAAAAAATCATTTCGTGAAAAGTTATATATTGTCACCTATCATCAAAGATAAGATGTCAAATTTTTGTCCGTCACTATTGCAATTTGTTTAGATGTTCATTCGTTGTTGCTGCTAGTGTTTCTTGGTTGGCAAAGAGGACTGTGTCGTTGGCGAAAGTTTCTGTTGTATGCAACCTTTCTGAACGCAAAGGGGATGCAGACTGGAATTATTAGCCAATTTTACAGCTAATATGCTTCCGGTTTGCCGTGATATAATTTTTTCCGGCAAGCGCGTATATTGCGAGGATTCTACAAATCAAAATAAAAGGTATCCCCTTCTCGCTAATTATTGCTTTTGTTTCCTTGGAGGTCGAACATATACTGACCTAGAGAAATGGATGTTTCATGGATATTTCTGGAAATCACTACATTATATGGACCCACTTGCTAATGATACTGGAATGCTTCAGGTAGTTCTGCAGAATTCGAATCTAGTTTTTTGGTTTATATACAACCTCTGTTACCTCTCAGAATGAGATGCGGCTTAACAAATAGAGAAGAGGACACAATTTGGCCCCGTACTAACACAAAGATATACAAAAATGCTAATACTCACGGTATTGTTTTCAGTACAATCTTGCAAAATCAGTTTAATAGTTCAAAAATAGTAACCTAAAAATTGAGTTTGGAAAAAGTGGAAGCTTATTTGGGAAAATTTCAAATTTTCTTTTACCAAACATCACGAAATTGGAACGTTTCTTGAACTAATTTGCCACTTCACTAATCATTCCAAGAAAAATGTCGTCTCCTAAACGATCCTGAATTTAATTATTCACAATCACAAAGAAACTTTTCGCAATTGTTCTAAGCGGCTGATATTTTTGCCCTTATCTTTCGGAGGTAATTAACTATTAACCAATGATTTACCGCTTTAGTGACTCGTCTGTTTCAAAGACACCAACACTCAATTAGATAACGTGTGAAACTCAAAAGGAAGAACTATTGATTTTCCGAAATATACCGGGATTTGGACAGACAATTAAACACAAAATATTATTTATACAAATTTTAAAATAGTCTCCTTCAAAAATTCTATACTAGCATAGAACTTACCTCTTTGTAGTGGGAATAGGACGGTCAAAATATCGTCAGTCATCCTGTATATTACTTCACCATGTCAGACAAACTGTCTCTATTTTTATTGAACATGTATATGATAATAGAATCCTTAAAAATTCAATCAAGAAACATCGTATCGAAATTTTATTTAAAAAAAAAGTTGGGGAAGTCAACTACCCCCCAGATAATTGAAAAAATGAACAAATTTTTTCGTAATAAGCCCCATTGAGAATGAAAATTCCTGTGTTTCAGAAATTTTGCGATAAACCTTTTTATATCAAGTAACCTAAATTACTCCAATCGAAAATTTCATGACTACATTTGGAGGAGAAAGAATAATTTTATACAATAACAAATTGTGGCAGTTCCACACATCAGAGCGTGTATTTCTGACAAATCACCAACGCAAGGAATGAGTTTTAGTAGAAATCTGAATTTTTTTTCCTCGTGGGTACCAACAGCTAATTCTACTGGACATTTATATGTTCACATGATAATTTTGATTCATTTCAACTACAAACTTAGATGCTTTCTAAATTCTTTGGACCATTATTATTATTGTTTATATTAAAAACGCAATTATCATATACTATGGCAGGAAGTTGCTTGTTTTATTTTTAGAGATTTTTGGATTGACTTCTATGTGTGTGTGTGAGGTTGTGATATTGACTGCGGTTCGTTGCGGTTCCATTAGCCCAACCAAGGATTGACTTCTATGTTTTGCAAGTACTTGTCATGAAAATTTATGTTGTTGGAAATAAACACATTTGGTTTGGAATTTTCTTACCGAATACAACACGAGGTCAATTTACCGGGCAATGTTTTCTCGCTCATGGATTTTTTGGAAAATATTTATGAGCTCTAAAAAATTTCCGGAAATAATTTGACCTCTAGCGGTATTACTGGTGAAAACATTTCTTTTGTCGAAAATTTTGAAGCAATGGTAGGTATTGAAATATTTAATATAAACTGGCACCTGATAACTTCCTTATTGTTCAGAATAATGAATCAAAAATCCAATTAATATGTCAAATTTTCCGCTAATTCGATTGGTGTAGACTAGAACGTTTTATCTATTTTATTGGTCGAGTTATAAGCATCTTTAGTTTTGAAAAGTGGATAATCGAAAATTTCATGTCTCCATTTGGAGGAGAAAAAATGATTTTGTACAAAAACAGACTGTGGCAATCAATTTCTCGTCCCAAAAAAACCGCTGTAGAACAAATTTTGAATATTTTGTATTTGAAAAACATTTTTTTTCACATAGAAATCATGATTCAGATTGAAGCAAAATACGATACATTTTTGAGTTCTGCTTTTCAAACCCTTTCCAATGAAGTATCGCACGACTCCCTTGCTATTTGAAAAATCTGAGGGGGTAGCTGTCAAGTGTAGGGGGTGAAAGGGGCTACAATTTTTTGTATGCTAGAAAACACTCAATTCAAATAAAAATTGACAGCTCGATGATTTTCCAATGTTTCAAATAACGGAGTTTCCTAGGGTAAGTCTTAATAAAAACATTGTATAATTTACAGTAAGTAATCGAAATTAAAACTATGCTAAATTCACAAAAATATTAGACAGATGAATATCAAACTTTCGACAGAGATTTTGTCACAAGTCATTAATTATGAATAAACAAGCCACGCGGATTCATTGTTTTTTTTGCAGTTTGATGAAAGTAAAGGTAAGGTAATAAGTGCGGGAGATATTGAAAAATGTTTGAAAGAATTTCAAACACTTGCCTCTTCATTTTTTTCAACGCAATGATGAATCGCCGCCACTTCCGCTTGGAAAAACTACAAGTTAAAATGGGATACAGACCACTAAACAATTACTAAACCTGGTAGTACATTTCTCTTTTAACATTTTTAGTATAGCGGATGAAATTTTCATCAAAGAAATATGGACTAATAATTGGATTTTTGCAATACATACTAGCCCATACGCTGCTTTTTGTGAATTTTGCGTGAGGTATCCTTGCATTCATTCTGGATTTTCATCAGACTAATATAGGGATATTCTTCCTGTTCGTTCAAATAAAACGTGCTTCATTCCAAAATAAAACATTTTCAACGAAATTATATTTGTTTTAATGCATCATGTATTCACAACGGATAATT
Organism: Galerucella nymphaeae; assembly: GCA_963978555.1. NCBI lineage: Eukaryota > Metazoa > Arthropoda > Insecta > Coleoptera > Chrysomelidae > Galerucella > Galerucella nymphaeae. The sequence continues at coordinate 147,841 of OZ021711.1, read as the reverse complement.
TATACTTTGCTTCAACGAGATTTTTCCATTATTCCTGACCAAAAATTTGTAAGACTTTTTCGAGTCTCTGAAAAACTATACCGCAGAAAATAGTGAACACACTCTACAGGGTGTAACAAAAAGGCAGGTCATAAACCATATCATCCAAGAGACAACAAATTATAGTGGACCTAATCCCTTCCCTATCTTAATCCTTTTTGTGTTTTCTTGAATTTTATTTTCGCGAAATACACAGCAAAACTTGTTTATATACAAGGTGTAACAAAAAGGCAGGTCATAAATCATACCACATATTCTGGGGCTGAAAATAACTCGATCCAACCCAAGTTACCCTAGTACAAATGTGCATGCGAAAAAAGTTACAACCTGGCTGCAATTGGATGTCGTCAGAAGCTATTACTTTCCCAGAATATTCGGTTTTCGTTGGTAAATGGTGCCAACTGTGTATTCATGAAAATAGGGGCCATTTCGAACATCCAATAAAAACTACAGATTTGTAAATAAATAAGATTCAGTCAAAAATTTGGGATCCTCGAAAAACTTAAAAATTCATTGACTTTAATTTCTGTTACTCGAAATCTTTGAAGCATAATGAAAAATAGTAAGCATCTCGATGAAAACTGATAATTGTAGGAAGTAGGTACTAAGGAGTAAAAAAGTTCCAAAAACAAAGTGTTTGAAGAATGGTGCCGCAATAAGCAATAAATTGTAACGTACACAAAAATTTGGGGGGGGTTAGAGGATCTCAACTCCCATAAATTTTTAACGGGGTGCAATAATTCGTTGAATTTTTTTTAAAGATGCTCTTATCATGAGAAAGCCACTTGTCAACTTCCATTGTAATATGTCGAACAATTTTACAGCTGCTTCCAATTTGGATAACAAATCTGTAGAAACAGCCATTAGAAAATGGTTACGGCGAAGTTCGGAAAGGGACTCTTATAAAAATAGAAAGATGAGTAATAAAACTGTTTAGTTGAAGAATTTTTAAATAAATACTGTCATTTTTAAAAAACTTGTTTCAATTTTTGGCCTTGATCTTGTTGATACTAATATAATATAAAAAGTGTACATTCATAATCAAAAATTCATGTCCGTAAGTAGTCCACAGGAAGTCCATGATATGTCCATTTATGGATGTTCCATGGAGTCCAAATGGACATCCATAATTGTATTTTTTGTATAGTCCAAAGGAGGTCCATAGGATGTCTAATGTACAAATGATGGACGTCCGATGGACAGTCGTTGTGTCCATCAATGGATGTCCAATGGATATTCAATGGATTGCCCTGTGCTATCTGGGAACTGTCGAAATAATTGAAAAAATCAATTTTTATTTGGTAACTTCGAAGGGTTGTAACTTTTTTCGCATGCATATTTGTACTGGGGTAACTTGAGTTGGTTCGAGTTATTTTTACCACTGGAATATGTGGTATGCCTTTTTGATACACCCTGTATTTTATGTCATATAGAATACTATAATATATCAATGAGATTTAAACGTCTGGGATAAAATATGGAAATATCCGTCATAGCCCAGAAAAAACTAAACAAGCACGTGTGGTATCGACCTGCACAAAAATGAAATGTGAGGTTGAATTTTAAATCACCCCATCTTCTACCTTTATTCCGCTTCCCAAACACACGTTTGGATATGTTCAATGGAATACGCGCGCTAGAGCGCGTACGAGAGCTCTAGTGTAGAATAGTTAATAATATGGCTAGTTGAAGTTCCGTTTCTGTCTTATTTACCTTCCACACCCAAAGGATTACGGCAATCTTGTTTTCCATGTCCATTTTATAATATTTAAAGAAATTTCCAAGCAAGACTTTTTCAAATGAAATTGTAAAGGAGTGAATGTCGAGGAACGTACAAGAGGCACGAAGATAAAATGAGAAAATGGGCAATATGTGCTCGGTGAATGAGTACGGTAAATAATCTAAGTACTGAATAATAGTTATTTATGCAACAAGTGCAAAAAACACGTTTTGCAAGAGTTGCATACAATATTTTTTCTAAATTCATGCAAAAACTGGGAAATTAGAATATAATATGTCAAGAACCGAACCTAACCTAATTAAACTCGACCCGTTCTTCTTTTTTGTATCTTTATGGCCTCCACCTTGTCAGTACTCAATCATAGCTGGTTTTCGCCTTGACCATTTAAATTTTAAATAATTAAAGATTTTTGCAATAATTGTAACTCGTTGAGACTAAGTAGTAAGATATACATATATTATTGTTGTATTAAAGCCGGATCAGATACTTGCTATGGATTTTTATTTTTTTTTAAATGTTTATGTTTGTCATTAATCATCACAAAACTGACACAAGAATGACAGATGAGTGCAATAAAGTACCACTTTTTGTATTAAATGTGGTTCACAAAAGTGTTGTTTTTTGCATGAATGTAGAAAATAGTTATTTATGCAACAAGTGCAAAAAGTGAGTGTTTTTTGCACGCGACGTGAAATTGTCCAACGAGGTCTTTAGGCCGAGTTGGACAACACGTCGAGTGCAAAAAACACGTTTTGCAAGAGTTGCATACAATATTTTCTTTAAATTCATGCAAAAACTGGAAAATTACAATATAAATATGTCAAAAACCTAATCTAACCTAATAAAACTCAACCCGTTCTTCTTTTTTGTATCTTTATGGCCTCCACCTTGTCAGTACTCAATCATAGCTGGTTTTCGCCTTGACCATTTAAATTTTAAATAATTAAAGATTTTTGAAATAATTGTAACTCGTTGAGACTAAGTAGTAAGATATACATATATTATTGTTGTATTAAAGCAGGATCAGGTACTTGCTATGGATTTTTATTTAATTTAAATGTTTATGTTTGTCATTAATCATCACAAAACTGACACAAGAATGACAGATGAGTGCAATAAAATATTTTTTCTACTCCTGTTTTATAATATACTTATTAGAAGACTAAAATCTGTATCATAATGAAATTCATTATGATACAGATTTTTAAGCCAATCGGAATGCGACATTCGCACAATATTTAGTATATAGCCATGGATACCTGGTTGACATTTCTGAAATAAATCATATTAGGTCTGTTCCCTGCAATAAAAGTGTAGCACTGAGCTATACGATTTCATTTATTTTAATTATGCTTCAATGCTTCTTGCAGTTTACAAATGCAATATACATAGATATTCCCAAATTTAGTAATTTTATAAGTATTTTTTCACAGATAGACCTGAATTCTTCAAAATTATATAGCTCAGTGCTACACTTTTATTGCAGGCGAACAGACATATTAAGTGACACTTAATTTGATAGCTGCCAAATAATTTTGATTTTCAAAAGTAACTATATTTAAAATTGATTTAACTAATAATTATTGATTAAATAATTTTTATTAACCAGAGTAGAAAAAATATTGTATGCCACTTTCATGTAATGGCCATTAATACACTCGCATATTATATACGAAACTCGCCTGCGGCTCGTTTCGTATCCTACAATATGCTCGTGTCTTAATGGCTATCATTACATGTTCGTTGCATAAAATACTATTATTGCACTAGTGCAATAAAGTAACACTTTTTCCATTAAATGTGGTGCACAAAAGTGTTGTTTTTTGCATGAATGTAGAAAAAATAAATTATGTTTGTCAAAATTTCTCGACTCTGTCCAGTCAAAACTTCTTTTCACTTTCAATTCGAATTCCATTTTATATCACTGTTAGAATAATAATAGATACACTTTGCACCAATAAATATTTTTCTTGTTATCCAATAAAATAATGCACGCAGTGCTTTTCACTAACAGAACTGCTTGAGGGTCCGTACTAATCCTTACTATCATTTCACAATCAATTCCTGTATTTGCCAAAGCGCACTGCAATTCCACAGAATACATATCAAATATTTCATATTTTGTTGGTAAAAATCTTCCGAAAAAATATCTTTTTCTGTTATTCTCTATAGACGGCAAGTATAAGTAAAAGCTTCACTTTTTATCGAAAAACAACTGTGCTGGTTATCCTAACATCCATAAACATGTTGTTAGAAACGGACAATTCTCCCAAATTCAAACCAACGTTTTCCATGATGATTCTGAAACTTTTAATTAACACAGATTTATTTTCGTTTGTACATAATTTATAATTTTCCCTCGCCGAAATTGAGTTAACTTTTAGTTTACTAAGCTCTTCAAGTACTTTTAAGCACAATTTATTACCACTATCAAACTTCTGAAACATGTAGGTACTTTATTTCAATTTATTTACTCTGCTAGTTATCCAAAGCCGCTTAATTTTAAATTTGTTATGTTGATAACGGAAAATTTGCACAAAATAAATATCAACTTTTTAACAAAGATTTTTTGGTGGTCATATATAAACGTAAGCCTTGCGTCGTCGTCGTTATTGTTATTCTAATTATGTTTGTTGTTAAAAAAACCATTTTTCAAAAATTATTTCTATTTTTCAAAAGTTAGGGGTTTGAAAAATTTCTTCTTAATACTGCAATACGTCATCAAATATGGTAAGTAATGTAGATATGGTTCATACAACAGCCTTTTTGGTGTGCGTCATCGTTTGTTAATGTCTTTCTAACTCATTACGTGGAAATAAATGGAAAAAAAGTCAGGTCTTTGATTAATCCTAATCAAAATATCACAATAATGAACCGTTCAAATGTATTACAAACGTCAATCCTAATCATTGACTTACCAAAATTTGATTGGTTGATGTTCAGATTAAACGAAAGCGCGACCTATCAATCGGGAGAAATTTCTTTGTTTAAAATAGAATGCAGATATACCTTGTATTGTCAATGTGTCCGACATCTTTCTCTACTGTCCCACTGACAGTTCTTGTCAGGTCTGTACTTTGTTGTTCACGGTCAATTATTATTTATGACAAGTGAATATGGATATTATTGTTATATTTATTCGAATAATACAAAAATATTCCTAGATACACGGAAAAACATCAGCATTTTGAAAGTTCTCTAGTATTTTCAGTTACAAAAAGAAGCTGGTAACTATTAAATTCATAGCCTAGTCGAATTTTGCTGAGTGCGATCCTGATGATTTTATTTATCAAATTTAGGGTTAGATATGTGTCAAAATAGCAAATAAAATAAACGACATACCCAAAACCCGAATATACTTCACAAACGATGACGCACACCAAAAAGGCTGTTGTATGAACTCTAGAGGTAGATCGGGGGACTACAACCAGAAATATTGATATGGCATACCAAAGTCATCAGACCCATAGTATCATATGGCTAGATGACCAAAGACTAGGTAGACTGCGGCGATCCAAAAGCTAAGCGGTATCCAAAGGCAGCCACCGAAGCCATGAGAGGGTTGTTGCATTAGGAGGGTTGATGAACTTGCTGCTAGTTCATGTCGACATACAAGGCGAAGCCAGGTGGATAGACTGACTAGAAGGCATGCCTCCATTAGTAGGCCTAGTAGGCGATTCCCAAGTATAGTATGGGAGGAGGAACCTCTTAGTGATGCAGAGATGGCCTGCTACACAGATGACTCAAAAACAGAAAGTGGTGTAACGGCAGGAATACACAGAGTTCGGCGAAAGTCCGAGACCGGACAAATATCGAAGAAAATATGAATTTTTAGAAAAATATTTCTATACCACAAATTCCAATTGCCTGTTCTCCTTTACGTATCCTTTCTTGAATTTCGTCATTACTTGTTCCCCGTTTATTAAATACTACACCTAAGTATTTACATCTCTCTACCCCCTTTATTTGTCCCTTTTCTAACTCTAATATATTGCACGTGTTATTTCCTACTATGAGATATTCGCATTTGTCTAAATTTATTTTTAATCCTGCTCGTTCGTATTCCTCCTGTAACTTTCCACCATGTAATTTACGTCTTGTTCATCCTCCGCTATTACTACTTGATCATCGGCAAAATATAACGAATGTAGTTTATTATAAACTATAATTTGAAAATATTTTGAAATCTACAGGGTGTGCCAATAAAGTGTGGCGTATCAAAGCTATATTTGCTCTTATGAAGCATCTTATATTTTATTGCATGATGGTTCCCTATACCTAAATACATAGGGTTCCGAGTTAAGCTGACTTATTTAAAAATGTGGACATTTCGAAAAGAATTAATAGCTCATTGATATAACAAATTTCAGCGAATTTTCTCTTACATCTAAATAGTTGGACAGTCGATGAATGTATTCCACGATTGAGTAATAAATATTCCTTCACAGAGTGTTCCGAATTTTCAATTTCATTATTAGATAATTCAATGTGTAATATCGGGCTTATTGAAAATGGAACATTTTTAAAAAAGTCTACATAACTCAGAACCCTCTGTATTTAGGTATAGGGAACCATCACAAAACAGTATTTCATTTTTTTGGGGCAATCAGAAAATGCAATAAAACATTGGGTGTTCCCTAAGAAAAAATATAACTTTGATACGCCACACTTTATTGGAACATCCTGCATATTTCAAAAAATTTTAAAATGTAGCATATATGAATGTACAAACTACCAAAGTGACAAATATATCAAAATTTTTACCGTTTCGCCATAAACCTCCGTCCCGTTAGTCGTGATTCACCCTGTATATAACAAATAACGATCGTATTCGATGCGTATGCGAGAGATGTCTGCTTGTTAGAAAGCACAATAATTAAACGCGGCTGAAAAAACTTTCAAGTTTGCGTATTCATTGCTCAAAAACTATTATACTCAGAAAAGTGATTCTTGTTTTAGAAAATTTACTTGAACCTTTAGCTTTATTCGGTACGCAGATAGGTTGGTAGAATTCTGAAAATAGTGCTGCAAAAACACAGTTTTCTCTAATTTTACAAAAAAACTAGGTTTTCTTTAATAATGAAACTAAGGCAGTAATCTTCGCTCATGTTTCTTCTGTCGATTAAAAAAAACCGTTGAAAATATCTTGTTTAGTTCCGGAGATCTCGCGAGGTATGTGTGAAGAAGTGATAAACCATAATTTTGACAAATTTCGCAATAAAAAGAGTTGTCCCTATTGAAAATGTTGTAATTGCCGATTTCAGATAGTCAGGGAACGACTCTATCATTTTGAGAAGATCACATGTGGTTAGGTTGGCAAAATAACGTTATGGTGCAACAAATATTTTTATTCATTCTACATATTCATAGCCAATTCAATAAATTATCAGCTGTTACCCAAATAACTCGTTAAGCGCTCATTTCAATTTCGATTGTATTTTATGGAAATATATTTACCGACTCCAGGAAATTGCGTTTTGTTTTCAGCTTCCAGAAGTAGAATATGCGTGGGATGTCAACTCCACTCAGAATACAGTTACAGTGAAAACTCCAATGCCACACTGTCCTTGGCAATGCGAACTAACTAACGAGGTAGGGTACGTCGTATATTCGGCACTTGGATCCTTTTATATTCCCATGTTCGTGATGCTCTTCTTTTATTGGAGGATATACAGAGCGGCCGTCAGCACTACCAGGGCGATAAACCAAGGATTTAGGACGACGAAAGGTATGTTGTTTATCAGTATAAATTTTATGACATAAGGTAGATTCATACTTAAGTTCCTTTTTCCGTTGCCGATGCCCACCACACCTGTCGCTATGTCCTAAATTGGAAACAGTGAAATACCCTAATAGTCCAGGGTCGATAATTTTTAAAACCAAAAAAAATCATAATAGGATGAAACCCATTAGAAAAGGAGGGGAATATGATAAAAATGAAAGGAAAAATAATTTACGGGCGATCTGAGGTTGGGAAGGGGATGGGGGTGAGTTTTTAAGGTTAAAAAACGGTTTTTCTCGATTTCCAGCAAAACTAAAAGTCCTATCGAAAAAAGTCAAATGGAAAAGTTGTAGATAATAAAAAGATCTAAAACTTTTGTATCCACACTTTTTTCACATAACCTCAAAATTTATGTGAAAAATTCAAAAAACCAAGTTTTTGGTTTTTTATTTTTATCTTTCACAAAAATTTTTTTTTTTAACGAAATTTTGTGAAAACTTACCTTTTTATGTCCCAAATACGCTGTAATTTATTTAATTAAAAATATTTATTTTTTCACCTTATTTTGAATTAATATCGAAAAAACACCCTAATTTTCAATCGAAAATTCACCCGTCAAAATATTAGCTTTTTTCAAAAAGTTGGTGTGGTTTCTGTTCGTTGAAATCTCTACTTTCCGATGGTGAAAAAAAAAATATATGTTACTATGGTAAATCTTCTCAGAAAACGCAAAAATTAAAAAAACTCGAATCCGTTTTTTGAATCATTATGTATAATTTTGAGCAATTTATTAAAATTTTCACATTAATTACTAGGAAAATGTAAGATTTCATGTTATAATCTAGGAAAATGTAAGATTTCATGTTATAATCTTACGTTTTTCTAGTAATTAAAGTGTAAATTTTAATAAATTGCTCAAAATTATACATAATGATTCCAAAAACGGATTCGAGTTTTTTTAATTTTTGCGTTTTCTGACAAGATTTACCATAGTAACATATATTTTTTTTTTCACCATCGGAAAGTAGAGATTTCAACGAACAGAAACCACACCAACTTTTTGAAAAAAGCTGATATTTTGACGGGTGAATTTTAGATTGAAAATTAGGGTGTTTTTTCGATATTAATTCAAAATAAGGTGAAAAAATAAATATTTTTAATTAAATAAATTACAGCGTATTTGGGACATAAAAAGGTAAGTTTTCACAAAATTTCGTTAAAAAAAAAAATTTTTTGTGAAAGATAAAAATAAAAAACCAAAAACTTGGTTTTTTGAATTTTTCACATAAATTTTGAGGTTATGTGAAAAAAGTGTGAATACAAAAGTTTTAGATCTTTTTATTATCTACAACTTTTCTATTTGACTTTTTTCGATAGGACTTTTAGTTTTGCTGGAAATCGAGAAAAACCGTTTTTTACCCTTAAAAACTCACCCCCATCCCCTTCCCAACCTCAGATCGCCCGTAAATTATTTTTCCTTTCATTTTTATCATATTTCCCTCCTTTTCTAATGGGTTTCATTCTATTATAATTTTTTTTCACTTTTCATTATTTTTAAAGGCTTCTACCCTGGACTATAACGGATTCATGAACGCCGTTATTCATTCCAATACATATGGACGGCAAAATAAACGTCAAGTTTATGTTTCGTCGCTTAGTGTTTTACGTTGATAAGTACATTGATAAATGATACTTTTGGTATTTTGTCTCTGTCCCAGATGATTGCACGGCATCCATTATCAATGATGAAGAGTGGAGGATGTTTTCGAGTTCTGTTGATCTGCCTACGTTGCTTGTCAACTTACGTTGTGAATTTCATATGTTATTATCAAAAGCAGAGAAGTGTAAAATATATAAGTATGAAATCCGTTAATTTGTAGAATACCTAGCTATTCCATGAAATAACTAATCGTGTCCGTTATAGTGCAAAGTGATTTTTCCAATTAGTCCCATGAAACAGCACATGAAACAATTATATTCCTGATCCCAGTTTAGTGTCTGTGAACAAAAATTAATTAAAATGAAAGAAGTACCGGATCGTTCCGGTCGATTGCTACAGCTCAAAGTTTACGTACTCGTCAGGGATTTAAAAAATGTTCGTGTAAAATCCAGTGAGTCAAGAAAAATTGTTTTTGTTTTAGAAATAATGTTTTGGTAATTCCAATTGTCATTTTAGTAATACTTGTTGTAACAAATGATTCCATGGTATGTTCACATGAATGAGACAAAATGCTTCCTTTTCACTTTAATAATCTACCATTGGCCTAATTCCATTTCTCTACATTCATGCAAAAAACAACACTTTGGGGAAACACATTTAATGGAAAAAGTGGTTCTTTTTTGCACTAGTGCAACAAAATTTTTGTTGCACTAGTGCTCTAATACAGTAATAATTTATGTATATCTTACTACTCAGTCTCAACGAGTTACAATTATTGCAAAAATCTTAGATTATTTAAAATTTAAATGGTCAAAGCGAAAACCAGCTATGATTAAAAAGGGTGGAGGCCATAAAGATAGAAAAAAAAGAAGAACGTTTTGAGTTTGATTTCCTAACATATTATTTTCTAATTTTCCAGTTTTTGCATGAATGTAGAAAAAAAATTGTATGCAACTTATGCAAAACGTATTTTTTGCACTCGACGTGTTGTCCAGCATTGCCTAAAGGCCTCGTGGCCTTTTGCACTTTTTGCACTTGCTGCACAAATAACTATTTGGATAAATAGTTTATTTCACACTTTAACTATCTCTCATTACTTAATTCATATAATACCTAGTTATTTCATAGAATAACTAGTTAAAGTGTTAAAATATTAACATATTACACAATTTAACGGACGCGATCAGTTATTCCATGAAATAACTAGGTATTCTATGGTATAACTGCATTATATACTTTAAATGTTACATTTATATAATTAAAATTCCTGTTACCATTCAATGGTGTACAGTACGTTAATGGCTGTATTGTTAACAATATGTAATGTGTGTACATGAATTTCGCCCATGCTTTTTCATTATTTGCTACCGCCATGGTTGTTAACCATCCTGTCTTCCGTTTCTTCATTATTTCTCCTAGTACTTCATACCATCTACTAGCATTTTGTATCATGAACTCCCACACTTGCTTGACACATCTCTTATTATTCATTCCCTTGAGATGGCCCCACTAGCTAAGTTGTCGTTTCCAATTAACTCCATCATTGGTTCTATTTTACATTCTTCTCTAATTTTTGTGTTTCTCATTTTGTCTTTTTTCTGACACCACTGACACTTCTGAGATACTTCATTTCTATTCTACAGCCTGAATTGCTCTAAGAATTATTCAATAATAATTTTCGTTTTTTTATATACATATTCCGTTTCGCTCTACATATTTTATGGTATAGCTCCAAAGTGTTTTGTATTCCACCATTAATTCAAATATCTTGTTTTCCATTCTCTTTATTTTCCACTCCTAAGTAGGTACTTGAAGCTTTCCACCTGCTCAATATTTCTTCCATCTCTATTGCAATATCAGTAGTTTTTTATAGTTTTCTCTATTTTGTATTACTTTTAATAATTCGTATATTATATACTGTGTAATTGTTAATCTTAAATTGCTTATGTTGCTACTTCTTAATAATATTGTTATGTAAATAGATTTTCTGTTGGGCAAAAAATTATTATTATATATCCATCTCTCCACTGTCTCTACATATCTGCATTATTTTTCTTATTCATTTATGTTCATCCCATTTTCTTTCAAAGTTTCAACCCGTATGTGTCTAAGTTATGTTTGTTAAAATTTTTTTATAATTTCATCCAAAATACAACAAATAATAGTGGACTCAATTCTTCCCGTAATTTTAATCCTTTTTGTGTTCCGAAGATTTCTGAAATTTCATTTCCGCGAAATACACAGCAAAACTTGTTTTTATATATGTTCTCTATATTTCTTATTGTCAACTCCACTATTTTTTAAGCCATACCGATTCTCATGGTACATCATCAAAAGCCTTTTTGGAATCAATAAAACCAATATAAGTTTATTTATCTTGTACGCTAACAAATTGACCGTAAAAAAGGTAATCTTGTCCACTCCTCCTTTTTTTCTCAAACCACTTAGTGATTCTTCTAGTGTACTTTCTATAATATGTATAATATGGTTCCAGTACCTTTTCCATTACTTCCTCATAGATTTTCATAGCCGTGTTACAAGTAGAGTTATTTCTCTCTTATGTAATGGGAAGTTCATGTTCCCCCTACCTTTTTCCATTATTTGGAAAAAATAAATTTGTTTCAATAAAAAAAGCGATATTTTTTTTATTTAATATGAAATGAGTAAATCGATATTAAAAAACGATTGCAACTTGTGGTGTATTACGTCAATTTTGTGCATTAGCTGTAACAATATGAACGTTGACCACTTTTTCTGAATAAAATCGTAGATCGCATAAACGTCAATCATTTTTAATTTCATGTTTGCTCAGGAGACGTCGTCTGGTCAATCCATCAATTTGTTTTTATTTTTAATGGTGTTTGTGACTTTTACCTTTGTTTACGTACATTCTGGGACGTGTTGATGACATTAATTTGGTTGCTATTGAAAAAAAAACATTGGAAAAGTTATGAATACAGACGATATAAATATTGTTTTGTACCAATTTTTTCGAATAACACTAATTTCAATATTAAATTTATTGTTGTACAAATAATAATGTTCCGCATAGCCATTTTGTGAGTGGAAAAGAGGAATCTAGAGAAAAACAAAAACACAATGTCTGGAAAAGTGAGCGTTCCGTGGAGAGAAAATATGTTGCTCTCTCTTGGACATTCTACATAATACTCAGGTGCAAAAAATTCGATCCATACGATTTTTTCAATAAAAAATTGAGATCTTTGGATATTAAACTTTAAAATAAGTTATAGATTGAAAAATACGTATTGAATATCAATAAAACCCATAGTTTACAGAAAATAAATCTTTATTTTATAGAGCCATTCACCATAATACAGAAAATTGAAAAATGAATGAAAACTTCTTGAATAAAAAATGGCAATACAAAAATGTGGTGTATGCAGTGATAATTAATACCTAGTATTTCCTCCTCGAGCCCTAATAACAGCTTGAATACGGCGTGGCATCGAGCTAATCAACCTATGGATGTCAGTTTGGTCCAATTCTCTCCATATTTCCTGAAGAGCTCAGCCAGGTTGTGTGGACGAGGTATTCGTGCTCGATATTGCCTTCCCATTATGTCCCACAGATGCTCAATTGAATTGAGATCAGGACTGCAAGCTGGCCAATTCATACGGACAATTCCCACCTCTTCTAAATAGTCATTGACAATCCTAGCACGGTGCTGACGCGCATTATCGTCCATGAAAAGAAAATTGGGTCCGATGAACGGGGCAAAAGGTATCACATGCTCATCAAGAATGGTCTTTATGTATCTTGCAACCGTCATAGAACCGCCATCCACGATAGCTAGGTCAGTACGAGCTTCGTAACTTATACCACCCCAAATCATCACTGAGCCTCCTCGATAGCTTATTTTCTCTGCAATATTGCACTGAGCAAATCGCTCTCCTTGCCTCGGCCAAACTCTTTTGCGGCCGTCTGGTGACCTCAAGCTAAACCTGAACTCTGAGAACAATACACTTCGCCAGTCTGCGTCATTCCAGTTTTCGTGTTCTCTTGCAAAGGCAAGTCTAGCTCTGCGATGCTCTACGGATAATAGTGGACATAGGGCTGGTCTTCTGGATACTAAATGAGCTTCAGCAAGTCGACGTCGAACTGTCCACCTGCTTACATCCACATTTCTCACTTTATTCAGACGATTGGCCAGTTGAACTGATGTGTTATGCCGATTTCTCAAACATGAAGTTACCAAAAATCGGTCATCTCGTTCGGATACTGCCCTTCTACGACCGGAACTTGGCCTCCTTGTGAAGTTGCCGGTTTCATTGAATCGCTGAATTGCTCTTTGAACCGCCTAACACGCCTAACGACTAACACCTGACACATCAGCTGCATAATACTGGCTACGACCATCTTGAACTAAAGCCACCGCTCTAGCTGCATCCGTCGGAGTTGAGAACATTTTATTGCAATTAGAATTAAGAATGCAACGCGTTTTGACACTACAGGATCACTAAGGTAACCCGAGTTGAAATAAATGCAATAAACAATGATTTATCTTTTCGCTTATCGGAATAATTTTTTCAAATAAAAACATAAATGCCTTTGTAATAAAAAATGCAGAACTAATATAAACATTTGAGTTTATTTCGGATATACGAGGGAATACCTGAAAATACATATGCCATACAATAACTTGAGAGTCGCCAGACTTTAAATAAATGAGAAAAAAGAAATGGATCGAATTTTTTGCACCTGTGTATATGGAAGATAAATATTTACCGAATCTGCAAATAATTGTGGTACATAAGAGATCCCAGTTGGAAAGGATTTACCCTTAAATCTCTTCGTCCAATTTGCAACATTAATTCACATTTTTTACTGTCATTCCGGTACCTGACTACCTCATCTAAAATTAAATAATTATAAAATATTGCATCAGAAACGCTTATGCACCAAAAGGCAAATTGTTACACATTTTTATCACCTTCATCTAACATCGGAACCTTATATCCAATCATCTTTCTCGATTTTAAATGCGAGTCCCCAGTAATACGTCGAAGTTTTTATCTTTATCCAATAATATATTCATATAATAACTTTCTCAATCTTTGTCCCTGCAAATGCGATTTAGCAGCTGCAGATTGATGTTTTTCATTCGCATGTCGTTTCCTCACACTCTTATAGTTAATGGGTTGCCGCTAGCACAAGGTGACATCACAAACGCAGTGCGAACTATTCAAATGGTTGAAAATCCGAATTTATAAGTTAAAATTCTGTTTAAAATGTAACTCGAATTACGGTATAAAATTGATTGATTGATTAAAATTGATTAATTCTATCTTTTAATAAATAATTAACCTGAGGTTGTTGCAAGCTCCATTACTACAATTTATAAATTGGTACGATCAGTGCCATTTTCCAATCATCAGGTACTTGTTTTCCATCCCATGCTGTATTGATTATTTCGAGTAGATAATTAACCCATCTGTATCTGTAGAGTAGTGTAATACCGGCGGCCGTTAATCACCAATATAATAACCGGTAAAAACCACTGTAATCAATAACCTGTGATAGAGAAACTAAAAACTGCTGGTCCACCGTAAAAGCTGCTACTCCAGAGAACACCTTGGTGCCGAGTTTCACGAGCCGGAACCTGGAAAAGTAAAATTCTCCTGGCGTGTCCCTGAAAATAACAAGAAGGCAGCGTAGCTGGCTGTCACCACCCACGAGTACGTGGGAAACAGGAATCAACGACTCCTGTAAGAAAAGTCCGAAAGGATAGATCCGGCCTCCGCTGCTATCAGTTGTTGTTGATAATGAGAGGTCTTTATGTGTAGGGTTACGTCTGGTATAAGGTTCAGGATAAGGTATTACTACTAATTTACTAAGTAGTTTTTAGGGAATACCTGTGTATGAAAACAAACTAAACGTTACCGAATTTAAATGGGTTTATTAAAAAAGAGAATAGAAAATGAGTAATAAAATATAATAATAAAACTTGATATAAATTAAATAATGAAATGATATTATTAATACTAAAAAAATGACTATGATAATAACTTCAGTTAATTGAAAATGAACGAAACCGTAATTAAAGGTTACGTGTATAAATTTAATAACTTACATTGATAAATTATCAATTCTCTCAGTTTTGAGGAATACGGCTGAATCCCTTATTTAAGCATATATATAATTAAATTAAATATGTGTAAAGTTAGAAAATAAAATATAATAAACAATCTATGCATGAGGTGGCAATAAAATACAGGCTAACCAAACTACAAAAATATTTGTTTCACAGTTAGTATAAGATCAATCAGACTCACCAAGTGCAGGTAGGATGCTCTCCAATGATGCTGGAGACTTCTTATCCGGCTTATTAACTGACACCAACACAGTATCGGATAGGGTAGACTTTTTATCGAACCTGTTTGCCTCTAGCAAATCTTATTTGGCCGTTCGCTACCCTCTTTACCGAATTACACTTTAAGCGCTACAGTAGACGCTCTCTCGAAGAAATTACTCCGGTGTCGAAACGAAACTTATTTTGACTCCGCGCTACTTTCGTCTTACAAGTCAAAATATAACTCTGGATTTTTCCAGATGACCGCTAACCGCGAACACTATGAGGCAACCGCTCGCAACCGTGCTCGGGACCCAACTGCCTCGTCGTTTTTTCTATCTCGTCCAGCTTTGGGCAATTTTTGCCCAGTCAGCTTTTCACCACTTTTTCATTTCTTGCTTTCTTATTGGACACACGTGTACTTTGTAACCCACGATCGCTTTGCTTCATCAGCGAACTCGTGTATTCCAAACTAGGTTTCCTTTTGGGTTACTTTGTAATTGTGTCATTGTGCATTATCAGCATTGTTTAGTCTGATTGAACTTTGCTACGTTACTTTAATATAAACTATATTTTTATGAAATTAATTTTGTAATGAATATACTTTAGATTTGTTATACTGGGTGATGTTTTCCATCATTCCACCCTTGGTACTTATTACAGTAGAGAGGGTGAGTGTAGGCTTACAGCACTTAGGCAACATGTAACCCATTGTACATCCTCCCGAGTATTTGTCCTCCTAGGTCAACGTCCTTCCAAGAAAGGTGAACAAATCACTGGGAGACATCTACTTTATACACTGGCATGAGACATACCTAACAGTTCCATCTTCCTGTTCACACATCTTGTATATAGGTGTGTCCACTAGCTCCATAGTATGGAGGTGTTTCCTTAGTTGACAGTGGCCAGTCAGAAATCCTAATGTTAAACGTAGGTTTTTCCTGGTCATCGCCAAATATTTCTTCGGCGCCATCTTCCCAGGGTCGCTTAGGGTGATCCTGCAAGACTGCATCATTTGATTCCATCCCATCTCTTAAGGGATCGAGCATGAGCATTAACGTTCGGCTAGTTCCACAACTGTCAAAGTCGCTAGGTCGTAGGTGTCACTGGGTCCAAAAATTTTTAGTCCAGCCACTTCCCCGGCTAAAGAATCGGTCATGCGATTACCTCTACTCCTGTAGAGGTTCTCAGTCAATGAGAATAGTCTTCATCACCTTGGTGAATGTATTATGTATTTGGGCCAGTAATTAGGTCATCTTTTGCTGATGTAGTAAGATGCAGTCTTATCATGCGGGTCATACGATTCAAAAATGACATACTCACAGTTTTTGGAAATTCATCAACGACTGTAATTCAAAATTTTGGTAACCCCTGTGTTTTCTGATTTGATACATATGGTTAGTGACATTTGAACCCTCTCGATAAGAGCGCTGTTGACTATAAGAAAATATTGAATATGCTACAACACTTGTTTTTATTTAATGTTTCAAATCAACCAATAATTGAACAAAAAATTGTCATTAATTGATGAATAATGAGTTATTTCAACTGAAAACCGAACAAGGAACAATTTAAAAAAAAATAATTATCACCATCTGGATTGAATTACAAAGAATTCTTCCATTCTGCTTATTTTCAATGGAATAATAGAATATTCAGAAGGATAAAATGAAAAGTTCTCACAAAAAAGAGATGGAAGTAGCATTTGAAGAGTGACAGGGTTTTACGATTCTGTGAACCAGTGAAATCAAGTGTGTGCTTTACCCAAAGCTATCTAGATATAATGAAAGAAAATCTTATCTCTTATACAGCGTGCAATGGACCGTACCGATAGATTTCTACGTCATAATAATAATCTAGGAAAGTTCAGAAATAATTGGAAAGCTTCAGCTTACTTTATTATTTTCTAATAAGTACTTTCACGAGTAAAAAAAACACTTATTTCTTTTGTATTGTTTCGTTTTTATTGACTCGTATGTCTGTCTGAGTAGAACTTGTGACAAGATTTTAAACTTGTTTCCTGAAGGGTTAGAGACTTATATTCAAAATTGGATGACAATAGAAGAAAATTTGGAAATAATTTGGAAAAATGGATTATTAACTGATAAAATTTCCTGATCTTAGTTTTGAATTATATCATAGGGTATAATATGCTAAGACGCGGGCTTTGAGCGTTAAATGAAGTCACTTGATTAAATGTTTACCGGAGCGCCATCTTATTAATGTAGCGTCAAATATAAGAGCGTAAAGATTCAAAAAACTAAAGCTGGCGCTGCAGGTTGACTCTCAAGTTGGCGCATTTTGACTCTTGAAGCCAGCGTCGAACGACTGTTGAGCCTTCCTTGGTTTACCAGTACCAATAATTGCATTATAGTATTATTTTTTCGACTACTAGCTGTAAAAATAACAATTATTGCGTTTTCTAATCAACTGAAACGTTAACTTTCTCTTATAGTGGTTAATAATTTTTTCTGTTGTTAACCTAGGTCAATAATGGACAAATTCATATATTTTGACAATCAAGGGATAGTATTTAAAAAAAAATTTGTGCATCATAATTTTGTATACCCAGGAGATGTATGTTTGTATTTTCGGGGTAACATTGACTAAGACCTGAAAGATCTATTGTGCCCTCTTACTTCTACTTAGTTTCTGAGGAAAGTCTCTGGAATTAGTAGATCCTTTGGTCCTATTTTCCGGAGGAATTTTAGGACATCTGCAGGCTTCAACTAAGGTAAATGTTTCTCTTCTATCCAATAATCTCCCAGGTACCGTGCTCTAGGATTCTGGAGTGCTGTGCAGTTGGAAAGTATGTGGATGGAGGTTTCTTCTTCCATGCCATAATATCTGCATTCTTCTTACTCCCCTAATTTGAGTTTTTTCAGGTGCCCATTCAGGCGACAATGTCCCGTTAGGATCCCTGTTAAAACTCTTAGCGCAGTTTTGCTTTGACCTATGCATTCATTTGATCGCAACAGGTTGTAGTCACCCGGAAGAATCTTTGATTGTCTAAGCCCTACTAGATCTTTCCAATGGTCAAATCTCCTCTTTCTTTCGGCTTCGCCTATTTCTTCCAATATTACATTGGAGCTGATTTCGCAGAAAAGTTCATGTCCCCAGAAAGGTATTTCAGACCCCCCTCTTTGCTAGTTCATCTGTTATTTCATTTCCTTCTATTTCAGTGTGTCCTGGAATCCATAGAAAGGTAACTATATTGTTCTCGCCTAGTTCATTTAGTTTGTCTAGTTATTCCCTATCTCCCAGGAGATTGTCTTTAATATATTTGCTGCTATAAATCACCTATCAAGATGAAAGTATTTCTTATTATTGGCCGATGACATAAGGAGTGTGGTCATGATGTATGGATTAAGGCATCTGCACACCGCCGTACTGAACATCTTGGACGTTTAGTACGTTTTTGTCGAAATAAATAGCTGCCCATGCTATCAAATGAGACGGTTCACACCGTGCGTCCAGAACGTTGCGAACGTCCTTAACGTCCGCGACAGTTTTCTGAGGATTGCTCGGCGAATGATTTTTTACAAACGTCACGTCCGTCCATGGCCAAGCGCATAGACACTTCAGGAACAGAAATAGCGAGTATCTTTTTGCTTATAATAGCCTCTTTATAGTTAGTGTCGGTTTTTCTGATATCAACATCAATCATTGACAATACTTCTTCAAACTGATCGGGAGTTAATCTAGAATAAGCTTAGAACCAATCTTTATTAAGCTCCAGATCATGAATCAAGTGATGGTATTCTCCAAACCTCTTCCGCTTTTCCGCTTTATGGGATGTTACTAAAGTTCTTCGAAACAGGTTTTCTATAGTCTCTTTTCCGATAGTTGCTCAATATTTTCAAACAATATTTGTAGTTTTAGAGTAAAAAATTTAATTTTGCAACAGCTCCAAAAGCAATGATTAAAAATACTACTTTTTACTTCGTTCCCCCTGTAAATTTTAATTAGATAAATTTCTTACAATTAAGAAAAGGTCTCCCTAATATTCACACAAAATTTCTCCAAAATCCGGTATATTAAAATAGTTTAATTTAATATAATTTATAATATAATTTATGCAAAACAAAAAACACGTTTTGCAAGAGTTGCATACAATATTTTTTCTAGATTCATGCAAAAACTGGAAAATTAGAATATAATATGTTGGGAACCTAACCTAACCTAATCAAACTCAAACCGTTCTTCTTTTTTTGTATTTTTATGGCCTCCACCTTGTCAGTACTCAATCATAGCTGGTTTTCGCCTTGACCATTTAAATTTCAAATAATCAAAGATTTTTGCAATAATTTTAACTCTTTGAGACTAAGTAGTAAGATGTACATATATTATTGTAGTAGAGCAGAATCAGACACTTGCTCTGGATTTCTATTTTATTTATATGTTTATGTTTGTCATAAATCATCACAAAACTGACACAAGAATGACAACAATAAAGATTTTATTGCACTAGTGCAAAAAAGAACCACTTTTCCATTAAATGTGTTTCACAAAAGTGTTGTTTTTTGCATGAATGTAGAAAAAATAATTATTCAGAGCCAAATTGGGTTCCAAATAAATTTGGCCCATAGTGTATATTAACAACCTGGTCTTTGACCCTTTTCCTTGACCTCTGTGCAGAAAACGCACCTTTCTTTCAACTTTTTGGAAGATTCAGGCATGGCATTATGCGTGAAATTTTTCACTGTGGAAATGTTTTCCGAAATCAGAAGCTACAGTAGTGGTCCAGCGTGAATACAGTATTGCATAATCTGAAATTCATGTGCTGGCCCAGTATGTGTTGTCAAATCTCAAAAAGTGCAGCATTGGCCCAGCACAAAAACTGTGATGGGTATGCTGGTATACATCTATCGGCCCAGCATATGTTTTGTGAATTCAGAAATTACAGTATTGGCCCAGCATAATAAATGTATTGAATATACTGGCATACATGTAATGGCCCTCATGCTGGCCAGATTCTCCTATTGCTACTGGCCCATTGCTGTACACAGGTATTCTGCCGTACCGGCAATTACTGGTGAACGTTTACTGGCCGACCGAAAATGTTTGCTGGGATACTTATTAGACAGATTTCAATTTTGGGTACCCGTCAAACCAACTTGCAAATACTTGTTCTTATTTCTAATTTATAATACATAATGAAGCGACGATCTCAACTTCAACTAATAATAAACCAAGTAAGCAAACTGTTTCGAAATGCAATTTATAACGATCGTACGTGATCCTTTGCATATATTTGACTTCATTATGGGTAACTCACCAAACTTCATCTAAATAACGAACTTGTACAGGGTTTCTCATTATATCTTGACCCCCTCTTATTTTTATGAGTTATTAGAATAAAAATAAAAGTTTTGTTATTCCACCTGTGCCTACCAAAAATGTAACAACAGACTGAATTTTATATACAGGGAGTGCGCAATAAGAAGCATCTTCAATATTTCAAATTGAACACAAACAAAACTAATGCTACACAATGTTATATATTTGTAATCAGAAAATGCAGGGATACTCGAAACTATGAAAAAATACAGGGTGTTTCAGTTGAAATATTGTAGATGCATTTTATTGGGCACTCATGAACAAAACTCAGTCTGTTTTTACATTTTGGGTCGGTACAAATAAAATAATACAACTGAACTGAAACTCTTTTTTGCATTCGCGAAATTAATGAAAATTAGTGGGACTCAAAATATAATGAGAAACCCTGTACATGCGTTTCTCTATGTGACATATACCCAAAAATGTGATAGTCAGTTAAATAAATTATTCAGTAGAATGATGTGACTTTTACTCTATAGTTCAAGATTTATACAGGGTGTAACAAAAAGGCAGGTCATAAATCATACCACATATTCTGGGGCTGAAAATAATTCGATCCAACCCAAGTTACCCTAGTACAAATAATGGGCATGCGAAAAAAGTTACAACCCTTCGAAGTTACCAAATGAAAATTGATTTTTTCAAATATTTCGACAGGTGTTCGACATATTATAATAAAAGCTTTTCTTTTCTTATAATAAGAACATCTTGAAAAATAATAAAGGAATTATTGCACCCCGTTAAAAATTTATAAGAGTTGAAATCCCCCAATCCCCCATCAAAATTTTTGTGTACGTTACAATTTAATGCTTATTGTGGCACCATTATTCAAACATTATTTTTGAAACTTTGAAGTCAATCAATCTTCAAGTTTCTCGAGGGTCCCAAATTTTTGATTGAATCTCATTTATTCACAAATGTGTAGTTTTTATCAGATGTTCGAAATGACCCCCATTTTTTTGAAAACACAGTCGGCACCGTTATACTAACGAAAACCGAATATTCTGGAAAAGCAATGGCTTCTGACGATATCTAATTGCGGCCAGCTTGTAATTTTTTTCGCATGCACATTTGTACTAGGGTAACTTGGGTTAGATCGAGTTATTTTTAGCCCCAGAATATGTGGTATGATCCATGACCTGCCTTTTTGTTACACCCTGTATATCTTTTTTTCCTCAAAAAATTATTTGTAATTCTTATTTTCTGCATTTCTATCATATCTACCGTGGATATCTTATTGCTTCCAAGACTATCATATTATATTTCCAGAAATAAAAGCTCTCAGCTATGTGCCTGACCTGAATTCGTATTTATTCGAGGTTTGTGGAAGACCCAAAAGCCGTGTGTTTGTTGCAGTAGGCATAAAAGCTACGAAACCAAAATTTTAAAAGCAGAGGACGCATTACAATGATTTGTTTACAAAAGAAGTTACATCTTACATTTTCGTAATGTAAATAGTATATTGTATTACAACGACAGAAAACGTAGCAGTGGCACAAATGCTACCAAATAAACATAAAAAAAGGAAAAATATAACAAAAAAATTTGACATTTACTTACGTTTAATTGAAGAATTCACATGAAACGTAAATTACAAGTGACATGATACAAAAAACTTTCAAAACCGTGGCTTCAAGAAATTTCTTCCCTTGGGCAGCTAGACAGTGTTTTCCGCCCTGTTTTTTTTGTGTTCATATAATTAATTATCCGGTGATGTGGGCAAAAATTACTTTGTAATATTTATATTTGATTGGGGTAAATATTCAGACCCAAAATATCTGGCTCAACCGAACTCGACCGCTACACCAAAATCAGGTAAATTCAATTTTCATATATTGAGCTGACTGTCGGACTCGACCACCAGCAATTTGGTTGTAATTTCTCCTAAAATCCTATTACTTGGTACAATTATTGAGTGGGAGTATACAGTGAAAGTAAATTTATCTCTCTTTCTCTGATCATATGTCTGAATATCTTTCCAATACTTACTTTCTCTTCATTTTATGGCATCTTGAAAATACATTGTCACTCATCCAAGTACTAATCACGTTCGACACTGCTTCACTTTTCGCTGTAATTATCGCATTAGAGGCAAGGATTTCTAGTTACTGGTTACTTTTTGTAAATTTCAAAAAGTAACGCTTTTGTTAAATTAGAGCTGATTCATTGTTTCTCTAAATTTGTGGGAGAAAACTATTCATGTTTTCTTTTATAATTTTGCAGGTTCCAAAGGAATTGGGAATAGATTCAGTGAACAAAGGCTCACGTTGCGGATACACAGAGGACATGGCACTTCCGGCAAAAGAACATATGGCTCTCCTCACAGCAATGGAAGCAATAGCACCACAACTACCGGTAGTGCCAGCGCCAGTGCTAGTCCTAGTCCATCCACTAGAGGGCGGCATGAAAAAGTAAAGATAAGCGTAAGCCAACCCTCTTCGGAAAATCTATCACCTCCCTTATTAGCGGTAAGTTTGAATTTTACTTTACTTTTTGTTCGCACAAATATCTTTTAGGTGAGCCCCCATTGGCATTATCAGTTAGTGCAGTATCGTGATTTTGAGGTTGGTTTAAAAGACAGATTGTTCGTGCGAAATAAAATGTTTGTAATTCCCTTGTAGAGGATGCAATATTGTATAGGGTGCTCAATTCAAAAACCTGGGAGAGGTAACCATAGGGCAGTGGCGGTCATTGGGGGTTCATGGACCCCCTTAGCTCAACAGCAGTTAAAAGTTTTCTCCATTCCATGTTTGTTCATTATTTCGGAAATGTTATTTTTGTTTATTATATCAAGAATTTGTTTTATAGGAAAATAAAGTTATAAAAACTAGCTGCATATTATGTATATTTTTATTTGTGAAATGCTAGTAACTACTTCTTAAGCAAAATACATATACAGGGTGTTTTCAAATGACACAGCTTTTGCATATAGATACCTCTCGTAAAATTGGACGAAAGGATATAAAGATTGAGAGGTCCAGCTCATTTACTTCTCGAAATACGGGGTGTTGAAGTTATAAAAATTTTAATATTTTTATTTGATAACTTTGAAATGGATGAATAAATTGATTTGACACTTTCGACAGGTTGTTTTTAATTGAAAAAAGGCACATTTTGTGGAACAAACATCTGTTAATTCTTGATCCAGTGGTGTACATTCGGAATTATATGTCAATTTCCTCCTCCCATTTTCCATGCCACTGGCATTTGTGGCTATTTACAATTAGTTTTGTATTCCTCAAAACACATACATATAAAAAAAAATTACCTTACATATCAAAAAAATTTTAGTCTTCAAGATATTTAATGTTTTCATGAAGTTTGCAACATTATTTTCAATAATAAAAGCAAGTTGGGACAAATATTTTTGAGAGTCTCCACACAATGTTTAAGATGCATTGCTGCTTCACAAATTAGTTTCTGATACATATTTCAACCATCAGTAGTTTGAAGGTTATTAAGAAAAATACAAACAAATATTTTTTTCATTTTATTATTAAAAAATTTGGTTGCAGACTTCATGAGAGCATTAAATATCTTGAAAACTACACATTTTTTGATATGTGAAGGTTATACATTTTTTACGTAAAAAACATTGAGAAATAGAAAATTAATTGAAAATAGCTACAAATGCCAGTGGCGTGAAAAATGGGAGGAGAAAAGTGACATATTTTCCCAAATGTACACCACTGGATCTAGAATTGACAAATGTTTTTTTATCAAAATATGTCTTTTTGCATTTAAAAACAACCTGCCAAATGTAAAATTGATTCATTCATCCATTTTAAAGTATTCAAATAAAAACCTTTGAATTTGTATAACTTTAACACCCCGTATTTCGGAAAGTAAATGACCTGGACCCTTCAATCCAATCCAATCATTTTGTCCAATTTCACGAAAAATATCTGCATGCAAACGCTGTAAGTGACATTTGAAGACACCCTGTATATTTTTCCTCTTATTTTGCACTAATGTCTCATTTTCAGTGTTTATGTACTGCTTACTCAAAGCCCACTTTAAGTTAAAAGCAGCGAACGTACACGTAATTTATATGAAAAATCTTGATAGGTATCTGCAAAATTTTTATATGGATTGGAACACCGCGCTACGGGCCTTAAGTTTTTATCAACCGATGAGAAGTCGACGCATCTATTAATAGGAGTTGGTTTTGCACCAGCGAGCAATTGTCAGTGATTGAATTTATTTCCGCTTCACAACACCCTGGCTTTTAGGGAGTGTACTCAACTTTCAAACCACCAAATGAAAAATTTTTTGAGAAAAATATGATTTTACTTGAAATACTCATAGCCGACCAAAGATATGCGGAGGATGAATTAAACCGGGAACACATTGTTCTGATGCAACAGCACGCCACGCCATCCGACGCAACATCAGAAGGACCTGACACCGTTGATTTTAATGCATATTGATTGTGTGTACACTGTTCTGATCCCATCACACGCGACTCGACACCATCCGACATGGTACGGATACCCTCTTCATCATATGATATTACGTCGTGTGGCACCGCGTTGTAAGATGTGGTAACAGTGTGCACGCGAAAGTGGCATCATATGTATTGAATGGCGGCAAAAATCGATGAAGTTTCATTAATTGTTTTGGTTCGAACTTTTCCCCTTCGTTTCCGTTTTAATAACAGTAAAGCTGATGCTGCACATTCTAGTTCTTCTTTCCACTCATATGAGGATCTACTACTTGCCATAGTACTACTTTCCATCTAAACTCAAACTAGTCCCATTATTTATCATCATGCAACGTAGCGTCGCGTTGTATCGCATTACGTGGGAACAGTGTGCACAATGTAATCTCTGACGCTTTATGTCGGATGGCGTGTAGCATCGAAACAATGTGTTCCCGGCTTTAAGAATGTAACCTTCCCTCTGTAAGTATGGACAAGTCACTTTTCGAAAGTTATTTTTCTTCAGTAGTATTTTCCTTATTCCCAACGGCTACATCCAAAAATTTTGAAAAACCTGGGTTACGTTTCACTCTGAACATATGCGCAATTGAAGAAAAAAAACAAATTGCGTTTACAGCACCTCAAGTGTAAGAATTATACTTGGGTGAAAAGTGAGCGTTCATTAAAAATTTAATATATTTTTCTCACTCTACATCACAGCGTTCAGAAAAGCACTTGAAAAACGCTTACCCCGTCGTCTGACTGACAAGTAAACTATCTGTTTTACCTCTTCACATAACCCATATTACGAAGTACTCCTGATCTCATCAGTCATTTTTGATTGAGCGCATTTGTATTCAAATAATTCTATTTTATCAGGTAATTTCAAGCAACAAATATATTAAAGGCAATCTCATGGGTAAACAAAATTATGCTGCTTAAGTTTTTGTTAAACCACTATACGTGGATTCTTAAAATATTTGATTTTCTCTATTATTGATTAGATTAACAATACAAAAGGAGAAATTCAATTAGAAAAAATAGACAACAGTAGTTAGGTGTATTTAGTTATAACTCCCAATTATCATTTATAATTGTAAGGGTTTCGATTAAAACTGTATGTTACGTATCCTTTTTTGAAAATAAATATGCACTATAGCCTAGTGGTAGTAATAGGTAGTTGACTCTGTCGCGGACGATTGGGGTTCGATCCTCACTGGAAGCTTCTTTTTTAGTCGTGGGGAAAGTATAGTCTTTTACTTGTGTAGAATGGCTTGGCTAATATTCACTTGGATGATTCCAAAACTCCACGCTGCGCTCGCTCGTTTTGGAAACTTTATCCGCGTGAATAATAGCCATCATTCTGCACTCGTTGAAAAATATGAAACTTTGAAAATTAAAAAGATTAGAAAAGTGAATTATAAAACACAAGAAAAACTAGTTTAGGGGAGACCAAACGTAAGCGACGTAAGTTTTTTAAGCAAAGTTTGACGCCAATAATCATGCTCCAATGTATGCATATTTTGTCCACATCTCAAATTTATAGGCTAAACCAAAAATATTCTCCCAAAAAATGATATTTCTCTTACTCATATGGTCACTATTGCCTATTCCAGGGAAATGAATCTTTCCATTTCAAATTAATACTCGTTTTTGTAGATGGAATAATAATATGACTGAATATATGTTTTGAATTGTTAAATATCGGCAATAGAAGCTCCAATTCGCAATCCTTATTCCCAAGAATATGTAGTTGTATTGTACAATTCAATTTTGAGTTAAACGTAGAGACTTGGTTGCAGTTCATGGAAAAAAATACCCTGTAGAATAAACTTAGCTCTGAACTTCCAAAACCTTTACCTTCACCTCGTCACTTTAGATGAAATATTTGATTTATTAAATAATGAAAGTATAATAAATCACCTAGCTCTGACGGTATTTCTTATGAGATTTTTCGAAATGTTTCTCACAACTGGGTACTTTATATAACATCCATTCAACTCTATATTTTTCATTCTGGCATATACTCATGAAATTTGGACTAATATATTGCTCCGATAATCCTGTTAGATATAGAGAGCTCTCGTTGTTGAACTGTTGTGGTGAAATATTCACCAGTGTTATTTAAAATAGATTATCATCAGCGCTAGTTGATTATTGTGAAGCATCAATGAATTCCGTAGTGAGAGAGTATTTATTGATGATGTGCTAAATACAGATACATGCCATGAGAAACGGAATGGGATTTAATAAATAGTCCACCAACAAATATAAATTTAATTTAATAAATATCAAGTATTTAGCTAAACAGCTGGATTCAAGTATCAATAAATTTGTACAGCCAGTCGAGAAATATCATCGTCACCATTCATGACCAAAACTCTGTTACAATTTAGGGAACATTCAAATGAATCAAAACCATTTAAATGCAGGTATAGGAAACCGTCTCAAAAGTTTATTACATTCAACACGTACCTTCAATTGAAAATTTACCTTAATATAAGTTGGTCCATTTGAAATATAACTTTCATAACTATGTCATTCATTTTTGGAACATCTGGTTTAATCAGCAATATTTTCCTAAGAAAAACAAACACAAATTTTGAAGGTAGGAATTAAAAATTTGCTGTTAACTTGTGAAACATATTGTTGCAGAAAGAACAAGATACAGACTAAGTAAAGGGGGAATAATATAAAAAACAACCTCCTTACTTCCTAGAAATCAGACATCTTGGGATATGCCACAGGACGATATGATGGAAAAATTAAACTTAAGTTGAGAAGAAGAAGGAATGGGATCCAAATCCAGACTAGAAAGAATGGCCATTCAATGGTACACAGATGGCTCAACGGCAATAAAAGGAATTGGGATAAGAGTGTATGGGACAGGAACCAAACACGCTGATACTTGGAAAAAACCGCCATAGGAAAGTTCGCACAGTTCAGTATTGATGAAGGATTCAGAAGGCAACGGATTATCATAATGTCGGATAGTCAAGCAGCCATTAAAGCACTGAGCTTTTGTTTAATCAGTTCCAAAATGATGTGGGAATGCCTAGACTAACTCAATGAACTAGTCGTGAACATTATAGTCACCGTACTGTGGATTCCAGGATACACTAGAATAGAAGAAAATTAAATAATAATCAAATATTTTCTTATAATTGAATTTTGGGTTTCAGCTTAGATACTCTGGAATAGGAGAAAATGTCTTTCTAATTTCTAAATACAAGGAAGTTTCTTGAGTCCATTCATTGATTGATTAGTTCGGTATGCCCAGTAAATTTCCCAATTCCTCAATAAATCGTTCCTATTGGGTTTTATGATCTGAACTACACCGTTCATGTAAAAAGACTTAATCGAAATTAACAATATCTAACAAGGTTATGCTGATCTAGGGTGGTTTAGTACTAAAACTGAGCCGTGAGCCAGTGCTTAGCAGATAAAGCTGCTTCCTCTCCTTGCTGCTGGTATGTTTTGAATATGTTACATTTTCTTTTTTTTTATTTATTCGGTAGGCAATGAACAGTTGTGGGTCACACATGCCAGAAACGCTTTGCGCTGCGCTACACTCGCTCGTGCATTCAATATTCTAGGGTTGCTAAAGCTCATTTTTCACCCTTGTGTAACAACATACTGTGAAATCATCGTTCTCTTAGTCTTAATAGTCCAAATTCCAGGCATACAGTACAACGGCAACGTTCCAATTTTCACGAAACTTTCACAAACCCCTCAAAGACGGTTATTACAGAACTTGAAACTATAATTGAAACTTTATTGAGGGTGTATTGATATTTAGTTAGCCTAGACCAGTCCCATGCATAAACAAAATATTGCTTTACCATAGCAACGAACAATAACTCATTAGGAGTATGTGAAGTTGGACGTCAAAGAAGTGAACCAGAGTAAGGCAATAAATTAAAAGAAAAAAGATGTCCACCGATATTGTGAAAATCGAAAAATTGGAGTATCTAACCATCATCAAGTACCTGTATTTAAAAGGATTAAGAGGTAAGCGGATTTACGAAGATATGCTTAATATCCTTGGTGATCAACGTCCTATGCGACGTATGCGGTCGTGGAAAATTGGGCTGCAGGCTTCAAATGAAGTAAATTTTTCATTTAAGATGATGACCGATCGGAAAGGTTAGTTTCTGTGACAGTCTCCGAAAATATCGATGCAACACTCTGGTTCTCCAAGACCTAAGAAGTTCCGTGTTCAAAAATCTACTTCAAAAGTTCTTGCTACAGTTTTTTTAGGATTGTCATGGAGTAATCATTATTGATTTTTTAAATAAGGGTAGAACAATAATCGGAGACTACTATTCGACATTAATGACCACTCTACGGGAAAAAATTAAAGAGAAAAGTCGTGGTAAGCTGTACACAAATCTCATGCTGCCATGCAAAAAATTCGTTATTCAGGGTTTGCATTACCTACTGGAACACACCCTTATTCACCAGATTTGGCTCCGTCCGACTCTTTCCTTAACTGAAAAACATTCTTAAAGGTCGTAAATTTCTTCCAGCGAGGGGGTAATAAAAGCTGTGGAGGTCTGGTTTGCAGAGCAAGGAGAAACATATTTTTAGAAGGTCTAGAGACGTAGTAGGTTCGCTGTAATAAATGTATCCAATTAAGGAGAGAATCTGTTGAATAATAAAATATTTTGACAAATTTTGTTTGGCTCTATGAGGCAGAGTAGAATTCAATGAGACCTCTGGCGGAAAAAATAGTAATTGTCGCAACGAGTAAAACAATTCGTTTTGCATTGTTTTTGTATTATTTATGCAAGTCAATGTAATTGCCGTAAATTCGTACTTTATTTGTTTAATTTTGTGTCAGTGAAAAGCTTAAAACTGTGTTTTTCCATTCAACTCAACTGTCATCATTTCTGAGGTTATATTCTTATATAATCAGAGATATTATGGAAGAGGTTATGTTATTCTATTTTTTGTTTTCATTGTACCTTTATAAAAGTGTCACTTATTTCCTTTATAGGTACCATGCAAAAATATATGGCCAGCATTTGAAACTGCCAAATAAACTGAATTGTCAGTGTGTACCTAATTCATAGGTACAAAAACAATAAGAAAAAGGTCGGTATCAAAGATTTAAAATATTACTCAATACAAACGTATCTTCCCTGTAAATTTTGTAGATATGACTATAACACAAATAAAATAAAAACACGAAATCAGACCTAAACTTGTTTTATTTTTGACAAATATCAACCATACCTATTACACCAAAAATAAAAATATTAGGAGTTGAAATTTAGTTTAACAACACAAAATAATAAAGCACAATCGAAGTAAAAGCAAAAGCTTCACAAAACACACACTGAAAATAACTAAAACCACTTAAATATCAAAGGGCTTATACGGCAGCTGAATTGTTTTACCCGTTGCTAAGATGACATTGACATTTCGGAGCGCCATCTATCGAATTCTTTTCCCAATAGTAGGCTAAGAATTTTTCAATACTTACATATAATAATTATGTTGTAAGTACCTATGAAACTGACTATAAAATTATTGTGGAATATTTCGCCAATTTTGAGTACAGCTCTGTAATATCCGATAGACACCTGTTAATTATTGGATTATCATTACTTTATGTACTTGTTAAAATGGTTGGTTTGTTTTCTTTAAGATTATTTAATACTAATTTATCAAAATTTGGGACTGTCTAGTACCAAACGAACATATTTTTAAAATTGTAAAACTGGTCATTCGAAGGCTTTCATGATTTCTTACTTGACAAAGTTACTAATTTTTGTACAAATCTTCGAGTTGATATTGTATAGACCCCCTTTATTTACGAAAATGAAGAGTCAGTCATTCTTTTTTTTCCTACGTTTTTGGCACTAAAAGAGCCAACAGGCCAGTTATAAAAAGTCAGTCATCGAATGTGAAGTTGATAGACGGTAGAGCTGGGACAGTCTCTGAGGAATTGTACCGCTGGCTGGATAAATACAGTTATAGACATGATATTTTGTATTCTACGTTGGCAAAATTAACTTCAGAAGAATGTACGTGTTTCGTTTTTTGAATGCTAGGCCCCTTGTCCATAATATGGATTATTTATTTCTGTTTCATTGGATACAGTGGCACATTGTTATGAAAAGGATAAGGGATACCTACTGATACTTTTCAACTAATAGCTGTGAAGTTGACAATTATTGCTTCTCTTAGCTGACTGAGGAGTTGAATTTCTCTATTAGTGGTGGATAATTTTTTTTATCAATTAATATCAATCATTCAATAATGGACAAATTCAAATATTTTGAGTATTCAGGGATACTACTACAATAACAACTTGTGGAACATCATTGTGTATACCCATATAACATATTTTCTGCTTGAAATTTCCTGTTAGGATGAGATTATATAAATAAAAATGGCATTAATTCAAAACTCATATATCGAAAACTGACAGTGTACTTGTCAGTCTGGCGTGCTTCTCGTGGTGCATTTGTGGATTATTTTTAATTTATGTCTTAAATTTATCAAGTAATGGAAAAAATTGTATATGTTACAGGCCAAGCTGTTGTTCAGGACAAACTTATTTGTCCTAGGAGAAACTAGCTCTTCTCAAGTGAGTTCGGATAAACCAGCTTCTCCTTGGCCAAACTTGTTTATCCTAACGCACTCAGGATGAACTAGTTTTCAACATTTATTATTTCCGACCAAACTAGTTAATTCCAATACAAAGTAGTATGTCCTAGGACAAAATAGTTTGTCCTATAAAAAACTGATTTCGTAGTACTTGATACAATTAATGCAAATTACTTTTTAATTTTTAGTACACAAAAAATTGAAATTTTGAATTTAAATAAATTCCAATTTGATGTTTGAGAATTGAACCCGATGTATTTTAAATCATTGGAACTATTGTACCATTGTATTCTATTTTCTGGATTAAATAAATACGTGAACATATACAGAGTGTCATATTTAAAAATCAAAAATACATTTCCGGTTGAACTGGAAGCTGTCCATTCTAAATTTTGATGTAACAACATTACAAATTTCATCAAGTATTACCAATCCAAATTCAAAAGTTATAGGAGTATCCCTAGTGGCTGAGCCAACCGGTATATTAGAGATGATATTGAAATCTATTCATTCGTTTATGTTTTACGACTTTTTAAATTTTCAACTCTCTTAAAAACCCCCTTAAAGTTCACCAATGAGTTTGATGTTTTGAAAAATAAAGAGCCTACAGACCATATTTCTACCTGGCAGCAATTGTGGAACGTGAACGACGCAAAGCTTGAAGAAATCAAACCTCAAGTGAGATCAAAGCTACCTCTTCCATGAGAAAGAAAAAGCCAAATCATTATCAACCGCCTCCGTATTGGTCTTACAGCATTGACGCATCTACACCTCATCACAAAAGAAGAACCACCAAGATGTAATTGTAGCATACAATTTTCCTCTGCCCATATCCTACCAAGCTGTCCACACTTCCACAGTACCATCAAGATAGAACGATAGCACGATTACCAGAACAAATTGAAGATTCCCTAGTCTTAAAAATGGACAATGTGTTAAACTTCTCAAAGAACACTGACTTATTTAACAAAATTTAAAATTTATGTTTAAATTTAATATTTTTGTATAATACAGGGTGTCCCAGCCGAGAGTGACCCATTTTAAATGCTTATAACTTTTATACCAGTTGTGTTAGCCACCTGCGGTTTACGCCATTCCTTTTCTCTTGGCCTAAAGTTTTTTCTAGTTGGTACCAAATTTTGTCTACAATTATACAGTCGGAGTAAAAAAATTGCCTTTTTTCGACATCGAAATTTTCAACTATTTTTAATGGAACACCCTGTATATTGCAACGCCATAATTAGGGGTCGTGTCCAAGATATCCATATACCAATAAACATCGGACTTGTACCTTGAGGTTTTAGCAGCAAAAAATTAAAATAGTAGTCTGGATATTTTAGCAAACGTATAAAAAAAACGTAACTAGGTGTATCCATAGTAAACTGGCCCTATAGAATGGGCACCGTACTCTCCTGACTTGACAGTTCCAGACTTTTTTCTCTGGGGTTATGTCAAGGATAGGTGGTATAACCCCCTTCCACATTATTTGGATGATCTTATGAGGAATATTCGTGCAGTAATTGAAGCGATTCCCCAAGATATGTTACACAATTCATTCAACCATTTAATGGTCCGACTTCATAAATGCGTAGAACAGAACGGTCAACATATACAGCAGTTTTTTTAGATTAATATTTATTTCTTTATTAATGAATAGTTCCAAATATGCTAATAAAAAATACGTTTGCTAAAATATCCAGACTACTATTTCAATATTTTGCTGCTATAACTTCAAGGTACAAGTCCGATGTTTATTGGTATATGGATACCTTGGACACGACTCCTAATTATGGCGTTGCAATATACAGGGTGTTCCATTAAAAATAGTTGAAAATTTTAATGTCGAAAAAAGGCAATTTTTTTACTCCCACTGTATAATTGTAGACAAAATTTGGTACCAACTAGAAAAAACTTTAGGGCCAAGAGAAAAGGAATGGCGTAAACCGCAGGTGGCTAACACAACTGGTATAAAAGTTATAAGCATTTAAAATGGGTCACTCTCGGCTGGGACACCCTGTATTACAATCCCTCTAATAACCCTAGCGCTTGATGCGGTAAATAAATGAAAAAAAAAGTACCTACATCGATCTAAGTGAATATTTCTGGAAGATTATTTTTGCATTGGCCTCTTCTTTTTTTCACGAATTTTACAAATTTCAAACACCCTTAAAAGTCCCCTTCCTGAGGTTAATATCTCACTTGATGCGCTTGATAATTAATATAAAAAGTAAATGAATAAAACACTAAACAGATTCTAAAATTCTTGGAGAAATTAATATTAGATACACCATCAAACTAGACATCAATATTAATTAAAACGAGAAGAAATATTAGTGGATACGTACACAAGGCTTACGAAGAACAAACTGCTATAAATTCACATGTACAAACCTGTAAAAAATAATTGCCAGACAAGAGCGCGGAACTGACATGAAATCATTAATTGCATCAAGCACTATGAAATGAGTTTTTCCTAGGACAAACTAGTTTGACCTGAAATATTAAATATTAAAATCCGAAAAAATCGGAAATGGTAAATTGAATTTTATAGCATTTTTGGATTCCTTGAATCTTTTTAGTAAAGGATAGGCAATTTTATTTGAAAATATGAAATCGTTGAGGAGATACTTAGGGAGTTCCATACTTTATACTAACTCTATATACAAAAGCCGATTTCTATAGACCTTCCTACTTATTTTAATAATTGTTAATGGACGCTTCAAAGATATATCAGTTTCGTACATTCTAGGAAACGATTAAAATCAACCTCAAATTCTATACTTCATTTAACATCAATTGAATACGTGACAATATACATCGTGAAGCTGTTCCAATTATAAAGGAGTAAGTTTAACATGATATAACCTCGACATTAATGAGACACCTTTAATCTTCCACATAAAGCCTTTCATAATTGTTCATAAGTACCTACTCCAATTTTATGAAACTGGATATTATGAATAGTCATGGTTTTGGATTATGTTATTGACCTGACACTTTTGTTACACTTATTATTTATTTCTTTTGGCTGTTTTCTTCTCATTGTTCAATTGTTATTTTCATTTGTGATGGAAACAAAACCCCAAGTATCTTTTAAGCGGAAATCCACGCCATAAGAAAGTGCGCCCAGTTCAATATTGATAAAGGATACAGAGGACAAAAGATTATCTTGATGATAGATAGTCAAGGAGCCATTAAAGCACTGAGCTCTTGTGTAATCAGTTCCAAAATGGTGTGGGAATGCCTAGACAAATTCTATAATGAACTAGGCGAGAACTATGGATTCCAGGACACACTGGAATAGAAGGAAATGAAATAGCAGAAGAATTAGCAAATAGGGGAACTAAAATACCTTCTGTATCTGTAGAGTAGGGAGGGTGAGTGTAGGCTCACAGCACTTAGGCCACATATGACCCATTGTACATCCTCCCGAGGAGTTGTCCTCCTAGGTCATCGTCCATCCTGTCCTTCTCAGGAAGGTGAACAGGTCACCAGGAGACATCTCCTTTATATCGGCAGGTGTAGGCCAAGACTCACCGAACACATCGAACACACTAAAATACCTTTCTGATGGTCTGAACCCTTTTGCGGAATCAGCCCCAATGTGATATTGGGAAAAATAGGTGAAGCCGGAAGAAAGAGAAGATCTGATCATTGGGAAGATTTAGTAGGGCTTAGACAATCAAAGATTCTGGGTAACTACAACCTGTTGAGATCAAATGAATGCTTAAGTCAAAGTAAAACTGCGCTAAGAGTTTCAACAGGGATCATAACGGGATATTTTCGCCTGAATGGGCACCTGAAAAAACTCAAAATAGTGGACGAAGAAGATTGCAGATATTGTGGCATGGAAGAAGAAACCTCCATCCACATACTTTCCAGCTGCACAGCACTTCAGAATTCTAGAGCACAGTAGGTACCTGGGAGATTTCTGGATAGAAGAGGAACATTTACCTAAGTTGAAGCTTGTAGATATCCTAAAATTCCTCCGGGAAATAGGACTAAAGGAGCTACTAGTTTCAGAGACTCTCCTCAGAAATTAAGTAGAAGTGAGGGGGCACAATAGATCTTTCAGGTCTCAGTGAATGTTACCCCAAATAACACATACATACACATACAACATAGATCGTACCTGTCTTTTCCCTGGTTGAATAATCACTATCCGACCTGTGATGACCAAGTAATTTTTCACTGATTTCATAGATTTTTTCAACAAGCATTTCTCCATAATTGGCGGTCTTCTGTATGTTTTTGAGTATCTCCTGTTGAGTTAACATTCGGTGTAGATCCTGTAAAAAAATAGGATACTTATTATGGAAAGGTGTGCCAAAAATGTATTCAAAATCAACTATATGTAATTTTATATTTGCTGGAAAAAAATTAGGCCTAAGATCACCAAGAAAAACGATAACTAACCAGTTTGGAGATAAAGAAAATTTTCTTAAAAGTAAATGCCACAAAAGTGTGTGGAAAATTTATTGTATCTATAAAATGTCCAGCAATGGCATCCAAGGTTACATAATCATCTGGATTTTTGAATAAAAGCATTTTTCATCCATTTTGAAAACCTCCTTTCTTCATTATATCAACAGTATTTGAAGTAGATAATTCATTTAATTCATTCATGGAAACTAGATGATCTAATGGCCACTTGTACAAACTACTATTACCCAACTAGTACGACCAACAATAGCGTGCGGAAAAGCCACTTTACACACGTGTTAGGTACACTATTTCTTTTACTAGCACGCAGAAAAAGCCCGTAAGTTAAAATAAAGAAACATTTATTATTAAATACACATTAACAGATTAATTATCAATATTTGACATCCATTTGATGAGGCTTATACCAGTTTCATTAAAGAAATATTGAAACGTAGCTACGTTTCTTTTGTGCGTGTGCCTGAAATAATCTTCTATGCTAGAATATCATAAATGCAATAATCACACGATCTAGAAAAAACTAAAGTTTCTGCAAAGTGCAAACAATAATTAATAATTTTAAGCAACTCGCATAATTTGAAAAATGGCCGTTAAACTAAAAAGAAATAACTAATCATTCAATGACTCATAAATATTGATAATTGGGTCGTTTTAAAAGTTAAAACTGCATTTCATTCCAGGTTACACCGACTTCTCCAACAACGCAGCTTTCCTATGCAGTCCATTACTCAGTTAACTGCAAAGACACTGCAGCCAGCAGCCTTCGTCGTCCAAGCGCAAGTCAAGAGACAAACCTGTGCGGAGGAAATCAAGATACACATCTTCGCGTCCAACGTTTTGGCTCATATCGACGACCTTCTTCACAAAGATCCAGCAGCTGTGACAGCACATGTGAAAGAGCTTCTAGTCCTAGTCTCAGCGGATGTGAAGATGGTAGCGGTAAGAAACAGATTTCCCGAAGAATGGGCAGAAGAAATATTAAGGCGCAGGTTGGTATGGCCCCGGCTTCTTTCGGTATTTGCAATCTATGGACGTTCATCTATAGCGGATTAAATACAGTGGCAGATCTACCAGTAAGCAGTTAACCCCTCGACTGTTCTAGTTTTTCTTACACAATATATTTCTAGTGGTTTTTGTGCCTGAAAATCCTTTGCTTGATTTCTTCATGTAAATAACACATATGAATAGTATTTAGTAGTGACAAATTTTACTCATGCATCAGTAGTCACATACATAGGATGATCACATTAGTTTTAATTTTATATGATGGTACACAGTAATCTAAGTAGCTTTTATCAGTATATTCCCACTATCAAAATAAGCTTTTCATAACCGTCTATTTAGGTCCAAACTTTTTCAATATACACCACTTCAATGTTATAATTGGTATAAGTAGATGTCCTGTAATGTTAGACAACCCACATTTTGAAAATTTAATTTAAATATATACAGATACATGCAATGAGAAATAGTCCAGGGTCGATAATTTTTAAAACCAAAAAAATCATAATAGGATGAAACCCATTAGAAAAGGAGGGAAATATGATAAAAATGAAAGGAAAAATAATTTACGGGCGATCTGAGGTTGGGAAGGGGATGGGGGTGAGTTTTTAAGGGTAAAAAACGGGTTTTCTCGATTTCCAGCAAAACTAAAAGTCCTATCGAAAAAAGTCAAATGGAAAAGATGTAGATAATAAAAAGATCTAAAACTTTTGTATCCACACTTTTTTCACATAGCCTCAAAATTTATGTGAAAAATTCAAAAAACCAAGTTTTTGGTTTTTTATTTTTATCTTTTATAAAAATTTTTTTTTTTAACGAAATTTTGTGAAAACTTACCTTTTTATGTCCCAAATACGCTGTAATTTATTTAATTAAAAATATTTATTTTCTCACCTTATTTTGGATTAATATCGAAAAAACACCCTAATTTTCAATCGAAAATTCACCCGTCAAAATATCAGCTTTTTTCAAAAAGTTGGTGTGGTTTCTGTTCGTTGAAATCTCTACTTTCCGATGGTGGAAAAAAAATATATGTTACTATGGTAAATCTTCTCAGAAAACGCAAAAATTAAAAAAACTCGAATCCGTTTTTTGAATCATTATGTAAAATTTTGAGCAATTTATTAAAATTTTCACATTACATTTTCCTAGTAATTAATGTGAAAATTTTGATAAATTGCTCAAAATTTTACATAATGATTCAAAAAACGGATTCGAGTTTTTTTAATTTTTGCGTTTTCTGAGAAGATTTACCATAGTAACATATATTTTTTTTCCATCATCGGAAAGTAGAGATTTCAACGAACAGAAACCACACCAACTTTTTGAAAAAAGCTGATATTTTGACGGGTGAATTTTCGATTGAAAATTAGGGTGTTTTTTCGATATTAATCCAAAATAAGGTGAGAAAATAAATATTTTTAATTAAATAAATTACAGCGTATTTGGGACATAAAAAGGTAAGTTTTCACAAAATTTCGTTAAAAAAAAAAATTTTTATAAAAGATAAAAATAAAAAACCAAAAACTTGGTTTTTTGAATTTTTCACATAAATTTTGAGGCTATGTGAAAAAAGTGTGGATACAAAAGTTTTAGATCTTTTTATTATCTACATCTTTTCCATTTGACTTTTTTCGATAGGACTTTTAGTTTTGCTGGAAATCGAGAAAACCCGTTTTTTACCCTTAAAAACTCACCCCCATCCCCTTCCCAACCTCAGATCGCCCGTAAATTATTTTTCCTTTCATTTTTATCATATTTCCCTCCTTTTCTAATGGGTTTCATTCTATTATAATTTTTTTTCACTTTTCATTATTTTTAAAGGCTTCTTCCCTGGACTTAAACGGAACATATGGATTTTAAACATTGTATTTGAACTGCTTTTGAACTAGTCTACCAATACCAAGCTTCAATAGATTAGGAACAGGATTATTACAATCCTTGTTTTGTAACTTGACGTTGAATAGCTATTTATACAACTAGCTGCAAAATGAACGTGTTTTTGCACTAGATGTGAGGATTGGATTGGTCCAACACATCGTGTGCAAAAAACACGGCGTTTTGCATCGTGTTTATATAGAAGATTTTTTGTAATTCAGTTGACGAAAATAAAAAAAGAAAATTTTCATTACGTTTCATTGAAATTTTAAATACTATCAAAGACATGCTTCTATGGAGATAATCATTACAACAATGATCAAAACCTCAAATGTTAAGACATATTTGTCAAAATAACAACATTTATTTGTTAATCCTGTCCATTCCACAAAACAGTCTAGCCTATAGAAGTGAAAGTTTATAGGATGACCTTGAATACAAAAATGAGGTTTCAAACCCATCCACATGAAGCGCTAGTTGGGTTGCAATTGAGTTGTCTAAACAGGCCTGGCAGCTAAGTCCTTTAGCACGAAAAGAATAGTTATTTGTTTAACTAGGCAGCAAAGTAGTAGATTGACTGCCGAAGCTGAATTCATAGCCGAGCGTAGCGAGGCTAGGAATCCATCTAAGGCAGTCAATTTACTTTGCTGCCAAGTTGAACATATAATTTTTTCTCCGATTGGCAGCAAATATTAATTTTGCTGACTGATATCAAACAGCAAAGTATTACTTTTTCTGGGTTTGACATCTCATTTTTTCATTCTAGATAATACTATTGGACTTTCACTCCTATAGGTTAAACTGTTTTGTGGTCCATCTGTCTTCAAAAATGAGCGAATCTGAAGAGTCCCTATCTTCAGACGTTGAGGAAATTGCAAAAGCCGTTGTAGCAAATTTGCTGCCAAGTAAGTCAAAAGCAGCATATGAAACAGCTTATTCTAACTTCCAAAAGTGGTGCGAAGTCAAGAAGATAAAATATTATAATATGTAGTTGTCTAATTAATTTCATAATAAAACTAGGTATTTTTAGTAAAAATAAATGGATTTGTTGTCACTGAGTGACAAAATGAACCACGTTTTGCAACAAAAATGAGTGTCAAAATGATGTCATTTTGTCAGTGAATTGCAAAAAATATCTCTTGATATGGTTTCACTCCCAGATATACTCAGGAAACGGCTTAAAATTCAGTATAGCAGAAAGA
Organism: Galerucella nymphaeae; assembly: GCA_963978555.1. Lineage (NCBI taxonomy): Eukaryota > Metazoa > Arthropoda > Insecta > Coleoptera > Chrysomelidae > Galerucella > Galerucella nymphaeae. Next base: position 107,466 of record OZ021711.1, on the reverse strand, counting down.
ATACTATTAATCATGAATCTCAACGGCAGAGCTTTTCCATCATTCAACAGACTGGGTGAATAACTTACAATTTTTTGCCATTCACTTAGTTTCCAGGCATCAATGAATTAAATATACAGGGTGGCGCACCGAAAACGAAACAGATGCATTTACTGGCAGATGATTCCTTTTTAAAAAAATCCCTCGGACCCGTCGATTTTGTTTTCGAGGGGGACACAAAATTGGCATAAAATCACAGTAACATTTGCAGCCCCCTAAGCGGGGGTGGCACCATCCCTAAAATCTTAAATGGAAAGGGGGGTCGAATGATCCATCATTTAAAATTCATTGAATTTTACATCATTATAAAGGGAGTTGAAAGACCTTTTAAATGATGGATCATTCGACCCCCCTTTCCATTTAAGATTTTAGGGATGGTGCCACCCCCGCTTAGGGGGCTGCAAATGTTACTGTGATTTTATGCCAATTTTGTGTCCCCCTCGAAAACAAAATCGACGGGTCCGAGGGATTTTTTTAAAAAGGAATCATCTGCCAGTAAATGCATCTGTTTCGTTTTCGGTGCGCCACCCTGTATAATGCTAAATCAAGAAAGACTACTGCATATTTCAGCAGCAGCAATGCCTTTTTGTAAGTGATTTTTTTATTGATTTTGCTTGTTATTTGTCCCAGCGATAATTAAGACCATTCAAAGCTTATATTGCTGAATTTCCTGTATTAAAACGAATATGTCATGTTCCTACTGTGAGGGACAGCCAAATGGAATAAATTCGATAAAGAATAAATGAGGGCGTGTTGCGTTTAAAAAAAATGATTCAGTTATACTGATTATGTCTTAATAATGTACAAAAATATTAATATCAATGTAGGAGATGTTCACCGATTAGTGAAAATTTAATTCAGGTACTGCCAGATATAGATTTAGTACAGTTTATCATCAGTTTAATGACCATAAAATAGAGCAATGTTGTCAGATATATTTTCTAAAATTGTTGAGCTCACTATACATAATATGTTTCCCATTGCTTCAGTAAACTGTTAGTTCGCGATGTTCTTATTATAGAAAGCTATTTCGGAAATATTCAATAAAAAATAAATAATATAAATATATCAGTGAGCATTAAAACAAGTCGCTCAAAATTATTATAAAATGAGAAATTAATTGAAACAACTTCATGTATGCCATCTATATTTAAAAAAATTTTGAATATCTGGCACCGCAGCTGCAGGTGGCCGATATCGCTAATCATCGAGTAAAATATTGCTTATAATATTACGGAGTTCGGGTCACTTCTAAGACGGACCACTATAACATAATATGCCACGATCATGTAATGATAGCCATTAAGACACGAGCAAGTTGTAGGATATAATATGCCAGTGTGGCCATTACATGAAAGTTGCATACAATATTTTTTCTATTCCGATTAATAAGAATTTCAAATATAGTTACTTTTGAAAATCAAAATTATTTGACAGCTGTCAAATTAAGTGTCACTTAATAGGTCTGTTCGCCTGCAATAAAAGTGTATATAATTTTGAAAAACTCACGTCTATCTGTGAAAAAATGCGTGTAAAATTACTAAATTTGGGAATATATGTATATTGCATTTGTACACTGCAAGAAGCATTAAAACATAATTAAGATGAATAAAATCTTATAGCTCAGTGCTACACTTTTATTGCAGGGAACAGACCTAATATAATTAATTTCAGAAATATCAACCAGGTATCCATGGCTATATTAAATATTGTGCGAATGTCGCATTCCTATTGGCTTAAAAATCTGTATCCTAATGAAAATTTGCATCATAACGAATATCATTATGATACTTTTAATGAGTATATTATAAAACAAGAGTAGAAAAAAATGTGTGGGATAGGGTGGCTGCATTTTTCGAACCCTTTAAAACGATTGTTCACTTTCATGGGCGTGTGTCAATTCTGCTTGTATATTTCTGGGGTACTTTCGTTAACGGCATCAATGATAGCTTGTATTAAGTCTTCAATATTATGGTTTGAAATATTTACGAGAGTTTTTTGTTTCAAGTAGGCCCATAAAAAAAATCTAAACCAATTAAACTGGGAGATTGGTCCATAACGTTTCATCTATCGCCCAGGACAATTTGGAAATTATTTAAAGGCACATTATTTTCGAACTTAGTGCAAAAATTCATGCGGTTTTCATAAAACTGGCAATACAATGATAAAATTTATTCCATTTGACTGTTCCACACTGTATATTGATTGATACATAGGACTAACTTAACTCCTAACACGCCTGCCGATATGAAAACATCCAAAAAAAGTCTACCTGTGCACAGCCTACAACTAGGTATTGCCTTTTTTGTTATGTTTAAGTGAGTTAAGTTAATATTGGATCAGATCATCAATTTCATCATTTCTTACAACCCTCCCCCTTATAAGAAAACTACCCCTACGTTGTCAAAATCGATCCCCTTTTAACAATCGTTATTCGCAAGATTCATGATAAAAATGAGGATTCAAAAGGTTTTTATCCACTGCCAATTGGCATGAACTTTGCACTTTCCACTGCAACTGCACTACGACACATCTAGTTGCAATCACCGGTGGGTAACAAACCTTTGAGTTCCATAGCACTGAACTATTTCAACATCACCTTTCTATCACATTCAGAGCTTTGTTGATGTTTGAGTATAAGATTAAGGAAGGGTTTATTCGAGCTTTGTTCTAGTGATAAATTCATTTTACTTTAATAGAGAGATTTTAAGCCACATAAAATTTTGACGCTAAACGTTCAACTGAGGAAGCGCAGTCATTCTAAAATAGCGGATGACATTTTGAATTATTTCAGTTTTTGAAGCCAAAACCTGTGAACGACTTTATACGTTGAATGTTATTTTGTTTTGTGTAACTAACCTCAAATTTTTATCTAGAGAAGGAACTTGGCGGGATTGGGACCACTATCCCTTCAAGGTACGGAAATTCCAATGATTATGGATGTTACATATCTCGGGGTGATTATTGACTCGAGATTAACATGGACCAAACAAATGGAAAAAGTAGCAGCAAGATCGGAAACCACACTAATGATGGCAAGACGAACTTGTGGGAAAACATGAGGGTTGAGTCCGCGAATGATACACTGGATATACAGTGTAGTGGTTAAACCCATAATAACATATGCATCTATGGTCTGGTGGACAAAGACGACACAAAAGAATGCAGTGACGAGACTAGGAGAGGTGCAAAGACTTGCTTGTCTCAGTATTGCAGGGTGCATGAGAAGCACGCCAACGGCAGCACTAAAGCTTTACTTGGCCTTCCTCCATTACACCTCGTGATAATGGGGGAAGCAAGGATGGGACTATTTAGGCAGCAAGATAACCTGATCAACAAAATAGTTGGATCAGGACACATATCTGTTAAAGACATCATGAGTGAAGCCATTTTAGATATGAAAACAGACTATATGGCCACCAAACTTCTCCCAAGTCCTAAATATGAAGTAGAAATACCTCACAGAAAGGACTGGCAAGACCCGACCAGACTGAAATTTCCCCGAGGAGTGACCTGGTACACAGACGTGTCACACACTGGGAAAGGAACAAGAGCAGGGGTGTATAGTGAAATGAGAAACACAAGAGGCTCTTTCTCACTATAGTCAAAGGCACTCTTAACGTGCGGGTCATACGATTCAACAAAGACATACTCACAGTTTTTGTTTTCTTTTATTACGTTAAATTATAACTTCCAAATGAAATCCGTTAGATAAATAAGACAGACTTATGCAATTTTGACGGGAAAAAGAAGGATATGTATTTAGTTTTCAGCGATTCTAAAAAGTCTTTCACCAGCAGAGTTTTTATTTAAATATGTCAGTTTTGTCACTTTGACAATTCAAAGTGACAATATGAATAATAAGTAGCAATTTTCAGTTTTTTTTACTTAGTTCGATGGATTATTTCGAGAATAAAAGAAGAAGTGGAAATTCGCCAATCTGCAGTGTAATCTCACATTTTGGTAACCTCTGTGCTTTCTGATTTGATACATATGGTTAGTGACCTTTGAACCCGCACGTTAAGAGTGCCTTTGACTATAGGTAAACATACCTCTGTATTTCAGGCAGAGATCTATGCCATCCTAGAATGTGTCAGAATTAACAACTAACTTGCAGCTTTGAATAGCCGCAGGGTAACATCCAGATTAGTAGAAGAATGCCAGGAAGAACTAAATGAACTAGCAGACCACATTAAAGTAAGATTGGTGTGGGTGCCGGGACATAATGGTATTTCTGGAAATGAACTAGCTGATAAACTCGCAAAAAGAGGTTCAGCAACAGCATATGTTGGACCAGAACCAGCTCTTGGGACCCCGAAGAAGGTAGTCCGAGGGCAAATACAAAAATGGGTACAAAGCCAGCATAGATTTCATTGGAGGAACACTCCGAAGCAGGTACACAGTAAAACCTTCATAGGTGACACATGTGCAAAGCGGGCCGAAGAACTACTGAATATCAGGAATAAGCTAAGAGTTATTACAGGCTATCTAACGAGTCATACCCCGGTAAAAGATCACCTGCATAAAATAGGGTTATATAACGGGGACCTCAGCTGCAGACTAGGTGGCATGCTGATCGAGACCGTGACCCATATCTTGTCTGACTGAGAGGCACTGGACTCGAGGAGACGGGTAATCTTCGGAGAGGCCAATGTGCTACCTGAAGTATATGGCACACATCCAATGGACCTATACCGTCTACTCGAAGGTAAGGGTGGACTAAATGTGGGTAGAGTACAATAAGCCAATAGGCTGCAGTGCTCCCGGCATTTGACCAACTCCCAAAACGCACAAAAAAACCTCAAATTTTTCATTTGTTTAATTTGATTAGTACACATTAATCCATGACATGATTTGTGCATAATTTAAAAAATATAATTAGAAGTCGAAATAATCAAGGTCTAATAGACCACAACTCAATAAGGGGCTCTATTCTTTAAATTAGATTCATATTTTGATAGCATACATCAGGCAAAATCGGCGTTGACAAGTTAAAACTTTCAAAGATGTTTTGGTACATTTTGAAAACCAAAATATAATTGAGTGTTAATAGTTATTTATGCAACAAGTGCAAAAAACACGTTTTGCAAGAGTTGCATACAATTTTTTTTCTAAATTCATGCAAAAACTGGAAAATTAGAATATAAATATGGTAAGAGCCTAAACTAACCTAATTAAAGTCAACCCGTTCTTCTTTTTTTGTATCTTTATGGCCTCCACCTTGTCAGCACTCATAGCTGGTTTTCGCCTTGACCATTTAAATTTTAAATAATTAAAGATTTTTGCAATAATTGTAACTCGTTGAACTAAGTAGTAAGATATATACATATATTATTGTTGCATTAAAGCAGGATCCGATACTTGCTATGGATTTTTATTTAATTTAAATGTTTATGTTTGTCATTAATCATCACAAAACTGACACAAGAATGACAGATGAGTGCAATAAAACATTTTATTGCACTAGTGCAATAAAGTACCACTTTTTGCATTAAATGTGGTTCACAAAAGTGTTGTTGTTTTTTATATTTTTTATATTTTTTATCTTTTTCAACGAAATAAACATAATACACTTGGCAATTATGTTAAAACCTCACCGCTTAATAAAGTTTCGTTTATTTCGGCGCAAATAACGTAGTACGTTATCGCTTATTATGGTGATCGGTTATTTTTTAACTACTGCGAATGAGCAAAATAACCGATAACGTATAACGTTGATCAAATAAGTGGCTCAAAATATCTCTAATAACTCAATTATTCCGCTATACCCCACTTTGTTTGTACACTTAAAAGATGAGATTTCCAGAAGGTGGTGAGAATAAGAGACATTCATTTATAATTTCTTACAATAATTAATAAGTTAATTAGTACGAGTATATTGAAACGATTTAATTTCTCACGATATATCAATTTTACTCAATTTTTATTGCAGATTGGTGGAAATATCTTCACATGATTATAAGTTACTTGCCGAAATCTATTTCTGGATCATCCCATTTTCATTTAACTTCTCTAGAAATCAGTCCATTGTTTCTTATCGGTCTTCCTGCAAGCCGAAAGGACGATTTATGAACCTGCCGTTTATTTTCTCCTCCACCGCTCGGAGTTTATCGTATCTACACTATGTCCTCTTAAGTGAGCACTATATGGGAAACTTTTTTAATATCAATTTTAGAAAAAAATGAATTCTTCATAAAATGTTCTGCATGTTACAAAAAATAAAATAAAATCATAGAATATCAATTTTTATTATACGAGATCTGTCAAAAAATATGAATTCTACTCAAGTACCTTTAAATTTGACAATATTGAAAAATGTTGTCGAAAAAGGTTGATTGAAATTGTAAACTGCGTTTAAATATGCAATTGCATCCATTTATAATAAAAAAATAGAATTTGTGCTTATTTAATATTGTTTCTATTTTCTCAATAACGCTATAATATTTGTGTAAAATTCTAGCGCGTTCTGACAGTTACTTTCAAACATTTGTAGCTAACAAACATTCATTAGTTTGTCAGTGCATCCTAGATTACACGTAACTACAGTAAAATGTGCATCGTTGTTGTATACAGAAAACATTTCTAGAAAAAATACATTTTTTCTACGACCGTGCGTTTTAACCCTCTTTCCCGCACGCATTTTAGTTTTGAAAGTGTCACATAGTAATAAATTAGTGCGGGAAAGTAGAAATAGTAAATAAAAAATCTTTCTTAGCTTTTTGTTGCATTTTTCATTTTTTGAAAATATAAAATAATGAAGATATTTTTATATAACCCTAACACCAAATAACTCCACTGGACCGGCAATTTTAAGTAATTCACCGAATGCAATAGATTGTGTTTTAATATTAATATTTATAATAATTAGTAGTTTTTAGTTGAACTTTTGTATATGTATGCTGAAATTGAAAAATTTTTGAAAAATGGGTTAGTATACCTACTTTTTTGTAGAAAAAATAATGTTCCTAACTCATGCGTAAAGTGTCTTCCCGCACTTGACCGCTTGCCCGAACTCCGCACTTGTTAGGAAAATAACTATTTTCAATATAAATGGATGAAATCGTTTATTTCAACGTGGTTTTCAATTCTGATCAACTTTTATTTATATCATTTTTCGATATTGTCAAATTTAATGGTATTTTATCCTAGAGTCCATATTTTCTGAGACACCTCGTGTATTACCAAAAAAATTGATATCTAATAATCTTTTCTTGGGTTTTAGAACATGCAGAACTTTTTATGGAGAATAATTTTTTTCCTAAAATTGATAATAAAAAAGTTTCTCATATGGCGCGAGCTTGAATGGACACAAATTAGGTATGGTTCATACAACAGCCTTTTTGGTGTGCGTCATCGTTTGTGACGTATATTCGGGTTTTGGGTATGTCGTTTATTTTATTTGCTATTTTGACACATATCTAACCCTAAATTTGATAGATAAAATCATCAGGATCGCATTCAGCAAAATTCGACAAGGTTACGAAATTAATAGTTACCAGCTTCTTTTTCTAACTGAAAATACTTGAGAACTTTCAAAATGCTAATGTTTTCCGTGTATCTAGGCATATTTTTGTATTATTCGAATAAATATAACAATAATATTCATATTAACTTTTCATAAATAATAATTGACCGTGAACAACAAAGTGCAGACCTGACAAGAACTGTCAGTGGGACAGTAGAAAAAGATGTCAGACACATTGACAATACGAAAGGTATATCTGCATGCCTATTTTAAATAAAGAAATTTCTCACGATTGATAGGTCGCGCTTGCGCTTGATCTGAACATCAACCAATCAAATTTTGGTAAGTCAATGATTAGGATTGACGTTTGTAATAAATTTAAACGAATCATTATTGCGATATTTTGATTAGGATTAATCAAAGACCTGACTTTTTTTGCATTCCTTTCCACGTAATGTGTTAGAAAGACATTAACAAACGATGACGCACACCAAAAAGGCTGTTGTATGAACTATATCTAGAGTACGTATCCAGAAACTCTTCTGCTGAACGTAAACTATAGATGCTTGATGTCATTTTATGTACGGTAGGTACATATCTAACTCATTTAGGGCCGCTTTTATAGGTTACTGTTAAATCTTCGAGTTAACTCACATCGGTTAACTATGCAGTTAACTCTATTTGTGGAAACTTTTGATTTTATAAGTCCATGTCAAGTTGATGTCAGTTGGGAGACTGTCAGTATTAAATATTACCACAAATATCACCAAAAAAAAACCTCCGATCATTCAACTCCACACAACTAGAGGTAGAAGCTCTTATTTCTCTTGTGGAAAAGTACAAGAATGTACCTGTACCTGAAATAGATCTTGAATGTCCTTGAATCAATATTTATGCTTTCAAATGTCAAATCTTCAAGTTATCTGGCACCTCATCCACTTAGTAAGTTAACGTATACAATTTGGGGTTAACTTCCGCCCATAAACGCTTCCGTAGGTTAAAATAGAAGTTAACTCAAGGTCACAGATAGCTGCAATTAATAAAAGCGGCCCTTGTTGTGATCGAAATGTCTCCTGGGGAAGGTAGCGTTTTTTAGAGAGAGAGTATTTTAAGACTTACAAACTTCAAATTTGGTAATAATTTATGCTATAAAAAACGTGTGTTATGAATATTGTTACGAACTCATTGATTCTGAAGCCGGTTCTGTAGTGAACTATAAATTTTGGCGAATGCGGCCTTTCTGGAAGATTCCATAACAGACTGATGCGACTGTTCTGGAAGCTCCGCAAACGCAGACGTAGTATATTCAAGAATGTTCTAGATCTGCGAAGGACTATATATACGCGAATTTTTTAATGAATGGGAGAACAGTTTTTCAGTATACAGTGAATGTAAATAGTGCAATATTTAAGGGCTCAAGATTTAAATTAGGACATTATTATTATACCAAGTATAGATAAATTAGTAAACATCGAGTGGTGTGTGTTTAAATTAAGTTTATTATAGTGTGTAAGTGTTTCTTCAATAAGCCAGTTACCATATTGTGCGTATAATTTTATCCCATTTAAAAAATTCTAATACATTTTTTCTCGTTTTTTTCCTCAATTTGTATAAAACGTTCTGACTCCATATTTTTTCCATCTCCAACCAAGTTTTTGTGTAACTCTAGAGGTACAGCAGAAGACTTTTTATTTGCAAATTCCTTTTTATTGTCGAAACTCTCCGTAACATAACTTTTCGCAATAGTTGCAGATTTCCATTTCCCCGAAATTTATAGCCAGCCCTCGATATCGGTCGGGCGCAAAATCATTCTCGACAAGTAAATGTCACTTACGCCCCTTATAGTATAAATAGCTATACTACAAACCCTCGTTTTTTATTACCATCACAAGTGTTTAATCCGGGAAGGGCCGTAGATAACCTACTTATACATATTTGACCCATGCCGTTTCCTACGGCGAGTTAATTTTATGGGTGGCGAGACCTGGAGGGCCTGTCGAGTAAGCTCTAACAAATTTTGACAGGGTTGTGGTTGTAAAAGAAAATTCCGGCGATTTTACGAAATTTGACGGTAAATTCAAATTCAATTTCACCTTTATTGGTTTTATAATCAGTTCTTTATTATTACATCCAAAGTAACTAATTTGATTGATATTATTATCATATGTGTGTTTGTATTGTAATGTTTTTCTCATTTATTTAAACTGTTTTAACGTGGAATAGAATAGGCTTGTTATCAATGAAATATTTCCTCGGTTTTTTTCACGTTTTTTTTTGTAAAACTAAATTATCAAAATAACAGGTGAAATTTTCAGCTCTTAAACTTTATCCACTACTTAGATATTAAGGGTTGAAAATGAAGCTCCCTTAAAAAGCGACAGAGCGGACTGTGACGTTACACTGCATGTCGGGGTATAATATTCGGCATTACACCGCTGCGTTTTACATAAGAAAATTGGTTCCAGCTACAATATCTTCAAATTTCAAAAAAGTTAGTGGTTTTTTTTCACCTGAAATCGATATCTTTCAGGTGATGGACTACTTTAATAGAAACAAAGAATTTACACTTGGTTTTCGAATTGAAATTTCAAAACAATCTATAATACATTGTACCTTTTCACATCTCCCTCTGAAGGGAATATGAAGGTCTTAACTCCAGATAGGGGCATCCAATGCACGAATGGAACCTATAGGTATTTTTGGGAAATAAGGGTTCAGACTTGCATTAAGGCTTATGCACGCTCCAAGACGATTCAATGTGGAGGTGAAAAATGGCTAAAAAGAGAAAATAAAGAAATCGCGTTTGAAAAAAGACGAAAACCCATCAACGAAGAGTTGAAAACTCTTCCACTAGAGGTTCTATCCACTAGAGGTTCTTCTTTTACATTTACTTCGTCAGATTTAAGTTTTTGTATGTGCCTTGCTTTTGGATGAAGTAGCATTATATGCACATATTGATGTATATAAGAAAAACAGGGGAACAACATAATAAATCATTCCATTTTATATTATATAAGCTATATACAGGGTGTAATATCCATTTGATTTCTTCCTCTACTTGATTTTCTTCAGGGGTTCTATTTTCTGTTCTTAATGGAAAATTGCTGTGCTTTAGTTTGTAAAAAATATGACATGACTTTTAAATGCGTTGTAACTCTATTTTTTTGACAGTCAAACAATCTCGCTACTACTCCAGGCTTTAGTTTAACTTTTAAACTGCTCATTATTTTAATGTACATATATTTTTCTGGTGCATTCCTGAATGTGCTAGGACAGTCGGAAACCCAACAGAACTTATTTACCACTTTTTCCTCACTCATTATATGATAAAATGAAGACCAGCTCAATCAACAGTCCAGTTTTCGTTCAATCCAATTTCTTTAATTAATCTGAGGGCTTAAACGTTTGCGGAAAAATCTAAAATTTTGGGATTCCATTTAAAATGTGTTCTAGTTTCCATTTCCAAAATAAAAATTTTTTCTTGAACAAGCCCATTATACGCTTACTATGGCTAATTACTACTGGTTTATTGAAGAAACACTTACACACTATCATAAACTCAATTAATATACAAACTACTTGATGTCTACTAACTTATCTACACTCGGTATAATAATTGTCCGAATTTATCTTTAACACTGCACTATTTATGTTCACTATCTGTTCACTTACTGTATACCGAAACTGTTTAATGAACTGTCCGACCCACTCAGAAACCCGCGTATATAAAGTCCTTCGCAGTTCTAGAACTTTCTTAAATTTACAATATTCGGCGTATTTGGAACTTGAGAAAATTTAGGAATAAACCAGCGCATTCGCCAAAATTTAAAGTTCACGTCAGGACCAGCTTTTGAATTACTGAGTTCGTAACAGTATTTAATAAACAAAAATCCACTGATATTAATACATATACTAACTAACCTTGTCGAGAATATACACTTCAAGTTTGAAGTTGGGATTCAATTAGGGGGTCCCGTTTTAAAACATCGCGGCGTTGAACAGAGAGGCCAATTAAATGGTCATCTGGCTGATTTGAAGCAACCGGAAATCGAAAATAGCTATTTGTGTATCAAGAGCAGAAAGTAGTACTTTGGCAGTCGAGCTGCGGCAATCTGTTGAGAATACCAAAGAACTTTCTGATCGAAATACATACAATATTTTTTCTACGATCACACCAGAATAAAATTAATTTGTACATAGCAGTTTCTAGATTGCAGTTTCGTACGTTGGCAACACTTATTAAATTAATGTCAAATTTCCCTATTTCTCATTTAATTATTACGGAAAATACTGTTGGATGCTTCAACATATTATTATTAGAAAATCAACTAATATATTTATTTTACAGTTTATATTAAAAGAGCTACTAGCTCCCTTTCATCCATAAATAAAATTAGGCGTGTGCCAAATTTACTTTCTGCTTTAGAGCGCCAATAATGTCAAATTATGACAACTCGCGGAAGACATTAACTTTACAGTTGCTGTTCAAGGCACGAAAGTCTACTTTCTATTATGTTGTACACTTAATAAATGAGAAGAATAACTTTTATATCCCTTTATTACTTATACTTATTACAAGTGTCCATTTGCCTTTCACAAACGGAAGCAAGAAGTGTCTTCCTTCTTTTATATAATGACAATTGACATATTTCTGTCTAAAGCACTTAACCCCGTGTCTACAATACACCACACTTTCCATAGTGGCTGTAGAAAACAAAGTTTCCACTTAACACTTACAACACTACAGAACGATGACAACATTTAAGATAAATCTGTCAACAGGAAGGGGCTGAAACTTCTTTATACTAAGTTTGGCTCAAAAAGGGCAAGCCAAATAAAACAGTTAAAAGAAATCATAAACAAAATTATCAGAATTTTTCCGATGATTTTTTGTGGCATATGACTGCTCCATCAATTTGAATGGTTGTCAAAAGTTTTGATAACGAAGCGTGTGCAAAATTTTACAGAGCACACAGCTTCAACAGGTCTACCATATTGTGCTGGAGGGAAGCTCGGAATCGATTAAATGAAGTTGAACCTTGTGTGTTTGTGTTTTATAAACAAAAACTGATTGATACAGGCACACTGACAAACCTTTGAACATACACGCCAAGTTTTTAATTAAATAGTCACCTTGCTCCGTTAAAATGGCATTTTTGTTTCTCCCCGCACTTCCTACTTAACAACGCTATAAAACGATGTCATTTTAGATACGTTGAGTCTTATACTATTACCCGTTTACCTGTAAAATGTGCTCTTCATCACAATATTTATAGACTGAAGACACTCTTTTGACATCTCCAAAAGAAGAGCATAATTGCTAGAGTGATTTTGATTGGAGATCGACGACAGTATCAGTATCTATTACACACTGTGCTATACGTTGTTTTGGATTGCATATATCATGACTGTTCTTTTCACGTGACAGCGTTAATTCTTACCTTGCTTCCAATCATGACCTTACATGACTATTTACTATTTGTCAACTATAAAACAATATATGACTGTATTGTTTTCAACATAATTACACTTAATTATTTGATAATAAATAGCTTTATTGAATTTAATTATTGGTTTACTTTTTATGGAATGCCAAAAGATATCACAACTGTCGAAATAACGAAAAATAGAGTGTTCTGAATATATGAATTGAAAAACTAAGTAAGCTATTGCAACTGAACAGAAAAATCACACAAATGGAACGGAAAAGAGTAGAATGGAAACCACAAAAATGGCAAATTGAATTCACAATGATTATATTCACCCAAAACAAATTTATACGTGTGGCGTGGGTTGTCTACTTTATTTTCACATAAAAGCCATAAATAATGAATCGTATTGGAGGCTGCTTTTAATAAGAACGAAGGGGTGATGCTTCTGTGCGCATAGGTTATTTTGTGACTGTGTGTTGAAATAAAAAAAGTCGTTGGCAATATGCTCCTTAGAAATGTAATATGGTGACATAAGCTAACCTTTGAAAAATTTAACCAGTGGCGTGCTCGGGATTAGTAGTAATTTGTATCTCCTTATTTTTTACGCCACTGGAAAAAATATTTTTTTCAAATTCACTGTTCATTTCTAAAAATGAATAACTCTTCATGGAGTTGATATGGAAAGTTTTATAGATTTTCTACTGAAGAAAAGTCTGCAAGTGGGTACCTAGAGATAATTTGTAACGTAATTTACCAGTAGATTTTTTGCAAAACAAAAGAATAATAACTGAGCGTGAATAACTGAAAAATGAATGCATGCTATTTACGCCGTTTTCTCATGGAAAAACGCGTGTTTGAGAATAACTCCGGATTGGACTGAATGCCGCAGCTTGAATTTTCGCTATTAAATCTTCAATTTTGTCGATCGTTTCGAGCACTAAGGATTTCATGAAGCCCCAGATAAAAAAAATCGATCGCGTTTGAGTCAGGTGATCATCTAGGATAAAATCGGGTTTTTTCCCTTACCGGTCTATTCAAGCAATTTCTAGCAGAATGAACAGATGAAATGGAACTATGTATTGTCTAATAGTTACTGGTACATTCTTAACAATACACAGCTTCTGCCAGAAACTGCGTATAAATATCTCCATTTAATTTATCTAGCAAAAGGTATACAACCCCGATTAAACAACCCCAGCCATACCCATCCACACATTCACTGAAAATTTATGTTAAAATTCACGTTCACGAACAGAGTGCGGACTTTGCTCATCCCGAACGTGACTGTTTTTGGGATTGAAACTTTCTCTCCTGGTAATTTTGGCCTCGTCTATAGACAACACATATTTAGGGAAATTTCGATTTTCATGACACTTTGTACATACCAAAACTAAGTAAATACTTGCAAACTTTTTATTTTAGCCGCATAAATGGTTTGTTCACTTCTATTTAAAAATTAAGAGATTTGAAGGAAAATCAAAAAAACGTCTGGCGTGAAAAATAAAAGGGTTAAAGTTGCCACTAACCCTATTTATCCATTCATTCATACCTTTGGGCTGGGCTCAACAGTCCATGCACTTGACCTGAATCTTTGTACCATTTTATCTACCTACTTCCATTCAAAAAGCGTGTCTTCTATATAGGCACCAGTTTATCTGGAGGAATCTTCAGTAGTTGTGATGGTTGTGTTATTTCCAGTCCAAAGTGCTTCCGTCTGAGTAAGTTCTTACAAAAGCAGAGTATGTGAGTAGGTGTTTCATCGTAAAGTTCACATTTTCTGCACATAGACTCTCTAGCTTTGCACATCCAGTGCAAATACTTCCTCTGTGTCCAGTCACCAGGTGAAAGAGCTCGTTGTCAACCTTATTCAGTATTCTTAGTATGGAGGTGTCCTTGTGTCAACCCCCATTTGAGTTAGTGTTCCTCAACTAGCCAGTTCTCGACTTCCCCTCTTATGTAATCCTTTGTGATTCCACAAAACGGTTCCGGACAAGTGAAGGCTCCTTTAGAGCCTTCTTTGGCTAGTTGCTCTGCCATTCAATTTCCTGCATCCCCCTATGTACCGGCCAGCCATGTTAGAGACACTTTATTGCAAATATGTTAGGTGATTCTTTATTTCCACTAACCCTAATAGCGCGCCACTGCTTAAATCTTTCAAAAGTTAGCTTGAGTCAAAATATTACGTATTGCTCACCAAATTTGGAGAAAAATATTTTAAGTGGTTTTTGATTTTTAATTTCAAACTTTTAACACCCAGATTTCCGTAGTTTATTAGTGGTTAATATACCTATATCGAATACAGTAACACCCTGTAGATTACCAACTGTGAAAACGTTGATAGGGATCCTACGAGAAAATTAATTAAAAAAAAAATGATAAAGTGAAATAAAATCTAATTTTTCAGCAACAAAAGCTTCTTTCGAGGGATAACAAATCCGCTATTATGAAGTACCATAATACCATGAATTTAGAGAATTATTTCCTTTTTAGGTGAAACGTTTTCGGATGGAAACCAAAGCAGCGAAAACTCTGGGTATTATAGTTGGCGGTTTCATATTCTGCTGGCTACCCTTTTTCACCGTCTACTTAGTACGAGCATTTTGCGACGACTGCATAAATCCTGTGCTATTCTCTACTCTTTTTTGGTTAGGATACTGCAACAGTGCCATCAATCCCTTAATTTACGCTTTGTTCTCCAAAGATTTCAGGTAAGTGTATTTTTTATTCAATTTTGATCTATTAACAAAACTTTATACTAACTATAAATAGTGTATACAGGGTGATTCTTGAGTAATTGTTATAGAAGTATAATGTTCTCTTCAATATATTACAATTTTAATCAACTAGCCTTAATAAAATGTTGATATTGAGAGAGATACAGGGTGATAAACATGAAATTTCAATTTTCGTTTCTTACAATATCTTTAACAATTTTTAACATTATGCACAAAAATTTGATGTTGGCGGCTGTTGGATATGAGAAATCCTATAATATCGTACATATTTCGATGTATTTTGTAGAGGGCTTTTTAACTTGGGTCATCAGTTATGGTCAGCACTTAATTGTTGATATTTTTGCATTAAAATGTTATTCAGTAACGAATCAATGGATTTTGAATAAATTTGTACTCTTCCCGAGTCAAAATAATGTGTGCTGATCAAAGTATATCACCATAGAGAAGTGAAATGGGATAATGTTTTTCTCATTTATTTAAACAATTTTCACCATGGGATAAAGTTATACGCTCACTATGGTTAATTACTATCGTTTTATTGAAGAAACACTCACACAATATGATAAACTTAATTAACATACACACTACTCAATGTCTACTAATTTATCTGCACTCGGTATAATAATTATTGATCAAAATTATCTTTAACACTTGAATATTGCACTATTCATTTTGCACTGTATAATGAAAAACTGTTTGGCTCACTCAATACCACGCGTATTTATACTCCTTCGCAACTCTAGAACCTTCTTGAATTTACTCTCTCTGCGTATACTCTATCTATAATTCCACAACTGTCGGGAATATCGCATTACTCTGTTGAGGGATCTCCTAGAAAGGTCTATAGTTCACAACAGGACCGGCTTCTGAATAACTGAGTTCGTAACAATAATACAGATTGCGAAAATTACATTCGAATCCTGGGATTACACAAGAACGACAGAAAAACAGCTGAAAGAGAGAAAAAGATAATTATGCGCGGTCATCGAGGAGTGTATTTAATTCCAGCTAGGGTGTGGATATATTTCCTGATACTGACCGAATGCTCATTTACCAGTACCACTAACTAGTGAATTATCTCTATAAAGGTCAATGTTGCCGGATGAAAGTGTTTCATTTTACCTATTTTGCATGACTTCGAAAAAAAGTCGACGAAAACGGGAGAAAAATATAATTTGTACAAATTAATCTGCGCTTCTGGCAATAGCGGTTGAAAATGTTGAAATAGGGGGGCAATGAGCATTCGGTAACACCCCTAATGAGGTGAAACAAAGTGATGACCGTGCACAATTATTCTTCCTCTCTCTTTCATATATATCTTTGTCGTACTTGTGTAATCCGAGGCCTTGGTTCCGATGTAAATTTCGCAATCTGTATGACGTATCAAATTACCAAGGTAATAATCATCTGACCCAATATAGGCGAGCGGTGCACCCCTAAAAAGATGCACAGAAAAACGAGTTGACCGACCACTACAAAACGCAAGGAAAAAACCAATTGAGATCGATTAATTACATTATTTGGAAAAAAAAACCTTGATAACAATTTTTTGTCCCGATGGTCACTCATTTGTTATTAACAAAAAACTTGCAGAATTACGGAAAATAAAAAAATCGTTACGCTAATCATTTATTAAGGTGTAATGGATGAAAATAAACACTTTTTGACTCTTGATATTTTTTCGAAAAATGCTTTGTTTTCAAGTTATTGGCAATTCAAAGTCAAAAATCGACCGAAAAATGGATTTTTCGAAAAAAATTTTCTCGGCTTCTACCACAGTTTTTCCAAATTTTCAAAATGCAAATTACTCGTGAAAACATATACTATTAGATGGTATTTTTTATTTTCTTGCCACATTTATTTACCTTGTCGAATTCGTCATACCAAATTCGCGAAATTTACGGATTCCAAGGCGGATTTGCTGTGACGGAGTGCGTATCGTGCACTAATTTGCGGAACTGTTTTTCGATTAATAATGTTAATTATAATACGTATTTTTTTTGCTATCGTTAATGTCTCATCAATTTTTGCTACAAAATATATGTTATGGAAATTATTAAGTTATGAATGTTAAATTGAAATGAGGCCTATTTCAAAATAAACAAACTAATTTATTTACATTTGATTTACATTTGAATATGAACATCTGTTGTATCAAACGCCTAAACTCGGTTTAATGTTGACTGATGTTTAGACTGATGTAATTGTTGATTATAAATACATCAATCAGAAACAGTCTAAGCATCAGTTATCATTAAACCGAGTTTAGGTGTTTGATACAACTCGCCCTTACTGTTAGTCAATTATTTTGAAGGAGATACAGTGAAACGTAACTTTACTATTGTTGGGCGCCAAATGAAACGTAACTTTTACTTGGTGTTAAATGAAAAGTTATATGAAATTTATTGAAGAGATAATTGTATTATTGTATTCAGAAATGATTCTCAGGGGTGGTTTTCGCCGAATTTAAACAATAACAGAACTATAGCTTAAAAGAAAGTAGTTAATAAAGTTGAGCGCCCCGTGGTTCTTTTTACTTTTTTATAAAAAGAATAGGTTAACCCCGAAACTATGAATATATAGTTCTGTCCTGTTAGTTAAACATTCACTATATAATCCACTATTTGATAATTTGAATTGTGTGTCTATAAATTCAGTAGGAAGGAAGTTGAAATAAAATTCCACAAGTTAAGCAATAACAATAAATATGGATTTAATTAGTTTCTAAGTGTAAAAATTTTAAAATTATGTTAAATCTATAGGGTACTTGAAAAGTAGAGCAAAAGAAAAAAATATATTAACAATTGCAAATTATATGAAATAAGAATTACAGTGTGTGAAGCCCTTTAGATTTACAAATGAGGCGAAATAAGAATTTTTAGCTTGAAAGGTTGACCTCGGTGAAAACTTCTTTGAATAGAAAGGTACTTATCTTAACTGAAGTACTTGTTCGGGAGCCTCCCTGTCTTCTTGGGTATCAGGCCAAAATGATATTTATTCCCTCAACAGTGGAGGTATTTCTGGAAATCGGTTTGAAGGTATTCCTAGATACTTTTCTTTGTTTTTTTTAACTAATTTTTGTGTTAAAAAAAACTATGAAGCCAACCGCTGAAATAATACATACTAATTGAAATCAAGATTATAATTATTACATCTGTAAAGTTAATTTATCTTTATGGAAGAGTACATTTTTTTTTTCTTAGAGCTCATGAAATTATCCGAAGTATCACTAATAAAATAACTTCACCAGAGAATTGTTCATGAAAGGGAAGGAAATAATTTAGGGAATGTGAAGGTAACACGAGGTCACATGTCTTAAAATGTTGAATAAATTCCACAGAGATTTTATACAAAACTATTAGAATTGAAATATAGAATCTTACCTGTAGGGATATCATAATTGAAAAAATAATCTTGATGGTGAAAATTTAGATATATAGTAGCAGATATATCCCACAGCGGTTGAGATGCTGTCTGTTTTAATAGACAACTTAGATCGGAAAGAAAAATGGCTGTTTTCGATTCACCGTTAACCACCTCCACTTTAGGACGATATATGTGACAATTAACATCAAGTCCCTGGTTATACGATACGGCAAAGCAACCGGAAAAATAACAAAAGGCGACTGTGAAACTTCACGTTTCAACAGCCATGGAATTGTTACATAAATTCATTTGTAATTGTAGTGGAAAGTCACCGTGCAAATATGACGCGTGTTCTACAGTTCAAATGTAAATCAAATGTAAATTAATCAGTTTGTTTATTTTGAAATAAGTCTCATTTCAATTTAACATTCATAACTTAATAATTTTCATAACATATATTTTGTAGCAAAAATTGATGAGACATTAACGATAGCCAAAAAAATACGTATTATAATTAACATTATTAATCGAAAAACAGTTCCGCAAATTAGTACACTCCGTCACGGCGAATCCGCCTTGGAACCCGTAAATTTCGCGAATTCGACAAGGTAAATAAATGTGACAAGAAAATAAAAAATACCATCTAATAGTATATTTTTTCACGACAATTCAACTCATGTATAAAAAATCGCATATGCCTCAGTGTAATTGTCACTTTGACACCGGCAAAAGTTAGCTTTAACTTTTTCAGCGATAAATGCACTTGTGGTTTTTTCACCTATGCATTTGTTACCATGATAAATAATTTGACATGTTTGTCAACAACTTATTGAATTTCTAAACACTAACAATGAGCCGATTCATTGAATTGTCCTGCCGAATTACACTCGATGTTTGTATTGATATCGGGTAAATTTGTGTTGTTCAACTTCTAAACTGTTTCCTTTAGCAATCTGACTCGAAAAACTGTCAACCTAAAAACGCTCCACCTTCGGTGTCGCGTTTTTAATAGTTGACAGTTGTTCTCGTCTAATTGCTAGGCAACAGTTTCTCATTAAACAATCCAAATTTTCCCGATAAAATACAAACCTCTTGTGCAATTATAAGTGACAATTCAACTCATGTATAAAAAATCGCATATGCCTCAGTGTAATTGTCACTTTGACACCGGCAAAAGTTAGCTTTAACTTTTTCAGCGATTATTTTTTTCACTTGTCAAAATCTGACATTTTGGTGGTTTTAACCAATAGCAATACATTATTCTAGCCAATCATTCGGTATTATACTGATAATTATGCTTCCTCATCGATAAAACCTTGTTTACATCGAAACGTCAAAATTTTACTTTGAATTTGTCATTATTGACAACTAAAAGCGCTTTCAAAAATCCTTTTAAATTGTTGAAAAAAATAATCTTCCCAAATACAACTCGCTCTTCAAATTTTATCACATAATTTTTTATTTTCATCACTCAAACTTGTTTATTTGAGGCAAAAACATTCAAACAAACCCAATTTAGATCAAATCGGTTTGTTTTCATATTTTTGCCAAATAAACAAGTTTTCGTGGAAAAGAAAAAATTTTCGATAAAATTTGAGGCACTCGTGGTATTACCTTTGATAAATGTACTTATGGTTTTTTCACTTATGCATTTGTTACCATGATAAATAATTTGACATGTTTGTCAACAACTTATTGAATTTCTAAACACTAACAATGAGCCGATTCATTGAATTGTCCTGCCGAATTACACTCGATGTTTGTATTGATATCGGGTAAATTTGTGTTGTTCAACTTCTAAACTGTTTCCTTAAGCAATCTGACTCGAAAAACTGTCAACCTAAAAACGCTCCAACAGGAAACAGTTTCTCATTAAACAATCCAAATTTACCCGATAAAATACAAACCTCTTGTGCAATTATAAGTGAGTAATTTGCATTTTGAAAATTTGTAAAAACTGTGGTAGAAGCCGAGAAATTTTTTTTTCGAAAAATCCATTTTTCGGTCGATTTTTGACTTTGAATACCCGATATTGAAAACCAAGCATTTTTCGAAAAAATATCAAGAGTCAAAAAGTGTTTATTTTCATCCATTTTACCTTAATAAATGATTAGCGTAACGATTTTTTTTATTTTCCGTAATTCTGCAAGTTTTTTGTTAATAACAAATGACTGACCATCCGGACAGAAAAGTGTTATCAAGGTTTTTTGTTCCAAATAATATAATCAATCGATTCCAATTGGTTTTTTCCTTGCGTTTTGTAGTGGTCGGTCAATTCGTTTTTTTTGTGCATCTTTTTAGGGGTGCACCGTTCGCCTAATACATCACCAGGACAAAATTACGACCCTTTCGCTCGGTTGAAAGTAAAAGTAACAATTATATATTTCGCAACTTTTAAAACAGTAAAAAATATGGCAATTTACCTACGTTTGTAAATTGGAATTTACTCATTACATTCTAAAGATAAACGAGAAACCGGATTATCACACATATTCCATTTTTCATTCCCAGTCAATTCCAAATTCGATTCAACTAAGATTGGCCCTTTTCACCATAATACAATAGGTAACACATGAAAATAAAAATTGTTATAATGTCCTGTTAAATAAACTTTACGATTGAATAATGATCGAGAAATCCTCCAATTATTCAATATAATTCAGCTTATTCAATTCTTTTGTAAAAACAGCTTTGAGCGAAAAAATCTGACAATCTTTAGAACGAATTCGAAATGGTGAAATGAAATGAAAATATGCGTTATTCATTCGAGGCATTAGCCTGAAATAATATGATATGGTATGAAGATTTAAATATTTCAGTCTTATGATTTATAGAATGGGATGTGTATGGATAATAGTATTTTTTCCACTACTAGCTGTGACGTTGATTATTATTGCTTCTCCTAGCCAACTGAAAAGTTAAATTTCTCTATAAGTGGTTAATAATTTTTTTATTATCATCCTATACAATGTGTTATTTATAAGATGCGACATAGGGATTCAGATGGATGGATGGCTAGCATGGTATTGCATGGGATAAATTAAAAGCTAAACCTGAAGTATTGTGGTTCGGTTCGCTGCTGAGATGAAATATTTTTCTTTTCGTTTTCAGTTTTTTTTCAATTTTTGAAACAAACAACTTTGCTTTACTTTGAATTTAATAATTTTTAGACTATTTCAAACAGTTAACAGGGTTGACGATCCTGCTCTTGCGAATTCGACAGCTTTTTCATTGCCAGCAATTCCTTTGTGACCTGGGACCCACTCCAGTGAGTCGCCAGTCTTCTGAGGTCTTCGCCGCATTACCATAGCAGCCGAGATGTTATCCTAGAGCTCTAAAGTGCAGCTTGACTGTCACTGTAGATCTCAATCTGCCTGTTGTTGTAGGCTCTCATGCTGTTTGCCCTTGCTCATGCAAGTATTGCATAGACCTCTGCTTGAAAACCCGAGGCGTATTTTCCAAGCGAGAAGATTCCTTAATATTTGCTCGACTTGCTGTATATGCCCACTCCGGTGCCGAGCTCATTGCTTGATCCGTCTGTGTACCAGATCAGTTAGTTCGCTTTACTGAGTGGTGGTGCGTTCTTTTCCTCAAGCTCCTTCCGATCTTTGATGAAAATCTCGAAGTTCTTGCGAAAGATATATCTAGTGGTCTTGTGGTCTTTTGAAATTTTAAAGATGTCGTCATTCACATGCCTTATTTCAGTGTGTCTATGTCGTCATGGTCTGATGCTTTATCCAGTCGGATTAGAGCAGCCCTTCCTTCCCACATTATAACACAATGTAGCGAAGGAAGGTCTAGCATTGTCTCCAGCGCCGCTGTAGGAGTAGTCATAATTTCCCCTGTAATGCCAATGCATGCGATTCTTTGGACCATGCTTAGTTTCAGCATCGCAGAGGTTTGTCAAATCTTTGGCCAGCAGACCAGAGATGCATACCTGGGGACGACAACCATTTTGTACAACTAGTGTACCATGCTTGGTCGAAGTCCCCATTCAGGGTCGTAATTAATTACCTGCTAAAGGTGTCGGTTTCAAGTTAAACCTAGGTCTACGATAAATCCAAGATATTTGACTTCATCAGACAATTGTATAGGTTCGCCTTGAAGCGTCAGAGTAGGATTGATGCTAAGTACCACTTGTCTACATCAGCTATTTGTATAGCTCAGACCCTTTTCTACAATATCACAAAGGGTGTTTTCGAATTTTCTCGTGGCTGTTATGACAATATCGTCGACATATCCTTGGCAGGATATGCCTAGATCCGTCAAACCACCCAGGAGTTCGTCAACCGTCAGACTCCACATTAATGGGGATGCTACTCCTCACTGTGGGAATCCTCTGGTAGGGAAGTCGAGACAACTTCTTTGCTTATCCTCGTCTCTGCTACTCTTGTGGTGAGCAGCTACGACATCCCTATGGATGTTTTGCTGTCTACACCTCCTCTGTTTAAGGCTTCAACCTAACAGAAAGGATTTGGGGTTTGTTGTGTCCATTTTTCTAGGTTTTGGAAGAAAAGTTTCTATTACCCTTCTTTATGCTCCGGGTATATAACTCAGTTCTAAGCTGCTTCGACTAATTTTAACCAGATTTCGTCTTGTCCTTCCTGGAGCAAATTCCATGGTCTGTTGGTTGGTTTTACAGAGAGAATTCACTAGTTTGCGGTATGCAGTATGCTCCCAACATGGAAGGAGTGAGGGTGTTAAAGAAATAGAAAAATACAATCGTTATCACGTAATATGTACATCTTAAAACCCATTTTTGTCAACTTAGTCGTTGACAATTAAGTTCTAACTACAGTGGGATATTATTTCAGTCATTGTAACTTGGAAATAAAAAAGAATTTCTTGGAAGAACCATAATTAATAAAATAAAAATCCCTTCCATTGATAAATTTAATTGAAAAAATAAAATAAGTAGGTAGTTACCCACACCTATTCTAAACATAAAATATAAACTTCTTAGGCCCGGTCTTTCCAAGTCCGAATAAAGTTGTGAATAATATATATTTATCAAATAAGAACTAGATTCGTCTTTCCAATATTGGATAATTCATATTCGCAGAATATATAGCATTATTCTACAGTTAAGTTATTAGGAGGTTTAAGTTCGAAATAAAGTTGTGATGCCGATGATGCCGATTAACTACGAATTGAGTTTTTCTCTTTTCAAAGTGTTGGTATGTTGTTGGTGATTCTAACCTAGTTTAAATAAAAACTGTCTCATCCATTTT
Source organism: Galerucella nymphaeae (assembly GCA_963978555.1). Taxonomy (NCBI): domain Eukaryota; kingdom Metazoa; phylum Arthropoda; class Insecta; order Coleoptera; family Chrysomelidae; genus Galerucella; species Galerucella nymphaeae. Next base: position 83,198 of record OZ021711.1, on the reverse strand, counting down.
GAAATGGATATTTTTCATGATTTCTAGGAGATCGAAGATCAAGAGATACAAGAAATTGTAGATTTTTTAAACCCAGATCGTCACCCATATACGGTTAGAGAACGTATTGACCACTTTGAAAGATGGGATCATAAAGAATTTTTACGCCGTTTTCGATTATCTAAATTGGTAATACACAATTTCAGCAATTATTTAAATATTTACTTACATGAAATCCTAATTTCAGTGCTGTCAAGCAGGTGACAGCTAGCCTAAAATCTATTTGGCAACTAACAACGCGTCCGCGAAACATAACAATTGTCTATCACTTTCTATTATATACACATTGTGCATGAAACTATCTTTCCCTACCATATTATGAAGTTAGCTATTGTAATTTTATTCTAGCCAACGTTAAAATAATTATTTTTGTTATGTTAATTCACCGAATAAGAAATCAATGGTTAAAGTCAGTTTGAAAGACATTTACACTTTATTTGTTGAATAAGACTTCCTAATAAATTCATTTTCCAGTTAGTTATTGGCCACTTTATTCGTACTTGGAAAGACCGGGCCTTAAAAAATGAAAATAAAAATCCATTATATAGGTAAACATAATTTTAATGAATTAAGTGCTCAAATAAACCACCTTGCTGTGCCAGACAATAAACAAATCTGTGAAAAAGATTTGATCTCATATCTCTAAGATTCTTTGGGGTGATGCTTACAGAAACGTGCTGTATTATCACCCTCAATTCATTTAAATTATTAGCTCTTTCATATGCATGTTGGTAAATGCTACTTTTTAAAAATCTCCAAAGAAAAAATCATTTGGAGCTAGTTCAGGTAATCTTGGAGGCAATTTAATTGTACCATTAGTACTAATGATTCTTTCCGGAAATGTAAAATTTAAGAAACCCATTACTATCATTGAGTTATGGACTAGACAACCATCTTGTTGAAACCAAATTTTGTTGAGATCAATTTCGGGTATACGGAGAACTGCAGGAATTACTTGATTTTGTAATAATTCTAAATATTTGGCGAAATTTAGGTTCCCCTCAATAAAAAAAGTACCTATAATGTGGTCACCTCAATTTTAGGTCCTAAAATACCCGTCCAAACATTTAGCTTCTGCGGATACTGTCTTCGGATTGGAATGGTTAGATGTTTGTTTTCCTGAGACCAATATCTTGTTGCGGATGGATTGTGTTTTTGATGTAATCCGTAAATAAAATATTTAAAAAAAAAATCTCGTCAGCATTTTGACATTCCAATGATTCTTCCTTTCTCTTTCAGCTGTTTTTCTCTTATTTACTTGTCGTGCTCGTGTAATCCGCTGGATTCCGAAAGAATTTTCGCAATGTGTATGTAGCTGTGCCTATTGATCAGCCAGAGCAATAGCCCAGTTCAATTTGCTCGTAAAATGACTTTCTATCAGTGATTTTGGCTCGGCTATTTTATAAACTACGTATAAAATTAAAAGAATCTATATTTCAAAAATATTACCAAAGTGCACGGAAAATTTTCTCAATCTCCGATTTCTTTCCGTGCGCTAAAAATAAACTAGAAGGATATAACCACAGTTTAAAGTATAATAAAAATTATTGTTCATTACACGTCCGAAGAAGGATTTTTCTATGCGTGCATGACTTACCGTGTTCGGCTTTGGCTCGCCCGCGCAAAATCCTTATTTCCAGACTATTTTATACAGTTATTTGCATCAATGCAGCTTTCAATAACTTAATCTGATTCAAAGACATCTTTATTCATTTGATTATAAAAATTGTTTTCTTTTTAGATTTGCATTCAAGAGGATAATTTGTAACTGTTTTTGCAAGAAACGTCATAGGGATTCACGCAGAGGCTCTGACGGATCCCAGCTTCAAGACAAACATTTCAGATTGCCTAGCTACAAGACTCAAAATCCTGGAAATTCTCTAGGCGATGAGAGTGATCCCGTTAGAGAAATAACTGATTCCAGGTGACGTAGTGCTAAAAATCGTATCAGCAAGATACATGAAGGAAGAGAATCTGTATTGAAAGTAGCTATGTCCATGATGGTTGGCTGACAAAGCAAAAACTTCGAGGCCGAGAGAATTACTACGGTCTAGAAGGTTGATTTTGATGTAAAGGATGTTTCAAAAATTGATTGTTACCATAAATAATAGTTCGGTTGAAAAATAATAGCCTGAAGTGCTTGATTTGACAAATAATAAGTAAAAGAAAATTTGGATGGGTTAAATAATTCTAGCCGGGAGACGACACAGATTAATAGTTATTTATGCAACAAGTGCAAAAAGTGAGTGTTTTTTGCACGCGACGTGAAATTGTCTAACGAGGTCTTTAGGCCGAGTTGGACAACACGTCGAGTGCAAAAAACACGTCGAGTGCAAAAAACACGTTTTGCAAGAGTTGCATACAATATTTTTTCTAAATTCATGCAAAAACGGGAAAATTAGAATATAAATATGTTAAGAACCGAACCTAACCTAATTAAACTTAACCCGTTCTTCTGTTTTTGTATCTTTATGGCCTCCACCTTGTCAGTACTCAATCATAGCTGGTTTTCGCCTTGACCATTTAAATTTTAAATAATTAAAGATTTTTGCAATAATTGTAACTCGTTGAGACTAAGTAGTAAGATATACATATATTATTGTTGTATTAAAGCAGGATCAGATACTTGCTATGGATTTTTATTTAATTTAAATGTTTATGTTTGTCATTAATCATCACAAAACATACAAGAATGACAGAGAAAATTTTATTGCACTAGTGCAATAAAGTACCACTTTTTCCATTAAATGTGGTTCACAAATGTGTTGTTTTTTGCATAAATGTAGAAAAAAATAATTAGTTGAAATATTAGATTATAGATTTTGACAATCGATTTGATTCTGGCTTGTTTTTGTACTTACATATAGTAGGACCACAATAGATCTGCAAAGGTCGCAGTGGGATAGGACAAAGAGCCACTCCAATTTTAATCTAATCTACATATAGTACCATCCATTTAGGCTACAAAACAAGTATTTTGAAATTGAAATGTCTCAATGAAACTGTCATGAAGAAATTAAAATAATGTTTGGAAACACAACACAAAGTTTCAATAGAATTCGCTTAAGAACGTGAACAAGGGTAGAAAAGTATCCCAAAAATTGAAATAAATGTACTTTCCGATGAAAACATGAGGCCAAGCTTTTGTGTTCTGTGTAAAGGCTCATGGAACGTATAAATAATTCATTAACGATAGGGAACGAGGGTTGATAAGCATCCCTTAAAATTGAAATAAATTATGATCTTTGAGAAAATGAAAAATCAATTTCAATTAAACCAAACGATGTCAAAGGTAATAGTATAATACCATTATATCGCCTTAAAGAGTCTTTAAAAATAAAAGAACAAACAGCAACTACTTCCCTGGCTATTTCCACGAAGATTTAATTACTATTCAAAGCTTTTTTGGGCCGAGATGGGAAACTCATGTTCGAATAGGCCCTAATCAGTACCAAGGCAGTGTTGGACTTGCCTTGCCCTCGCATTCCCCTTTGCTATCTCACCCCACACTTCCGCGCCATACTGCATACACAGTTCTACCAATCACTCTCCTCTTCCACTCTCCATTCCCTTTCACATTACCCATTAGTCTCCCCAGCCATGCTGCACACTTACTTTTACCTTTTGTGCAGCCTTTAAAACATATGAGTTTTGAAGGATAATTGGCTATCTAACCATACCTCTAGATACTTCACCGCCTCCTCCATCCAAATTTTCCTTCCCTTCACTATCACCAACACTTCCCTTGCCTTGCGCCGCCTTTCACCAGTAGCCCCCCTCAGCCACTTCCAGTCTACACCGCTCTATCTTCTCCACTATCCTCCTAAATATCCTCTACCCCTTTCTTCCTATCTCCGCTTCTCGTCCGCATACACCGTAACCTCACATCTCACTATCCAACAAACTTCGGAAAACACACATTTCCAGAGGGTCGGTCCCAGAACTGACCCCTGGGGGACTCCAATCTCCGTGCCATACCTCCTTATTTTGACTGATTCTCCGGTTTTTTCTGAGTTTGTCGGATCCTAATTTTCCAATTTACTTGCCCGAGCCCTCATTTTGTTCGTATTTTGAATATCTACATTTGCTTGTCCAAAACCTATCTGTCAAAAATTACTATACTCGCATGTCACCCGACTGTTGTTGGGTTTTATTTCGGGTGAAATTCTTTTAAGAAGGTCGTAAATGGTGGTATTTAGATTATTGCCATCACGTGCGCTGATGAGACAAACTATACGAACCCATTTGATGATCTAGAGGGAAGATTTTACATATCGTCAACTCGAATAAAGAGGATAGCATTTTAAAAATTGAAAAAATATCGGGTAAAACACGTTGGGAACATTATTTATCGTAACTCTCGAAAAATAGTGTTTTTTCCAAATGGTTTAACAAATAACTATTGTTTTACTATTATTGAAACATTCTGATGAAATCTACTGAAGAGGCTAGAATTGCAAATTGTAAATAATAAAATGTATATGTATTTTTTTGTTATATTAATGTATATGTATGTACTCACCAATAAATAATAATGTAACTATACACAAATATTAAGGATATATTTAATGTTCTCACACAATAATTAAAGGTCCTTAAAGGACATCCTATCTATTCGTATTCATTTTGCATTTCTGTCAAATTTAATGAAATTTTCAGAGACCATACAGGAAATTATGTACTTAGATCAGTTAGTCCAAAAATGCCAGAGTTTTTATTTTAAAGCACTCTGTATTGGACAAGAAGCTGTCATAGTCTCTTATCATTTTCTTTATATCAAAAATAAAGCTTAACACCTCTTACTAAAGTTCAATTCACTCAGATTTTCAATAATTATTGTCAGAATCCTAATAAACCACCAAACTGACAATTCTTCACAAAAATAACCGTATAGGTTATAACCGTATACGAAGTTTGATATTCGAATGGTGCATACGCACTGGTGTCACCCCATGCGAAACAAATCGTGCACGAAGCCTTCGAAAGTGATTCGAAAATACGGATAACCGATTCTCGTGCAAAATTCATTCATTTTCGTACACGAGTTGTACTCGAGTGATCTCGAAAATACAGTCCCTGGGCCTATTTCTTCACGAATTTTGTCCAGGCTTCGAAGATACTCTAGCAATAAACTATGAATTTCTTATTATTAGGAATATGCCTTAGATTATAAAGACAAACATTTTTTGGGTCTTTACTGCACATGCAAATCTGGCGCTAGAACTGTGGGTGCCAGTGAGGTGGCTATCATAGAGTCAGGTGGTACACTCACCAGGGCCCCGGAGCTCAGGGGACCCACTGGCCACTAGCCTTTTCTTTGAAAAAAAAATGGAATAAAAGCTTTGAAAAATATAAATAAATTATTGTGGGCAGGCTCGAGAAACACGACGTATGGATTTTGCCTACTAGGGATAAGTTAAACTCACTGTTTCCCATTTTTATTCCTATCAATAACTTTGAAGGCCAATATAAGTTCAAACTATGCTCAAAGAGAGTCCGATTCTTTCCATATGCACCAGGGCCCATGTTCCCCTGCTACGCCACTACATGTACCCATGCTGCGGCTGTTATTTAGTATTTAGGTTATGCCAGGCACCAGGAAAATGTGAAATACTCTATTGATACATTGATGTGAAATACTCTATTGATATATTGATGCTACAAAATTTTAGCTATTTTCGCGGAGCAAATCCTGAACACATCCAAAGCACAAACCAAGTACATACTGGATTTCTTTAATGCGCAAGCGTGCCTACAGACTCATTCCGAATTTTAAAGGTAGCGCGAACGCGAATTTGAAGTGACATGAAGTTGAGTTAACACAAAATGTGCAAAAAAGAAGAATAACCTTTTATTGGAGGCTAATTATGAATAAAAATCTTACCTTTTAGCAAATTTGCTAATAAAATAAAACTCAAAAACGAAGTCTATGATAAAGTAAAAATAAAAAAAAACCAAACAACTCAACAAACACTGTTTATCATTAAAATATATACCTAATCCAAAAGTTTTTTAAAGTTTCAAACGCAAATTAAAAAGTAATCAAACCACTATAAAGTCATACAACCGCATACAACCAAAATTTTGAGGTTATAATCTGTTCGGAACAAAAAATCCCAGCTATCATCCTAGGATTTATCGAGCACGTTCCGAGCATGCTCGAAATTGAATCTAAGTCTTCCTCGAACACGGGATTTTTTATCCTCAACACATTCTGAAGCACTCCACGAACACTCAACTTTTAATTGCGCATGCGTAGTCCCTCCGAATACGTTCAGGATGTGCTCCGCGAAAACAGCTTGAATGTAAATCTTCAAAAAACAGGTTTTTACTAATAATTGGTTCTATCATAAGAAATTTGACCGAAATACAAAATCATATTGATTATTGTTGAGGGGTTTTTTTCAAAACCTTAAAATGTAGGTACCTAATTAAATACATAAATTTGAAATTAATGTGATTGATTTAATACAAGTATTATGCTATACTATACAATCTATGTCAAAACACAACTGCTATTCCAATTGTTCCAGTCCGTACTGAAGTAAGTAGTTTTTTTTGTAAAACAACCTTATTTGATGTAACGTTTTTCTGTTTGTAAATATATGTTCATTCTACATGCACTGCTTTTTATATCATTGATGATCCACAGCACTCCAGAATCCTAGAGCACAGCATCTGGGAGATTACTGTATAGAAGAGGAACATTTACCTGAAGCCTGCACATATCCTAAAATTCCTCCGGGAAATAGATGAACTAAAGGAGCTACTAATTTCTGAGACTCTCATAAAAAAATACATAGGTACATAAATACACATCCAAATTAAACCAAGATATCCCGATCAATAAGTTGGCTCAATTTTCTGTATCTTCTTCATCACCATTGAACAAACCTTAATGAATTATTATTCTGAAATGTACCGGTACATAGAAGATATACCTAACTATCATATATATTTCTGAGGTTTTGCAATATAAATTTTATAAAAGGATAACAAGAACATTAAGAGAAGTCAAAACAAAATAAACCAATACCATCTTCAAGTACCCAATGCTTACACAAGAAAACCAAATAAGGAATGTAATGAACTGATGATTAATTTGACCCAATCTGACAGATTTTCGGTCCCAGTGGATAGCCAGGTAGGCACTAGACACTAGACCTAAATCATGCTTTTTTTATTCATGTAAAAGTTCCAAAATACACCTTCCTATATGGATCGTATGCTCTACTTGGTATTTTTGAGTGTAAATTGTATTTCAAAAGTTAAATAAATTTTTAAATAAGTAACAAGTGTCGAAAACTTCTCTTTAGTCACGAGTGGAGCAAAACGAGGTTGAAAAGGGTTTTCTTCATCTTTTACTATCATTCCTTATAATATTAACATTTTTGTATTATATATTTTAATACGATATTTGCAACTGAATGATTTAGCACAACAATGTTATTTTTCAGTCCTTTGGAAATTGACTTAAAATACTACAAAAATACAAATATTAAGGCGCAGAGTTATTTTATTGCATATTTTGTTAGTCCTAAAAGTTTAAAAATTCAAAAACCAAGCGTCTTAATTGATAGTTCATACCTGTAGCCAAGATAGGCGCTAAAAGCGACTATGCCACAGAACACTACAGCCTCTCTTCAACCGGATTTTAAAAAAGAAGACGACAGAATTGTGGTTCTATGTCAACCTTTATTTATGTAAAATGTAAATTTCTGATTTCAGGTTACCTACAATCGGAACTATTTTATTTTGAAATATTAAAATAATGCCACGATGCATAATAAAGGATTGTATGTATCACGCAACTGCAAATACTGTGAGAGATACTGTTAACTTATTTTCGTAAGTTTTAAATATCATAATTTTATTCAATAACTTGTAATCACCAATTCACCAGAATAAAAACCTTGATTGTACTATGATGGTGCTAAGAAATTAACGTTAGATGAGGCTGTACATAATTTATTGTATCAAGTGCGAGCTGGTTTATACCTAAGTTTAATTTTAATGGACAAACCATTTTAGTTTTACCTAAGTTTAATTTTAATGGACAAACCATTTTAGTTTCCCTGCAAATAAAGAAAGGCGAAAGAGATGGAACATTGTCTGCAATATTAATGAGAACAATACAATCAAAGATCCTCGTATTTGCCAATTACATTTTAGTGAAGGTTCTTTGGACTCTGACAAATCCCCCTTCAAAGTGTATTTGAAGAAAGATGCAATACCAAATAAGGTATTAGTTTTGAGTTAACTTGAAATATACTCATTTATCAATTCAAATATGTTTTTAGAATTTACCAACTTCAAAGAATATGATGGTAAGTAATTTAGAAATATTACTATATATGGGTTCATCTGAAGACCAAGTTACTTTATTCATGTTTCATAATTAGGCAAATAAGACAAATGTTTTTTTTAGGATGTTAATCTAGCAATGGAATTGAAACAAGAACCAGATGATTTCTTAATTGAAGAACAAAAATTTGAAACTAAAGACCATATTTTTCCAAATGTAATTATTGAAGAAAAGTGGGAGAACAAAAATGACTATAATCAAATAAGTACCAAAATAAAAAACGAATTTGTTTCAATTAAACAAGAAAATGATACACAAGAAACTCAAAATATTTTCAAAGAATATAAAATTGAACAAACAATAAATATTAAGCAAGAATTACTTGAAGAAGATACTTTAAACAACCAAATCAATGTCATCGGGAAAATGAATATTGTCAGTTCAATTATTAAACATGAAATAAATATCGATTCGAACAATGATTTACTATTAGAAGAAAGTGCAGCTTCAATGGAAAAAGTATGTAATATTTCTGATAACTCTCACCTAAACAATATTGAAAACAGATTAAATTATGTTAAAGGTAAATGGATAAGAAAAATTAATTTTAGTGGTGAGTAAAATTCATTAATTGAAATTAAGATGTCAATCATTTTATCAATAGAAATTATTTCATCATTTTTTATATATTAAAGTAAATGCACCTTCAGGTAATGTACAAGGTAGCCCATTAAGCAAGGTAAATGGCAGGATCGCCATGTAATGGCACTTATGGCAGGGTTGCCTTGTAATGTGGTGGTTACTGGGTGGTAATTGACATGGATCGGCCTCTCAACTGATGGTGTTTCTGGTCACACATAAGACTAATAGTTACTACTACTAGTGTATCATGCTATTGATAGTCTTAATTATATATTCTTAAAACACTATCGTTTCCATATTTATATGTTCAGTCAAGTTCATCATAAGTAAATATAAATAATACTATTTATGTTTATTTCACGCTCTGAACTTGACCTCGTATGTGTGATATTATTTTAATAATTCAACGTTTCTATGATTTATTGAAATTATCTTTAATTTATGTCTTTTATTTAAATATTATTATTAACTTATATTGACCAAAAGCATCACAGGCTGTACTCGGAAAGTATTTGTCTCAGATCCTGGGGAGAAAAGTATTGATAGTAAAAGTAACTAAAAGAAATTGCTGGAAGTAATTTCCAACCCCAATATTTCACCCCTAAGAGGAGTTACTGCTATGCTCAAACGAATAGTTATTTTCCTAACAAGTGCGGAAAGTGATACTTTCCCGCACGCGACTGCAGTTGACCCGAACGACGCGGAGCGGAGTTCGGGCAAACGGTCAAGTGCGGAAAAGACACTTTACGCATGAGTTAGGAACATTATTTTTTCTACGACCGTATATACCAACCCATTTTTCAAAAATTATTTCATTTCAACAAACATATTATACAAAACTTTAACTAAAATCTACTAATTATTATAAGTATTACCTAATATTAAAACACAATTTAGTGCATTCTATAAATTACTTAAAATTGCCGGTCCAGTGGAGTTATTTGGTGTTAGGGTTACATAAAAATATCCATTGTTTTATATTTTCAAAAAATGAAAAATGCAACAAAAAGCTTTTAAAGATTTTTTTTGATGGACTATTTCATGATTATTTATTCACCTGTAGTCACAATAGTTATAACTTCCGAAGTAAAAAACTATCTAATAAAGTCAAAATTTGCATAATTTTACTTTCCCGCACTAGTGACACTTTCAAAAACTAAAATGCGTGCTGGAAAGTGGGTTAAAACGCACGGTCGTAGAAAAAATTATTATTATTATTATCGCAGAATGAGCTAGCCATAACTCATTTAATACCAGACAGACCAGTTACATTTCTGGGTATCTGTTACAACTCAGAATACCACAGTCTACCATCTAAAAATTGTTAGTAGATCACATGTACCTAAATCATCATTAGTAAGAGGCAAAGGCAAAGGAATTTTTGGGGAAGTTTTTGGCATACATTATGACTTATGCAGTATGTACCCTTCAATCCAGTTACTAACATCCATGCTGAAAAAGCAGTAGAAATGTTGAAAAATGCTCCTATTAGAGCAAAATGGGATAATCCGAGACTAGATATATGCTTAATATTCAGCAGACTTATGTATCAATATTGTAATAACCTTATTAACCTTTGTTTATGCTAGAGATTAATATGAAACTTTCTGACACTTATATCGTGACAGTATATTACATAACTAGAGTTGTAAGCTGCGCACGAGCCACGTAGCGGCGAGTGTGGTAATTCTATAAGCATGTAATAAGCTTAAAACTCTAGTTGTGTACTATACTTTTTCTATGAATTTTAATTATTTGTCTTTAAAACAAATGTACATTCATACTTACAGCTAGTGACAGCGAGCTTTATTTATTATTAAACGTCATAACAACCTATACTAACTCGTTTTCATGGTCACTCAAAAGCATTGACTGACTTATAGGCTTGGGTGATGAATTGTTTTTCTAGAACTGAAGCAAAACGTGCTAGTCATTATGTGTCAGTATCCATATCTATTTACTTAGTAACCAAATAGTAGGTAATATGGAATTTACTAGTGTGAGAGTAGAAAAATATCTATTATGGTACAACTTCTAGGGTAGTGATGCCAGCTCAACAAAAATGTTAGTAGATGTTATGATAAAATTAAATTTTGTCAAGCAATAAAACGAGTTGGGAAAAATAAAAATGTATTCAAACACTTATATAAAAAGAGTAACTTCTAGCATAAATTTGGATATAAATAAATATAATGTTAAATTTCCAACTTCTGTCAAGCTTTCATAGTTTCTTTTTCATTTTGCAGGACCATCATTGATAATGATGAATAAAAAAAATCGCAATCCTTCCACTGGTATATATGCATGTACAGTTTGTGGAAATCTGTATACGAAGCAAGTTGAATTTTTTTGTCACACTATAACAAAACATCATTTGAAACACAGAAGAAATTATACCAGAAAAATACTGCCATTACTATTTTGAATAAAGGTGAAAAGAAATTAAAAGAAGAGGATTTGGATGATAATTCATATGAAATTGTTAATCCTACTACTGGTGAAAATAAATTCAAATGTGAAGTATCCTTAAAATCATTCTCGCAGGAAGATATTTTAAAACAACACTCACTCCACAAAATAAAAAAGCGCTACGAATTGTTTTTTCAGAAAATTCATTTAAATATGCATTTGCAGAAACATCTCGAGAACTGAAGGTATCTGAGTTATGAAAATTGGCATGAAGGCGTTTTGAATAAGGAGATATTTAATGAAAGTATTGCCGTCACCATTATACTTCCGGTTATAGCGGAAGTTGCACATAACTTTGTAATTTTTAATGGAAGATCCTGTATTTTTTTTCAATTTTAGAAATATTTACGTTATTCTGAACATTTTTTGTTGATATTTCCCTATACCTACTTTGAACCGTTATTGAGTTGTAATGTTTTTTATATGAAAATTACACTTTTTTACCATGTACATAAAATCCAATACCTTTCAATATAATTTGAATAAATGTTTGAAATTCCTACGAACTATTTACCACATACCGCTTCATCGTTTATTCTGTGTTAGTTAGCTTTTATATTATATAGGGCTCTGTCAAAACTGGAATGAAAATGGAATCCTTAATCTTCGCGTAATTCCTTTTTTTTTTCAAATGGGATACCCTACCCTCTATGTGATTATTTATTTTAGAAGAATTCTTTGCCCACTATCGATTGTTAAGATATCTATGATAATTACTGAATACTTTATATTTATTAGTTAACATACTATGATTATTACGAATTTTTTAAAAATGTCAGTCACTTCGTAAAATATATAATGTCATATATATGTAATATAAAAGTCGTATAATTGATATTTTATTTAAAAGAACATTAAAACTAAAACTAAAACTCAACAGGTTATGGGCCCAGAGCATTAAAATAATAAGAAAACACATAAGTCGCCTGAAAAATAAAATAGTAACAAATACCTACCTTTACTTAACAAAATGGCTGTTGCGTCCATTGAGGAACATGCAATTGAGAAACTAATAAATAATGAGTCGTTTCCCATCTGGAAGTTTCAAATAGTAATATTATTCAAATCTCAAGATCTGTGGCAGATAGTCAATGGAGAAACAAAGCTAACAGATGCTGCAAACCAAGCACAAATAGTGGAATTTAACAGAAAAGATGCGAAAGCTCAGAAATTAATAATGACAACAATAGATAAAAAAGTACTAATTCACATAATGAGTTGTTCAACTGCGTATGAAATGTATCAAAAATTGTGTAATATTTTTCATAAAGATGACGAACAAAAATGTAACCTATTGAGAGAATTTTTCAACATAACGTTTGAAAAAGGAAGTGACATGTCTACATTCATAAGCAAAATAGAAAATCTCTCTTTTCGATTGAAAAATCTTAGTCAAGACTTAGATGAAGAGATGATAAAGTCAAAAATTCTATCAAGTTTACCTGAAAATTATAAATATTTCTGTACAGCATGGGACTCTACTCCAGAGACAGAGAAAACTCTCACCAAATTAATATCAAGAGTACTAGCAGAAGAAGCTCGTAATAATAAGGAGACTGATAAAGAAAAATCTGTGGCATTTTATGGTTCGGAGAACTTCTGTAAAATATGCAAGAAGTCCAATCATAATACTAAAAACTGTAAAACGATTAAGTGTTTTAAATGCGGAGACTCAGGGCATTATTCAAAGTTCTGCAATAAGCGTTATAGTACTGGTCAATCTTCTTCACATAGTGGTCATAATTTAAAGTGTGGAATATGTAAAAAAACAAATCATGAAGAAGCAAACTGTTATTTTAGAAATAAATCAGGATCATCTCGTTCAAGCAGCAATAATAAAGTTGCATTTTTAACTGAAATCAAAGATAAAAATAATGAAAAACCAACATTCGTTGTTGATTCTGGATGTACCTCACATATGGTTAATAATGGAAAACTGCTAAAGAACGTGCAGCAAGTAAAAACAAATATAGCAGTAGCTAAAAAAAAAGAAACAATGAAAGCAGAAGGCAAAGGTCAGATAGAGATGAACAAATGTGTACTTAATGAAGTTTTACACGTTCCAGAATTGACCAGAAACCTTTTGTCTGTTAATGCAATCACAGAAAACAATGGCCAGGTTTTGTTCACAAAAGAAAAAGTAATAGTAATGAAAGATGAAAATACAATTTTGGAAGGATATAAAAATGAATATGGACTTTATGAAATAAAAGAGAATGAAGAAAGTTTGCTAGTAGTCAACAAGATAGAGGAAGCTACGATTTTGCACAGAAAATTAGGCCACTTGGGCATAAATAATATGATAAAATTAATTGATATGTCAACAGGAATAAATGTGGCGAAGGCAGATATTAAACAGCTTGACACAATATGTAAAATATGTTTAGAAGCAAAACAAACAAGGTTACCTTTCAATACAGTTAGAACCCGAGCAACTAGAATTCTAGAAATAATTCACACCGATCTATGTGGGCCTGTAGATATATCTTCTTGGGACGGTAAAAGATATATATTAACATTTTTAGACGACTTCTCCCATTTTACAATAATATACTTACTTAAAAGCAAGTCTGAAGTTAACGAATACTTGAAACAATATGTTCAAGAAGTTGAAGCATATCATAATACGAGAATATCAAAAATAAGAAGTGACAACGGCGGAGAATATATAAATCAAGATCTGAAGACTTGGTTTAAAAATAAAGGTATCATTATGGACACAACAATCCCTCATTCCCCCCAACTAAATGGAAAAGCTGAAAGATTGAATAGGACTCTCTTGGAAAAAGCAAGGGCACTTATCTTTGACAGTGGCCTTGACAAGAAATTTTGGGGTGAAGCGGTAAGAGTTGCTACATATCTCTTAAACAGAAGTCCATCTGAAACAGTTGATGTTACACCGTCTGAAAAATGGACTGGCAAACAACCAGATTTGTCTAAATTGCATATATTTGGCTGCAATTCACATGCCAAAGTCCTAGGTCATTTAAAAAAATTTGATGCTAGAAGTAAACAATATACATTTGTGGGTTATGCCCCAAATGGTTATAGGCTATGGGACAATGAAAAACAAGTCATTAAAATTTTAAGAGATGTTATTTTTGAAAATGAGACTAGGACTACCTCACAAGACAAGAATCAAAGATTACCAATAGAAGAGGAAGTTTTGATGCAGAAGTTGCCGGAAATAGAAGACAATATAGAATTAGAAAGTGAAGTTTCTTACCAAGGTAACTTCTTAGAAAATGAACAAGAAGAAATATCCTCAGAAAATGAAGAGAGTTTTAGATCAGGAGAAGGCCAAATAACAAGAATAGGAAGACATACTAAAATTCCACAGAAATTTGATGATTATGTGCTTCTAACTTATGAAGAAGTAATATGCTCTGATGATAAAGATAAATGGCTCAAAGCAATAGAAGATGAAAAAAATTCTCTGATAAAAAATGAAACATGGACTCTGATGAATAGAGAAGAAGTTCAAGATAAGAAAATCCTATCAAGTAAATGGGTTTTCAAAATAAAAGAAAACAACAAACATAAGGCCAGGCTCGTAATAAGAGGATGCGAACAAAAATATGGGATTGACTATAAAGAAACCTTCAGTCCAGTAGTCAATACAACCTCATTAAGAATTCTGTTTGCACTGGCTGCCCATCACAATTATTATATTAAGACATTTGATATAAAAACAGCATTTTTATATGGAGAAATCACAGAAGATTTGTATATGAATCTACCAGAAGGTTTTGATCATGAAGATAAGGTGTGTAAATTAAAAAAATCATTATATGGCCTGAAACAAGCTCCATTAGAGTGGAATAAAACTTTTACAAAATTTCTGGAAAATAATGGACTCTATAAATTGAAAACAGAAAACTGCATTTTTAGAAATGAAGATTGTTCACTTATATTAGGAATCTACGTAGATGATGGAATCTTAATTGGAAGGAATGAAATTGAAATTAATAATCTTTTACAAAGATTAGCGGGAAGATTTGAAATGGTTCAGAACGATAATCCAGATTCGTTTCTTGGAATTAAAATTATAAAAGAAACTGATGGTATCAAGATAAGTCAGGAGTCTTATACTAACAAAATATTGGAAACATTCAAAATGGAACATGCCAAACCTACAACGACACCATTATCCAACAATAGTAATAATGAAGAAGAGCAAGAGATAAATAAAAACTTTCCTTATAGAGAACTTATCGGAAGTCTTTTGTATCTATCAAATAAAACACGACCAGATATTACATATGCTGTAGGCTTTGCTAGCAGACATATGGAAAACCCATTGAAACAAGACGTAATAAATGTTAAAAGAATTCTACGATATTTGAATGGAACAAAAACTTTGGGTGTTAAATATATGAAAAATTCTGATCCCACAGAGATGATAGCGTATTGTGACAGTGATTTCGCTGGTGATACGGAAACAAGAAAAAGTACAACTGGTTATGTGATTATGTACTGTGGAGGACCCATTATGTGGTGCAGTAGAAGACAACCAATAGTCTCCCTCTCAAGCACAGAGGCAGAATACATTGCTGCGGCTGATTGTGTGAAAGAACTAACATATCTTAAAGCTCTAGTTGAAGAACTCATGAGTTTTACAGACAGCGTGAGCATAAGCCTTAAAGTAGATAACCAGAGTACCATCAAATTAGTTAAAAGTAACCAATTGAATAAAAGATCGAAGCACATAGATGTCAGGTATCAGTTCATAAATGAAAAGGTTAAAGAAGGTGTTGTGAATCTACAATATTGTCCAACAGAAGATCAGATCGCTGACGTCTTAACAAAGCCACTGGGTTTAAATAAGTTTGGGAAGTTTAAAAACGCTTTGATGTGTTAATTTTTTGTGTTCAGAAGATTTTGTTTAGATTCAGTAATTAGGAGAAGGTGTTAAGATATCTATGATAATTACTGAATACTTTATATTTATTAGTTAACATACTATGATTATTACGAATTTTTTAAAAATGTCAGTCACTTCGTAAAATATATAATGTCATATATATATTTTTTTTTTTTTTTTATTTAGCTGCATGATTATATAAATTCTTCACACTAGTGAATGATGAGAAAGAATTCTTTTATTATCAGAATTCACGTTAAACTAAATTAAAACGAATAAATCAAATCGTCCCTTTTGAATCGTCAAATATCTATATATATAATCATTAACCGTAATATACCCTAAGGTGTTACGGTGTTCTGTTCCGACAAGGTTTTTGCACTCAAGTAATTTTAGTTGTTTTCATATACAAATTTCACCCAGTTTCTTTTATTTTGTGCTATTTCTTTTCCTTCTTTCCAGCTCTTGTTATTTTTCTTTAGGATACCAGATATAATGTCATATATATGTAATATAAAAGTCGTATAATTGATATTTTATTTAAAAGAACATTAAAACTAAAACTAAAACTCAACATCGATATGTATTACTATTCCCTATACCTATCTCCTGCAGTTTTCAAATAAATCAGCTTTGTCACAAAAAATTAATTTATCAAGTCGCCTATGAAATGTTCTGACAAATGTCAGTTATTGTTAATGCTCCTAATGGAAATGCTACTAATGAAAATCTGATTAAAAGTGTACATAAATGTTGGACAGCATTTTGAACATTTGTTGCATTAACATGCTAGTTCCCATAGAGTAATAAATAAAAGAGAGCTTTTAAAACATATGGAAGATACTGGCACAAAGTTTGTGCACAGCCAGTTGAGTATGGCGCATCAAATCGACTAACTGAACTAACAAACCCCACCTCTTACCACATGAAAATTGTCAATATTATTTTAATTTTAGGTTAATAATACATTTACTTATAGTAACTTTTGATATCTATATTTATTATCATCATCTAGGTAAGTTAAAAAAGTAAAATAATGGAAACAACAATGTTTTCAATTTTATCCTTTGTTTTTGCAGACAATCAAATTTGCTAAAAGTGAAAAAGTGTGAAAAAGTCGAGGACAAAGTGGTATTTCAGTGTGTTCTTGAAGATGCTTCCAGGTATTGGTAGATTAGTGTATAAGTGTTTTGGATTATTTGTTTTTCTATTTTTTCATTTTTATTGAATGTTTTTGTTTTATTTTGGATATTTTATTGTATGAAAAATGAAACCTAGCTTGTTCACTAAAGACTGAATTTGTGATTTATTTGATTATTTGTTTAAGGCTGTTTTTTATGTATTAGATTTATTTTATATGAACTGTTTGTTAAATGGATTATTTGTTCGTGTTTTTTTTTATTTACTATTTTTGTGTTATTATTTTCAATATTTTATTTTCTATTGTAAGGAAAATGTTGTTTTAATATAGTAATTTCTCACTAGCAGAGGTTTTTTTATTCTCCTACTCCTAATAATACAATATTACGCGTATGTTGAAAACTTGCAAATTCAAAAAGCGCGCGTCTTGTATGTTAGTTCATGCCATTCGACAAGGTAGGCGCTAGTGGTAACTTTGTGCCACAAAACGCTACACGTTCAACATCTCTCTTTTATTTATTACTCTATGCTAGTTCCTTATTCTTGGATAGTATCTATATAATTGTTCAATGTTAACCACAATAAATCAATACAACATAACCTATAAAAAAATTGATTTTTTGTGACAAAAATGTATAAAACTGATTTATTTGAAATCTGCATGATGTAGGTATAGGGAATAGTAAACATATCGATAGTGGGTAACGTATTCTTCTAAAATACACACACATACAGGGTGTCCCATTTAAAAAAAAGGAATTATGCGAAGATACTTTCAGTTCTCGAGATATTTCTATAATTGACCGTTTATCTGCCGCACCCTGTATAGCGAATCTTTTCTCTCTTATTTTTTGTGAATTAAACCACAAGGTTTTTCAAAAAAAAATAACAGAGAGAAAAATGAATAATATACCACAAGGAACATACACAGAAGATAAATAAATCTATTGTATAATCGCTTTTCTTGTCCTAGCACTTGAAGTTGTAGAATGAGTGCTAGGTCTGGATGTCTCGCCACTGCTCTTTCTACAGCCCAAATGTTACAGAATAAATATAGGTATTACATTTGATTTGCCTATTTATCTTTACTTTTCATTTGTAATTCCTTCTAGTTCCCTCTGTAATGTCTGTCTTTTTCTCTGTACATCATCGAGATCTAACAATTCATCAGGATCCCACTGTTCCGATTCATTATGTTGTATTTATTTATGTCGGTCTTTAATGTGTCCATATCTCTTTGTTTACGAGAACTTATTATTAGAGCGAGGGTAATTGAATATTTGCAGCCTTTGCCGTAAGAACACAAATCACTTTCAGCATTGTGGTGACAGTATTCTCCACCTAGGTATGCAACATTATATCTTCAATTGTAAATGATAAATGATTTAATTAGTAATATCTCCGTAATAAATTATTACGGAGATTTGCGGAATGCTGCGGTGGTTTGAGTTACCATCTCTCAGTCAGTTGCTGAAGCTTTTTCTTTTTGTATAGGCAGCATGAAACTAGTGCTACCATCTCTCAGTTAGTGGCTGAAGTTATTACTTCTTTAGATACAGACATCTTGAATAAAGTCCCAATTTTTTGTTACTCTGCTGCTTATAAGAATTCTACAGCAAAAAACAACCAAAATAATAAAAAAAAACGATTGATGAATCGTGATAAATTACTCAAAGGTCACGGACATTTTAGTTTTTGATAACAGCTTTTTTTATATCGTACTTCTGATAAATCCGTCGTTATCTGTACCAATTTAACGCAAAAAAAACAGCCAGCGTTGCCAAGCAAATTAAAATTATGGTAAATTAAAGGATTATGTTCAAAAAAATGATGAGTTTGATAATGGTTTGATCTTGAGGAATGTTTCTTCATTTCAATATAAGCGATACTCTATTTGGTGGCAGAAAAGGAGATATTTCTTTGTACCTACATTATTTTACAACCCTGACATAAAATTTGTATAATAAATACTATAAAAAACTATGAATATAACAAAACGAAAGGAAAGCCAAAAGCAACGTCCAAGCCATAAACAAAATATAGTATATTACGTGTAACGAGTGCGGAAAGTGACATTTATCCCACAAGTGTGAAAAATCGCTTCTGCTCAAGTTATGCACACTATTTTTCCTACGACCACGCGATATATACTTTTACCGAATCATCGATATGTACCTACAATCCTACGTTTTTATGTAGATGTGAGAAGTTTTACTATATGTGTATTTGTTATTAAAGTAAAATTATAGTTTTGACTTCTTACCTTTGAAAGTGTACTAGAGAATTGTGATTTTTATGCGTTGAAAAAGAATACCTTTATGAAAAAGTTAAAATAAATATTGGTATACAAAATATTACGAACATTTATTTAAAACTAACAACAATTAGAAACAGAACAGAACATCAGAAATGAAGCTGTTTTTGTTACGTATAAATATTGCGATACAGAATTAATAGTTTATTTGAATCATTGTAAAAATTAAAAGTAATAAATTTATATTATATGGACAAATCAACTTAGAAAATACGCATTTGACATATGGTTCATACAACAGCCTTTTTGGTGTGCGTCATCGTTTGTGACGTATATTCGGGTTTTGGGTATGTCGTTTATTTTATTTGCTATTTTGACAAATATCTAACCCTAAATTTGATAAATAAAATCATCAGGATCGCATTCAGCAAAATTCGACAAGGTTACGAAATTAATAGTTACCAGCTTCTTTTTCTAACTGAAAATACTTGAGAACTTTCAAAATACTGATGTTTTTCTGTGTATCTAGGCATTTTTTTGTATTATTCGAATAAATATAACAATAATATTCATATTAACTTTTCATAAATAATAATTGTCCGTGAACAACAAAGTACAGACCTGACAAGAACTGTCAGTGGGACAGTAGAAAAAGATGTCAGACATATTGACAATACGAAAGGTATATCTGCATGCCTATTTTAAATAAAGAAATTTTTCACGATTGATAGGTCGCGCTAGCGCTTGATCTGAACATCAACCAATTAAATTTTGGTAAGTCAATGATTAGGATTGACGTTTGTAATAAATTTAAACGAATTATTATTGCGATATTTTGATTAGGATATTAATCAAAGACCTGACTTTTTTTGCATTTCTTTCCACGTAATGTGTTAGAAAGACATTAACAAACGATGACGCACACCAAAAAGGCTGTTGTATGAACCATACATACATTTGCGGGATATAGACATGATATAGACTAGCATTTAAACATTCAATTTGACAGCTTTTTTATCCGTACACGTACGAATAAGTTTTTTTTCCGTAGTCGTATGATTATAGGCCACTTTCCATAGAACTAGACAGTGCGATATATGTCACTTTTCTATATGATCGTAGGAAAAAAAATTATATCATATTTTTTATCTTCAGTTGGCGCTTCGATCTTAATTTGAATATTTAAATCCCCACTGTGAAATACAGTAAGTGATTAGCATAGTTTTGTCGATGGTGATTAGATCTTATCAAAAAAGTATGTTCTCAATGTTTATGTGAAGAGCTGATATAAAATAATAATTGCCAATGAGTACTATGAAGTAGAGCTGGTACTTGAATTGAAGTAATAAATAATTGAAAAATATATATTTATCACTCCATGATCTGGCAGCACTGCAATAGAAACATTGACATATGACAACAGTGTTGCCAGATGTAACATAATTATCGAATTTTGCCACAAAATTTTCACAAAAAATTTCTGTACCATAATCGATAATTGTAACATAATTTGGTTATCTCGTATGATTTAGATTTTTAGAAATTATGCAAAATATTCTCGTGATAATAAATAAATTATTTAGGTAGTTAACATAAAATTAAAAACTTCCAATGAGACGGCACTGAAATAGCCTTTTGTTGGCAAACGCAATACGTTTTCTGTTAAAAAGGTTTTCTTGGCAATTTTTTTACGTCAACGTAACTCTAATACGGATACGTGTAAAAACTTATGACAAGAAGTGTATACTGTTTTTAATTTCAAATAAACAAACGTAAAAGATTATTTAATAAAAAAATGCACATAGCTTAATAGTTATTTATGCAACAAGTGCAAAAAAAGAGTGTTTTTTGCACGCGACGTGAAATTGTCCAACGAGGTCTTTAGGCCGAGTTGGACAACACGTCGAGTGCAAAAAACACGTTTTGCAAGAGTTGCATACAATATTTTTTCTAAATTCATGCAAAAACTGGAAAATTAGAACATAAATATGTCAAGAAGCTAATCTAACCTAATAAAACTCAACTCGTTCTTCTTTTTTGTATCTTTATGGCCTCCACCTTGTCAGTACTCAATCATAGCTGGTTTTCGCCTTGACCGTTTAAATTTTAAATAATTAAAGATTTTTGAAATAATTGTAACTCGTTGAGACTAAGTAGTAAGATATACATATATTATTGTTGTATTAAAGCAAGATCAGGTACTTGCTATGGATCTTTATTTAATTTAAATGTTTATGTTCGTCATTAATCATCACAAAACTGACACAAGAATGACAGATGAGTGCAATAAAGTACCACTTTTTCCATTAAATGTGGTGCACAAAAGTGTTGTTTTTTGCATGAATGTAGAAAAAAAAATTAAAATACGCGTGTAACATAATTTTGTGGTAAATTTGATAATTTTCTCTACAATGATCCATAATTTCATCTCCAGCATCTGGCAACACTGTAAATGACAATGACATAAATAGTTGAATTCTATTTATTAATGTTCATTAATGTTTTAGATTACAAATTTATCTTGATTGGTGAAGAGAATAAGAGAAGATAATTATTTTAAACTTTCTTTTCAATTGGTAAGTAATAATATTCTTCATTTTACAATTTGCAAGAAATACTGTTCAGACTCTATTCAATTAAATTAAAATAACATGTATAGATGTACCTATAGTTTCCTAAATTATTAAAAAAACTATTACTGGATTACTGCTTGGGATAAAATATTCGTATAACGGAATCAACGGAACTTCACAGTTTCTTTATTACACTGAACATAGATAAACAAACTAGTCTAGTAATCATAAATTGAATTATTTCTTGTGCTTTAACAAATCATTAAATTTTTGCACTTTGAACTGACACGCCCAAAAATTTTAGAATCATCTTGTAGGATTGTATTTATTATCACAAATAAAGTTGTTTTCATTGTTTAAATAATTTGAAGGTTTCAATACAATAATCCACTTAATCCTATCATCTTAATGCTGGCTTGATGACCAAGGTCAGGCGAAAGTTAATTCATTCAGTATACTTTGCCAGTGCATGTATTGCATCAAGTTTTGATAATTGATGAAATATATTCGGTGCTTTAAGATAGGTACTCTACAACAAGTCAATTAGCTCTCTTATTGGTTATCTTTTTGATACTTTTAGGTTGATTAGATCTAATTTTCTCATTTAAGTACATGTAATAATCATGCCCCGATGAAAATCACATATAGGTACATCAGCTTTGAAAAGTCTTTGTTTGAAGAGAAGTAAAGAAAGTGCTTGTTTAATAATACATATGTCTTTAAATAGAACGCTGTGTCAAGTTCTTTGGAATGCTACACTCAACTGTTATTTTTTTGTAATAACCGAGATTCTAGCATGTATCATAGATACCACGCTGCAGTGCCCCACTTCAATCAAAGATGTCACCAAAGTCCCAGCCCAATATGCCATACTAGCAAGGGGTCACTTCAGGTCTGCCATATACTGTTTGATTTATGTAATTTTTCCAATGTGGAAATGGATTATGGGCCCCACATTGTTTTTTCGTTATCTTTATCTTCAAATATTTTGAAATGTCCTACCTTTGGGGCACCGTTTTGGTCAGTATGAAGGACATCAAGCGACGCTATAATGGTATGGCATATTGAATTGACGGACTTTGGTGACCTCATTGATGACATAAAAAAAAAGAATTGAATTGGTGCCTATGATCCAGTGGCATGTAAAAATTTACCCCCCTAAAAGCTACACTTTAGGGGTGTCGTACTGGATATTTAAAGTGGGGAGTAACATTGTCTATCATCCCCAAAGCCTCAGCGTAGGGCCTTTGATACATGCGAAAACTTTCGCGGATCCATGTCTAACACCTTTCAGTAGAGAAATATAGGAAAATGACAAAATCTTATTATTATTTAACTGAAAAAGTCATTCGTTACTTGTAAGACATAGGTAACCGATTTCCTTAGACAGCGGCTGCCATATTGTCAAGGTTACCAGTGCAATATATCTATTGTCTCAGATAAAATTCCATCTCAATTATACAGGGAGGTCCTAAGTAATTATACATAAAAATAGAAGTGCAAAGAACTACAATACTATCTTCACTTTAAAATATTACGATTTAAATCAACTATTAATAGAGATACAGGGTGTTACCTAATCATGAAATTTTAATTTTCGGTTCTTACAATATAATAACTTTAATGCTTTTTGACTTATAAATATATGAACAAAAATTTGATATTGGGGGTTTTTGGATATTTTGTATATCAGAAATCATAATTTTGTACCTATTTTGAAGTATTTTGTAAAGGGCGCACATACTTAGGCCCCGTATGCGGCAAAAATATACTCTACTTTTGTAAGAAATAATTGAAGCCACATCATTTTAACCATTTTAACATCAATTCTCTGATAAAATATATTCCTGAAATGAATATAATCGCAATAATTAAATTAAAATAAATTGATTAAATTTTACATATATTATGATAATATTTCTAAAATAAAAACACTTTTTGATAAAAGAAATCAATTATGTATTGCATAAGTTTACGATTATTATTGCAATAAATAAAACTTGTTTTAAAACTGGAGAAATTATGAAATCTATATTTTTTTTAGATGAACATGGCTCCTCAATACAAATTCACCTACTTCAACTTGACCGCTCTGGGCGAACCAATCAGGTTATTACTGAACTATGGAAACATTGATTTTGAAGATGTCCGCATCGAAATGGAACAATGGCCTGCTTTAAAACCATGTAAACAAACCATCTATTACAAAAAAACTTAATTAATTTGATATAATTATGTATGATAATGCCTACGAGCTCCTCTATAGGAGTATACTACAGCCTTCCTCAGTGGGAACCCATCCAAGTACTAACCGCGCTTGACACTGCTTCACTGTAATTATCGCTCACTACAACAGTGCAGAGTCGACGCAAAATAATTATAATAATTATTCATATACTAAATACCAACAACAAAGTATCAATTTAACACATCATTCCGAATCTCACAAAAGTAATGTACTTGATAGTATTTTGATTTATTTCCAGCTATGCCATTTGGTCAACTACCTATTTTCGAGCATAATGGTAAAGTTATTCACCAATCGATTTCAATTGCTAGATATTGCGCCAAACAAGTCAAATTGGCAGGAAGTAACGATTGGGAAAGTTTGGAAATTGATTCTGCTGTTGATACTATCAATGATTTACGACAAAGTAAGTATTGAAAATATTTATTGCCATAAGTTTTCCGTCGACCGTGTATTGACATGTTATGCTATTAACGTTCTCAAAATCATACATTAATTACCCTCTATTAATGCATGATTTACATTAATCAACGATTTTTCTACAGGCAACCCAACGCACATCTTATACAATGTCCGCCATAAAGTTGGAACCATATGGGAATTTTTTTTATTATTGTAGTTGAATAACAGCTTTGGATAGCAATCACTTCTGCTTCTGAAATAACTTAAAATGGGCCAAGTCAAAGTTGACAGGTAACATCTGTCAATTGTCAAGTTGGTAATATTGGAAAAAATGTCTTAAAAACGGGTCAATTTGATGAAATTTCGAAAAATGTTACTTGGAAATTATGATTCTAATCACAATTTATGCTTATGTGCCGATTTTGAGAAAGAAATTTTGATGTTCAATAAATTTCATATTTTCGTACTTTTTAATTCACCCCCGTATCTGGCTACTTTAAAATCATTAGAAACTCTTTAAAGAAGTATGAAGGCTACCATTCCATTGCATATTGTGATCATAATATTCGTACGTAAGCTGGTTTTGAAGATTATTGATATTTTCAACTAAAAAAGAGGTAGTCTCTGGATTATTTTCCAAATTTCAAAAAAATCAGAAATTGTTTTTCAAATTTTTCTCTATTAAACTTTAGTCGGAAAGTGGGTACACAAATGAAGATGTTATGAGGGAAGAGTGTGCAAATATACCTAGGCAGTTCTTACTAAATGCTGTCAGGGAATTTAACCGTTGAACCGAAAAATGTATGGAAACCGAAGGGAGGCACACGGAGATGTAATTTCCTTTAAAGTGTTCTATTTATTGTTTGTAATTTTGAAGTAGTCGTTATGCGTTAAGATATTCAGATTATAATTAAAACTATTTTCGTACTATCCAACTAAAGTTTAATGAAAAAAAAAGTTGAAAGAAAAATTCTGACTTTTTTGAAATTTGGAAAATAATCCAGAGACTACCTCTTTTTTAGTTGAAAATATCAATAATCTTCAAAACCAGCTTACGTACGAATATTATGATCACAATATGCAATGGAATGGTAGCCTTCATACTTCTTTAAAGAGTTTCAAATGATTTTAAAGTAGCCAGATACGGGGGTGAATTAAAAAGTACGAAAATATGAAATTTATTGAACATCAAAATTTCTTTCTCAAAATCGGCACATAAGCATAAATTGTGATTAGAATCATAATTTCCAAGTAACATTTTTCGAAATTTTAACAAATTGACCCGTTTTTAGGACATTTTTTCCAATATTACCAACTTGACAATTGACAGATGTTACCTGTCAACTTTGACTTGGCGCATTTTAAGTTATTTCAGAAGCAGAAGTGATTGCTATCCAAAGTTGTTATTTAACTACAATATTAAAAAAAATTCCCATATGGTTCCAACTTTATGGCGGACATTGTACATTGACATTTTGTAGGCAAACAAATATGCAATATCGTCTTCAAAAAATAAATCCTAGTATAGAATACTTCTAGTTTTTGACTTACCTATCGTTTTATTTCATTATTCTACAGAGTTATAATAATTATTAGTGTTAAGACATCCAAAAAAGAATTTAAGTAAAACGAAAACAGTGACATTTGAACCAGCAACCATCTATGTGACATTTCAATGTCATTATTTATTTTTGACAGTACTTATCTATGAAACAAATAAATACAGTCGACAGAAGCGAACATGAGCCCTGGTGGGCGTGTCCATGTCGCTGTAGTTGTATTTTTGTGGTAAGAATCGATATTTTAAATCGATTACCAAATATCGGTACCATAAATGTCAACTATTATGAGATATGTAAACAAAGTCAAGCTTGCTAAAAATTAATAAAAAAATTTATATTGGGCCAAAAATAGAATAAAATGATCCTCGCATTGACAACAGTGATACAGACACGAATAAAATTATGTATGTCGATGAAATCATTCGGTCATATTATTTCGATTATGTTAACAAATTACTAATGTTCGTTCGTTAACATTAGCTCCTGATTGGCTCGTTGCGATGAAATTCTTTTAGTTCGCATATTTTCCGGGGCTCATGTTTGCTTCAGTCGATTTAGTTTTTAAATATTAAGAAAAACGAATACAACTGATACAGTCGACGGAAAAGCTTTGTAACAAACACGAGTATTAAAAGGGCAATTAACATTCTCAAACATCAACGCACTCGCTCTGCTCCTTAGTTGAATAGGCATGATGACTGATTTTGAAAAACTGCTCCACGATGTTTTCACGTATATACTTTATCTACAATAAATGTTATTTCTGTAAGAAAAAATGTTTTTTAAAGGAAAAATTCAACTTTTAAAAACACATTTTAAATTATGCGCCAAAACACTAGAATAGTAATGGCGTCTGTCTTTGACATCATCAATTCGTAACAGTGTCAACTGTCGATAGGTTATCTATGATCTGTGTCATGTAGTAAAATCGTCAAAGTCAAACTTGAAACACTTGACAGCTTGCAGGTTAAAAGCTTATTTTGATACATAAACATAAATTCAAAAACTGTTTTTTGTGGTAATAAAAAACAGAGATACTTAATAGTTTATAACGAGAAAATATCACATGAATCAAGCAAAGTCAACAGCAACAAAGGAAATACAAAACCATAGATAATATAAAGACGACAAAACAGATGTTCGGATTTGGTTCGGGTCGGATCATAGATATTTGCGAAAATATGACGTCACTCTCTTCTGATTGGGGTTTTAGATAAGATGTCGGATGGTTAAATTTTGTGCTTATATTTTTACTAAAATAAAAAATGTAATCTCACATGAAAATGAAAAATAAGTGATTTATGTAGAATCACTGTATCTTGAATAATTATATCAAATCAATATTTTAGTGATTGTTAGTGACTGTCATCATGCCTATTATCTCGATTGTTAATGGCCCTCATTAATACACTTGTAGGTTAAATAACTGTTAATAGTATAGGAATAAGTATGATATTTATGTTTACATCGTTTTTACTGTATTTAGAAATTGCTTTATACCACTATGAGCCAAATGAAGATGTAAAAGAATCTAAAAAGAAGCCACTTGTCGAAGAAACAATTCCATTCTTCATTGAAAAACTAGAAGCTAAAGTCAAAGATAACGATGGATATTTTGCTTGTAAAAAGGTAAGTTATCAAGTATGTAAAATAATATGACACTGCATATGTATTGTTTTTTTTTTAGTTGACTTGGGCGGATTTGTACTTTGTTGGCGTATTGGAATATTTGAATTTCATGGTAGGAAAAGATATAACCGAAAACGCTCCAAATCTGCAGAAACTTAAAGAGAAAGTTGTTGCTATACCAAAC
This sequence comes from Galerucella nymphaeae, assembly GCA_963978555.1. Taxonomy (NCBI): domain Eukaryota; kingdom Metazoa; phylum Arthropoda; class Insecta; order Coleoptera; family Chrysomelidae; genus Galerucella; species Galerucella nymphaeae. Next base: position 54,887 of record OZ021711.1, on the reverse strand, counting down.
ATCAAAAAGTATATTGAAAAACGCCCAAAAACTGCATTTTAATATATTTAATAAAGTTTGATTATTTTTGATACAGAATAAATTGTTTGTACTTTTATTTATTACTTTACCAAACTCAGGTTTCAGGTATTAGTAATACTAGTAATTTAAAGCATATTTTTCGACTGGTATACCTCATTTAAAAATCAGGAGGAGTAATTTGAATTTAAGTTGACAATTCTGTAGACCTCTCATTGCTCAGATTCTGTCCAGTTTCACACAACATTTTCTAGTATTGACATCTGCTGATAATTTCCATTTTTGATAGTTCTGACAGATGAATATAATTAATTTTGTCATCGCATCTGCTTTTGTTATTTTATTATTTTCACTCAGTTTCGTTGAAACTGTTCATTTAAAATCTTCAATAAGCAATTGTATTGATTATCTGTAATTATGTATCCTACTTCGAGTACCATTTTTTCGCTTAGTCGGATAAAACAATGTAAGGTCATTTAGAACCGTCCAAAATCGAATACATCCATCTTATATCTACAATAAACATTTAAATAATCTACTAAACAGACAAGAAATCGACTTATGGCTATGGGTGACTGGTTTCTTCATCAATCAAGGCATATTTAATAGATTTGGAACACGACTGTTGACTACTTTTTCGGAACACACCCTTTAGTGATTAATCTAGTAACTTTTATTGGTGTGAGTAAGGCTTTTCAAATTACTCCTCCTGTTTATTAAATGTACTATAGTTTAAAGTTACAAGATACAAAATTGCCTACTTTCAGTGGTGCACACAAAGGTTGGTTAGAATTTCGGGCGTCGCTCGAAGGAAATGGCGCAAGTTATAAAATCAGTTCTCGGCGAATAATAATAAGACAGCTTAGTGTGCAAACGTTATGAAAATAAAAAATTATTAGTTCACAATCACGTTGAGGTGCTAATTAGTTTTGGAAAATTAGATCACAGGATCGCAACACTGCGTCCGCAGCAAATTTGCGCAAGCATACTGATACAGTTCCTGATAGTCTGAAAGTTTTTGGGATACAGCAAACACATGCTGAGTAACAGTTCCTGGTATTCAAACAGTTCTTGGGAGACAACAATCCCATGCAGGAGAAATAACTGATAGTCTAATTGTCCCTGGAAGTATCGGGATAATATCTACATCTACAGCTACTACTCAACATCATCTTTACAAATAGTTTCTAAGCATTTTTTTGATAATTTTACTAACCTTCATTTTTATTTCAAGCAATTATATAATTTCTTTTTATCTTTTCTAGTTTTATTTACTATAAAGAAACGTTAAGTTCTTTTTTTAATTTATTTCAACAGAAAAGTTAAATAGCCATTAAATTTGATTTTGTTTCTAATTTTCTTTTAGGAATAAAATTAGTGGCGCCCTAAAATTGCTCTCTTTTTTTTTTCTTTAACTGGCTTGGTTTACTACCAAATTTAAATGGTTAGTTAGGCAAGAACCTGCAATATATTTTAACATACTTTTTTTCAAAAACCAATATTTAAATATTGTTTCATTGGCGATCAACTTTTAAAACCTTGTTTCATTGTCGTCCAGCATTAAATGATTGTTTCAATACGTTGTCCTTTTCTTCTGGAAGCGCTTTTATCAAATTAACCTTTTTTGATAAGTTATGAATCATTCTAGATTACTTGATTTTTATAAAAAAACAACTTTCCGTTAATTTGAATATTGTGTGATGAAAAGATTTAATAAAAATTATTGCGAAAATCAAAATTTAAATTTTAACTTTGAACACCCCGTATCTCGGAAACTAGCAATATTTGCATAAGGCATGTTGAGCAGAATTATCATATTTTGAGGTCTAGAATCTACAGTTCAGAGATTGGACATTCTTAATTAATCACCCTGTATATTATACCCTCAGTTGGACGGAATAAAAAGGAGCAGCTAATAGAAAATTTGTAGCAATAGTTTATGATCCTTCAGGATTATACCCGATTGAATCTTCTTAGAATTCAATAAAATTCATTTAAATGAATTTTAATATTACAAATGGGAGCAGGTACCTATCGCGAAGTTTTGTTTCTGGTTTGATTTTAAATTTCGTTAAATATGAGAATTTATGAAACTTTTAGACTTATTTCAGGTGGATATTGTTTTTTTTTATTTTTACACTTTGCTATAAGCTTATTCTACTTTTTTTATAGACCAAACACACTTTTGTTCCATTTTTAATATTCTAGTTAGTAAATGGGCAACACTGATTCTGCCGCATGGCGGAGGCGCTAACATGGGAATCTCCATAAGAAAATCACTAAAAAAGCCAAGGTTCAAATTAGCGAAATTTACTCTAAAAGTGGTGGGGGTAAACTAGTGAAAAACACAGGGCGCTTGAAAGGCCTTACAGGGTGAGTAACGCCGAAAGACATTAACTATTATATACAGGGCAGATAAAAAGTAACATGCATGAAAGACCTTATATACAGGGTGGATAAAAATTAACATGCATGAAAGGCCTTATATACAGGGTGGATAACGCCGAAAGACATTAACTATTACAGGGTGGGTAACATGCATGAAGGGCCTTACGAAAATCATATACAAGGTGGATCAAACGTATCTTAGGTTTTACATGAGAGTGTAGCGAGAATGTCAAAACGCGTCCATGGAGTATCTGAAGAAGTGTACAATGGCCTCAAACGTCACGCTGTCACGTCAAACGTCAAGCTGTCACATCAAACGTCACGCTGTCAAATGTCACGCTGTCAAACGTCAAGCTGTCAAACGTTATGTTGTCACGTCAAACGTCCGCTTGAAAGGCCTTATTATATACAGGGTGAGTAACGCCAAAAGACATTAACTATTATATACAGGGCAGATAAAAAGTAACATGCATGAAAGACCGGGTGGATAAAAATTAACATGCATGAAAGGCCTTATATACAGGGTGGATAACGCCGAAAGACATTAACTATTACAGGGTGGGTAACATGCATGAAGGGCCTTACGAAAATCATATACAAGGTGGATCAAACGTATCTTAGGTTTTACATGAGAGTGTAGCGAGAATGTCAAAACGCGTCCATGGAGTATCTGAAGAAGTGTACAATGGCCTCAAACGTCACGCTGTCACATCAAACGTCACGCTGTCAAATGTCACGCTGTCAAACGTCAAGCTGTCAAACGTTATGTTGTCACGTCAAACGTCACGCTGTCACGTCAAACGTCACGCTGTCACGTCAAACGTCACGCTGTCACGTCAAACGTCACGCTGTCAAATGTCACGCTGTTAAACGTCAAGCTGTCAAACGTCAAGCTATCGTACGTTATGTTGTCACGTCAAACGCCACCATGTCACGTGAGAGAGAGAGAGTGATGGATGCAATGTGTAGGAGAGAGATGCCGTCGCCATTTCTGGTCCATTGTACAGGGCGAGTAACATGCAGGCTCGAGAGGCCTTACAGGGTGGGTAACGTCGAAAGACATTAACTATTATATACAGGGTGGGTAACATGCATGAAGGGTCTTAGTAATATGCATGGAAGGCATTATATTCAGGGTGAGTAACATGCATGCATGGCCTTAACGTCTTCTATATACAGGGTGAATAAAAAATAACATGCTCGAAAGGCATAAACGCCTATTATATACAGGGTGAATCAAAAGTAACATGCTCGAAAGACCTTAACTATTATATACAGGGTGTGTAACATGCATACAAGGCCTTATTATATACAGGGTGGATAACGCCGAAAGACCTTAACTATTATATACAGGGTGTGTAACATGCATACAAGGCCTCATTATATACAGGGTGGATCAAAAGTAGCCTGCTCGAAAGACCTTATCATATGCAGGGTGAATAAAAAGTAACATGCTCGAAAGGCCTTATTATATACAGCTACTGGCGTCACGTCAAATGTCACGTTGTCACTTGAAACGTCTCGCTATCCCATCAAAACGTCACGTTGTCACGTCAAATGCCATGTTGTCGCGTCAAATGTCATGTTGTTACGTCAAACGTCACGCTATCACGTCAAACGTCACGTTGTCACGTCAAATGTCGCGTTGTCACGTCAAATGTCGCGTTGTCACGTCAAATGGATTTGATGGTGATGGAAAGTTTAAGTTTGGATGGATCATGTTCAGGCGATTGAACTAGTCTATGGTATTAATTCATGAAATTGGACATATACTAGGTATTACCCACGGTGATGTTGATACAGCAGTCAAACGTTACGTGTCCACTATCCTTATGAGTGTTAGGGTATATACAAGGTGTTTTCTCAATAAAAACTAATCACTCCAAAATATACTTTTAATAAATCTTCGGTAATACAGTATACTTTGAATAAAAAAATGGTTGATGTCCTTTTGAGTTATTTAACACTCAGTGATGAATCCTCATATTTACCACCCTGTAGAAATACGTTGTGTGAAGTGGAGGAAACAAGCCCGCCCAAAGTTATTATACATAAATTATAAAAAACTCGTCCTGTAAGAATCTTTTCGCCAAAAATAAAGAACTTACATTTAAAGAAAAACTTTTCATCAACCGCACTAAATAATAGACTACAAAAAATTAATATGTCTCCAATGGAAATAGGACGGTATAGCATTATGGGGATACTTTTGAAGAAAAAACCCGAAGACGAAAGGTGTCAGAAGAAATATCCATAGAACAACAACAAAAGATCATTTTTTATCAATCTATATTTTTGAATAAACTCTACAAATAGATTGTTTTATGAAAACTACCGATATAGAGAAATGGCATTAATCTTGAGATATGAAACTTTCTCATACACATCTTCCAAAAAGGTAAAATGCAAAAATTTTATAAATATCACGTTTACACTCGGGTGATATCTAACCGTGACCGCAACTGATAAAAGAACTATCTCGCTCAATTAGCGACAATATCCAACAGGATGTATCAATCTAACACACACACCACCTAAATTTAAAGATACAAAATTTATATAAATATCACGTTCACGTCATCGCTAAAAGCGCTTAGATCAATACAATATCCAACAGGAAAATAATAAAACAAACACAGAAACCGAACATGTGAAAACTTGTAGCTAAGAAGTTTACTCACGAAACGTTGTTCAAACGGAGGGGGCATCAACAAAATACACTTTAAATAAGGGTGCATGCAAAATAAATTTATCAGTATTACAAAACAGTTGAAAAGCATCAGCAATAACAGTTATTTGTGTGTGTAAAAGCAGTATCAAAAATGTAAGTATTTGTTTAATTGGATCATTACTTTGCGGAATCTACTCATGTTATCAATGAAACTAAAAGTTTAACTCCACTAAAAAATTGTTATTTTTCATTCTTCACTACAGAAAGAAAGCCGATCCGGAAATTGCAAGATTTGTCAATCAATTCACCGAAAAAAATTGGGGGAGCTAGGATAGTCTCAACACAGTTTGGCGAATCGGTGTTGCTTGATTTAGACGAAGAAGTGGTGTTTCTGCCAAAGAGAGTAACGGAAGTATATCGACCGCACCTGGAGGAATTTTTATCAGGACTATACTCCATAACATTCAGAGGGCAGAAAGAAGTGGGGGAACACAATCCACTTATATCATTCCGAATAGAAAAATTGTACAAGAAAATACACAGAAAGAGAGAGGTGAGTACCATGGATATTGTTAAATCATCTGAAAAATTACTGCTATTTATCAATAGAGTCAGAAAAATAGTGTTTGACAAATTCACAGCTAGAGACACGGAATTTTGGTTGAATCGGTTGAAAAAACAAATTAAAGTTTGTAATATTACAATAAAAAAAGGAAATCTACATATAGGTACAATTAGGAAATTACAAACATATATAGGACATTTCAAGCATTTTAAACGACTCATTTTAAATAGGTATGTAGGTATGGGGCTAGGTAGTAAACTAAAAAATAGGGTTAGATGGGAAAATATAGTTTCCGGTTTTTCAGGAAGAGTTAGGACTGGTGCTATAGTGAATTTGTATCATAAGGACTTGACACAATTCTTAAATGATTGCCAAATTATTTTTAAAAATAAAATTAGAGGAATTTTGAAAAAAAATTATCCGGTTGTTAAAGTTAATGTTTGCTTTTGTGGAGTTTTTTCAAACATGATATTTGAGGTTATGTATTCTAAAAATAATCAACCGTTTTTGTTTTCAGTCCGTCTAAAAGTATATTTTATATCTAACAAATCATTTTTTTCCATTCTATTGTAGAACTTTGAAAAGCATTCAGAATTGTCTTCAGCTCCTATTTAGATTTTTATCAATTTTTAAGTAAGTTATCAATTATTTCCATTTTTTAAACATAATATTTGAGGTTATTTATTAGAAAAAATAATTAGCTTTTCAGTTTCTTATCCGTGTAATTAGATTTTTATCAATTTTTAAGTAAGTTATCAATTATTTCCATTTTTTAAACATAATATTTGAGGTTATTTATTAGAAAAAATTATTAGCTTTTCAGTTTCTTATCCGTGTAAAAGAGTACTTTTTACCTATTAATAATTATTTTTTTATTCTGTTTTAGAACTTTAAAGCGTTCAGAATTGTCTTCAGCTCCTATTTAGATTTTTATTATTTCTTAAGTAAGTTATCAATTATTTCCATTTTTTAAATATAATATTTGAGGTTATTTATTAGAAAAAATAATTAGCTGTTCAGTTTCTTATCCGTGTAAAAGAGTACTTTTTACCTATTAATAATTATTTTTTTCATTCTGTTTTAGAACTTTAAAGCGTTCAGAATTGTCTTCAGCTCCTATTTGGATTTTTATTATTTTTTAAGTAAGTTATCAATTATTTCCATTTTTTAAACATAATATTTGAGGTTATTTATTAGAAAAAATAATTAGCCGTTCAGTTTCTTATCCGTGTAAAAGAGTACTTTTTACCTATTAATAATTATTTTTTCATTCTGTTTTAGAACTTTAAAGCGTTCAGAATTATCCTCAGCTCCTATTTAGATTTTTATTATTTTTTAAGTCAGTTATCAATTATTTCCATTTTTTTCAAACATGATATTTGAGGTTATGTATTCAAAAAATAATTAACCGTTTTTGTTTTCAGTCCGTCTAAAAGTATATTTCATATCTAACAAATCATTTCATGCCATTCTTTTGTAGAACTTTGAAAAGCATTCAGAATTGTCTTCAGCTCCTATTTAGATTTTTATCAATTTTTAAGTAAGTTATCAATTATTTCCATTTTCAAGCATAATATTTAAGGTTATTTATTTGAAAAAATAATTAGCCGTTCAGTTTCTTATCCGTGTGAAAGAATACTTTTTACCTATTAATAAGTATTTTTATCTACAGCTGTCATGTAACGAGTACGATTTGACACTATTTTTAGTGTCATAATGACGTATATTACCGCACTAGTGCGTTTTTGATTACATTACCACACTAGTGCGGTAATGAGAATCTAGAAACATATTAAAGCCAGAATTAAATATTTAAAATAACACTGGAAGCTGCATTTTCAATTTCTGAAAGGAGATTGTCTTCGCTTGAACTCATTTTTATAGATTTTTGTTCATTCAAATTTGAAAATTCGATGACATAACTAATTTATTTTATTTCCATATCCTTGTTTGTCTTTGATGATATAGTCACAAAATATGATACACAGTACCTTATGTTTGCAGTCAATATTATTAAAAATAGGTTGGATTGGAATTTTTTTTAAATTTTATAATATAGGTACTGTTGATAATACTAATAAACAGTTGTAGATAAAATTTTGTACGTAACACGTGTGATAGGAATTATTAACGCACTTATGTGAATACACGACTCGGCCTACGGCCTCGTCGTGCAAACATCACATGCGTGCGTTAATAATGTCCATATCCCACTTATTACGTAAATAACTATTCTCATTCTGTTTTAGAACTTTGAAGCGTTCAGAATTGTCCTCAGCTCCTATTTAGATTTTTATTGATTCCAAAGTAAGTTATTAATTATACTGATTTTTACTGATTGTCTGACTACTCTAACGTATATTCAATTTTAGCTGAAAAACAGCATTATTGATAGTGGTTTAAATGGTTTTAACACTCATTTTTTCACACTAGTTTTATATTAACCTCCAATATTTTTGAAAATTGATTGTAAGCTTAATTTTTGAAACTTCAATATCTAACATGATATCCAATATTTAAGTCTAAGTATTAAAAGTAATCAATTACTCCGTCTGACTAAAAAGCGTAATGCTTAATAATAATTATTCAGTTCAGAACTTTGAAGCGTTCCTCTTCATAATAATGGTTTATTAATTCAAAAGTAAGTTATCAATTATCCCCAATTTTGTCTAACATGATATTTAAGTTTATGTATTCAAAAAATAGCTTTTCATCCATCTGAAAGTATACTTTATACTTAATAAATAACTTTTTTTTTTTAGCATTCTGTTTCAGAACTTTGAAAAGCATTCAGAATTGTCCTCAGCTCCTACTAATTTAGATTTTTATAATTTTTTAAGTCAGTTCTCAATTATTACCATTTTTCTCAAACATGATATTTGAGGTTATGTATTCAAAAAATAATCAGCCGTTTAGTTTTTCGTCAGTCTAAAAGTATATTTTATAACTATCAAATCATTTTTTTTTCATCCTGTTCCAGAACATTGAGACGCATTCAGAATTGTCCTCAGCTGCTATTGATTTAGATTTTCATCAATTTTTAAGTAAGTTATTAATTATAACCATTTTTCTCTAACATAATATTTGAGGTTATGTTTTATGTTTGTTATACCTTTCAATAATTTTTTTTCATTCCGTTTCAGAACTTTGAAGCGTTCAGAATTATCCTCAGCTCCTATTAATTTGGATTTCTATTAATTTTAAAGTTATTAATTATAACCATTTTTCTCTAACATAGTTATTGAGGTTATGTTTTATATTACACCTTTCAATATTTTTTTTTTCATTCTTTTTAGGAACTTTGAATCATCCGACAGCCCTTTCTATTTGTTTGGAAAGTTTTCAATTAATTTAAAAGTAAGTTTAAGGTCAATTACCAATTTTCTCCAACATAATATTTAAAGTTTTCAATCATCCAGTTTTCCGTCCGACTAAAATTATATCTTATAGCTATGAATAATTATTTTTTTCATTCTGTTTCAGAACTTTGAAGCATTCAATTGCGTCCTCTGTTCCTATTCGAAAAGTTTTTATCAATTTAAAAGTAAGTTTGAGGTTATGCTGTACTATCAATCACTAGTTATCACCAGTTTTCCTAAACATGATAATATTTGAAGTTATTCGAAGACATTGATCAATCATCCAGTTTTCCGTCCGACTAAAATTATATCTTTTAGCTATGAATAATAATTTTTTTCATTCTGTTTCAGAACTTTGAAGCATTTTTTTTTAGTATGAGTCTTTTCACGGATTTGGTTCGCTACATTGCAGCGTTGTTGGGATTGGTAGAAGCCAAGAACGATGATGTGAAGATCCGAGAAGGGCTGATTGAATGTCAGAGGGGGATAAAGAGGATATTGAATTCGATGAGAAATGCTAAATCGATGGGGGAGAAGCAGCATTTGGAGGCATGCTTAAGAAACATTAAAAGTCTTAGAGCACAATTCAAAGCAGCTCAGAAGAAGGGGTCAGGGCTTTCACCACGAAAGGAGACTGCGAGAGATTGCGTTCGTTGGGAAGATTCTGACTCTGCATTCAAGTCACGCATCAGTTCAGGAGTGATATCGAACCTGAAACATAAAGATCCCCAATCTTTCTTGATTGATACTAGATCGATATTCACACGACGCATTCGAAACGTCTTGAAGAAAGATGCAGCAGTCAAGGTGAATGTGGTGTTTTGTGGTGAATTTGAAATAGTGAAGGGAGACTCGGTTCAGAATGATTATAAGTACTTCACTACCTCGAACTCCGCAATCTATAGAGAGACTGATGTAAACGGCTGGTTTGACTCCAAGGTTACAGCACCGATATTGAAAGAACTTGAGGAGTTTCAGGAACGAGACTCAGGCTGGGCGCTGAAGAAGGTGATAAATCTTGGTGTCAACATTAACAAATACACACCTCAACTTGGCTCATCCTACATTGAGCTACCCGCACAAATTAAGAAGAAGAAAGCATGCATCAACGTCAAAAATGATGATGATGCATGCTTTGCATGGGCTGTAATGTCTGCATTATATTTCTGCGGAAACAAAAGTTCAGATAGAATATCATCATATCCCCATTACTCTACCGTTTTGAAGTTGAAAGGTATACAGCTACCAATGACTGTTGGACAAATCCCAAATTTTGAAAAACAGAATGATGTCTCCATTAATGTATACATCCTCCAGAAGAATAAGAAGAGCTTTGAAACGCTTCCCACATACCTCACGAAAGATAAAAAGGATCGTCATGTTAATCTTCTACTTATCCAAGATAGATATGATAAATGTGTAGGACCCATCAGATACCACTATGTCTGGATCAAAAATTTGTCTCGTCTCCTTTCCAGTCAGCTAAGTAGGGAAGGTGATAAGAAATACTTCTGCGATAGATGCCTCCACTACTATAGATCTCAGGAGAAGCTTGATAAACATACTGAGGAATGTGTGAAAATTAACGAGACTGCCATTGAGATGCCCGAGCCCGGAAAAAATATCTTGAAATTTAAAAATTATATGAATAAGGAAAAGGTACCGTTTATTGTTTATGCAGATCTGGAGTGCGTGCTCAAGCCTGTTGAAGATCCTAAGAAGCCTCAAAGAATGCAGCATCATGTTCCCGCTGCCGTTGGATATTATGTTAAATGTAGCTATGACGATACCCTTTCCTATTACAAAAGTTATCGTGGGCAGGACTGCATGACATGGTTTGCAGATGAGATGAGCAGTCTTTCTGAAGACATGGCTACAGTGTTTTGGTGCCCGTATGATATTGATATGACATGGTTGCAGGAAGTTGAGCATAGAAGAGCTACACACTGCCACATCTGTGAGCAACCCTTCACCCAAGAAGATAAAAAGGTGAGGGATCATAATCATCTTATCTCTGCCAACAACTATCGTGGAGCAGCTCATGGCTCATGTAATGTAAACTATAAGGATAGTCACGTGGTACCGGTAGTGTGGCATAATTTATCGGGGTATGATGCACATCATATCGTTAGGGACGTAGCTACTAGGATGAAGGGAACCGTAGACTTGCTCCCTATCACAAAGGAAAAATATATTTCTTTCACTAAGCACGTGGATGATGCACCAATCCAGTTTAGATTTATCGATAGCTTTCGTTTCATGAATTCTTCCTTAGATAAGTTGGCGTCGTATCTGACTGAATATCCTAACCTCAAGTCCCAGTTTTCAGAGTTACCTGAAGATCGCTTTAATATGTTGACAAAAAAGGGTATAATGCCTTATGATTACATTTCTTCCTTCGAGCGATTCAATGAAGCAACTTTACCTCCACAAGATGCCTTTTATAATAAATTGGCCGATAAACCATGCCCCCGAAGACATTATCAGAGAGCTCAAGATGTATGGAACAACTTTCACTGCAGAAATTTAGGAGACTACGTTGATCTATACATGAAGACGGACATTCTACTTTTGACAGATGTATTTGAGATGTTTAGGACTAGTTGTCTTGAAACATATAATCTTGATCCTGCCCATTACTATACGTTACCCGGATTCACGTGGGATGCCATGCTTAAATATACGGAGGTTAAGCTGGAGCTTCTGACAGACTTAGATATGTTTCTATACGTTGAACGGGGTATTCGTGGTGGACTAAGTCAAGTTTGTAGTAAAAGGAGAGCTACAGCCAACAACCAATATATCAGCAACTACGACCCCCACAAGCCGAGGACGTTTATGATGTATTTTGATGTTAACAATCAGGTTAGTTATACTTCTCTTTAAAATAGTAAGACACTATTTTTTTTTTGTTTCCGTTTCAGTATGGGTGGGCTATGAGTCAATATCTTCCATATGGAGGCTTTGAATGGTCGGATACCAATATTGACGTTTTAACTATCCCCGATAATGCTAATGAGGGATATATCTTAGAGGTAGATCTTGAATATCCGCAACACTACCATGATTTACATAAGAATATCCCATTCTGCCCCCAACACATCAACCCAAAGACTATGGAGCCTCCGAAAAAAGTAGGAGAACTCACTAAATTGATGGCAACCCTTCACCATAAGAATAAGTATATAATTCATTATCGAGCATTAAAGCAAGCGTTATCTCAGGGATTGGTGCTTAAAAAAATTCATCGAGTCCTTAAGTTTAAGCAATCACCATGGTTGAAAAACTATATTGACCTCAACACTGAGCTGCGGACAAATGCGTCGAATGAGTTTGAGAAGAACTTATTCAAACTAATGAACAATGCAGTATTTGGTTAGTAGTTAGCTAAGTTTTTAAATACCTCGATAATTCTATTTATCTGTTTCAGGCAAGACCATGGAAAATGTTCGCAAAAGGGTTAACATACGCCTTCTTACAGAGTGGAATGGTCGGTATGGAGCGGAGGCTTACATCGCCAAGCCCGAGTTTAAGAAAAGCACCATTTTTAGTGAAAAACCCGATTTGGTAGCTGTAGAACTTAGCAAAGTGCGCGTGTGGTTAAATAAACCCATATACGTTGGACAAACTATCCTCGATTTGGCGAAGACTACCATCTACGACTTTCACTATGGGTATATGGTTAACGCTTTTCCTCATTGTTCAGTCTTGTATACGGACACTGATTCACTGATTTACGAGCTTTATCAGGATCCTTATGAAGTAATAAGAGATGATTGTCACTCACGCTTCGATACCTCTGATTATCCTGAAGATAACATCTTCAACATTCCTCAAGTTAATAAAAAAGTTCTTGGGATGATGAAGGATGAAAATAATGGGGTGCCGATGACTGATTATGTAGGCTTAAGATCCAAACTATATACCACAAGAGTGATTAGAACTGAGAGTGATATAGCGAAGAAGCGTGGTAAGATGATTGATGAGGGGTATGATGAAGATGAAATAGATGTAGAAATCAAGAACTTTGGTATTGGAAAGAAGGCTAAGGGGGTTAAGTCGTCGGTTGTTAAGAATGATATCACATTCGAGGATTATGCTGAGTGTTTAGATAGCTGGAAACAAAAAATAGTATCTCAGAATTTAATTCGATCTGAAAACCATGTGGTGCATTCAATAGCTCAACAAAAGATCGCTCTCAGCCCTGATGATGATAAACGATACCTGATTCCTGGATCGGATGATACTTTACCATGGGGGCATTTTTCCATTCCATCATCTACACCTATGGAGGAGGATGAGTAGGAGCCAGCATATTTTTTCAATCTTTTTATTATCAACGAAGCAATTGAATCTAGCATAGAGTTAGCAAACGTTCAAGGATTGGTTGGGTAACAATTGAAAAAACCGCATAAAAGTCCCATTCTTGTGAATGATGTAAAACCAAACGAATTAATGAACCGTTTCTATTAGCTTAGAGACTAGTGTTCGTGCTGTTTGAAAAAAAGAGCCATGAGATATTACCTCAAAGTGGTTTTCCGTAGGCCTATGGGGGATGTATTTGCCACTTCAAATATTAAATACAACGCGCCATGGTTCTATCTCCTTATATCAATTATTGTGATATATAAGATGGTGTGGAAATGAACCGTATTATAACAATTTAATAAATTTTAAAAACTATTTGTTATTTTATTCAAACTAATAGATTACCATAAAAAAGATAACGCGCCGATATCTTACCTAATAAGTCTTCAAGGTGGTGTGTAAATAGGCTAAATCTTTTTTATAATCAAGGAAATTCATAAAACATTCAAATTTTGGAAACTAAAACAAATATTAATCATCAGTATTATAGACTATCCCATTGAAAATATATTCATTTTATATATAATTTATGTATAATAACTTTGGGCGGGCTTGTTTCCTCCACTTCACACAACGTATTTCTACAGGGTGGTAAATATGAGGATTCATCACTGAGTGTTAAATAACTCAAAAGGACATCAACCATTTTTTTATTCAAAGTATACTGTATTACCGAAGATTTATTAAAAGTATATTTTGGAGTGATTAGTTTTTATTGAGAAAACACCTTGTATATACCCTAACACTCATAAGGATAGTGGACACGTAACGTTTGACTGCTGTATCAACATCACCGTGGGTAATACCTAGTATATGTCCAATTTCATGAATTAATACCATAGACTAGTTCAATCGCCTGAACATGATCCATCCAAACTTAAACTTTCCATCACCATCAAATCCATTTGACGTGACAACGCGACATTTGACGTGACAACGTGACGTTTGACGTGATAGCGTGACGTTTGACGTAACAACATGACATTTGACGCGACAACATGGCATTTGACGTGACAACGTGACGTTTGGATGGGATAGCGAGACGTTTCAAGTGACAACGTGACATTTGACGTGACGCCAGTAGCTGTATATAATAAGGCCTTTCGAGCATGTTCCTTTTTATTCACCCTGCATATGATAAGGTCTTTCGAGCAGGCTACTTTTGATCCACCCTGTATATAATAAGGCCTTGTATGCATGTTACACACCCTGTATATAATAGTTAAGGTCTTTCGAGCATGTTACTTTTGATTCACCCTGTATATAATAGGCGTTTATGCCTTTCGAGCATGTTATTTTTTATTCACCCTGTATATAGAAGACGTTAAGGCCATGCATGCATGTTACTCACCCTGAATATAATGCCTTCCATGCATATTACTAAGACCCTTCATGCATGTTACCCACCCTGTATATAATAGTTAATGTCTTTCGACGTTACCCACCCTGTAAGGCCTCTCGAGCCTGCATGTTACTCGCCCTGTACAATGGACCAGAAATGGCGACGGCATCTCTCTCCTACACATTGCATCCATCACTCTCTCTCTCTCACGTGACATGGTGGCGTTTGACGTGACAACATAACGTTCGATAGCTTGACGTTTGACAGCTTGACGTTTAACAGCGTGACATTTGACAGCGTGACGTTTGACGTGACAGCGTGACGTTTGACGTGACAACATAACGTTTGACAGCTTGACGTTTGACAGCGTGACATTTGACAGCGTGACGTTTGATGTGACAGCGTGACGTTTGAGGCCATTGTACACTTCTTCAGATACTCCATGGACGCGTTTTGACATTCTCGCTACACTCTCATGTAAAACCTAAGATACGTTTGATCCACCTTGTATATGATTTTCGTAAGGCCCTTCATGCATGTTACCCACCCTGTAATAGTTAATGTCTTTCGGCGTTATCCACCCTGTATATAAGGCCTTTCATGCATGTTAATTTTTATCCACCCTGTATATAAGGTCTTTCATGCATGTTACTTTTTATCTGCCCTATATATAATAGTTAATGTCTTTTGGCGTTACTCACCCTGTATATAATAAGGCCTTTCAAGCGGACGTTTGACGTGACAACATAACGTTTGACAGCTTGACGTTTGACAGCGTGACATTTGACAGCGTGACGTTTGATGTGACAGCTTGACGTTTGACGTGACAGCGTGACGTTTGAGGCCATTGTACACTTCTTCAGATACTCCATGGACGCGTTTTGACATTCTCGCTACACTCTCATGTAAAACCTAAGATACGTTTGATCCACCTTGTATATGATTTTCGTAAGGCCCTTCATGCATGTTACCCACCCTGTAATAGTTAATGTCTTTCGGCGTTATCCACCCTGTATATAAGGCCTTTCATGCATGTTAATTTTTATCCACCCTGTATATAAGGTCTTTCATGCATGTTACTTTTTATCTGCCCTATATATAATAGTTAATGTCTTTTGGCGTTACTCACCCTGTATATAATAAGGCCTTTCAAGCGGACGTTTGACGTGACAACATAACGTTTGACAGCTTGACGTTTGACAGCGTGACATTTGACAGCGTGACGTTTGATGTGACAGCTTGACGTTTGACGTGACAGCGTGACGTTTGAGGCCATTGTACACTTCTTCAGATACTCCATGGACGCGTTTTGACATTCTCGCTACACTCTCATGTAAAACCTAAGATACGTTTGATCCACCTTGTATATGATTTTCGTAAGGCCCTTCATGCATGTTACCCACCCTGTAATAGTTAATGTCTTTCGGCGTTATCCACCCTGTATATAAGGCCTTTCATGCATGTTAATTTTTATCCACCCTGTATATAAGGTCTTTCATGCATGTTACTTTTTATCTGCCCTGTATATAATAGTTAATGTCTTTCGGCGTTACTCACCCTGTAAGGCCTTTCAAGCGCCCTGTGTTTTTCACTAGTTTACCCCCACCACTTTTAGAGTAAATTTCGCTAATTTGAACCTTGGCTTTTTTAGTGATTTTCTTATGGAGATTCCCATGTTAGCGCCTCCGCCATGCGGCAGAATCAGTGTTGCCCATTTACTCTAGTTCAATATCCACATATGAGTTATTTAGCTTGTTTTGAACTAGAATTATTACTATTTTTCAATCTAAATCATTTTGTTGAAAATTTGCATCTACAATGAGATTCCCTTACCTAAGGTTAATTGGAATTAATTGTGCATTATGTACCTTGTACCTGCAAGTAAGCATGAGCCGCTAGAGATATGTAGCCACTTCACATGGGGCAGTGAAGTGGCTACAGTTTCAAAGGATGTGTTTAGCACCATTGATCTGAACAATATCGAATTTACCAATTGCTACGCGTAACTTGATAAGCGATCTGGATTACTGTCGATATTGAACTGAATCCGTCAAGTCCTTGTGGAAAATATACTTGAAAAAAGACAAACAAAAGTATTTGGAGCAAGCTACATAAGACATTTTTTGGTTTTTGGCAAATTTTCTCTTCCATCTAAATAATAGGACATTCGTTAAATGTATTCTACGATCGAGTACTAATTATTTCTCTACAGGGTATACCGAACTCTCAGTTTCATCATTGTCTAATATTTCTTTATATTAGACAATGGTTTCATTATTAGATCATTCTATGTGTAATATCGTTCATCAAAAGTAGAGGAGAAAATTGTCTATATATCCAGCGAATATTGAATTACTTTTAGATGACCGGCTGATAATCTCAAAACTACAGTATTTCATCCAAAAGTTGCTAAAAATTCGAATAAATTTACTTCCACATTTGAAGGTAAGAGCATTAAAAAAAATTATTATTTTGAATGGATCGTATTTGAAGTCGGTCAGTGTAGTGATAATAGGCTGAAAATTATCAACCAAAAATGAAATGAAAATATTCAATATTGTTTAAAATTGAAGTATAAAAAATGCAAAAAGTAGGTGTTATTGTTCCATGCAATAAATTCGTATTTGCAATAATCAGTTAAAAACAACTTTAAACTTATACTCAATTCTCGACTTCATGTGGAAAGATTCACCTGTGAAATTATTCCAATACTTTACTTAATTTCTGTTGCTTTTTTGAAAAGGTACCTATCCTTGGTTTTAGTGGAATATATTTCCCAATAGGAAATAGATATTGACCAATCATACTCCATCATTTTGGATTTGTTGTGTTGAGATCCCAGAGCCAAGTAGACATCAACATCAAAATGGAGATATAACCTAATTTTTTGTCACATTAATGGCTTAACGGTTTGCTTTTATTTGCTTTGTTTTTTGTTTTGGTGTCGGAGTTGTTCAATTCTAAACATATATACATATATGTATACTTGTCAATACAAAATCATCCACCATGGTGATTCACCGTAGTCATACGTGCTCTAGCTTCTGCTAAAAGAGTTGCCTACGTTTGACAATGACCTGTGTACTTTTCAGGGTTGTTCCAACCCAAATATTACAGAAAATTCTCCCAAATGTGTTTTTTCCATCAGGTTGTATAGTACAGCGGCCTTATATGTAGCTGAAAATAGTATTTTTTTCTGAGCACGCATATGGCCGCAGAGGAATATAATCACTTATAAGTTGCAACAAAGACTGATTTTCTCTCTTTTACATGTGTGACTAACATAAATTTGCAAATTCTAACCGATTACATTGAATAAAGTGAGGCATTCATGAAACTTGAAATATTTAACATTTTATTCATATTATATGAAATTTTTCCAAATCATTCATATTTTTAGAATTTTTTCAATTTCAATCATATCTAACAATTTTACAAACAATTCTTTTCTGTACAATTCAAACCAAAACATTTTATTTTAGTGAATTTAAAAGCTTCAAATTTACATTGTTTGACTGGTTTTTCATTTTGCAGGTAGTATAATTTCAAGAAAAGGACAATTACTGGTAAATCCCAATAATATTGTTGATGTTTAAAATATTCATTTGATCCGGAAGTGGATACTGAGAATTAATATCACCCTACACCGTTGGGGTCCATTTATTTGAATCCAAGCTAATGGCAAGAGGAGGGGAATAATTATTGAAAGTTTTCTTTAAAGTTTTGTTGACAATTTTGTGTTAGTTTCAATTTAGATTTTGAAGTGTGCCAGTTAAAGTAG
Source organism: Galerucella nymphaeae (assembly GCA_963978555.1). Classification (NCBI taxonomy): domain Eukaryota; kingdom Metazoa; phylum Arthropoda; class Insecta; order Coleoptera; family Chrysomelidae; genus Galerucella; species Galerucella nymphaeae. The sequence goes on along the minus strand of OZ021711.1, from coordinate 36,395 downwards.
CAAGTGATCTAAGTGTATCAAAATTGTAAGTACAAATTTATTATTCTCAAATCTATACAAGGTGTTTCATATTGAGTGACTATGCACAAGGAGTATTTCACGTAACTTTTTAAGATTTTAAATATTCGGATGTTTCGGTATAACGAGTGTTCCTTGCTTCTGATCTATAGGGTGGACAAAGTTACATCGTAGTCCCATAACTGAACTTCGAGAAATACTCAATTGTCTATTTTTTTGATAATTTATTGAACTATGTTTTGGTTTATTTCAAACTACCCCATTAAAAAGCAACTGATTACGAACAGTTTTAAATCATTCAGATTTTTTTCATATTTGACCCCTTTTACTGGCCGAACTCCGCTAGCGTTGTTCGGCCACCTGCAATAGCGTGCGGAAAATAATTACTTTCCGCACTAGTTGGGTAAACTACTATTTTGATTCAAAATAGTCCGAGGAATATAAAAAAAATCAATTGCGAAAATACAACAGATATCCAACTGTCATCTTACACTTTTATAATCAGTAGAGCTCACCAAATCTCAACTATAGAAAATATTTTGACAAACAGATTGATTGAAAAAGTATTGATAATAATATAATACTAAGAAATCCCATAGGTTTCTAAGACGAGAGCATCCGCGGAATAGGTTATATTACTTCATTTGTCGTGCTCTTGTTTATTGTTAAAATCCATATTTTAACTCATGTAATTATTCTCATACTTTCTTTTATATTTCAAAATTCCCGCCCGCATTACAAATAAGACAACTTAAATCTCAAAATCATGCGGGAGCAACCCGAACTATGAGCCAGCCACCCTGTGCTCTTCCCACTCCAGTTCAAGAAGTCGAAGAAACATGTGCTCCCCAATCCCAGTTTCATTTTAGTGCTAATCTATTTTTTTGGCAAACATGCCTATAATTTTGTTGTAATATTATTTTAACAATTTAGTGTAGTGCTTCTACAATTTGGAGAATACAGCCAACCTTTTATTTTTCCATCCAAATAAGAAAATGTTTGATGGCATGGTCCCTATTTTCGCTCCAATTTCGAAGATTGGTTAACCCACGCGGCGTTGCCAAACTCATTTTTTCGTAGAACTTTTCTTTTGTACCGCCGGTATGTAAAATCCTTCTAAGCAACTCGGTTGTTCGTTCTTAGTGAGTGAATGCTCCGATACTCGGACTTGTAAATTATGTACATTTGTTCGTTACTTCATTAGACTTTGTTAAGTAACTATAATTGTTTTATTTTTATGTGTAAACCCGGTCCTTAACTCCGGTATAATAGTTAAGTGGTCCTTCGATAATATTTAGTGGGAATAATTATCATATTCCTTACGATGGACGTATGTAAAGTTATAGAACCTCTTAATCTCAATCCACATTAAGTTTGAAATTTATTACAGCCACTGCCTTTTTTGATTTACCTTTCGCACTGAACTTTACATTTATCCTGCATTATTTTTTCATTCAACTATAATCAAATGTATGTTTTATGATAAATTCATGTGTTTTATCCAAACATTAAAGCTGCATCCACCTAAATAGGTTTAAAGTGGGTCCAGATCGAGTCCAAAGAAGTCGGTCACAACATACAAGTGGAGCTATTATAAAGCGTGTGAAAATATTTAAAGATACAACAAAATTTTTTGTATATTTTTGCTTTACGTTCCAGAATCGGTCGTAGATAGGACTTATTATTATGTGAATATTAATAAACTCAATTAAAAAAAAATCGTCATTTTTATATCAATTCACCAGAATCAGACAATTTAGATAATATTTGCTTATAAGCTGTGTAATAATGATTGAATGAAAAAAATTAGTTTTTCTATAGATACTTCAGAAATAATAACTTTGTAGCTAAATAACATTCTAATTATTCACAAACATTTTTTTTTATTTTGTATATTTGAAAAGATATTTAAAAAATGCAGCTGAAAATTATGAAGAAAATCACTTGGAGGTTTCGCTTGATATTGATGATCGAAATAAAAAGATTAGTCATGGATTAAATTTTCTTTATCCAAATCAAGCAGCGGAACTAGTGCTGCGAGCAGATATAAAAAAGAGAAAATCGGTTTAAAATTGAGACTTCAGCAAAGTTTCCTGAACTTTTCTAGTTCTAAATTTGTTGTTTTTCGAAAGATTGGGTACATTCCAATAATTATTGAAAATTTGGCAATATAAGAACGGTGGTAACTATATTCAAAGGAAGTGTTTTTATCAATAATTATAAGTCACGGAACAATCATTGCTTAAGGCATTAACTTGAAATTTGAAAGTTAATTGATGGTTGTCTCCATTTCATTGAACTTTTTAAAATAATTAACCGGAGCGTCCTGCAAAGGTGGTTAACGTTTCTCGAATCGCCATGTGAATTGAGAAATCATCTTAGCAGTTGCCTCATACCTACATATTACCATTGTCTAATATAAAGAAATAGTCTATCAACCTCATGAGTATAACAAAGCCCTGAAAAAAGAGATGCATATATATTGCGAGGTGGCGGCCTAGGTTAAATTATGGTGAAACTTGGAAACTTTCAAATACTTGTGTATCCGAGATGCTACTTACCGATAGGTGGCTCTATGATCAGCTTAAAATATTAATAACCCTTAACTAACAGATTAGTTTTTTAATAAAGAATGAAATGATTCACAAGCGTTGGTAGACCGATACATGCTATTTGTGTTACATGCCCAAACTTTTGGAGGAAATTTAGCTTCTTCTGATATATAATTTTCAACTATGTAATCACAAAATTGTATTACTCTCTCATCATCGGGCGATTTGTCAAATATTTCAAGAGAAAAAAAGTCACCTACTTCGGTAGGTTCTAGAAAATGTAGGCCAAAGAATAACTTTAAAAACTTGCCAATTTCTGAATTTTTATCTTTATATTCATTCGACAAACCTAAATTTAAAATTTTACGGTACCATGCTTGACATAAGTGAAATCTACACCCGGTTAAATTTGAATATGGCCAAAATCTATAAATTGCACTATGAATTGCTTGTTCAAAGTCGACTACTATATTTTTTGGGTTAAAGGATAGGTTAAGTGCATTACATTTATCGCTAACATTTTGAAACAATTACAACTTTTATCGGGTAACAGAGCAAATATGACTGGAACATAATAATCTTTTTTAAAAGCATGAATGGTAAATAGTTGGTAAAAAAACTTTGTACAATATTGAAATGTACCATCCATATAAATGGTATCACAGGAACATAAGAAATATAAATTTGTGAAACAAGAAAAGATAATTAAATTGTTTTCCTTATCTAAACAGCAAAGGAAATTTTCATCTTTAATTTTAGTTTTCAGATTTAAATTAACAACTGCATCAAAAACCTGATTTATATCCTTAGGTAATGCTGGTAAAACATCTCGCCGTGCTCCGTACAGATTTCTTCTCACACGAAGTAGATCATCGCTTCCAATGTCTGAAGCCCAATCATTGTTCTACGAGATGTTAGAAAAATCATACTGTTAATAATACTATTCAAGTCTTCACGGTCGATAAGTTGTCCGAAAATATTAGTATAACGGTATTTCCCTGCTTCTCCAATTGCTAAAAGATGTAAAGCGTTACAGCCAGTATTATCCGTCTCGTTAATATTCGCGCCATTCTCTAATAGATTAATCGCACAGTCGAAAGCTTTTCTATAACAGGCCAAAAGAAACGGAGTTCTTCCGTCGATGTTTTTGGTTTCTTTATACTTAGGTTCCCCATAGTTATCTTTGATATCATTAAGAACTGTTTTTAATATTTTTACAGCCTTAACAGAGTTAAAAGCAGCGGCAATATGTAAGGGCGAATTTCCTTGATCGTCTCCAGCGTAAAAATCCAATAATTGATGACTTCTTCGGAATCGCATTCGGCTGCTGAATGCATCAAGGTTTTGCCGCCATAATAAATTTTACGAATATTAGCACCATTATCTACTAAAATTTTAAAAATTGAGAAATTCGATAAAGTTTCGCTAAATAAATCACTCGCTTCGTAAGATTCCTGCGAAATAATTTTTCTATTTTCTTTCAGCATAATTTTTAGTACATTGTATTGTCGATTTTTGGCTAATTCTAATAAATTGTCATAGTCTCGTTTTAATCGTAAATTATATTCACCGAAAATTTCGAAAATATTTTCCGGTATCGAACGATCTTCTAGAATGTCGTTAATGAAGGATCTAAGCATACTGAATCGCCAATTTAAAAATACTTCACTAATAAGGAAGTCCGAAAATGATTTTTTCATTCCAGTTTGGTTGAAAAAATTGCAGATGTACCTCGCCGCCAGGTATTCGGCGAAAGTTCTGTGAATAAATTGAAAATCATCTCTACTCACTTGGACGATTCCCATTACTGATAAATCTTGCATAGAACGGACTACAACAGAGTCTCTTAAAATTTCAAAATGTTCGTATTCCCTCTTATCGAACACGACTCTTAACGCCATCTTCGTATGATCTTCGTCAATAGCCAAATCAAATTTCTCGCTCAATATATTTTCAACGGAAGTATTACAATTCTCATTTAATTTTTCGTAGATATAAATTTTTTTCTTTTCTTTTATGAACTGTTCGTACAATTTTGCTATATTGAACTTGTCCAAAGATTCCGTTTTGAAATTGTTGGATTTGATGAATTCCGAGCAGTTGTTTTTGAAAATTTCCGCCAAGATCCAAGATTGTAACGGAACTCCTATAAGATCAAAGGAAATTGGTTTGACGGGATTTATTAAATTCTCCAATAATATCTTTATAAACTCTTCACATTTTTGTAGATCTTCGTTATTTGTTAGTCGCAGTTTTTCCGTCCAATAGTTTTTTAAAAAGTTTTTCTGATCTTCCTTTGAAAACGGATCTAAAGAAAATCTTAAAAAAGTTAATTTACCTGAAATGTCGTTTTGGCAGTGTTTTCTCGAGGTTAAAACAACTTTTTTGACATTTTCTGAACTCTCACAATATTTTATAAGTTCAAGCACAAACAATGAATAATTTGGACTGATCTCATCAAAGGCATCGAACAATATTACAACTTTTTTCGGAAGATTAAGCAGTAGTTTTTCAAAATCGTTGAGTTGATTCCAATTTAATAATTTCACTAAATCAATCTTTTTATTTTCATCTAAACTAGCTTTGAAGATTTTCGTACATTCGTTCAAATTGATTTTTATTATCAAATAATTAAATTTTTCAATCAAACATTTTTGTAAATTGAATAGTAAGGTAGTTTTTCCCATTCCCGGATCGTCTATTATCAATATAGTTTCAGAATCTTCCACTATTAAATCACACAAATCATTTTCGGTAAAAATTCTTTTTCCTTTCGTTTCACCCCGAAGGGTTCTTGTTACGTAATAATTAATTTTGTTCTTATAATTGAAAATGTTAATAGTATCATTGTTAATTAATTTACATAAAATATTTTCATTAAAATCCAAAGTTTGTGGTTGTATTAGTTCATAGAAAGTAATTTGTTTTCCTTGAAAACTTATATTTTTTGAAAAAATGTGTTTTTGTGTTTCATCTGTTAACTGGTCGAAGGTGATGGTTTCTTCGAAAACATGTGCTTGAACCTTAAGGTATTCAACCAAGCTTTTCAAAATTTCGGTATCGTCGGAGGGTGTCGGCCACTTTGCGCCCGACCGTTTTGCGCTCCTACCTGAAATCGGCCACTTTGCGCTCTGCTACTTTCATAATCTACTTTATTTTCTTCGATCTGCCCATTTGCAATATAATTTTAAATTCCTCCTACCTACAATAATAGTCCGGTAAAGGGTAAGTTAAAAATATTAGTTTTACAAGAAAACAAGAAAGTACAAAAATTACATTTATTTTTTCAAAGTTTTTTTATAAAGTAAAATACAAAAATCCATGTTTGTTTATTCGAGCTTCTGAGTATAAGCTAACGTCTTTAAACATGTTCTCAAGTCTCTTGTGTCTTTATATTTCTTTAATGTTTTGGAAATTCTTTCATCTAAAGTAATATAGGTTTTTTTGCGCCGCTTTCCTTCTATATTTAAAGTGGATCTGTCATAAATGTGATCAGAATATTCTGCTTCTTTAAGTAGGCACTTCACCAATTGAAATACATTGGAATGTGGTTTTATCAATGTATAAACGATGGTTCCAACCTTCCAAAGCATTGTTACTGCGATGTCTTTGCTCATGGCAATTCCACATTTCCTTGGAAATGTGTGTATTTTCTAACCATTGCTGAACAAAATAATCGTAGAATTGTTCCATTTTTTCAGAAATTGGAGAAGTCTCTTGAATGCATAACCAGCCATCATCAATATCTTCCACAGGCAGATATGCTAACGCTGCACACATTCTTATATGTAAACGTATTTCTTCGTTATTTTTATATTCAGCAACTAATCCCATATTTTGAATATTTTTCCATATGCATTGATTAAAATGAAAATTACATCCAGAAATTTGAGCTTCTGGAAAATTGTTTTCTAAAGCACTAATCGTTGCCTGCTCATAATCAAGTTTCACAACAGTTGGTTTCCAATTCGGTAGTTTCTGTTTGATTGATGAAAACAATGTATTGTAAGTCTCTTTGGTTTTGTTAGGAAGTAGTGCATATATCAATGGAATTATATTTGTCTCCTCTGGTGTGCTACCAATATCAATATGGATGGTATATATTTGGCTAAATTGCTTACTGCAGCTTTTGAACGTTCCATCCATAAATGCGGTGTTCCTACTGTTAGTCAGAATTGCCTTAGCTTTGTTGCTGGCAAATACCAATATTTTGTACCCGGAAGGAGTACTTTCGTCGATAAATAAAAAAGTTTTGTCACTCATTGTAATAACTTCTTCTGGAAATTCTATTTCTGATGCTGTAGCGGGATCCTTGTGCAGACCATGTGCACGTCTTCTACAGGCATTTAAACCACTTTTCACTGAAGTAAATGTTGGTATTTCGGTCACGAAATCTAGTCCTTGATTATACAATTTATGAAACTCGTCCTGATATATTTTTGACATTGGCAAATACTTGTCGTCTTCCCTAGCTCTCTTCCTCGCATTGAAAGTACAATATATCACTTCTGTTGCTGCAACACTAGGTTTACACATATGATCGGCTTCTCTTATTATTCTGTTGTTATCCATAATGATATTGCCTCGGCATTTTTCAGTTTTTTCTTTCATACAACTCCAAAAAACCGAGCCATCTTTATTGGTTTTCTTTATACGAAAGCTATATCCCTTATACAGTGCACAAGGTTTTCCCTTCGAGGTTTCAATAATTTGCACGTCCATTTTTAAAATATGATTCAAAAATGTAAAAATATCACTCTCCACAATTCTCAATACTTCTGTATCAAAGAACGAAACGAAACTGATTAAACATCAACAAATTAGGTAGGCAGGTAATTTTTGGGGAAATCCTGGGATTTAAGACATACCTAACCTACCCTAATTACCCCTAATTTACTTTTCTTCGAAATAGACATTAACAGAAAAGAAGATGTTTACTATTTTTCTGTAGTAGGTACCATGGGTTTTAAGCAAATTTTCTAAGCTAACCTTTACCGGGCTATTATGTTATAATAAATTTAAAATTATATTGCAAATCGGTAAATCCTAGAAAAAAGGATAATACTATTATGAAAATCGCAGAGCGCAAACAGGTCGATTTCAGGTAAGAGCGCAAAACGGCCGTATTCAACGGGTGCATCCGAACTGCGCCATTTTTTTTTACTTACTTACTTGGTTTAATCCTAGTCCGAACTGCGCCAAAATAATTTTTATCTAATTACTTCGTCATTGAACGCCAATTTTTATTCGTTGTTAGTTTTATTTTATTTTGAATAGGTTTGAACACAATATAGAAAGGAAAGGCAACAAATACTAAAGTTCACTTAACAGCAAAATATTTATTCATTATTGACTAAAATATACACAAATTAATGTAATTCTCGAAATTTATGTTAAACACATTTAACAAAGTCGTAACGACAAATTTCATTGTTTTTCAATTGCACAATTTTACTTTCAATAAGCTTTTTTCTATCTGAAATTTCTTTTCTTATATATCTACTTTCTTTACTATCTATTGAATTTATTTTTAAATATGTATCGGATTGCATGTCTAATAGAATTTTTAAAAACTTGTTTATATTTGGATGTGCAGAACTGTTTTCCGACTTAAATTTAGAATGGAAAGAATCCCATGTGTTGGTTGTCCGGGTTAAAGAAGACGTATTTTCTGCCCAAATTGTTGGCGGAAATGCTGAGTCTTCATCTATGTAGTTTTCAACCATATAATCTGCAAATTTATTAACTTTTTCATTGTCCGGTTTGTCTGCCATAAAATCCTCTGCAAAGCAATCGCCTACTTGAGAGGGGGCAAGAGACATTAAACCAAATAAATATGTTTCCAATAATGGAATTGCCATCTTCATATTCACTAGTCAGTCCTAAATTTTGAGTTTTGCGCAACCAGGCCTGAGCCAGGTGAAAACGACAACCAATAATTCTTATTGTCGGCTAAACTTCTTTTACAGCTAGATGAACTGTCATTTCAAAATCTAGTACAACTTCATTCGGTTTTAACGAGTAACCCTAATCTCTACATGTTTTCTTCAATTGACATAATGCAGCAGAGTACGAAGATTTTGTTTTAAAAGCTGCTCTAAAAGCTTTTGCCGTGGGGTTTCTGTTATAACCTCCATTTTGACGATATACTGAGAACAAGTTTTCTATAGGATCTTGGTTCAATCTACGTGTGAAAATAAATGTAAATCCTTCTTTAAGGCTGTCCTAGAAAAGTAAATTGACAGCGTTTATAGTCTGCAAAATATTTTGGAAACATGGAGGTTTTGTCACTCTGTTTTACTAGGGAAAAAATAATTTATAACCATCCATTAGGGCATTATAAGCATATTTATTTGACAAACTTAATGCTTCATTTCACGGTTTCACAGCATAAAGTTGTTGGCTGTTTAAGGCGTCAAATAATTTATCTACTTTTTCAACAAATTCTGCAGTGTATATAGCTGATTTGTGAATTTCTTTAGTCTTAACAGCAGTTCTTATAGCTGCAGACATACTATTACTAAATAATTGAGTAGCAAATTTCACAGATAGTTTCTCAAAAGGATTTGGTTTTAAATGTTTTTCGGTGATTTTTAGTAAAGATTTTCCCGTTTTACTGCCCATGTTCAAATTCGCAACATCTAGAAAAACCTTCACTGTGATAACATTGTCTTCCTACAAAAAATCTCCCTTTAACACATTTTATTAAGTGGGGAACGTCAAAAAGTGCATAATATTTTTTATCATTTAAAACAAAATATGGGTTTGTAACTGAAATACTTAATAATTTGTGAAGTTTTTGATTTGCTGTCGATCCGTCACAAACAGTACCCAAAGGATTTAAAGAACTACCTCCAAGTTTGTCTATTGCTGTTGTGACATGAGAATGCTATTGCCAGAACGATTTCAATAAATCGTCATTTTACCAGATTATTAGAAAACAATGTCTAACTGTTTTTCTTTATGTTTAATTGAGTTTTTATTCATATAATCAAAATTCAAAAGATAATTGTCCTTCGGGCAACAAGTCTTTTTTCATTCGAATTAGCTCCATTCGTGCTTCATGCTCTTTTTTATCCTGATCCTGCTTTTGAATGACTGCTTTTTTCTGGATCTCTATTAGCTCTAATTTTTTTTCAGCCATTTTTTCAAACTTTTCTCCAGCTGAAGAAACAGTTTTATTCCTCTTTGGAGGGCTTGTTAATGTGGGACGCCTCCGTTTTGCCCAAGATTCTGCAACAAAATATATAATATGTTCATATTTGAATTTGATTATAAAAGCTTACACCAGAAGAATAAATTGCTTTAATCTCAAGGAAAAATAAGTGCAGTAGTATTAAATTGAATAATACTATACATGGAATTTTTACAACCTGTATAATATGTTGAATAAATTGTAAATAGTTCTGTACACAAAATAATGAAACTCACTGCTAGAGCAAGCAGCTTCTTCAATTGGTTTTTCAACCTCTTTTGGCACAGCTGATGTGGAATTTACTTCTACCAACTCCTGATCTTCTGGCATCTAAACTTCTAGCTCCTCCATATTACAGTCATGAGAACCAGCAGTCTCAAGCAGCATGGTGAAATTATCAGCTGGATCTTTCCATTGTATTCCACCTAACCTAAGAAATTTAATCCCATTTGGTTACCTCAAAAATTTTGGCCCTTCAACTGCAGGGGATTTAACTAATAAAACAAAATCAAGTGCTTACCAAAACGACCATCAGCATCTGGAGTATTGATCAGTCCTTGAACACTAAAATATTTTCAACGACAATTTTTATTAATACCTAATATTTCACAAGGGTTATCTTATCGGAAACTACAGAGTACCTGAGTTAATCCATTTCCGCCCTTATTGGGGATTATACTGACCATTGAGGTGGATCATTACGAAATTACACATGAGTATGAGCCGTATTTATTGAGGGAATACCCAGTACCACTAATAATAAATTGTATTTAGGGACATATTATTTGTTTTCATTTTCTCAGAAATTATACCCAATAAGTGAACAGTAAAAGTTTTTAAGGGAGATCCGTTTCTTTCGTACTATAGAACGCTGATTATATTTTTTGTTCAGGGTTTTGAAATTATTAAGTTTTATACATATACAAAAAAAAAGATTCATACAAACTATATTAATTGATCTTTTCAATTACAGTCCAAGACCAAACTAATAATATGAGACAAACAACAGGGTCCTAATATTTATTTGTTTCACAAAAATAATGTTTGCTCATCCGAAACGTGCCTGCTTTGCCGGAGCGGCTGCGATTCTCCCTCAGACTGTACACTGGTTTCTAGTAGTGCAGAGGGAGCCATGTGTCTGACGTAAAATTACTAATTTTCAAAAAATTCATACAACTGAACGATTGAAAATTAAAAGCTGAAATTCAAGTAATGTGTTCACTTTTTCATTAGTGAGGGCTGTCTGCATGGATTTTAAAAACTATTGATTTTTAAAGATTTTCAAGGTCGTATCTTAAAAACGGTATAAGATTAATTGATGTACATGCAGCCAGTCCTAGAAAAATACCTGTATTTTGATATGCCTGAATATGAAACCTTAATCTTTAACCGTTTGAAAGATATGATTTTTTGAAATTTAGACTGGGTAGTATGTTCCTCTTAACTGTTTTGACGAACCTTTCTGTTATCCCATCTTGTCCTTAAAATATAAAATAACCATTTAGTACTTAAATCAGATGAAAATTCAAAAATAATGATGAAACTATGCGAAAATACTTGTGCTATGCATGTTTAACCTCCACTTTCTTGAGTTTCTGTTTAAACACATGAGCTTCGGTCAACTTGTAGCACATCCTTGTATTAAGATCGCCCCCATCCATTTCAAACAATTTGATGAGATGAGACCAACTAGCCTCTTTAAAAGTATTTTCAACTTTAAACTTGACATTATAATCCTCCAAACTGTTTCGAATTCCATTCAATCAATGGGGCGGATCATATATGGCCACTATATTTCCTGCTGACCTACTTGAAAAAGATCAATGGTGTTTCCTGACGGTCTTGAGGAATCCTCTTTCATTTTTTTTATGCAATTAACATTAGCAGAATATTGGTCACAGACTGTGCATGTTATAATCAAACCCATCCCCTGAAGTTTAAATACCAAAGCATGATCTGCAAAGTGCATGCTTTTTTCCTCAAAAATGTGCTGAAATCCAACTGCATTGTCCCATTTTTTATCGTAGCTAAGGCTTGGTTCAAGAGATATTTTATCGAATATCAAAGAACAGTGCCTATCCAAAAAATTCAATTTTTCAACACAATCCTGTAAAACTTTCATTATTTTTGGGTTTACTCCAACATCAAACTGAATCTTATTCAAAAGATTCATTAAAGTCTTTCTAGATGGTAGAGCAAATGTGTAGCGAAGAACTTTATACGCCTTTGGACCCTGTTTTAACAAAGACAAAGCAAAAACTTTGTCGTCAAACGTGAAACGTCTGCCCCTTGCTTTTTTTTAGCATTTGGATTTGACAATTGATGAAATTTAATGCTGTTTGATTAATTTTTGTCTTTAGAAATTCTACTGATTGACAGTATCTCATTGCTTTGTTTGAAGCATTTTTAAAATTCAAACGACGGGAAACATTTTTTGAATCTTTTGCAATTAAATACAATTTTTGCGCCTTAGGGGTCAAATCTGTAGCTTTGCTAACTCGAATTGCTTTCAAAATACTAGATCTGCTTTTGGCACGTTCAGCTTTGAAAACATATTAATTTATTAAAATACCCTTTTTAAATTTGTTGTTGGCCATAATAACAAAAAATTAAGAACTGAATATATGTATATTTACCTTTGGGAACCGGAGTTGTAAATGCGTCTTGGTTCCAGGTAGAACAGAAAAACCTATGCTGACAATTTCTTAAAAATTGAAATTTAATAATTTTTTTTTCTAATAGTTTATATATTGTAATATTAATTTCGAAATCAGCAGAATTGCTATTCCATGTGGTCTTTCAAGAACCTCACAAGGTCCAAAAAAACTATTTCCTGTCTACGTATCGATGATGGTCTACCAAAAAAAGGTTTTTTCCTTTTATTTAACAATTTATTAGCAAAGTACTTAAACAAGGATCACCTCTGATGACAGAACTTGTATGGAGGAAACTATTAATTGATAAAATAGGTCAATGATCTTTCATCAGTAGATCTATGATGGATCTATGAATAGAAGGGTGACCTTATGAATTTTAATCACATTAAGATGAGTGATTTACAGGATTGGCAGATATGACAAGATTGTCATCAGCTCAATTCGGTTTACTATGTAAACGAAACAAATTTTTCAAATTATCCTACTTTGGTGAAATTGGAAAAGGGCAAGGCTTAACTAGAGATTTATTTTTTGTTAACATCAAAAAAAGCGACAGCACACGATATTTAGAGCTTCTCGTGAAGCAAGCAAGTCGTGTGCAAAAAATAAGAGATTATTTTCCAGTAAACGCGTTCTAACAAAATTAAGCTCTGTTTTACAACAACATCTGGCCGAAATATGATAATCTCCAAAGAGAAATTGTAGGAAAAATAGTCTTCGATAGCGTACCAAAATACTATGGATCTGAAGTGAAATCTGAAGAAGAATGTGTAATATTAGAAAATTTAAGGTCTCAAGGCTTCGAAACGTTACCCAAGCGAGATTACGTCAGCAAGGGATTGTTTGTATTTCAAAAATACGGACAGCTTCACGGTATTTCCTAAGCATATAAAATGAAAGAACCGGCCAGCTCTGAAGAATTCTGCAAGAAATTAGTACCTTACTGGAGCAGAGCTAAGGATATAATACCGCTAAAAGTTTCCATTCAAACACTATTCCAAAAAAGCGTTAATTACTTTTCAACATCCAGCGATAAACTCCGAGCTAAGATAAGAGAATACGCTGAAAATTCACTAGATGTATTCACCAATTCAACCGCCTAAAAAAGAGACCATGGTACCATGGAGTTCTTTTGCATGGAGATTGCTGGAGTAACAATATGATGTTCAATTTTGATGATTCAAGAAAACCAGTGGAGATGAAACTAATCGATTTTCAGGCTTGTAAAGTAGGCTGCGGCTCGTTTCGTATTGAAATACTAATTAAATGTTGGGCGACAATGAAACTAGATTTTTAGATTGACGTTAAAAAAAATGATGTCAAAATATATTGCAATTATAAACCAATTAAATTTGGTAGTAAACTGAGCCAGTTCGCAGAACTTTGTTACTTAATATATCTTAAAAAATTAGCAAAACTAAAAAAAAGACAAAAAAGAAGGCAATTTTTGAGCGCCACTAATTTCCTTTCCTGAAAGAAAATTAGAAACACAATCAAACTTAATGGCTAGCTAACTTTTAATCTATTAATAAGAAAATATAAAAGAGCTTAACGTTTCTGTATAGGAACTGTTATTCTTCCAGGATCTGATTGAATACCAGGTAGTGTTACTTAGCCAGGAACTTTCGGACCTGTAATTCAGTCCAGGATTGTTGTCTCCCAGATACAACAACAAAATTCAAAGCTTACAAGGATATCTGTCCAGTTCAATAAATACAATTTACTAATTTAATTTAAGGATTCATCCTGGACAAATATCTGAATTTCATAGAAAAAAGGGCATAAAAGCACACGCAAAATCGACTTTTTCATATTTAAATTGCGTTTCATTATCAATATCCAAATAACTTAATGTCATTGTCAATTTTAATAACCAGTTTGATTTAAATTATTACTTAGAAGGTTGCCTAGCAACGAGCTTTTTCTGCCTGCCAAGTGTCATTAAAAGGCCGCTTTTAATGTCATTTGAAGAAAATAGTTATTTATATAATAAGGATCATAAAGACGATCATTATGGTACAAGTCGTGAATGTTATCACGGCGTGTGCCATAATGATTGTTTATGATTCGTATCACATACAAAATTTTATCTGATGGCATTTATATCAATACATTTTCGAAAAATTAAAAACTGCAAAATATCAGAAGCAATTTTTGGTGCCAACAACCAAACAGGATTACAGTTTTGCCAACAATCATCAACTACTGATGTAAAAACTGTAGAATCCATTGGAATTAATCCTTGGCTGGATAAGAGAGAAAATGTGGCTTCCAAAATGGGTAGCCATTTGTAAAAACTTACTTATAGAATATTAGTGATATACAGAGAAATATTAAAATATGAAATTAACAAGTAGATAAAAAAAACATACCAGTAGGCAGTAATCCAGATACTCAAGCAGCAATGGCAGTAATAATTCGATTTATTTTCAACTGTTTTACGTGGATTACTGCAGTTGTAGGTAGTATTGACTACGGACGATGAGAGAAGACCTGCCGGAACCTTCCTCACTCTTATTTATATATTGTTCGATATTTTGAATTTCGCGGTAAAGTACATTAAGAATATTCCACTATGAATCACAAAAGAGAAATAATTTATATACTATTCCACCAAAAATCAAAATTCTGAAGAAATTCTTCAATAAAAATTGAAACTGAAACTATGTACGTGTCTTAATGGCTATCATTACAGGATCGATGCATAAAATACTATTCTGGATCAGTTGAAGGTCATTAAAGGTCCATAAAATTATAGATATTGAAAAATACATGGTTCTGTAATCCTCTCCCATAGTTCTTTCGAGATTCACATGACCAAGTATCTAACTGAATAACTAATCACAAATTGTATTAACATTGTTCAAACTCTTTAACAGGAACATTGAGAAAATAACAAATTTCTACAACCATTACATTATATTTCATTTAAAACCTTGAATACTCCTGAAACTTTTTATGATATGGGCAAACTGTTCAATTGTATAACTCTCATTGTGTATAGCTTACATATTTATTTGAAAGGTACCTATATTGAAGCAAAAATCCTAACTAAAGCAAATCAAACCGACCACAACAATAACCTAGCCAAAATACGTGAAAAACTTTTCAAGAACCAATTAATGAATAATTGCGTGAACATATTATCTAGATTGTGGAAAATTGAAATTTTGAAAAAACGGTAATTGTGAAATAAAAGCGTCTTAATTAGTTCTGAAAAGTACAATATAATATTTCCAAATAAAAAAGCCTAACCAAACCAAGCCAATCCTACCCCAACCCAACCAAAAAAAGCTTCGTATATAATATGCGATTGTATTAATGGCAATTACATGAAATTTGCATACAATATTTTCCCTACTCCGATCAATAAGGATTATTTGATTAATTATTTAGTTTAATTACTTTTAAATATAGTTACTTTGGAAAATCAAAATTATTTGACAGCTGTCAAATTAATTGTCACTTGATAGGTCTGTTCGCGGGATTGTTCTAATTATGCTTGAAAAAATCTCACTGAGGCCTCCAGAATAAAGACAGTAGGCTAAATCGAACACGGGAGAGCCTACTTTACAAGCCTGAAAATCGATTAGTTTCATCTCCACTGGTTTTCTTGAATCATCAGAATTGATTACATCATATAGTTACTCATTACATCATATAGTTACTCCAGCAATCTCCATGCAAAAGAACTCCATGGTACCATGGTATCTTTTTTAGACGGTTGAATTGGTGAATACATCTAGTGAATTTTCAGCGTATTCTCTTATCTTAGCTCGGAGTTTATCGCTGGATGTTGAAAAGTAATTAACGCTTTTTTGGAATAGTGTTTGAATGGAAACTTTTAGCGGTATTATATCCTTAGCTCTGCTCCAGTAAGGTACTAATTTCTTGCAGAATTCTTCAGAGCTGGCCGGTTCTTTCATTTTATATGCTTAGGAAATACCGTGAAGCTGTCCGTATTTTTGAAATACAAACAATTCCTTGCTGACGTAATCTCGCTTGGGTAACGTTTCGAAGCCTTGAAGCCTTAAATTTTCTAATATTACACATTCTTCTTCAGATTTCACTTCAGATCCATAGTATTTTGGTACGCTATCGAAGACTATTTTTCCTACAATTTCTCTTTGGAGATTATCATATTTCGGCCAGATGTTGTTGTAAAACAGAGCTTAATTTTGTTAGAGGGCGTTTACTGGAAAATAATCTCTTATTTTTTGCACACGACTTGCTTGCTTCACGAGAAGTTCTAAATATCGTGTGCTGTCGCTTTTTTTGATGTTAACAAAAAATAAATCTCTAGTTAAGCCTTGCCCTTCTCCAATTTCACCAAAGTAGAATAATTTCCACTCCTAGGAGCTGTAAGACCTTGTCGTTGGTGGAGTGGCTCAGTAACTTCTTCCCTTCTCGAGCCGCAAGGACGGGAAGGGACGAGTGAAGCTAAGAAACAGCTCAAAACACGCTGACAAGTCCTATCACTTTACCGATTGGATAGTTGTTACCAATTCTTCCGGTGAAGAAGCGTGAGGTACCGGGTTGATCGTACCTAGATACACGCGATTCGAGTTGAATATTTGTGTAAGAAGGAATTTTCTTTCGACTAACAATATCTAATTCAACATCGACGATTACTGGATTTGGTTTAGGTAACGATAGGCGAGGCGGAGGCGGTGGTGGTAATAGTGATTGTTATACATGGAATTATTTAACTAATATAACATATCACAATCACTATCGTTACGTTCGTCCAAATCTTCACCCGCTCTAATAACGACGTTTCTCTGACAATTTCCGTCTCAACGCACTCAAACTAACCTGAGCTGGCAGAAACATTGAAAGTCTTACAAATAAGTACTGAATGCCTAGGTACTAGGTTGATGAAAAGTATGAAGGATTTTCAAATAATGTAATTTTTCACTGATCAATAACCTGGTCATACACAACAGCTGGTTGTTAGAATGAATGATGATGTCAAATACTGTGGTAGTAGATTGTTAATTTGTACGTAAAGATGAAAATATTTGTACTTTCGAAATGACTGGTTAATTACATTTCTATATTTCAGCAGTATCCTAATTGTTTTCCAGGTAATTATGGATTTAGCTGACATTTTTAGAAAAGGGATGCAGTATTTACACAAGATCCGATTGGACATAAACTATAGGAAAAAACGTTTGCTATCTCGTGAGGAATCATTAATTAATGGTAGGAGACAAACTAGACTAGAGATACCTGGAGGTTAAATGAAAGGCAAATACCTGCAGATCTATCTCCGTATGTCACACCAAAATCTAATAAAAAAGAAATGACTGAAACAAGAGATTGATTAATATATGAGTTCAGCAATAGGTACTTTAATAAACAAATGTACAAAGAAAGAAAAAACAGGATAATGAACGATCAAATATTTCATATGATAATTCCCACAACAGTAGCTGCATACAGTGGTTACCTAATTGAGAAAGTCTTCAATCGAAGATGAAGAAGGATTTGTTGTTTTTCTTGGACGACCTGTTTCTATTATTTTCTTTTCTAGAATGACTTCTTCCCAATTATTATTCTTCATTGCTTATAACTTTTACGTAAAGGTAAAAATGATGATGAGGAAATAACTCTTAAGACCCCAGTTAAAAAATCACGCAAATCCTTAAAAATATCAAATTTTCACTTATATTAAGGACCGTCGCACCGTATTTTTACTACCTACTGCTATGGTAACATTAATGCCATTAATGGCAAATTGAAAAGAGAGACCGTCCATGCAAATATCTGTTTTTGTATAGAGAAATATAGAGAAGTCTTGAAATAAAATCAAAGTGGTGTAGGTGAATGGGGACATAAAAGAATCAAACATGAAGAATGGAAATAGTAGAATCATGTAAAGCCAAGAAAAAAGATAAAAAGGCAAATCAAATGTAGCTAGGTACCTTGTACTTATATGAATTATTGGCTTAAGGTAAAATAGACGGACTTTTTGCTGTATCAATTCTTTCTCCAATTATTGAATTTTATTTGTCTCTCGAAAATTTTGTGTGTGTTATATCGAGGAATCCAAGGAATATTAAATACTTGATAACGATCATAAGCTGTATTAATTAATTATTAATTTATACAAACGACATGGTTATCTTGGTTATCTCCATTCCGCGCGCGTCTATCTATAATATACATACATATGTATTCCCTTCCCCTTCTCAAAAAAGTCTAATAATTTGTACTCTACATGAAAGCGCGCCGGGTCGACGTTTCGCAATTCGCGAAACAAACATATGACAGAGAAAAGGAGAGTCACCATCTTTCAAGGGTAAGAGTGGAAGCTAGAGAAGAGGAATGGGAAAAGAAGAGTTAACATGATATATGGATAGATGATTGATTTGAACATCTACTTACTCCATTTGAAGAATGAGTTCCACCTTCACAAGAGTGGATACAAAAGGTGGGTAAATAGATTTTAATTCTGAATGTAATAATTTTCTCTTGCTTTTTAGGAGCAAAAAAGAGACAGACTAATTTGCGAGACGTCGAGATAGAGGTTACGAATATTATCGCAATGTCCATATGAACATCGAAGAAATACCAGCTCCAATGCCAGCCAGCTGCTACTTCTGCTCCAAGTAGTTTCATACCTACCAAGTGAAGCTCCGTTGCATTCCAATAACAACACAATAAAATGCCTTTTATTTTTAGTGATTATGCATTAATTCAAAGTTATATAATTTTCAATAAAGTTTTTGAAAAATCTCAAATTCTCACTTATACTAAGGACTGTCGCGCCGTATTTTCAAAACCCACTGCTATGGTAACATTAATGGCAAATTAAAAAAAGAGAGACTATCCATGTAAATATCTTTTTTTGTACAGAGAAATATAGAGAAGAGAAGTCTGAAATACAGTAAAATCGAAGTGGTGTAGGTGAATGGGGAGGTCATCAATATCAGCATGGACATAAAAGAATCAAACATTTAGAATGGAAAGAGTAGAATCACGTAAAGCCAAGAAAAAAGATAAAAAGGCAAATCAAATGTAGCTAGTAGGTACCTTGTACTTATATTAATATTGGCCTAAGGTGAAATATAGACGGACTTTTGGTTGTATCAATGCTTTCTCCAACTATTGAATTTTACTAGTGTCTCGAAGATATTGTGTGAGTGTGTGTGTTATATAGAGAATCCAGGGGATATTAAATACTTGATAAGAGTCATAAGCTGTATTATTTTATACAAAAAACCCTGTTATCCCATTCCATTCCAATCATCTACAAAAACGAGGGAAAACAGCTGTCATTCAACTTCTTCTTCTTTTTCGTGATCAAAAATCAAGCCTTTCGTTTTGACAGATGTCAAATCTATGAATTTATAGATCTATGATTGACATTTCTGGAAATTATTGTGATCTATGGACACCTATTTAAAAAAGAAGAAGAAGGCGTTATGCAATTTCATAGGCATTGATGTATTTTTGTGGTTCGGTTGCCTACCTCTTTGACAGATGTCAGATCTATAAATTCAGAGATCTATGATTGACATTTCGTGAAATTATTTAAAAAAGAAGAATGTCCTAACCTAAAATATCTGTAGAATATGTCAAAAATTAAAAGAAAAATTAATAGAAAATTTCAGTACTATAGGTAGAGGAGATGCTTTCAAATGACGACAAATCGTTTTTGAAAGACTTGTAACTAAAGCCACAATAAACAGATAAGAATTTCTTGAGAATAATGACAATTAAAGAATACTTGCAAATCATTTTCAACTACCCATCTATGTAATATTTCATCTGAAGAGAGAAGCTGAACAAGACACAAGCACGAGGTAATAGAAATTTGGTAGTTATTATGTAGGTATTTTTGTTGTTGTATAACATTAATCTTACGGTTTGTAGAAAAAAGCAATCAAAGCAGTGGTGGCTTAGTGAAGAAAATTGAAAACACCACAACTGAGAGATCTAGCTCAAGCACAAGGAAAGATAAATTTTATACTTTCATAGGGTTTGCTATTAAAAAATCTTTACTTGTAAGTCAAGAGTTGAAGACACGTACCAGACTTTCTGATAGAGAATCATATGACAGAGAGAAGGGGAGACACCATCTGGCAAGGGTAAGCGAAGAAGCTAGAGGAAAGGAATAGGAAAAGGCTTTAGCCATTTGCTAGATCTCTAGAGAGGTACAGAGAATGTGAACTTCTTAATTGAAAAGGAATAGGAACAAAGCAGAGGAGAGATAAATCAAGAAGAGATAACATAATATATAGATTAGTGATTGATTTGAACATCTACTTACTCCATTTGAAGAATGAGTTCCACCTTCACAAGAGTGGATACAAAAGGTGGGTAAATAGATTTTAATTCTGAATGTAATAATTTTCTCTTGCTTTTTAGGAGCAAAAAAGAGACAGACTAATTTGCGAGACGTCGAGATAGAGGTTACGAATATTATCGCAATGTCCATATGAACATCGAAGAAATACCAGCTCCAATGCCAGCCAGCTGCTACTTCTGCTCCAAGTAGTTTCATACCTACCAAGTGAAGCTCCGTTGCATTCCAATAACAACAAAATGAAATGCCTTTTATTTTTAGTGATTATGCATTAATTCAAAGTTATATAATTTTCAATAAAGTTTTTGAAAAATCTCAAATTCTCACTTATACTAAGGACTGTTGCACAATTATATTTTAAATAAAATAAAAATTCACTAAACAAAATCTATTAAACATATATTTATTATATCAACATTATAAAAATTTAACATAATATAGATGTATAGCTTTTATATTCTTCACTACTCTTCATAATTATATTTCATATCCAAATTTAACTGACTAACATTACGAGGGTTAAAAAAAAATAAAATGTTCATGAGGAAACAAACTTTTTCCGGTTACTATAATACCATATATTGATTCATTGCATTTATCTCGACATTTATTCTTTATACAGGGTGTTTTCAAATGATATTTAGAACGTTTATAGGTATATATCTCTCTGTATAAATTTCAAATAAGTTGCGTAACTTATCACTCCTTCAATAAAGCAGCTCTGGTTCTAAACGATATAAGGATGATGCTTTAATAATACACTTTGACCAGATTGAAACATATATTATTTGTTTAAAGTTTTCGAAGGATCGAAAGCTCAATGTCTTCCAAGAACTGAACACAATTACATATATTTATGTTGATTTGGTGGTGTTGTAATTCTTATCTTCCAATTAAACATACAACATAAAAGTTAATACTAAGGTTACCTTGGATTTCCTTAAAGAATGCACACACGAACACTGATATATATATTTAAAACAATTTGTATTCACTACGTGATATGTTTAGAACTTATAGGTATTAGAAATTACTGTAGGAAGGAAATTTAGTTGTAAAAACATACGGAAGAACTTAACTTATTATACTTTTCACCACCTCGTGGTGTAGGAATAACATAGTTAACTGCACAATCTACCACGTGCTCACCATGCATCAGGTTTTTAATGACTGTAAAGGGAAAGGGACGGGGGTGCGGTCGGCGGTCGTTCTCCCCTGCGTGGTGTTTTTTCCCTCGCAAAACGGTTGCTGCATGGTAAAGGCTATCGCAAAGTGGGGATATCAAGCCGGCCAGCATAGAATTTAAAGATGAATGATGTGCATATAAAAAATTAAAAAGGTTCTGAATTCCAACACTCTCGTAAAATTCTACAAAGTTATATAGAATTGATGGATCCAGCTCATATACTTTTCAAAATAGTTGAAATTATAAAAATTTTAATGTTTTCAACTATAAAAGAGATGAATAATTTGATTTGACATTCGACAAGCTGATTTTTTAAATTTTTTATCCAGTGGTGTACGTATAAAAAAATATTACACCTTAGGTGATATAAAAAAGGGGGTCAACCTGAAAAAATATACAGGTTTAGTCAAAAATAAGTGAGACTCGAAAAAAAAATTTCGAATAAAATGTTTTCAAGATGCCCACGTGGAGGGGTATATCGAACTCCCTTTGTCACTAAATTTCCCCCCCCCCTTCCAAAAAATTTATTTGTCATATCTTTGAAATAAGCGGATGCAGGAAAAAGAGAAGAAGAGGAGAAGGAAGAGAAGAGAAGAGAAGAGAAGAGAAGAGAAAGAGAGAGGAAAAAATCCACCAAGCATCATGTTTTTTTTTTTTTTTTTTTTTTTTTTTTTTTTTTTTTTTTTTTTTAGTTTTTTTAGTTTCCCGTCTCGAAACAGTGTATGTCTGGTCCATCAACTGGTCCACTTTCCGTTTAACTCAATGTAAATAAAGGGGTTCAGGACAAACGCGCCGACGGATTATAACGAGTTTTTAATTGTTTTTCTCGATAGTCTCTATTCATATTGGCAACATTTTATGATTTTTAAATATACAGGATGCTCCAATGTGTTTATATCAAAGTTATACAATAATATTTTTGTCGAGATCAAATATGAATTCTTCTGTTTTTTAGAGACCTACAGTATATTCTTACATATTATCTCCGAATTTCTAAAAAATTATAATCGTAAGCAAATTGAAATATTATTGAAAATGTTATACAGGGTGGGGCAATCTTCTGATATCGGAGGATTACATCGTTGTGGTACGAGATAAAACTTTGAGGTTTTGTGTAAGCTGATACATTTATTTAGGTCACATTTTTAAAAATTTTCGTTTATACAGGGTGTTCCTTAATCACGCATCAGCACAAACTTACATTTTTTTTTCGAATGGAACGTTTTGATTGGGTTAGGTAAGGTTAGGTTAGCTCTCCATCTATTAAGCAGTGTATCGATGCGCACTACATAGCACATGCGTAGTTTATAGGCTAGGGCTCATCAGTGTCAGAGTGCGCAAGTGCTCTCTAGTTATTGTGTAGTGTATCAACGCGCACTTATCAACCTAAGCGATTATAAATCGAATGATAATCGATCATCAATCGAATGATAATCGATTATCGATCGAATGATAATCGATTATTGATCGAATGATAATCGATCATCGATCGTATGATAATCGATCATCGATCGTATGATAATCGATCATCGATCGTATGATAATCGATCATCGATCGTATGATAATCGATTATTGATCGAATGATGATCGATCATCAATCGAATGATAATCGATTATCGATCGAATGATAATCGATTATCGATCGAATGATAATCGATTATCGATCGAATGATAATCGATTATCGATCGAATGATAATCGATTATCGATCGAATGATAATCGATTATTGATCGAATGATGATCGATCATCAATCGAATGATAATCGATTCTCAATCGTTAGGTTAGGTTAGGTTAGGTTAGGTTAGGTTAGGTTAGGTTAGGTTAGGTTAGGTTCGGCGGGTATTCCACAGGGATCGGTCTTGGGACCAACCATGTGGAATATCTTCTATGATCCTCTTATGAGGATGAAACTTCCGGAAGGAGCAGAGGTGGTGGGCTTCGCAGACGACGTCGCGATTCTGGCGACGGCCAAAGATGGCACAGAGCTGGAGATAAAGGTGAACGAGGCACTATGGGAAGTGGGAAGATGGATGATGGGAAAAGGGATGGAGCTGGCCCCAGAGAAAACTGCGGCGCTGGTGATATATGGACCCAGGGGGAAAACTGTAACTTTTGAAATGGGAGGGTATCGGATACAACCAGGGAGGGAATGCAAATACCTTGGTATCTGGCTGGATAGGGGCATATATTTTGGACCGCACATTAGGGAGGTGGTCAAGAAGGCAGGAAATAGAGCAGCAGCGCTGACTAGGGTGCTGCCAAATATAGGGGGGCCAGGAGATGCCAAAAGAAAACTTTTGTGGGAAGTGGTCAAATCAATCCTACTATATGGTGCCCCAATATGGGAAGGAGCTATGCAAATAAAAAAATACAAGGAGGAGATGATGAAAGTACAGAGAATGATGCTGTTGAGGATAGCATCAGGATATAGGACAATATCCAATGAGGCAATCCAGATGATCACAGGCATACCGCCAATCGATCTTTTGGTTGAAGAGAGGGTTCAAATGTGGAAAAGGGGAAGGGAAAATAAGTCATTGATAAAGGAAGAAATACAGGAGAAGTGGTTGAGTAGGTTAAGGGAAGAGAGTTCGAAGGGGGCATGGACCCGGAAGGTAATAGTTGACGCAGAAGAATGGTTGGGTTGTAAACATCGAAAACTTGATTATTTCACCACACAAGTTTTGTCAGGACATGGGTGCTTCAGAGTGTATACTCATAGGATTGGGAAGGCTAGGGACGAAGAATGTATGTATTACGGGGGTAGGGATGATGTAGAACATACGGTGATGTTATGCACGAGGTGGAACAAGGAGAGGGTAGAGGTGGAGGATAAGCTTGGAATTGTCTTGGGGGTGGGAAATATGGTTAAATGCATGCTGGAGTCACCAGAAAGGTGGGAGGTTCTGCAGAAATATTTCAAAACTATTATGGGGAAAAAGGAGATAGATGAGAGAGTCGCCCAGGATGAGGAGAGGAGGGAGGAAGAAATGGGGTAGATCGTTGTAAGAGAGGTTTTTTAATTCTAATTTGAAGTTTTATTTATACCCAGTTTTATTTATACTCAGTTTTATTTATACCAAGTTTTTATTTATACACTTTTTTACTTAAGTTAGGTTTTTTCTTTCTTTGTTGAGAGTCACTTTTGACTTTTGGTTTTACATTGTTTAATTTGGCTTCTATTGACCTCATGTTGTTTCAATTGTGTTGTGGTATATTTTCGTGGTCTTCTTATTTATCTTGAGGTATTGTATTATTTTTTTTTCTTGCTTTACGCATCCTTGACCCACCTGTGCTGTGAAGTAATGCCCGAAAGGGTAGTCCCGCAGCCCGGGTGAGGGGAGTGGGGTTTAGTGGCGACGCTGACTCTCTCGGGGCGACAGCGGATGTGACTTCCGTGGAAGAATCATGTGCTGCCTACTCGTGGGGGTTGGAAACCCACACTGGTTGGAATAGCCAGCCGCCGGTCTTGTTGAAGATTCCCAACTTCCGAAAAAAAAAAAAAAAAAAAAAAAAAAAAAAAAAAAAGGTTAGGTTAGGTTAGGTTAGGTTAGGTTAGGTTAGGTTAGGTTAGGTTAGGTTAGGTTAGGTTAGGTTAGGTTAGGTTAGGTTAGGTTAGGTTAGGTTAGGTTAGGTTAGGTTAGGTTAGGTTAGGTTAGGTTAGGTTAGGTTAGGTTAGGTTAGGTTAGGTTAGGTTTGGCTTTTGGTCATATCTATAGATGTCAAAAACGCCTTCAATACTGCGAGATGGCATCAAATCATTGACAAACTTAGAGAAGCTGAGTGTTCGGAATACCTGGTGGAGATGGTTGAGGACTACTTTAGAGATAGATGGGTGGAAGCAGGCTCTGTTAAATGGCAGTGCACAATGGGGGTCCCACAAGGATCAATAATAGGCCCCAAATTATGGGATGTACTGTATGAGGGGGTTCTCAAACTGCCTCTCGAAGAAAAAGTGGGCATGATCGCCTATGCGGATGACCTATTGGTTACCATTGAAGGAGATGATAAAAATGAAGTAATAAGAAAGGCTGAACGCGCATCTGCAAGGGTCCTGGAGTGGATGAGGTCAGTGGGTTTGGAGGTTGCCACCCAGAAGACTGAGCTGATAATACTCAGAGGCCCAAGGAACAGGGAAAACTTTCAGATCAGACTAGAGGCCAACATGGTCAAGCCATCAAAAACGCTCAAATATCTGGGAGTGTTACTAGATCCAAAATTATCTTTTGTCAAACACGTGGATTATTGCATAGAGAAGGCGAATAGAAAAACGGAAATTATGAGGAGACTCCTTCCAAACATCGGTGGACCGAACTATGCAAGGCGACAGGTGCTTTGCACTATTATGCATAGCGTCCTTTTATATGCGGCCCCAGTGTGGAGAGCGGTTCTTAAAATTCAAAAATATCGTGACAAACTTATAAGCACACAGAGAAAGGGATTACTGAGGGTGATATCGGCCTACAGAACAGTATCTGCGGATGCGGCTCAAGTAATATCGGGCTTTCCGCCATTGGACCTGATGTCAGCGGAGATCTGTATGCTATACAAAATAGGAACGAGGCTTCCTGGAAACAGAAGGATGGCGCGGAAAAAAACACTTGGGAGATGGCAGCGACAATGGACAGAAAACAGTGGAACGGCGAAGTGGACTCGGAGGCTTATCAAGAATATCCCAAACTGGATAGAGTGTAAGCACAAAAGAACGAACTATTATTTTACACAGTACCTAACCGGGCATGGATCTTTTGGGACTTATACAAAGAGAATTGGCAAAACCACGACTGATTTATGCCATACGTGCGGAATCTGTGATAGTCCGGAACACATGTATGAAGAATGCAGTAGATGGTCGATAGAGAGAGAGGAAGTGACAGCAAGTATGGGTATTTTCCCAGGAACGGATGAATTAGTGGAAATCATGACAAGTGACCCGGAAAAGTGGAACCTAATGTATGCATTTATCTGCAATATTATGGAAAGAAAAGAAATTGAAGACAGAGACAGGGCGGAGAATTGAAGATATTCCTTGTATCTACGGCTACTTCTGAAGTTATGGGCAATGCCTTTTTCCGGAAGTATGCTGGTAGCAAAAGAGGTGGGGGTTTAGTGGGTGCGAGCCCCACACAGCACTCAGCAGCATTGCACATCCCAGCTGCTGAGTCAGGCTGGTAAGAGCTTCCCCTTTTCCTCTGGGAGAAAAAAAAAAAAAAAAAAAAAAAAAAAAAAAAAAAAAAAAAAAAAAAAAAAAAAAAAAAAGGTTAGGTTAGGTTAGGTTAGGTTAGGTTAGGTTAGGTTAGGTAAGGTTAGGTTAGGTTAGGTTAGGTTAGGTTAGGTTAGGTTAGGTTAGGTTTTTTTATTGTCCGAGATTTACAGAAATACGTGCCCAGATGAACATTAAATTAGGGATTATAACCGACAAAAACAATTTACTAAATGCTATGCTAGTGGACAAGGAAAGTTATGATACGGGATTTGAACATATAACAACTATTATGCAGATAAAAGAAAAAGAAGAAAGAGAATCGCAGCAGAATTAATCTTAAAACAGACAGATTAGAATAAAAATAAACAAGACAATGATTTGGTCCTGAGTATGCTGATAAGGCGGTTCCGGGAGCAGATCAGAACAAAAGGGGTGGTTTTAGTGAGTATAAGGAGTCTCACACTACCAGGGAAAGGCAGAACCTGTACCTGGTGCGCATAAAGCGTTTCCACCCCTACAAAAAAAAAAAAAAAAAAAAAAAAAAAAAAAAAAAAAAAAAAGGTTAGGTTAGGTTAGGTTAGGTTAGGTTAGGTTAGGTTAGGTTAGGTTAGGTTAGGTTAGGTTAGGTTAGGTTAGGTTAGGTTAGGTTAGGTTAGGTTAGGTTCCGTGCCCCGGAAGGTTGGATGGGAGAGGCTGGAAGTGATTCACCCCTAATCTCTTATACAAGTTTCCGGGGAGGGGGTTTTCCACCCGACACGGCGCGTCCCAATGGCTCATAGGGTGTCTCCAGGGGGCGTGGTTGGTTATGGGACTCGTGCTCTTCTGAGCTGTAAGGGCCTCATGACCAACCAACCCTCGGGATAAGCAATGAATAAGGATCCAGCATGGGAACCGGAATAATTGCTCTCGGATCAAAAGGAATAGAGGAGTGAACCTCGAGAAAAAATCCGACAACATAGGGGAGGCAGCTATGTTGGGTGAGCTAAGCGATGGTAGCTACTGCGTCCGGAGGCAACCGTTGAGAAAAAGCCTAGAGGAGTAAACCTCGATAAAAAACCAACAGCATAGGGAATGCAGCTATGCTGGGTGACTGAGCAGCGGCTGCTACTGCGTCCGGAGGTAACCGGTAAAAATACCTAGAGGAGTAAACCTCGATAATAAATCCCCACTACTAAGGTGTAAGGCATCGTGCTGAGGGTATGGAAGGTGCGAGGGTTAGAGCACCGCAAACGATCCCCTTGGAGAACCTGGCGGAACTCCATTGTATCTAGCCTTAGCGAGGTAAGGGCGCACTGCCTCGCTGGACTGTTTTTTCGGCCCTACTCGTGGGAACTCGATGGACAAAACACAAAAAAAAGGAAATGAGGAAGAGAAGAGGAGAGAAGAGGACGAAGAGAGGAGAAGGTTCGAGGAGGAATTGCTGGCTACGCACAAGCGGGCAAATAGGTCAACAGAAATAAATGTGAGAAAGCACTCGACTCTCATTGCAGAGGCAGAGTCAGATGAGGAAGAGATACCTGACATAGGAAAGAACTTCGAAGAAGTCTGCGAAGAGGAGGAACTGTACAATAGTGTACTGAGAACGATCATGTTCGATGACGAGGAAGAAATGGCAACAAAAAAAAGGAAAAGGATGAGTCCACAGGAAAAGAAAATTAGAAAAAAAGAAAAAAGGAACGAGAGTAATGAATTTGGAGAGGAGAGTATACTGGAATCGGTGATGAGGAAGCTGGGGCAATTACGGGAGAAAACCAAAGAGTTGGGGATAGAAGACCGAGATCTAAAAAGAATTATGGGGGAAATAACATCTTTGGTGAAGAAAGGACAAGGGAAGGAGGGGGAAACGAGCAAGTCAGAGAAACCTAGATGCGCAGCGTGTAAAGCGGAGAAGGCAAAGGAAATAAGGAGAGAAAATATCGAGAGGATAAAGGGAAAAATTGAAAAAGGAGGGAATTTCCAAACCTTCCAGGAGATTTCCAGAGAAGAGTGGGATGAAGAAATCTATAAGTGCACGGAACTCAGGCACATGGAGTATTGGGAAGCACTAGAAAGGGAAAACTGCGCTGTGATAATAGACCCAGAAAGAGTTCCTTCAGAACTCGTTCAGAATTTGAGGGAAAGAAGGGGGGAGCTCATCGAGTTGGTGGAGGGTTGCAAAGGGGGGGAAATGGAATATGTGGTAAATGAGTTAAGGACATCGAAGATGCAGAAACAATGGTATCATATGGTTGCCAGAATAACGGAGGACATGGGTAATGAAGATGTATTTAAAATGATAGAGGAAGTGCACCAACAATTTGGAAAAATTATGAAGAACCAAAGGGAGGTGAACATACTCCTTGCGGAGAGGGCGGATCCGACATTTTTCAGAATGGCTCTGGAATTTGTCGGGAGGAAGGGAAACATTCGGTATAGGATGGTGACGAACGGAGCTCAGGGGGTAGTCAGGAAAAGGGTGGACAGGGAGTCGGTGTTGGTTAGAACGGGGGGCAGACCATACGCAGATGTACTGAGGGACATGAGAGCGCAGGTAAACGTGCAAGCGCTGGGAATAAAAGTCGACAATGTCTCGAAAACGAACAGCGGGGACATCATCGTGCGTCTAAAGGGAAAAGGGACGGCTGAAAAACTTAGGGATGAATTAAAGGGTAAGGTTAAGGAGCTATCCGTCTCAGTTAGGAAGAGAGAAGTTATATTCAATATACTGGACTTGGCACCGGACACCACTCCAGGAGACCTGAAATTGGCTCTGGAAAATCATACAGGGCTAATGGGGGACATAGAGATAAAAAATGTTAGATCCACGAGGTATGGTGGGCAAATTGGTACCTTTGCGGTACCCATGGGAGCGGCGGAGGTGGTGAGGAGGACGAGGTCCGTGATGATGGGGTGGACCTCATGTAGGATCAAAGAGAGGGTAGTACCCCTTAGATGTTTCAGATGCCACGACTACGGGCATGATACCCAGCAATGCAAGGGTATCGACCGGTCAAAGCAGTGTCTCAATTGCGGCAAAGAAGGGCATAGGGCCAATGAATGTCAGGAGGACTCAAAATGTCGAGTATGCGGTGAGTCGGGTCATCGCATGGACTCCATGAGGTGCCCTAAATTCAGGGACCTGGTATATAGGAGGTATTAACAGCGCATTCAAGTCATTAACCATATATTCGAATAGATTAGTAAGCAATGTGTGTCGTTATTTATGTGGTTTTTTATCTATATCTATTTATTTATTTAATTGTATAGGTATTTTACACCGGTTTTATTTATACTCCTTTATTTATATTGTGTTTTCTACCCATGTCCTTTTATGGTTTTTATCTTTACATCTTTTCTATTTTTATCATTTTATACCGCTTTTATTTATACACTGTTTTTATATTTACCTCGTTTTATTACTTTTATTTATACACTGGCTTTATTTATTTTATTTATACTCCTTTATTTATGTTGTGTTTTTTATTCATTTCTTTTTGTGGTTTTTATTACACCTTTTATATTTTTATCTTTTTATATCGTTCTTATCTATACACTGTTTTTATTTTTACCCCGTTTTATCTCTTTTATTTATACATTGGTTTTATATATTTTATTTATACTTTAACTTTTTTAATGTTTTGGTGAGTGTCCGGATATTTTTTAGTTGTGTTGTTGCTATTTATTTATTTATTTATTTATTCATTTATTTATTTATTTATAAGATATTCAGAATAGGAAACACGTCCTAAATGGCTCTCAGTACAAATAAACCCGGTATGCGAGTCTTGCAGGTCAACGTGGGAAGGGCGAGAGCTGCGCATGACCTTACATACCTCAAGGCTTCGCAACTCGACTCAGATCTGCTTGTCATTCCGGAACCAAACAAGAAACTAACTGCCAGCAACGGATGGGTACAAGATAATAGTAAAGATGTGGCGGTGTTCTTCCGTAACAAAGACGTTGGGGTACAGAACATCAAGAGGAAGGCAGGTTATTTGATTATAGAATTTAAGGACTTCACAATGATAGCCTGTTATATCTCCCCCAACGTCGGGAAAGAAATATATAAAAGAAAAGCGGAGGAAATAATGGACACCGCCGCAGAGATAAAAAATGTTATCATTGTCGGGGACATCAACGCAAAGTCCACTCAGTGGGGCTCCCCCACAAATGATGAGAGGGGTGACATATGGGACGAATGGATGGCCCAGCAAAATATTACAGCAATGAACAACGGAAAACCTACCTTTACGAGAGGAACCTGTCAGAGTCATATAGATGTGACTTTGGCAAGTACAGGGCCATCCAGAAAAATCACAGACTGGGATGTCCTCGATGAGGAAATTTTTACCCATCACAGGTTCATCACTTTCCAAATACGAGTTAAAAATTTTAAAAAAATAAATAGGGAGTATAAGGAATTTAATAAAAAAATATACAAAAAGGAAGTGGAAAATATGAAAGAAGAGGAAGTGATGAACTATGAACAGCTGCAGTTAGTTTTGAAAACAGCGAAGGAGAAGGCAACTAGAAAACAAAAAAGAATATATGCACCGTATTGGTGGAATGATGAGATAGAAGATCTGAGAGAAAGATGCCTCCGTGCCCGTAGGATATATACCAGAAGCAGCGGTAACACAGAAAGCAAAGAGCTATATAAGCAATTGAAAAACCTACTGGGCAAAACAATAAAAATGGAGAAAAAAAAGAAGTGGCAGACATTATGTGAAGATCTAGAAAGGGATGTATGGGGCGAAGCATACAAACTAACCATGAAAGCTTTGAAGATAATAGCCCCATACAAGTTAAATGAAGACCAGCGGCTGGAGGCAGCGACCCTCTTATTTCCACAAAAAGAAGAGAAAATATTTGAAAAGAGGATCGCTGCAGACGTACCAGAATTTACAGATGAAGAGATTGAAGCCGCTGGTGAGAATATAAGGCAGGGTAAAGCCCCCGGCCCTGACGGTCTGCCACCGGAGGCGATAAAGATTTTGGTTAAACTGAAACCGGGCTTAATGAAAGATATTTTAAACGATCTACTGCGAAGACAAGTGTTTCCCAGAGAATTAAAGCAAGCAAATTTAACATTATTATTAAAGCCTGGGAAACCCCCCAATTCTCCGGCCTCATATAGGCCGGTATGTTTATTAGACTGTCTGGGAAAATATTATGAGACTTTATTGAAAAAAAGATTAGAACAATTCCTGGACAGAAACGGGGCTCTATCAGACCAGCAATACGGATTCCGCAAGGGTCGTTCAGCGATTGACGCCGCAAAATGGGTGAAAGACGCGGCGGAGAAATCTAAGAAGAGGTGGGTAGTCCTGACATTATTGGATATTAAAAACGCTTTTAACACCGCAAACTGGGGTCTTATTATAGGAAAGATGGAAGAAATAGGGACCCCAGTTTACTTAGTCAATGTCATAAAGGACTATCTATCGGATAGGAGCGTATGTGTATCGAGAAATAAAAAAATGAAAGTTACCGCTGGAGTACCCCAGGGGTCGGTCCTAGGACCTACCCTATGGAATATACTGTATAATGGGGTACTTGAAATGAAGATGATTAAGGGGGCAAAGACGATCGCATACGCGGACGACCTTGCAATAATTGCAGAACATGACATGAATTGGGGCATAATAGATATAGTACAGAAGGCAATGGTCAAGATAGGTGAATGGATAGAGTCGACCGATTTGGAGCTGGCAGTAGAAAAGACGGAAGTGATAATACTGAGAGGACCAAGGGACCGTGATAGAATAAAATTTAAGCATAAGAATACTACCATAACTCCTCAGAGAACGGCAAAGTACTTGGGCGTCATTTTCGACGACAGGATGACTTTCACTAAGCACATAGAGGCAGCGGTGGCGAAAGCAGAAGACAGGATCTCAACACTACAAAAAATAATGCCAAATGTAGGGGGTCCCGGAACACACAAAAGAAGGGTGGTATTGGAAACAATACATTCCATATTGCTATATGGGGCCCCCGTGTGGCACGAGGTCCTGTCTAAGGAAAAATACAAACAAAAAATGATAAAAGCTCAGAGGAAACCGCTGCTACGAGTCTGTAGTGCATACCGGACGGTGTCTACAATTGCACTGCAGGCCATAGCCGGAATTCTACCCATAGAGATCTTAGTGGAAGAGAGAGTCAGACTGTACGGGAGAAATGACGTGGATGATAATATAAGGAGTGAAGAAAGAAAACAAAGCATCGAAAAATGGCAGCAGAAATGGCAAAATGAGGGTTCCAAAGCAGCATGGACGAGGACTCTGATACCGGATGTTAGAAATTGGTGCGGATGTGCTCACCGCAGAACGAACTATTATTTCACACAATTTCTCACGGGGCACGGATCATTTAGGAGATATACACATTCGATAAAAAAAGCGACAGATGATCTGTGCCCGGAATGCGGTGTCACAGATGATGCACAGCATGTGGTATTGGAGTGCCCCAGATATAAAGAGGAGAGAGAAAAAATAGTGAAAGCTGCGGGAACTCTCGACGGTAAGGCTGTGATGGAGGCTGCCATGAGAAATGAGAAAACATACGCCCATGTAATGGATTGCGTTACTGAAATAATGAAAAAACAAGAAGTATTAGAAAGGAGAAGAACAGGATGAGAGGGAGAGTAAAGTAAAGCCGGCACACATGACGCGATGTTCGCTAAGAACGGTACCGTGTGTGTCGGTGGAGAAGAGGGTGGGTTTTTAGCTGGTAGGCGATCGGGTGCGACTCTATTAAGAGTGGATGGCCTTTGTAGTCGAGCGACTAGCAAAGGTTCTAAACGCATCTGGTTGAATCCGCACACCTGGGACCTCTTCCCAGGCGTCTTTCGAAGATTTTCCCACCCACACAAAAAAAAAAAAAAAAAGGTTAGGTTAGGTTAGGTTAGGTTAGGTTAGGTTAGGTTAGGTTAGGTTAGGTTAGGTTAGGTTAGGTTAGGTTAGGTTAGGTTAGGTTAGGTTAGGTTAGGTTAGGTTAGGTTAGGTTAGGTTAGGTTAGGTTAGGTTAGGTTAGGTTAGGTTAGGTTAGGTTAGGTTAGGTTAGGTTAGGTTAGGTTAGGTTAGGTTAGGTTAGGTTAGGTTAGGTTAGGTTAGGTTAGGTTAGGTTAGGTTAGGTTAGGTTAGGTTAGGTTAGGTTAGGTTAGGTTAGGTTAGGTTAGGTTAGGTTAGGTTAGGTTAGGTTAGGTTAGGTTAGGTTAGGTTAGGTTAGGTTAGGTTAGGTTAGGTTAGGTTAGGTTAGGTTAGGTTAGGTTAGGTTAGGTTAGGTTAGGTTAGGTTAGGTTAGGTTAGGTTAGGTTAGGTTAGGTTAGGTTAGGTTAGGTTAGGTTAGGTTAGGTTAGGTTAGGTTAGGTTAGGTTAGGTTAGGTTAGGTTAGGTTAGGTTAGGTTAGGTTAGGTTAGGTTAGGTTAGGTTAGGTTAGGTTAGGTTAGGTTAGGTTAGGTTAGGTTAGGTTAGGTTAGGTTAGGTTAGGTTAGGTTAGGTTAGGTTAGGTTAGGTTAGGTTAGGTTAGGTTAGGTTAGGTTAGGTTAGGTTAGGTTAGGTTAGGTTAGGTTAGGTTAGGTTAGGTTAGGTTAGGTTAGGTTAGGTTAGGTTAGGTTAGGTTAGGTTAGGTTAGGTTAGGTTAGGTTAGGTTAGGTTAGGTTAGGTTAGGTTAGGTTAGGTTAGGTTAGGTTAGGTTAGGTTAGGTTAGGTTAGGTTAGGTTAGGTTAGGTTAGGTTAGGTTAGGTTAGGTTAGGTTAGGTTAGGTTAGGTTAGGTTAGGTTAGGTTAGGTTAGGTTAGGTTAGGTTAGGTTAGGTTAGGTTAGGTTAGGTTAGGTTAGGTTAGGTTAGGTTAGGTTAGGTTAGGTTAGGTTAGGTTAGGTTAGGTTAGGTTAGGTTAGGTTAGGTTAGGTTAGGTTAGGTTAGGTTAGGTTAGGTTAGGTTAGGTTAGGTTAGGTTAGGTTAGGTTAGGTTAGGTTAGGTTAGGTTAGGTTAGGTTAGGTTAGGTTAGGTTAGGTTAGGTTAGGTTAGGTTAGGTTAGGTTAGGTTAGGTTAGGTTAGGTTAGGTTAGGTTAGGTTAGGTTAGGTTAGGTTAGGTTAGGTTAGGTTAGGTTAGGTTAGGTTAGGTTAGGTTAGGTTAGGTTAGGTTAGGTTAGGTTAGGTTAGGTTAGGTTAGGTTAGGTTAGGTTAGGTTAGGTTAGGTTAGGTTAGGTTAGGTTAGGTTAGGTTAGGTTAGGTTAGGTTAGGTTAGGTTAGGTTAGGTTAGGTTAGGTTAGGTTAGGTTAGGTTAGGTTAGGTTAGGTTAGGTTAGGTTAGGTTAGGTTAGGTTAGGTTAGGTTAGGTTAGGTTAGGTTAGGTTAGGTTAGGTTAGGTTAGGTTAGGTTAGGTTAGGTTAGGTTAGGTTAGGTTAGGTTAGGTTAGGTTAGGTTAGGTTAGGTTAGGTTAGGTTAGGTTAGGTTAGGTTAGGTTAGGTTAGGTTAGGTTAGGTTAGGTTAGGTTAGGTTAGGTTAGGTTAGGTTAGGTTAGGTTAGGTTAGGTTAGGTTAGGTTAGGTTAGGTTAGGTTAGGTTAGGTTAGGTTAGGTTAGGTTAGGTTAGGTTAGGTTAGGTTAGGTTAGGTTAGGTTAGGTTAGGTTAGGTTAGGTTAGGTTAGGTTAGGTTAGGTTAGGTTAGGTTAGGTTAGGTTAGGTTAGGTTAGGTTAGGTTAGGTTAGGTTAGGTTAGGTTAGGTTAGGTTAGGTTAGGTTAGGTTAGGTTAGGTTAGGTTAGGTTAGGTTAGGTTAGGTTAGGTTAGGTTAGGTTAGGTTAGGTTAGGTTAGGTTAGGTTAGGTTAGGTTAGGTTAGGTTAGGTTAGGTTAGGTTAGGTTAGGTTAGGTTAGGTTAGGTTAGGTTAGGTTAGGTTAGGTTAGGTTAGGTTAGGTTAGGTTAGGTTAGGTTAGGTTAGGTTAGGTTAGGTTAGGTTAGGTTAGGTTAGGTTAGGTTAGGTTAGGTTAGGTTAGGTTAGGTTAGGTTAGGTTAGGTTAGGTTAGGTTAGGTTAGGTTAGGTTAGGTTAGGTTAGGTTAGGTTAGGTTAGGTTAGGTTAGGTTAGGTTAGGTTAGGTTAGGTTAGGTTAGGTTAGGTTAGGTTAGGTTAGGTTAGGTTAGGTTAGGTTAGGTTAGGTTAGGTTAGGTTAGGTTAGGTTAGGTTAGGTTAGGTTAGGTTAGGTTAGGTTAGGTTAGGTTAGGTTAGGTTAGGTTAGGTTAGGTTAGGTTAGGTTAGGTTAGGTTAGGTTAGGTTAGGTTAGGTTAGG